>BSYR01000027.1:8920000-10170000 GCA_030270665.1 Hibiscus trionum | reverse complement strand
AATATTTTCCTAAGATTTCTACAACAAGCTTTATTGATTTTCTTGTCGATTTCAATCCAAACATGTCAATTACAGGAAAAGTAGGGGATTATAGGTAATCTTCGTTCTTATCCTCTAATCAAGGTTCTTTATTGAAATTCTCAAGTTCTTGGCTCTTTAATTGTATTTTATAATGAGGTTTTGTTGTTAATTGAGGGAAATGGCTAAATTAAGGTTGATTTGATAAAATTTTGTGATTTTCGAATTGGATCTGATTTGATGGGATAATAATTGATCTTGATCATGATTTGGATGTCTAATAACATTAAGATAATGGTTTTAACATTGGAATCCCGAATTCTTGCGAATCTCTAATTGTTTAGGTTGATAGTTGTGTTTTTGAGGATTTGTGGTAGTTTTATGTTGGCTAGAGGTATAAGGTGGATATTGGATTGATTTTGGATGTTGCTTGAAATGGTTTAGATCATTGGATTATGGTTGGGTTAAGTTTGGAGAGTAATCGATGTTGTTTTCGGACAACGATTGATAGCTTTTAGCAAGGCAATGTGGATGTAGTGCTTGATGGGATTTTTTATGCATTGAGTTGCATTAATCCTCTGTTGTTTTTGGTAAAAACGGAGAGAACAATTTGGGAGCAATCAGTGAAGCTTTGGAGGCTTCAAATGTTTTAGTTTCGGGTCGGCGAGTTGAGGTTTCACGTGCCGGTGAGTGAGAATGAAACCTAAAGCTTTGAAAGTGGTTTTGGGAACTTAGATTGAGCTTAAAAAGCTGTTCTAAGTTTGGAAGTAAGTATAACGTGTTTTCTCCCTCGTTTACGGTTGGCGAAATTGGTTTTATGCACTTGTTTTAAGGATTGCATTGTACCTACTATTAAAGCATGTTTTGAGTATATTTACTTACTGTTTCAATCATATTTTCACGATGGATGCATTTGTAAATGATCCATGCAATTATGATTTATACTTGTGAAAGCATGGTTTAATTCTTTGTTGATGGTTTAGTAAGTTGCTTTAAAAATAGTGAGAAACATGGTTGATAACGAATTATATTGGCAAGTGATGTAGTTTAAAATGTTATCGGATATAGTTAGTTGGTTATAAGATTGAGTGCACTATAATTAAGTCGCCTCGGGTGTTTAGGGGTCTATGGGTACTGAATGCCCACGAAAATCGCACCGGTCAAGGGGTTATATGGTACTAAAAACTCCCGTTGTTGGATTATGCATCTAAACGATGCATGGGGTTGGTGTACATGGGTTGTGATTGTACTGTATTCTGGTGGAGATGACATGAAGTGTTTCGAGGACACTTGTTGAATATGTGTATCCGATATAATGTTTTGGAAATGGAACTTGGTTAATGATCACAGGAACGCCAATATAATTGTCGATGAATCATGTTGATGGTTTATGTTGTTTAATGGTTGTTTATACATATTATTCAAGGAAATGGCGCGAACCCGTGAGTAGGGTATCGGTATGAGCTTTGGCCATACCGGTATGCAATTAGGGGTTGTGTCGATACGGGTCGACCCGTATCGATACTTGTGGAAATGTAGAATTTCCAATAAACAATATCATTACCCGTATCGATACTTGTGGAAATGTGGAAATGTTTGAACACTTGGTTGGTTGAGTCACTTTTGATTGATAGGATCTGGACACCTAAAGAACGTGTTGTAACACCATTGTTAGAAATGCTGGATATACGTTTCTGATGCTGTGTGACACTAGGTCTCATTCGATGATACTCGAGGAGAGATACCGAGCATGGGTGTACATTCCTGAGGTTGTGTGACGTCAGGCCTCACCTAGAGAGAGTGTATGTTCTCGAGGCTATTTGACACCAGGCTTCACTCTAAGTTTGTGATATTACTTTTTTGTGCTTTTGCTCGGATGATCTGGTGAGATCCCTAATATGGTTGGGTCTTGTGTGCCATGTATGATATTTTACTATGTTGAGAACATGTGTTTAGGTGACTAGTGGCAGCGCCACATGTTTATTTATCTCTCTTTATTGCTTGTACTAGCTTGCATGCTTATGTTTATGATTATCATGAGTAGTAGTAGTAGTAGTAGTAGTAGTAGTAGTAGTAGTAGTAGTAGTAGTAGTAGTAGTAGTAGTAGTAGTAGTAGTAGTAGTAGTAGTAGTAGTAGTAGTAGTAGTAGTAGTAGTAGTAGTAGTAGTAGTAGTAGTAGTAGTAGTAGTAGTAGTAGTAGTAGTAGTAGTAGTAGTAGTAGTAGTAGTAGTAGTAGTAGTAGTAGTAGTAGTAGTAGTAGTAGTAGTAGTAGTAGTAGTAGTAGTAGTAGTAGTAGTAGTAGTAGTAGTAGTAGTAGTAGTAGTAGTAGTAGTAGTAGTAGTAGTAGTAGTAGTAGTAGTAGTAGTAGTAGTAGTAGTAGTAGTAGTAGTAGTAGTAGTAGTAGTAGTAGTAGTAGTAGTAGTAGTAGTAGTAGTAGTAGTAGTAGTAGTAGTAGTAGTAGTAGTAGTAGTAGTAGTAGTAGTAGTAGTAGTAGTAGTAGTAGTAGTAGTAGTAGTAGTAGTAGTAGTAGTAGTAGTAGTAGTAGTAGTAGTAGTAGTAGTAGTAGTAGTAGTAGTAGTAGTAGTAGTAGTAGTAGTAGTAGTAGTAGTAGTAGTAGTAGTAGTAGTAGTAGTAGTAGTAGTAGTAGTAGTAGTAGTAGTAGTAGTAGTAGTAGTAGTAGTAGTAGTAGTAGTAGTAGTAGTAGTAGTAGTAGTAGTAGTAGTAGTAGTAGTAGTAGTAGTAGTAGTAGTAGTAGTAGTAGTAGTAGTAGTAGTAGTAGTAGTAGTAGTAGTAGTAGTAGTAGTAGTAGTAGTAGTAGTAGTAGTAGTAGTAGTAGTAGTAGTAGTAGTAGTAGTAGTAGTAGTAGTAGTAGTAGTAGTAGTAGTAGTAGTAGTAGTAGTAGTAGTAGTAGTAGTAGTAGTAGTAGTAGTAGTAGTAGTAGTAGTAGTAGTAGTAGTAGTAGTAGTAGTAGTAGTAGTAGTAGTAGTAGTAGTAGTAGTAGTAGTAGTAGTAGTAGTAGTAGTAGTAGTAGTAGTAGTAGTAGTAGTAGTAGTAGTAGTAGTAGTAGTAGTAGTAGTAGTAGTAGTAGTAGTAGTAGTAGTAGTAGTAGTAGTAGTAGTAGTAGTAGTAGTAGTAGTAGTAGTAGTAGTAGTAGTAGTAGTAGTAGTAGTAGTAGTAGTAGTAGTAGTAGTAGTAGTAGTAGTAGTAGTAGTAGTAGTAGTAGTAGTAGTAGTAGTAGTAGTAGTAGTAGTAGTAGTAGTAGTAGTAGTAGTAGTAGTAGTAGTAGTAGTAGTAGTAGTAGTAGTAGTAGTAGTAGTAGTAGTAGTAGTAGTAGTAGTAGTAGTAGTAGTAGTAGTAGTAGTAGTAGTAGTAGTAGTAGTAGTAGTAGTAGTAGTAGTAGTAGTAGTAGTAGTAGTAGTAGTAGTAGTAGTAGTAGTAGTAGTAGTAGTAGTAGTAGTAGTAGTAGTAGTAGTAGTAGTAGTAGTAGTAGTAGTAGTAGTAGTAGTAGTAGTAGTAGTAGTAGTAGTAGTAGTAGTAGTAGTAGTAGTAGTAGTAGTAGTAGTAGTAGTAGTAGTAGTAGTAGTAGTAGTAGTAGTAGTAGTAGTAGTAGTAGTAGTAGTAGTAGTAGTAGTAGTAGTAGTAGTAGTAGTAGTAGTAGTAGTAGTAGTAGTAGCTTGAAGTCAAGAGATTACAAGCTATGGGACATAGTTGAAGATGGTCCGTTCGTGCCTCAAGGAAGCAAAGCGGAATGGAGTGCCGACGAACGCAAGAAGATAGAGCTAAATTGTAGAGCCTTGCACATGCTCTTTTGTGCTTTTGGCCCAACCATCTATGAGAAGATGTCTTCTTGTGAAAGTGCCAAGGAGGTATGGGACAAGCTTGAAGTCACATACGAGGGGACTAATGAAGTCAAGGAGACCAAGATTGGGCTCCTAACCTTAGAGTATGAGAACTTCAAAATGGATCCGGAAGAGAACATTGAGAAAATGTTCGATAGATTCTCCACCATCACCAATGGTCTCAAAGGGTATGGAGAACTCATTCTGGAAGAAAAGCTTGTTCGAAAGCTCATCTACTCACTTCCCGAGTCTTGGGACTCAAAGAGGACCGCCATCATCGAAGCCAAAAATTTGAAAACTTTGAAGCTTGATGAACTCATGGGGTCTCTCCTTACTCATCAAATCATGAAGAAAAATAAAGAGGATGAGAAAAAGAAGGAAGCAATTAGAGTTATGGGAGAGAAGAAACTCAAAAGCATTGGCATTAATGTAAATGCCATTGCTCTCAAATCCTCCACAAATCATCACGTAGATTCAAGTGAGGAGGATAGTGAAGATGAAGAGATGAACTATCTCTTCAACAAGCTCGCACGATTCATGAAGAGCAAAATGGAAAAATCCAAGCATGAATCGATGAAGAAGATGAAGGATTCCCACAAATCCAAAAAGAAGGGATCATCTTCTAAACAAGCATATGTGGCCACTTGGAGTGATGAAGACTCCACCGATAATGAAGTAGCCCACCTATGCATGATGGCCCTCAATGAAGGGGAGGTAACTTCTAACTCATCTATTTCAAATTCTTATACATTTGATGAGTTACAAGAAGCCTATGATGAATTGGTTTTTGAGTTCAAGGCTTCATTTTCGAAAAACAAGAAATTGATTTCAAAATTAAAAATCGAAAATGATTTGCTTTCTAAAACCAATTTAGAGTTTGAAGCAAAAATCAAAGATTTTGAGCTTAAAGTTTTAGATTTACAAAACTTGCTTCAAACGATGGAAAGAGATCATCAAAAAGAAGTCGATGATCTCAAAAAGGAAAAAGATTTGATTTCCAAAGAGCTTGAAAAGAAAAACAATTTTGGAAAATCAAATTTTTATGTAAGACAATCTAGTGCCCCTAGATTTTTTAATGGAAAATGTTTTAGAAGTGTTTGGGTCCCAAAAGGACTAACCACTTCAACTAAAAAGGATGAAATTGAAAAATGGATTCCTAAGGGGACTAAATTTTGTGCTACTAACGTCTATGGATCCAAAGCAATTTGGATACCAAAAATTACTTGATTGTCTTTTGCTAGGTGTGATGGAGAATGATCAACAAGTCAAAAATTAAGGGGGAGCTCCATGCACACAAAGGAAGAACACTTGAAGAAGGAAGGCTTCACATCCTCCCTTGAGTTCAAGTGTGGTAAAATCTAGTTGTTTTAGTGTTTATTGATTTATTTTCTTTTATGTCAACTAGATATTCATAAATGTTGAACTAACATTTCAATGATGCTTTAAGTAAGGGGGAGCCAATTTTTTTTAAAACCAAAATTTTAAGTGTCAAATTTTTTTTTTGCCTCCTATGTTATCTTGAACTTAAATGTCATTTTAAATTCTTTTTGATATAACAAAAAGGGGGAGAAATGGTTTGGAAAAATTGAATTTTCAAACGAATAAGAGGGAGCTTTATTTGATTTCATATCTTAATCTCTTATTCACAATTTTAAGGTTAAAGGGGGAGAATCCCAAACAATTTTTCAAGTTGGTTTTATTATATCAAAAAGAGGGAGATTGTAGAACTAAGGTTTTGATATAATATTTGAAAAATGTTTTGGACTAATTTAAAAAGAATTTAAAACATTTCTAAAGTCCAAACATCTTGAAATTATGTTTAGGGAAGTTTTTAAATGGTTTTTAATGTGTTTCAAAGGCCAAATTTCTCAAACATGTCCAGGTGTTTCGAAACACCATAGGGCGTTTCGAAACAGGGGGATTCCAGTGGCAAAACGTTTCGATACTCGTATCGAAACGGGCCAAGCGTTCCGAAACGGTATAGGCCGTTTCGATACGCCTACGTGGCAACGACCCTAACGGCTATAAACCCCAACGGCTCTTTCCCAACTAATATTCAAAATGCAGGCGTTTCGAAACAGGGTTAAGGCGTTCCGATACGCGTTCCGAAACGGCAATAGGGTGTTCCGAAACGGGTACCCCGACAGACTGCAACGGCTATCTCTATAAAGAAGACGTTTCGAAACGGGCTTGAAGCGTTCCGAAACGGGTAGCAGCTGAATTGCATTTATGGAGGAAATTAAAGTCTTCAACGGCTATATTTTGATCCCAACGGCCATAAACGGCTAGAAACTCAATTTTGAGTATAAAAGGGACCTCCAAGCATCAAGAATAATAAGAGCTTCAATTGTTACAACATTATGAGTGAAAAACTTGTCTAGAGCTTAAATCATTCATTTCTTGCTTAGACAACACTTGTGAGCTTACATTGTTAAATTTGCTCAAGTGTTTTAGGTTTTGGGTGAGTGCTTCATTGTGCAAACAAAACACCTATTAGAGGGTTCAAGTTTGCTTCTTTGTTTATCTCTTTGTAAAAGAGGGTTTTGATCAATGCTTTGGGTAGAAGCTTGATCGTTGTAAAGGGTTTCCTCCTAAGCCTAGAAAAGGGGACGAATCAATTAGTGAATTGGTTGTGAAATCCTTAGTGGGAAGCTAAGGTAGTGGATGTAGACCTTAGTTAGAAGGTTGAACCACTATAAATCATTGTGTTTTTATTCTTTTAGCTTCCTAAACCCTTCCACCCAAAAATTCACCTCTCCACCACTTGGCGAGCATAATCGGTTGATCGATTCGAGCCCCGAAAAACCCAACAGGAGATCATGGTGATAGAATGGGCCAGGTTATTGCTGCTCAGTAGTGTGTAGACTGCATTGCATAGGCTAAGGTTGGATTGCGCTGCCACAATCTGCTGCCTTGGCGGGTAATGGTGGATTGAGGCGGTGACAACTTTTTCTGCCACGACGGGTCTCTGCACTCCAACTTTCGTTGGCAGCCAGGTGAACGAAAAGACGTCCTGGCGGCAAGTCTAGTAGATACTCAAAGTTCGGCAGAACAGTTCTGAAGTGATCCTTCCTATTTCTAGGCAAGGATTCTCGTTGCTCACGTGACGTAGGCAATACCTAGCAATCTCAATGTAAACCTATCACAGGCTAGTCAACGTTTGGTTGCTCCTCATAGCTGCTGAAACTCTTAACTTCTTTTGAAGTCGAGTTAGTCAACACCTCTTCATGATGAGACCATATTTAACCCTTTCGTGAGTTTTACACTTTCATGCCCACCAAATGGATTCTTCAACTGATCGGTTAGGAACTAATTGAAGGAATTAAGAACATAGATTAAACAAACTTGGAATATTTATTGCAAAACAACTTAACCTAATACAATCATTTCTCATAACTACTTTACAAGCAAAAACCTAAACCCTAGAGAGTTTTAGAACATACGAAAACCTAAGCTAGCTGACTCCTTCTCTCTCTCTCTATCTATACCCTTATACCCTCAAAGACATGGGTATATATAGGGCTTGGCCTAGGTTGAGTCCTCCTTGGAGTAGAAGTCCTGTAACCCCCTTAACCCAGCCCAGACGGTTGACTCGAATTAAGAAGTTTACACGGGGAAAACCAAAGTCAACCCGAAAGTCAACCTTGATTAACGACCCTTTTTTTCTTTTTAAAAATTGTCTAGATGCACATTAAACCTAGGCATACTCTTGAGATAAGCATACTCAAAAATCACAGCAATCGGAAAACGATAAGGGACCCAATTGCACAAAATATGAATTTAGGGACCAAATTGTAAATTCTGGAAATTAAGAGGACTTTACCAATTTTTAAGTTACCATTATGAAATTAGTCATGTTTCATGCCTCTCTGCCAAATTTCATCTCAAACGGACATCTCAAACTCAACTCAAGCAATTGCACAAACAAGAATCAAGACTAAAACGTAAAGCTTGCAAACCATCAGGTGTTCAGAAACGGGTCTAGGCCGTTCAGGAACACCCCTTGGCAGTAGCCAAAGTGTTCAGAAACGGGCTAGGCCGTTCAGGAACACCCTAGCCAAAACAAGGGCCTGTTTCGAAATAGGCAAGGGTGTTTCGAAACACCCTACCCAGAAACAGCAGTTTGGCCTGTTTTAACACCTTTAAACCCCATCAAACATGCTCCAAACCATTCCACAATAAATCAAACAACATGTCAAACATCAAACCTACCAATTTTCATCAAAATCTAGATACAAAACCACCCCTAGATGCACCAACTCATTCAACACATCCAACACTCAATCATGTTTTTCAAACAAGAAGCATAGGATAACAACTTAAGCATAAGAAGATTCAAACGTTGCAAGCTTACACCACATAGTTCAAAATCATAAACCAAACTTGTTCAACATACACAAACTCATTAAACATCAACATAAGAGATTTCCCCCCCATTGCCTTTATTATCTATAGCTATTAACCGAGACATACATCTCAAGTGGAGCTCTCCTTGAATCCCTTGCTTCTCGCTGTTCCAACTTCAATTATCTGCATTGATGGACAAAAAGGAGCGTAAGCACATAATGCTTAGTGAGGAATGCTCAAAACCAAAACACCATCAATGCAGCAAGTCATAAAACCACTTTTAAAAGCAAACTCGATTCAATAAACCAAAGCAAGTTTGAAAACCCTTTTCAACAACATGCATAACATCATGCATTGCTCAAACATGAAAAACAAACCCTTAGCTTAGAAGAGCTAAGAAAACCCTTTCAAAGCACAACTTGCAAAATCAACAATTTAACCAATCCAAGCATAAATATCACATGCAAGGTTAAATTCAAAACTTTGGAAAACACTTCCACTTCACATCATACCTTGCTCATACTTGAATATCATTTTAAAGCAAGAAACCCTTAAAACCACTTACTCATTCAATTTACCATATGCATTAAACAAATGCAACATATGAACCACATCACCAACCTTTGCATCACATGCCTTAAAAACAAGTCTTCACAAGACTTCAATGCACTAAAGAGATTTCATGCACACATGCACCATTCTCAATAGATAACCAACACTTGTTCAAACTAACTAGTAAGCATGCATTCATAATACATTATACACTTCTCATGCAACCATGCATCATTTCAAGCATCTCATGCTTCATTATATTCAAGAACATATATTGGCTTCCAAGTGATAAACCAAATCCACTTTTCAACTCAACATCCAATCGGATACGCGGATCACAAGCGTTGTCCCCTACGCTTCATACACACTACCAACCCAAGGTCCCCAAATGGAATTTTAACCACCATTTGACCTTACCACACACAAGGTCCTCATATGGAATTTTAACCACCATATGACCTCAACATTCACAAGGTTCCCATATATGGAATTTTAACCACCATATAACCTTAACATTCACAAGGTTCCCATATATGGAATTTTAACCACCATATAACCTTAACATTCCCAAGGTTCCCATATATGGAATTTTAACCACCATATAACCTTGCCATTCCCAAGGTTCCCATATATGGAATTTTAACCACCATATAACCTTGACATATTCTGTTGGTAGTTGTATAACATCACTAACGAGATCCGGGACACCCTACACAAGATCCACACATGGACTTTACACCACCATTGTGATCTTAACAAGCACAAGGTCCTCAAATGGAATTTTAACCACCATTATTACCTTTGCTTACACAAGACCCACCCATGGAATTTCAACCACCATGGTGTTCTTGACCATCTCGTTAGGATACTTGGATGGAGTTACCGGTTCACTCATAACCACTCCACATCCAAGGCGACTTTATTCACGGTGCACCCAATCCTATAGCCGACTAACTATATCCGATTAAAGTAACCAAGAACCACTTTCATCACTTGCCAATATAACCATCTTACCACATAAATCCATTGATTTACAAGCATAAACATAATGCAAAAACCATCATTTACCATCATCAATCCACTGTTTTTGAAGCATTAAACAAAGCCATTAAACAACATGCAACACCATGCATGAAATCCACAATTTCAATGTACAAAACCAAAGATCTCTTACCTTGAGCATCCTTCTCTCATGGCTTTCAAAACCAGCATAAAACCATGCTAAAATATGCTTTCAAAACAGAATTTAAAACATGCAAACCACATGCATTGCATCCAACAATCACAAATTCTTTAAAACCAATTCACAACACAAACCAAGAGATAAATCCATTTACTTACTCTTGAGCTTAGCAAAGTTGTTTAGACTTAAACTAAGCTCCCAAAACCTTCAAACCTTGGTTTAAAAGCTGAAAACCCAACTTCACTCACCGATACACAAAACAAGGCTAGCCAACAAGCCTTCCAAGCATCCGAAACCTTCCACACCACCTCTAATGCTCACGGATCAATCTCCCCTGTTTCAAGCACATAACATCAGAGGATTAATGCATCATAATGCACTAAAAACACCAGCAACACAACTAAACTCGCTGCTCATCACAAATCCAACATTTCGGCTACCAAACACAACCGAAATCACCACCAAACACTTCCGAAACTTAACCCAGCCAAGATCCATCACTTCTAACCATTTTTAAACATCAATTAACATCCAAAATGATCACAAACACGTCCTTATACCTCCAGCCATAACAGATCACCAAAATCACTCCAAAAACAACCAAAAACTCAAGCAAAACTTAGGAAATTCAACATATTCGGGATTGCATTGATAAAACCTCAATTTCTCGTGAATTTAACATTCATTTAACATCAATTTGACACCTCAAAACACAGCCCAATCAGATCATACGAAATTTCAATAAAATCAAGCAAATCTTGCATTTAAAAGCCAAGATCAAGAACAAATCAATAAATCCTTTTATAAAACACAAATTAAGGATTGAGAACTTGGAAATTTCAATAAAGAACCTAAAGTTCAGAGGAGAAGGACGTTCTTACCTCCAAACTTGAGTTTTCTCCCTTTTTGGAACCAAAATCTTGAAAATCCAAATAGCAAATGGTGAGGTTTTGTTGAAGAGATGATTAGAGATCAAAAGAGAATTGAAATGTGATATTTAGGGGACAAAATCAGAGGAAAAGCTCTGGAGAAAAATGTGTTTGGTTTGAGAGAAAAGATGAGAGAAAAAGGAAAATGGAAAATGGAAAAGTTAGTTGGAAATGGCAAAATATCTTCCCTCCACTTTTCTTTTATTTAAAAACCTTTAATAAATCATTTAATATTTTAGAAAAATCTGGTGAAACTCCCATTGGGTAAATAGCTCCTTAAAGATTCAAAGTTTCAATCCTTTTTAAAACAGTCACAAAATTTTCAAAAATTACATTTTGGTCACTAACCCAAAATGTCACACCTTCAAACCTCATTTTGCAAAATTGATTTCACCTTCCTCTTATATATAATAAAAGAGGATTTTAGAACATTTTTCCATATTTTTAATGCAACCCGAACTAGGCTTTCCTAAAAATCACCTTTTATATTCGAACCACAACTCGACCGGTCCGGTCCAAACCCAAAACTTCTAAGCCCAAAATTGGGGTGTTACAACTCTCCCCCCTTAGGAAATTTCGTCCTCGAAATTTCAACTGGCGAAAAGAGAACAACCAACTTCTCAAAACAACACACAAAGCAACACAGGAGACTTAACCACCACTGAACACTCTCCTCACAAACTTCACCCAAACTCAACACCACCACATACTGTTCACAAATTCCAGAACACTCATATGTTAACCACATCTTAACTTTTCACACTTCCAGACTGCACATAGCCCCAACAACAACCTGAAGAACCTCCAACTTTTACAACATACACCACCTTAACTCATAACTCCCAAAACTTGTTCACACAGGGACACCAACCAATCCAGTTCTGCCACTATGTACCCACAACCTTCACTGCTTCTAAAACTCTTTGCAAACTCCCCAACCTCCTTCACAGATTTTCCCAACAAGAAAAAATTCTTAAGCATCAACTGCTTACCCAACCCTCTCAACGTAATGCTGACATTCCTTCACATCCGCCGCTATCATTACCATAACGACTCACCAGGACTACTCATCCAATATCCAAAAATCACATCACAAAACCCCAATCTTGACTCTGCCAGCCGTTCCATACACCACCAGCCGACTTCAGAAGGAATTTACTTATTCACAACCAGCCAACCACTTCTTACAAGAACCCGTCCAACCAACAATGGCCTTCGATCTTACATTGCCTTTCCACTTAAAGCTTTGACCACAACACTTACCCTACTAGAACATCGCCCAACCTATACATACATCTCTAGATTACGAAACTTTATTCTCCCAGGCTAACCCTTTTCTACAACCCACAACAAAAACCCTCTTCTCAACTCCTCAAAGGTTGCTAAAAACCATCACCTATAAAAACAACCCTTCTACTACAATATCAATGCCAAGTTACCTCATCACTCTGAGAACACATCCACTAACCTGCAACATCACTTAACACCAAGGAACCACCACCACTACTGGCTATACTCATAAAGCGCCAAACACTTTCCTTCTACCAACATGCTATACCGCACTCACTACTACCAACAGCTTGCTTAATACCCTCCATTACTTCTAACATTCTCCTAGCACCAAAACAACCTCTAAAACCCATCATCCAACCTAACCCTATCACAACACTAACAGACTCGATTAGCTATTAGTGAGTGTGAACGTTCGTATGCATGGTCACCAATATGCCCTATCAATGCCTGATGTACATGTATGCAAAACCTCTAATGTCATGTCACATGTATGCATGGACCAGCACATATATAATATAGCATATAACAAATGATTTTTAACTGTGCATGTATGTCAGTTCACACCCACCAATAACATCCTCAGAATCTGTCTAAGAACAACCTCCTAACTCACTTCTAACTTGTCTAACTCCATCATTCTAGCAACCATTATCCACAAGATACTCACTAAAGCCCTCTTCACGCTAAAGTTGTTTTCAAAACAACTACAACTACTACCCCAACACGCTAGCAACAAGACCAAACCCGCAACGCAAGGGAAACCAAACCAAAACCAAACTAAGATAACTAGGCAAAGGTTACTTAACAAGGTTACCTGAAAATACCTCACTGCCCCGGAGCTTCAACAGTCGAGCTCTCTTCCTCGCAGAACCATCATTCTTCAGCCGCACCACTGTAGCATCAGCTAACACACTAAGGTCACCACCATCTCCTTGCGGCAAAGCTCCCTGGCTATCCCGAGCCAACTTCAAACAATTACGTCTCATATGCCCAACAGACCCACAATTCCAGCAGATCCCATTTCCCAAACTCTTCACAACTTTCTGCTCTTCCTGCCACCTTCGAACTTCGTCTCGGCCGTGCCCACGACCCTTCAGAGACCCTTTTGCTACCACTGAAGCTGATTTAACCACATGAGGACAATCCCGCTTTACATGTTCTTTAGAACCACAGTTCCAACACGCACCTGCGCCCCAACAACCTCCAACATGGCGCCTTCCACAACAGTCACACACCGGTAACTGAGATTCCACTCCACCCACAACTTCCTTACTTAAACCTTTCTCACCTTCATAAACTGAAACCACACTATCACGTTGCTCAACCCTTGGGAATTTCTCTCCAAGATACCTTTCATAAAAGGCAGACACAAAGAAGTCCCAATCTATATCGTGGATGTGCGACGCCACCGCCACAGATGTCCACCAGGCACACGCGTCCTCCAACATCAATGAGACAACACTCCCCAGCTTACAGGCATAGTCACAACCTTCCTGATCCAAAATCAGAATTACACCGGCCAACCAGGCCCCAAACGTCTCAGGTGACGAACCATGATACTCCACAGCTCCCAAATCATGTAAACGCTATTTCGACAAACCCACACATCCCACCACCAGCACGTCTACTGACTTCACTTTTGCCACAGCCTGAGATGTTCCCAACACCTCCTGAACAACAGGTGATGAACTTTTCATCACAGAACCAACTTCTTCCTCCTGCCTTACTACCTCAACTCCAGGCACTGAAGACTGAGACGAAACACCTCCACTAAAAGGTGAATTCCATGCCTTAACAACCTGCTCTAAAGCAGCAACCATCTCACCCAACTGCCATTCTCTCATTGATTTCGCCATACTATTAACAACAAGCAATCATAACAAAACAAACAAATTGATCAGACCAGCTTTAAGCAAGGATTCAAACTCCAACTCCAAAATAACACAATAGCTATAATAATAAGGCAATGGGTATCCCGAATTCTCCCCTTTTACATGACATAACAGTAAAAAACACATGGATATCACAACATCAAGCATATCAATCAACATACTTCGATCATACTCTCACCAAACAACATTCACTTGCAACAGCATAATATCAACATATCATACCCATCACACTTTCATCATTCATAAAATCAGCTCACATCACCAGCATAACATCAGCACAAATCCACATTAGTTCAATGAAGATTCACAATTAAAAGCATGCTAAACATCAACAATTCACTCAAAAACACGCATTTCAACCAGCTTTCCACCACACATTAGGATATACATCAAACACAGATTACAACAATTTATCATTTTCCCCAAGCTTCCGCAAATCAGCTCTGATACCACCAAATGTAACCCCCTTAACCCGGCCCAGACGGTTGACCCGAATTAAGAAGTTTACACGGGGAAAACCAAAGTCAACCCGAAAGTCAACCTTGATTAAAGACCCTTTTTTTTTCTTTTTAAAAATTGTCTAGATGCACATTAAACCTAGGCATACTCTTGAGATAAGCATACTCAATAATCACAGCAATCGGAAAACGATAAGGGACCCAATTGCACAAAATATGAATTTAGGGACCAAATTATAAATTCTGGGAATTAAGAGGACTTTACCAATTTTTAAGTTACCATTATGAAATTAGTCATGTTTCATGCCTCTCTGCCAAATTTCATCTCAAACGGACATCTCAAACTCAAGCAATTGCACAAACAAGAATCAGGACTAAAACGTAAAGCTTGCAAACCATCAGGTGTTCAGAAACGGGTCTAGGCCGTTCAGGAACACCCCTTGGCAGTAGCCAAAGTGTTCAGAAACGGGCTAGGCCGTTCAGGAACACCCTAGCCAAAACAAGGGCCTGTTTCGAAACAGGCAAGGGTGTTTCGAAACACCCTGCCCAGAAACAGCAGTTTGGCCTGTTTTAACACCTTTAAACCCCATCAAACATGCTCCAAACCATTCCACAATAAATCAACAACATGACAAACATCAAACCTACCAATTTGCATCAAAATCTAGTTACAAAACCACCCCTAGATGCACCAACTCATTCAACACATCCAACACTCAATCATGCTTTTCAAACAAGAAGCATAGGATAACAACTTAAGCATAAGAAGATTCAAACGTTGCAAGCTTACACCACATAGTTCAAAATCATAAACCAAACTTGTTCAACATACACAAACTCATTAAACATCAACATAAGAGATTTCCCCCCCATTACCTTTATTATCTATAGCTATTAACCGAGACATACATCTCAAGTGGAGCTCTCCTTGAATCCCTTGCTTCTCGCTGTTTGTAACCCCCTTAACCCGGCCTAGACGGTTGACCCGAATTAAGAAAGTCACACGGGGAAAACCAAAGTCAACCCGAAAGTCAACCTTGATTAACGACCCTTTTTTTTTCTTTTTAATCTTGTCTAGATGCACTTTAGACCTAATTGTGATCACACAAACATCATACCAAAAGATCACGAACAACAGAGATCAAACAGGGACCCAATTGAACAATTTACAACTTTAGGGACCAAATTGTAAATTCTGATAAATACAAGGACTTAACCCAACTTGAAGTTACCAACTTGAAATTAATCATGTTTCATACTTCTCTGCAAAATTTCAGCTCAAAAGGACTTCCCAAACTCATGCAATTGCACAAACAAGTTTCAGGACCAAAACGCAAACATTTCAAAACATATAACTGCCAATGTCAGCCGCCAACGGTCACCCGTTCCGAAACGGGAGACAGCCCGTTTCGAAACGCGGGGCCGTTCCGAAACGGGCAGAGCCCGTTTCGAAACGGGGGTCTGGCAGAGGCCTTTCCGTTTCGGAACGGCCCCTCCCGTTTCGGACGCCTGGGCACGATTAAGGCACCCGTTCCGAAACGGTAGGTGCTGTTCCGAAACACCCTGCCCAGATTGCTCCAAAACTCTACTTTAAACATGCAATTACACAACCAAACATGCTCCGAATGCCACCAAACTTTGCCAACATGCAATTCAACATAAATACAACATATTAGCATCATCAATTCCACCAAACATCATCATATGCAAAAAGCCCCAATTCTATAGGCATGCTTCCTACACAAGCTAGCTATTCAACACCAAACTTCCAAAACAAGCATATATGGTTCCAATCCAAAAGCCAGCAAACACATCAACATTCAACATACTTAGGGAGTCTCCAACACCTCCCAAAACGTACACATTGGTTCCCCCATTGCCAAATCACACAAAAGCTAAAATGTACTTATAAAACCTTCATACATTGAGCTTCACTTGAACTTGATTGCTTCCCCTTTCTTGCTGCCCTCAAGGTACTCTAATGCTCTGCATTATTGAATTAAAGAAAACGAAGAGAGCGTAAGCAAAAGCTTAGTGAGAAGTGCTCTTAAAAACCATCCAATAATGCAACTTAAAACATTTACAAAACATGCTTCAAATCCACATTTGCTCATGCTCAAAACCTTACTTAAAACAAGCAAATCCATGCTTCAACATAAACATTAAAAACAAGCATCTCATGCTTCATAATATACTTAACATGTCATATTGGCTCAAGTGATTCATTTCATTTCTTAAATCAAGTTCATCAACTTCCCAAGGACTTTTAAACACCTTGGCCATGGACTTTTAAACACCATGAAGTATCACATCAAGGACTTTTAAACACCTTGATCCCAAGGACTTTTAAACACCTTGGCCATGGACTTTTAAACACCATGAAGTATCTCATCAAGGACTTTTAAACACCTTGATCCCAAGGACTTTTAAACACCTTGGCCTATGGACTTTTAAACACCATAGAAAAGGATCACCTAAGGACTTTTAACCACCTTAGTGTCCACAACATGAACCATCCAAGGACTTTTAACCACCTTGATGTTCATAAGTAACAAGGCTCACTCAAGGACTTTTAACCACCTTAGTGACCTTAACATTTTAAAACCTCACTTGCCAATATACATCATTTTCATCACTTACATCACTGTTTTAAAGCATAAAACCAAGCCATATTCATCATGCATTTCAAAGCATTAAACCACATCATTTCAATGTACAAAAGCAAGGAACTCCTACCTAGAGTTACCTTCAACATATGGCTTACATCAACAGCAAAAACCATGCTAAAACATGCTTCCAAAACAGTATGTAAAACATGCAAATAATCATTTTGCATCACAACAAAATCATGGCCACCACTAGAGAGAAATTCCGAAAACTTACACTCGAGCTTAGCAAAGTTGTTTAGACTTAAACTAAGCTCCCAAGACATTGGTTTCAAAGCCGAAAACCCAATTTCACTCACCGATTCCACTTCGCCACTTGCCGAAGCACGAAATCAAGCTTCCGGATCAACAACTCTTGGATCCAAAGATGCCTCCCCTAATCAAACACATTAAAGCAGAGGTTTAATGCATCATCAAGCATCAAAAGCTTCAATGAAAGCACCCAAACTCGCTGCTCTCACTCAACCTCCATTTTCGGCCACCAAACACAACCGAAAATGCATCCAAACCACTTCTAAACAAAGCCCAGCCATAAACCAGCAAAACCTAACATCCATCAACACCATAAAACATCTAAAAACAAACTATTAACATCCTTATACCTCCAGCAACAACAGATCCACAAGATCACCACAAAAACATCCAAGAAACATAAGCTAAACTTAGGAAACACAACCTATCCGGGATTGCATCAATCAAAACTCATTTCCTTATCAATTTAGAGTTCATTTAACATCAAAAACACATCTCAAATCACAGATCAATCAGATCTAACGAAAATCATGAAAAATCACCAAATCTTGCATTTTAAGCCAAGATACAATTCCAAACTCAAAAGCCTTTAATTAAACATCAATTAAGAGTTGAGAACTTGGGAATTTCAGTAAAGAACTGTTAGTTTAGAGGAGAAGGACGTTCTTACCTCCAAACTTGTGTTTCTCCACTTTTTGGAATGAAAATCCTTGAAGAATCAAGAAGTAATTGAAGAGGTTTTGAAGATATGTTGATTAGGAATCAAATGAGAGTTGAATGGAGGGATTTAGGTGAAGAAATCAGATCCAATTCTCTGGAAAAATAGTGTTTGGTTTGAGAGAAAAAAGAGAGAAGAAAATTGGAAGTTAGTTGAGAAAATTGTCAAATGAGTTTTTCTCTCCTTTTGATTCACTTTAAAATCAGAATTAAAACTCTAAATATCTTAGAAAAATCTGGAGAAATCACCTTTGGATTAATAGCCCCTTAAAGATTCAAAGTTTCAACTCTTTATAAAATAGTCACCAAACTTTCGAAAATTACATTTTGGTCACTAGCCAAAATGTCATACTTCCAAAACCCATTTTTCAAAATTGATTTCACAGTTCACTTAATTATATTAAAAGATGATTTTAGAACATTTTTCCATATTTTTAATGCAACCCGAACTAGGCTTTCCTAATTTTACCTCTTAAGATTCGAACAGCACTTTGACCAAACCGGTCAACGCCCAAAACTTCTAAGCCCAAAACCGGGGCGTTACAACTCTCCCCCCCTTAAGAAATTTCGTCCTCGAAATTTACCTGAAGGAAAGAGATAAGGAAACTGCTTCAGCATGTCTTCCTTCCGCTCCCACGTGGCTTCCTCAACACCGCGATGCTTCCACAGCACCTTCACCAACTCAATGGTCTTGCCACGAAGAACCTTGCTATCCGAATCCAGAACCTTCACCGGTTCCTCATCATAGGTCAAATCCGGATTCAAAACCACATCCTCAACAGGCATCACATGCGAAGGATCAGATCTATACTTCCGGAGCATAGAAACATGAAACACATCATGAATCTTCTCCAACTCCTGAGGTAACCTCAACCGATACGCAACAGGACCCACACGCTCAACCACCTTATATGGTCCAATGTATCTAGGGCTCAACTTGCCCTTCCGGCCAAACCGCATCACCTTCTTCCAAGGCGAAACCTTCAAGAACACACGGTCACCCACCGCATACTCTATCTCCTTACGCTTCAAATCCGCGTAAGATTTCTGCCGATCAGAAGCAGCCTTTAACCGTTCACAAATGAGCTTCACCTTCTCGGTGGTTCCTTTCAACAAAGCCGGCATCGAAACCAACTTTTGACCAGTTTCAGCCCAACAAAGAGGAGTCCTACACTTCCTCCCGTACAAAGCCTCATAAGGTGCCATCTGTATGCTCGCCTGATAACTATTGTTATAAGCAAACTCAACCAAAGGCAGATGCTTCTCCCAAGAACCTTGGAACTCAATCACGCAGCACCTCAACATATCCTCCAAAATCTGGATAACTCGCTCAGACTGACCATCCGACTGAGGATGATAGGAGGTACTGAAATGCAACCTTGTACCCAGAGCTTGATGCAAACACTGCCAAAACCGCGATGTGAACCTCGGATCCCTATCCGACACAATCGACTTAGGTTCACCATGCAACCTCACAACCTCAACAATGTACAGCTCTGCCAGCTTATCCAAAGAGAACGTGGTATGCACAGGCAAGAAATGTGCACACTTCGTCAGGCGATCCACAATCACCCAGACTGAATTCTTCTTCGATGAAGACAAAGGTAAACCAGATACAAAATCCATGGTAACCCTCTCCCACTTCCATTCAGGGATTTTCAACGATTGCAACAAACCAGAAGGAAACTGATGCTCAGCCTTAACTCGCTGACACACCAAACACTTGCTCACAAACTCCGCAACGTCCTTCTTCAAACCCACCCAATAGTACTCATCACGAAGATCACGATACATCTTAGTACTACCAGGGTGCATAGCAAAAGGACTACTATGACCTTCAGTCAGAATAGCACGCCTCAACTCAGCATCATTGGGCACTACTATTCGACTCCCAAAACACAGCACACCATCATCATTGAAACAGAAATCCGAAGGTCTACCCTCCGCGATATCCTGAACATGAGACACCAAGGAATCATCCAACAACTGCTTATCCTTGATCAACTGAACCATAGACGGCTTCACTTGCAACTCAGCCACAAGACCACCATCACGCGATATGCTCAAGCTAGCAAACATGGCTCTCAACTCAACAGCTACCTTCCTACTCAAGGCATCAGCAACAACATTAGCTTTTCCAGGATGATACTCAATCGTCAGATCATAATCCTTGAGCAACTCCAACCAACGCCGCTGCCTAAGATTCAACTCCTTCTGAGACATCAGATACCTCAAACTCTTGTGATCCGTGTACACAGTACACTTCTCACCATACAGATAATGTCTCCAGATCTTCAGAGCAAAAACCACTGCAGCTAGCTCAATATCATGCGTAGGGTAATTGCGCTCATGCACCTTCAACTGCCGCGATGCATAAGCCACCACCTTACCCTCTTGCATCAGCACACATCCCAAACCGACATAGGACGCATCACTGTAGACCACAAACTCTTTCCCTGATTCAGGCTGAATCAAGATAGGAGCTTGCGTCAAAGCCGCCTTCAGCTTCTCAAAAGCTTGCTGCCTCGCTTCTGTCCACTCATACTTAACATCCTTCTGCAACAGCTTCGTCAAAGGAGCAGCAATCTTGGAAAAACCATCCACAAACCTCCGGTAGTATCCCGCCAAACCAAGGAAACTACGGACCTCATGAACAGACTTAGAAACCTTCCAGCTCATCACCGCCTCAATCTTCTGAGGATCAACACGAATCCCCTCAGCTGAAACCACATGCCCAAGAAAAACCACCTCTCTTAACCAGAACTCACACTTGCTCAGCTTAGCATAAAGCTGATTCTCCAGCAAAGCTTGCAAAACAACCCTCAAATGCTCTTCATGCTCCTCCTCAGTACGCGAGTACACGAGGATATCATCTATGAACAGCACAACAAACTTGTCCAGGTATTCATGAAACACACGATTCATCATGTCCATGAAAGCAGCAGGAGCATTTGTCAACCCAAACGGCATCACAAGAAACTCATAATGCCCATACCTTGTCCTGAAAGCTGTCTTAGGCACATCCACATCTTTCACCTTCAACTGATAATACCCTGACCTCAAGTCAATCTTAGAGAACACAGCAGCTCCCCGAAATTGATCAAAGAGATCATCGATCCTCGGCAAAGGATACCGATTCTTGATAGTCAACTTGTTCAGCTGACGGTAATCAATGCACATCCTCATAGTGCCATCCTTCTTCTTCACAAACAAGACCGGTGCTCCCCAAGGTGACACACTCGGCCGGATGAAACCACGATCAAACAACTCTTGCAACTGCGTCTTCAGCTCCTTCAGCTCCTTAGGTGCCATTCTATAGGGAGTAATGGACACAGGAGTTGTATTCTCATACAGCTCAATTCCAAACTCCACCTCGCGGTTAGGAGGTAAACCAGGCAACTCCTCAGGAAAAACACCAGGAAACTCCTTTACAACCCTGATATCTTGCACCCTCAACTCCTTAGAGCTAGGATTCATCACAAAAGCTAGATAGGCTTCGCAACCTTGCCTCAGCATCCTGCTCGCCTCCAAAGAAGACACAACATTGGCAAGAAACTTCACATTCTCACCAACCACAACAACTTCATACTCATCCGCAAGCTTAAGCGAAACACGCTTATTCTCACAATCCACAACAGCACGATGCTCAGCAAGCCAATCCATACCAAGGATCACATCAAAACCATAGAAGGGCAACTCCATAAGATCTACATGAAAGACATGCTCTTGAACAACCAAGGGACACCTTCTATACAACTTTCGAGTCACAACAGTCTCACCAAAAGAACTAGTGACCCGAACACCAACATCCAAAGACTCAACAGGCAAACCAAGCAATTCAGCATGCTCACGAAGAATATATGAATGCGTAGATCCAGAATCAATCAAAGAAAGCAATGACAAGGACTGCAAAGTAAAGGTACCTGCAATCACATCTGCATCATTCCTGCCCTCTCTCTGAGCATACACTCTCGCTTGGCCTCCACCTTCAGGCTGAATAGCTACAACATGAGCTACCCCCGGCCACCTTCCTCTCTCCTCTGGAAATTACCACGGCCGCGCCCACGACCTCTCTGTGGTGCAGCAACAACAGGAGCACGCACCTGCTCATCAGCCATCCTCGGACAATCACGCCTCAAGTGGTCCGTAGAACCACAATTCCAGCACCCATTCCCAGCATTACCAGCTGTTGCAACAGGAGCTTGTGCCACTCTCTCAGCACGAGGACAATCACGCTTCAAGTGACCACGGGAACCACAGATCCAACAAGCACTAGGATCAGCTCTAGCATAACCACCTCTAGCAGGTGCACCACCACCTCTCTTGGCTGAGGACTGATACTTCTGATCTCGTCCCCTCTTGTTCCGTCCACCATCGGAACTAAACTCAGCTGACCTCTTCCCAGCACTTGCCCCAGCACCTCTAGCAGACAAACCCAGATTCATCTCAATGTCTTTGGCTCGGCCCACCAAAACATCGAAATCATCATATTCAGTGGCCAGCACATACATCTTAACATCCGTCACAAGACCGTAACGAAACCTCTCGCACCTAGCCCGCTCATCAGGTATCAGCTCCGGTGCATACTGACTGAGCCGTACAAACTGTACCTCATACTCAGCTACACTCATGCTCCCTTGGGTAAGAGACATGAATTCCCACTTTTTCTCATCCAGATATCTCACTCCCAGATATCTTCTTTTAAACACATTCTGAAAGAATGTCCAGGTAACATCAGCTTCAGCCATTCCAGGAATGGTAGTCGTCCACCATGTATAAGCATCGTCCTGCAGCAAGGACACAACACAGCCCAGCTTTTGCACATCCGTGCAACTCATCTGACCCAAGATACGCTTGGTACTTTCCAGTCAAGCCTCAGAACTCTCAGCTGACAGACCTCTAAACTCAGTCCCTCCAAGACTGCGCAGACGCTCCAAAGGCAATCTGACTCCAGCATCTCCCTGATGCCCAGCTCCCTGAGCTCCAGCTACTGCTGCTCGAAAAGCACCCGCAATAGCTTGTACTAAAACAGACATATCAGGCATAGCTTGCCCCTGACCAACCTCTGGTCCAGCAGCTCCAGCACCAGCACCAGCTGCAGCTTCAGCTCTCGCATCTCCAGCACCACCACCAGGCGGAGGAGGGGGTAACACAGCACTACCAGTGTGCTCTTCATTCTCATTCTCGTTAGGAGCCGTAGCTCTCGCATTACCTCTTAACTCTCTACGTGGTGCCATACTTTTACCATGCAATAACAATGCAAATTAAACAAGTCAGGCCCAGCAAGGTAAGCAATCCAAGTATTCAAGCTCAATTTCATTCAAAATCAACATCATTACTTTAGCTTTTGTTTGGCAATGGGTACCCTCAACATGCAACAACAGAGCATACAACTCAACTGCATCAACATTTCAAACCACTGAACATGCTTTCAAACAACAAGCATTCATAGCATACATACTTCAATCATGCATACATTCATTCCCAATTACTCGAGAACTCAGCTCTGATACCACCAAATGTAACCCCCTTAACCCGGCCTAGACGGTTGACCCGAATTAAGAAAGTCACACGGGGAAAACCAAAGTCAACCCGAAAGTCAACCTTGATTAACGACCTTTTTTTTCTTCTTTTTAATCTTGTCTAGATGCACTTTAGACCTAATTGTGATCACACAAACATCATACCAAAAGATCACGAACAACAGAGATCAAACAGGGACCCAATTGAACAATTTACAACTTTAGGGACCAAATTGTAAATTCTGATAAATACAAGGACTTAACCCAACTTGAAGTTACCAACTTGAAATTAATCATGTTTCATACTTCTCTGCAAAATTTCAGCTCAAAAGGACTTCCCAAACTCATGCAATTGCACAAACAAGTTTCAGGACCAAAACGCAAACATTTCAAAACATATAACTGCCAATGTCAGCCCCCAACGGTCACCCGTTCCGAAACGGGAGACAGCCCGTTTCGAAACGCGGGGCCGTTCCGAAACAGGCAGAGCCCGTTTCGAAACGGGGGTCTGGCAGAGGCCTTTCCATTTTGGAACGGCCCCTCCCGTTTCGGACGCCTGGGCACGATTAAGGCACCCGTTCCGAAACGGTAGGTGCTGTTCCGAAACACCCTGCCCAGATTGCTCCAAAACTCTACTTTAAACATGCAATTACACAACCAAACATGCTCCGAATGCCACCAAACTTTGCCAACATGCAATTCAACATAAATACAACATATTAGCATCATCAATTCCACCAAACATCATCATATGCAAAAAGCCCCAATTCTATAGGCATGCTTCCTACACAAGCTAGCTATTCAACACCAAACTTCCAAAACAAGCATATATGGTTCCAATCCAAAAGCCAGCAAACACATCAACATTCAACATACTTAGGGAGTCTCCAACACCTCCCAAAACGTACACATTGGTTCCCCCATTGCCAAATCACACAAAAGCTAAAATGTACTTATAAAACCTTCATACATTGAGCTTCACTTGAACTTGATTGCTTCCCCTTTCTTGCTGCCCTCAAGGTACTCTAATGCTCTGCATTATTGAATTAAAGAAAACGAAGAGAGCGTAAGCAAAAGCTTAGTGAGAAGTGCTCTTAAAAACCATCCAATAATGCAACTTAAAACATTTACAAAACATGCTTCAAATCCACATTTGCTCATGCTCAAAACCTTACTTAAAACAAGCAAATCCATGCTTCAACATAAACATTAAAAACAAGCATCTCATGCTTCATAATATACTTAACATGTCATATTGGCTCAAGTGATTCATTTCATTTCTTAAATCAAGTTCATCAACTTCCCAATGACTTTTAAACACCTTGGCCATGGACTTTTAAACACCATGAAGTATCACATCAAGGACTTTTAAACACCTTGATCCCAAGGACTTTTAAACACCTTGGCCATGGACTTTTAAACACCATGAAGTATCTCATCAAGGACTTTTAAACACCTTGATCCCAAGGACTTTTAAACACCTTGGCCTATGGACTTTTAAACACCATAGAAAAGGATCACCTAAGGACTTTTAACCACCTTAGTGTCCACAACATGAACCATCCAAGGACTTTTAACCACCTTGATGTTCATAAGTAACAAGGCTCACTCAAGGACTTTTAACCACCTTAGTGACCTTAACATTTTAAAACCTCACTTGCCAATATACATCATTTTCATCACTTACATCACTGTTTTAAAGCATAAAACCAAGCCATATTCATCATGCATTTCAAAGCATTAAACCACATCATTTCAATGTACAAAAGCAAGGAACTCCTACCTAGAGTTACCTTCAACATATGGCTTACATCAACAGCAAAAACCATGCTAAAACATGCTTCCAAAACAGTATGTAAAACATGCAAATAATCATTTTGCATCACAACAAAATCATGGCCACCACTAGAGAGAAATTCCGAAAACTTACACTCGAGCTTAGCAAAGTTGTTTAGACTTAAACTAAGCTCCCAAGACATTGGTTTCAAAGCCGAAAACCCAATTTCACTCACCGATTCCACTTCGCCACTTGCCCAAGCACGAAATCAAGCTTCCGGATCAACAACTCTTGGATCCAAAGATGCCTCCCCTGATCAAACACATTAAAGCAGAGGTTTAATGCATCATCAAGCATCAAAAGCTTCAATGAAAGCACCCAAACTCGCTGCTCTCACTCAACCTCCATTTTCGGCCACCAAACACAACCGAAAATGCATCCAAACCACTTCTAAACAAAGCCCAGCCATAAACCAGCAAAACCTAACATCCATCAACACCATAAAACATCTAAAAACGAACTATTAACATCCTTATACCTCCAGCAACAACAGATCCACAAGATCACCACAAAAACATCCAAGAAACATAAGCTAAACTTAGGAAACACAACCTATCCGGGATTGCATCAATCAAAACTCATTTCCTTATCAATTTAGAGTTCATTTAACATCAAAAACACATCTCAAATCACAGATCAATCAGATCTAACGAAAATCATGAAAAATCACCAAATCTTGCATTTTAAGCCAAGATACAATTCCAAACTCAAAAGCCTTTAATTAAACATCAATTAAGAGTTGAGAACTTGGGAATTTCAGTAAAGAACTGTTAGTTTAGAGGAGAAGGACGTTCTTACCTCCAAACTTGTGTTTCTCCACTTTTTGGAATGAAAATCCTTGAAGAATCAAGAAGCAATTGAAGAGGTTTTGAAGATATGTTGATTAGGAATCAAATGAGAGTTGAATGGAGGGATTTAGGTGAAGAAATCAGATCCAATTCTCTGGAAAAATAGTGTTTGGTTTGAGAGAAAAAAGAGAGAAGAAAATTGGAAGTTAGTTGAGAAAATTGTCAAATGAGTTTTTCCCTCCTTTTGATTCACTTTAAAATCAGAATTAAAACTCTAAATATCTTAGAAAAATCTGGAGAAATCACCTTTGGATTAATAGCCCCTTAAAGATTCAAAGTTTCAACTCTTTATAAAATAGTCACCAAACTTTCGAAAATTACATTTTGGTCACTAGCCAAAATGTCATACTTCCAAAACCCATTTTTCAAAATTGATTTCACAGTTCACTTAATTATATTAAAAGATGATTTTAGAACATTTTTCCATATTTTTAATGCAACCCGAACTAGGCTTTCCTAATTTTACCTCTTAAGATTCGAACAGCACTTTGACCAAACCGGTCAACGCCCAAAACTTCTAAGCCCAAAACCGGGGCGTTACACTGTTCCAACTTCAATTATCTGCATTGATGGACAAAAAGGAGCGTAAGCACATAATGCTTAGTGAGGAATGCTCAAAACCAAAACACCATCAATGCAGCGAGTCATAAAACCACTTTTAAAAGCAAACTCGATTCAATAAACCAAAGCAAGTTTGAAAACCCTTTTCAACAACATGCATAACATCATGCATTGCTCAAACATGAAAAACAAACCCTTAGCTTAGAAGAGCTAAGAAAACCCTTTCAAAGCACAACTTGCAAAATCAACAATTTAACCAATCCAAGCATAAACATCACATGCAAGGTTAAATTCAAAACTTTGGAAAACACTTCCACTTCACATCATACCTTGCTCATACTTGAATATCATTTTAAAGCAAGAAACCCTTAAAACCACTTACTCATTCAATTTACCATATGCATTAAACAAATGCAACATATGAACCACATCACCAACCTTTGCATCACATGCCTTAAAAACAAGTCTTCACAAGACTTCAATGCACTAAAGAGATTTCATGCACACATGCACCATTCTCAATAGATAACCAACACTTGTTCAAACTAACTAGTAAGCATGCATTCATAATACATTATACACTTCTCATGCAACCATGCATCATTTCAAGCATCTCATGCTTCATTATATTCAAGAACATATATTGGCTTCCAAGTGATAAACCAAATCCACTTTTCAACTCAACATCCAATCGGATACGCGGATCACAAGCGTTGTCCCCTACGCTTCATACACACTACCAACCCAAGGTCCCCAAATGGAATTTTAACCACTATTTGACCTTACCACACACAAGGTCCTCATATGGAATTTTAACCACCATATGACCTCAACATTCACAAGGTTCCCATATATGGAATTTTAACCACCATATAACCTTAACATTCACAAGGTTCCCATATATGGAATTTTAACCACCATATAACCTTAACATTCCCAAGGTTCCCATATATGGAATTTTAACCACCATATAACCTTGCCATTCCCAAGGTTCCCATATATGGAATTTTAACCACCATATAACCTTGACATATTCCGTTGGTAGTTGTATAACATCACTAACGAGATCCGGGACACCCTACACAAGATCCACACATGGACTTTACACCACCATTGTGATCTTAACAAGCACAAGGTCCTCAAATGGAATTTTAACCACCATTATTACCTTTGCTTACACAAGACCCACCCATGGAATTTCAACCACCATGGTGTTCTTGACCATCTCGTTAGGATACTTGGATGGAGTTACCGGTTCACTCATAACCACTCCACATCCAAGGCGACTTTATTCACGGTGCACCCAATCCTATAGCCGGCTAACTATATCCGATTAAAGTAACCAAGAACCACTTTCATCACTTGCCAATATAACCATCTTACCATATAAATCCATTGATTTACAAGCATAAACATAATGCAAAAACCATCATTTACCATCATCAATCCACTGTTTTTGAAGCATTAAACAAAGCCATTAAACAACATGCAACACCATGCATGAAATCCACAATTTCAATGTACAAAACCAAGGATCTCTTACCTTGACCATCCTTCTCTCATGGCTTTCAAAACCATCATAAAACCATGCTAAAATATGCTTTCAAAATAGAATTTAAAACATGCAAACCACATGCATTGCATCCAACAATCACAAATTCTTTAAAACCAATTCACAACACAAACCAAGAGATAAATCCATTTACTTACTCTTGAGCTTAGCAAAGTTGTTTAGACTTAAACTAAGCTCCCAAAACCTTCAAACCTTGGTTTAAAAGCTGAAAACCCAACTTCACTCACCGATACACAAAACAAGGCTAGCCAACAAGCCTTCCAAGCATCTGAAACCTTCCACACCACCTCTAATGCTCACGGATCAATCTCCCCTGTTTCAAGCACATAACATCAGAGGATTAATGCATCATAATGCACTAAAAACACCAGCAACACAACTAAACTCGTTGCTCATCACAAATCCAACATTTCGGCTACCAAACACAACCGAAATCACCACCAAACACTTTCGAAACTTAACCCAGCCAAGATCCATCACTTCTAACCATTTTTAAACATCAATTAACATCCAAAATGATCACAAACACGTCTTTATACCTCCAGCCATAACAGATCACCAAAATCACTCTAAAAACAACCAAAAACTCAAGCAAAACTTAGGAAATTCAACCTATTCGGGATTGCATTGATAAAACCTCAATTTCTCGTGAATTTAACATTCATTTAACATCAATTTGACACCTCAAAACACAGCCCAATCAGATCATACGAAATTTCAATAAAATCAAGCAAATCTTGCATTTAAAAGCCAAGATCAAGAACAAATCAATAAATCCTGTTATAAAACACAAATTAAGGATTGAGAACTTGGGAATTTCAATAAAGAACCTAAAGTTCAGAGGAGAAGGACGTTCTTACCTCCAAACTTGAGTTTTCTCCCTTTTTGGAACCAAAATCTTGAAAATCCAAATAGCAAATGGTGAGGTTTTGTTGAAGAGATGATTAGAGATCAAAAGAGAATTGAAATGTGATATTTAGGGGAAAAAATCAGAGGAAAAGCTCTGGAGAAAAATGTGTTTGGTTTGAGAGAAAAGATGAGAGAAAAAGGAAAATGGAAAAGTTAGTTGGAAATGGCAAAATATCTTCCCTCCACTTTTCTTTTATTTAAAAACCTTTAATAAATCATTTAATATTTTAGAAAAATCTGGAGAAACTCCCATTGGGTAAATAGCTCCTTAAAGATTCAAAGTTTCAATCCTTTTTAAAACAGTCACAAAATTTTGAAAAATTACATTTTGGTCACTAACCCAAAATGTCACACCTCCAAACCTCATTTTGCAAAATTGATTTCACCTTCCTCTTATATATAATAAAAGAGGATTTTAGAACATTTTCCCATATTTTTAATGCAACCCGAACTAGGCTTTCCTAAAAATCACCTTTTATATTCGAACCGCAACTCGACCGGTCCGGTCCAAACCCAAAACTTCTAAGCCCAAAATTGGGGTGTTACAAGTGCTTAAAGTAGCTTTACATTAAATGTTGACTCCTTTTTGACTTGAATGTGGACTCTTTGGACGTTGCCTTCTCCAGTAAGTAAAGATATGTCATTTTACTTATCAATCTCCCATTAGCTCTACACACTGCTCTAGGCTTCAGAAAAATGCAAGACTGGGCTCATTGGACTTAGAAAACCGTCCTCTTTTGATCGCAACCCATCTTGGCTAAGTCGGTGTATTGCTACCTGGGTGGCATTCTGCGGTGGCAACATCCTTGGTGTCAGACTAGGCGGCGGCGGTACTTGGCGGCTAGAACTGCTTCGGTATAGCTCATTCTGCTTGCTTCCTCCGTTTCCTCTCCTGCTCTGAACAACATCCAGCACCTGAAATATAAAACTAACTAAAAACATTATCTTTTCTTCACCAAAAATATGATATTTAAATAAACCAAGGCAGAAGAAAAAATATTGTAAACTATGCCTACATGCACCTAAATATGCCTAAATGCACCTAAGAACAACAATATAATGACATGGAATGCATACATAAAATAGAACTTCTAAGCACTTTACACACCCCCAAACTTGAACTATTGTTTGTCCTCAAGCAATGCAAACCTAACTAGACTTGCCCTTATATTCACCAGAAAGAAAACATGTATTTAACTTGATTCCGCACCTCAAGGCCTTGGCACCTACATTAGATTAGTGAAGGGAAAACATCATGAGATAACTCAAAATTAATCTATAATGCTAGTGTAGTGTGTGCAGAACTGTGTATAGGCTGAATCTATAGAATAATCTGAATAAACAAGGATGTTGTTATGATATGATAAGGTTGCTGCCGAGGCAGCACTATTAACCACATTTTATTTAATCAAGGCTTAAGGGCTTCAGCTCATCACAACTACTCAGCAGGTTTCAAATTAAGATATGAGCATACTACAAAACCCCGAACCCTTTGAGCAGAGAAATCTTGTGAAGACTTTCATTCACTCATGCTAATTTGTCCATCACTTCAAGTTTTTTTTCTTCAGATTCATGGACTTTTATAGCAGCGGAGTGTCCTTGGTGCATGATCCTTCCTAGAGCATGTTTCGGGCACCTCTAGGGTATATCAACATTTTCTTTGTTTTTTCTACCGTGGCACCATTTCATTTTCATTATTTTTTTCTTTGTTGCTCTGTGCTGCCCCGACGGCTACCTGCAACCATGTTAGAATTTTGTAAAGAATTCTACACAACAAAGCAGGCAATGTTTATCAGATATTTTATCAAACTCAACAAGTAACAGAAGTGTAAAAAAATTGGCAATTATAAAAAAATCTAAGTTTTTCATTCTTTTCCTGAATTAAGTTCAATTTTTAATTGATGCAATTATTAATCGACTATCTTATCATAGGCACAAGTTCTAACAATTTTCTCTTTTCTGATTAATATAGAGGCAATTACAATGCAAACTATATGCAACTAAGTATGCCTAAACAAAAGTTATGAGAACTATACCCCCCAAACTCGAGATGGGCATTGCCCTCAATGCCTTTGACAAAAAAATTAAAACAAAAACAGGAAAATAAAAATAGAACATAAAAAAACTTATACTTGGGTGCTGTCAGATTGCAGAGAGGATCTGGTGTTGATTTTAGTGCCGCCTTTTGTTGCCATGGCGGCTACAGGCATATTCGTGATGCTCCTCACTGTCTTCGGCGGCGAGTTCTCATATTAGGGTTTGTATCTTGACAAGTAGTTGCGAGACGGGAAAATAATAAATGTAACTGAAAATAAATCTATTCTTAAGCTTATTAAGACATGTTCCTAAAGATAAAATCAAAGATGTGGAAAAACAAAAAATATGTTACAGCGGGTTCATTTCTGATATTTCTTATAGTCCACCCGCACCCTCCATCGAGTGACTATTCTCATGGGGGAGTCCTTCTTCCTCGTTCCCTTGTAGTCCATGCGAACTTTCCATCTTGTTTTCTTTCCTGAGGGTATGAACATGTGATTAGGAAAAGGTATATCAGTATTTAACCAAATGCTTACCTCGTATTCGTCGAAATTCATTGTGGTGGAAGGTAGCTTTTTTGTCGCGGCAGCTGCTTGGGCAGCAACCAGTTGTTGTGGTAGTCGTATGTCATAATGTGGTGAAGGTCAAGGAAAAACTCAAAATCTTCATCAGTAGAGATTTTGATGGTCTTAAATCTGCCTACATCGACTCCTCTAGATATATGTAGTCCACAGTTGCCGAGGTTTCTGCCGAGGCGAGCAGCATTGCCAAGGCTTCTGTCGTGGCGGGTATAGGTACCAAGACTACTACTGAGGCAGGAATTGTTGCTGAGGCAATTTCTCGCATAGGCCTATCATGTGTTGGGCAGTGTTCTTCATCCTCTAGTTGTTCCTCACACATCATAGAACTTTCTTCGCATATCTCTTCGTCCTCTTGCCTTGAGACATCAGTATCCCTAGGATTTACTTGTTGGTGATCAATGGTTACCGAGGCAGAAGTTGCTGGGACATTATGTTCGTCCATGGCATTTGTGGATGTGTTCAATCGATCTGTTGTGTCCCATAAGGTTGAATACCACTGAGCCATCCTTGTATCCATTTTCTGTGAAAGCCTTTGAGTGCATTCAATAAAGGATGCAGTACTAGCCATGAAAACTTGAAGCATGCCCTCCAAGGTTTGTGATTGTTCTTGCTGAGGACTACATTACCAGAGTATGTTTTACGCTACGGCAACACAATTGTCATGGTAAATTTTTTTTGAGGTTGTTGATCAGACCATGAAAAATTCTGCTGCGGCGGCAGATACTGCTGCATGGGCATCTTTTGTCCCTATTGCTGTTGTGGCTTCATCTACTGTTGGTCCCATTTTGGTTCGTCCATGTCTTCTCCGGTCAGTAAAGGGCAATATTTGAACACATGATTTCCCTCACATAAATTACAAGAATTGTCCAACATCAGCTCTCGAGTTGTTTTTCTTGATTGCTCTTGAAGCTGACCACCTTGCCCTAGTATGTTGATTTCTGCCGCAAAATTGTTATGATTTTTTTTTTTTGAAAATTTTGATCATACCATAAAAAAATTTGCTGCTGCAACAGTGGCATCTGCTGTCTTATCTACTGCCATGAGGGTAGCTGCTGCTGTAGCATTTTCTGTTCATATTCAAACATCAACTCCTGTATAGTTTTTCCTGACATTGTGATGCCCTTGGACTTGTAGTGCAGCTGAAAGAAAGAGAAAATAGAAGGAAAAAAATTATATACAAAAAGAAAATTATAAACCTGAAATTTAAATACAATTATATATAGAGTGTAGAAAACAAAACGAAGTCGCTATTGCCAATCCCCGGCAACGGCGCCAAACACTTGTAGGGTGTTTAGGTGTTCTCTTTTGATGAGCGCAAGTGCACACTCCTGTCAAGTTATAGTATAAAAGATGTCGAATCCCACGAGGATTGGAATAGCTTCTTCGAGTGTAAATCTACACAGAAATAAATGCACAGTTAATTTCAGGTTTGTTTAAAGGAACAAAACTAAAAACACAATTAATTAAAGTAAAGGAGACCAGGTGATAAAATGGGCTAGGTTATTGCTGCTCAGTAGTGTGTAGACTACATTGCATAGGCTAAGGTTGGATTGCGCTGCAACGATCTGCTGCCTTGGCAGGTAATGGCGGATTTAAGCGGCGACAACTTTCGCTGCCACGGCGAGTCTCTGCATTCCAACTTTTTTTGGCAGGTAGGTGAACGGAAAGACGTCCTGGCAGTAAGTCTGGCAGATACTCCAAGTTTGGCGGAATAGTTCTGAAGTGATCCTTCCTATTTCTAGGAAAGGATTCTCGTTGCTCACGTGACGTAGGCAATACCTAGCAATCTCAGCGTAAACCTATCACTGGCTAGTCAACGTTTGGTTGCTCCTCTTAGCCGTTGAAACTCTTAACTTCTTTCGAACCCGAGTTAGTCAACACCTCTTCATGATGAGATCGTGCTTAACCCTTTCATGAGTTTGACACTTTTGTGCCCACCAAATGGATTCTTCAACTGATCAGTTAGGAACTAATTGAAGGAATTAAGAACATAGACTACGCAAACTTGGAATATTTATTGCAAAACAACTTAACCTAATACAATAGTTTCTCACAACTACTTTACAAGCAAAAACCTAAACCCTAAAGAGTTTTAGATCATGCAAAAACCTAAGCTAGCTGACTCCCTCTATCTCTCTCTATCTATGCCCCTATACCCTCATATACATGGGTATATATAGGGCTTGGCCTAGGTTGAGTCCTCCTTGGAGTAGAAGTCTTTAAAGTAGCTTAATATTAAATGCTGACTCCTTTTTGACTTGAATGTGGACTCTTTGGACGTTGTCTTCTCCAGCAAGTAAACATAAGTCACTTTACTTATCAATCTCCCATCAACTCTACACACTGCTCCAGGCTTCAGAAAAATGCAACACTGGGCTTATTGGACTCAGAAAACCGCCCTCTTTTGATCGCAACCTAGATTGGCTAAGTCGGTGTATTGCTGCCTGGGCAGCATTCTGCGGCAGCGGCGTCCTTGGCGGCAGACTGGGTGGCGGCGGCTGGAACGACTTCAGTACAGCTCCTTCTCGTTGCTTCCTCCGGTTCCTCTCGTGCTTTGAACAACATCCAGCACCTAAAATATAAAACTAACTAAAAACAATATCTGTTCTTCACCAAAAATATGATATTTAAATAAACCAATGTAGAAGAAGAAATATTGTAAATTGTGTTGATATGCAGCTAAATATGCCTAAATGCACTTAAGAACAACAATAAAATGAGATGGAATGCATACATAAAATAGAAATTATGAGCAATTTACAACCCCCAAACTCGAACTATTGGTTGTTCTCAAGCAATGCAACCTAACTAGTAAACCTGCCCTTGAACATAAATCAAAAAGAAAACCTAGTTTTTAACTTGATTTCATACCTTAAGGACATGACACCTAATTTAATTTAGTGAGAGGGAATAACATGAAATAACTTAAAAATTAATTCTAGTGCCTGTGCAGTGTGTGTAGGTTTGTGAACATGTTGAATATGCTGAGTATGCTAAGTAAACAAAGAATGTTGTTTAATTAAAACAAAAAGGATATGAGGTAGCCGCCTTGGCAGCATAGTTTAGCACTTATTTTCTTCCTTTCTCTCATCATGGCTTCAAGGGCTTCAGCTTATCACAACTACTCTCTAGGTCTGAAGCTAAGATATGAGCATACTATAAAACTCCGAACCCATTGAGTAGAGTCATCCCGTGAAGGCTTTCATTCACTCATGTTAATTTGTCCATCACTTCAAGGATTTTTAGATACATGGACTTTGATAGCAGCGAAGTGTCCTTGCTCATGATCTTCCTAGAGCCTATTTCGGGCACCTCTAGGGCATTCAACATCTTTCTTTGTTTTTATGTTGTTGCAGCATTGTTTTTCATTTTTCTTTGCTGCCATGTGTTGCCGCGACGACATTCCTGCATCTAATATAAGAATTTTCATAACAGGCAGTGTTAAACTTATAACTCAACAATACTCAGCACTTAACAAAAGTGTAATGAAAATTTTGGTAACTAAAAAAATTTCTAAGTGTTTTTCATGATTCTTCCCAAGATTAAGTTCAATTTTAAGTATGGTGTGAAAATGGAAATCAGCTAACTATCATAGGCACAAGTTATTTAATAAAGGCTTTCAATTTTCATTATATTCTAAGGCAGATTTACAATGCAACTATATGAAGCTAAATATGCCTAACAAAATAAATGAGGACTAACCCCCAAACTCAAGTCGAGCATTGCCCTTAATGCCTTAGACAAAAATGAAAAAAAAATTAAACAGAAAATAAAAGAAATTTTAAAGAGAAAAGAAAAATTATGCTTGGGTGCTGTCAGATTGCAGAGAGAATTTGGAGTAGTTTTCTGTGCTATCGTTTCTTGTTGTCCCAGCGGCAGGCTTTGTCGTACTGCTTCTTGCTGTATTCAGTTGCTTGCCTTTTAGAGTAGGGTCTGAATCTAGATAAGTAGTTTTGAGACGAGAAATAATTTAACTGAAAAATAAATCTAATCCTAAGCTAATTAAAATCTACTCCTAAAGAGAGCAATAAAAATATGGAAAGAAACTAAAAATTGAAATCTCCTCCCTTGTCGGTTTGAGCTTAAAAGGGTCGTTTTCGATACTTCTTGTAATCCTTCCACACCCTCCATCTCGTGATTATTCTCATGGTGGAGGAGTCCTTCTTCCTCGTTCCTTTGTAGCCTTTGTTGTCGCAGCAGCTACTTGGGCGGCCCACTATTAAGGCATTCTTCTTTCATAATGCGGTGTAGGTCAAGAGAAAGCCCAATATTCTGAAAAGCTTCATGAATCCTAACACCGTTTTCTTTAGGATCCTCGAACATCTCCATTAGTAGAGATTTTGATAGTTTTAAATCTACCAGCATTGACTTCTCAAGATATACATATTCCTTAGTTGTTGAGGCTTCTATCAAGGCGGGCATGGTTGCCGAGGATGTTGCCGAGGCAGATATAGTTGTCGAGGCATGTGATGTTTTTGTGGCATCATCAATTCCTTCGTCGGTCTCACTAGGTGTTGCGCTTTGTTCAGGTTCCTCAATCCTTGCTGAAGGAGTTCTTTGCATAGTCTCATCATGTGTTGGGTAGTGTTTTGCACCCTCTTGGCTTGCAGGTTCTAGTTGTTCCTCACACATCGGAGATCTTTCTTCGCATTGCTCTTCGTCCTCTTTCCTTGAGACATCAACATTCCTAGGACTAAATTGTTGGTGATCAATGGTTGTCGCGGCATTGTGCTCAAATGCATCAATGACATTAATGAGAACTGAGTTGTGCAAAAGTGCATCCTCCTTGGCGATGTTTGCGTCCATAGAAACTGACACTTTTTGAGTTAGTGCAAGGAAGGTTTGAGACCTGTCCTCCAAGGATTTTGATTACTCTTAGGGATGACTACATTGCTAGGGCATGTCTGCTGCTGCGGCGGCAAAATTGTCATGGTAAAATTTTTTGAGGTTGTTGATTGTACCATGGAAAATCTTGTTGTTGGTTCCATCGTGTTCGTCCATGTATTCACCGAAAAGATGAGGGCAACTTTTGAACACATGATTTTCTTCACAAAAATTGCATGAATTTTCCAACATCAACTCTTAGATGGTTTTTCTTGAATGTTCTTGAAGTTGACTACCTTGCCCTGGCATGTCGGCTTCTGCAGAAAAACTATTATGGTAAAAATAATTTTGAGATTTTTGATCATACCATGAAGAATTTTGTTGTTGCGGCAGCGACATTTTTGTCTCTGTTGCTGCTGTAACGGCATCTGCTGTTCGTATTCACCGAAAATATGAGGACAATTTTCGAATGCATGATCTCCTTCACAATAATTGCAAGAATTTTGCTGCTGTGGCAACACCATATGCTGTCCCTTCTTCTGCCACGGCGAAAGTTGCTGCTGCAGCTGCTGTTCATATTCAAACATCAACTCTCGAGTGGTTTTTCTCGACATGTTGGTCCCCTTGAACATGTAGTGCACCTAAATTTTTTTTATATATATAATAAAGAAAAAATAAATAAATAAAAACTGAAATTTAAATGCAAATAAATAAAAAGTGCAGAAAACAATACGAAGTCGCTATTGCCAATCCCCGGCAGCGGTGCAAAAAACTTGTTGGGTGTTTGCGATAGTATATTTTATTGAGCGCAAGTGCACACTCCTGTCAAGTAGTAGTATAAAGGATGTCAAACCCACGAGGATTGGAACGACTGGTTTGAGTGTTTTCCTGTACAAGAAGAAATGTAAAATTCACAATTAATTTCTGAAGATTTAAGAGAAAATAAACAAAAAACACAATTAAGTAAAATAGAGGAGATCAGGATGATAGAATGGTCCAGGTTATGCTGCTCAGTAATGTGGAAACTGCATTGCATAGGATAAGGTTGAATTGTGCTGGCACGATCTACTGCCTCGGCGGGTATAGGCAGATTGAAGCGGCGACAACTCTCGCTGCCACCGCGGCACTAAGCTTCGTCAACTTTCGTTGCCTCGGCAGATGAAATGGAGAGAAGTCTATGCGGCAAGTCAGGCAGATATTCAAGGTTCGGCGGGACGATTCGGAGATGGTCCTACGTATGTCTAGGCTAGGATACTATTGGTGCCCTATGAAGATGATACCGTTTAGGTTTAAATCTGCAAAGAACCTCAACTATCGGTCGCTACTTTTTAGCCGCTTTAAACCCTAACTTATGTCTAAGTTGGATTGATCTCAGTTGGTATGGAAGAGATCGTGCTTAACTCTTTCGTGAGCTTAATTCTTTTGAGCCAAACAAATGGATTCTTCAACTGAACTTTTGGAACTAATTGAAGGTAGTGAAAAACATGAATTAAGCAAACCTTGAATATTTTATTGCAAGACAAACTTAAACCTAATACAATCGTTTCTCACAACTACTTTACAAACATAACCTAAACCCTAATGGAATTTAGAACATAATAGAAGCAAGGAGACGGCTAGGGTATTCTAAAGACTCGATCTATGCCCCTATACCCTCAAATACATGGGTATATATAGGGTTATGGCCTTAAGTTGAGTCCTCCTTGGAGTAGAAGTCTTCAAAGTAGCTTTACATTAATTGTAGCCTCCAATGCTGACTCCTTTTGACTTTAATATGGACTCCTTGGACGTTGCCTTGTTCAACAAGTAGTGATAAGTCATCTTGCTTATCAATCTTCAATCAGCTCTATAAATCACTCCATGCCTCAGAAAAATGCAAGACTGGCTCATTGGACTCAGAAAACTATCCTCTATTAACCGCAACCCATCTTGGCTATGTCGGTGTAATGCTGCCTGGGTGGCGTGCTGCGGCGGCGGCATCCTTGGCGGCAACTAGAACTGCTTCAATACAGCTCCTTCTGATCCATGCCTTCATGTCCTCTCTTCTCTACACAGCTACAACACCTGAAATAGAAAAGTAAACTAAAATAATACATTTTTTCTACCAAAAATAATATATTCAATAAAAGCAAGGCAGAAGAATATATATTGTATATAATGCATGAATGCACCTAAATACACCTAAATGAACTCAAGAACAACAATAATATGAGCAGGAATGCATATACCATAGCCGCCGCGGCAGACCCTCTGGCAGCCATGATGACCTCCACCACACCCTAGCACGCTGATCTGGTAAACTTCGTGGTTAGTGGTATTTACCCTAATAACATGAATTACCAAGGGAAAAAGAGTTTCCAAAATGATGTTCATTTTTTGGCGTATCTGTAGGTCTTCCCAAGGAAAAAGTGGTATTTACCCTTATAGCATGAATTACCTAGATCAGCGTACCAGGGTGTGGTGGAGGTAATCATGGCTAGGATCTTCTCATCTGGGAAGTTTTCTTGGATATCAGTCGTATCTGTTGGTGTTCCTTCTAGTCATGATAGATGATCAGCCACTTGGTTTTCTGTCACTTTTCTGTCCTTGATTTCTATGTCGAATTCTTGAAGGAGAAGAATCCAACGTATTAATCTTGGTTTTGCATCTTTCTTGGAGAAAAGGTATTTTATGGCTGAATGATCTATGTGCATTGTCACCTTCATTCTGAGGAGATAGGATCGAAACTTATCAAAAGCAAAAACTACTGCCAACAACTCTTTCTCAGTGGTTGTATAATTAACTTGGGCCTCGTTGAGTGTCTTGCTGGCATAGTAGATGACATGGAGGATTTTGTTTTTCCTTTGCCCTAGCACTGCCCCGACGGCGTAGTCACTAGCATCACACATTATCTCAAATGGCAGCATCCAGTCTGGTGGTAATACAATGGTAGCGACTACAAGTTTCTTCTTCATGGATTCAAATGCCTCAATGCATTTGTCATCAAAGTTAAAGGGTTTATTCTGTTCAAGCAAAGAAAACAATGGTTTAGTTGTTTTCAAAAAAAATTCAATGAAAAGTCTATAAAAATAGCGTATCCCAGAAAACTCCTGAACCCTTTAGCAGTGGTAGGTGGCGGCAGTTTTTCAATAACATCGATTTTGGCTCTGTCAACCTTGATTCTACGGCGGGAGATTTTATGGACCAGCATAATGCCCTCGTCTACCATAAAGTGGCATTTCTCTCAGTTTAAGACCAGGTTAGACTCTTCACATCTTTCGAGTACTTTTTCTAGATTACCGAGGCATCTGTCAAAGCTCTCTTCAAAAAATGAAAAAGCATCCATGAAGATTTCCAGGAAATTTTCTACCATATCAGAGAAAATGGCTATCATACACCTTTGGAAGATTATCGGTGCATTACAAAGTCCAAATGACATCCTTCTGAACGCGTATGTTCCGTAAGGGCAGGTGAAGGTAGTTTTCCCTTGGTCCTCTAGAGCGATTGCAATCTGATTGTAACCTAAGTAACCATCAAGAAAACAATAATAAGGTTTTTCGGCCAATCTATTTAACATTTGATCCAAGAAAGGTAAGGGGAAGTGGTCCTTTCGAGTTGCTTTATTCAGCTTTCGATAGTCCATACAAACCCTCTAATCAGTCACAGTTCAGGTTGGGATTAACTCTTTGTCATCGTTTGTGATGACTCTCATCCCTCCTTTCTTAGGCACACATTAGACCGAGCTTACCCATGTGCTATCGGGTGTGGGGTAAATAATATCGGCATCAAGCCACTTGATTACTTCTTTTCTCACCACATCCTTAATGGCCTCATTTAGCTGCCTTTGGGCATCGATTGTCGACTTATGGTCGTCCTCTAGGAGGATCTTATGTATACAAATTGTCGAGCTAATTCCTTTTAGATCAGCAATAGTCCACCCAATGGCTTGTTTATGCTGCCCGAGCATCTCAACCAACTAATGTTCATGTTCCTGCATTAACTTAAAAGAAATAAGTACGGGCAAATTGTCGTTATGTCCAAGATAAACGTATTTAAGCTACTCGGGCAGTGGTTTAACTTCCAGTTTGGGCGATTGCTCAAGAGATGGTTTTTCAATGGTACTCTCTTCTGTTTTGTATTTAAGAGGTTCAAAATACTTACCTAGACGAGTACAAGTCCAGTTTACCTCTTCAGGGTCATCAAGACAGTCTTCAGGCTGGCTACTAAGGCATGTGTCTAGGCAGTCGTCTAAGTAGTTGTTGAGGCAATGCCCAGAATCTCTGCCCAGGCAGTGGCTGCTGAGGAAAGAGGCATTCGGTGTGAGATTTACTTCTGTGGTTGCCTGGATCAGCTGACACTCCTCTTTGTTATCAGCTTGCTTGAGGATCTAAAGTACATTGAGCTTTATGTGCTGGTCATTTACCCTCATGGTTAATTCTCCCTTCTCCACGTCAATCAAAGTTTTGCTTGTGGCTAGGAACGATCTTTCGAGTATGGTCGGTGCATGCTCATCTGCCTCACAATCCAAAACAAGGAAGTCCCCAAGGAATATAAACTTATCCACTCTTACCAAGATGTCTTTGATTTTTCCTTCAGGGTGTATATAAGAGCGGTCAGCCAACTGGAGCATGACATTGGTGAGCCGAGCTTTTCCAATGCCTAGTTTTTCTAACACTGATTTGGGCAATAAGTTGATGCTTGCCACAAGATCACCTAAGGATTTCCCCACATAATGATTTCCAATGGCACATGGAATGATGAAGTTGCCTGAGTCTTTCTACTTAGGTGGTGCTCAGTTGTGCAGCATTGCCATGCAACCTTCTGTTATAGACACAACTTCGAATACCCCTATCCTTGCTCATTTTGATACAATTTCCTTGAGGAACTTAGTATAGTTTGGCATTTTCTCTATGGCCTCAACAAGGGGTATGTTTATGTTTACTTGTTTAAGAATATCTAGGAACTTCTTAAACCGGTACTCCTACTTCTGCTGCTTCAGCTGCTGTAGAAATGGAGGGGGCAATCAGATATTTTCTATACCCTCTTTTCATTGAAAGCTGATATGAGGGAGAGTAAGATGTTCAGGTTTGTCTTCCTTTTCATTGGTTCTGTCAGGGGTATCAGCAGGTTTGGTTGCCAAAACAGAGGGCCCTGGTTCTGCCAGGGCAGTAGCATCAGTGCTGTCGAGGTGGCTGTCTCCCTTGGTTGTTTCTCTTTTGGTTCATCAGCACAAATTTCTTCGAGTTGTTTCCCACTCCTAGTTGTGATTGCTTTGCACTACTCATGAGTGGGTCACCTTGCGACTTTAGTATCATTGGGCAGTCCTCTAGTTGGTCGAGTGTTCATTCATTGTGCAAACTGCCTCACCTGAGCTTCTAGTGACTTTAAAGTTGCCTCATGGTTTTCCATCCTCATCTCTATCCTATCCATGAAAGCATCATTTTTTAACAATTGATTCCACGTTAGACATATATGTACCAGTCTGAGACATAAAAGCATTTAAAGTCTATTCTAGAGAACTGGGTGCTGCTAGTTGCTGCTGTGACGGCTGCTACCGCAACAAATTCTGCTGGAATCCTTGGGGTTAATTCTTCTGATCCGGCATATTCAGGGCATTGTTAGGGTTGCTCCAAGAAAAGTTCGGATGCCTCTTCCAACCAGGATTGTATGTGTTTGATGCTAGTTATTGCTTCTATTGTAGTTTCCTACAAAGCATCTAGTTTCTTGGAATTGCTGGAATTCTGAGGAGTCATGATCTCCCCCACACTAGTCATAGAAGGCATCAACAACTTTAACGTGTTGGGTGTTGTTCCGCCTTTGCATTGCTTCCACCATTTTTGTTAAATGAGCTAACTTTGATGTGAATGTGTTAGATGTTCCTAGCTCATTGACAGTGACCTGTCTCCTTTTGCTGCCTCGGCGAGTGATAGGGAACTGGTAATCATTTTTGGATGTCCTGTACAATAATTGAATTGCTTCTTCAAGCTCTTTGTCAAGCAGTATACTGTTTGTTGAGGCACCCGACATCATTCTTGTTGGAATGTTGACACCATTGTAGAACATTATAGCTTGTGTCCACTATGGGAATCCATGGGATGGGCATTTGTTCAGCAAGTCGCGAAAGCATTCCCATGCCTCATACATTAGTTCATCGTCGGCCTATCGAAAAGTAGTGATTTAAGTTCGTAATTTATCAGTTAAATTAATATGATTAAATCTAGCTAGGAAATCACGACATAATTCTATCAAAGACTCAATGGAATCGGACGGTAGATTATTAAACCAAGATTTTGCTCTATCCCTCAGTGAATAGGGAAATAGTCTGAGTCTCAGCACATCTGGTTGAACTCCAAGTAACTTGAAGGATATACAGATATCTAAGAAAGATTTCATATGATGTTGGGCATCTTCAGTGGCGGAGCCTCCAAACTGTTCAAGTGTGTTAAGCATGTTGAACATGAAAGTTTTGAGTTCAAAGTGGTCCGCATCTATCTCAGGGTTGACAACACCAGTGTTTAGTTTTCTAAGGTCTTCTTCCAAGTAATCGCAGACTATTTGTCGAGGGGGTAGGGGGTTGCCCGTCGTCGCCCGCCACGACATTGTTGATTCCAGAAGGTGGTGGATTTTGGTTTTGGTTGTTCATGTTGTCACCCATGGCTGGTACGATTCTTTGTCGAACTATACATGCGGTTCGGTTGATTTCTGGATCGTAGTCACGTAATGGTGATTTCTGGTTTGTTCTAGTCATAAACCAAAGAAAACTTGGGGGTTAAACAAAAAAATAAAAGTGCAAGAAAATGAAAACAAAATTTGTAACGCCAATCCCCAACAGCAGCGCCAAAAAACTTGTTGCGTGTAAAGAGTCCTTCGCAATTGGAGTACAAGTATACACAAAGCTAGTAGTAAAGAGATACGTGAGTATCGAGTATCGTATCCACAAGGATTAGGAAAACTTTTGAATTAACATTCCTGCACAAGAAAAAGTAAAACACAAGTGATTAAGATTGGTTTTAATTCGACTAAAACTAAAAGCAAGTAATTTAAAGAGTTGAGAATTCAATTTGAGAGAATGGGCCGGTATTGGAATGCATTGTAGTCTGGAAATTGAATGTTCTGTCTCGGTTAAGTGCTGCAAAATCAACCCAGAAGGTTGGACATTTGTTAAAGCAATGCCTCGGCAGATAGCCGCATCGGCAGAGAACAATGCAATGCCCGAGCGGCAGAGCGATACTTCAATGTTTGGAAAGACTTCCTCCATTGACTCATTCTTATCCCTAAGTCGAAGTGCTATTGGTGAACACAACTTGATAATACCTCCTGGCGTGAATCGAGGGATGAACACCAACCAATCCTAAGTCTCTTTTAGCCGCTGAACTTCTGAACTTATTCCTAAGCTGAAGTAGCTTTACCCTAAATTGGATAAAACTGTGTTTACTCATTTCACGAGTTCAACTCTCCCGAAATTGAACAAATAGATAAGTCACAACTTCCTCTCCCGATTTGATTGCAAAAAATTGAAAACCAAGAGTAAACAAACTTTGAATTTTATTGCAAAACCTTAACCTAAACGAATACAAGTAATCTCTCACAACTACTCAACAAAACCAACCCTTAGCCCTAGGAGAAGTTTAGAACATGATGGATGAATGGAAGCACTATGGTTTCTCAAAAATCACTCGATCTCCCTTCTCTTAGTCTGCTAGGGTATGTATTTATAGGGCTTGGCCTAGGTCCAAGTCGGTTTAGGGTAGGAGTACTAGTTAGAATTAGATTACAACTCATTAAAAGAACAAATCTCTTTTAGATCTATCATTAATTCTTCCTAGATTCCCGTTTGACTTTTTCCACCATAATGTTGACCTTGTCTTTTCTTGGGATTTTGGGCTCTGATCCTCATGCAAGTGGTCTCTAAAAATTATACTTGATGTGTTCTTTCAATCGCATATCGCTTTACATTTTTTCAATTTCCTTGGGTTGTTACCTCGGTGGTGCACAATCTACTGCCTCGGCAGAGATCTGTGTTGGCGTGAGTGGCTCAGCATGGCTCCTTACTCTAGGCTTATCCTTTATGGCATAGTCTGATCAGCTCTTTAGTATGTTCATCAGCATCTTCCATCAATTGTCTAGCTCCTTCCTTCTACCCTCCTTGCTGCCTCGACATGGTCTGTTTGGGTGGGGACCTGCGCACAGTAATACACATACATGAGCAGTATCTTTTATAGGAAAATAGTGAAATTCATCAAACATAGCAGAATATCTAAACTATGCAGTTTTTTGTATGTTTACCTAATAAATGCTACTAAAACATGCTTAAGTGCAACAACAATTGAGCTAAACTAGGGCTTTAATATAGAACTTTTTCACACTTTACTAGTTTCCCTGAGCGACGATCTATTTCCATATCTTCTCTACCGCTGTAGCACCTCAGCACAGAGCCCAAGAGACCCATGCCGCCACTACTGTCAGACATCACAAGTCCCAGCCCGCAGCAGCCTCAAACATACGTTCTGCCACGACATAGAAACACAATGGCAAGGCTTCTCTAGACACATCATCCGGATATGTCCACATCACCACATTAGACAATAATCACTTTGTCAGCCGGGTGTTCAACTTAATCAAACGCAAGGGACTGAACCTGGACAACACCGACCTTGATTCAGGTGACGAGGTTGCTGCCCCGGTAGAAAACCAACACCTCCATCCCCAATGTGAATCTAAACGCCTCAAGCATTCAGCATCCAAACCGAAAAGGCTGATTTTGTAGTCTGATAGTGACGAAGAAGATTATTCTCTTGAATCAAAATTCATTTAAATTCCTCTTCCTTTTTACTAATTATTTTATTATATACCATCTTATTTTTTGATCTAATTTTTTCTATCTTATATTTGAATTGTAAAGAATTGAGGGAAATGCTTGTAATGAGTTTGGGGGGTGTAGGTTACAAGGCTGAGGCAGAACGATGCCGCGACATTTTAATGATAATTGCAATTTTTGGTTAAATTGTCAAACTTTTTCTATTGTACTGCCTTAACCGAACACAAGTTGGTCGTGGCAATACTTTCTATCAATTGCCTTAGTTTAGTTTCAATTGAATCTTCTTACTTGGCTATAGATCTCTCTTTCTTTACCATTGTTTAGAATTGTTTTAAGCTTTTAATACTAGGATGCTAAAGGAGATACCTTAGGAGATTGCCTTTAGAACTTTTGAGGAATTTCATGAGTTGAATAAATTAAGGAGTTCTAGGACACTTAGAGTTTTACTTGCTTAAAAATTAGTTAGAAAAATCATAACTTAGAGGTGCCTAAAACTAGCTCTAGCTTAGGAAGAAAAAATAAATAAATAAATCACTAGAGGTGCTCGAAATTGGCTCTAGTTGAAGAAAGAGAAATTGCTAGAGGTGCTCGAAACCGGCTCTAGTAAAAAGAATTACTAAAAATCGAAGAAAAGAAAAGTAGTTACTCAAGTGTACTTAGAACCCTTGTGATAATCTTGTTTATGATTTTTCTCACTAATTCTTTTAGCTTGATCCCAGGGAATTCCTAAGGCATCCAAAATATTAAGGGCCGAAAGTAGTCATGGCCATGTTTTGGAAAGACAAGGAAAATTAAGACCAAGGAGACGGTCTAAGAAAAATTAAGGTTCGACAATTGATGGTTTTCATTGCTTGAGGACAAGCATTAGTTCGAGTTTGGGAGTTCATTATGGCCTTACATTTAGACCCTCTAAAATCGCAATTATCACTTAACCTACACCCTTTGAGCTTCATTATGGCATTACATGCATTGTTTTTATCATTTATGCCTTTAATCTTTATATTGTGATTATTTTATGAAAAAAGGTACTATTTAATGCATGTTTGGTGAGTTTGTAGAGTTGAGTGCTGTAGGAGCATGCCGTCACAACATAGAGAGCAGAGGGAAGATGGGGTAGAACTAGCAGAGAACAGACCCTTATCAAGCCAAGACACATATGAAAGCTTCTACTGAGGGAAGCTGAGCACTGAAGATAAAGCCTTGCTGAGCAGATCCAGTTTCAGACCAGGGCCGAGGCAGCAGGTACCATCTCGCGGCCGCACACCATTATGACTGTCAGAGGCTAAAATGGACAAAGTGATAGCTGACTGATAGAGCTTTAATTGTTGGATTTTTCTAGACACTTTGCGTGGCAGCCAGAGCTCGAGAAGAGGATGTAAACATGGAAGGAAAGATAAAGTTGGACATTAGGCAAAAGTGCAAAATGTAATAAATTAAAGAGATTTATTTCTTTGATGAAGACAAGTCCTAGTTCAACCTAACTTCCTCTCCTAGAAGGACTTTGCCTACACATTCCACTATATAAGGAGCCTTGATCGAGAGAAAGAGAGAGAGAGAGGAAGAGAAGAGATCACAAGAGAGAATTGAGCTTAGGATTAGTTTAATTATGTTCTAAATTTCTTAGGGTTAGGATTAGTTTGTTTAGTAGTTGTGAGAAAACTCTTTGCACTTAGTTTTTGTTCTTAATGCAATAAAAGTTAAATTTTGCTTATTCTGGCTTTAACCATTCTTGCATTCTACTCGGAGGGTTTGTGAGATCATCCATTTGTTTGATATCGGGAGAGTTGAGCTCACGAAAGGAATAAGCACGGTTTTTGCTCCACGTAGTGTTAACTTACTCGGCCTAGGGATAGGTTAGAGTTTCAGCGGCTAAAAGAAGTGTGTGAACAGTTGGTGTTTGCCTTTTGATTCACGTTGGAAGATATCATCAGAGTTCAGCCATCAACCATTGTTCTGTGCTTAGGGATAAGGCGGAACCACCCAAGAACACTTTGCCGAGCTTTAACTTCATCTACCCATGAGAAAGGGATTGTCGCAATAGGGATTCGACCATTACAGTCGCAGTAGAGGTTTAGGTTACTGCCATGGCAGTAGTGCGTTGCTGCATTCAAGACGAAAACAAGTCAAGAGGATTCCACACTACGACACACGCTATTCCGGCCCTATTATCTATATTGATCTCTTTTTTATTTTATTTACTGGATTTTATTAGTTTAGTTATTTTTAGATTATCTCAAATCACCTACTTAATTTGTGTTTTTACTTTATTTGTTTGCAATGCAAGGGAGTAAAGCCGAGAGTTGAGTACCAATCCCTGTGGAGACAATACTCTATACATATCCCTATATTACTTGCGTCGTGTATACTTGCACTAAATTGCATAGCACTATTTACACGCAAAAGTAGCATCGGTAATAATTGGTAAATAATATATATATTTGTGCAAAAGTGTCGTCATTCATTTTGGCCACATGTACTTGACTATAAGTGAAGTAGATACGTTACGTACCGGACATTGTGATAATGATGTGGTTAGTATAATTTATAGCTTAAGCAATAAAATGATTAATTTGAATTATAAAATCATATAAAATGTTTAACATGGTTTTGCATTATTTAAATTATTGACATTGTTGGGTGGATTATGGTTGTTGAAGACATTGCAATGAAGTGTAGTGCAAGGAGAGGGTATCTCCCATACTGCTGAAGTGTAAGTTCACTGTTTACATTCTTTATGTATAGTAGAAAAAAATACATTTTTGTATTCGAAAGCTTAATAAATAGTTTTGTGAAATGTAGACGGAACTTATAGATGGTGCAATGGATGGTGGATAACTTGCTTAGTATTGGGATCGAATATTCAAGAATTATAGGACACTGACCGACTATGAAATGGTAAGAATAAACTTTGGTCCATAGTACCATCTAGATATGAAATTTTGTGCTTTTTTTATATTTTAAACACAAACTAAATACACATGTAATTGCACATATTTATCCCCATTAATCACAACAACCTACATTGGGTTCTTTGTGTTCTGGATATGGGTCTTTGAGAATCAAAGTTACTTGATAGCTTACCAAGTACCCGAGGCAATGCTAGTAGAGTGCTTCTTGTGAAGAAATTGGTAATACAATGACTTGTGGCATGTAAGAAATTATCACAAATGCTTTTGTACGAAGTTACATAGTATGCAAATTATGATGCGTTTGTTCATGTAGATTAAATCATTAGGAGAATGTTCTGAGAATGAAAATTTCATTCAAGTGTTTGGCTCACCACTGGTGCCAATAAAAGAGATGCGCGTGGTGGTGCCAAAAGTAAAAGTGCAAGATAATGGGTATATTGTGGAATTGATTGTAGATATTTAATCCTTCCAATTTTGTAGCCATGTTATTAATAATAAAGTTAGTTAATATTGTTATGTATTATGATAGAGATGACCGTGGGATGTTTGTAATTAACTGGATGCAACATTGGCATTGGAAGCGTATGGAGGATGTGGTTCGGCCATGGGAACTGAGTTGTTTTGTTTGTTATAATATTTACGATTGAGTATTGTAATTTAAGGAATAGTTTAACTCTTGTACAGAATGTTGGTGAATGGGACAGATTATTGTTGTTATATGATATGCTCAACAATGAAAGAAATTCAAAAATACACAAAATTTCAACTAGTGTTAAGTCGCATGTGTTATACTTACAAAGAAGGTTGTTCACGAACCGTGCAAGCATAGTGTGACTGACTTCGCAGTGGGTACGTAAGTTTGTTTTGTTATTTATAATGTCAAATTATTTATTATCTTCGTGTTAATGTTAGTCGATGTTAATAACCATATTTTTATGCATGTTCTTAACTGACAAATTTGATTAGGTGTTGTGGTATGAACTTTTTGTAGGCATGATTGAAGGTGTTAGGGACCCTCTATTTTTTGTAAGTTTGTCTTGTAGGTGTGTTGTGGACCCTGTATTTTGGGTCAGAATAATGGATTTTGGACCATTTTTTGGATATGAATGGGTAGGAGGAAGCACAGAAGTCAAAAATCATTTTCTATTAAAGTGACATCATTAGATTAGGAGTGGCTTGAAAATTGGATACTATTTATAATACGATCAACAGAACTGATCGGCCCATGTAAAGATCGATACATGAAGGCCAAATATGTTCATTTCTATACATGTTGTTTAATCAAATGTCGGTATGTTAAGGACAAATATGTTCATATATATACTTGTTTCATGCAACCAACATTGGAACTGGTATAACATAATCGATACTGTTAGACATTTCATGCTTACCATAATGGTGATAGGGTACCGATATTCCTTGGTAGTACTAGTACTGCTGAAACATTGTCATTTTTTTGCATTAATTCGATAACCTATTGTATTAAATCATTATTTCCCATCCCCAAACACTAGGTGACAATCAAGCAATTGGTTTAAACAATAGGATATTGTGCTTAAACTTAAACTTAAAATTAAATAGGATCAAGATTCCAAATTATGGGGATAACACGTACTACACTAGTTGAAATTATCTTTCACGTGTGAACCTTACCAGGCTGGAATTGAGGTTTCGAATATTTGGAAGGTATTCAATTACAAAAGTGACAACGTAGCAAAATGCATGAATGACAGAAATTTATATAATAAGTTAATACTTGCCAAGTAAAAAAGTGGTTTGTACCTTTAGGGTCGTAAAAGCTTGCTTTGCTGAGAACGCATCAAGAATATCTAACGTATAAACTGCAAGAAGTTAATAAATAGTAGAGGAGATGGGAGGGCAAATTAGGTATCAAGTCTGAACAAATTGAAAGACAACAATAAGCATATTACCGTAGAAGGTGCATTTATGGATATATTGAAAACATGACCACCTTCATTTCATGGTTGTGATTGCTCATAATTGATGCATACAAGGTAAGAGAAAGTAGGTAACAATTTATTGTGGATTAGGATGGTAAAAGATGAGTGACTCACAAATTCCTCATGTTTATAACTTGGGGCAAAGTATGGTGGGAAGTCCACGTCGTCCTCAAAATCAGTTGATGTTGGGCCCACTGAAGGTAGTCAAATTTGTAACTTCAAATCAAGACATGTGTTTTTATTATGTCCCTTATTTCCACAAAACAAATAATGTTGAAGTTTTTCGTTTCGCACTTGTTTTTCCTACTTTTGTTTTTTGTTTTACTTTTTTCATGCAGGGTCACGAATGTTGGGTTTACACAGCGCATACGAAGCAGAGTCTGTAATCGTACAAGATTCCTCCAATTCTGCTGTTAATTTTAATATGGCATCTTTGGTTTTTCAAAAACTCTCATCAATTTTAGAAGCTTTGTAGCATATAGTTGAAGCACATAATCGGAGCAATGTGAATTGAGCTATTTGTTTCATCTTAGGAGGGACATTGAAGTCTGCAAAAGATGGGGCAGAAAGTTTTTCTTATTGTGCCCATCGATGTAGTATCAAAGATTTTGGGAGTGATACTAAATCTTGTAGCTTAAGATCACACAGTTGATGTCGACATGGTATACCAAGTGTCTTAAATTTCTAACAGGAACATGTCATGGTGTTTATAACAACATGATCAATGACTTTGTACAGTTCCATTGGTTCCTTGTACTTCGTCAAACGAAAAGCCCGATAATCCCTTAACTCGGCTATTGGATGTACCAGACGATAGAAAGTCTCATTTTATGTTTGTTCAGAAATATTGCAAAGGACTCTCGTGTATAGAGTTCTGATGCACTCCCTTCTAGGTCATTTAATTTTGTAACCTTATTAGGTGTACTGTTCATTGTGTTGAAATCTTGCCTTAACTCCGTCACACGCATTGCGGTAATGTGGTTCTCAATTGCACAAAAAATTCTATATACGTCTTCTTAGACTTGAGAATAGTTGACAGTGAATCATTCATAGACTCACACCTTTGTGTTGATCGTATATTTACGAAGAAGTGGCCCGTCAGATATGCTTGTGCCCACAAATGTGTTGTGTGATCCTTCTCTATTATCCATGGATTTTGTTCGAGGTTAAATTGTTTAACAACTGACTTCCACTCTCTTTCAAATTATTTAACCGTCCACCAAGAACACATGCATCTTGTAAATTCATTAGTGAATTTTTGGTCACCTATGTTTTCTTGTCATTGTGAGCAAGATGTCAGGAACATATGCGATGTCGAGCCAACGAGAATACAAATTTTATAACCCTTTGTATTTCCCTTTCACCATCAGTGACCACTGATATTGAAGACTTATTAAACATTGCTTCTAAAAATTTCCTTAACACCCATTCAAATGTATATGTATTCTCGTCATCAAGAGCTGTAACGACAAAGGCAATTGTTTGATGGTGGTGATTCACACCAAGTATAGGCATAAGAGGTCGATCAAACACATTATTCTTATATACGGTGTCGAATGCAATGATATCACCGAAGCATGAGTAGTCGACCCTGGACGTTGAATCACACCAAAATAGATTAAGCAATCCCATCGACTCATCGAAAGAGAAGTTGAAGTACAAGTTGCAATATATCTCTTTCTTACAATCAAAGTAAGCAAATAGGGCATTTATATCACCATCAATTATTTCAGACCTTGCGGCTGCATCAAAGGAGTTGTATAGGCCTTTTGATAAAAAAAACCAACATTGTGGAAACCACCTGATTATCTCGTGAAATAATTCATCATCTTGGTTGTTTCCAACCTAATAGATTTCAATGCTCTGGCCTCAAGAAGATCTTCATCATGAACTTTTCTATTTGACCGAAGAAACGGCCGCATCAATTCCTCGCAGAGCGGATGATTATGTTCAGTATGGTAAAATGAAATCTCCCACTTACCATAATCCTACGCCCTTACATGTACTCTAGCCATGCACTCGGTTTGTGTTAGAGCTTGGGGAGCACGTTTACATTCACACTCTTTTACCAGTTGCGGTCCTAAACCTTGCTCTTGAGCATTCAAATTGTTGTTTTCTGACAATACCATTTTTTTGCACCTTAGTTGAAGCCTGTCGTACACTAAAGCAATTATTTCTTGCATATTCCTTATAAATCTCCCATGTGTCATTACGAGTTTCAAAAACCATACCTATTATATTCCCTAGCACAACACATTGATCAACATAGTAGGGACCATGTGAAGATTGGTGGCCTTGCATTACAACTGTGTCCTCTATAAGCTTGAGGTAGCCAAAAAGTATAACACAACATTTAGAATGTAATTATGAAAAAAAACAACATTACATATGTTGATGGTGTAAAAAATAGGGTTTTAACATACAACAAAATATGTTAACACTTAAATTTTAGTCAAGTGCCGAGAAAGCTTACCTTTAACAATCAAAGGGTTTTAGTTGTTTGTGTCTTATGAATGGAAATTTGTTAAAGATCACGTTTGGGAAAAAAATTCTTGATGTTGTGTTATTCCTTCTATACCCATTTCGTCAAGATAATGACCATTAATGGTCACAATTAATAGGGTGGTTGTAGAAGGTATTTGGGTAATAAATAGGGTAAAACAGATGTAACTACAAAATTTCTTACAGAATGGGCAAGGCATTTTGTAACAGGCTTTAGTTAACCATGTACATAAAGTAGTACAAGCATGCGGGATCGGTACTAACTTGATATAAAAGGGCCTAGTGATTCCATTTGATACCAATATTTCGCTATAATACCGATACTCACAATAAAAGAAATTGGGGATAGTGGGTTAATATGATACCTACACTTTCCGCTGGTACAAGTATTGGAACATGCATATCATACGAAGAACAGTATCGATTCTATTCATAACCATTGGAAAACAAATATATAAGGTCATATTGGTACTTGTCTCTAAGTACTGACATTGGTACGCGGGACTATATATATCTGGCCACTTTCCCTCCCTCATTTTAAGGTTCAAAACCCTACTCTCCCACATCCTTTCAACTTCAACTCATAACCATACCAATTTTCGGAGTATTTAGAGAAGCTTAAGGGTTTCAAAGAAGTTTCCATTATCGTTCTGAAGTCTACGCAAACAAACCCAGAGGTAAAACTATCTTCCTTCTTATTCACTTATTTCTTTAGAAAGTAAAACCTAAACAACACAATGCTTTTATTTTGTTTCAAAACGGAGTGGGCCTTTTGGAAGATGGTTAGTTCCATGTGTGTAATATCACCTTTAGAACCACACGATTAGAACTTTGAACTGTTAATTTTTTTTGCGAGAAAATTCCTAACACTAATCACCTGCTCCATTTTTTCAGGCTTCCATTATGAGTTACAATGTCCAGGCGTACCAAAGGCCCTTCATCACCAACACAAAGTGAGAGAACCATTAAGTCATGTTGCTTTAACAAACCGAGAAGGAAAAATTTGCTCAGTTGGTTTGTTACTACTTTGAATCTTTCCCTTGAGAGAGGAACGAATTGCTTGTATTGTAACTTTGAATGATACAACTTTAAATTTCAAATATTTACACCTACTTAAGTCATGAAAGTTACCCAACACTTTCAAACTTACTCCTCATGTATATCATGTTCTAGTTATGGTGTTCTATTCGAATGCTATGTGTGTCTTAAACGAGGAAGGAGAAATATGGTTTCTATTAGGTCATACATCATGGGCAAAACTATCTTGCTTAATTTTGATGTTATCGCTAAGCATCTTGGCTTAGACAATGTAGGTGAAGACAATGAAAAAGCAGCAGTTAAGACTCACTTATCTACAAACACTACTGTAAACAAGTTAGATATCCATGATAGGTTGTTGCACCTTATGGTTTCATGGTGGTTTCGACCATCGGCCGAAAATCTCCTTTCAAAGTCTTAGACATATGGCGGCTACACTACTTCTAAAATGCTAAGCAAACAAATCTTGCCCAGATTATATTAGTGAACTTGTTGATGCTTTTTAACTAAGCAACAACCAGGCATATTGAAACTCTTGTTTACGGTTGTATTCTTAGAAACATTTTCATAAAAGTGGGTATTGATTGCTCATTAGATGTCATCATTCCTTTGGCAACCCCCAAAAATCAGAGAACTTTAAAGAAATTCCATTTTGAGCTTGTGAGGACTGAGTGGAAGAGAAATGGGAAAAGACCTATAAATGAGACCTTAGAGGATGTGTTACATGATGTTGATGACCCTGTTAATGACCCTCAAAATAATGATGATGGTAGTTCCGCTGAGGCTGCCCTTTCTCCACACTTTCGTGTCATGATGGAGGCCTTTGATATGAGATTTGTAACTATGCAATCTCATTTTGATGGAAGACTGACCGACATTCACAGTCAACAATTGGCCATACAAACTCAACTGGAAGAACTTCGTTCTGTTGTTGTTGATCAATTGGACACATTGTCGGTTCAGACAGCTTCTCCCTCTCTAGACCAACCCTTAATCAGATCCAACTGTCACAACAGACAAATTGGCCACTATCGTGACAGCCACGTAGAAGACAGCCACGACAGTACTAGTGACAGTGTAACACCCTAAATTTTACCAATTTGAAAATCCCTAAATTTCAGAATCCCTAATTCAAAACCCTAAAATTTGGAAATTTTATCATGTAAAACCCTAATTTTAATTCAAGGATCAATTGAGTATAAAACAAGATTCAGTGACCTAGTAGAATTAATTCGGTATATTGGTGTCCAATGTGAAAAGTGGGAATTATTAGGGACCCTTCCCTTGCGGCTTACCCTTTTAAGCTTGATATTTAACCAAACTTTTAGCCCTAAAGGCTTTTTCATTTTGTTATGAGAATCAACAGCCGCACCCTTCACCTCTCTCGCAAAAATATTTTCCCCAACCCTCAGTTCCGATCAAGCTCCGACGAGGGCGTTATTATCGTCCGTACAAAGCGCCGCCACCACCATTCGAACCTCATTTGTCGTCCGACCAGAACCCATCCCCTGTTTACCCTCATCGACCATTGTTTCCGAGATAACGAAGGTGATCCATCCGAATTCTCCTTAGCGTCATCGTCCTATTTGTTCTTCTTTTTCGTTTTGGCTTTTGGGTAACCCATCGTGTTCTTTTCCTTGAGTTTGAGTTTTGATTACCTTTTGTTTCATGAGTAGTGGCCGAGAAATGACAATTTTGGTCTCTTTTTGACTTTGCCAGTGAGTATCGCCACCATCGTTCTTGCTGCCATCGACGGCCGCCATTTGTCTTTCGTTGTTGCTGAGTTCGTGCTGTCACCGTCGTTTGTTTTTCTGTCGCTGTCGTTTGGTTGTGCCACTTTCAACGTCGCGTCTTTTCCGACGAGTTTGCGCCGCCGCCGTTCATGCATCTACGCCGCCGCTGTTTTGGGTGCTAGAAACCCTAGTACCAAGTCTGCTGAAACGGTTCCTGGGCTGAGGGTTGTGTGGAGTTTGAATTGAGTTGGGAGGTGAGGCCCATGTGAGTAAGTGATATGAGAGCCCAAATATGTGTGTATTCCTGTTAAGCCCGAATCACCAAGCCCAGCTCGGTGTGAGTCCAAATCTGAATTGACATGAATAACCCAAACCAGTGGGTTGAACAGGATCTGAATTTGTGAACCGAACCGAACCGATCTGAATAAATTGAACCGGACTGTACCTTGACCCATTGGACCGACTTTATAGTTGACTTTTGATCTTTGACCGACACAGTTGACCAGTTTTGACCCGTTTGACCAGAATTGACCTTTGACATGTTGGACCAGTTTGACCAGAGTTGACTGTTGACCAGTTTGACCAAGTTTGACTTTGACTTTGACCAGAGTTGACCAATAGTTGACTTTTTCAGAAAATGTTCACCTTAACCTTTCTCGACGTCCTGAGTCCGTATTCACTGCCCGTTTTGTCAAATTAGATCCCGAAAACTCTGTTTTCCCATTTTAAGTAATTGTTATAGGAATCTGATAAGTTATAGATTTCAGAATCTAATTCGGAATATTCTCGTGTTCAGGTGCCGACCTTGAGACCGTTGGGTTACCTCCAGTTGTACAGACTGATCGTGCACGTTCTTCGAGATCTTCACGTGAGTATATCTTAGATCAGTTTTTAGTGTTTTAGTCGGTGGCTTAGTGTTAGTAATAAATATTAATATAGTATTCATACCTTCGTAGGTCCTAATTCAGCTAGATCTGAGCGTGAGATGCGCTTTTCTCGGCATTAGAGCTTCTGTTGCTTAAAGGTGTGTCTCTTCCTGATTTATAAACTTGTGTGCTTCTTTATGTGTTATAAATTTTATGTGCTTTTCTGGTATTAATATAAGTAAATGTTTTGTACATTTTGTGTGCATACTCTGTTGTGATTGAGTGAATGTTTTCAGACATCATGCATAACATATCATACTGTGACTTAAGTGAAATGTTAGATTTTCGGAATCTTAAAACATCGGATTTATAGTATTGTGCAACTTGAATTTTCATAATTCAAGTTTCGGATCAGACTCGGATTTTAAAATCTGCATCATATCATTATGGGTATATGGTTTGAGATTTGTTCGGGGAAGTTCAGTGGTTTCACCCTTCGGGCTGAATTCCACTTCAGATCAGTGGTTCCACCCTTCGGGCTGAGTTCCACTTCGGATGGTGACGATGGAGAAAGTAGGTTCTGGGGAACCTTACTTTTCGGTGTATCAGAGATGGGAACTGTTTTGTTTTTGTTTTTTTTTCGTTGCACTTTAGAGACACACTAAGCTCTTTAGCTTACACCCCTTAGTTTTTACTTTTCAAATATCTCAGACTTTTTAGGCGTTTGGTACTTGGAGCATATCTTGTTTATTCAGATAAATTATTATTCAGTACGAACTTTTCTATTACCTCAGAATTATTATTTTAATATATTTTGGGATATTTGTGTAATATGGACATTGGAACTGTTTTTAATTTGGGTTTTATTAAATGCAAGCATCTATGAAGTTACGTTCGGATTTTTAATTAGTTATCGGAACATCGTTCAAAAGATTGAGTTTTATTTTAATCGGAATATTTGTTGAGTTTTACTTATTTAATCGATTCTTTTGAATTACAAAATATTTTAACCTGAAATGTTTCTTGAGGGACAAGTTTCCAGTCAATACTTCCTAGATTCGACCCATTTCTTCTGGGCTGAGTTTAGGGGGTTACATTTAGTAGTATCAGAGCCTAGGTTCAACCCTCGGACTGTGGGCTCACAAAAAATTGTTTTCAAAATGTTTTTGACTTTTGCATGCATCGGAAATATTTTAGGATAAATGAGGATTTTCTGAAAAATGTACTATGGTATTATGTGATTTTTACTTCAACGTTTTCAATGTGTTTTAAATCTAAGACTTCAGTACCGATTCTGACTCTAGGTTATTAGCTTCTGGTATATAGTTCATTATGCCACCGTGTAGGAGTCTTAATCTATCGTTTATTCGAGGTCATGACCGAGGCCGTATTGCTACTTCTGGTAGTGATCACCCGCCTTCTGTTGGGCAAGCAGAAATTCAGAAAAGGTACATGTTGATGAGAACCATTCGTTAGGAGGATATCAGATCGGAAGTGATAACTCACTTGATATTGAGAACACTGATCGATATGTTGGAGCCGAGCTCGTAGCGAAGTGTTAAGATTACTTTATGAATTTGATAAATTTTCAGAGGTTGGCCAAGTATGCTCCTGAGTTAGTTGTGACTGAGAAAGATAAGTGTGATTTTTTAAGGAACTTCTACTACCGATTCAGAGAGATGTTGCAACATATCATGATAAAGTATTCAACGACATGGTTGATCAAGCTAAAACTTCTAAGAGGATAATTTCACTTATGGAAGTTGAGGAAGTTCAGAATTATGAGAAAGACGTGAAACAACCAGACATATTTGCTCAGCCCAGTTTTGTCAACTCGTTTGAAAAGAGGCCTAGGGATGAATATGTTCCTCTTAGTTATCGGAGTGTGAGACCTGCATCACCGACAATTCTGTCTGACAGCATGGGTAGTACAAAAGTTTGTCAAACCTATTTCTTTATGTGGTTATTGCAATAAGAAGCATAATGGAGAATGCAGACTGATGAGCAGAGCGTGTTTTAGATGTGGTTCCCATGATCATTACTTGAAGAGTTGTCCTTGACAACCTATCGGTTCATTCGTTCAGAGTCAGACACATGCGTCAGTTCAGGCACCTCACTGAGGTAGATGACAGTTTAGATTAGCTGCTTCTGGTACAGCTAGTAGAGGTAGACATGCTCAGAGTGATAGGTCAACTGGATATGAGATTAGACGACCAAGTTCAATATATTCGACCGGAGTTCACGTTGGATGTGATGAAATGCATAATGACGTAGCAAATACATTTTTGATGTTTTCTATTTTATTTTGGTTATGATGGATTATCAATTCAGAATAAGAAATTACATGTGTGGGTTAGTTTTGGAATCTGTTGTTAAGTCTGAAAAATTTCGAGGACGAAATTTCTTTTAACGGAGGGAGAGTTGTAACACCCCAAATTTTACCAATTTGAAAATCCCTAAATTTCAGAATCTCTAATTCAAAACCCTAAAATTTGGAAATTTGATCATGTAAAACCCTAATTTTAATTCAAGGATCAATTGAGCATAAAACAAGATTCAGTGACCTAGTTGAATTAATTCGGTATATTGGTGTCCAATGTGAAAAGTGGGAATTATTAGGGACCCTTCCCTTGTGACTTACCCTTTTAAGCTTGATATTTAACCAAACTTTTAGCCCTAAAGGATTTTTCATTTTGTTATGAGAATCAACAGCCGCACCCTTCACCTCTCTTGCAAAAATATTTTCCCCAACCCTCAGTTCCGATCAAGCTCCGACGAGGGCGTTATTATCGTCCGTACAAAGCGCCGCCGCCACCATTCGAACCTCATTTGCCGTCCGACCAGAACCCATCCAATGTTTACCCTCATCGGCCATTGTTTTCGAGATACCGAAGGAGAACCATCCGAATTCTCCTTAGCGTCATCGTCCTCTTTGCTCTTCTTTTTTGTTTTGGCTTTTGGGTAACCCATTGTGTTCTTTTCCTTGAGTTTGGGTTTTGATTACCTTTTGTTTCATGAGTAGTGGCCGAGAAATGACAATTTTGGTCTCTTTTTTACTTTGCCGGTGAGTATCGCCGCCATCGTTCTTGCTGCCATCGACGGCCGCCATTTTTCTTTTGTTGTTGCTGAGTTCGTACTGTCACCGCCGTTTGTTTTTCTGTTGCCGTCGTTTGGTTGTGCCACTACCGACGTCGCGTCTTTTCCGACGAGTTTGCACCGCCGCCGTTCATGCATCTGCGCCGCCGCCGTTTTGGGTGCTAGAAACCCTAGTACCAAGTCTGCTAAAATGGTTCCTGGGCTGAGGGTTGTGTGGAGTTTGAATTGAGTTGGGTGGTGAGGCCCATGTGAGTAAGTGATATGAGAGCCCAAATATGTGTGTATTCCTGTTAAGCCCGAATCACCAAGCCCAGCTTGGTGTGAGTCCAAATCTGAACTGACATGAATAACCCGAACCAGTGGGTTGAACAGGATCTAAATTTGTGAACCGAACCGAACCGATCTGAATAAATTGAACCGACTCTACAGTTGACTTTTGATCTTTGACCGACACAGTTGACCAGTTTTGACCCATTTGACCAGAATTGACCTTTGACATGTTGGTCCAGTTTTTGACCAGAGTTGACTGTTGACCAGTTTGACCAAGTTTGACTTTGACTTTGACCAGAGTTGACCAATAGTTGACTTTTTCAGAAAATGTTCAGCTTAACCTTTCTCGACGTCCTGAGTCCGTATTCGCTGCCCGTTTTGTCAAATTAGATCCCAAAAACTTCGTTTTGCCCATTTTAAGTAATTGTTATAGGAATCTGATAAGTTATAGATTTCAGAATCTAATTCGGAATATTCTCGTGTTCAGGTGCCGACCTTGAGACCGTTGGGTTACCTCCAATTGTACAGACCGATCGTGCACGTTCTTCGAGATCTTCACGTGAGTATATCTTAGTTCAGTTTTCAGTGTTTTAGTCGGTGGCTTAGTGTTAGTAATAAATATTAATATAGTATTCATACCTTCGTAGGTCCTAATTCAGCTAGATCTGAGTGTGAGATACGCTTTTCTCGGCATTAGAGTTTCTGTTGCTTAAAGGTGTGTCTCTTCCTGATTTATAAACTCGTGTGCTTCTTTCTGTGTTATAAATTTTATGTGCTTTTCTGGTATTAATATAAGTAAATGTTTTGTACATTTTGTGTGCATACTCTGTTGTGATTGAGTGAATGTTTTCAGACATCATGCATAACATATCATATTGTGATTTAAGTGAAATGTTAGATTTTCGGAATCGTAAAACATCAGATTTATAGTATTGTTGAACTTGAATTTTCATAATTCAAGTTTTGGATCAGACTCGGATTTTAAAATCTGCATCATATCATTATGGGTATATGGTTTGAGATTTGTTCGGGGAAGTTCAGTGGTTTCACCCTTCGGGCTGAATTTTGCTTCGGATCAGTGGTTCCACCCTTCGGGCTGAGTTCCACTTCGGATGGTGACGATGGAGAAAGTAGGTTTTGGGGAACCTTACTTTTCGGTGTATCGGAGATGGGTACTATGATTCATGTGCATCAGACATCATATCATCATGATTCAGTTTTATTGTGTTTTTAGAAAAGTATTTATCAGAAAATAAAATAATGTTTTGTTTTTGTTTTGTTTTCGTTGCACTTTAGAGACACGCTAAGCTCTTTAGCTTACACCCCTTAGTTTTTACTTTTCAGATATCTCAGACTTTTTAGGCGTTTGGTACTTGGAGCATCTCTTGTTTATTCAGATAAATTATTATTCATTACGAACTTTTCTATTACATTAGAATTATTATTTTAATATATTTTGGGATATTTGTGTAATATAGACATTGGAACTGTTTTTAATTTGGGTTTTATTAAATGCAAGCATCTATGAAGTTACGTTCGGATTTTTAATTAATTATCGGAACATCGTTCAAAAGATTGAGTTTTATTTTAATCGGAATATTTGTTGAGTTTTACTTATTTAATGCATTCTTTTGAATTACAAAATATTTTAACCTAAAATGTTTCTTGAGTCACAAGTTTCCAGTCGATACTTCCTAGATTCGACCCATTTCTTCTGGGCTGGGTTTAGGGGGTTATAGACAGCAACTCCTCAGAAGAAGATACAACTGACACTGAAGGTCCTGAGGAGGCAAACTGGGTAGGCATGCGTCCAGGTAAGTTCGTTGAACCTCTGAACTATACCTCTAATAAACATGAGATCCAAAAACCTTCTATTGATCAGCCCCCTGCTCTAGAACTTAAGCCCCTTCCAGGGCAACTCAAATATGCTTTTCTTGGTTCAAATGAAACGTTACCCGTGATCATCTCTTCTAAGTTAACGCGGGAACAGGAATAGCAATTGATCGACGTGCTAAAAAAGCACAAGAATGCAATTGGATGGACCATTACTGATATCCAGGGTATCAGTCCGGCCATTTGCATGCATAAGATCCTCTTGGAGGATGATCATAAGCCGACCATAAATGCTCAGCGTAGATTAAACGAAGCTATGAGAGAGGTGGTATGAAAAGAAATCATCAAATGGCTTGATGCTGGAATCATTTATGCCATCTTCGATAGCAAGTGGGTGAGCCACGTGCAATGTGTACCCAAGAAAGGAGGAATCATTGTAATAACCAACAAGGACAACGAGCTAATCCCAACCAGGACTGTGACCGGTTGGAGGGTTTGTATGGACTACCAGAAGCTAAACAAAGCTACCCGGAAGGACCACTTCCCCTTGCCTTTTATTGATCAAATGTTAGATAGATTGACAGGAAAACCTTACTATTGTTTTCGTGATGGTTATTCAGGTTACAACCAAATCACCATTGCACCAGAAGACCAGGAAAAGACAACTTTCACATGCCCTTACGGAACATATGCCTTTCGAAGAATGCCATTTGGACTATGCAACGCACCGGCTACTTTCCAGCGATGATGATGGCCATATTCTCCGATATGGTGGAAGATTTCCTAGAGATCTTCATGGATAACTTCTCTGTCTTTGGAGATGGCTTCAACAGATGCCTTGGCAATCTAAAGAAAGTAATCGAAAGATGCGAAGAAGCCAACCTTGTGCTGAATTGGGAAAAATGCCACTTTATGGTAGATGAGGGTATAGTACTTGGACATAAAGTCTCCTGCCGCGGCATAGAGGTCGACATAGCCAAAATCGAAGTTATTGAAAAGTTGTCGCCACCCACTACAGTCAAGGCATCAAAAGTTTCTTAGGACATATAGGTTTTTATCGAAGATTTATTACTAATTTTTCTAAGATTTCTAAGCCTTTGTGTCTTTTTTTAGAACAGAACAAGGCCTTCGACTTTAATGATGAATGTACTGAAGCATTCAGAGTATTAAAAGAGAAGCTAATAATAGCCCCTATAGTACAACCACCAGACTGGAGCTTACCATTCGAGATAATGCGCGACGCTAGTGACTATGCTGTCGGGGCAGCACTAGGGCAGTGGAAGAATAAACTCTTCCATATCATATACTATGCCAACAAAACCTTGAACGATGCCCAGATAAACTACACCACCACAGAAAAGGAGCTACTAGCGGCAGTGTTCGCCTTCGACAAGTTCAGACCATATATACTGGGAACAAAAGTTGTGGTGCACACAGACCACTCCGCAATAAAGTATTTTTTCACCAAGAAGGATGCACAACCATGATTGATACGTTGGATTCTTCTACTACAAGAATTCAACATAGAAATCAAGGACAGAAAGGGAATAAAAAATCAAGTAGCTGATCACTTGTCGAGACTGGAGCAAGGAAAGGATCAGTACAGCACCAAGATTTGGATACAGGAAACTTTCCCTGATGAGCAGTTATTCGCTGCCCTTGCAGTTCATACAAGTTTTGCCGCGACAGTCCAGGCGACAAGTAAACTCTCTAATGTTCCCTGGTATGTTGATATAATAAACTATATTGTTAGTGGTTTATTACCTCCTGAACTTAACTATCAAGCAAAGAAGAGGTTCCAAAATGATGCATAACATTATTATTGGGACGAACCTCTTCTATTTAAACAGTGTGCAGATCAGATCATCAGGAGATGCGTACCGGAGGACGAACAGAAAAACGTACTCCACCACTACTACGCTGAACCTTATGGAGGACACTTTGGTGGACATAAAACTGCTGCAAAGGTTATGCAGTCCGGTTTATTCTGGTCTACACTGTTTAAGGATGCTCAAACTTTCTACAAGGAGTGTGACAAATGCCAGCGGACATGAAACATATCTAGAAGGCATGAAATGCCTCTGCAGAACATCCTTGAAGTCGAGATTTTTGATGTTTGGGGAATCGACTTCATGGGGCCATTCTCAGCCTCCTGTGGAAATTTATACATAATGCTGGCAGTAGATTATGTGTCCAAATGGCTTGCCACACAGAAGAACGATGCCAAAACAGTCAAAAGATTCCTGCAAAAACACATCTTCACAGGGTTTGGCATCCCAAGGGCATTAATTAGTGATGAGGGCAAGCACTTCGACAACATGGTGATTGCAAATTTGCTAAAAGAAATACGGAGTAAAACACAAAATAGCAACAACATATCACCTGCAGACCAATGGGCCGGCCGAGATATCCAACAGAGAGGTGAAGAACATTCTGGAAAAGATAGTTAAGCCATCTAGGAAGGACTGGTCTCTACACCTAAATGGCGCACTATGGGCATACAAAACGGCATTCAAAACACCATTGGGCATGTCTCCCTACCGGCTGGTCTACGGAAAAACTTGCCACTTACCTGTGGAAATAGAACACAAAGCATACTGGGCCATCAAGACAGTTAACCTGGACTGGGACAGGGCATGGAAGAAAAGGCTCTTGGGCCTAAACGAAATTGAGGAAATTCAAGTCATGGCCTACGACAATGCCAGAATCTACAAGGATAAGACAAAAAGGTGGCACGACAGAAAATTGCTGCCACGACAGTTCAAACCAGGGGACAAGGTGTTGTTGTTCAATTCAAGGCTGAAGCTTTTCCCAGGAAAGTTAAAGTCTAGATGGTCTGCACCCTTCCAGGTAGTCCAAGTTTTTCCTCATGGTGCCATAACAATAAGCTCTATCAAGGAAGGACACCAATTCAAAGTTAATGGACAAAGACTCAAGCACTATGAGGGGACTAAAGCCCCAAAAGAACAGGAAGTAGTTACTTTAGGAGATGCCTCTCAAGGCATCCCTAATTTAACTTAGCATAATTTTATTACTATCTACTTTAGTATATCTTATTTGTTTTAGGAAAAAGAAGTCTAACAGTAGTTTATTTGTTTCATTTTATTATTAGGTAAATAGAGAGAACCATGACAATGACAATACAATCAACCCACGGGAGCTCGGCCTCAGCCCTGCCGCCAACAACAGTGATGCCAACAACGCAAATTAAGTCTCTTCCCCTTTTCTGCCGTCTGCTGTTATCTTTTTGTGATGTTTTTCGTTTTTTTCATTTTCCCTGTGTCAAGCATTGAAGACAATGTAACCCTTGAGTTTGAGGGTAGGTAGTCCTCCTAATTATTAATATAATATTGCATGTAGTTTTAATTATGTCTCATTTATTTTTATGCTATAAAAATATTTTGGCTTAATTATTGAACTTTTATTATCTGCTGCTGCCATATCTGTCGTGACAGCCCCTTAAAAATGTTCTAGGAAGTAAGTAGAGCCTTAGTATAGTTCTGAAAAAAAACATAAACACTTTGTGACTTACTTGATAAAAGATTATCTCTAGCATACTTAGAATTGAAAACTTAGCACTTAGAGTAGAAAAAGACTAGAAACTCAGGAAACCTAGAGGTGCCTATCATTGGCTCTAGGAAAATAACCAGAGAAAAACTTCTAGAGGTGCCTATCATCGGCTCTAGATAGTTAACTAGAGGTGCCTGAAATATTGGCTCTAGTAGAAAGAAAAATTCAGAAAAAGAACTAGAGGTGCCCGATACTGGCTCTAGTAAGGAAAAGAATTAAGTCTTGAAAACTCTAAGTAGGCTAAGTATAATATTCTAGTTGCTAGGGAAGTCTATATTCATGTATGTTCAAAATAATTGCACACACTTGCACGAGAACTATACTTTTGCTCTAAGTAGATCCTTAAATATTTTAACAGGTGCTAAACATGATAGGGATGGTGCTGTGGGTAAGGATTGTTCACTGACTTAAGCCAAGATATATATATATATATATGTGTGTGTGTGTGTGTGTGTGTGTGTGCATGCATGTTTAGTTAGGTTGCATTTGCTTGAGGACAAGCAAGGATTCGAGTTTGGGGTGTGTTGAGTGCCTAAAAGTCCTATATTTTAACCCTCATTTATCCTTATTTTTGCTGCACTCAAGCATGTTTAACTGCATTTTAGGTTAAGTTTTGCATCAACATCACACTTAGATAAAACTGCTCAGATGCTGCTAAATTTGGTTACTTTTGGAGGTATCTGCCGTGGCAGCACTGGAGGCAGCTGAGGAGCAGGGGCGAGTTGCGAAGCAGGAGCTGAGGAGATGAGGTTCGTGGTCTATCGTGACATCTATCGTGACAGAGGGACGACAGTGAAGGGCACTCAAAGCAAAATGCAAAGTGGAGTTCGGCAGATAGAGGATTTTATGTTGGTCTGTCGTGGACTACTCCCATATTTTTCTAAAGCTCAGAAGCTGAAGGAAGGCCAATTCCAAGTTTCAAGGAAGAAAAGTCCAGGAAATTAAGAGGGCGAGTTAAAGTCGACTACTCAGAAGATTTAGTAATTAATTTTAAAAGTTGTACTTTAATTCAAACTTGTATACTTGCCATCTTAGAAGACTTGTACCTAGGCCTATATAAACCCTTGTAAACCGACTAGGAAGGTTATCATATCTCTGATCTTGTCTCCTCTCAAAACCCTAGTCGTCACCTTCCTCACCATGTTCTAAACTTCCCATGGGCAAAGGGTTGATTTTGTAAAGTAGTTGCCAAGGGTTGTACTGTTCTTTAGGATTATTTTTGTTCAAATGAAATAAAACTTCAGGTTTATTTACTCTGGTTTTAACATCTTTCAAGAGTATTGGGAGAGCATTGTAAGGTTATTCATTTACTTAATATCGGGAGAGTTAAGTATATGAAAGGAGTAAGTATCGGTTCTACAGTTTATGGTTGAACTATCTCAGACCTAGGTATAGGCTTAGGTTAAGCGACTAAGGAAGAATTCACAAACATCGGTTTGCATACTTCGATTCACGCCGAGAGGTATCATCAAAAACATGTCTACCGACAACAACTTACCTAGGAATAGGATAAGTTACTTCTGGTATTCTTGTCAAACTTGAAGTAAGTGAGTTACTTATCGCTTCCGCGACAGTAACAGACCGCTGCCACGACAGGTGCTGCCGTGACAAGAGCTAGCCACAAAACAGAAAAATCCTAAGACAGTGCAATTCCAGCACTAATGAGCAATTCAATCCTTGCCTGCTTTTATTATTTGAATATTTTACTTTATTTTCGTGAAAACTTCCAAACACTTTATTTAATCTCTTTCTTTTCCCCTTGTGCAAATAGTTAAGGATAAGGTTAGCCCAGTCTCTGTGGAGACAATATCAAATACTCAGTATCACTTTACTACTTGCGTTGTGTACACTTGCACTATTGCAATAGTTACAATTACACGCAACAAAAGGCTCATCCAAAAAATAATGCTCACCATCATGTTGGAATCATTTCTTTCCTTGAAAGTTAAGTTCATAAGGAAAAACAACATATACTAAATAAATTGCAATATCTGCGTACCAGGGTGTGTCTACTGATGTTGCTGTCACGGCTTCTGCGTGGGCGGCATGTAAGAGGCCTTCAGCTTCCAGGGCGGCTACCAGGGCAGAGGCTAGTACCAGTTTTTCGTCAGGGAATTCATCCTGAATTTCGCCGTGGGAGGTTTTCTCTTGTCTATTCTCAAGCTGAGAGAGATGGTCTACCACTTGATTTTTTGTTCCCTTTCTGTCTCGGATTTCTACGTAAAACTCTTGCAGTAGTAAGATCCACCGGATTAGGCGGGGCTTTGCATCTTTCTTTGCGAACATGTACCTTAAGGTAGAATGGTCGGTGTAAACTATCACCTTTGTGCCAAATAGGTAGGGTCGGAACTTATCGAAGGCAAATACTACCGCCAACAGTTCTTTCTCTGTAGTGGTGTAGTTGGTCTAGGCAGGATTTAGTTTTTTACTGGTGTAGTATATAACGTGAAAGATCTTATCTCTGTGCTTTCCTAGGGCAGCGCCGACGGCAGTGTCACTAGCATCACCCATGAGTTCGAAGGGTTGACTCCAGTCAGGGGGAACTACCACATGTGCTGTGACTAGCTTTTCTTTTAAGGTTTTGAATGCCTCCTGGCATGCCTCATCGAAGATGAACGGTTTGTCATGTTCCAGCAAAGTACACAACGTTTAGAGATTTTAGAAAAAAATTTAACGAATCTGCGATAGAAACCTGCGTGTCCCAGAAAACTCCGAATGCCCTTGATAGCTGCAGGCGGCGGTAAGTTGGCTATTACTTCAATCTTGGCTTTGTCTACTTCTATTCCTTGTGCGGAAATTTTATGCCCCAAGACTATGCCTTCGTCGACCATAAAGTGACATTTTTCCCAGTTAAGCACCAGGTCTGTTTCCTCACATCTGGTCAACATTTTTTCAAGGTTGCTGAAGCAGTTGTCAAAGACAGAGAAGTCATCCATGAAGATTTCCATGGAATCTTCTATCATGTCGGAGAAGATAACCATCATGCATCGTTGGAATGTGGCTGGGGCGTTGCACAAACCGAATGACATTCTTCAAAAAGCATAGATGCCATATGGGCAAGTGAAGGTTGTTTTGGCCTAGTTCTCTGGTGCGATGGCGATTTTGTTGTAACCTAAATATCCATCCAAAAAGCAATAAAAGGGTTTGCTAGCAAGGCGGTCAAGCATTTGATCAATAAAAGGTAATGGAAAATGATCTTTTTTGTTGCTTTATTTAACTTGCGGTAATCCATGCATATTCGCCAACCAGTTACTGTTCAAGTTGATATTAATTCGTTATTATCATTGCTTACCACAATTATGCCACCTTTCTTTGGTACACATTGTACCGGGCTTACCCATTCGCTGTCTGAGATTGGATATATGATACCATCATCTAACCACTTGATGATTTCCTTTTTGACAACTTCTCTCATGGCCTCATTTAATCTCCTCTGGGCATCCATAGTTGGCTTTTGGTCCTACTCAAGCTGGATTTTATACATGAAAATGGCAGGGTTGATTCCCTTTATATCTGCAATGGTCCAGCCTATTGCCTTCTTATGCTATCGCAGCAGCACAGTCAGTTGTTGTTCTTGTTTAGGTTGCAACTTGGAAGAAATTATTACTGGCAGTGTATCATTAGGTTCCAGGAAAACATACTTAAGTTGTGCAGGTAGGGCTTTTAGCTCAAGAGAGGGAGGTTGTTCGGTGGATGGTTTGAACATCTTGCCCCCCTTTTCTCTGCAATTTAGAGGTTCAAAGTACTTACCTGGCATGTTTGTTATCCAATATGCCTCTTCCTGCTCTTCCATTTCCTGCTCCGTCCACTCATCTCGTTGTTCATCTTTCGGGCAGCTTTCTAAATGGCTGTCGAGGTTGCTGCCTAGGCAGTCTTGCTGTAGGCAGGGTTTGTTGACTTCAAGGTTGAACTCTAAGATGGAATCCATTAGCTGGCATTCTTCCGGATCATCAGCCTGTCTCATGGATTGGAAAATGTTTAGTTTCACTTGTTGATCGTCTATCCTCATCGTAAGTTCGCCTTTTCCACATCGATCAGTGTTATGCCCGTAGCAAGGAAAGGTCGCCCCAGGATTATTGGTGCTTTTTCATCTACTTCACAATCCAGTACCAGAAAATTGGCAGGAAAAATAAATTTATCCATTTTTACCAAGATGTCCTTAATTTTTCCTTCCGGTTGTACATATGTTCTGTCAGCCAGCTGAAGCATCACCGTTGTTGGGCGGGCGTCTCCTATTCCTATTTTCTGAAAATCATATTTGGGCATTAATTTTATGCTCGCCCCTAAGTCACATAATGCTCGTACGGAGTGGTTGCTGCCTATTTTGCAGGGGATTATGAAGCTGCCTGGATCTTTCTGCTTGGGCGGCGCCTTATTGTGCAGCATAGCCATGCATCCTCTCGTTATTGCCACTGTTTCAAATTCCCCAATCCTTGTTCTCTTGGATACCATATCTTTTAAGAACTTAGCATAGCTAGGCATTTGTTCAATAAACTCTATTAGTGGAAGGTTGATTTTGACTTGCTTTAGAACGTCCAAGAACCTTTTGTACTGCATCTCTTGTTTCTGTTTCTTCAGTCTCTGGGGAAATAATGGTGGAGGTACAGGGTTGACAGTTTTTTCTTTGCTGGGCATCCTATTCTGGGAAGGGATGGTTGGTTCAGGTTCTAACCGTTCATTCCTAGTGTTATCTGCTAATTCTTGTTCTAGTGCTATCGCGGCAGATTGTTCGACGGGTCGAACTAGTTCGGCAGGTGTTGCTTCTCTTGCAGCAGGTATGGATGGGTCATGTATTGTTATCCCGCTTTTGGTTGTTACAGCCTTGCACTGTTCATGGGATTTTCCTTTTGCTATTTCAGTATCACTAGGTAATCCACCCATTAGCCTAGTACTGACAATCTGAGCAAATTTCCCGAACCGAGTCTCCAGATTTTTATAGATGCCTCTTGGTTGTTCATTTCGCTTTCTATCCTGTACATGAAAGATTCATTTTTATCAATAAATTTATTTGTATTAAAAATGAAATCATTAGTACGAGACATGAATTTATTTTATCAATGAAATCATTAATGTTATCTGCTTTCTAAGGAGGAAGTGTTTGTATCCTGTTACTGTTGTGGCAGCTGTCATGGCTGGTTCTGTTGATAATACCCCCTTTGATGTGGTGGGTTTGCAGCAGTCCTGGGTTTGCTCCAAGAGAAGTTGGGATGGTTCTTCCATCCTGGGTTGTAAGTATTCTGAGTAGGTCTGCTATTCCTCTCGTATCCTCCCATATAATTGGTGGATGTGGTGCAGTCAGAGGAATCATGGTCGCCCCCACATTCTTCACAAAATGGCTCCACAGCTTTTACTTCATAGACCTTCCCACCAGGTTGCACAATCTTCATGACAAGCTCCGTCATGTGTCAAGGCGGGCGTTAACAGATTCTGAGGCTTCTACCTTATTCGCAGTGGCTGGCCGCCTTGTGCCGCCTCGACAGGCTGTCGGGTACTTGTAGTCATTTTTAGCGGCTTGGTTCAGTAGTCGCAGTGCTTCCTCTGGGGGTCTGTCGAGAATGATCCCAATGGCCGAGGCATCTATCATCATCCGAGTTGGGTAGTTAACCCCGTTGTACAATATGGATACCTGCGTCCAAGCTGGAAGACCATGTAGCGGGCAGTTATTCAGCATCTGTTGATACTGCTCCTATACTTCATACATCGGCTCATCATCCCCTTGTCTAAAGGTTGTGATCTCATTCCGCAGTCTATCAGTGACATTGGACGGGCTGAATCGATCTAGGAAGTCTTTACATAGCTCTGTCCATGTGTTGAAAGATCTTGCCGGCTGGTTATTCAACCACTGTTTAGCCCTATCCCTTAGTGAATAGGGAAATAACCTCAGCCTCAGTACATCCTGGTGGACCCCGTGTATTTTAAATGCTCTGCAGATGTCCAAGAATCCTCTCAAATGCTGCAGAGCATCTTCTGTGGCAGTCCCTCCAAAGTGCTCTAGTGTGTTTATCATGTTGAACATGACGGGCTTTAGCTCGAAATGGTCCGCCTCTATATTAGGTTCTGTCACTGTCGGATCGAACCCTCATAAGTCATGTTCTAGATAATCTTTAGATGTTCGAATCTGGGGCGGCCTGGGCAGAAGTGGGGGATCCTGCCGTGGTGGATTTTGCGGACCTCTGGGCGGTAAGTCTTGCTGCCCGCCCCTGCCATTCGCAGAATTATTAGCAGGGTTTTCGTTATCCATCTTTGTTTTGTCCTTTTCTTCTTTGTTTTTCTTTAGGATTCCCTAAGCTCCTTCTTTAGTTCTCTTTCCTGACGTCCGATGTCGTCATAAAAGAGGAGTTCACCTTTTGGGTTTGCCCTGGTTATACACTAGCAAAGGATATTCTTTTTTCGATCAAGAAGAAAGATAAAATAAAAAGTAAATAAAAGGTGCAGAAATTAAAAAAATGAAATTCGTTGTTACCAATCCCCGGCAACGGCGCCAAAAACTTGTAGGGCGTGTAGGTGTTCCCTTTTTGTGAGAGCGCAAGTGCACACTCCTACCAAGTTATAGTATAAAAGATGTCGAATCCCACGAGGATTGGTCAGCTTGGATCGATTTGTAGTTCCTGCACAAGGTAAAGTAAAAACACAAGTAAGGTGATTATTGAGATGAAGAGTAAAATAAAATAAACACAAATGATAAAAGAGTTGATAAAGCAGGCAAGGTTATGCTGCCACTTAGTGTGAAACTGCGTTGTAAAAGGCTAAGTTGTTTCGCGCTGCCACGATATGCTGCCTCGGCGGGTAATGGCGGACGGCAGCTATGACCCTGTCAAGCGGCCGTAGCAGATCACTGCTCTTGTAACTTTCACTGTCTTGGCGGGTGAAATGAGAGAACTCCTGGAGGCAAGTCTGGCAAATACTCCAAGTTCGGCAGAGCAATTCTTAAGCGATCCTTCCTATGTCTAGGCAAGGATTCTGTCACCACGTGATGTAGGCAATACCTAGCAATCTTAGAGTAAACCTAACACAGGCAGTCGACGTTTGGTTGCTTCATTTAGCCGCTGAAATTTGTACTTATGTCTAAGCCGAATTAGTCAACACCTCGACATGATGAGACCGTACTTAATTCTTTCGTGAGCCTTACACTCTCGTGGCCGAAAATTTGATTTCTTCAACTGGAATTTTGGAACTAATTGAAGAAATGAAGATCTAAAATTAAGTAAACTTGGAATATTTTTTTGAAAACAACTCAAAAACCTAATACAATCGTTTCACAACTAATTTACAACATAACCCTTAACCCAAAAGAAGTTTAGAACATGGCGGCGGTAGAGAACACCAGCTATGTCTATAGAAAACCTAAGATGATTTGAACTAGGAGTACAATCAGTATTTATAGACAAATAGCTAGGTTAAGTCCTCTTTAAAGTAGAAGTCCTCAAAAGTAGCTTTCCACATTTAATGCGACTTTAAACTCTAACTTCTTTGCGTTGATTGTGGACTTTATCATATTTGCCTTAGCCCACAAGTAACCTTGAGATCTCACTTTGGCGACTTTGCCTGCTGCTAAAGACGTCAGAAAATCAAGTGGATGCTGGCGATAGACTCAAGATTTTAAGCTCTACAAATCGCACTATGATTCTCCAACTCCATAGTTTGTTGTCGTGGGCAGCAAGATCGGCGGCAACATTACTCGGAAGCTACTCGGCAGCAACTGTCTTCAGCTGGAACTGCATCAGTACAACCCCTTGGTTTGCTGCCTCAGCATTGCATCCTCAACTCCTCTTTCAGCCTTTATTACCTGAAAACAAAATTACACTAAAACAATATCTCTTCTTTACCAAATAAAAGATAATCTATAAAGGCAAGGTAAAATGAAGGAATATTGTAAAATGCAATGCACAAACCTACTTATGCCTAAAATGAGCTTAAAAACAGTAATAATAAGAGGTGGAATGTGTATGAAATATAAGACTTGTGGACACTTTACAATATCGTATTTCTCATGCGTTTTCTAACATAAAGTGTAATCCTTTAATATATAAGGTAGCTACAAAATTCCATAACATAAGTGGCCTTGGTTTAAGATTTGCAGAAATGGGGTAATAAATTTGGTAGTTACCTCATTTACTATATTACGTGAAACAAATTACGTAGGTGAAGTGAGATATGTTGTTGGTACAAAATTTCTTACGCGTTTTTCTAATAAAAGGGTAATCTTTTAAGAGATAAGGTATCTACAAAATTCCTTACATTAAGTTGACTCGGTTTAAGATTTGGAGAAATGGGGTAACAAATTCAGTAGTTACCTTCTTTAATATATATTTTGTAATGAATTGCTTAGGTGAAGTAAGATATGTTGTAGGTACGAAATTTCTTAGGCATTTTGTAACCTATATGGTAGTCCTTTAAGAGATAACGTAGCTACAAAATTCCTTACCATAAGTTGGATTGGTTTAAGATTAGGACATGTGAGGTAATAAATTCGGTAGTTACTTCATTTACTTTATATTATGTAAAGAATTAGGTAGGTGAGGTGAGATATGTTGTAGGTAAGCAATTTCTTAGGCGTTTTATAATATATATGGTAATCCTTTAAGAGATAAAGAAGCTCCAAAATTCCTTACCATAAGTTTGGTTGGTTTAAGATTAGGACATATGGGGTAATAAATTCGATGGTTACCTCATTTGCTATATATAGTGTAAATAATTAGGTAGGTGAGGTGAGATTTGTTCCAGGTACGAAATTTCTTACGCGTTCTGTAACATATAGGGTAATCCTTTATGCGATAAGGTAGCTAAAAAGTTCCTTACCATTAGTTGGGTTGGTTTACAATTTGGAGAAATAGGGTACTAAATTCGGTAGTTACCTCGTTTACTATATATTGTGCAACGAATTACGTAGGTGGGGTGCAATATGTTGTAGGTACGAAATTTCTTACGTGTTTTGTAACATATATGGTAATCTTTTAAGAGATGAGGTAGCTACAAAATTTCTTACTACAAGTTGGTTTGATTTGAGATTAGAACATATGGGGTAATAAATTTAGTAGTTACCTTCTTTACTATATATTTTGTAACGAATTACGTATGTGAGGTGTGATATGTTGTAGGTACAAAATTTGTTATGCATATTGTAACATATAAGGTAATCTTTAAGAGATAAGGTAGCTACAAAATTCCTTACCATAATTCAAGTTGGTTTAAGATTAGGACATATTGGATAATAAATTCAGTAGTAACCTTCTTTACTATTTATTTTGTAAGGAATTACATAGGTGAGGTGTGATATGTTGTAGGTACAAAATTTTTTATGCATATAGTAACATATAGGGTAATACTTTAAGAGATATGGTAGCTACAAAATTCCTTACCATTAGTTGAGTTGGTTTACGATTTGGAGAAATGGGGTAGTAAATTCGGTAGTTACCTCATTTACTATAATATGTTTAACGAATTACGTAAGTGGGGTGAGATATGTTATATGTACAAAATTTCTTACGCGTTTTATAATCAAAGGGTGATCCTTTAAGAGATAAGGTAGTTACAAAGTTCCTTACCATAAGTTGGGTTGGTTTAAGATTTGGAGAAATGGGGTAACAAATTCAATAGTTACCTTGTTAACTATATATTTATAACGAATTGCTTAGGTGATGTGGGATATGTGGTAGTTACAAAATTTCTTACGCATATTTTAACATATAAGGCAATCCCTTAAAAGATAAGGTAGCTACAAAATTCCTTACCATAACTTGGGTTGGTTTAAGATTAGTACATATGGGGTAATAAATTCGGTAGTTACCTCATTTACTATGTATCGTGTAAAGAATTAGGTAGGTGAGGTGAGATATGTTTTAGGTACGGAATTTTTTATGCATTTTGTAAGATATATGGTAATCCTTTAAAAGATAAGGTAGCTACAAAATTCCTTACCATAAGTTAGGTTGGTTTAGGATTAGGACATATGGTGTAATAAATTCGGTAGTTACCTCATTCATTGTTAGGATGTTTAAGTGTTCTCCAAATATGAGCGCAAGTACACACTCCTGTCAAATAGTAGTATAAAAGATATCGTCTACCACGAGGTTTGGAATAGCTTCTTCAAGCACAATTCTGCATAGGGTAATTTAAATGCACAAATAAGTTCAGTTACTAAAGAGTGTTTAAAAACTAAAAACACAAGTAAATAAAGTAGAAGAGATTAGATTGAGAGAATGGGTCAGGTTATGCTGCTCTGTAGTGTGAAACTGCGTTGAATAGGGTATGTTGTATTGCGCTGCCAGACTTTGCTGCCTCGGCGGAACACGGCAGATTGGTGCATCGACAACTCTCACTACCTCGGCGAGTTAAACGTACGATAGGCTCGGCTGCAAGTTCGACAGTCGTTCAAGGTTCGTCGGAACGCTTCGATTGTGATCCTACTTATGTCTAAGCTAGGATGTTGTTGATACCCATTGTAGATGATACCTCTTGGCGTGAATCTAACAATGAACAGCAACTTAGGTTCGCTCCATTTTAGCCGTTTTAAACCCTAACCTATGTCTAGATTGGATTGATCAACACCTTGGTCTATGATGAAGATCATGCTTAATTCTTTCGTGAGTTTGACTCTCTCGATACCAAACAAATAGATTGCTAACAATTGATCTTTCAAACTCAATTGAAAACAATGAAGAACATGAAATAAGCAAACCTTGAATTTTATTGGAAATACAAACTTAAACCTAAACAACCGTTCTCACAACTACTTTACAACATAGCCTAAACCCTAGAGAAATTTAGAACATATTGTGGCAAGAAAACCCTAGTATATTGATAACTCTCAATGCTAGACGCCCCTATACCCTCAAATAATGGGCATATATAGGGCATTGCCTAGGGTTAAGTCCTCCTTACAGTAGAAGTCTTCCTTTATGACAAAGTAGCTTTTGCATTAAATGCTTTCTTCAATTCTGACTTCTTTGATTTGAATTTGAACTCCTTTGGACGTTTCCTTATTCAGCAAGCAAGCATAAGCCGCCTCAAATATCTTCTCTTTTTCGTCTCTGCCCGCTGCTCTCGGCCTCGATAAATTGCAAGAATGGGGTCATTGGATTCAGAAAATCATGATCTATCAATCGTGCACCATCTTGGCTTTTTCTTGGTTTAGCTGTCCTAAACGTCAGACTCGGTGGCGGCATCTGGCAGCAGCTTTCACAGGGTTGAACTACTTTAGTACAGCTCCTTGGCTTGTTGCCTCTATATCAGCTCCTTTATCCTCTTCTCCTCCAACAGCTTCCAGCATCTGAAACATAAAACTAAACTAAAATAGTATCTTTTCTTCCCAAATATAATATATTCAAGTAAAATACGGTAAAGTAAAGAATATTGTAGAATATGCAAGAATGCACCTAATTATGCCTAAAATGAACTTAAGAACAGCAATAATATGAGATGGAATGCATGCAAAATATAGAACTTGTAATAAATTCGGAAGTTACCTTCTCTACTATATATTTTGTAATAAATTACGTAGGTTATGTGATATATGTTTTAGGTACAAAATTTCTTATGCACTTTTTAACATATAGGGTAACCCTTTAAGAGATAAGGTAGCTACTAAATTCCTTACCCTTAGTTGGGTTGGTTTAAAATTTGGAGAAACATGGTACTAAATTCGATAGTTACCTCATTTACTATATATTGTGTAACGAATCACGTAGGTGGGGTTTGATATGTTGTAGGTATGAAATTTCTTACGTGTTTCGTAACATATAGGGTAATCCTTTAAGAGATAAGGTAGCTACAAAATTCCTAACCATAAGTTGGGTTAGTTTAAGATTTGGAGAAATGGGGTAACAAATCATATAGTTACCTTCTTTACTATATATATTTTGTAACGAATTACGTAGTTAAGGTGAGATATGTTGTAGGTATGAAATTTCTTAAGACTTTTATAACATACAGGGTAATCCTTTAAGAGATAAGTTAGCTAGAAAATCCCTTACCATTTTTTGAGTTGGTTTAAGATTAGGGCATTTTGTAACATATAGGGTAATCCTTTAAGAGATAAGGTAGCTACAAAATTCCTTATAATAAGTTGGGTTGGTTTAAGATTAGGACATATGGTGTAAAAAAATCTGTAGTTACCTCATTTACTATATATAGTGTAAAGAATTAGGTAGGTGAGGTGAGATATGTTGTGGGTACGAAATTTCTTAGGCGTTTTGTAACATATAGGGTAACCCTTTAAGAGATAAGGTAGCTACAAAATTCCTTACCCTTAGTTGGGTTGATTTACGAATTGGAGAAATGCAATACTAAATTCGGTAGTTACCTCATTTACTATAGATTGTGTAACTAAGTACATAGGTGGGGTGCAATATGTTGTAGGTACAAATTTTCTTACGCGTTTTGTAACATATAGGGTAATCCTTTATGAGATGAGTTAGTTACAAAATTCCTTACCATAAGTTGAGTTGGTTTAAGATTCAGACATATGGGGTAATAAATTTGGTAGTTACTTTCTTTACCATATATTTTGTGTCGAATTACGTTGGTGAGGTGAGATATGTTGTAGGTACAAAATTTGTTACGCATATTGTAACATATAGGTAATCCTTTAAGAGATAAGGTAGCTACAAAATTCCTTACCATAAGTCGGGTAGTTTTAGGATTTGGAAATATGGGGTAATAAATCCAGTAGTTACCTTCTTTACTATATATTTTGTAAAAAATTACATAGGTGAGGTGTGATATTTTGTAGGTACAAAATTTGTACGCATATTGTAACATATAGGGTAATCCTCTAAGAGATGAGATAGCTACAAAACTCCTTACCATTAGTTGAGTTGGTTTACGATTTGGAGAAATGGGGTACTAAATTCGGTAGTTATCTCATTTACAATAATATGTGTAACAAATTACGTAGGTGGGGTGAGATATGTTGTAGGTACAAAATTTCTTACGTGTTTTCATAATTAAAGGGTGGTCCTCTAAGAGATAAGGTAGCTAAAAAGTTCCTTACCATAATTTGGGTTGGTTTAAGATTTGGAGAAATGGGGTAACAAATTTGGTAGTTACCTTGTTAACTATATATTTCTAACGAATTACGTAGGTGAGGTGAGATATGTTGTAGGTACAAAATTTCTTACTCATATTTTAATATATATGGTAATCCTTTAAGAGATAAGATAGTTACAAAATTCCTTACCATAAGTTGGGTTGGTTTAATATTAGAACGTATGGGGTAATAAATTTGATAGTTACCTTCTCTACTATATATTTTTAATAAATTACATGGTTAGGTGAGATATATTGTAGATACAAAATTTGTTACGAATATTGTAACATATAGTGTAAACCTAAAAGATATGAGGTAGCTACAAAATTCTATAGCATTAGTTGAGTTGGTTTACGATTTGGAGAAATGGGGTACTAAATTCGGTAGTTATCTAATTTAATCTAATATGTGTAATGAATTATGTAGGTGGGGTACGTTATGTTGTAAGTACAAAATTTCTTACGTGTTTTCATAATTAGAGGGTGATCCTTTAAGAGATAGGCTAGCTAAAAAGTTCCTTACCATAAGTTGGGTTAGTTTAAGATTTTGAGAAATGGGGTAACAAATTTTGTAGTTACCTTGTTAACTATATATTTCTAACGAATTAAGTAGGTGAGGTGAGATATGTTATTGGTACAAAATTTCTTATGCATATGTTAACATATAGGGTAATCCTTTAAGAGATAAGGTAGCTACAAAATTTCTTACCATAAGTTGGGTTGGTTTAATATTAGTACATATGGGGTAATAAATTCTTTACTTACCTTCTCTACTATATATTTTGTAATAAATTATGTAGGTTATGTGAGATATGTTGTAGGTACAAAATTTCTTACGCATCTTTTAACATATAGGGTAATCCATTAAGAGATAAGGTAGCTACAAAATTCCTTACCCTTGGTTGGGATGTTTACAATTTGGAGAAATATAGTACAAAATTCGGTAACTACCTCATTTATTATATATTGTATAACGAATTACGTAGGTGGGTGTGAAATGTTGTAGCTATGAAATTTCTTACACGTTTTATAACATATAGGACAATCCTTTAAGAGATGAGGTAGCTACAAAATTCTTAATCATAAATTGGTTTGGTTTAAGATTTGGAGAAATGGGGTAACAAATTCTGTAGTTACCTTCTTTACTATATATTTTGTAATGAATTACGTAGTTGATGTGAGATATGTTGTAGGTATGAAATTTCTTAAGCGTTTTGTAACATATAGGGTAATCCTTTAAGAGATAAGTAAGCTAGAAATTTCCTTACAATTTGTTGGGTTGGTTTAAGATTAGGACATATGGGATAATAAATTCGGTAGTTGCCTCATTTAATATGTATTGTGTAAAGAATTAGGTAGGTGAGGTGAGATATACTGTAGGTACAAAATTTTTTATGTGTTTTGTAACATATATGGTAATCTTTTAAGAGATAAGGTATCTACAAAATTCCTTACCATAATTTTGGTTGGTTTAAGATTAGGACATATGGTGTAATAAATTCGGTAGTTAGCTCATTTACTATATATAGTGTAAAGAATTAGGTAGGTGATGTGAGATATGTTTTAGGTACGAAATTTCTTACGCGTTTTGTAACATATAGGGCAATCCTTTAAAAGATAAGGAAGTTACATAATTCCTTACCATTAGTTGGGTTAATTTACGAATTGGAGAAATGGGGTAGTAAATCTGGTAGTTACGTTATTTACTATAGGTCGTGTAACAAATTACATAGGTAAGGTGTGATATGTTGTAGGTACAAATTTTCTTACGCGTTTTGTAACATATAAGGTAATCCTTTAAGAGATGAGGTAGTTACAAAATTCCTTACCATAAGTTGGGTTGGTTTAAGATTCGGACATATGGGGTAATAAATTTTGTAGTTACCTTATTTACTATATATTTTGTATCGAATTATGTAGGAGAGGTGATTTATGTTGTAGATACAAAATGTCTTTCGCATATTGTAACAAATACGGTAATCCTTTAAGAGTAAGGTTGCTACAAAATTTCTTACCATAAGTTGGGTTGGTTTAAGCTTAGGACATATGGGGTAATAAATTCGGTAGTTACCTTCTTTACTATATATTTTGTAATAAATTACGTTGGTGAGGTGAGTTATGTTGTTGGTACTAAATTTCTTACACGTTTTTTAACATATAGGTTGCTACAAAATTCCTTACCGTTATTTGGGTTAGCTTACGATTTGGAGAAATGTGGTACTAAATTCAGTAGTTACCTCATTTACTATATATTGTGTAATGAATTACGTAGGTGGGGTGCGATATGTTGTAGGTACGAAATTTCTTACGAGTTTTGTAACATATAGGGTAATCCTTTAAAAGATGAGGTAGCTACAAGATTCCTTACCATTAGTTGGGTTGGTTTTGGATTTGGAGAAATGGGGTACTAAATCCAGTAGTTACCTCATTTACTATGATATGTGTAACGAATTACGTATATGGGGTGAGATATGTTGTAGGTACGAAATTTCTTATGCGTTTTTATAATTAAAGGGTGATCCTTTAAGAGATAAGGTAGCTACAAAATTCCTTACCATAAGTTGGGTTGGTTTAAGATTTGGAGAAATGGGATAACAAATTCGGTAGTTACCTTGTTTACTATATATTTTGTATCGAATTATGTAGGAGAGGTGAGATATATTTTAGGTACAAAATTTATTATGCATATTGTAAGATATATGGTAATCCTCTAAGAGATATGGTACCTACAAAGTTCCTTACCATAAATTGTGTTGGTTTAAGATTAGGACATATGGGGTAATAAATTCGGTAGTTACCTCCTTTATTATATAATTTGTAATAAATTATGTAGGTGAGGTGAGATATGTTGTAGGTACGAAATTTCTTACGCTTTTTTAACTTATAGGGTAATCCTTTAAGAAATAAGATTGCCATAAAATTCCTTACCATTAGTTGGGTTGGTTTACGATTTGGAGAAATATGGTACTAAATTCAGTAGTTACCTCATTTACTATATATTGTGTAATGATTTACGTAGGTGGTATGCGATATGTTGTAGGTATGAAATTTCTTACGCATTTTGTAACATCTAGGGTAATCCTTTAAGAGATGAGGTAGCTACAAAATTCCTTACCATTAGTTGTGTTGGTTTACGATTTGGAGAAATAGGGTACTAAATTCGGTAGTTACCTCATTTACTATAATATGTGTAACGAGTACGTAGGTGTGCTGATATATATTGTACGTACGAATTTTCTTACGCGTTTTTATAGTTAAAGGGTAATCCTTTAAGAGATAAGGTGGCTACAAAATTTCTTACCACAGGTTGGGTTGGTTTAAGATTTGGAGAAATGGGGTAACAAATTCGGTAGTTAACTTTTTTACTATATATTTTGTAATGAATTACGTAGGTGAGGTAAAATATGTTGTAGGTACAAAATTTCTTATGCATATTGTAATATATATGGTAATCCTTTAAGAGATAAGGTAGCTACAAAATTCCTTACCATAAGTTGGGTTGGTTTTTGATTAGGACATATGTGGTAATAAATTCAGTAGTTACCTTCTTTACTATATATTTTGTAATGAATTATGTAGGTGATGTGAGATATGTTGTAGATAGAAAATTTCTTACGCACTTTTTAACATATAGGGTAATCCTTTAAGAGGTAAGGTAGATCTAAAATTCCTTACCATTAGTTTGGTTGGTTTACGATTTGGAGAAATTGGGTACTAAATTCGGTAGTTACCTCATTTACTAATTGGGTACCAAATTACGTAGGTGGGATTCGATATGTTGTAGGTATGAAATTTCTTACATGTTTTGTAACATATAAGGTAATCCTTTAAGAGATGAGGTGGGTTCAATATTCCTTAGCATTAGTTGGGTTGGTTTACGATTTAGAGAAATGGGTACCAAATTCGGTAGTTTCCTCATTTACTATAATATATGTAACGAATTACGTAGGTGGGGTGAGATATGTTGTACGTTTAAGAGAGATAAGGTAGCTATAAATTTTCTTAACATAAGTTGGGTTGGTTTATGATTATGAGAAATGGGGTAACAAATTCAGTAGTTACAAAATTTACTACCCTGATAAGATTTCAGTTGTTATCATTTGTCTTACACATACTGTATTAAATTAGGTAACCGTACCATAACAAATTTCATAAGTACTAAGTACCGATATTGCCGAGACATAAGATTAACCTAATTATAAGGGTCTTAACGTTGGAATCAGTCCCCTCCCACTCCCACTCCCACTCGTCTCTCATGCTTATCTCTATACTTTTTTTTCCTTTGATTTTCGTAAATTATCGTTTGCATCTCTATTTTCCTAGTTTTATCTCAAAACCCAATCACTCTTTAGTAAAATCTTTGCTTATTTGCTGTCGTTTTCCAGATTTGAAATCCCCATATAAGTTGACATTTTGTTTTGTGAATCATCTTCTGTCGTTTGAAGCTACACTGTTGAACGTCTCAACCTTAAAAATAATGGTAGGTCGCTCAACCTAAGAGGCACCAAGGTAGGATCGCCCATATATATATTCCGACAAAGTTGTGAGATTCGACTCGAACTTAAAAATTAATTCACTAATTACTAAAAATCTTGAATTATTTGAATTCCCCTTTAATCACTCAAACTTTATTTGAAATTATTTTGAGTCCTGTCAAGTTTTTTCGCGTTGAGCCAAGTCGAAAATTTTGATTTTTTTTTTTCTAATCTAGTTTTGTTCACTATTAGTTATAGTTAAATATTAAATAAAATTGGTATAATTATTCATTTGTTGCTCATTAATTACACATTCTATCAATTTTGTCCTAATTTTAATTTAATTAAATAAGTTTAATCCAGTAATAAGGTAACACGGCCGTTAAAAGTTGATAAAAATGTTGACATGATAGTTAAACAAAGTTATATAATTACAAAAATTATCTTTATTATTTATAAATTCAGTAAATAGTTCGTTTAGATTAATTCACATTTGTCCATTTATAGTGATTGTCTTTCATAACAAAAGTATTATATTTTTTAAAAAATAACTAGATAATAACTAGAAAAGTCCTAAACAAATCTACTGCTCCTATAATAACTAGATAATAGGCGATGAATGAACATCAATAACACATGAACAACCATAAGTTGGGTAAGAAATAAAAACAGAATATGGGTGACAGCAGCACCGGAGGAGAGGGGCGTGGATGGTGGACTCTATTCATCGGAAATCTACCTCAACAGCTTCATTGGAAAGGGGTCTGGCAGATCTCTGATCGGCACGGGGTAGTTGTCGATGTGTTTGTGCCTACGAAGCGAGCATGGGATGGCTCCAGGTTTGGTTTTGTGCGAATGAAAACGAGGGAGGATGCCGAGCGGGTGATCGAACGCTTCAATGGTTTTCGATTATATGGGTCCAAAATCACGGTTCGATTAGCACAAAGAGATAATCGAAAGGCTTATTGGCGAAGGAGGAATGGGGATTATAAGGCGCCGTCGAAGCCGATGGGTAATATGACTCAATTGGAAAAATGGAAATTGGACAACAAGAGTGATTTGGGAGTGGGATCGATGGACAAAATTCCGGAATATAGGAAGGTCGACGGGGTAATTGATGAGGAAAAATTAGAAATATTGCACAATTGTGCCGTGGGGTTCTGCCATAAACCTATGTCGGTGATGGAATTGGCAATGGAATTAAAGAAAGCACAAATGAAGGATGTGTCGGTTATGAGGGTGGCGGGCTCATTAATGCTACTCATGTTCCCTAACAAGGAAACAATGCGGAACTACTTACAAGCAAATTGCTTTGATTCTTGGCTGGAAAATGTTATGGAATGGTCGAAGGAAATTGTGGTGCCTAACCGACGTGTATGGATAGAAGCGTGTGGCATACCCATTCATGCCTGGTCGGAAGGGACATTTCGAAACATTGCACAGTTATGGGACGAGTTAATTCGAATTGAAGACAACACACTGATGCCAGAATCGTTCGAGCGAGCTAGAATGCTGATTGAAACGGACTGGTTTCTTCCAATTGAGGAGAATTTAGATGTGGTGATTTCAACTAAGCACTATAGGATTCGGGTGACGGAGGTGCATGACAAAATTGGGAACGATTTGAGGAGAGAAGGGGACGGGGATGACGGGGTGGAGGATGATGAGGATGTGGATGGGGTGAGTCGGACGGATGAAGTGTTACACGAGGAAATTAGGGCAGCTACACCTTTACAATTAGTTAAAGGTAAAGAGGCAACGATTGACACGATAGTGCCAAATTCCATTAGCGAGGGATCCCCGACAATTTGGAAAATAAATAAACTATGGGATGACAACAAGAGGAGTGATGACCGGGTGATGGGGTCTGGGTCTACAGGGGATACAACGAGGGTGCTGGAAAATATGTCATCGGGCATGGCAGAGGAGGAAATAGGGATGGTCGATCGGGTAATTGTGGAACAACATTCGTTGGATATAAGTGCATGCAAAAGGGATGTGGGAGGTGATGTAGAGCAGGTGCAAGAACAGAATTTTGGGCCCCAATCCGTAAATAATAGGGCTGGGATAGCAGCAATTATAGACTACAAAGGCAGGCAGAGGAGAGTTCAACATTTACCAGAACTCATTCGAACGACTGGGGGGAATACGACGGCAGAGGAAACTCGTCAGACATCGCTGAAGAGAGGACGAGGAAGACCACAGAAAAATCCACCTCCAGCCGATAGTTTCTTGATTGCAAACGGATCACTATCCGATTCAGATTTTTTGCAGCGTAAGAGGAGTATTTTGAAAGAGGCGCATGAGATATTGGAATTGGGTAAATTACTGGGGGGCTGAAATGATTGGTAACGAAGAGAATGTCATAAGAGATATCGCAAGAATTATTGAGGCGAGGGAGGTGCCACGGACATAGGGGGCGATGAGGTTGCTGTCGTGGAACGTGCGTGGATTGGGCGCGGCTGCAAAAAAGAGAGCAGTACGCAATCTTATATGGCAGCATAATGGTGAGTGTGTAATTTTATTGGAATCAAAATTGGAATTAGTTTCGGAATTTTTAGTGAAGAATATATGGGTGTCGGATAAATGTAAATTTGTATATTCACCTTCGATAGGGAGATCAGGGGGTATTGTCATTTGTTGGGATGGGGATAGATTTAACGTGTCTAGGACATTGGTTGAGGAGCGTTTTGTATGCATCGAGGGTTGTTGGCTGAGCGACAATTGGATGTGTGGATTAATGGGGATATATGCGCCTTGTGATATTGAACAACAGCGAATTCTATGGGAACGTTTGCTAGTAGTGATGGGAAATAGTGAGATACCGTGGTGTTTGATAGGCGATTTTAATATGGTTACATGTGTGGAGGAGAGACGGGGATGTGCGACGACAAATAGGGGAATCGATATGTTTGTCGAGTTTGTGCAAAATAGTGGCTTGGTAGATTTGGAGTTGAGGGGACATTTGTTTACTTGGTTTGGGGCCGATAATATGTGCAGCCGATTAGATTGCTGCTTGGTGTCGCCAAGTTGGATAGATCGATATGCGAATTTGTGCTTATCAGCGTTGTCGCGTGGGGTGTCGGATCATACACCATTGTTGTTAGTGAGTGATGTACTGGATTGGGGTCCACGACCGTTCCGATTTGTAAATGCATGGGTTGGTGAGCGTAAATTTGTAATGGATATTCAAGAAGAGTGGATGCGCATCTCACGTATGCATGAGCAAAGTGACATTTGCAGCAAACTAAAACTCATGAAGCGCTTCTTGCGTGGATGGAATAAGGAAATTTTTGGGAATATTGAGAAGCAAATCGAAGGGGCAACGAAGGAATTGGATGTAATTGATGGGATGGTGAGTGCGGGTGCTATGTCGGACACGCAATTGGCACATAAACGGGCGATTCAATGCAAATTATGGACGTTATCGCGGTTGAGGGAATCCGTATGGAAGCAGAAATCAAGAGTTAAATGGTTGCGGGAGGGGGACGGTAATACGGCTTTTTTTCATAGAGCGGAGAAGTTGCGAGCTATGTGTAATGCATTTTTCGGATTGATGATTGAGGGGGTATGGGAAACCAATCCCAATAGATTAAGGCAGGTGGTGTTTTCGGAGTTCAAAGCACATTTTTCACTACCTAAGACTATGGGGACAATGACGATGGGATTGAATTTTAAAGGATTATCCGAGGGTATGGGTATGGAGCTGGAGAAACCATTTGAGGTGGAGGAAGTACGGGCTGTTATATGGGGTAGTGCAGGTTCGAAGGCACCGGGTCCCGATGGATATACATTCGAATTCTATAAGAAAGGTTGGGAATTCTTGAAGGGGGATGTGATGGAGGTGCTGACCCGATTTCAGGAGACAAATTTGTTGCCGAAGGGGTGTAATTCGGCATTTGTAGTGTTAATCCCAAAGGTGGAACAACCGAGAAAGCTGGGGGATTATAGGCCTATTTGCCTATTGAATTCGATATATAAGATACTTGCGAAATGCTTGGCGAAGAGGTTGCAAAAGGTATTACCAGGGATAATCAGTGATGTTCAATCGGCTTTTGTGCAGGGACGTCAAATTGTTGATGGTATTATGTTAGCGATTGAAGTGTTACACTCGATGCAAAAGAGGTCATGTGGTGAGGGAGGGGTACTACTGAAACTTGATTTTGCCAAGGCATATGACTGTGTTAAATGGGAATGTGTAGAGACAATGCAGAGTAGAATGGGGTTCGGTTTGAGATGGCGTGATTGGATGAGAGTCTGTGTGAGCACGGCGAGATTGTCAGTATTGCTTAATGGTAGTCCGACTCCGGAATTCCCTATGCAACGGGGATTGCGACAAGGGGATCCGTTATCGCCCCTCCTATTTGTCATTGTAGCCGAGTTATTGCATCAATTATTAAGTGAGGCGGAAAAGTCAGGGTTGATTAGGGGTGTATGTGTCGTGAATGAATGCCGAATATCCCACCTCCAATTTGCGGACGACACGATTATTTTTTTACAAGGTGAGGTACAATATGCTGAAAATTTAAAAAGGGTGTTAACATGTTTTGAGTATATTTCGGGGTTGCATATTAACTACTTGAAGTCTTCCTTGTATGGTGTGGGGGTGGACGATGGGGTGGTGAATGAAATGGCTGCTATTATGGGTTGTAAAAGGGGCGAGCTACCGATGATTTATCTCGGGCTCCCACTTGGGGTAGATCGTCGTAGTTTGACTATGTGGGAACCGTTATTACAGCGATTTCGGAAGAGTTTAGCGGGATGGAAAAGAGACTCATTGTCTTTTGCAGCTCGATTGACTCTTTTAAATTCAGTGTTGTCTGCTTTGCCGATCTATTATATGGGCATGTTTCTGGTTCCGAAGGGGATCATTAGAAGAATTGATAGGATTCGGAGGTCATTCTTATGGGGGGTTCGGAGGAAAGGCGACGCATGAGCCGGGTGAGTTGGAAGATTGTTTGCCGTCCGCAGAAATTTAGGGGATTGGGGGTTGCAGACTTACACCAGCGCAATATGGCGCTCTTGGCAAAATGGCGATGGCGATTTGCGGTAGAGGGGGAATCGTTGTGGCGATCAGTATTGTTGGCTAAGTATGTGACGGATGTCTTTGATAGGAGAATGCCACTGGTTCAGCAAAGGGCGATGTCCACGGTATGGAAGCAAATTGTAACAATGCATGAGCGTGAGGAGATACATCGATACATGGCGCATTCTAATTTTCTTTGGTTGATAGGGAATGGGCCTAAAGTATTGTTTTGGCGGGATGCATGGTGCGCGGATGTGCCACTATGTATGGTGTTTCCGCGGCTGTTTCGCCTTGCGAAGAATACATGGGCATTGGTTCATGAGTATAGATCGGGAACATCGTTGATACATGGGAGGTGGGAGGGGTTATTCGTACGTCCTTTGAGATTGTTTGAGGCTAGTATGTTTTAGAAGCTATGGGGGATAGTGGGAGCGATTAATTTGAATGATGCGAAGGAGGATTTACTGATTTGGAGACATTCGACGACGGGACAGTTTTCTGTCGCGAGTTTATATAGATTGATGCCATCTTTTGGTTTGGAGGGGGACCGGACGGTTTCAGCAATATGGTCGGTGCGAATGCCACCTAAAATACAGTGCTTTGTGTGGTTTATTTTGTTGAATCGATTGCCTACTTTATGCTATTTGAGGGATAGGGGAATAAGGTTGGATGTGACTGATTATAGTTGTCGTTGGTGTGGTGTGGGGGAGGATACAGTGGATCACATTTTACATATTTGTCCGGTGGCATGGGAGGTTTGGTCGTGCTTTTTAGTGTGGTGGCAGATCGAATTGGTGCGACCAGCAACTGTCACGGAGTTTGTGACGGTGTTGATGGAAGGTGCATTTAGAGGTCCGCTGCGGGATAGATGGTTGTCAGGATGTGCTGCCACGTTGTGGTCACTATGGTTAGCAAGGAATGCGTTGATTTTCCAAGGTAAGAGTGTCTCAGTGAAAGAATTGATCTTTTTAATTAATCTACGAGCATTTTATTGGGTGTGAGCATTTGAGCCACAAGACTTAATTATTGAATCCGAATGGTGGAATTGTCCGAGGGGGGGTGGAGCCGACTAGGCCACGGCGGCCACGAGAGGGTTATGTTTGGTCCCCTCCAAGGGCTGGTTGTGTGAAATTTAATGTTGATGGATCGGCAAGAGGGAAACCGGGTCCGGCGGGATGTGGAGGCGTGTTACGTGACGAGGGGGGAGGGTGTTGGCTTTGTTCTCGGGTCCATTGGGCGTGTTGGATTCCAATGAGGCTGAGTTGTATGCCATATTATTTGCGTTGGAGTCTTTTAGGGAGTTCAAATGGTGTGCGTTACCTTGTATTATTGAGTCTGATTCGCTGGTGGCGACATCGTGGGTGGGTCGTGGGGAGACGCGGCCATGGAGGCTTTATGACCTGTTTTGCCGTGTCGATGACGCTTGCTTGGGGATGGATTTTGTGTTTAGTCATGTGGTGAGGGAGGTGAATGGTGTGGCTGACATTTTAGCAAAGGGTGGGGTGGATCGTAAGGCTTGGTTGCGGATGGGGGTTTAAGGAGGGTAGGTGCTGGATATGTGTGTGCTGGATGGCGTGTGCGGGAGGGGTGCGTGTGCAGTGCGCTGTTGTGTGTGGGAGGGGTGCTGGTCAAGTGAGCTGTTGTGTGGGAAGGGGCTTCACGGGCGTGGGGTGCTGTATGGGGCTGAGGGGTGCGAAGGCTGGGCGATGTTGTGCGGCTGTTGGGCAGCGGTCTTACTGGGGTGGAGAGTGCTTCCAGGGGGTCCGCAGGTCGGGTTGGAATATATGGGGTCGAGGCGTTAGGATTCTTTTTATGAGTTGTATCGACTATCTGTCCCGGGTACTCTTTTCCTCCAGCTAGGTTTAGGGAGGTTTTTAATGAGGCCCGGTGCGGATATGTTGTACGCTTTTTTCATTTAATAAAAATCATACGTTTTGAGCAAAAAAAAACTAGATAATAGGCACGTAAACAAACCAAACATTCAATAAATAGTTCGTTTAGATTAATTCACATTTGTCCATTTATAGTTATTTTCTTTCATAACAAAAGTATTATATTTTAAAAAAAATTATGCACATATGTTCGTTTGTTTATGTTCCTTTAAATTTATTCATATATGTCCATTTATGCTCGTTCGTTTGCATTTGTTTACGTTCATTTATCATTTTAATGAATAAACATGAACGAGCACGAACAAGTCATATTCCTTAACAAACGAACAAGGACAAGAAATTATGTTCATTTAGTTGTTTGTGCTCGTTCATTTGTTCGATTAAAATTAAATGAACGAACATGAACATATCCTCATTTGTATTCGCTCAGTTCGTTTATAGACCTACTAAATAAGCCCCCCAAAAATTTTGGAACCTTAGTAACATTTTCTAGAGTTCTCCCATAAACAATAGCATCAATGTTTTTGGGATCTACTCAAATCCTCTTTATTGATGCTACATGGCTTAAAAATGACACTTCATCCAAACGAAACGGTTGGAAAGCATGACATACAACTATTTATCACAAACAGTTCACAACACTATCAGAAGATGCTTGACATTACATTAGGTCATATAAAGTCATGTACACCTGTTTGTTGAATTTAGTAGAACTTACACCGATATAAGTTAGTCATAGTTAGTTAGTTGTAGTTCAGTAAAACTTACACCGTTGTATGTTAGTCTTAGTTAGTTAGTTATAGTTAAGAATAATATTTCATTATTCCATCTTGAATTCATGTCCACGGGTTAAAAGGTACATTTTGTAAGTAAAATTAACATTGCAAGAAAGGCAAACATGTGTAATACCCGTTTTTTGTCCGGGTATACGTATATATTATATTTTCTCTATAAATAAAATCAAAACTAATAGTAATAAAAAAATAAGTGTCCAAAGAGTCCAATAAATGAATAAAGTGTTCATTACAATATATGAGTCCACATACAAAGAATTAAAAGCCCAACTAAATGATCAAGTCACAATTAATTCTCTCTCATTTTAACACCCAAAGAAACACAAATCTAATCCAAATCCCCCTTTTCCCCGTCCAAATTCGGTTATAAAGGGATACATGGCAGCCTTTGGTTGGTCCATTGACCTTCACATGGATCAAGCCTTCGCTGACATCAGTGCTTGCATCACCCTATAAATAGGGAGAGAGGGAAAAGTTAGATCAATTAGTGAGCACGATAATTACACCCAAATAATAATAATAATAATAATAATAATAATAATAATAATAAATAAAAAGTAAGAGAGAGAGAGAGAGTCTTTCTTCGGGAAGCTTAAAAGATGTCGAAGATCGAACCACTGTGAACCACGCCGTCACCGAAGAGTTACGTCGCCACTGGAATTGTCGTCGAATCATCGAAATTGAGGTAAAACTCTCCTTATCTCTTTATTTCTTGCAAAAAAAGGTAGAATATTAGCTTAAAACATAATTGAAATCAAAAGGATAAGATCGAAAATTTATCTCGTGTGACGGCAAGCGAATGTCTAGGTTTTTCGGTAGAGTCGAACATGATAGAGAGAGTCGGTTCGGGTAGATTTTTAGGGGAGAAATTGGGAAATCCTCATAGATCGGGTAGATCTAGGTGTTCGAGGTAAAAATGGGAAAAATAAAGTTTTTTAAGGTTTAAAACAGCGGCGGCCGATGGCTGAAAATCGCCATAGAGTGGCTGACGGTGGCCGGAGATGAAACAGGGTGAATGAAAAAAGGATGGGGACAATCGGAAGAGGATCAGTGGTTGCCGGCGTCACCTTCGGCAGCCGACAAACACGTCGAGGCTTGGCGGCGAGTGGCGGTTGCAGATCAAATGGGGAAAAATAAGAACATGGTTCGGTTTTTGTGAAAAATATGGATTTTGATCCATTTTGAGTGTGATTTTTTGGGAAAATATTGTTTTGAGAGAGAGAGAGAGAGAGAGAGAGAGAGAGAGGATTTCAGAGAGAGTGTGGTAGAGAGAGACAGAGAGAGAGAGAGGGGGAGAGGATTTCAGAGAGAGTGTGGTAGAGAGAGAGAGCTCGTGCAAATGATTGATTCAACTCGGTCAAAGGGGTTAAATACTCAAGTTGAAACGGTATCGTTTTGGCACCGGGTTGACTCGATCCGCGTGAGTAGTTTGGATCTGGACAGAGGATCCGCGCCCTTTTATCACTTTCTCTTACTTTGGGCTTTATATTTTACATTTGTTTCAATTTACCCACTATTCCCTTGTAATTTGGCTCCTAAATTTGCAATTTAATTCAATTGAGTCCTTTTTAAAATTTGTTTTAGTTCAATTTAATTGCTTAATTGTTACATGTTGTATGATTTAAAATAAAGTATGTAGTATACTTGTTTAGGTGATTAATTTACATAGCCTTAAATAATTAGAGCCTTAGTATCTTAGGTTCTTTAATTGAATCAAATAATTTAAATATGTGAGATAATTGTAGAAAATAAATGAATATTAAATGGAAACTTTAATATTCTAAATTGATTAGTGTCTTATTGCAATGAGATGTTAATCAAGGAAGTATTTTAGGTGAATATTTAATATTTCATTTGAACTTAAAATAATGAAGTCACATAGTTAATTTAATTAAAATGAAATTAGGATAGGATTTAAATAGTCAATGACACAAAATGATTAGGAATATTATTAATTTAGGGCCTAGTATGGAGTGCCCAATTATTTGGGTGTTATCACATAAACCCTAAACTTGATACTATTTATATTTTCTTAATTAATTTAATCAATTGGAGCCTTAATTAGGTTTGAACTTAAAATTGACAAGAAAAATAAATGGACATGCATTAAAACCTTTTGGGTTGAAATACATTTCGAACATAATTGAAATATCCTAAAGTAATTGGATGTTTCAAAACTTATGTTAAGTGAAAATGTATTTTCTTGCAAAAGGATATCTCCATTCGAAATGAAATTCAATTAACAATCAAGGATTTAATTAAATTCAAATTATTGGTCGAAATGTCAAAATGTCACGTGGAATTAAATAAGGTATCGGTAACGGGAGTTCGTAGGGGTGTTATCCTTCCCTACACGTAACCAACTCCCGAACCCAAATTTTAAAAAAAAGAATCTCTGGTTTGTTTTTAAGGTGTTTGGTCTACCAAAGTGATCGGTGGCGACTCCAAATTGATTTTAAAGAATAAATAAAGGGAAATTTGGTTTAAAATGAATAATCCTTATTTTCAGAATTTAATGAATTAAAATGGATAAAAACCCTAATTTCCAAAAAAGAATGAATCATCAGGATATTTTTACACTCGATTTTAAAAATGGTCGCAACAACATGAATCAACTAGTAAAATTTGCATTGCAACAAAGGTAAACAAGGGAAAAACACATTCATTGATTAAACTTGTTACAATTTTCACTTTCACACTAAACATAAGACAAACTATTACAACAAACAAAACGACCAAAATAGAACCTAAATCATATTGGTATAATGTTATTAACCTAACTTTTTTTTGTTCAATAGTTCCTTGTACAATTTTTTTCTAACTTTTCAATCTTTCAGCCTCTTTCATTAGGTTGACCATCACTTCAACACATCCATTTTCCTTCAACCATGTGATTTCAGACCTTTATTCTCTTATTTCATCTACTAAGAATTTATTCTCCATCTTCATTTCTTCAAAGCCATTTTAGACTGAAATTTAGTAGATTCAGATGAATCAACCCACTCAAAAAATCACATTTCTTCTCCTACAAAAAAAGGATTGCCATAACACATTAAACCTTTCAACCTAAACAAAAAACCACAATTAATTTGCTTACCTCTGCAAATTTATCGCAACCATAAAACAATCGTCTGAGATTGTTTCGTGTTTTCGAAACACAAATAAGAGCTTTTACGCCGCACAAGCATTTTATTTCTTTCAATTTACTATTCTAGCTTGAATAAGAGCTTGAAAAAGTCGATTTCTTACTAGGGTTTCCATGCCCATATTTTCTTTCATCCATTTCTCAAAATTACAAAGAGGAATATGAAATTATTGGCTTTAAGAGGTTTTGAAATGAGGAATTTTTCCGATATGAAGAACAAAAAATGGAGTTGGAGGATTTTTTCTAGACTTCAAAAACAATCTGAAACTCAAGACGTTAAGTGGAGTGGAGAAGATAATTGTTTTATACCAGCTATTTTTATTTTTAAAAAGAAATGAAAAATTTGCAGTGGTGCCCTTCCAAATATGTTTTTTATTTTTTTCTGACTTGGAGCGTCATGTGTCTTGTTCTTAAAGGTCCACATGGCCTTACAGGTTAGAGGATAACAACGTTAGGGTGGGTAGCATTTTAAATGACGGAAGCATACTTTAGGGGCACATTGAACGTGGACAAACTTTAGACCCCACATTGAAAATTTTGGTAAAGTACAAGGAACATTTGTGCCATTATCCCATTTGGTAATTCACCGACCAATAACAAATACAATCAATGTAAATAAAGAGTAAATTGAACAACTCAACAAAAGTTACATTTAAAAGCTAAGTAAATTTAATTTTTGAAGAAAAATACACATGAAACACACCTCGTATTCAGGAAAGTTTCGAGCATAAAGGTATGAATTGTTAAATTAGGATTAAAATAAATTGTTTGCAAAGACTTGGAAGTCATTTTATAATTTTTTTACGTTTCAAGGTAAAATAGTAATCTTTAAATGTCTAGTACCATTTTTGAAAAATCCTAATAAGTTCAGTGACTCGCTTCGAAATTTACCTATGAAGATGGCTAACATAAAAATTGAGGGCAAGGGAATCGAATGGGTCTTTGGCTTTCTTCGTGTGCTACCAAAGAAAAGACTTTTGTAATCGAGGGCAAGGGATCCAGCAACAAGATCTGGCCACGAGCACGAGCAAAAGACTCATTTAAGCCCATGAGAAACTGCATAGTCAACTCCTTGTGCTGCTCTTCAATCATCTTGCGAACACCATCACAAGTACAAGTTGAACAAGTACAAACATATTTGACAGAAGCAAGCTCATCCTAAATTATCTTTAAATGAGTATAATAAGCACTCACAGTTAAAAACCCCTGAGTTAATTCATGCAATTTCTTTTTCAAATGAAAGATTTGAGGTGCATTGTTCTGTTGAAATCTGTCTTCAAGATCCTTCCAGATATCAACAGCACAAGAATGGAAAATCAAACTTGCAGCAATATCTTCCGATACAGAATTAAGAATCCAAGAGTTCGCCAGATTGTTTGCCCGCTTCCAAGACTCGTAGCGTACGTGATCTGTGACGGGGGGAGCAGAAATAGAGCCATCCACGAAATCGAGTTTGTTCTTGGCAGACAGCGCCATGGCCATGGAACGCCTCCAAGAGTTGTAGTTATCATTTGTCAGCGGTTGTGTCACCAGACTCATGCTCGGGTTATCGGATTGATGAATGTAATAGGGATTATTACAATTATTGAAATCATCACTCGAGTTGGCCATGATCAGGAAGAATGAAGGAGAGAGAAAAGAAATGAAGAAAAAAAAGCTTTAGGAGAGAAGAGAAAGCGATTAGGAAAGCAAAAATCTCATCTGATACCATATAACAATGAATAAGAATCAGAGAAAGTTTTCTTTATTCATGATTGTATGTTGATGCATAGAGAATCAAGCTTATTATATAGCTAGCTTTGAACAACCAAATAACAGAAAATAAAACTAACTACCCTCTATATTTAACAGAAATCGTTAACTATAATAGCATGCTACCAAAAATCCCCATTAATAATCTCTTTGCATCCATCCTTTTGTAGCCATGAGTTTATAAATTTGAAAGGTTTTGGCCCCTAATTAACATTTTCGGTTGACAACAATACCGGTGTATGGTCCGAAACTTCGCGTAATAGGCCAGATTGTACCACGTCTCTATAGGCTACCAACCAGCTATCATCCACCAAGAACCTGTCGAGTCTAATTTTCCTATTACATGAGCCAAACCAAGTAAATTTTTTGCCCTTCATAGGAAAATCAACCAAGTTACAACTTTCAATGAACTGATTAAATCCTATAACTCCTATTGCATTAAAACCAGAACCGTACCTTTCACTCATATCCCTAACTGCGTTGAAATCACCTCCAATAAGCCACCTCGAAGCCCTTTGTTCTGAATTCTTTAACGTTACTAACTCATCCCAAAGAAGCAACTGTTTCGAGACCACACATGGAGCATAAACATTAATAGAAGTCACCTTCGCGGCATCCTACACCCATTTTCATTTGAGTATAATGAAGTTTGGATTTATCACCGAAGACTCTAATTCAATTTTATTTTATCCCAAATTATAATTAAGCCTCTCGGCCTTCCATCTGCATTCGATACTACATATTGGACATCATCATCATACCACAATCCCAGTACTTCCTTCTCCGAAATTGATTACTTCTTTGTTTCCTGCAAAAAGAGAATCTCCACTTTCTGAGACTTTCCTCCTTACTGCTGACATTTTCAGTTCTGAGCCCAGTCCCCTTATGTTCCATATGAGAATCTTCATAATCTCCTTATTCGGACGCAACTAGCAATCAATTTCTTTCTAGAATGTATGGATTGTACTGAATTGATATTTACTAACAAGTTACCGTTGAAGTTGTGAGGTTATGGATTTATTATATTATAATTAACTATGATCATTAAATTAATATATTTACTTCAGCTGAAAATTAGAGAATTTCTGTCAAAGACAAATAAAATAAAGGAATAAAAGCATTTAATGCTTTGTGTTTTTTAGCATACAAGTAAAATGCCACAGCGGTGAACACTGGCCTGGTAAAGTATGCGCTCGCTTGCCTGGAAGAAGGTAATGATGTCTTAAACCAGTCCTTATAGCTAACATAAGGATCAGTTAAGTCACTCAAAAAAAATTTAAAGAATCATAAAAATACCTAAAATTACATCTTATAGATCAAATGAAATATGACATGGATTTGTAATCCTAACAATTATGAGTACAATAAAGATCATCTAGTTTTGGGATTTAACCATTACTTCAAACACATAAATGATAAGGAAACACAATTTAATAAACAAAAAACCAAAGAATATTGGAGGTTGGAAAGTATCTTACAGAGATAAGCCATTCTTCACAAAAGGAATGAGCATTGAATCCCCAATTCTCTAATATCCAGCGTTTTCTAAAACACCAAAAATTTCCCCAAATTAGTCAAAATCTGAGTACAATAATAATTCATATTTACAATGCAAAGAAAAAATATGGGAAAGTAGGAGAAACCCACTTGATATTTAGATCGTTCTGCAAGGAATTGAAAGATCTATTGTAAGCATTTTCTGACATTCCACTTAGTTTGGCAGCTTTTTTCCTATAAAAAATATAACATCCCAAACCTACGAATTTCATAACATTACGCATTCGAAAATAACTATAATCCAAAACTTTATAATACATTAAAAATATATAGATGATGCGTCTTACCTTGTAGCAGCAATTTCTAAGCATATTACAAACTTAAAAACCTCTCCCTAAAAACAGAACAAGAAAGGAGGAGGGAAAACGATGGATTAACACTTTAGATTTGAACTTCAATGGTGTTGAATACAAATGATTAGAGGATGAAGTACTTACGATACCTATAATGGAGGAATCAAATTGGGCATCGCAAAGTTGTGTCAGGGACTAGTTTATAAAGAAGGAATGGTTTAAGGGTCTCAAGTGTTATTTTACTCATTCTATATGTTTTTCTTATACGTTGCGTTTTGATGTAAAGGGTTAAGAACTCCATCTTGCCCTAAGGTTCTATTTATCAAAAATTTGAAATGAATTCATAGCCGTTCTTCCTTTGGCTATTCTGATTCTAATCTCTCTCTTTGATTCTTCTATTTACCTAACCCCCAAATTATTCTTGTTTCGTTTGTGTCCTTAAAAGGGTATTAGAGCCTCTTCGATCTTTGCTAAATGGTGGACGGCGTGGTGACTCAAAGCCAATCGGCTCAACAAGCCCTCGAACCTCGGCCAACACCGCTGACTGCGAACTGGATTCCTCCATGGAAACTGGAGACAGATCGACTTCAGGCGAAAATTTCATCGGTCAGAGCTGATATTGCGCAAATGTATCTTAAGATGGAAAACCGTTTGACCGAAGTGCGTACTTCTATTTTTTTAGAGTTATAGAAGGTTATCGCCATTGCGTTGGGGAAGACTATTCCATCAAATGAACTGTCAAGTTAACCTCATGAAACCTTGGTGGTGCAAGGTCCGACTTAGGGTATTTTAGGGGCTTCTCCATCCTCTCCAACTACCAGCAGTCCACACCCTCGTCAGGTGGTTTCCGTCGAAGAGGAGGTGATTCTGACAGCAATTCCATCTCAAGTATTCTCGTCTTCATCGAATAATTTTGCTTATCGACTTCTCTGTCCTAAATTCGATGCAAGTGATTACAAAGGGTGGCTTGGCAAAGCTCGAGCAATATTTTGTGGCTGAAGCAGTGCCCAATTCTCCTAAAACCAGGGTGGTAATGTTGCACCTCGAGGGCAAGGCTCTACAGTGGCATGAATGTGTAACAAAGAACAACACCGAGGTAGGAAATATGAACTGGGCACAATATTTAGCATGTTTGAGATATCGTTTTGCACCAGATGAATTCAACAATCCTTTCTCGGAACTGGTGGGGTTGCAACAAACAGAGTCTGTTGAGCAATATTATGATGAATTATTTCAACTAGTTAATTAGGTACAATTTCCAGAGAAGTATGTTTTGAGTATTTTCAAAGACCATTTGCATTTGGAAATAGGGAAATTTGTGAAAGTTCTGCAACCAAAAAACTTACTTGATGGACAAACACTTAGAAGTTATTTTTTTCCTCACCATAAGAAGGGAATGGGTAGTACCCCGTGAACAAATGTACCCTCAATGTTATCGATTCCTTCAAGAACATCTTTTAACCTTGGTTGCAATACCTATAATGCTCCTAGTGTTCCAGGTTCGACTTATAGCTCTAGGAGTGTTTCTCAAAATCGACCAGGATCCATTATTATGAAATCAACATCCCCAAGTGGTACAAAAGGGCCTGGGAAAGCTTTGACTACGGCTGAAATCGAAGATAGACACAAGAAGGGCATGTGTTTCTGGTGTGCTTCTAAGTACAAATTAGGCCATCATTGTGCAAAGTCTCTAGTTTTCCAAATTTTAGTGGATGTGGTGGAAGAAGAGGCTGAAACAGAGGAATTTCTTGATTGTGAGGAAGTTTTGGACACAACAAAATCAGAGAATCATGTTCTTTCCTTACAAGCCATATGGGGTATGGCTGCCTATGAAACTATGAAATTGTATATTCGAATGCTGAGCTCATCACTCTGATCGACTCAGGCAGCACCCATAATTTTGTGAGTTTGATAGCTGCCAAGAGGTTGGGGCTTTGAATTGAAACAAAGGCAAGCTAGGAATTAACTATTTTAGGTGGAGGTTCCTTGGAAACAATGGGAGTATGCAAGTTTGTCCATTGGTCTACTCATGGGAAATTTTTCATTTCTAATTTCTTGGTGCTGCCTCTTAAGGGGAGTGATGTTGCACTAGGGGTGCAATGGTTGTCTGCATTGGGTTTAATTCGATGGGACTTTGCCAATCTGTCTATGGAATTTCAGCAAGGGCCACAACCAGTATTATTGAAGGGTATTCTTCCGGGGGGTTGAATTAGATTGAACCAAAACCATGTTGCAAGGCTCTGCGAGGGTGTAATATTCCCTATAATGCTTGCTTGTTATTATTGAAGGGCCAGCTAGAGATAAAGATAGGGAATGAACAATTATCAGAGGAATTGTAGCAGCTTCTTTTGGAATTTGCAGATATTTTTTATGAGCCAAGAGGGCTACCCCCAGAGCGTGGTCAAGTTCACAAAATTCCTTTGCTAGACGAGCGAGCTGTAGTGAAGTTGAAGCCTTACCGATACCCAGCTTATCAGAAGGATGAGATTGAGAAGAAAATTCAAGAAATGTTGGCCATAGGGGTAATTAGGAACAGTAGTAGTTCATTTGCTTATTGAGTTGTGATGGTCAAGAAGAATGATGATTCGTGGCATATGTGTATTGATTATAGGTTCCCCATGCCAATAGTTGAAGAATTGTTGGATGAGTTGGGCAATGCTACATTTTTTATAAGTTGGATCTCAAGTCAGGCTATCATCAAATACGTATATGGGGCCCGGATATCCACAAGACTACTTTTTGTACTCACGAGGGCCATTACGAGTTTATGGTAATGCCCTTTGGCCTTACAAACGCCTCGACGACCTTCCAAGGAGTGATGAACCAATTCTTTAAGGGGCTGTTGTGAAAGTTTGTTTTGGTATTCCTAGATGACATTCTAATCTACTCCCCTGATTGGCCTACACACCTGCAGCACTTGTGAATCGTTTTCACCTTGCTAAGAACTCACCAATTCTATGCTAAAACAAATCAAATGCATATTTGGAGATAGAGAAGTCGACTACTTGGGCTATGTAATTTCTGCTGGAACAATAGCTATGGAACATGATAAGGTTAAATGCATTATAGAGTGGCCCAACCATACTTCAGTGAAGGAGTTGCGGGGATTCCTTGGGCTTTCAGGTTACTACAAGTGATTCATTAAAGGGTATGGTACTTTAGCAAAACCCTTGATTGACTTGCTGAAAAATAGAAGTTGGAATTGGTCATAGGAAGCGGAAGAAGCCTTTACAAAGCTGAAATTTGCAGTTCATTCAGCTCCGATGTTGGCTCTACCAAATTTTAAAGAATTTTTTTTCGTTGAGACCGATGCTTCTTCAATGGGAGTAGGGGCAGTCTTGATTCAAAAAGGAAGGCCCTTAGCTTTTTTTAGTCAGGGGCTAGGGATAAGACATCAAGCTCTTTCCATTTATGATAAGGAAATGATGGTAGTCCTTATGGCAGTCAAGAAATGGTCTCCATACTTGTTAGGCAAACACTTTAAAATCAATACGGATCACAAAAGCCTTAAATTTTTATCGGACCAACAAGCACTGACACCCCTACAACAGAGATGGATCTTAAAGATGATGGGTTATGATTATGAAATAATCTATCGAAAGGGTATTCATAATAAGGTGGCTGATTTACTCTCCAAGAATCCAGTCTTTTCTGAGTTTCAAACACTTACATTGAGCAGTGCCACATCAGATTTAATGGCAAGAATTGTGAAAACATGGAAGACTGATATTAGGCTGAAGAAAATCATTGACGAGATTGAACAAGGAGCTCGAGCTCATTCGAAATATGCTTGGGATGGGAGGCTACTCAAGAGGAAAGGAAAGTTATTAGTGAGGGATGATTTACAGTTGAGGAAAGAGTTGTTAGATTTCATTCATAGCAGTCATTTGGATGGGCACTCAGGAGCTCGTGCAAAAATTCAAAGTGCAGTGGCATTTTTGTACTGGAAAGGTTTAAGAAGGGCCATCAAAACACTTGTACGTGAATGTACAATCTGCCAGAAGAACAAGGGTGATCTTTAGCATCCAAGGGGACTCTTACAACCTTTGCCAATCCTAGAAACAGCCTAGAGTTCTATTAGTATGAATTTCGTGGAAGCTTTGCCTATGTCAATTGGGAAAGACACTGTTATGGCAGTAGTGGATAGGCTAACCAAGTACGGGCACTTTTTCACCTTATCGCGCCCTTTTAAAGCTATGAAAGTGGCTCATCTTTTTATGAAGAATATTTTTAAGCTTTATGGACTTCCCGCGAACATCGTATGCGACATGGATAAGGTGTTTATGAGTGTGTTTTGGAAGGAATTATTTCAGAAGTTAGGAGTCAGCATCACACCTTTGACATCCTATCATCCCGAAACACATGGCCAAACTGAGAGGGTAAACAAGTGTCTTGAATCCTATCTACGATGTATGTATGGTGAGAAGCCTAAAGATTGGAAAGATTGGATTTACATGGCCGAGTGGTGGTATAATACCTCCCACCATTCTGCTATAAATTCCACACCACACTTAGCTTTATATGGGCAGGATCCTCCTGTGCACTTGCCCTACGCTTTTGTGGACAGAAGTCTTCAACAACATGAAGCAACAATCAAGATTTTGAAGTTTTACCTTTAACAAGCTCAAAATCGAATGAAACATAAAGCTGATAAACGTAGAACTGACTGCGAGTTTCAAGCAGGGGAGTGGGTGTATCTGAAATTACAGCCCTACCGACAACAGACTGTACAAGCGAGGAATAGCCAGAAATTAGCCCCTAAATGGTCCGGCCCCTTTGAGTTTGAAAGTAGAATTGGGAAGATGGCTTACAAACTAAAATTCCTGATGGGTCGTGGGTTCATCCTATTTTCCATGTTTCTCAGTTAAAGAAACATATTATGGCAGCAACTTATTAGTCTGAACTGCCAGTGCTAGCATAGGATAGAACTATCAGTAAGGAACCACTAAGGATACTCGAGAGGAGGATGACTAAAAGAGGTAACCAAGCAGTGAATGAAGTTCTTATTGAGTGGACTAATTCTTTTCCAAAGGATGCCACTTGGGCAATTGTATACAAGCTCTAACAACAATTTCCTACTTTCGATCCTTGAGGAAAAGGATGTTCTGCAACGAGGGAGTATTGTCAGGGACTAGTTTATAAATAAGGAATGGTTTAAGGGTCTCAAGTGTTATTTTGCTTATTTTATATGTTTTGCTTATACGCTGCGCTTTGATGTAAAGGGTTAAGAACTCCATCTTTCCCTAAGGTTTTGTTTATCAAAAATCTGGAATGAATTCATAGTTGTTCTTCCTTTGGCTATTCTAATTCTAATCTCTCCCTTTGATTCTTCTATTTCCCTAACCCCCAAATTATTCTTGTTTTGTTTTTGTCCTTACAAGTCGGAGGAGCTCCGCCGCTTTTCAGACTAGCATCTTGTGTTGTGATAGATCAAGCTTTCTCGCTATATCTGACAGATCTATATTGGCCTCGAAACTGTTATTGGATTTTCTTCAATTTGTTTATGAATCTATAGAAAATAGAGAATTTAAGCCTATGCTAACTATTTTTACCCGGAATTCATTGGGGCCAATTAGGGGTGTTCAAAATTACCCGACCCGGTTGACCCGGCTCAACTACCTAATACCCAATGCAAAATAGACGAGTAATAATAAGGTTGTTTTTTTCAGGTCGCGTACCTGGCCCGGTAATTATCCCTGGTACTAAGGCCAGGCTTGGGCCGAAAATATAGTACATGTCGAGTACCCGACTACACTAATATTATATATATATAATATAATAAATTAATTAAGTAAATATATATATTAATTAAAATTAAGTAAAAGAGGCATACATGCTTCCTAAACCAGCATAACTGAAGAAAACAAAACACGACTTCTATTTTCCCCCTAAATCTCAACTTAAGATCCCTAAAAATCAAAGACAAGCTCCTCTTCCTTCGACTTGTCGTTCAATGCACCATCGATTTTCCATTTTTCTTCCAGCCTTCCCTCTCGTCCGTCGCTCTTCCATCGTCCACCGTTCTCTTCATCCGACGTCCAGCAACAAGCAAGCACTGCGCTGCAGTCTGCACTTTGCACTTTGCACATGTAATTTCTTAAACATTTGTTTCATCTGGGGCAGATCTAAAATTTTAGTCTTGGTATTTCACCAACCAGTGTAACAATCAAAAATTATTTAACGCCGGTGTATTAATGTATTAATAAGGAATAATTTTGTGCAAACAAATATGTTTTATAGTCAGATACATATTAACATTGAAAAATAAAGCTATATTGTGTAAATATGTTTGGGAGATAAGAATTCTCTTGCATCGGTGTAATTGTGTTTAGAGAGTAGAAAATGTTGCTCCAACAAAATTAAGTATTGATAGTGACAATTGTTGTGCAAGCAAGCATAAATTTTATATTCAAAATCGATTTGTAGTTCTAGGATTTTTCAAAACAATTACAAAAATCAAATCATTTTAAGTGTCAAATACCTTAATCGATTACAACTTATCGAACAAAAGAGGCTAAAAAGAATTTAGGTTTCAAAAATGATTTAAACCATAAGTGCTTTTCCAAATCAAGATGATTACAATGTTAAAAAAATTGTTTTTAGAGGTAAACATGTTTATTGAGAACTAAAAAATATTTTACTAGTTTCTAATTTTATTTAAATTATATTGTAATTATTTAAAAAATAAAATTTTAGTTAACTCATTTAACATGATTGTTAATGTATTTGACCAAGACTTTTTAATGAGATTAACAAATGTACTTAAAATAATAGTTTGGATACTTATTTTGACCAAAAATTGTTTATGAGCTCCAAGTACAAATTAAAATAATTTAAGGGTTGATTTTTTATTTAAACAAAAATAATACTTAATGTTTTAGGGTAAACTACACTGGTAGTCACTCTGGTAGTCACTGAACTTTTATGGTGTCTTCACTTTGGTCACTAAAATTTAGAAGCTCTCATTACAATTAGTAAACTTTTAATTCGATTTCACTATAGTCACTGCCGTTAAAATATTGATATGGCACGTTAAAGTATTTTTTTTCTAAAAAGAACCCCAATATTTCAAAATCTCCACCAAGGACAGAATTCTGATAAATGGTGACATTGTCAATCAATCCCAATGGTCGAAAAGATTTGTTTGGCCAAATTGTTAATATAGTTTGGATTCAAATTGACCTGGCGATTAACAATGACAAAACTAAAAGTTAACTTTTAATTTAAATTGAGATTTAATGTATTATTGACATGATTATCAAATATATTATTTTATAAAAAAATAATTTAAAGTCTAAAATAAAAAATTAAAATTTATTGATTTAATTTTAATTTAAAAAAAGGATAAACTACACTTGTGATCACCAACCTATATCTCTTTTCATATTTTGGTCATCGTACTTTTTTTGACAAAATCGTCACTAACAGTACGTTTTTCAGTTTTGGTCATCCGTCCTTAAAAAACTAACGAAAAAAATAATATTTTTGTGACAAAATATAAAAAAAGAAATAATAGCTTGGTGATCAAAACAAGAAAAAATGTAACATTAGTGACTAAAATAGAAAATTTAATATAATTTTAATGAGATTTTATCAAAAATAATAGTACGATGACCAAAATAGAAAAATAACAATAGTTGATGAACACCCCTAACACCAAGATATACATTTTTAATTGTGCTTTCTTTTTCTTTTGGATTTTACCACTTTCTCTTAGATTGTTTTTCCTTTTTTGTCACACTCTCTATGATATTCATTAATTGGGTAAAAAAAAGTATTTTGTTTAGGGGTTAAAAGTTTGTTTTGTTTTTGATTTGGTCCTCATTTGATTTAAAAGCATGTTGTATATTTAGGGGTTAAATTTTGGCATTTAGTGATTGTAAATTTTAGGGGTTAATGTTTGGGGTTTAGGGGTATAATATATATTTCAAGTTGAGTGTTTATGGTTATGGGTTTAGAGTTTAGGGTTAGGGGTATATGTATCAAGATGAATATTTATGGTTATGGGTTTAATTTAGGATTTCAGGGTTTTGGGATTAGACTTCCACTTTAATTATTAGTGATTGTAATGTTTAGGTGTTGAGATTGGGGGATTGGGCTTTCAGTTTAATTATTATTGAATATTGAATAGTGATCGTAATATTTAGGGGTTCATGTTTGGGGTTTAGGGGTAAAGTGTCAAAAGGAATGTTTGGGGATGAGTTTAGGGATTCATAGATTCATGTTTGGGTTTTAGGGGTAAATGCGTTTAGTTGATTGTTTGGGTTTATGGGATTAGTTTAAGGATTTAGGGGTTGAGATAATAGTATTGGGCTTGCACATTAATTATTAGTGAATAAGTTTGTAAGATTTAGAGATTTTAGTTTAGGGATTAGGGGTAAATGTGTCGCATGGAGTGTTTTGGGTGATGGCCAATGATATTAATTTAGGAATTAGGATATTAGACTTGTACTCTAATTATCGTGAATTGTGCGTATATGATTTAGGGATTTATGTTTAGGGTTTATGGGTAAATATTTTAAGTGAAATATTTGGGGTAATGGGACGAGTTATGGGATTCATGGGTTTATGTTTGGAGTTTATAGGTAAATGTGTCAAGTAGAGTGTTTTGGTGTAATTGCCGATGGGATTAGTTTAGGGATTATGGGGATTAGGCTTGTACTCTAATTATTAGTAAATAGTGCTTCTAAGATTTAGGGATTTATGTTTGTGTTTAGGGGTAAATATGTCAAGTTGAATGTTGGGTTATAGGATTAGGTTAGGGATTTGAGGTTTACTTCTATTCATATTAGTCCCTAATTTTTAACTGAATTGACCCCAATTTATTTCATTTTTTTCTAATCCAGTCCAATGTTTTAAATATGATGATATTTTTGTTAATTATAGCTCATATCCCTAAAAGGCTAAAACTTTATTTTTAGCTGAAATTGACTCATATATATTTTTGTTTTTGGTAATTTATTCGAATAATATTTTTGATTATTCTAGTCTCTATAATTTAAATTTTTGTCAAAATTGCCCCATATTAATTTATATTTTTAGAAATTTAGTCCAATTTATTTTACTCCTTAAATTTTAATTTTTAGTCCAAATTAATCATTTTTTTGTAATTTAGTCCCTAGTTAAAAAAAGACAATTTATTTTATCCCAAATCCCAAAGAACATGTAACTAAACCCATTCCCAAATCCCAACAGCCAATTCCCATCTTTCAATTTCAAATGAAATTGAGTAAACAGTTAAGTTAACAAATTACAAATGCAGGGAAAATCACACTGATTTTTAAGGGTTGTTTGCACTTTAGGTCATTTCTAGTTTAGGACCTTTACACTTAGAACCTTCTTTTTTTCTTTAGTTTTAGTTTGATTCATTTTAGTCTCAATTTTAGTTTAGTCCAATGTCTTTAATTTTAATTTACATTTAAGTCACTCATTAAGTCCAATTCCTTTAATTTTAATTAAAAAAATTGTTCATTATAGTCCCTAAAACTTTATTTTTATTCCAATTTGACCCCTATTCATTTTTTTAACTTAGTCCAATGTTTTTAATATGATGGTATTTTTATTCATGTTAGTCCTTGAATTTTAATTTTTACCAAAATTGACCCATACTAACTTCTATTTTTGTCATTTACTCCAATATTTTAGATATGAATCATTTGATGATATTTTTGTTCATTCTAGTGTCTAATATTTATATTTAATGTGATTAATGTTCTTGAAAGCTGAAAGGCGTTAAATAATTCACTCGAAATGAACCCAAAGTCGATTGACTTCAACTATTTGTACCAAACTCAAACTTAATACGAATTTGAAACTCAAATTAACCCAACCTGAAATGAGTCTGACTTGAAATTACCCAACCAAAATTAACCCGTCAATTAATTGATTCGGACCTTAACCGTTTTGACCCGACCTAAAATGAACACAGCCTAAAATGAACCCAACCTGAAATGAACTCGGCTTGAAATGAACCCGACCTGAAATGAACTCAACCTGAAACTGACCCGCACCCGACCTGAATAAAGTCAAAACATCAAATCGACCTAAAATGACTTCTATCCAATTTGACCCGACCTGAAATCTATATGATTACCTGTTTTTAGATCCCTAATGACTAATCATGTTGACAGTGGCAGACACCAATCGGAGAAGAAGAAAAGAAGAAAAGAAATGAAAAATAAAAAAATTATTTTTTTCACAATTAAGATTAAATTAAAATAACTTATAAAAGTTTTAGGTCAAACTTGTTATCATACTAAATTTATTAATTGTCATGATATTGTATGTTAAATTTTAAAGACTTGATCTAGTTTGTGCCTTTTTATAATCAAATAATTATCTTATAATTCTTATAGTCAATGAAAAATATTTTATAATTAGGAGTGTAAATGAATAGAGTGTTTTTTGACAAAATATGAGATATCATTAGAGAAAACAGAAGCTTACAGCAGTTTCCTCAACTCTTGAGGAATACAAACAAGCCATTCCGATGGCCAGTACCTCATTCGGATCGCTTTTGCAACCTAATCTGCGGCTAAATTACATAATTTTTTACTGTAGTAAACGAAAAAAGGGAAAGATCTTGAAAGATTGATAATATTGCTTTCAACAGTGGCTGACTCCCACGCGGATAACATTTTGGAGTTAATATGTTGGATGACTCCCTCGTTTTTAAACTCAAAGATGACTTTGATAAAACTTGCATTAATGGCAGTATGAATTCCAATTCTAATTGCAGTAGCTTTGGCACAAGCAACAGACGTGGTTAAGAAAGAAGCAACATGTCCTCCTATGAGTGTTCTTGTTTCATCATGAAACATGATAGTTGCACTAGCAGCACCTTTGTTTGAATCAACAGATGCATTGTAATTTGCTTTCACCACACCCGGGCTTGGAGGCATCCAAATCTACGTTTGACTAGGTGAAGTCAGATTGCTTGTAAGACCTGTTGAAACACATTCAAAAAAAAATCTAGAAAGCATATTGTGCTTTAAGCCAAACATCAATAAGAGAATCAACAACAGCTGGAAAAACAAAACAGATTCTTGATTTCCAGATACACCAACAAAGAAAATAGATACTTGAGGCTCTCCATACTGCTTGCGCAAAAGGACAAAAGAATAGCAAATGTTCTATACTTTCTGAATCCTATCCACATCTCTGGCATGTATCACAAGAATGACCTTTACCATGGAATCTTCTTTTAAGACAGCTCTTAGTCGGCACAATATTATGGGAAGCTTCCCATAGAAAAAAAATTTAATCTTTGGAGGAATGTGAAGGCTCCATATCGAACACCAAAGAGATAAGTCCGCTTGGGGAGAGTCGCTAACCCTAAATCAGAAACCCTAATTAAGAAATTTGGGAATTAAATAATACTTAAGTGATTTTAGGGACCTTTTTGTGAAGCAAGTAAAGTTTTGAGCCATTCGGTAAACCCTAATCAAGTATAATGACCTACTGTGTAATTTACCCTTTTGTTAGGGTATTTATTCAACATTATCAACCATAAATCTGAAGAAGAAAAAACCCCATTTTGTTTGTGCAGCCGCACTCTTCCATTTTCCCCCTATGTCGATATCTCTCCCTCACCCCCTTGTTCTCCGACGAAGCTCCGGCTAAGCCCCTCCTGTCGTCCGACCGCCGATCTGAGACCACCGGGTTGCTCGTCTTCTCTTCGCGACCAAAACCCAACCCTTGGTTCCCCTTCATCGGCCGTCGGTTGCTCAGAAACGGTAGGGAACCATTCGACTTTCCTTGTTTCGTCTTCGCCGTCTGTTCCTAGATCCGATCGCGCCAAGTCACCATCTGTTTCACAATCGGACACCGCCATCGTGACCGTCTTCGACCCACGACCAAACCTCACCCACCGGACCAACTTTATCGGTCGCTGTTTGGTCAGAAACGGTAGGAAACCGTTCGATTTCCTTTGCTTCGTCCGTTCCTCCGTCGTCCGTGCCGCCATCCTCCCCGTTCGTATTTGTAAGAAAAGGCATCGTCAGTTTTCAGTTTCGATTTGGGTAAGCTTCATCGATCCTCGTTAGATTTGTTGGGTGTCGCTTGAGTTTTGTTTGTGACCTTGGGTTTTGTCGTGGTTGTAACAGCGTTGTCGTGCACCGTTTGGGTTGCCGTCGTCGTCAAAGGTTCTGTCGCCACCGTCGTTCGTAGAGCTTGTCGTCGCCGTCAAAGGTTCTAGAAACCCTAGTTTGGTTGTGATGAATGTGTGTGTTGGGTGGGCCCAACCGTGTGTGATCTTGTGAGCCCAGTTGTAAAATTAGTGGGCCATGTGCTTGTGTTGAGCCCAGACCATTGTGCATGTTAACCAAATTACCCAAATTTACTTAGGCCAAGTCTATTTGTGGAACCAATTTCGGATAAGAGCCCAAATGGTGAACTGGACCTTGTTGGATGAACCGAATATGTTCTTAGACCGAACCGGTCTTGTGATTCAAATTAAATCGAACCAAATCAGTGAACCTTGAACCGAACCATAAGTCTTGAACCAGACAGTTTGACTTGTTGACCTTGACCAGATCTGAATTGTTGACTAGTTTGACCCTTTGACTAGTATCAGTTTGACCGAGTTGACTTTGACCAGTTCAGTCAACATTGACCTTGAACAATTGACTTTGACTGTTTGAGTTGACTTTGACCAGAGTTGACCAAGAGTTGACTTTTTTAGAAAATGTTCATCTTAACCTTTCTCGACGTCTTGAGTCCGTATCCGCTGCCCATTTTTTCAAACTCAAACCCGAAAGCTCTGTTTTGCTAAGTTCAATTAATTATTCATAAAATTTGGTTGAGTTATGGATTTCAGAATCTGATTCGGAATATTCCTGTGTTCAGGTGATAACATCTTCGAGGCCGACGAGTTACCTCCAATTGTACAGATCGACCATTCATGTTCTTCGAGATCCTTACGTGAGTATGCTTTCGAATTAATTGTTGAGTTTATAGATGGTGGCTTAGTGATAGTAATAAAATCTAATATAGTATTCATACCTCGTAGGTCCTGATTCAGCTAGATCTGAGCGTAAGACGTGCTTTTCTCGACATTAGAGCTTTTGTTGCTTAAAGGTGTGTCTCTTCATGTTTTATAACTTGTGTGTTTCTTTCTGTGCTATTAATTTTATGTGCTACTTCTGGTATAAATGTAAGTAAACGTTTTGTACATTTTGTGTGCATACTCTGTTGTGATTGGGTGAATGTTTTCAGACATCATGCATAACATGTCATACTGTGATTTAAATGAAAAATCTGATTTACCAAATTGTGAAATATCAGATTTTCAGAACTGTAAAACATCGGATTTATGGTATTGTGAAACTTGAATTATCATAATTCAAGTTTCGGATGAGACTCAGATTTTAAAATCCGCATCATATCATTGTGGGTATATGGTTTGGGATTTGTTCGGGGAAGTACAGTGGTTTCACCCTTCGCGCTGGATTCTGCTTCGGATCAGTGGTTCCACCCTTCGGGCTGAGTTCCACTTCGGATGGTGACGATGGAGAAAGTAGGTTATGGGGAACCTTACTTTTCGATGTATCGGAGATGGGTACTATGATTCATGTGCATCAGACATCATATCATCATGATTCGGTTTTGTTGTGTTTTCAGAAAAGTCTTTATCAGAAAATAAAATATTGTTTTGTTTTGTTTTGTTTTCGTTTGCACTTTAGAGGCACGCTAAGCTTTTTAGCTTACACACCTTAGTTTTTTTTACTTTTTTTCAGATATCTCAGACTCTTTTAGGCGACTTGGTACTAGGAGCTTCTCGCATTTTACTCGGATATTTTTATAATTCAGTTTGAACTCTCTTTTAATTATTTCAGACTACTATTTTGAAATATTTTAGAACATTTGTGTAATTCAGACATTGGGGCTGTTTATTGTTTTTAACTTGAGTATTATTAAATGCATGCATTTATAAGGTTATTTTCAGAAATTTAACCAAATATCGGAATAATGTTTAAACGATTGCATTTTATAATAATGGGATCTTATTGAGTTTAATTTTCTTTTAATAATAAGGTTGTTTTTAATTAAGTAAACTTAAAAGGTGTTACTTGAGGGGTAAATTTTCAAACACGATTTCCTATATTCGGCCCATTTCTTTTGGGCTGGGTATAGGTGGTTACATTTAGTGGTATCAGAGCACGGTTCAACCCTCGAACCGTGAGGCTCACAAAAGTTGTTTTCAAATGCTTTCGACTTTTGCATGAATCTGAAATATTTTGGGATCAATGAGAATTTTCTGAAGAAAAAAAATACTACAGTATCTTGTGATTTTGATCTTACTGTTTTCAACGTATTTTTAAATTCGAGACTCCAGTACCGAATCTGAATCTAGGTTGCCTTCTGTAGATAGTTACTAAGCCAGCGCGTAGAAGTTTTTGTGTTGCGTTAGGTTGTTGTCGTGGTGTTGCTTTTGATTGTGATCATTTGTCTTATGCTAATTTGACAGGAAATTAAATGAGATTTATGATAATGAAAATTAATATGTGAGAGCGGAGTACCTTGTGATACGTCGAGATGATTTCATATATCTGAAACGGAACAATATCAGTTAGTTATTATGAGATAGAGATTATGAGGTTGATAAAATATGTTCTTGGGTCAGATACGGTTGAAAAGATAAATGTGGTTGGTTTTGAAAGGACTTTGTCTACCGATTCAAAGAGATGTTGCAACACATCATGATAAAATGTTCAGCGACCTGGTTAGTCGAGCTAAGACTTTTGAAAGGATAACTGCACTTTTGGAAGTTGAGGAAGTTTAGAATTCTGAGAAAGACGTGAAGCAGTCAGACACGTCTGTTCAACTTAGTTTTATCAACTCGTCTGGAAAAAAGGTTTAGAGATGATTTTGTTCCTCATAGTTACCAGAATTTGAGACCTACAACACCGGCAGTTCCGTCTGACAGCGTGGGTAGTGCAAAATTTCGTCGGCCTATTTCTATATATGATTATTGCAATAAGAAGTATAAAATATTGTGTAGATTGATGAATAGAACGTGTCTCGGATGTGGTTCTCAGGATCATTACTTGAAAGATTGTCCTCGACCACCTACTGGTTCATCCGCCCAGAGTCAGACACATGTGTCAGTTCAGGCACCTCGCCGAGGTAGAGGGCAGTTTAGATCAGTTGCTTCTGGTACAACTAGTATAGGTGGACCTGCTTAGAGTGATAGACCAGTTAGATCCGAGTTTAGATGATCTTGTTTAGTGTATGCAATCGGAGCTTGTGATGGTTATAAGTATGCATATGAAGACATAGCAGATACATTTTGATGTATTCAGTTCGTATTTTTGGTTATGATGAATTATGAGTTCAGAATAAGAAAGTATAAGCTTATGTCAGTTTTGAAGATACGTTGTTAAGTTTGAAAATTTCGAGACGAAATTTTGTTTAAGGGTGGGAGAGTTGTAACACCCCAAATTTTGCCAATTTGGAAATCTCTAATTTTGAGATCCCTAAATCAGAAACCCTAGAATTTGGGGATTTTATAATTGAAACCCTAATTAAGAAATTTGGGAATTAAATAATACTTAAGTGATTTTAGGGACCTTTTTGTGAAGCAAGTAAAGTTTTGAGCCATTCGGTAAACCCTAATCAAGTATAATGACCTACTGTGTAATTTACCATTTTGTTAGGGTATTTATTCAACATTATCAACCCTAAATCTGAAAAAAAAAACCCCATTTTGTTTGTGCAGCCGCACTCCTCCATTTTTTCCCCTTTGTCGATATCTCTCCCTCACCCCGTGTTCTCCGAAAAAGCTCCGGCCAAGCCCCTCCCGTCGTCCGACCGTCGATCTAAGACCACCGGGTTGCTCATCTTCTCTTCGCGACCAAAACCCAACCCTTGGTTCCCCTTCATCGGCCGTCGGTTGCTCAGAAACGGTAGGGAACCATTCGGCTTTCCTCGTTTCGTCATTGCCGTCTGTTCCTAGATCCGATCGCGCCAAGTCACCGTCTGTTTCACAATTGGACACCGCCATCGTGACCGTCTTCGACCCGCGACCAAACCCCACCCATCGGACCAACTTTATCGGTCGCCGTTTGGTCAGAAACGGTAGGAAACCGTTCGGTTTCCCTTACTCCGTCTGTTCCTCTGTCGTCCGTGTCGCCATCCTTCCTGTTCGTATTTGTAAGAAAAGGCATCATCAGTTTTCAGTTTCAATTTGGGTAAGCTTCATCGATCCTCGTTAGATTTGTTGGGTGTCGCTTGAGTTTTGTTTGTGACGTTGGGTTTTGTCGTGGTTGTAACAGCGCTGCCGTGCACCGTTTGGGTTGCCGTCGTCGTCGAAGGTTCTGTCGCCACCGTCGTTCGTGGAGCTTGCCGTCGCCGTCAAAGGTTCTAGAAACCCTAGTTTGGTTGTGATGAATGTGTGTGTTAGGTGGGCTCAACCGTGTGTGATCTTGTGAGCCCAGTTGTAAAATCAGTGGGCCATGTGCTTGTGTTGAGACCAGACCATTGTGCATGTAAACCAAATGACCCAAATTTACTTAGGCCAAGTCTATTTGTGGAACCAATTTCGGATAAGAGCCCAAATGGTGAACTAGACCTTGTTGGATGAACTAAATATGTTCTTAGACCGAACCGGTCTTGTGATTCAAATTAAACCGAACCAAATCAGTGAACCTTGAACCGAACCATAAGTCTTGAACCGGACCGTTTGACTTGTTGACCAGATCTGAATTGTTGACTAGTTTAACCCTTTGACCAGTATCAGTTTGACCGAGTTGACTTTGACCAGTTCAACCAACATTGATCGTTGACCTTGAACAGTTGACTTTGACCGTTTCAGTTGACTTTGACCAGAGTTGACCCAGAGTTGACTTTTTAGAAAACGTTCTTCTTAACCTTTCTTGATGTCCTGAGTCCGTATCCGCTGCCCGTTTTGTCAAATTCAAACCCGAAAGCTCCGTTTTGCTAAGTTCAATTAATTATTCATAAAATTTGGTTGAGTTATGGATTTCAGAATCTGATTCGGAATATTCTTGTGTTCAGGTGATAACATCTTCGAGGCCGACGAGTTACCTCCAATTGTACAGATCGACCATTCATGTTCTTCGAGATCCTTACGTGAGTATGCCTTCGAATTAATTGTTGAGTTTATAAATGGTGGCTTAGTGATAGTAATAAATTCTAATATAGTATTCATACCTTGTAGGCCCTGATTCAGCTAGATTTGAGCGTAAGACGCGCTTTTCTCGACATTAGAGCTTTTGTTGCTTAAAGGTGTGTCTCTTCATGTTTTATAACTTGTGTGTTTCTTTCTTTGCTATTAATTATATATGCTACTTCTGGTATAAATGTAAGTAAATGTTTTGTACATTTTGTGTGCATACTCTGTTGTGATTGGGTGAATGTTTTCAGACATCATGCATAACATATCATACTGTGATTTAAATGAAAAATCAGATTTACCAAATTGTGAAATATCAGATTTTCGGAACTGTAAAACATCGGATTTATGGTATTTTGCAACTTGAATTTTCATAATTCAAGTTTCGGATGAGACTCGGATTTTAAAATCTGCATCATATCATTGTGGGTATATGGTTTGGGATTTGTTCGGGGAAGTTCAGTGGTTTCACCCTTCGGGCTGAATTCTGCTTCGGATCAGTGGTTCCACCCTTTGGGCTGAGTTCCACTTCGGATGGTGACGATGGAGAAAGTAGGTTCTGGGGAACCTTACTTTTCGGTGTATCGGAGATGGGTACTATGATTCATGTGCATCAGACATCTTATCATCATGATTCGGTTTTGTTGTGTTTTCGTTTGCACTTTAGAGACACACTAAGCTCTTTATCTTACACACCTTAGTTTTTTTTTTACTTTTTTCAGATATCTCAGACTCTTTTAGGCGACTCGGTACTAGGAGCTTCTCGCATTTTACTCGGATATTTTTATAATTCAGTATGAACTCTCTTTTAATTATTTCAGACTACTATTTTGAAATATTTTAGAACATTTGGGTAATTCGGACATTGGGACTGTTTATTGTTTTTAACTTGGGTATTATTAAATGCATACATTTATAAGGTTATTTTCATAAATTTAACCAAATATCGGAGTAATGTTTAAACGACTACATTTTATAATAATGGGATCTTATTGAGTTTATTTTTCTTTTAATAATAAGGTTGTTTTTAATTAAGTAAACTTAAAAGGTGTTACTTGAGGGGTAAGTATTCAAACACGATTTCCTATATTCGGCCCATTTCTTTTGGGTTAGGTTTAGGTGGTTACATTTAGTGGTATCAGAGCACGGTTCAACCCTCGGACCGTGAGGCTCACAAAATTTGTTTTCAAATGCTTTCGACATTTGCATGCATCTGAAATATTTTGGGATAAATGAGAATTTTTCGAAGAAAAAAAAATACTACAGTATCTTGTGATTTTGATCTTACTGTTTTCAACGTATTTTTAAATTCGAGACTTCAGTACCGAATATGAATCTAGGTTGCCTTCTGTAGATAGTTACTAAGCCACCGCGTAGAAGTTCTTGTGTTGCGTTAGGTTGTTGTCGTGGTGTTGCTTTTGATTGTGATCATCTGTCTTATGCTAATTTGACAGAAAATTAAATGAGATTTATGATAATGAAAATAAATATGTGAGAGCGGAGTACCTTGTGATACATCGAGATGATTTCATATATCTGAAACGGAACATTATCAGTTAGTTATTATGAGATAGAGATTATGAGGTTGATAAAATATGTTCTTGGAGGAGGATAATATTATCATGGATAAGTCGTCCACTTACAAAGGCAGATTGAGTTGGAGGAATGATCTCTGTAAGAAAAGGGTTTAAGTCTTGAAGCCAGAATCTTGGTAATGATCTTCATTGAAAAATTGCAAAGACTGATGTGTGAAAATGGCTTACTTCTGTAAGGTTCTTCACTTTCGGTATAAGGGTAATATTCGTGTTGTTGATGTTCTTATCAAGGAGGTCATACTTGAAAAAGTTAGAGACCGTCATTATAGTGTCACTCTTTATGGTATCCCAAAGGATTGGAAGAAAATTCTAGAGAAACCGTCCGATACTAGGGACTTTAAAGCTGTCAAATTAAACACTACATTTCTGATTTCCTCTTCATCAACCTCTTTATACAAGGTTTTATTCATATCTTCTGATATCACACACGGGACTAAACCATCAATCTAATTCAAATCAATGGTGTTGTCTTTGGTGTAGAGTTTTAAGAAATGCTTCCCAAAAGTACGAATAATATTTTCTTCATCTTTAATCTTATGGATCGAGTTGAATCTTCGGTTTTGGATTGTTGTTGCATGAAAAAATTTGGTATTTTTATCCCCCGTACTTTAGCCAATTAACTCTTGCCCTCTGATGCCCATGCCTTCTTCACTTTCCCAAGTCTTTTGGAGATTAAGTTTAAAGGCATTCAGTTCTTCTCTAGATTCGGAAGTGACATGATTGCTTTGTAAATACATGATTTGTTGTTTAAGCTCTTCACTGGTTTTTCTTTTTCCTCTAAATTTCTCCTTGCTTCAAAGAATAAATTAACATAAAGCATAAATAAATAATATGTAAAACAAGTTAATATAAAGTAAATTAACATAAATAAATAATAAAATTAACATAAAACAAAATAAATATAAGATCAATTATTCCCTTTAGAGGTTATAAGTGAAATAAAATAAATGACGAATTAATTCCTTCAAGGGTTATGAAGAAATTAACAATATCCAATTGAGTTGGACTAACAACGACATAATTATTTTCGCCATAAACAAAACTTGTTTATATTTTCTTTCATTTATCATTCATGCTTATGGATAAAGTCCATAATACTTTGGCATTTGACAAGTACGAGACCAATAGTTTGTATCATCGTATTGATAACATAAAGATTTTGATATGATATCTATCATTCTTGTCATCCTTATAATCCCACTTTCGGTGGATATAAACATTTTCAAAAAGATCATCTTATCCATGTATATTTTTCATGGCCTCAATCGCGACCACAATTGCTAATGTGGCATTTTTTTCGCTATAAAAATATCACATTCACTTCAGAGAATGTAGCGGAGGCCAATAGATCTTTAAAACCTCATTAGTGATACTCTGACACATAACTGAGTTTTACTCACTAACCATATAGTGAATTATCATGTTTGTATTCACATCAAGGAATGAAACAAATCCAATAATCGCATGGATAAACATCATGTTTGCATTCACTTCAAGGAATGACATAAGTCCAATAATCACATGGAATAAACATCATGCTTGCATTCACTTCAGGGAATACTTCTCATAATAATTTTTTTTTGGATCAAGACGATTTTCATAACTTGAACTTGGGAGAAGTCTATAGTCGAATTTTTCGACACAAAAATAATATTGCTTTCAAGCAAATATAGACTTTATAACAATCATACTATTAAAGAATAATTGAGAAACCAATATATATATATATATATATATATATATATATATATATACAATACTTAAAGAGAACAAAGATTTAATCCTCATACGCAACGTTGTTAAACCAGTCCACAAGGTCCTTTAAAAAGAACCTCCTTTGAGACCAGTAGCCTCGTAGAACGGGATGTCCAGCCACTATACTCGGATTAAACCATCAAAAATAAAAATAAAAACATAAATCATCATAATTTACAACACCTTAAATTCATAAATTAAAGAATAAAAATAAAAAATAGAGTTTACCGATATTAATTTTCCTCTCAAGGACAATGGAGATATACATGACCAAGACAGCTCCTCATAATCTCTTTTGTCAATATCTTGTTAAAATCTTTTTCAGGAATTGTCTACAAGAACCACGATAATTGAATCACTCTATGGCTACACTAACACCAAACAACCAAAGATTTTTTAAAAATTAAAAATCAAGTTAAATATCAAAGAAAGAAAGAGAATCAATAATTAAAATATAATTGAGGGAGAAGAACTTATCTTTGATTCATGCTAGTATCAAATTCTTTTCAATAACTCATTTAAGATTCGAACGACAAAACACCTCAGTTGGTTAGAGTCTCGTGCTGATAACGTGTTGTGAATAAAATAACGAAGAACATCGAACAAGAATAAAAGAATAAAGAGATGAGAGAAAGTGGGAGATTTGTATTATTATCAAAACATAGACTTGTGTACAATGCCTTCACCTATTTATAGGCATAAGAAGTACATAATACATTAAACTCTAATTAATAGAGATAATATTCCTAATGATAAAGTAAATCAATCACCTTAGATAAAGTTCTAATCATAATAGACATCCACATAGATAAATATTAATAACATAGTTTTATTTATATATTGAGATTCTTTCACCAATAAACTTGTCACTAAAAACTTATTTATTTATTGAATGAGCTTAATTAAAGATTCTTTATCTAACATTTTTCATCCCAAAAAAAAAATGTTTTCCATAAAATCCTAAAGAAATCTCATAAATTTAAGATATATAGGGATTATTCTTTAGATGTTTTATTATAGTTTTTATATAAACTAAAATTAGTATTTTATACAATTTTGTGTTGCTCATTTTATCTTCTTTGTCCTCGCCATCATCAACAAAAGCATTAATTTTAAGCTGATAATCGATTTTAGCCTTCGCTTTCCAAATATCTCTTATTTTCCCTCCACCATTTTAGTTCTAGCATGTCATTCTCTCCATACTTCTTCCACCCTTACCTATTTTGCCTTTGCCTTATTTTCTTATGATATTTTTAGTGAAGTATATGTCCATTTGTTACCTTCACCCTCTACCTCCCATCATGAATATTAACCCTTTGTTTATTTTTCCTAATTTCTTTATTTTGCTTTAGGTCCTTTTCTGTTTCCACCCTTTGCCTTCGTCAGTCCGGTAACTCATGATCGACATCTCATTGTAACTCAATGTTATGGTCTAACTAATCCTTTGGGAGGACATAGTGTCGCCTTCGGCTTTGGAGCTCCAATGGTTCGATTATAGTAAAAAATTTGATTTTGGTTGATATGTATGTTTTTGTGTTATTTCGTTGTTTGTTCGTTCATTTGGTTTTGGGTTTGGTGGGCTTCGGCCTTATCTGAATCTTGTTTATTTTTCTGGTAGTAAAAATTTGGAAAACTACACTGATAGTCACCCAACTATCACAGTTTTTCTGATTTAGTCTTTCAACTAATTTTTTTGTCAAAATCGTGCATCCCGTTAGATTTTTTTATTTTGGTCCCCCACTGTTAAAAACCTGACAGAATTGTTGACATGGATTTTTTTTAATATTTTTAAATATTATTTTATTATTTTCTCTCTCATCTATATTTTTTTGATCAGCAAAATGATTTTATTGAAGCAAAAATCATACAAAGCACAACTAATAGCCTCATTAAAAAACCCCCTAAGCCTAAGTGGGGGAAAAGAGTACCATTAGTTGTGTAATACAAAGGACAATCACGAGACAAAACAAGGCCGAACCCAAATCCAAGACACCCTATCAACACCCCCTTCGCAAGGGCATCCGCCACTTGATTCCCCTCCCTCAAAACATGCGAGAAACATACGCTCGGAAAATACTCACAAGCATCGTCAATCTGAAAGAATCATCTCCACAACCGCCACGGACGGCGGTCAAGACCCTGAATCCACGCAAGGGCCACCTTCGAATCAGATTCGATAATGACCGACTCCACCCCCTCCCAAGACAGCTCCCTCAACATCTTAAGGGCAAACGCTATCGCCTGGACCTCGGCCTCATTCGAATCCGCCACACCAATTGGTCCGGAAAACAGCCCCCTAATCCGACTCTCCCAATCCCGAAGCACACCCCCACACCCTGCCAAACCCGGCTTACCCCGAGCTGCACCATCGACATTAAATTTCCACACACCCTTCCAAGGAGGAGACCACTCCACCACACACCTAACCGACTGGTTCCCCTTTGCATCGTTAACGCAAAGTAGAGGGCAATCCCACCAAGCTACTTCCCTAAGGTCCACCCTATCGTATCTAACCCGCGTCCAGTGAAAAGATCACAATTTGATTAAGAAAAAAATACCCCCAACCGACGAACTCTTGTTTTGAAACATTAAATCATTGCGCGCTAACCACAATGACCACAACACACTAGTACAGCCTATAAGCCACCATACTCGCAATTCTCCTGTGAAAAAACTGTGGAAACTAGCTAAAAGGAAGTCTCACACCTGATGCGGACGCGGCACACTCACCCCCCACCACGCGAAAAAGCACCCCCACATGTCCCAAGCCAACGAGCAGTGCCATAGGATGTGATTCATTTCATCCACGCCTTCCCCACAGAACCGGCAAAGTAAAGAAGTCTCTCCCAATGCTAAACCGCGGGCAACCAACATGGACAAAGTTGGCAGTTGATCCATTACAAGGAACCAAAGAAAACATTGCAATTTTGGCAGCACAGGGAGACGCCACGGCCAGCTCACATCCGACATATCCGACATCCCGAATGATAACATTAATTTGTTCAAAGCACTTACCGAAAACTCACCCGACGGCGCATGAATCCAAACGAAACGGTCGACTATACCATGGCGCAACTCATATCCCTGAATACACCTCACCATATCGCGTAGCATGTCCCCCTCGAACACCCTCAACGTTCGTCGGAAACAGCAGCCCCATTCATCTAAGGACTGTCCCAGCACCTTACCTACACTCACCAATTTATCTCTTGCTAACCCATATAGCTGAGGAAAAGCAAATTTCAGAGGTTCGGATAAGCACCAGCAATCATGCCAAAACAGCACGCTCTCGCCATTCCCTATAACCCAACATAATTGTGATGTATTCATGAACCGTACGACCACTTCATTTTGCTGAACATCAACGATGTGCTTCCACATAGCAGACATCGATCTCTTGCTTTGCTTATGTAATCGCCAACTAAGCACCTCGGTTCCATATTTGGCGTCAACAATCCTCCTCCAAAGAGATCCGTTCGCTTCGGCATATTTCCATGCCCACTTAGCCAATAAGGCTAAGTTTCGAGCATTAAGATTTATCACACCCAAACCGCCCAAATGTCTCGGCCTACAAGTAATTTCCCAACCAACTCGGCTCAATTTTGCTATTTCCTCCTTTCCACCCCCATAAGAAATTACGCCGAATTCGATCAAGTTTCAGGATGATTCGCTTTGGGATCAGAAAAACGCCCATGTAATATACTGGAAGCGCCGAAAGCACCGAATTAACCAATACCAGATGCCCAGCAAAAGAGAGCGAATCTCGTTTCCACCCCGCTAAACGTCGATGAAATCTTTGGATCAAAGGATCCCATATTTCTATACCACATGGACTCAAGCCGATAGGGATCCCCAAATATTTCATCGGCAAGGCCCCCTAGGACAGCCTAGTACACGTCCCACATCATCAAGAACCACCTCCTCCAAGCCAATGCCAATCAAACAAGATTTATCATAGTTAATTTTCAGCCCTGTTGTAAGTTCGAAACAAGTAAGAACTCGCTTCAAGTTGCGAGCCATCTCTACATCACCCCGGATGAACAATACTGTATCGTCCGCAAACTGTAAATGCGAGACCGATACATCCCCTACCACACGCACGCCAGCAATCAAACCCCTCCGCTCAGCATTTACCAAATAAAGATGAAGAATCTCGGCCACAATAACAAAGAGGAGAGGCGAGATTGGATCGCCTTGTCGCAGCCCCCTCCTCATTGGGAATTCCTCCATAGGACTACCATTAATCAGAACCGATAACATCACCATCTCCACACACTCCGACATCCACCGACACCATAATTCCCCAAAACCCATGTTCACAAGAATTAGCTTCAAACAGCCCCAATCAATACAATCGTACGCCTTAGCGAAGTCAAGCTTCAGCACATAGCTGCCAATCAAATCCCTCGAAGTCTTCATCGAATGAATTACTTCATTAGCAAGTAATATCCCATCTAGAATCTGCCTCCCGGTTATGAAAGCTGATTGAACATCGCTAACAATCTGTGGTAACACTACTTGAAGGCGACGAGCTAAACATTTGGCCATAATTTTGTAGACCGAGTTGAGTAAACAAATAGGCCGGTAATCCCCCAACTCGCGTGGATGATCTTTCTTTGCTATGAGCACAACAAAAGTTGAATTGTATCCCCGCGGTAATCGGCCCGTTGCATGGAATTCCTCCATGAATGCCATTAAATCATCACGCACAAACTCCCACCCTTTGCGAAAAAACTCAAAGGGAAAACCGTCCGGACCCGGTGCTTTCGCACCCTCGCTACTCCACAACGCATTTTTCACTTCCTCCACAGAAAACGACCTTTCCAACTCTTCACGTTGCTGTAACAAAATTTGTTCAAAGGCGACATCTGGCACTAAGACTCCCCCACCCAGTTGCAACCCAAAATGTCGAGTAAAGGCTGATTTCACCAAATGTTTCAAACGCCTAGGTTCCGTGACCCATTCGTCCCCAAACTGAATGCCTCTAATCGAATTCCGGGCTTGTCTAATTTTCGCAGATTTGTGGAAAAACGACGTATTTCGGTCACCTTCCGCTAACCATAATGCTCTCGATTTCTGACGCCAAAACGATTCACGCATGCGGGCCACCTTCCAAAGCCTAGAATGTAACTTCCGGTATTCCTCTTCCTCGATCTTTGTTCTTTCCTTGTCCCCTATCCGAGCATCCCAATCATCAATAAGTTTCGTTAAAACCCCATATTCCTTGTCCAAATCCCCAAAATTTGATCGGTTCCAGCTCTTGAGAATTTGCTTCATCCCCTTCAATTTCGAGCTAATTGATCGACCCTCCCTCCCCAATGAAAGCTGCTGCCATTCCTTTTCTAAGAGTGGTAAATTAGACAGCCATGCGTTCACAAAACGAAATGGTTTAGGTCCACTATCCTCCATTTCGCTCACCAATACAATCGGCGAATGATCCGATAACTCCTTCGGGAGATGAAGAACCACTAACGACTCAAAACGCTGAAGCCATCCGTCCGAAACCAAGAACCTGTCCAAGCGACTACACCTTCCCCCTGGACCAAACCACGTGAACAAGGTTCCTTTGATCGGAACATCTAGCAACGCAAGCTGTTCAATATTCTCACAAAATAAATCCATACCCGGATATCCAGTCCCGCACCCCCTTCGCTCCTCCACACACTTCACAACATTAAAATCACCTCCCACACACCATTCAATGTGCCTAGAATTTACTACCTCTCGAATGCCTTCCCAAAAAACCACCTGCTCCGAAACCCCACAAGGCGCATAGACTCCTAAGATACCACTGTCCCATTCCTCTCTTTCCCATGTACCCACGACCATAATCATATTCCTTCGCACTTCTGAAAGTGACACATGAAACCCAACCGGATCCCATACTAATAGAACCCCACCCAACCTCCCATCTGATGGAGCAAATAAAAAAGAAAAGGAGTCGGAAAACCACAATTGGCGAACTAACCTCTCGGTAATGCTCTCCATTTTTGTTTCCTGGAAGAGAGCCATACCACATTGTTGTTGTCGAAGAATACGTCCAATAGAACGTTGTTTCGCCGCTGCCCCAAGGCCCCGAACATTCCACGACAACAACCGCATACTCCGCTATTTCGACGCCTCTCGCGCCTCCAATAAGCGCGCGATATCTTGTATAACTTCGTCTTCTCTACCCGCTGTCACTGCCCCAATCAAATTTCCCACCCTTGCTGTTTCCTCGGCCTCGCGAACAATCGCTTGCTTGCGACAAATAAAGTCTGAGTCCGAAAACGACCCGTTTACTATCACAATCGGCTGTAGCTTTCCCTCCTCTCTATTTTTCTTCGGACGTCCACGTCCTCTCTTCACAATCTTAGACTTTGACGGTGATTCCACTACTATAGGGGCTGGGTTGAGTTTCGATAGGAGTCAAACTCTTTTTAATTCCCCATTCACCTCCATTAGGCTAGCTTTAGTGACCCTGCTGTCCCCACCCTGTGGCCCATCATTCACCCGGTCCGATAATGCACAAACATTATCTCCCATTCCTGCCGGCAAATCAAATTTCCCTCCCCCAATTGTGATATTGTCAATGATAAAACGTTCCTCCTCTGTCGAAAATTCTCCTCCCTCACGGTTTAACATGCCTAATGACTCCTCCTCGCATCCCCTCTCGTGTAACAACAATGGTGGCGACACTGCCCTCCCAATTTTTGGCTCGTTCTTCAATTCATCCATTCGTAAGCTAGCTTCACACGGCACTGACTCCTCTAGGTCCCTATTCACCATGACCAATTGTTCCTCGTCACTCGCATTCTCCAATGATCTCACCCTATCATCCTCCCTAGTATTATCCTCCCACATGTGGTCAATAAAATTTTTGTCGCGACTAGTACCATATTTCACGTCAACTTGATCTCTATCAATTGAGTCCACTACAACCTGTCCTCTATCAATTGAATTCGGAACTATGGTTGCATCGGAATCATTATCTTGTTCAAACATGGAGTTTGACTTCCACTCGACATCCCCCTCCTTTGACATTTCCCCTTTGTCGTAGTATGAACCCGAGTCGCAATTGCACTCACATTTTCTCCTAAACCCCTCCTCAAATTCGGTGATACGGTCCATGAAAGTCGATTCCCCCTCTTTTATTTCCACCACTTCGTTAATTATGTATAACCAATCCGTTTCTATAAGGATTCTCGCTCTCTCAAATGACGATGGTGCAATTGTTTCCGCATCCACCCGCACTAACTCGCCCCACAAGTTCGCTATATTCCAGAATGTGTCATCCGACCATAAATAGATGGGCAGTCCGCACAAAGAGATCCAAGCTCGATGATTTGGGATTGCCGTTGACGGTGCCCACTCCACTACATTTTCTAACCACTGCTGTAATCTTCCCGATTTCATCGTCGACTCGCGTAATCCGCAATTATCAAACATCAGCAAGACTGTTGAACCTGCTACTCGCATCACGGATAATCCCTTAAGATTTTCTCGGTGGAATTCACTAGCCAATTCCTCAATTGAGTAAGGTTTTCGACAAAAGCCTAGTGCACATGATTCTAAAACCTGCCTCTTATCGTTGTCGACAATTCCCACTACTTGTTTATATGTGCTATGATGTTTTGACGTTGCGGATTGTCCTACTCTCTCCTTCCTCCCCAGGTGCTGAGTTGATCGAATTGCCTCCTTAGGTCTTACACCCTTCTCGCTGTTAATTGAAATGATCGAATTGCCTTTCATCCCCTTCTTATTCCACTGCTCACTTCCGCTATCCCTAGCCATTGACACCTGGATTCGCGATCCATAGAGGCGAAAGCCATCAAATCTCTCAATCACCTTCTCCGCATCCTGTTTCGATTCCATCCGAATAAACCCAAACCTGGCGCCGTCTTTGGATCGTTTTGCAGGGATGAACACATCCACCACCACTCCATGGCGATCGAATACCTGCCAAGCCCCCTTCCAATGTAATTGATCTGGTAGGTTGTAGACGAAAAGGGTCCAAACCCGTCCCCAAGCCTTCCGTGGATTAGATCCCCTCTCTCCGCCGTATCCCTTCTCTCTCATCTATATATTATTTTCAAGTTTTTATTTAGACCAATGTGGACAAAAATATATATCAAATATGAAAGGTAGCTAAGATTCAAACCCACTTCCCCAAAGGAATAAATGGGTATGTCAGCTGCTGGGCTAAACCCCACAAGCCCCATAAACCAAAAAAATATTTGAAAAAGGCATGCAATTTGTAACAACAGAATTTGAACTCACATAGCACAACTTGGAAGGGCCAAGCACAAACCAAATGTGCCAGGCAAAATAATGTTTTACTTCCACTAAATATTATATTTATTAAAGTTAGAGAATGATTCGAACATAAAACTTTATTGATAAAAAATTAAATATTTTAACACCAAGTCAAACTAAAAAGTTGTGATACTTTAAACTTAAATTATATTAACTAGATTGTGATTAAATTAAAAATCAAACTAGATTTCATCTTTTTACTTTGTTCGATAATAAAAAATTAATTAAATAACCATTTATTTTTTATAAAATTAATACTAAAGTATTTTAAATTAAAGAAATAAACCCAAAAAATAAATAATATTTTATTTATTTATAAAAATAAAACAAAGTGAAAAAATTAAATCTAGTTTGATTTTTAATTTTAATCACAATTTAGTTAAACATATTTTAACAAGTTTTTAATCTAACTTGGTGGTTAAATATTTAAAATTTTATCAATAAATTCTTTTGTTCGAGCCACTCTCTAGCTTTAATATTTTATTTTGTGATGTTGGTAACTTACTATATGTTAATATATATATATATATATATATATATATATATATATATATATATATATATATATATATATATATATATATATATATATATATATATATATTTTAATGGAAACATTTCAAGATTCTAGTATAGCAGAGTTGGTTTGAGCATTGCTTTCTCCATCTATGTGGTGTGGGTTTGAGTGCCAATTGCCCACTTCTCATGCTTCTAATTTTTATTTAATTTTCTTCCTTCAATCTAGTGGTGACACGTGTTACCATTTGATTGGTCGAATATAATTAAAAAATAACGTGGGGGAGAGAGAAATGATTAAAAAATATTGAAAACGTCTATTGTTAATTATTTAACAGAGGGGGACTAAAATAGGAAAAGTATCTAATGGGAAGGACGATTTTAACGAAAAATTAGTTGGGGGACCAAAAGAGAAAAACAGTGATAGTTGGGTGACCGCCAGTGTAGTTTTCCCTAGAAATTTCCACTCTCCTAGATTTTTGGTTTGGCCCCTTATCTAAACTAGAGGTATTCAAATCCAGGTACCCAGGTAACCGGATCACCGAGTAGTTCTATGGTAGGCCCGGGTATTACGTGTACCCGAATATAAAAATATGTATTCTTTAAATATAATAATATTTTATTAATTTAATATAAAAATATATATTTATTAGTTTTTATATAAAAATATGTATTTATAAAATATAAAAGTTTAAGATTTTTTTACTACTTTAATATATATATATATATATATATATTGTGAATATAAAAAATAATTTCAAATATATCTAGTACCTAAAAATTTCTAATTTTGTGACTCGAATCGGACCCAGAAAAAATTTCGAGTAATTCAAACTCGGTGTCTTGTTGTATTACGAGCCCTAATTGAAATTACTGATGTGGGTTCTCTATCTTTATAATACACATCCTTTGATAGTTTTATTATACATAAAAACTTTGATACACAACCCATGTAAATTTTAGTTTACACATGCTTTTCAAATTCAATACTAAAGGTTTGGTTTAGGTTGTAGGGTTTAGAATTTAAGAATTAAGATTAGAGTTTAGAATTTAGGATGTTAAGGTTAGGTTTTTACATTTTAGATAATAAGAAAGGACTGTATAAAAAATTATATTGTATCAAAATATAACTCTTGTTGTGAATAAAAGAACAAATAACAAGAATAAAAGAACAAAGAGATGAGTGAAAGAGGGAAATTCGTATTATTATCAAAACTAGAATTGTGTACAATGTCTTCATCTATTTATAGGCATACGAAGTACATAATACATTAAACTCTAATTAATAGAGATAATATTCCTAATAATAAATAAATCAAATCTCCTTGATAAAATTCTTATCATGATAGACATCTACATAGATAAATATTCATAACACTTCCCCTTGGATGTCTATGAAGATAATGTACCTCGTTAAAAACCTTACAAAGATAAAAACCCAGTGAAAAAAAATCTTTAGCGAAGGAAAAGAGTACACACATCTTTGATACGCAAAACATGTTGCCTCATTAAAAACCTTACCAGGAAAACCCATTGGAACAGAAACTCAGTTAAAGGAAAAAGAGTGCAACGCGTATTTACTCCCCCTCATGAAAACATCACAGAAGATCTTTGAATCTTCATAATTCAAACTTGAATATTATTTTTCTAAAGATTGCGAGGGATGAAATTTTGGAGTAATATGTTCCATTTGGTCATCCTTGATGTATCCACCTTTCAATTGAGATATACATCTTGCATTATCTCTACAAGATAGCATTGTGTCATATCTTGTGAAAGTAAATCCATATATCTTCTGGATATGTTGGGTCAATGCTCTTAGCCAAACACATTTTTGGCTCGCCTCGTACATAACAATTATTTCTACAAGATTTAAGGAGGCATCGAAGAATTATTAAAGATCTAAAGGTAACGATCTTTGTATATCCATGAATATTTATTAACCAACTAATATATGGTGCTTTATTCATATATGGTGCTTCCAGACAAATTATTTATTTATTTTTCTTTCGGAGATAAATTTATTCACACCCAAAATCTTGCAATCATAAGGATACTCAATAGATACGCTTTTATCCATATTGAATCTTCTTTAAGATTCTTTCAATTGATGTTCATTCATAGACAAAGAGACATTTAAATGCCCGATCTCCAAGTTGAGATAAAATTTGATGTCAAGATTCTTTTTCTCAAATACTTTTATTAAATGCATTGAAGGCACTTCATGAGTTTCCAATTTGAAGCTCTTTAGGAATTCTAATAAAATTCAAATTATCATTGTGAATCTTGATCCAAAACTCCTTTATAAAAATACATAAAGAAATCTGATCATTCTTACAATATTTACTCAATTAGTACTCACTAAGGCGATTATACCAAACGTGCCAAAAATATTCAATGAGACATGTTTAAATAAATTTTCTCAAAAATTTATAAATGCTTCTAGCATTTTAAATCCTTCAAGGATAAATAGGGATCCACAAAATAATTAGACGCATATAAAATATTTCATAACTGCTAAAGTAATTGCATCCACCATGAAGTATTTAGAATTCTTCATAAATTATAATTTTGTTGTATTTACGACTACTTATTTGTGCCTCACTTGCATTACGCCTTTAGGTGTTTGGGTTGTTGGTCCAAATACTTCTATTTTAGAAGTTTAAAGCATCTTTTCTACATTGGCCAATTCAATATCTATACTTTTGGATAGATTTCTATACAAGATCCTCATTTTCTTTCTTTATTTCTATATAAAATTATTTGCAAAATCGTTGTCGACAACTTTTCTATTTTGGTTCCATTCTCGTAGTGACATAACTCGTCGAGATCTCTTCAAGATTTCAATCTTTATTTCAATCTTTATTTTAAGTACCTGAAACTCTTTAAGAGTTTTATTATTAGTTATGCCTTGGGTCTCTTCAGGAGCACCCGCCTCCAATATATGACCTTCTCATATTACTTTCCATTTACGAGAATTTTGATCATTAGAACCATTTCAACTATCATGCTTCAGGCATGATTTACATCCTTTCGCTCTAACATGTAATTTAAACTTAGAGCATTGCAGCTAGTATATGAAACTTAGTTACTCTCATTGGGTCAGTAAATATGTCTGGCAGTGTACATGTAATAACATGAATTATCTTATGAACTTCTGGTTCATATACGAGGTTCTAGATAACAATAATTCATTTTCCTTTATCCAGCTGATTATTATCTCCCCCTGGTGTTGAGAAAAATCATGTCATAAATGATTCTCCAATTAAAGTTTAAGAGTTTAAACATAAAAGGAGACTCGTACTCAATATATATTCTCAACCCTTTTTATTTACCCATTTTGTGCGTTGTGGTGGAGCAATTCATATCGCACATTCAAAAATTATAAAATATGAAATGTATGGCTTCTGACCAAAAACCAATCATAACGGGGAGTTTATTATAACTCGTTGGCTTGATGCGTATAAGTGTTGCTATATAGAAACATCATATAAATAATAACTCTTTTGTTCTCATAGTTTAGCTATTAAATAGGAGGCATCCAATTGAAATTTTGCTAAACTATATTTTTCATAATCAATAGGCTTTGTAACAACTGATATAACCTAAAATATAAACCCACTAGCTTTTGCAAGATGAATAGTCTTATTGCATAATCTGAATCCTTTTATAATCAATCTTACAAACTTCTGGTTGTAAGTTGATAAAAAAATGTAGATGCGTCTACTAAAATCATATAAAACTTTCCACATTTGAGGATATATGGGCCCCTATTTCGTTCAGATATGCAAGACATGCAGTCTCAACTTCAGCACAAGAACTTCAAGTTCTAATTCTTTTGGCAAGTGTGATCAACTATATCCTTTGAGAACAAACAACATAAGAACTTCAGGTTCTTTTAGTAAGTGGAATTTAATCAATTCCTTTAAGCAACACAAGAACTTCATGTTCTTTAATAAGTGGAATTTAATCATTTAATTTGAGAATAAGCACCACAAGAACTGTAGGTTCTTTTAATACATGTGTATGTAAATCTCAATAATTTCTGCACCATTATTGATCAAGATGGTCTAATTGATTCCTGCCAACTATATATATGTGTGTATATATCTCTGAATTTGTAAACTTCTTGTTTACCATAACATGTAATTCAATCTCACTCGTACATGTCTAGTATGACCATCAAAATTATTCCTTTAAATAAGAATATAATTAGCTCTTTCGGAGCTTTCAATTGAAATTATCTTTTGGCAGCAATATATAGCTCTTCTAGAGCTTTCAACCGACTTTTTGGCTACCAGAACTTATATCTATATTGGCTTATTTCAAATGTCAGTTGATAACATATGTTATCTATAATTCCCAAAGGGATACTTTGCGAATTCATATTGCTCTCTTAAATTTTCCACTTCTAGTGGTGACGATATTATTACCAATAGCGGTAATCATTGTAATATTCGCAGTTCTGCACTTTTCATAATGTGCTTTCTCTCGAGAATTTATTGTTCTTCTAGAGCATTAATATTTTCAGTACTTTGAGATATATTACTCACATTATTCCCTTGTATTTAAATGGGAAATTATATCTTATGCTTATGCTGAGCATAAATCGTCACCATAGATTGTATTTGACATGTAATCATGTTAAATAAAATAAATAAATAGCATAATATATAAATATAAGTATAAAACATAAATAATTAATGTGTGTAAAGTAAATAAACATAAAGAAAAATAAAAATAAAAATAATTATCTTCAAAGTTATGAGAATAATTAGAAGATGATTTATTCCCTTCGAGGGTTATAAGAAAATCAACGACGTCCAAATGAGTGGACCAACAATGTCCAAATAAAGTTGGACCAGTATCATCTTCGTCATGTTTCGCAAACAAAATTTACTTTTATTTTCTCTCCTTTATCATTTAATCATTATTGATTTTTCCAACGTACGATAAGTACGAGACCAATGGTTTATAACATCACATTGGTAAAAAAAGATTCTACTTTCTTAGAATGATCATTATCGCTCTTGTTATCCTTATAACCTCACTACGAGTTGGTAGAAGTATTCTTAAAATGACCATAATGTCTATGTCCATGCCTCGACCATGACCACAACTTCTAATGTGGCTTTTATTCTTTCTATAATATAATCTCACAATTCACTTCAGGGAATGGAGTAGAGCCAGTGGGCATTTGAAACATTTTTCATGATATTGTGTTTGATGACAATATTATTTGTCATGAAAAGTGGAGTATGTTTTTATTAGCATATCCTAATCATAGAGAACAAAGACTTAATTCTCATACACGGCATTGTTAAACTAGTCCACAAGATCCTTTAAAAACCTCCTCTGAGACCAGTAGCCTCACAGAACGGGATGTTCAGCCAATATACTTGGATTATATCGAAATTATGTCTCTAATTGAATAATGATTTACCATGTTTGCATTCACCTCAAGGAAATAAACAGTTCCAATAATCGCATGGAATAAACATCATGCTTGCATTTAATTCAGAGAATGCCCCATCATTGATAATCACATGGAATAAATATCATGCTTTGCATTCACTTCGGGGAATGCCTCCCATAAAACTTTTGGATCAAGACAAATTTTCGTAACTTGAAATTGGGAGAAGTCTATGGTCGAGTTTTTCGACGAAGAAGAAATATTGCTTTCGAGCAAATATAGACTTTATAACAATCTTTGTATAGATTGAAATTCATCATGATTTATCACACATTAAAATCATAATTTAAAGAGAAAAAATAAAGTTTACCGATAATAATTTTCCTCTCGAGGACAGTAGAGGCATAACAAATGACCGAAACAACTTCTCATAATTTCTTTACGTCGCGTCTATTTCCAAGCCATTTAAGCATATCATGTAAAACTTAAAATATGGTTCAATAAAATAAAATAAAAATTCATCATATTATATATCATGAATCCATAAAAAATATACTTATATGTAAATATACTCAAGATAATCATCTTCTCCCCCATGACCCCCTTGATATGGATTTGGGTCGCTTGAGAGATCAATTCTTTGAGCGAGATTAGATTCGATGCGATTAAGCATGCTTCCATTCTTTTAAAAAAAATAAAAATAAAAATAAAATATAAAGAGAAAGCCATTCAATAGCTAAAAAATGAGAGGAAAAAAACTTATCTTTAGTTTTATTCTATAATCGAATTCATTCTTTTCGGTAACTTCTTTTGGATTCGAATGATGAAGATCTCAGTTGATTAGAGTCTTGTGCTGATAACGTGTTGTGAATAAAAGAACAAATAACAAGAATAAAAGAACAAAGAGATGGGAGGAAGAGAGAGATTTGTATTATTATCAAAACTAGAATTGTGTACAATGCATTCATCTATTTATAGGCATAAGAAGTACATAATACATTAAACTCTAATTAATAGAGATAATATTCCTAATAATAAATAAATCAAATCTCATTGATAAAGTTCTTATCATGATAGACATTCACATAGATAAATATTCACAGTAACACTTTATTAAAATAGAAAAAAAACTTTTGCATCAGTAGACAATAATTCAGATCAATTTTTTTTCAATTTAATTATATATATTGGTTCATTCTTACTAAATATGTTTATGGATAAAATCGAGTTGCGATCCTGTTAAAAACTAGCTTAAAGTCAAGGTACAATTTTGGTCAAAGTACTTTATTGATTCAATTCACGGGCTTAATTGGGTGTAAAAAAACTTAATTGATTTTTTTAAAAATTTTAAAGGCTTCTTGCACCCTTAAGACTTATTTTTAAACCTTCTTTCTATTGAGTTTTTCAATAAACCCACTAGATTCTTGTTTTTCTTAAAAGCTCAATGTGGACATAAATGGATTTTTTTGGGATTTTCGTTTGATTCTTATTTGCTGGGTTTAAGAACGTTTTCAACTATGTTTTGGGTGTTAATTAATATTGAAATAAAGATGTGATTGTTAGAAACCCGATACTAGGTTTGTGAGTAAAGTTTAAGGTTGAAAATCTTAAGTTTTCAGCTTGATTTTGGGTCTAATCTTCAGCGGATGGTTTTGTGGTTTTGGGATAGTGATTTTGGTGTTAATAGATGTGTTTTGGATGATTAAAATGTTGGGTTTTGGCTGGGTTTTTGGTTTGGACGTTTTGAAGGTGCTTTCGGCTAATTTCGGTATTGGATTGTTGGAAAAATGTTACTAGAAGTTGAGTTTTAGAATTGCTGCGAGTTTGAAGGTTTGAATGGACAATAATGCTCTGTTTTGGTTGCTTAGAAGCAGGGGATTTCGTTGCGGGAATAAATCCGGGAACAAAGAGTAAGGTTGTTGTAAGATGTTCATGTGTTGGTTTGGTAAATTGTGTAAGTGTTGGCTATGGTTGTTGTATTGGCAATTGTTAAGAGTCTTTACCGGATATAGTTGATCGATCAATAAGGATAGTTGTGCACAAGTAAGTTTTGTAAGCAAACTCGCATGCATGTTAGAAAATTCGCACGTGTTAGAAAATTTGGCTGTGTCAGACAAATTCGTGCGTGTAAGTTAAGCATGGGTGTGGCGATGATAATCCAGCCAAAAATATGTCCCGCTAATTCTTGTGAGATATTGGTAAGTTGGTGTATTACACTGTTGGGTTGTTCGATGCTCGATTCGATCAACCAATTATGCTCACCAAGTGGTGGAGAGGTAGATTTTTAGGTGGAAGGGTTTAGGAAGCTAGAAAGAATTAAGACACAATGATTTATAGTGGTTCAACCTTCTAACCAAGGTCTACATCCACTACCTTAGCTTCCTACTAAGGATTTCACAATCAATCCACTATTGATTCGTCCCTTTTTCTAAGATTAGGAGGAAACCGTTACTGTAACACCCCCTTTAATTCTTTAATAATCCTATATGTGATCTAAATAGATTTAACCTATCAATTGAGACTTAATTCAAGCTTGGCCATTTAATTTCATTCATTTAATGACTCCCCTGTTTCAAGTATAAATTTCCAGAATTTTATTGGCATTATTTAAGCCCCTATAATTTTCGAATTTTACAATTTAGTATAGCAGATTCTAGATTTATTCAGTTTTAGTCCAGTAACTTCTAACAACAATTCCGAGACCTATACTTAACATTTTTGAGCAAATCATACCTCTATTTCATGTAAAATTTTGTCCTCTACAACTTTGTAGAAGAACCCGTTTTCCAGAAATGACTCTAACATGCTCAAAAATGCAGTTTTCTACAGGACAGTTTATAAATCCGAATTTCCTTATTCTTTCTTCCCTTATCTTTTACCAACCTTTAATTAATCTAATTTCATGCTTATACTAACATCAAATTTAAAGATAGTTGAGACTCTAATCTCAAATCTAATTTGTTTCACTCACCTTGACGGACCGGTACTTTATTTTTACTTCTTGGGCTTGACGGTTGTTCCGAATCTACCTTGTGTACTATGATAATTAATAAAAATAATAAGACAGTATCGAATATATATAAAAATATTAATCAAACTCGATACCGAAACTTAAACTAACTAGAGATTTGAGCTTACCCCGTCATCGGTAGAAATTCGATATTACTATATCGAAAATATCGGACTACCAATCGAACATTGGATCGTATGCTACTATTTTTTTCTTTCTTTCTTTCTTTCTTTCTTTCTTTGTTTCTTTGTTTGCCGAATGCTTCAATCCCCTTGCCCCCTATTTATACAAGTTTGCTGTGAGTATTTCCCCCACATCATATATTTCTTTAATCCTTAATTCTAATGGTGGCTTAACCTAACTTAATTAGGTCTTCATTTCTTTTCTTTTCCCCCACCATTTATTATTCATTAACTAATATTAATGGTGTTGCCACCATTTCAAATCCTTTACCTAATTAAATTAGGTTATCATCCGTGTACTCCATATATATATATATATATATATATATATATATATATATATATATATATATATAATAAAATTAGGTTTTGCCACTCCATTTCAATTATGAATGCCATGCCGTGTACTCCATATATATATATATATATATATATATATATATATATATATATATATATATATATATATATATATATATATAATAAACCAAATAAATAGGTTTCGAACCTAATTTCTACTAGACCCGAATAATCTAATAATAATAAACCCGAATAATTAATAAGACCAAATAATTCATAGAACCGATATAAAATATTCGGTTATCGGAACTTAATTCCGACTAGACCGGTTTTTGGGATGTGACAGTTACAACCCTCGAAGCTTTCTACCCAAAGCTTGAAGGAAAACCCTCTTTTACAAAGAGATAAACAAAGCAAACTTAAACCCTCTAATAGGTGTTTGTTTGCACAATTAAGCTCTCACCCAAATCCTAAAACACTTGAGCAAATTTAATAATTTTGGCTCACTAGTGTTTGTCTATACAAGAATTGACAAATAAAGCACTAAGACAATTTCTTGATCATTTGATGTTTTACAATATGAGCATTAGTCTTCTCTTGATGCTTGGAGGTCTCTTTTATACTCCCAAATGAGTTTGTAGCCGTTACTAGCCGTTGGGGATGAATTGGAGCCGTTGAGGACTTAATTTCCCTTCATAAATGTTGTTCTACAGCTAACGGTATCGATACTCGTGGAACGGTATCGATACGGCCTTCATAGGAACTAGCCGTTGGGCTCTTGCCTGCATAGGCGTATCGATACGCTTGAGGGCGTATCGGTACCCTTTAACATTTAAATGGCCATTGGGAAAATAGCCGTTGGGGTAGTTAAACTAGGATCGGTACGCTGACGTGGCGTATCGAAACGACCCCTCCGTATCGATACACTAAACCCTCGTATCGATACGGGTTTTGGCAGTGGCCAAACTGAGGCAAAATGGTATCGATACTGGTATGCAGATATCGATACTGGTAACATGAAAAGTCAAGTTTGGCTTTTGAAAACATGAAAAATCTTTGTCAAAAACATCTTAAAATACCTCAAACATAATTTCAAGTTGTTTGGACTTAAAAACAAGTTTTAAATTCTTTTCAAATTAGTCCAAAACATTTTTCAATTATTATATCAAAACATTGGTTTTACAATCTCCCCCTTTTTGATATAATAAAACTAACTTGAAAAATTGTTTGGGTTCTCCCCCTTTAACTTAAAACAAGTGAATAAGAGATTAAAGATATGAAATCAATTAAAGCTCCCCCTTATTCATTTGAAAATCCAATTTTTCAAAACCATTTCTCCCCCTTTTTGTTATATCAAAAAGAATTTAAAATGACATTTAGCTCAAAATAACATTTGGAGGCAAAAATTTTGACACACTTGAAAATTTTTGGTTTAAAATTGGCTCCCCCATACTCAAAGCATCATTAAAATGTTAGTCCATCAAATATGATTATCTAGTTGAATGAAATAAAAAAATAAAGCAAGTAAATGCTAAAACAACTAGATTTTACCACACTTGAACTCAAGGGAGGATGTGAAGCCTTCCTTCTTCAAGTGTTCCTTCTTGTGTGCATGGAGCTCCCCCTCAATGTTTGACTTGTTGAACATCTCCATCACACCTAGCAAAAGACAATCAAGTAATTTTTGGTATCTAAATTGCTTTGGATCCATAAACGTTAGTAGCACAAATTTTTGACCCCTTTGGAATCCATTTTTCAATGTCATCCTTTTTAATTGAAGTGGTTAGTCCTTTTGGGACCCAAACACTCCTAAAACATTTTCCTTTAATAAATCTAGGGGCACTAGATTGTCTAACATAAAAATTTGATTTTCCAAAATTGTTTTTCTTTTCAAGTTCATTGGAAATCAAATCCTTTTCTTTTTGAACTTTAAGAAGCAAATTTTGTAAATCAAAACATTTTTGTTCAAAATCTTTCAACTTTGCTTCAAGTTCAAGATTTGATTTGGAAAGCAAATCATTTTCAATTTTTATTTTTGAAATCAACTTTTTGTTTTTAGAAAATGATGCCTTGAATTCCAAAAGCAAATCATCATAGGCATCTTGTAACTCATCAAATGTATAAGAATTTGAAATAGATGAGTTAGAAGTTACCTCCCCCTCATTGAGGGCCATCAAGCATAGGTGGGCTACTTCATCATCGGTGGAGTCTTCATCACTCCATGTGGCCACATATGCTTGTTTTGAAGATGATCCCTTCTTTTTGGATTTGTGGGAATCCTTCATCTTCTTCACCGATTCAAGCTTGGATTTTTCCATTTAGCTCTTCATGAACCGGACGAACTTGTTGAAGAGATAGGACATCTCTTCATCTTCACTATCCTCCTCACTAAAATCTACGTGATGACAAGTGGAGGACTTGAGAGCCATGGCACTAGCATTGATGCCAAGCCCTTTGATCTTCTTTTCTCCCATAGCTCTAATTTCTTCCCTCTTCTTCTCCTCTTCCTTGTTCTTCTTCATGATTTGATGAGTGAGAAGAGACCCCATAAGTTCATCAAGCTTCAAAGTCTTCAAATTTTTGGCTTCAATGATGGTGGTCCTCTTTGAGTCCCAAGACTCGATAAGTGAGTAGATGAGCTTTCGGACAAGCTTTTCCTCCGGGATGGCTTCTCCATAACCTTTAAGACCGTTGGTGATGGTGGAGAACCTATCAAACATCTTCTCGATGTTCTCTTCCGGATCCATCTTGAAGTTCTCATACTCTAAGGTTAGGAGCCCAATCTTGGTCTCCTTGACTTCATCGGTCCCCTCGTATGTGACTTCAAGCTTGTCCCATACCTCATTGGCACTCTCACAAGAAGACATCTTCTCATAGATGGTTGGGCCAAATGCACAAAAGAGCATGTGCAAGGCTTTGCAATTAAGCTCCATCTTCTTGCGATCGTCGGCACTCCATTCCGCTTTGCTTCCTAGAGGAACGAACGGACCATCTTCAACTATGTCCCATAGCTTGTAATCTCTTGACTTCAAGAAGAATTTCATCTTTATCTTCCAATGGGCATAGAATGTTCCGTCGAAGAAAGGCGGTTTGTCTATGGATTCCGCCATTTGAGCCGGTTGATGAACTAGTGATCGAGCTTGCCGGATCTTCTCAATAGGATGTTAATCCTCTTCGATTGAGCCAAGCTCTGATACCAATTGTTGGGTTGTTCGGTGCTCGATTCGATCAACCAATTATGCTCACCAAGTGGTGGAGAGGTAGATTTTTAGGTGGAAGGGTTTAGGAAGCTAGAAAGAATAAAGACACAATGATTTATAGTGGTTCAACCTTCTAACCAAGGTCTACATCCACTACCTTAGCTTCCTACTAAGGATTTCACAATCAATCCACTATTGATTCGTCCCCTTTTCTAGGATTAGGAGGAAACCGTTACAACCCTCGAAGCTTTCTACCCAAAGCTTGAAGGAAAACCCTCTTTTACAAAGAGATAAACAAAGAAAACTTAAACCCTCTAATACGTGTTTGTTTGAACAATTAAGCTCTCACCCAAATCCTAAAACACTTGAGCAAATTTAACAATTTTGGCTCACTAGTGTTTGTCTATACAAGAATTGACAAATAAAGCACTAAGACAATTTCTTGATCATTTGATGTTTTACAATATGAGCATTAGTCTTCTCTTGATGCTTGGAGGTCTCTTTTATACTCCCAAATGAGTTTGTAGCCGTTACTAGCTGTTGGGGATGAATTGGAGCCGTTGAGGACTTAATTTCCCTTCATAAATGTTGTTCTGCAGCTAACGGTATCGATACTCGTGGAACGGTATCGATACGGCCTTCATAGGAACTAGCCGTTGGGCTCTTGCCTGCATAGGCGTATCGATACGCTTGAGGGCGTATCAGTACCCTTTAACATTTAAATGGCCGTTGGGAAAATAACCGTTGGGGTAGTTAAACTGGGATCGGTACGCTGACGTGGCGTATCGAAACGACCCCCTCCGTATCGATACACTAAACCCTCGTATCGATACGGGTTTTGACAGTGGCCAAACTGAGGCAAAATGGTATCGATACTGGTATGCAGGTATCGATACTGGTAACATGAAAAGTCAAGTTTGGCTTTTGAAAACATGAAAAATCTTTGTCAAAAACATCTTAAAATACCTCAAACATAATTTCAAGTTGTTTGGACTTAAAAACAAGTTTTAAATTCTTTTCAAATTAGTCCAAAACATTTTTCAATTATTATATCAAAACATTGGTTTTACAACCAAATTGTAAGTATCCGTATATCTGAGTATTAAGGTCAATGATGCCAATATACACCTTTGTATATCTTTATTATTTCTCCTCTTTGCTTATGTAAGATTGGTAAGTGTAAGCTATGTTTGTATGAACCTATGTTTGACGTTTGTTGTATGATTGTGAGTTTTGCTTTAAAAAGGCTTTGGTTTTCAATCGTGTAAGTGTTTTTTAAAACTGCATTGTTGTTGTTGTGGTTTTGAGCACCGCTCACTAAGCTTAAATGCTTATGCTCTCATTTTCAACAATGTAGACCGTTAGTGCTTCCGTGTAGCAAGTGGGCAAGGAGTGAAGCTTGGAGGTTCATCTAGTTCAAGTATGGTTTTTGGTTGTAATAATGCTTTAGCAATGGGGTTGTCGTTGACTTTTTCATTTGGACTTGTTGAGCTGATGTTATCATGTTTTTTGAGGCATGTTTAAGTGTTTCCTCATGTTTGTAAAGACCAAGTTTGGATATATGGAAACATGGTGCACTGTTCTGATACGTTCATTCTGATACAAGGCTAGATGTACCAAAACGGTTGATTGTTATGGTAGTTAATGGAATATTCTGAAGTTTTGTTTCTTTGTGTTTTGGGGCATGTTTTTTGAGGCATGTTTAAGTGTTTCCTCATGTTTAAATGAGTATGGATGATTATTTTGAGCTGAGATTTGACTAGTATGCATGTAATGTGACTAATTGAAGGATGGTAACTTAAAATTGGATGAAAACCTTATGATTCTGGAAAATTACAAAATGGTCCTTAAAAGTTGTAATTGATGTTTGGTCATGTTGCGAGTGATCTTTTGTGTTGTTTATCTCTTAGGAAACTAATTTGCATCTAGGCAAGTTTAACAAGAAAAAAACTAGGGTCGTTTATTAAGGTAAATCTTCTCGGTTTACTTCAATATTCCCCGTGTGACCCGTTCGGTTCGGTCTTTCAGCCAGACCGGGTCGAGGGGGATACATTTGGTGGTATCAGAGTCATGTTTCGAAAGAATGGGATGATGGTAGATTGGTGGTAAGTTGTTATGATGTGATTGAATGTATTTAATGATGTTTGCTTTGAATGGTGAATGTTATAAGCATGTTATTGTTGATATGATGTTGATGATGCCATGTATGATGATCGTGATGTAATTGTGGGTTGTTATGTATATATGATGGTGATTTATGATGTTGTGGACTGAATCTTTTTGTTTGCTAAGCATGATGGATGAGATGTGTATGTTGTATGTTTATGCTATGTTTGGGGAAAATTGGGATGCCCATTGCCTTATTACTTTGATAAAGTGTTTTAAATTAATTCGGAGTCTTGGATCCTTGCTTGAAGCTGGCCTGGTTTCTTGTTTTGTTTACATTCATGCCTTAATAATAATAGCACAATGGGACCGAGGAGAGAGCTACGTTCAGGGTCAATTGCTCCTGTTGATGAGCAGAGGAATCATGAGAACAAGGTTTTGCTTGGTGTGAACTTACCTCCTCCACCACCTGGGGTGAGAAGCAAGTACAACACGTATAAGCTGGTTTGGTGTTGGGTGATTTGACGCCTTTGGTTCAGGCGATGACTAGAGCATTCCAGGTTGTTGTTGCTGGATTGCAAGTACAGGTGCAAGCTCCTGTGGCTGGGCAATTAGGTTTGCCGTTGGAATGCTTGCGAAGTTTGGGAGGCGTTGAGTATCATGGATTGTCTCCTAAAGCATCTGAGGCTTGGATGGCTAGTACGATCCAGATTTTGGATCAGATGGGGTGTAATGATGCATATAGTTGGTGGATGATGGTGACCGTGTCTATGGAGCCCAATGAGGTGGATTGGGAGTTCTTTCAAGCTGCCTTTAGGAAGAAGTATCTAGGAGTTAGATACCTGGACGACAAGAAGCGTGAGTTCATGTCCTTGGTGCAAGGAAACATGACTGTGGCTGAGTACGAGGTCCAGTTCGTACGTTTGAGTCAGTATGCCCCAGAGTTGGTGCCGAGTGATAGGCATCGATGTGATCACTTTCGTTATGGCTTGGTGCAGGAAGTGAAGACTTTTATGCTAGCTTCTGATTATACAAACTTCGATGTGCTGGTGTTGCGAGCCAAGGATATTGAGCAGAGTTTGGGCTTGTCCTCTCACGTGTGTGGTTCTAGCTCGGGTAAGAGAGTTGCATTTTCCAGCCAAGCTGTGATATATGGTGCCCCAACAGGTATTATTTGAAAATTCTGAACGTCCTAAGAGAACTCTGCCAAATCGACCAAGTCGACAAACCAAAGGAGAGGTCTCATCTACTGCATGTATCTTCTTTAATTGTTTTATATCATAAACATCATCTCTTGTAATGATAATATCGTCTTCTCACATGGAGCTGTTTTTACGAACAAAGTGTGATCAGATTGACATTGCTTGTAGCTATTTTCAAGAATAACTCTAGTAAATTTATTAAATCAGGCCCTTGGAGGCTATTTTAATCTATATAAAGATTTTTCCAATTTAAAGACCTTTGGATCAATATAAAGTAGTTTCATACCTAGAGGAATTTGCAGGCAGACTTTTCTAGTGTCCCATTCAGGAATGCATTCTTAATGTCCATCGATGAAGTTCTCAGTCTTTATTTACTGCCAGAGATAACAACACTCTAATTGAATTTAGTTTTGCAAAGAAGCAGAAGTTTATTCATAATCTATTCTAGAAGATTGTCTAAATCCTTTAGCCACAAATCTCACCTTAAATCTCTCTACACTGCCATCAGAATTGTATTTCCCTATAAATATCCATGTACAACCTAGTGGTTCTTTGCATGGTGGTAAATCTACTAATGTTCATGTTTTATTATCTTCAGTGCATTAATCTGTTTTTCGGCTGCCCTTATCCACTAGGGATTTTCTAGAGTTTCCTATATCTGTAACACTCTCAACTCAGATGTCACATTTGATCCTCAAACTCAACCTATTGCCATAAAATTTTCAACCTAATTTATCCCAAACCACACCCATTTCACAAAACTCATCAAGTTCGATTATATCAAGTAGATAATTTGTTAAAAACGTTACATGGGAGCACATTAAAAATACATAATTAAAAACATTCAGCTCATGATTTAAAATCCAAAATATAAGAGTCACAATACAACATAGGGCCTACGAATACATAGCCCTATATAATCTAAGTATTGTACTCGGGCACAAGTCGGTGCTGAAATCCTACTTCGATGATGCTCCAACAATGCACATCAACCTACTAACCTACAAACGGAAACAACAATTCTAAACGTTGAGCTACCAAAGTTCAATGGATACATCCACTCAACCATGCTTCATGCAAATCATAAATACGAGCATGAAGCTAAAGATGACATTATAACAATATAATAATATTTGGCGCTACCTCTAGCCGCCTAAACACATAACAACCAGCAAGGATGCATAAAATCTCACACAACATCATACCACAAACCTAGAGTGAGGTCTGGCGCCACATAGCGTTGGGAACGTGCACTCTCTGTGTGAGGCCTGGGGTCACATAGCTTCGAAAACATACACCCAAGCTCATAATCTCTTGTCGAGCATCTTTGAATGAGACTCGGTGCCGCATAGCTTCGGGAACATACATTCGGCAATCTCTAACCCTAGTGGAGCAACACACTCTTTCTCTCACTAGGTGTCCAAATCCCAATAATCAATGGCGACTCAAGCAAAAAAGTGCCCTTACTTGGCACGCAACATCACACGATCCACCAAGGATCTCTATTCTTGCTATTACAAACAAGTCACAAAAGGTTTTACCAAGTTATTACTCATTATGCTCGTATATGAGGTTTAAATCTCAGTTTCTCAGTTTTACTATTTACTTTAACACCTTAGAAGCCCAGTGGGCCATAGTTCTCGAATTATAAGCCTCTTAAACTCAAAACATAATTTTCAAGCAGATTACCTATTGGGTATCGATACTGGCCCTCGCGTACCAGTACGCCCATGCGTACCGATACAATTTGAGCTTACTAGAATTTTATCCAGCCCACGTGTGCCGATACGGGTCGACTCGTATCGATACCTCTTTACTAGGCATATCGGTACAGGTTGAACACTGTACCGATACCTCTTTCATAGTTCATCGTAATGAAGCAACGTTCTTAAACCCAGAACACTAGTGTATCAGTACTACCTCCCCGTGTGCCGATACTGAAGCCTAGAAATGGCTTTATAGGCTCGAAATATTACTTCTCAAGCCCCCAAAATGCAACAATTAGACCCATAACTTGATCTTACATCTTATGGAAGTGTTTAAGGTGATTTACTACCATTTTTACAAGTTATTAACATGTAATCCAAATTATGCCATTAAAGGTCTCTAAACACTCAAACAACCATAACATCCCATCAAGCAACAAAAAATTAAATTTATGATGCTCGTGAAGGCATAGGAGTTAGTAGTGTACTAACCTTGATTTAAAGTTGGAAAAGAAGCCTCCAAAATAAGCTCCCCAAGCTTTCTTCTTTACAAGCTCCTTTGAGAGATTTCCAACCTCTTTCACTACAAGAAACTGTTGTAAAATGAGTTACAACATTGTTGGAAACTTAATATATGCTAAAGGAAGAATTCTTCAACAAGAAAGGGAGTTAAATCTTGCAATCCCGTTCTTTCTCTTCAACCACCACCAAACTCCTATTTTTCCAACCTCCACCAAAACCATCTATCCTTACCTTAAAATGTAGACTATTGGATGCTGAACAAATTGCCTCAACCCAAAATTTGGGATTCACACTTCAAAACACAAATATCCAACCTTTCTCTTTTGGGTGGAAGCTAGAAGATGATGGAGGATGAAGGTAGAAGACAAAGGGGACAAGGGTGAACTCATTCTCTAGCTTTTTTGTAGAGAATTAAAGAGCTACCCTCTATTTCTTCTTCTTAAAGAGGGAATCCACGAAACCACCTTTCCATCATCTTCTCAACCCAAATACAACCCCAAAACTTAAGCCCAACAACCATAACCAAGCCCACAAGGCTTTCAAAGGCATAAACCCCCAGACCAAACACGAAGCCCACTCCTCGAGTTAAATAGACCCTCAAATTCTGAAACCTAGGTTGTTACACTATTATTTTAGGAATAAATAATCTGTCAACATTTGTAGTAAAAACCTTGAAATGAAGAATTTAGTTTTCCATATGTAACCCCCTTAGCCCGGTCTAGACGGTTGACCCGAACCGAGGAGATTACACAGGGAAAACCGAAGCCAACTCGTTAAAAATTGACTCTGATTGACAACCCTTTTTTTCTTTTTAATCTATTCTAGATGCCAATTATACCTAGGTGATCACCAAAGACTATAGGAAGAAACGACACAACAATCAGAATTCAATTAGGGGTTTAATTTCATAAATCCAGACTTTTAGGGACAAAATGTAAATTCTGAAAATTTCAAGGACCTCACAGATTTTAAGGTTACCAATATTCAATTAGTCTCATTTCATGCTACTCTGTCAATTTCCATCACAATCAGACAATCCATACTCATTGAATTGCATCCATAAAGATCAGGGACGAAAATGTAACAAAATCAAACTTATGAAGATGCCATTAACTGAAAATAACAGTCGCGTATCGATACGCTTGTGACCGTATCGATACGCGGGATGGCAGTGACCAAAGTCACAGATAGCGTATCGATACGCATCCCCGCGTATCGGTACGCCCTTCAAGCCCGTACCGAAACATTTCACAATCGTACCGAAACGCCTGTGCAGAGTGCACATATTTGGCCTATGCGTATCGATACGCAAGCCCGTGTATCGATACACGTACTAGGACTGACCCAATTTTAGCCACAAAATCACATAAAACTTCAACAATTCATTCCCAAATCATACATACATGCTATTGGCATCCACACAAACATATAGACATGCAATTCCCAACACATATCAGCATTTGGTTGATTAACTCAAGCATAGCAAGGCAATTCATGAAGTATGCTTATGACACAAACCATGAACATACCAAATGGTAAAATAAAGCACCAAAACCATCATAAAGGCTTCTTACAAACCACATAAACCATATAAAACTTGCAACAACCACAGGGAGTTCAAAAATACATCTCCCAAAGCAACCCATTAGTTCCCATTGCCAAATATCATTACTAGAGTAAACGTAAAACATCACCATACTTGAGCTTTACTATTCCTTGGAAATCCTTAGCCTCCTTGCTGCCCAAAGTGTCTCAATTGTCTGCATTGTTGGTAAAAGAGAGCGTAAGCAAAATTTCTTAGTGAGGCATGCTCTAAAAACACCAACACAACAATGCAAGCTTATTAAAAACTCTTTCTCAAAAACTATTTCTACAACATGCTCTTTCTATCTCATGCTTGAAAACCAATTCAAAGCAAATCTCCATTTGAAAATCACATGTACCATCAATCTAACTCATGCATTCAAACAATGCAAATCTCATGGCAAAGCCATACACATGCTTGATATATATAAAAGCATTTCATAAACCTCAAATCTCATATGCATTTCTCATAGCATAAAAACATCTCAACATTGGTACATGTGAATCAAATACAAACTCATATATTGGCATTTCATAGTATATCTTTACTCGGATATGCGGATTAGCTTGACATAAAGCCAAGTCCTACCCCGGTGGAATCTCACATCACCAAACTCTCATGGCGGCATCTCTCCTCGCCACAAAGCTTGGGTGTTTCACCAAGACCTACCCCGATAGTATCTCTCATCATCGGATTCTCACTTTGGATTGGGATGTCACCACCCCCATTGCCCGACTCCAAAGAGCACGTACGAATTTTTAGTTTATAGTGCATTTTTACCCTATTGGTCGACCAATTATATCCGGTAATCATCTCATCATTTATGCCAATATATTATATTAAAATCATCATCTCACTTACTGTTTTGGTGCAACATTTCTCAAATCACTCTCATCCCATTTCAAAACCACAATTTATGCATTGTATTTAATCAAAATCTCAAAGTTCTTTACAAAGTCATGCTATCTCATGGGATCAACACATAACATCATTTCAAGTTATAAATCATGCATAAAACAGTAGGAATTTGTCTATCCTAAATCAAGAGCATGTTAAAAGCATTTAGGGCATCAACCACATATCGAGAGCAAATCTAGCCATACTTACTTCCGGACATAGGATGGTGTTTCAAACCCATCCTAAATCCTCAAACCTTGTTTCCTTGTCCCTCAAGGACTTCTAAAACCATTCGCACTCACCAATTTCGTTTCGCTTGCTTGCCGAAACGATTCCTAGGCTTCCAGCACTTCCGGATCAACACCAAAAGCGTCCGAAGATGTCTCCCATGTTCATTACACATAAGAGCAGAGGATTAATGCATCATCATGCATTAAATCACCAGCCATTCATTCTAACTCGCTGCACTAATCAAAACCAACATTTCGGCTATCCGAAATAACATAAATCACATCCAAACTTCTTAAAATCAAAGCCCAGCCAAGATCTATCAATTCTAACCCTTTTTAAACCTCAATCAACATCAAAATCAATGCAAACACAACCTTATATCTCCAGTAATAGCAGATCACCAAGAACACCCCAAAAACCACAATTCTAGCATCTAAAACTCAAGAACCCAAACCTATTCGGGATTTGTTTGTTCAAACCTCATTCTTAACTCAATTATCATCCAAAATATGTTAGAAACCAACCTCAAAACAGAGCTTAACAAAGAGTTACGAAAATCGTCAAGATCTCACCAAGAATCTTGAATTTGACAACAATTTCATGTTTACAACATTAGAACAACTCAAAATCTTCAACAAAGGATTGATAACTTGGGAATTTCAGTAAAGAACTGATCATTAGAGGAGAAGGACGAAACTTACCTCTAATGGCTGATTTCTCCTTAATTTGGGCAAGATTCTTGAAATATCCAAAGCAAAACAAGAAGGATTTGATGAAACAATGATAGAAAATCTTTTGGGAGAGTAAATCTCAGCAAACAAAATCAAAATTGATGAGTGAAAAGTGTTTGGCTGATTGGGAAGTTGAGAGAAAATGAGAAGAGAAAACTATCGTAAAATTTGTTATGAAAAGTCAACTTTAATTTGCCTTTTTAATTCTCTTTTATTTCTTTAATTAAATCACAATTAAAAGCTCCCAAATTAAAAAGAAATCTGATTAAAACATTTGGTAAAATTAGCTCCTTAAAGATTCAAAGTTTCAATCCTTTACAAAATAGTCACTAGTCAACTTTTGCAAAATCTGCATTTTGGTCACTGTACCAAAATGTAATATTTCCAAATCACATTTTGTAAAATTGTTTTCACCATAATCATTTATATAATAAATGAGGATTTTTAGCCATTTCCCATATTTTTAAAGCATCCCGAACTAGGTGTTCCCTAAACCAACCTCAAAGGTTCGAACCGTACCAGACCGGCCCGATTTGACATCTAAAACTTCTAGGCCCAAAACCCGGGCGTTACAACTCTCCCCCACTTAAGAAATTTCGTCCTCAAAATTTACCGTGTGGAAAAAGGTAAGGAAATTACTTCTTCATGTTATCCTTCCTTTCCCACATGGCTTCCTCAACGCCACGATGTCTCCAAAAGACTTTGACTAGCTCGATGGTCTTACCCCGGAGAACCTTACTATCCGTATCCAGAATCTCAACGGGCTCTTCATCATACGTCAAGTCTGGGTTCAGCTCAACCTCTTCCACAGGCATAACATGCGACAGATCCGATCTATACTTCCGAAGCATGGATACATGAAACACATTATGTGTCTTTTCTAACTCCGATGGTAGTCTCAACTTGTAAGCAACAGGACCCACACGTTCTAACACCTCATATGGTCCAATGAACCTCAGACTCAATTTGCCTTTTCGGCCAAATCTCATCACCTTCTTCCAAGGTGAAACTTTCAGAAACATACGTTCGCCCACTGCGAACTCTATCTCCTTACGCTTCAACTCCACGTAAGACTTTTACCGGTCCGATGCTGCCTTCAAACGCTCACAAATGAGCTTCACCTTCTCGGTGGTTCCTTTCAACAGAGCTGGCATCGAAACCAACTTTTGTCCCGTTTCAGCCTAACAAAGGGGAGTTCTACACTTCCTCCCATATAAAGCCTCATAGGGTGCCATTTGAATGCTTGCTTGGTAACTGTTATTATAAGCGAACTCAACCAAAGGCAAGTGCTTTTCCCAAGAGCCTTGAAACTTAATAACACAACACCTCAACATATCCTCAAGCACTTGGATAACATGCTCCGACTGTCCATCCGTCTGCGGATGATAAGAAGTGCTGAAATTCAACCGCGTACCCAAGGCCTGATGTAAACATACCTAGAACCTCGCTATGAACCTTGGATCTCTATCCGACACTATAGATTACGGTACCCCGTGCAAACGCACAATCTCAACAATGTATAGCTCAGCTAGCTTATCCAAGGTATACATAGTATGCACAGGTAGGAAATGTGCACACTTCGTAAGGCGATCCACAATCACCCAAATAGAATTCTTTTTCGACGGCGACAACGGCAAACCAGATACAAAGTCCATGGTAATCCTTTCCCACTTCCATTATGGGATTCTTAACGGCTGCAACAACCCAGAAGGAACTTGATGTTCAGCCTTAACCCGCTGACAAACCATACACTTGCTAACGAACTCAACGACATCTTTCTTCAAGCCTACCCAATAGTACTCATCTTTCAAATCACGATACATCTTCGTACTACCAGGGTGCATAGCGAAAGGACTACTATGAGATTTAGTCAGAATAGTGCGCCTCAACTCAACATCATCCGGCACCACTATCCGACTCCCAAAACATAGAACACCATCATCAGTGAAACTGAAATCCGAAGGCCTTCCTTCTGCGATGTCCTAAACCTGTGGTACCAGAGAATCATCCAGCAACTGTTTATCCTTTATCAATTGAACCAAAGATGGTTTTACTTGCAACTCAGCAACAAGGCCACCATCTCGCGATATGCTCAAACAAGAAAACATCGCCCTTAACTCAACCGCCACTTTTCTGCTCAAAGCATCAGCCACAACATTGGCCTTCCCCGGATGATACTCGATCGTTAGGTCGTAATCCTTAAGCAACTTCACCCAACGTTGTTGCCTAAGATTCAACTCTTTCTGAGACATAAGTTACTTCAAACTCTTGTGATCCGTATACACCGTACACTTCTCACCATATAGATAATGTCTCTAAATCTTTAAAGCGAACACCACCACCGCTAACTCGATATCATGCGTGGGATAGTTGCGCTCATGCACCTTCAACTATCATGATGCCACTACCTTACCTTCCTGCATCAACACACACCCCAAACCATCATAGGATGCGTCACTATACACCACAAACTCTTTTCCCGATTCAGGTTGAATCAAGATAGGAGCTTGGGTCAAAGCTTCCTTTAGCTTCTCAAAAGCTTGTTGTCTCGCTTTAGTCCACTCAAACTTAACATCCTTCTGCAGCAACTTTGTCAAAGGAGCAACTATCTTGGAAAACCCATCCATGAACCTTCGATAGTAACCCACCAAACCAAGGAAACTACGAACTTCATGAACAAACCTAGGAGGCTTCCAATTCACCACCGCATCAATCTTCTGAGGATCAACGCGAATCCCCTCAACCAAAACCACATGACCAAGGAAAACAACCTCCTTTAACCAAAACTCACATTTACTCAGCTTAACATAAAGCTGATTCTCTAGCAACACCTGTAAAACAATCCTCAAGTATTCCTCGTGCTCCTCCTTGGTACGAGAGTACACAAGGATGTCATCGATAAACACCACAACAAACTTATCCAAGAACTCATGAAACACCCTGTTCATCATATCCATGAATGTACCAGGAGAATTCGTCAAACCGAACGGCATCACCAAAAATTCATAATGCCCATATCTTGTTCGAAAAGCTGTTTTCGGCACATCCACATCATTAACCTTCAATTGGTAGTACCAGGACCTTAAATCAATCTTGGAAAACACAACCGCCCCACGAAACTGATCGAAAAGATCATCAATCCATGGCAGAGGATACTTATTCTTGATTGCCAACTTATTCAGCTGACAATAATCAATGTAAATTCTCATCGTGCCATCTTTCTTCTTAACAAACAAGACCGGTGCACCCCAAGGTGACACACTAGGCCGAATAAAGCCTCGATCAAGCAACTCTTGAAGTTGCATCTTCAACTCCTTCAACTCCTTAGGTGCCATTCGATAGGGAGCGATGGACACCAGAGTTGTGTCTCATACAACTCAATTTCGAACTCAACCTCCCAACTAGGCGGCAAACCATGTAGCTCCTCCGGAAACACCCCAAGGAATTCACACACGGTCCTTATATCTTGCACCCGCAACTCCTTCGTGCTAGGATTCATCACAAAAGCTAGATAAGCCTCACATCCTTGACGCAACAATCGACTCGCCTCAAGCGTCGAAACCACATTAGACAGGAACTTACGTTCTCTCCTACCACCACAACTTCATAATCATCAACAAGTTTCAGCGAAACTCGCTTATTTTCAAAAACCACAACAACTTTATGCTCAACGAGTCAATCCATACCAAGGATTACATCGAATCCATAGAATGGCAATTCCATAAGATCCACTAAGAACACATGTCCTTGCACCTTTAAGGGACATCTCTTATACAACCTTCTCGTTACAACCGTTTCACCGAAAGAACTAATCACACGCATACCAACATCCAAAGACTCAACAGGCAAACCAAGCATTTGAGCATGTTCACGCAATATGTATGAGTGTGTAGATCCAGAATCAATCAGAGAAAGTAATGACAAAGACTGCAAAGTAAAGGTACATGCGATCATGTTTGTGTCATTCCTCCCTTCACGATGGGCATACACTCTGGCCTGGCCACCACCTTCAGGCTGAACAGCTACAACATGTGCCACATTCTCGCACCGTCATCCCTACGCTGGAAATTGCCTCGACCGCACCCACGGCCCCTCTATGGCTCAACTACTCTCACTGGAGCCTATCCCTCTCTCATCTGCTGCAGACAATCTCGTTTCATGTGTCCATGGGAACCACAATTCCAGCACGTACCAGCGTTGCCTCAGCACTCTCCCGTGTGTCTCCTGCCACACCGGTTACTTTCAGGGGTACGGATGAAAGCATTCGGCCCTTGCTGACCTCTCCCGTGGTTACCTCCCACATGTCTAGCATCCATGTGTGACCTCCTATCCTTAGGTCTCTTGAATCGATCCCTTCCAATGTCACGATCCGCCGATCGCTTCCCCGAGCTAGATCCTCCCCCTCGACTTGCCAAACCAAGGTTCAGCTCAATGTCCTTGGCTTGAGTGACCAAGACATCAAAATCGGTATAATCTAATGCAAGCATATATGTTTTCACATCAGCCACTAAACCATATCTGAACTGCTCGCATCTCTCCCGTTCACTAGGGATCAACTCCGGTGCATATTGGCTAAGGCGTACAAACTGTACTTCATATTCCGCCACTGACCTGCTACCTTGTACTAGGGACATAAACTCCCTTCTTTTCTCGTCCAAATAGCGGACTCCCAGGTACTTTCGCTTGAACGCATTCAGGAAGAATGTCCAAGTCACCTCGTCATCCTCAAGCCCAGCTATAGTGGTTGTCCACTACGTATACGCATCACCATGCAGCAAGGACACAATACATCCCAATTTCTGAGCATCGTTATAGTTCATCTTCCTAAGAATCCTCTTGGTACTCTCCAACCAAGACTCAAAACTTTTCGGGGTCAGCTCCCTGAACTCAGTCCATCCTAAACTGCGGAGTCGCTCCAACGGCAGACTCACACCAGCTCCAGCCTGAGGTGCAGCCACATGAGCACCAGCTACTGCTGCCTGAAAGGCCCCAACAATAGCCTATATCAGCACGGTCATATCAGGAGCAACTTGCCCTTGTGCTCCCTCGGGTTCAGCAACCCCTATTCCAGCTCCTGCAGCACCAACCCCTACTCCACCACCACCGGGTGGTCCACCAGGAGGAGGAGGTGGTAGATTCTCGACACGCACATCGGTCACATTCATCTCATTTTCAGCCGCATTGCGCGCATTTATTCTAAGCTCTCTACGTGGCCCCATTCGAAAACAATGTAACTAGCAAAATGCAATAAATCTCAATTAGGCAATATAAGGCAAGAAATCCAAGGTGCTCAAGTTCATTTTCAAAACAATTCTTTCCAATAGTAATGATATGGCAATGAGTTCCCCATCTATACCCCAAACATAGCATAGCATCACAAATTCATCTCAATCCATCAACTTGCATGCATTTCATCTCATTAAAGTTAAAACATTACACAATCGCACAACATGTTTTCACAAAGGTCATAGCTATTCACATTTACACTTACCAACCACCTACCGACGCCCCAATTATTTGCAAACCTGGCTTTGATACCAACAAATGTAACCCCCTTAGCCCGGTCTAGACGGTTGACCCAAATCGAGGAGATTACACGGGGAAAATCGAAGCCAACTCGTTAAAAATCGACTCCGATTGACAACCCTTTTTTTCTTTTGAATCTTTTCTAGATGCCAATTAGACCTAGGTGATCACCAAAGACTACAGGAAGAAACGGAACAACGATCATAATTCAATTAGGGGTTTAATTGCATAAATCCAGACTTTTAGGGACCAAAATGTAAATTCTACAAATTACAAGGACCTCACAGATTTTAAGGTTACCAATATTCAATTAGTCTCATTTCACACAACTCTGTCAATTTTCATCATAATCAGACATTCCATACTCATTCAATTGCATCTATAAAGATCAAGGACTAAAATTTAACAAAATCAAACTTATGAAGATGCCATTAACTGAAAATAACGGTTGTGTATCGATATGCTTGTGACCGTATCGATATGCGGGATGGCTGTGACCAAAGTCACAGATAGCGTATCGATACGCCTCCGCATGTATCGGTATGCCCTTCAAGCCCGTACCGAAACATTTCACAATCGTACCGAAACGCCTGTGAAGAGTGCACACATTTGGCCTATGTGTATCGATACGCAAGCCCGTGTATCGATACGCGTACCAGAACTGACCCAATTTCAGCCACAAAATCACTTCAACAATTCTTTCCCAAATCATGCATACATGCTATTGGCATCCACACAAATATATAGACACGCAATTCCCAACACATATCAGCATTTGGTTGATTAACTCAAGCATAGCAAGACAATTCATGAAGTATGCTTATGACATAAACCATGAACATACCAAATGGTAAAATAAAGCACCAAAACCATCATAAAGGCTTCTTACAAACTACATAAACCATATAAAACTTGCAACAACCACAGAGAGTTCAAAAATACATCTCCCAAAGCAACCCATTAGTTCCCATTGCCAAATATCATTACTAGAGTAAACGTAAAACATCACCATACTTGAGCTTTACTATTCCTTGGAAATCCTTAGCCTCCTTGCTGCCTAAAGTGTCTCAATTGTCTGCATTGTTGGTAAAAGAGAGCGTAAGCACAATTGCTTAGTGAGGCATGCTCTAAAAACACCAACACAACAATGCAAGCTTATTAAAAACTCTTTCTCAAAAACCATTTCTACAACATGTGCTTGGAAACCAATTCAAAGCAAATCTCCATTTGAAAATCACATGTACCATCAATCTAACTCATGCATTCAACCAATGCAAATCTCATGGCAAAGCCATACACATGCTTGATATATATAAAAGCATTTCATAAACCTCAAATCTCATATGCATTTCTCATAGCATAAAAACATCTCAACATTGGTACATGTGAATCAAATACAAACTCATATATTGACATTTCATATTATATCTTTACTCAGATATGCGGATTAGCTTGACATAAAGCCAAGTCCTACCCCGGTGGAATCTCACATCACTGGACTCTCATGGCGGCATCTCTCTTCGCCATAGAGCTTGGGTGTTTCACCAAGACCTACCCCGATGGTATCTCTCATCATCAGATTCTCACTTTGGATCGGGATGGCACTACCCCTATTGCCTGACTCCAAAGAGCACGTACGGATTTTTAGTTTATAGTGCACTTTTACCCTATTGGTCGACCAATTATATTCGGTAACGATCTCATCATTTATGCTAATATATTATATTAAAATCATCTCACCTACTGGTTTGATGCAACATTTCTTAAATCATTCTCATCCCATTTCAAATCCATAATTCATGCATTGTATTTACTCAAAATCTCAAAGTTCTTTACAAAGTCATGCTATCTCATGGGATCAACACATAACATCATTTCATGTTATAAATCATGCATAAAACAGTAGGAATTTGTCTATCTCAAATCAAGAGCATGTTAAAAGCATTTAGAGCATCAACCACATATCGAGAGCAAATCTAGCCATACTTACTTCCGGACTTAGGATGGCGTTTCAAACCAATCCTAAATCCTCAAACCTTGTTTCCTTGTCCCTCAAGGAATTCTAAAACCATTCGCACTCACCAATTTCTTTTCGCTTGCTTGCCGAAACGATTCCTAGGCTTCCAGCACTTCCGGATCAACACCAAAAGCGTCCGAAGATGTCTCCCCTGTTCATTACACATAAGAGCAGAGGATTAATGCATCATCATGCATTAAAATCACCAGCCACTCATTCTAACTCGCTGCACTACTCAAAACTACTCAAAACCAACATTTCGGCTATCCGAAATAACCGAAATCACCTCTAAACTTCCTCAAATCAAAGCCCAGCCAATATCTATCAATTGTAACCCTTTCTAAACCTCAATCAACATCAAAAATCTATACAAACACGACCTTATATCTCCAGCAATAGCAGATCACTAAGAACATCCCAAAAACCACAATTCTAGCATCTAAAACTTAGGAACCCAAACCTATTCGGGATTTGTTTGTTAAAACCTGATTCTTAACATCAATTATCATCCAAAATATGTTAGAAATCAACCTCAAAACAGAGCTTAACAAAGAGTTACGAAAATCATCAAGATCTCACCAAGAATCTTGAATTTGACAACAATTTCATGTTTATAACATTAGAACAACTCAAAAATCATCAACAAAGGATTGATAACTTGGGAATTTCAGTAAAGAACTGATCATTAGAGGAGACTGAAGAAGCTTACCTCTAATGGCTGATTTCTCCTTAATTTGGGCAAGATTCTTGAAAAATCCAAAGCAAAACAAGAAGGATTTGATGAAATAATGATAGAAAATCTTTTGGGAGAGTAAATCTCAGCAAACAAAATGAAAATTGATGAGTGAAAAGTGTTTGGCTGATTGGGAAGTTGAGTGAAAATGAGAAGAGAAAACTGTCGTGAAATTTGTTATGAAAAGTCAACTTTAATTTGCCTTTTTAATTCTCTTTTATTTTTTTAATTAAATCACAATTAAAAGCTCTCAAATTAAAAAGAAATCTGATTAAAACATTTGGTAAAATTAGCTCCTTAAAGATTCAAAGTTCCAATCCTTTACAAAATTGTCACTAGTCAACTTTTGCAAAAACTGCATTTTGGTCACTATACCAAAATGTAATATTTCCAAATCACATTTTGTAAAATTGTTTTCACCATAATCGTTTATAATAAATGAGGATTTTTAGCTATTTTTCCATATTTTTAAAGCATCTCAAACTAGGTGTTCCCTAAACCAACCTCAAAGGTTCGAACCGTACCCGAGCGACCCGATTCGACATCTAAAACTTCTAGGCCCAAAACCCGGGCGTTACACCAAATGCTGCAAACCTTTGAATTGGATGATTTTTACACTTTCTTACACCCTTATTTTGATCAATAAGCAAATCGGGAGTGTCAATAATAGGAATAGAAGTTGTATTCTGAGAAAATTTCATACCTTCCAAGTGTTTTGAGGATGTAGGGCTAAGTTTCAGCTCTGAGCAATCTCTAGGTTGTATATTGGTCTCTTTAATAGTTTTTGTCTCCTCTTATAGACACTAAGTTCTCTTTTCTCAAATTGCCCAGGTTGGGTTCTTTGAGAAGTTTGTGGTGATCTAGGAGTAAGAGATGGTGTGAGTTCTGAAAGAAGAATGAGGTGTATACTCTGAAAGAGAATATATAAGTATGATGAGTTGAACTGTAGGTTTTGAAGAAAGTATGGATTTTGAAGGAGAATATATATGCATTATAGGTTGAATAACAGAAGTATGAAAATCATAAAAAATGAAGGATTTCCTACATTCTCCCCCAAAATTTCAGCTGTAGAGTAAAAATGATTATTTTTCAGGAAAAGTAACATCTACAGAGGTATAGTTTCTTTTAGTGACAGATGAGTAACACTTGTAGCCCTTCTTAGTGAAAGAATATCCTTAGAAAATGCCCTTAAAAGCCGAGCCGTGTGGACCATCGATCCGAGCCTCGTTGATCTCGAGCCGAGCCGCGTTGAATGAGCTATTTAGTTTTTCTAGGGGACCCTACCTGAGGGTTTCTCGACATTCTGAGTTTATCGGTGCAGTTCGTTTTACCAAATTAAAACACGATAAGATATTTTTATGGGTTTGACGTTGTGGTTTAGTTAGTGAATGAGGTTAATTAATAATTGTGGTGTAACGCCTCGGTTTTAGGCCTAACGGTTTGCAGGCTAGATTAGACGGTCTGGGAGACCAGGTAAGAGATTCAAGTGGGATTCAGGATTTGGATATTTTCATGCGAATTTAAATATGGTAAAATGGTTAAAAATTATTATTTATTATATAAATGATTTTGGTGAAATTAATTTTGGGAAATAAGATTTCGAAACGTGACATTTTGGACTAGTGACTAAAATATAAAAATGTAAAATTATTTTTGTGATTGTTTTGTAAAGTGTCAAAACTTTGAATCTTTATAGAGCTAGCTTATTTTAATAAGCTATTTCCCTCAATTTGGCTTTTTAAATGTGTTTTAATTAAAAGAATAAAAGGATTTGATTAATAAAGTGGTTATTTTCCTAAAATAACCATGTGACGTAGCTTCCATTTCTCAAGATTTTCTCTCTATTTTCTCATCAGCCAAACTAGCTCTTATCTTCTGAAATCTCTAGATATTTATTCCTTTTCACCCAAATTTGACTTCTAAATGATTTCCTAAGATTTCTACAACAAGCTTTATTGATTTTCTTGTTGATTTCAATCCAAACATGTCAATTAAGGGAAAAACAAGGGATTAAAGGTAATCTTTGTTCTTCTCCTCTAGTCAAAGTTGTTTATTGAAAATTCCCAAGTTCTTGGTTCTTTAATTGTGTTTTCTAATGAGGTTTTGTAGTTAATTGAGGAAAATAGCCAAATTAAGGTTTATTTGATGAAATTTTGTGATTTTCGAATTAGATCTGATTTGATAGGATAATAATTGATCTTGATCATGATTTGGATGTCTAATAATGTTGAGATAATGGTTTTAAATTTGGAATCCCGAAATCTTGCCAATATCTAATTGTTTAGGTTGATAGTTTTGTGTTTTTGAGGATTTGTGGTAGTTTTATATTGGCCGGTGTCGCAACCACTTTTTAGGAGGCTTCGACTTTTTGGAAAACACTTAAAAAATCAACGGAGTCACTACCAATCGTTTTTAAAAAAGTGTGATTGGATCACTTTTAAAAAATAGGGTTATTTTAATAAAACGTTTTGTTTTAATAAAATAACAGTTTTGGTCTGCGAAAATCAGAAGAAAAAAAAATAGGTTCGGGAGTCGTTTACGCGCGGGGAAGGGTTAGCACCCCCACGACGCCCAAAATTGGTACCTAATTAGTTTTAAAATCGTTTTCAAAACTGGAATTTGCAAGTTCAAAAAGGTTCAACTTTACTTGCCCGTTCAATGAATATTAGTCTATTTTAACGACCTTATCGCCCGGGAGATGAACTTTAATCATCGCCAACATTTCTGGCGTTAACCCGTCATTCCCGTTTGATAAGACTCCACATTGATTTGGTTTTCACTTTTCAAACAACATGGAAATTTAGTGTGTTGAGCATTTTATTTAATTCTAGGTTCGGTTATTTAAAAAACCCTTAAAAAACATCTAAGTCTTTTACTCCTAATTTAATGTTTTAATATCTTAAGTGTATTTTATTTTTTGAAGAACATTTTTCAACAAAACATGTTTCTATCTAAGCTTTAGCACCTAATCCTAAGTTTTCACCTATTTCTAAAACATACAAGCAACTTTGATTCTTCTAAGTTTTTTCCCTTTTATTATTCCTTTTAAAAAACCTTACATTATTTTTTACTTTTAAAAAAAAAAACAAAGACCCCTTTTACATTTTTTTGCCTTTTCTCATTTTTATATTTCCACCATTTTATATTTTTCCTTTCCAAAAAAGAATTTCTCTTTCTTTAAAAAAACAACTTATTTTCGTTTTTTTTATTTTTTTGTTTTTCTTTTAAAACGACCCTTTTAGAATTTTTTTCTTTACTAAAGAACTACTTTTTTCTCAAAGAATTTATTTTTATCCTAAATCCTATATTTACTTTAAAACCCTTTTTATTTTCTTTCTCCAAAACTTTATGACTTTTTTTATTTTTTTTAAAAACGTCTTTATTATTCTTTTTTTATTTTTAAAATCACCAAGCCCATTTATTATAAAAAACTAAATTTCATAGAAAAATCTTTTTTTTTAATTTTTTAAAAATCAAGCCCCTTTATTATTTCACACCACACATTATTATTTTCCTAATTAAATCCCTAACTTTAAGTTTTTCAATTTAACCACATTTATTCATTTTATTCCTAAATTCAAAAGGATCAAAAATCTCTTTTAATGTCAATTATTTCATTTTTAAGATTGAAATTTTCAAAAACAAGTTTTTTTAATTTATGTAAGAACTTAGAAGATCAAATGAAAAACAAAATCAAAATTATGAACAAAACATTTACCAAATTCAAGAATCGATCTTCTAATTTCAACAAACACAACCTAAAAACACAAGCAAACAAACCAACAAAAAAAATCAAGCAAGGAAATGAAATTTTAAGAAAAGAAAAGTAAAGAGAAATTACCGAAAGTGTAGAAATCCCGCACTATCTTTACTCGAACGGACTCCAATTGCCACCAAGAATTGAACCGAAGCTATCCAAGACTCAAACTATTTTCCCGCAAATCTCCTAAAGAACTCAATGAAATTTTTGGATGATTTTCCAATGGTATTTTATTGGTGAATTCATTCTTCATGTGGTGAAGAAATTGCAAACTTTATTCTTCAAAAATTCAACCTAAGACTTCTCCAAATTCGAACAAATTTCCAACAATCTCTAAGAATTTTTTTTTTAGTGATTTTCGGATCACTTTTCCTAAGTGTTTTTCCCTCTCTTTTTTGGTGAATTTGTGAAGTACAAAGGGGCTTTTGGGGGGCTATTTATACTAGCTTTTGTGCTTTAGAATCAAGCAAAATTAAATTCTCAATCCCAAAATTGAAGCCTTAATCCCTTTTTATTTATTTATTTATTTTAATTTTAAATCCTAGCCTTTGATCTTCCTTTCCTTGATCCAATGACCCCTATTAATCCTGCACAAAAAAATAACATAAATGAGTTAGTTTGGGCCTCTTTAAAATAAAAATGGGTTTCTTATTTATTATTTAAAGTGTGCTTTATTTTAAACTAAGATGAACTATTTATTTAGAATGGGCTCTTATATTTATATTTTTACATATTGTCTTATTATTTTTTGGGCTTTAAAAATGGGTTTTGAAAGATGGGTTTTTATTTGTTTTTTATTTAATTTAGATAAGGGTGGGCTTTTTTATTATTTTAAAGGAAAAGGATTTTTTATTTTTTATTTTTTTTATTTACTTTTTTGGATTATTTAAAACTGGAGTGAAAATTTAGTGAGAATAGCTGCCCCTCTTTGCTTATCTCTGTGCAACAAATATAAAGCAAAGACCAAAAGCACTAATTTTCACCGATTTTTCCAAATTAGCTCCATTCTCCAAACGCCTGAACGGATAGGCTAGTTCAATTCTCCTTTTGTCCGAATAGATGAGCGAATTCCATTCTCCAAACGCCCGAACGGATAGGCTGATTTTATTCTACTTGTGCTCGAATAGCTAAGCTGGGTTCTATTCTCCCAAAATGCCTAAGCGCCTGAGCTGGGTTTTGTTCTCCCAAATGCTCAATTAGGCCAAGTCATCTGGAAACTTTCATCCTCCTTATGCTTGGATGAATAAGCGGGTTCCATTCTCCTTATGCCCGAATGGATAAGCGTATCTTCTTAAACATTTCATCCTCCTTATGCTTGGATGAATAAGCAAACTCTCATTTGAACAGGTATTCCATGTACTTGAAAAAACAGAATACAACATGCAAATAATAATTATAACATGCATGCCCCTAGGGATGTCTAGAATATGAATTCATGACAAGTTTTTTTCCTTTTAGAACCCTTTTGATTAGACCGTTTTCTCGATTTTAATGAAATTCTGGTTATCGAGACCAACCCGACTTTCATGAATTCTCTCCTAAACATGCGTAGGTAAGACGATTCGCTTCACTTTTCTTTCAACCCTTCTTAGCGTTTTGGCTTCAAATTCACCATTGCCTGGGATAAGGCCATCTCTTTTGCTTTGGAATTCACTCGTGAGTTATGAACAACTCTGGCTTTTGCTTCATTTTCTGATCATCTGTTGACTGGTTCCATCTTTACATCCTATTCTCACTTCATTGGAAAAATTTAATCCTTATCTTCCTTCCTAATCAACATTTTCGTATTCAAGGATGAACTCAAGTTTCGATCTTGTAAGGTTGCTCTTATCATCATATAAGGAAGGTTGGTGGTTAAGAAATGTTGTTTAAGCGCCCGGACATTCATATGGCTTTTCTTCCTTAAAAGGTTTCGCAACAAGGCTTTTACCTCCACTTCTTCTTTCAAATGCCAGAAGTAATCTTGAACGCCATTAGTGTCGAGGAAACCTTTGAGTACTGCGCATAATCTGTGAAACCCCGAAATCTATTATATTATCTGAGCTGCCCTTTATGGGTTTTCAACTCAGACCCTCCTTTGGTTTCAAAACGCCTTTTGCGAGTTTTCATTTTGAACCCTCCTATTCTGTTTTCTTTTTCGTTTTTTCCTTTTCAGGCATAATACTTCTTGATAGTATCAGAGTTTATCGGGTTTTGAAACTCATTTCCATTCATCTCAACTAAAATCAATGCTCCACCAGAAAGAACCTTTGTCACGATATATGGTCCTTCCCAATTAGGCGCCCATTTTCCTCGGGGATCACTTTAAATTGACAACATCTTCTTTAAGACCATATCACCTTCTTGGAATTCTCTAGGGCGAACCTTCTTTTCATAAGCCATAATCATCATTCTTTGGTACATTTGACCATGACACACGACTTTCAGCCTCTTTTCCTCAATTAAGTTCAACTGGTCATACCTTGCCTGTACCCATTCTGTTTCATCTAACTTGGCTTCCATCAAGACTCGCAACGATGGTATCTCCACCTCGATTGGTAACACAGCTTCAACTCCACATACTAATGAAATTGGGGTTGCCCCAGTAGATGTTCGTATCGCTGTTCGATATGCATACAGAGCAAATGGTAACTTTTCATTCCAATCTTTATACGTATCAGTCATCTTTGCAACTATCTTCTTAATATTCTTATTGACCACTTCTACTGCTCCATTCATCTTTGGGCGGTATACTACCGAGTTGCGATGCTTTATGTTAAACTGCTCACAGACCCCAACAATCATTCGGTTGTTTAGATTAGAGGCATTGTTAGCGATTATGCTTTCTGGTAGGCCATATCGACAAATGATTTCCTTTTTTAAGAAACTAAAAACGATAGACCTAGTTACATTTGCATATGAAGCCGCTTCCACCCACTTTGTGAAGTAATCAATAGCTACCAAGATAAAGCGATGACCATTTGACGCTTTCGGATGAATCTGTCCAATGACGTCTATGCCCCACCTAGAGAATAACCATGGAGATGACATGACATGAAGAGACTGAGGAGGCGGATGGACCTTGTCTGCATAAACCTGGCACTTGTGGCATTTACAAGAATAATTAATGCAATCCCCTTCCATTGTTGACCAATAATATCCGAAACGCATAATTCTTTTTGCCATAGTGAAACCACTAGGATGGGTTCCACAAATTCCCTCATGGACTTCTTCCAAAATCAATTGCGCTTCTTTTGCATCCACGCATCTTAGTAGTACCTGGTCTCGACTTCGTTTGTAGAGGATCTCCCCATAAAGGATGTATCCTGATGCCATTTTCCTGATCATTTTCTGAAGCCTGTGCTGGGTATTGGTGTAGCTTTAAGTACTGTAAGATGTCACGGAACCACGATAAACCATCTTCTTCTTCTTCTTCTACATTATAACAATATGCTGGGGACTCTATCATTTGTAACTTAATGGGTATCATCTCTGAACCCTCACTTGTTTTAAACGTGGCAGCCAAAGTAGCTAACGCGTCAGCCATCTGGATATCTTCTCTCAGGAGATGCTTAAAAGTAATCCCCTCAAATTCTTTAGTTAATTCAAGGACCAAATTGTAATACTCCATCAATTTTGCATCTTTTGCTTCCCATTTGCCACGTGTTTGGTAGATAATCAAAGTTGAATCCCCATAGACTCTCAACTTTCGAATTTTTCTGTCGATGGCATTCCCCTTAGGCCCAATATGCATGTCTCGTATTCTGCCATATTATTGGTGCTATAGAATTTCAGACGGCAAGTAAAAGGATAATGATCTCCTTCTGGCGAAACCAAAACTGCCCCAATACCTCGTCCTAGGGCATTTACAACACCATCGAAATGCATGACCCAGAATTCTGTAGGTAACCCCTCGCCTTCCATAATTGTCTTGTGCACGACTGGCAAGAAAATCTGCTATGACACTTCCTTTTACCACTTTCTGATTCACATACTAGATGTCGTATTCTGAAAGTAACATTTTCCATCGCGTTATTCTTCCTGATAAAACTGGAGCTTCCATCATGAACTTCAATGGGTCTAGCCATGAGATCAACCATGTGGTGTGATACAACAAATACTGCCTAAGCCTCTTAGTGGCCCAAACCAAAGCACAACATACCTTTTCAATTGGAGTATATCTTGTTTCACAGTCAGTAAACTGCTTGCTCACATAATATATCACCCTTTCATTCCTTCCAGTTTCATCGTGCTGACCTAGTACGTAGCCCATTGAATTTTCAAACACCGTTAGATAGAGTATTAACGATTTCCCCATAACGGGTGGCTTTAACACTGGAGGATTAATTAGCTACTCCTTGATCTTTTCTAATGCTGATTGGCATTCTTCATTCCAGGTCCCTGGATTATTCTTTCTAAGTAACCTGAATATTGGGTCACACTTATTCGTAAGTTGGGAGATGAAACGAGCTATGTAATTCAACCTTCACAAGAACCCTCGAACTTTCTTCTGTGTTTGATGAGGTGGAGCTCTTGTATGGCCTTTATCTTGTCTGGGTCAATTTCAATTCCTCTTCTCCTTACTAAGAAGCCTAACAATTTCCCAGATGTAACCCCAAATGTGCATTTGGTAGGATTAAGCTTTAACTGAAACTTTCTCAATCTTAGAAAAAGCTTACCCAAGTTTACTAGATGCTCTTCTTCAGTTCCGGACTTGATGATTATATCATCCACATAAATTTCTATTTCTTTGTGCATCATGTCATGGAAAAGGGTGACCATAGCTCTCTGATACGTTTCCCATGCGTTCTTCAATCCAAAAGGCATTACCTTATAACAGAAAGTTCCCCAAAGAATTACAAAAGTAGTCTTTTCCATATCTTATTGACACAACTTTATTTGATTGTAACCGGAAAATCCATCCATGAACAAGAAAAGGGAATGGCCAGCTGTATTGTCGACCAAGGTGTCGATATGTGGAAGCGAAAAATTGTCTTTGGGGCTTGCTTTATTAAGATCCCTATAGTCGACGCACATTCTTAATTTTCCATCATTCTTGGGCACTGGGACGATGTTTGCCACCCATTCTGGATATTTAGCTACTTCGAGGAATCCTACATCGTACTGCTTCTTGACCTCATCTCTGATTTTCAAAAGTGTATCAACCTTTATTCTTCTAAGCTTTTGCTTTACTGGCTCTCATCCGTTTCTTATAGGAAGCCTATGCATGGCAATATTTGTGTCGAGACCAGGCATATCCTGATATGACCAGGCAAAGATGACTTTATATTCTTGCAGAAGCTCAATCAAATGTTGTCGTGTTCCAACTGAGATGGTGGTACCGATTTTTACTTCGCGCTTCTCTTCTTCAGTCCCAAGATTCAAAACCTCTAACTCTTCTTCGTGGGGCCGAATTTGCTTTTCCTCTCCTTCTACCATTCTAAGCAGTTCATCTGACAAGTCATACCCTTCTTCATCACTAGTACTCTCAACTTCCTCTAAACATAGCAGTAATTCAAATTTAACCTCAGAATTCGATTCGGAGTCATTTGGACCATTGATATCTAAAAACCTGTAAATAAAAGGAGACAATATATATATATATATATATACCAAGAAAGAATGAATAAATGAAATGAAATGATTTGTTATGCTTTAAGGCTTTGTTTTTGCCTTTTGGGGTTTTTATGATCTTTTGGTTTTATTGGTTTTGCGTTGCGAAAGAAAGTTTGCCACAAGATGTAATTGGGGAAAATGCATCTTTTATTGAAATCTGAATCATGGTTTTGACAATAGACCCTTTTACATAAGATCTCTAATTACCCCTGGGTCTAAGGGTAAAAGAGTTGGTTTTGAAAATTACTCTGAGGTAGTCTTGAAAACTTCAGGGATTATTTTCGTAGTCCAGTTCTTCAATTCGGTGTAGGGGCAAATCTTGGATAGACATTTGTTTTCTTCTTCCTCTTCGTCTGTGATGGCATTTACTCCGTTCTTCTGGCAATTTGTCAATGGATTTCCCTTTTCTTTTGAAATTTTTAATGATAACATGCTTGATTTTCTCAAATCGTCTACGACCCTTTTGAATGCAGTGCAATTTTCGACGGTATGCCCTCTTACTCCTGCATGGTATTCGCATTGTGCCTTCTCGTCGTACCATGGATAGGGAGGTGAGAACGAGGGAACATGTCTTGGTAGTACCATCTGCGATTTGACGAACTATACAAACAACTCTGCATAAGTCATTGGGATGGGAGGAAAGTAAGGCCTCGAATTTCCTTGATATCTTCGCTCTTCTTTTAGGGCATTTGCAACCATCGAAGCTGAGGTATTGGGCTTGTTGAACACAACACCTGTTGAACAATTGGGGTTGTAGACATTCGTTGCATTGACTTCATTGTTGTCTCTCTTCTTATATGCCTTTTTTGTTTCCCCACTGTCCAATCTTCCGCTCTTCATGGCTGCAAGGATCAGTTCGCCATTCATTAACATATCCGCAAAATTCTTCTTAGCATGATTGAGCATGCGATCATAAAATGGACCCTTTAGTGTTTCTACAAACATCAGGGTGATCTCGTTTTCTAGCAATGATGGCTGCACCTGTGCCGCTATATCCCTCCACCTTTGAGCGTATTGTCGGAAGCTCTCATGGTGCTTTTGCTCCATCCCTTTCCAGACCAAACGGGTTGGAACCATGTCTGAAACATGCTTGTATTGCTTACTGAAGGCTCTAGACAGGTCTCTCAATGATTTAATGTTCACCCGACTTAATTGCGAATACCAAATGTGCAGCAGATCCTACTAGGCTGTCTTGAAAGCAGTGAATGAGCAACTTCTCATTATCAAGGTACATTGACATCTTTCTACAGTACATAGTGAGATGTGCCGATGGGCATGTGGTCCCGTTGTATTTTTCAAACTCCGGGATCTTGAATTTTGGTGGCGTGACTAAATCAATTACCAAGCTCAGATCCTTGGCATCCATTCCACCATAAGCAGTCCCGTCTTGGAAGGATTTGATCATCCCTTCTAACTTTTCGTACTTTTCGTCCAACTTCTTCTCAGTTCGAACCTTATCAGCAATTTCATCGAGATCGGGAACCTCGAAGTTATTGGCCTCCACATTTGGAACATGAGTGGAAGATTCAGCTACATTGATGGGTGTCTTAGCCTTAGCAGCAGCCTCCCTTCTAAAGGTCGTTCCTGGGAATCATGGAATGTCAGGAGTGTCTCCACCTTCTTCAACCGCATCTGGGTCCTTGAATCCAAGCATTGCAGCTATCGAACGGACCGTCTTCTGATGGACTGCTTCAATTTGTTGTTTCATGTCAACCTCTATTTTCTCTAGCTTATCCTGAATATTCTTTTGGTTTGCCTCCAAAGTTGTCAATCTTTCCTTATATTTCATGGCTCCATTTTGGGCTTGCGTACCGTATTTGTGAGTTGCCTTAGAAATTTTGGATATTCTGTCGTTTTTATTATTAAGTTAGTTTATGAATGTATGCACAAATGAATTCACAAAAGGCAAACAACAAAGCAAACAAGATAATGCAAATGCATGAATGTAGTCGAAGGGCCATCAATTCCATTGAAAATCTGCTCATGAAAAGAAACTCTTTATTAAATAGGAAAGTTTTATTACATCTTTTGGAATTACAAATATATTTTTGTCTGAACACCTAATTCCTTGATTTCTTCAACTAGCCACATGAGTCTTGGTCCCACTTCTCCAACAAGCTTGATATACTGATGAAGAGTTGTAGCTTCATTTGCTAATTTTGTCACATGCTTGTCCATATCTTGGACCTATGTCATCACCATCCTGTCAAACTTATCCCTTTCTTGGAATTTTTGAGCATTATCTCTGAGGCGAGTGAACCAATAGTCGTCCCCTCCTTCAGTAATATCTTCTAGAACTAAGATCTTTGTTCTATACTCTTGAAAGAGATTATCCATCACTTTAACTCGCTCTTTCAGGAATCCATTCTCATTCAAACTAGCTTGGAGTTCTTCATAGGTACGGTCCTTTTGCATCTTGTGAGCCGTTCGACTTAAATTCTCTACTTTGGCTTCTATCTCAATGATAAAGGCTTGACTTTGCTTCAGTTTCTTGGCGGTTTCATCATAGACCGATTGTATCTTTAGCAAATGTGTTTTGTTGTCATGGGCTTGCCTTTTCCATGCAATCGAATCTTCCTTTGACTCTCCTCGAGGTTTTTTCCTTTTCTCATTCTCCACTACTTGTTTCGTCCTCTTTCTATCTTCAACCAGGGCCCGTCGAAACTTTTCTAACTCCTTCTTACCGCGTTCCTTCTACTTCACCACAACTTGTTCTATCTCTTGTCTCCATTGTTCTGGGCTTTTTCAAAGGTCTGCATATCAAACTGTAGCTTGAAGTTTAAGGAAATCAACCCTCTGGATCTCATATCTTTCTTCTAAATTCCCATACATTTTTCTCACTCGGTTGGCTTCTCCCTTGTGCTTTTCTACATCAAGGCTAACTTGAAACTTGTCTTGCAAATTCTGTTCTTTAAGCACTTCGATTTCCAACTTAGCCCGTCTTAGCTCTTCCCTCAGAATGTCAGCCTCTGAAGGAACTATCTTCAAATGTTCTTCTATTGATTTGGCGAGCCCAAGAGTAGGTAACATAACTTTGTCATTCATCCTCGTATATCTCCAAATATCATATTTGGGAGTATACATGCAATGTTTATTAGTCTATATCTTCATAAAATCGCACATCTTCCATGAATCACTGATTTCATGCACCTTGTTTTGCTTAACACTGACGTGGGCATACTCTGAAGTTTCTGTTTCATGTCCCGCACTCAAACTGTCTCCATACTTCCTCTGATTGACCTTAGACCAGTGACGCACTCTCGCATTTTCCTCTTCATTTTTAAGAGCTTTCCATCCATAATTGAACAACTTTCCAAAATCAACCCCTTCTAAATATAAAATGATGCACATGCAAAATAAACAAGATAATAAACATAGATTAACAAAGCAAGGAAAATGAAACAGATAAAACAATCAAAAACAATTTAAATACAGCATTTCAAGACATGTCTCCTCGGATTATTCCTGCGGCTCAACACCCTAGGCTTTCCGCATGGCTCTATTAGGGGTAGGCTCTAAATTCTCAAACTTGGTTTGGTTCTAAAAGGGTACCCGAGCTGTCCTTGTTGTCCTCTAATAAGAGTAGCAAAGCCCTCGACTCTTACCCATGATAGGCTACAAACGAATCGAGTTCAACTCAGGAGGACTCACCACCGAAGCCTTCTCGAAGAATCAATATCCTTACGAAGGCAAAGGGAATGAGTCCCGAAGGTACTTGCTAAGCTCATATGAATAATCAATATTCTTATATGAGCAAAGCGTGGTCCCCCCACTTAAACGAACGTGACAAAGCTCGGGAATAGAGCTTGGAATTAAGTCTTAAATGCGTAAAATAGAGTTATATTCATTCAAACGGCCAAATAAATAGAATCTATTGTGAACTTGCAAATTCAATTTTTTTTTAAAAAACAAAACCTTTTTTTGGAAAACCATTTAAAACCAATTTGTGGGCGGTCTTTTGTTTTTATTTTAAAAATAAAAACACGTCCCCATCAGAGTCGCCAAGTTGTCGCAACCACTTTTTAGGAGGCTTCGACTTTTTGGAAAACACTTTAAAAATTAACGGAGTCGCCACCAATCTTTTTTAAAAAAGTGTGATTGGATCACTTTTAAAAAATAAGGTTATTTTAATAAAATATTTTGTTTTAATAAAATAACAGTTTTGGTCTGCGAAAATAAAAAAAAGGTTCGGGGGTCGGTTACGCGTGGGGAAGGGTTAGCACCCCCACGACGCCCAAATTTAGTACCTAATTGGTTTTAAAATCGTTTTCAAAACTGGAATTTGCAAGTTCAAAAAGGTTCGACTTTACTTGCCCGTTCAATGAATATTAGTCTATTTTAACGGTCTTATCTCCCGGGAGATGAACTGTAATCACCGCCAACATTTCTAGCGCTAACCCGTCATTCCCGTTTGATAAGACTCCACATTGATTAGGTTTTCACTTTTCAAACAACATGGAAATTTAGTGTGTTGAGCATTTTATTTAATTCTAGGTTCGGTTATTTAAAAAGCCCTAAAAAATGTCTAAGTCTTTTACTCCTAATTTAAAGTTTTAATACGCTTAAGTGTATTTTATTTTTGTGAAGAACATTTTTCAACAAAACATGTTTCTATCTAAGCTTTAGCACCTAATCCTAAGTTTTCACCTATTTCTAAAACATACAAACAACTTTGATTCTTCTAAGTTTTTTTCCCTTTTTATTATTCATTTTAAAAAACCTTTTATTATTTTTACTTTTTTAAAAATAAAACAAAGACCCCTTTTACATTTTTTATGCGTTTCCTCATTTTTATATTTTCCACCATTTTATATTTTTCCTTTCCAAAAAAGAATTTTTCTTTCTTTAAAAAAACAACTTATTTTCGTTTTTTTCTTCATTTTTTAGTTTTTCTTTTAAAATGACCCCTTTTAGAATTTTTCTCCAAAACTTTATGACCTTTTTATTTTTTTAAAAAAACATCTTTATTATTCTTTTTATTTTTAAAATCATGAAGCCCATTTATTATAAAAAAACTAAATTTCATAGAAAAATCTTTTTTTTTAATTTTTAAAAATCAAGCCCCTTTATTATTTCACACCACACATTATTATTTTCCTAATTAAATCCCTAACTTTACGTTTTTCAATTTAACCACATTTATTCATTTTATTCCTAAATTCAAAAGGATCAAAAATCTCTTTTAATGTCAATTATTTCATTTTTAAGATTGAAATTTTCAAAACAATTTTTTTTTTAAAATTTATGTAAGAACTTAGAAGATCAAATGAAAAACTAAAACAAAATTATGAACAAAACCTTTACCAAATTCAAGAATCGATCTTCTAATTTCAACAAACACAACCTAAAAACACAAGCAAACAAACCAACAAAAAAATCAAGCAAGCAAATGAAACTTTAAGAAAAGAAAAGTAAAGAGAAATTACCGAAAGTGTAGAAATCCCGCACTATCTTTACTCGAACGTACTCCAATTTCCACCAAGAATTGAACCTATGCTATCCAAGACTCAAACTATTTTCCCGCAAATCTTCTAAAGAACTCAATGGAATTTTCAGATGATTTTCCAATGGTATTTTATTGGTGAATTCCTTCTTCAAGTGGTGAAGAAATTGTAAATTTTATTCTTCAAAAATTCAACCCAGGACTTCTCCAAATTCGAACAAATTTCCAGCAATCTCTAAGAATTTTTTTAGTGATTTTCGGATCACTTTTACTAAGAGTTTTTCCCTCTCTTTTTTGGTGAATTGGTGAAGAACAAAGGGGCTTTTTGGGGGCTATTTTTACTAGCTTTTGTGCTTGAGAATCAAGCAAAATTTAATTCTCAATCCCAAAATTGAAGCCTTAATCCCATTTATTTATTTATTTATTTTAATTTTAAATCCTAGCCTTTGATCTTCCTTTCCTTGATCCAATGACCCCTATTAATCCTGCACAAAAAAATAACATAAATGAGTTAGTTTGAGCCTTTTTAAAATAAAATTGGGTTTCTTATTTATTATTTAAAGTGTGCTTTATTTTAAACTAAGATGAACTCTTTATTTAGATTGGGCTCTTATATTTATATTTTACATATTGTCTTATTATTTTTTGGGCTTTAAAAATGGGTTTTTATTTGTTTTTTTATTTAATTTAGAAAAGGGTGGACCTTTTATTATTTTAAGGGAAAAAGAATTTTTTTACTTTTTATTTTTTTATTTACTTTTCTGGATTATTTAAAACTGGAGTGAAAATTTAGTGACAACAGCCAGAGGTATAAGGTGGACATTGGGTTGATTTTGGATATTTTTTTGATGATGATAAATGTGTTAGATAATTGGATTATGGCTGGGTTAAGTTTTGAGAGTAACCGATGTTATTTTCAATTGTTTTCGGTCGACGATTTATAGCTTTTAGCAAGGCAATGTAGAGGAAGTGCTTGCTGGGATTTTTAATGCACTAAGATGCATTAATCCTCTGTTTTTGTGTGGTAAAAATAGGGGAGAATGATTTGGGAGCAATAAGTGAAGCTTTGGAGGCTTCGAACGTTTGAATTTAGCATCGACGAGTTGAGGTTTCACGTGTCGGTGAGTGAGAACGAAACCTAAAGCTTTGAAAAGGTTTCGAAGTGGTTTTGGGAACTTAAATTAAGCTTGAAACTCTGGTCTAAGTTTGGAAGTATAAAGTGTTACCTCCCTTGTTTACGATTGGCGAAATTGGGTTTAAGGATTGCATTGTACCTACTGTTAAAGCATGTTTACTTACTATTTTAATCATATTTTAATGATGGATGCATTGATAAATGATTCATGTAAGTATGGTTTATACTTGTGAAAGTATGATTTAATGCTTTGGTAATGGTTTAGTAAGTTGCTTTTAAAAACAGTGAGGTACATGGCTGATAATGAATTATATATGCAAGTGATGTGGTTTAAAATGTTATCAGAGATAGTTAGCCGGCTATAGGATTGAGTGCACTATAATTAAGTCACTTCAGGTGTTGAGGGGTTTATGTGTATCGAATACTCCACCACGTGAACCGCAACGGTTGGTGGGTTACATGGTACCGAAAACATTCGTTGGTGGATTATGCGTCTAACCAGTGATTGGGGTGGGTGTCCCGTTGGGGTTGGTATCCTCGGGTTGTGATTGCACCATATTATGGTTGGGATGACATGAAGTGTTGCGAGGACACTTGTTGAATCTGTGTATCCTATATAATGTTTTGGAAATGGAACTTGGTTAATGATCACTTGAAAGCCAATATAATTGTGGTCTTATCATGTTGATGGTTTATGTTTTTTAATGGTTGTTTATACACATTTACTCTTTAAGCCTTACATTGGTAGTATGCATAGGAAAACTTAAATTGAGGTGTAGCAATGGGAGTTGCTGATGATCCATGATACATGTTGCATATTGTTTAATATGCATGTTTTGAAATGTAAGTGCATGTTTTGAAAAGGGTATGATGGTGTTGATGATGTTTTGAAATGAGATTTCAATGAGTTTTGTATAATAATTTTAAATGCATTGATGGTGTTTTAGTTTTGAGCATTCCTCACTAAACCTTGCATGCTCACGCTCTCCTTATCCATCAATGCTGAGATTTAAAGGTTCAAAGGCACGTGGAAGCAAGGGATAAAGAAAGACCTCGTTGTTGAACATATGTTTCAGATTAGACTATAAGAAATAAGGAAAATAGGGGTTCAATTGATATTTTGGGAGATGTGTGTAAACTCCCTATTTAATCAAGTTTGAGTTGTTGTTTTAGACTTGTAATTTGCCTCTTTTGGTTGATATTTGTTTGGTTTTTCATTTCGGTTGTTGAATGACTTGTATTCTAAGAAGCATGCCTTTATATTTCCAATTCAAGTATCATGCGTTGTATAAAGCATGTATCTCAGATGTTTTGTTATGGATTAGTCCTTAGTATACTGGAGATTATGTTTGGTGCTTGTTGGGATGTGTTCGGATCATCAAAAGCATGAAAAACTAGCATATTTGGACATTTCAGGTCCAAGTGTATCGATAAGGGTAGAGGTGTATTGATACAACTAAGTGATTTTTTGACCCCCCGTATCGATACGGGGGAATGTTTATCGATACGCCCTTATGTTTTTGAGATTCTGGAAAACAACGTATTGATACGCAACAAGGGCCGCATCGATACACCTTTGTGTACCGATACACTTTGGAGCTGTATCGATACGCCTGGTAGGTAAGTTGGTTAATTATGTTACTAAAGGTTTCATATTCTTCTATTTTGGTCCCTAATCGTTATGCGTGTAATTAATTGAGTTTGGTTGATGGAATCAAGTTGAAATTTGACATGTGAGCATAAAACCTGATTAATTGAATATTGGTAACTTCAATTTCACAATAAATCACTGTAATTTGTCATATTTTCAATTTGATCCCTAATTACAAATCGATGCAACTGGATGTCAATTCGACACTCGGTTGAGTTGAGATTTCACCCATTGTTTGTATGTTCACCATAAGAACTAATTGCGCATTTAGAAAAGATAAAAAGAAAAAAATGGGACGTTTCTCGATTTAATCTTCTGGGTTTGTTTCGCCAAACCCTAATGTAACTCAGTCGGTTCGATATGGCGTCTAAACCAGATCAAGGGGGTTACATTTGTTGGTATCAAAGACATGTTTGCGATAATTGGGATGTGTTATGATTGTTGTAAGGATGGTACAAATTGATTTCTGATGTTTGTTATGCACGGTGATTGTGAAATGCACGTTGATTTCTATATGCCATGTTGAGGGGAATTTTGGGGGGAACACATTGTCTTATTACTATAGTCTGAAATTTTTTATTTAAAATGCAAGTCTTGGATCCTTGGTTAAAGATGGCCTGATTATTTGTTTTATGTTATCATCATGCCTTAGATATACTCTTACGATGCCACCAAGGATAGAACTGAGAGAGCTGCGAATGCTGCTGCTGATGGGTAGGGAAATCGAGAGAATATTGTACCTCATAGGGGTATTCCACCCGAGCCAATTGGGCCAGGGCTGGGTAATATGGCACCTTTGATTCAGGCGATAACTGAAGCCTTTTAAGTTGTCATACTTGAGGTGTATAATCATGGGAAAACGGGTTTGCCATTGGAACTCTTGTATAGTTCAGGAGGTGTTGAGTTCAGGGGGTTGGTGCCCAAGTTTTCTAAAGAGTGGTTGGCCAGTACTATTCGAATTTTAAATCAGATGGGATGTAATGATGACCGTAAGCTTAGATGTGTTGTGTCCCTGTTGCAGGGAGATGTGTACATTTGGTGGACAACTGTGATCACGGCTCTGGAGACAGGCGATATGACCTGAGAGTTCTTTCGAACTACTTTCTGGAAGAAGTATCTCAGAGTTAGATACTTGGATGAAAAGAAGCACGAGTTTATGAGTTTGGTTAAGGGCAGTATGTTTGTGGCTGAGTATGAGGTTCAGTTTATTCGGTTGAGCCAATATGCTCATGAGTTAGTACCTGACGAGAGACGTCGCTATGATCGTTTCTGTTATGTATTGGTGAAGGATGTTAAGACATACGTGTTGGCGTCTGACTACATCGATTTCGATGTGTTGGTGACATAGGCAAAGGATATTTAGCAGAACCTGGGTTTGGCCGTTCATGTGGAAGGTTTTAGGTCTAGCAAAAGAACTACTGATTCAGGCTCTGGTGGTGGTCAGTATAAGAGGCACCGTGATTGGAGGTATCGTCTAGAATCGAGATGCGGTGGGGGTAATGTTGGGCGAGGAGCGCAAGGTTTGGGTAATCGAGCTAGAGTGGAGTATAACGCCTGTTGGGTTTATGGATCAAGTGATCACTTAAGGCATGACTGTCCACGTTTAGCTCGTGAAGGGCAAGCACTTGCACCTATTGTTGCTAACTCCTTTTGGAGCTGTGGATCGAGTGAACATTTGAGATGTGATTGTTTGTTGTTGGCTGGCGGTGGTCAGGCTAGTGCACCTGCGGTTGCACCACAAAGAGGACGTGTCGTGGCCAGTGATAATTTCAGTGTAGGGATGAGGGGCCGAGGATGGTGGCTTATGTTGTTTCTATTCAACCTGAGGGTAGTGGTCCTACGAGGGTGTACGCACATCGCGAGTGACGCAACGACACTGGTGTGATTGAAGGTACATTTATGTTAAAAACTTTTCCATTGTATTATTTGGTAGATTCTGGTTCTATGCATTTATATATTTTGCGTGAGCATGCGCATTTGCTTAATGTACTTGTTGAAGTTCTTGATGTGGGTATGCAAGTAACTAGTTCATTTAGAGGGTCGATGGTTACAAGGAACATGTATAGGAGGTGTTCCTTGATGGTTCAAGGTTATGTGTTTGCGACAGATTTGATGGAATTTCCATTCTATGGTTTTGACATAATCCTGAGGATTGGTTAATGGAACATAGAGCAGTGATTTATTTTGAGACCAAATGGGAGGCCTTGAGATTGGCATACGATTATGAAGTTGTAATTGTGGGTGAGAATGTTAAATTATTATCCAATGTTGTAACGGCTCTTGAAGCGAGTTGGATCATGGATTTGGGTTCTTAGGCATTCTTAGCCTATATTATGAATTTGGGGTCAAAAGAGGTGCATGCTCAGGACATTCGCACTGTATGTGAGTTTTCGGGTGTTTTTCCGGAGGAGTTACCAGGATTGCCACCGAACAGAAAAAGTCAAGTTTGGCATTGAGTTGTTTGAGAACACAATTCTGGTGTCCATTGCTCCTTATCACATGGTGCCGAAAGAGTTGAAGACGCAACTTCAAGAGTTGTTTGATCGTGGGTTTATTCGACCTAGTGTATCGTCGTGGGTGCGCCGGTTTTGTTTGTGAAAAAGAAGGATGGCACGATGCATATGTGCATTGATTATCGACAACCGAACAAGTTGACAATTAAGAACAAGTACCCTTTTGCCACAAATTGATGATTTGTTTGATCAGTTTAGAGGCGCATTGATGTTTTCTAAGATTGATTTGAGGTCTGGGTATTACCAGTTAAAGGTGAAGGATGTGGTTGTACCCAAGACTACCTTTTGTACAAGGTATAGGCCTTTTGAGTTCTTGGTGATGTCGTTTGGTTTGACCATTGCTCCTGCATTCATGGACATAATGAATTGGGTGTTCCACGAGTATTTGGATCAATTTGTAGTTGTGTTTATTGATGATATCCTTGTGTACTCTCGTACCGAGGAGGATCACGATAGAGACCTTCAGATTGTGTTGCAAGCTGTTGGAGAATTAGTTGTATGACAAGTTGAGTAAGTGTGAATTTTGGCTTAGGAAAGTTGTTTTTCTTGGACATGTGCTGAAGGGATTCGGGTTGATCCTAGCAAGATTGAGGCGATAATTGGATGGAAGTCAACTAAGTCAATACTGGAAGTTAGTAGTTTTCTTGTGTTGGTTGGTTACTATCGTAGATTTGTGGATGGATTCTCGAAGATTGCTGCTCCTTTGACTAAGCTGTTGCAAAAGAATGTTAGTTTTGAGTGGATGGAGGATGGGCAACAGGCTTTTGAGAAGTTGAAAAAAGCGTTGACACAAGCTCCAATATTGATTCAACTAGAGTTAGGAAATGAGTTTGTAGTGTATAGTGATGCATCTTATGTTGGCTTGGGATGCATGTTAAATTAAAAGGGGAAGTTGTGGCTTATGCATCTCGGCAGTTGAAGGTGCATGCGCTCAATTATCCTACGCACGATATTCAGCTTGCCGAGGCGGTGTTTGCATTGAAGATTTAGAGACATTATCTTTATGGTGAGAAGTGTACGGTTTACACAGATCATAAGATTTTGAAGTATTTCATGTCTCAAAAGTAGTTGAATCTTAGGCGATGAAGATAGTTGGAGTTGTTTAAAGATTACAACTTGATAATTGAATATCATCTTGTTAATGCCAATGTCATGGCTGCGGCTTTGAGTAGAAAGGTGGTTGTGGATTTGAGAACGATGTGTGCATGGTTGAGTGTGTTGCGAGATGGTGGGTTGGTGGTATAATTGCAAGTAAAGCATTCTTTAATACAATTGATTAAGGAGAAGCAATTGCTTGATGATTCGTTGGTACCGCATATTACGAACATTGTGGAGGGTAAATGGACTTTTGTTTTAGTGATGATGATGTTTTGTGTTTTAAGATTCGAGTAGTTGTGTCGGAGGATGTTGAGTTGAGGCACACTATTTTGACCATAAACTCGTACTTAGCCACTTAACCTCGTACTTATCCCTAAGCCGAGATGGTTTAACCATAAACTGGAAAACGCGTATTTATTCCGTTCGTATGCTTGACTCTCCCGATATCAAACAAATGGATAACCTCACAATACTCTCCCGATACTCTTGCGAGATTTGAAAACCAGAATAAATAAACTTGAAGTTTTATTGCTTGAACAGAAAATTCCTAAAACAGTACAATCCTTGCAACTACTTTACAGAATCAACCCTTAGCCCTAGGGGGGATTTAGAACATGATGAAAAGGGGGGAAACGACTAGGAATTGGATGTGAACTATGATGTCCTTCCCTAGGTCGAATTACATGCCTTTATATAGGCCTTGGGTCCAAGTTATATAATATGGAAAGAGTACAAGTTTAAACTAAAGTGCAACTCTTATTAAGATTAAATCTTCAGAGTAGATGCCTTTGATTCGTCCCCTTTTCTTGCCTTGAGTTTCTTCCTTGGACTTTGGGCTTGACCTTCATTTTGCCTAGGGGCTTAGAAAAATATAGGAGTGGTCCACGACAGATCGGCTTTAAATCCTCTATCTGTCGAGCTCCACTTCACTTCTCCGTTTCACCCTTCTGTCGTCATGGCTACCACGGCAGTGGCCACGGTAGCGATTTCTCCTCGTCTCCAGTACTATGTTCTGCTCTTTTTCTGCCATAAGTCTGCCGCAGTAGATACCTGCAAAAGTGACCAAAATCAGTAGCAACTGTGCCATTTTATCTAATTGTGATGTATATGTGGAAATCTATCCTAAATGCAATGAATTGTGCTTGAATGCAGCATAAATATGGGTAAATGAGGGGTAAAATATAGAACTTTTATTCACTCATCACACCCCCAAACTCAAGTTCTTGCTTGTCCCCAAGCAAATCCAACCTAAGACTTTTTTTTGGCTTGGCTTAACTAATTGAACCTTTATTACCTACAGCATATTCGATATCAAGAGCAGTACCTTGTTGGGTGTTTATGGACTTATCCGGAACAACGCTATAATTCTTGTGCAAGTGTGTGCCGATTTGTGAACAAATATGTGCCTATACTCCTTTAGTTTACTAGAGTAGTTATACTTCTCACTTGATTTTATGCTAATTTTATTTTTTATGGAGGCAATTTTTAGTCTCCTTTAGTTTTTTCTAACTTAGACTCAAAGTTTGTTTCCTTAATTTTACTAGAGCCTGTTTTTGGGCACCTCTAGCTATCTTCCTAGAACCGGTGTTAGGCACTTCTAGGGCAACTGAGTCTATTTTCTTTTTCTTTTCCTAGAGCCAGTGTTAAGCACCTCTAGGGGCAACTCAAGTGTTAAAGTTGTCTACTCTAAGTCGCTAACAGTAGCCTAGGCAACATATAAGTCACAAGGGTGTTTTTGAATTTCATAACTATAGCAAGGCTCTAAATAGTTCCTAAAAACATCCTAAAGGCACTGTCACGACAGAGTATGTCGCGGTAGGTAAGTTCAGTTCAAAGACTTAAGCCAAATTTTTATTGTATTATTATTATTATTTTGACACAAAAATAAACTTACAAATAAACTAATAATTAGACAAAAATTTAAGACACAACTAACAACTTCATTAATGGAGGGATGCCACCCCCAAACTCGAGGGTTGCATTGCCCTCAATGCATGACAAAAGAAAAATGAAAACATAAAAGTAAATACATCACAAAATAGATAAAACAACAAAGACAACAAAATATAAGAGAGAAACTTAAGTTGAGGAGTTGTCGTCGCTGCTGCTGATTTAGAGCTGCCGACGGGCAGTGACTTTCATGGCATGGGCTGGCAGTGTGCTGGGGGAGGCAGAGGCCATTTTCTTTTTTGCTTCCCGAGGTGGCTGGACATGTGTCGGTGAGATGTGTGGGGGCTTGTCCAGAACCTCGAGATCATCGTCGGAGCTGCTACTGCTGCTGCTGCTGGCAGATCTGCCTTGGCCGGAGGGTCATTCGACAGTCTTATTGAGCTTCTTCCTCTTCATCGGAGGGAAGTCCTTTGAGATGTCTCTTGCTACTGAGGGCTCGCCGTCAGAATCCTGCCAAACGGAAGAGGAGGAGAACCCTTCAAAATATTCTGGGTCAATTTCCGGCAGGGGTCCTTTCTCTTCTCGCCTTTGGCAGTGGAAGATTGTCTGCCGCCTTCAGCTGTCATGGCAGGTGTGGGTGTGGAGGCAACAGAGGGAGTTCTGGGGCTCGCATCAAGAGTGGGGGCAGCAAAAAGGTTTTCTGGGAAGGAGGGAAATTGTGCATTGGTAAAATTTAAATCATTTTTAATGAAATTTACCATTGCGGCGGTGAAAGTCCCTCATAAAGCCCATCAGTCCGAGCTGTCGTTTCTCCATCCTTTTCAGCGTTGACAGAATCTGGCCGGAGGTGTCTGCTGGAGGTTCTGCTGTTGTTTGCTCCCGTTCTGTCGCAGCATGCTTCGTAGAATCAAGGGTCTGTCATCGGTTCTATCGTGGCAGTGGGATTCATGTACGAAAGAAGGGTGGCAGCCTTCAACTCCATCAGACTATAAATATTTCGCTACGTCCACCCTTTTCCTTGGACCTTGACGTCTTCCTCAATTTCCGGTACATTGTTGCCTCGACAGATGGTGGTGAGGAGGTAGGGGTAGACGAGGGGGCCCGACGGTCGGAGCGCACACTCAAGGATTCCGTCCCGGATGTAGCGGCCGATATTGATTTGCCTCTCGTTCAGAATAGAGTGGACAAGGGCTAACCTCGGTCTGTCGACAGTGCTGTTGTGGGAGGATGACATGATGTGCTTCTTCACGAAGTGGTTCCACAGTTTGGCTTGTGGGGTCAGCTAGGTCCTCCTCACGGTCCACCGATGCTTTGGGTCTTCGTTCGACTTCGTGCCTTCCTCTGTAAGCTCTACCATGATCGCGTCGTAGTCTGCTGATGACAGACTGTCCACGAACCTCTGGTGGGCATCTTCCTTTTTGCTGATGTAAAGACCGTACAACATGTTGATGTATGCCGGCTCGAGGGAGATCTCTTTGCCTTTGACTGTTACTATCGTGGCATCCTTGTCCGAGACGGCATCATAGAATTCTCGGACGAGTGTGATGTTCATCTCTTCAGGCTGGGCAGCGAACATCTGCCACTTGAGTGCTATGGTTTTTCGGGCGATGAAAACTTCGAGCCCTAACTCTCCGGTCTTTTGGGTATAGATAAACCCTCTTTCTTCCCACATTTCTCGTTTATGAAACGAGCTATAGTACCTCTTGGTAGATTCTGTGGATGCGAACCGGTTGGGTATGCTGTCGTGGCTTGGAGTTCCTACTGCCATGGCAGAAGTGGAGGTAACACTTTTTTCGGGTTGTTCTGCTGGCCATTGCAAGGAAACTGTAGCAAAACGAGAGAAAATTTTCTGAAATCTAAAATCTGGGAAACAAGTTGAGAGAATGAAAATGAGATGAGAAATGGAAATGGAGTGGGGGTTTATATAGAATGAAGATTTTCTTCCCGTTGGGTCTGTAATGGCAGGCGCGAATAACGGGGCCAGCTGTTACGCGGTTTCTGACGCGTATGTCACACGTTTCCGTGTCTACTGCGCGTCTGTTACGCGTTTACGTGTCTGCCGCGACAGCGTCATGACATGCTGTAGTTCCCGCGTCTATCGCGACAGCTGGTGACCAGCTATGACGACAGGCGTGTCCGTTGGGCTTTTTAGGCTGTGATGAATGTGTTGGGCTTGTTCATTACTCCTCTTTGCCTTGCTTCCTTTATTTCCTAAAAAGAAAAAATAAATAAATATATTGAATTAAAATCTAAGAAAATAATAAAATAAATAAATAAATAAAAGTCTTTTTCCTAATAAATAAGTAATAATATATATATATATATATATATATATATATATATATAATTAGGTTAATTTAGGGATGCCTTGGGAGCATCTCCTAAAGTAACCACTTCCTGCTTCCTTGGGGCTTCAGTCCCCTGATATTGCCTTGCTCTCTGCCCAGTATTCATGACATGTGTAATCTGGCCCATCTGAGTCTCTAATGACTTTAGAGTGGCTTCATGATTGGCCATTCTCATCTCGGTTTTATCCATGAACATCTCTGTTTTCTTGACAAAGTGGTCCATATTCGACATGTATGCTCCAGTCTGAGACATGAAAGTGGCCAGAGTCTGCTCTATGGTGCTCACAGGTGATGTCGGCTATTGTGAATGTTGCTGCTGCGGGTGCTGTCGTGACAAAATTCTTATTCCTTGATTCTGTCCACTCTGGTTTAGAGGATTTAACGCAGCATTTGGATTGCTCCATGAGAATTTAGGATCTTTCTTCTAGTTGGGGTTGTAATGGTTGGGATCATAAGTTCTATTTCTATTGTAGTTCCCAATATACATTCCCTCTTCTAGCTGTAGAGGGCAATCTGCTGAACTATGATTCCCACTACAGGTTTCACACACCTCTTCTGCAGAATATGTGGCCTTAGAATCCTTCCGCTGCAGATTTTCCACTATCTTTGTGAGGTATGCAACCTGTGATTTCATCGAGTTGTCAGCTTCATACTCCTTTACAGAGATTCCTCGTTTTCCTCCTCTCCTGGCTGTAGGGAATTGCTCATGGTTCTTTGCCAGCTTTTTCAACACTTGCATTGCCTCGTCTGGTTTTTTATCTAGTAGCAGCACATTCGCTACTGAATCTATCCTTAGTCGGGTGTTTGTGTTGGCATCATAGTAGAATTTGATGACTTGATTCCATAGAGGGAATCCATGTATTGGGAAGTTTCGTAAGTGTTGTAAATCTGTCCCATGCCTCGTGCATTGGTTCGTCATCTTCCTGTTGAAAAGTGGCAATCTCGTTACGCAATCTTTCAGATAAATGGGAATGATTAAAACGAGAAAGGAATTCACGAGAAAGGTCTGCCCATGTTCGTATTGAACCCGACGTTAATTTATTCCACCAAGTTTTAGCTCTGTCTCTCAGTGAATGAGGAAATAGCCGGAGCCTCAGTACTTCCGGATTTATTCCTGGCAATCTAAACGATCCACAAATTTCTTGGAACGTTTTCAAATGTTCTCGGGCATCCTCAGTTGCAGCACCACTAAACTGGCCAGCGGAATTTATCATGCTGAACATAACAGGTTTCAGCTTGAAATTCTCGGCTTCCACGTCTGGCAAGGTGGTCTCCAATTCAACATGGTCGTTGACCATGTAGTCGCGGCAGGACTGCTGTGCGGCAGCAACAGCAGGCCGTTCATTCTGGACATTTTGGGGAGGATCTTCAAGGGGTCCTAGGCCCTTGGGTGCGGGAGCCTCGCACACCATCGGGTGACCAGGCCCTTGGGTGCGGGAGCCTCGCACACCATCGGGAGGATGCCGACACTAGGGTGCGGAATCCCCGCACACCATCGGGAGGTCCTAGGCCCTTGGGTGCAGGAGCCTCGCACACCATCGGGTGACCAGGCCCTTGGGTGCGGGAGCCTCGCACACCATCGGGAGGTCCTAGGCCCTTGGGTGCGGGAGCCTCGCACACCATCGGGAGGTCCTAGGCCCTTGGGTGCGGGAGCCTCGCACACCATCGGGTGACCAGGCCCTTGGGTGCGGGAGCCTCGCACACCATCGGGAGGATGCCGACACTAGGGTGCGGAATCCCCGCACACCATCGGGGTGCTGAGAGAAAGTGTCCCCATTTCAGACATGTCAATGTCTACTGGGAGCAATGCTGGAAAGTTTTTTTAGCTCTGGTCATCATCTACTCCGTTGTTCTGCCTTCCGTTTACCATTGCTTCTAGCTGTTCCTCAAGATAGTCGTTTCTTTCTATCAAGAGTCGGACTCGGTTCCTGAGTTGGTACGTGCGTTCGATTTCAGAGTCTAGTTCGTACTCAGGTTCTTTGCCTCGTCTAGATCTGCGCATAAGCAAACAACAAACCTTTTGAAAAGCACAGGGTAAATAACACGACTAAAAATAATAATAAAATAAAAAGAAAAAGAAAAAGAAAAGTGCACTAATAAAAAGGGTAAAGATATGTTGCTAGTCCGCGGCAACGGCGCCAAAAACTTGTTGTGCGTGCAGAAGTCCTATCGCAGATAGTGCAAGTGTACACGACGCAAGTAGTAAAGTGATACTTGGAGTATTGGATATCGTCTCCACATGGACTGGAAATAGCTCTATCCTTTAATTGCTGCACAAGATAGAGAAATAGTTCAATTGGATTGGTGAAGTAATTTTGATAAACAACTAAAATAACAGAGTAAAGAATCAGGTTTAAGAAATAGGCCGATATTGATTTGCTTAGTAATGCAGGTGTTGCACTGTAAGAGGAAATTATGTTCTGTCGTCGTCCCTGTCGTGGCAGCACCTGTCGCGGCAGAAGTCTGTTGATGTCGCGGCAGCGATCACACAACTCTGCACTTCAAGCTTGGCAAGAATCCCTGTTATAACTTGTGCTATCCCTAGGCCCAAGTTCTGTTGATGAGCACTACTTAGATGATACCTCCCAGCGTGAATCGAAGGGTGAACACCAATGTTGTTGAATTCTTCCTTAGCCACTTAACCTCGTACTTATCCCTAAGCCGAGATGGTTTAACCATAAACTGGAAAAAACGTATTTATTTCGTTCGTATGCTTGACTCTCCCAATATCAAACAAATGGATAACCTCACAATGCACTCCCGATACTCTTGCGAGATATGAAAACCAGAATAAATAAACTTGAAGTTTTATTGCTTGAACAGAAAATTCCTAAAACAGTACAATCCTTGCAACTACTTTACAGAATCAACCCTTAGCTCTAAGGGGGATTTAGAACATGATGAAAAGGGGGGAAACGGCTAGGAATTGGATGTGAACTATGATGTCCTTCCCTAGGTCGAATTACATGCCTTTATATAGGCCTTGGGTCCAAGTTATCTAATATGGCAAGAGTACAAGTTTAAACTAAAGTGCAACTCTTATTAAGATTAAATCTTCAGAGTAGATGCCTTTGATTCGTCCTCTTTTCTTGTCTTGAGTTTCTTCCTTGGACTTTGGGCTTGGCCTTCATTCTGCCTAGGGGCTTAGAAAAATATAGGAGTGGTCCACGACAGACCAACTTGAAATCCTCTATCTGTCGAGCTCCACTTCACTTCTCCGTTTCACCTTTCTGTCGTTATGGCTACCATGATAGTGGCCACGGCAGCGACTTCTCTTCGTCTCCAGTCTTGTGTTCTGCTCCTTTTCTGCCCTGAGTTTGCCGCAGCAGATACCTGCGAAAGTGACCAAAATCAATAGCAACTGTGCCATTTTATCTAATTGTGATGTATATGTGGAAATCTATGCTAAATGCAATGAATTATGCTTGAATGCAGCAGAAATTTGGGTAAATGAGGGGTAAAATATAGACCTTTTATTCACTCATCACTAACACTTTTCTAATACCATTTACGCCCTATTGCTCGCAAAAAAATCTTTCACGCCAAGAGTCTATATGTTTTTTGCGCCCCAGGAAACATACTGAGAGGGAATTTATACCATTAGACCTTGAGACTGAATGCACCTTGCGTAGATTAAGAAAGTAGATTCGAGAGATGAATCATAGAAATCAAGGAAATAGAGGAGTAAATGGTGTTCAAAACAATCAAGAGAATCAACTAGGAAATGGAGGAATACCATTACACGATAATAATGCCATCAACAATGCTGAATAAGAGAGACCCATTCAAGAGCAATCAACACATGACATTACATGACATTTAAAGCAATTCATGGAGATATGCCAATTGTTTCAGCAACCTAGAGTATCTAAGGACACTGTGAAGTTGAAATTATTTGCTTTTTCTTTGAGAGACAGAGCAAAGACATGGCTCAATTCCTTTCCTTTCATATTTAAGCAATGTGCTAATCAAGTGATCCGTCGTTGTGTGCCAGAGGATGAGCAGCATGCTATTTTGCAACTGTTCCATGTCGCGTCATATGGACACTTTGCTGCACTAAAGACTGCTGCCAAGGTGTTGCAGTTGGGGTTTTATTGGCTTACACTATATAAGGATGCTCATGACTACACCAAGGCATGTGATCCATGCCAACGGACCGGGAATATCTCAGGCAGACATCAACTTTCGCTCTAGAACATTATGTCAGTTGACTTATTCGATGTTTGGGGGATAGACTTTATGGATCTATTCCCCCCATCTTTTGGCAATATATATATATATATATATATATATATATATCCTTGTGGCAGTCAATTATGTTTCTAAGTGGGTAGAGGCTATTGCATTGCCAACAAATGATGCCAAGGTCGTTGTCAAGATTTTGCACAAACATATCTTTACCTATTTTGGTGCTCCTCGAGTGATCATTCATGATGAGGGCACCCATTTTAAATGCAATCTAATTTCTAAAGCTTTGTGCAGGTATGAGATACAACAAAGGATAGTCACAACCTACCATCCACAGAAAAATGGGCAAGATTGTGGATATAGAACTGCTCCTAGAAAAGATTATGAATCCTTTGAGAAAGGATTGGTCTTTGAGACTAGATGGGCTTTTTGTGGATATAGAACTGCTTTTAAAACTCCGTTGGGCACTTCACCTTTCAAGCTTGTATATGGTAAACCATGCCATCTTCCAGTAGAGCTTGAACATAAAGCTTATTGGGCAGTCAGAACACTTGACATGGCATGAGCTACAACGAGAGAAAAAGGATGCTAGACCTCAATGAGTTGAAAGAATTCTGAGCACTTGCCTAAAAGAATGCCAAGATATATAAGGAAAGAACCAAACATTGGCATGACAAGAAAATTATGCCAAGACATTTCAAGGTAGGTCAACTCGTTCTTCTTTTTAACTCACGACTTAAATTTTTTCTAGGCAAGCTTAAGTCGAGATGGTTGGTCCCTTTTGAAGTAGTACTGCCCTATTCCCATGGTGTTGTGGACATCAAGGATTTGAAAATCGGAGAAATTTTTAAGGTAAATGGTCATCGCTTGAAGCACTATTTTGAGGGACAACAGAAAAATACCAAGGAGACTTTCTCTTGGCAAAAATACCATGACACCATCGACATGTTTAAAACTTTCTACATATTAGGTTAGATGTTTCTTTTTGTTTTTTTAGGATTTTCCATCAGTTTTTATTTTCTTTTAGTCTTTATTTTTTTATATTTTCTTTTGTTGGGTTGAAATGTTTCATTTGAGTGGATGTAGATTTGGTGCCAGACCGATATATTAAATTTTTGATGAGTGGTAGGATTGAAAGATGCCATGCCTAGAAGTGGTGCCAGCAACTATGCTTGGCAAGTGGCCGGAGTAACTTGGGGAGAAGAATTACCCTATCTTGATCTAATTTAGACCATGAGATAGAAAAATAATAAACCCTAACCACCCAAAAATTAAGGTAATTTAAATTCAATTTAATTACATTATCACTCCAAATCATATCACTTTAAATCCTATCCTTATCACTTATCCTTTCTATAAACTATCACATCATCCATTTTTCTCTTCCCAAAACACGCCAACTTTCATCATTACCTTTTTTATACCCGCCATAATTACTTTACTCTAACACTCAACCTTTCTATCTTTTAACCCCTTCATTTTTCTTTCATTTTCTTTTTACTTTATCTTCTTTACCTAGCAGGTTAATTCTCTCTCTCGTTCCACCCAAGAAACTCAAGCTTTTGTTTCTTTTCTTTTAAAAAACTTCAATGGCTTCTTTATCTAAACCCTTTAGGACCTTCTTCAAACGAGGAAATCCAAACGAAGTATGAAGATCACTTTGCTTCAAGAGAAACTTTAGTTTCGAGCCTGGGAAAGATCAGGTCTTTCCCTCTGAGTTCATGGATATCGTCGCCAAACACAAGTGGAAGACTTTTTGCCAAAAAAATGGGTGAGATCCTTCCAAATCTTGTTTGTGAAGTTTATGCACATTTAACTACTAAAGCAAACTCATTTTTGATGATTCGAGGAGAATGTGTGCATTTTGATGAAGGGTCTATCAATATATAGCTCAAGTTGGATAGGGGAATGAGCATGCCGAGTTTTTTGCCAACATGACCGCTACTAAGCGTAAGACACTTTTGGAAGATTTGTGTGAACCGAGCACAGAGTGGATCGTATCCTCCAAAGGACACCGTACAGTCAAAAGAGTGGCCCTTAAACCACAAGCGAAGGTCTTGAACCATTTTCTCAAAGCAAGTTTGATGCTAATGACCCACAATGAAACCATTTCAGAGGACCAACTGATTTTGTTCCATTCTATTCTGGCGGGCTGAAAATTAATGTTGGCTGGATTATAATCGATGAGAGATACAAGTGTGCCCTAAAGCCAACTGGACTTTTGTTCTTTCCTCTTCTAATTTGTAATATTTGTTAGCGATACAATGTGCCTACGAAAGAGGAAGACGTTGTCCCCAAGGTAAAGGGCTACACAATTACGCTAGCCGGCTAGAGGAACCTCACTAGCATTACTGTGAAGGATACAAACAAGGGTGAGGGCAAATTTGCCACGCCAACACCCAAGGCCAAGGTACCAAAGACAAAGACAACAACATCAATGCCCGCAGAGGCAACAACTTTTCTCGCCCATGTATATCACCTATAAGAATTAATTCTTAGAAAGTTAGAGGAGGAAGCTCTGGCAATATGAGCGCACCAAAGACACTGCCATCAAAGAAACCTTGGCGAGCCTCTCTCTAGGAGTCATGCCAGCCTTCTCAGTGGGGATCTTTGCCGATGACTGTGCAATGCCAACTAGCCCAGTGCCCAGTCCAGTACCATCCACTACCACAAAAACTATTTCCCCTATTAAAGATGAAACTATCAATTGCTACGGCACAAGTATCTAAGGATAAAAGTGAGAAGAAACCTGCTTCCCCTACCGAGTTAGCAGCCATGCCAACCATTTGAGCCGGTGAAGGTTGTGAAAGAAATCCTTGCCTCCACTGCCGCTCAAGGATGAAGCTGAAAGAAGAGGATGGCCTATGACCGTGGAAGCTTATCCTAGAAAAAGGCCCGAGCCAAGTTAGCAGTTGAAGCTCGTGCCACCCAAGGAGGAGACTCTTCTAAAGGGGAGTCTTCTTCTTCCTAACTCTTTGTATTTCATTTGCATTCACATGTTCATGCATTTTTATTTTTTATGTTTTGTTGTATATATGTGTTGTTTCATGCATTGAGGACAATGCACACATTGGGTTTGGGGGTGCCATGTCATTCATGTTTATTTTCTGTACTGCATTATGTTTTCATGTCATGTGATATAGGTTAGATTAGGATTAATGCCATGCATACCGAACCACTAAAAAAGTAAAAAAGAAAATTTTGTCTCGACCGATTTTTGAAGCATGTTAACATTTGTTAGGCAAGTTTAATTTGACCTAGGCGTCTATCCGATGAAGAATTTTAAAATCTTTAGATACATATGCCATCAAGACAGTATGCCAGGATTGCTTGCCAATTGATCTCTAGTTTAGGGAATTGAATTTACACTTAACACATGGTATGTATCTAGTTCCCTAGCAAACATAGACTACTTGAAACTATGCTTAGATTCATCTCAAAAAGAGATAACACCAAGGATAGTGCCCGCACATCATGCACTCTTCATGACCTTAGACTAGATTTATATTGTTGCTCTTGAATTATTATATGTTTGGCATTACTTCACAGAGATAATCGAGGACAGACCTATGCTAACTTTTACTTGCCAGAATCGGTTGACATGCCAACCAAAACATTGTTGAGGTATCATTTTCATTGTTTTAATTTTATTTTTCATTACTTAAGAAAAAACAATGAGCTGAGTGTGGGGGAGTGTTGACGCTCCAAAATTACTAATTTTTATGCTTATTTCACATGCTCTTCCTTTTCTTTTAAGTACATTTAGTTGTATTTAGGTTGCAAAATCATGCATTGCATAAAGAGTAAGGATTCGGTGCTATGCCGGTGTGAAGGGTTGTTTTTGGTACCGTTTTGTAGGTTTGCATAGCTGATGGCACATCAGCTGGTAGAGCAGGAGTAGATTATCCTAGGAAGGAGACGACGCCAAGGAGGATGTCAAGTAGCCGTTGGCACAAAATGACCTTTAATGCCAAGCACCGGTTGACATAGAAGAATATTTGGTGCCATGCCAAGAAGATGTTGACCCTGAAAAAATAGGACCAAATCAGGCTGCGAGAAAATAAGGATTGTATATATATATATATATATCTAAAAGTGGACAAGTAGTGCCAAGCGTAGTTGGCAGTACCATGCCAAGATGCGATGCCAGAAGTGCAATGGCACGATGACGTCAACCCTAATTTGATTGGTGTTAGGATTCAAATACTGGATAAGATGATCACCTCCCTTATCCCTGCACGTTCAAAATTCAAATCCAAACTAATCCTAAACTATCCATGAAGTCCCATTTAAATATGATCAGAACAAAATTAAAGTGTGCGAAAAAAGAGGAGTGATTGGAGATAAGGTTCAACATTCGACCAAGAGCCTGTCTATGAAGAGATGCATAGAGAGACCCTCTTCTAGCCCATCCTATTTGTTGTTATTTTACTTTTACTTAGTTTTAATAATTATGGATTTTAAAAAACGATAATGGTTTTTTTGTTGATACCCTCACCATGAACTAATTTCATAGTTGGTAAGGGGTGCTTGCATTTGAACACTATTTTTGATGTTTTGTTTTTAATAAATCAAAATTTTCTCGGCAATGCTTTTCTATCTGGCATGCTTTACTGTATTTTTTAAAATTTTCTACCAAGCAAGAGTTGACATTACCATTTTCTAAATACTTTGCCAAGTGACAGCTGGTATAGTTAGCCTATTGCAACTCAATATCATAAATGACTTGGGTGGCAACGATCAGTTACTGGATACTAAGGAGAGATGCTTCGAAAGAAGATGTTCAAATAGATGAACTTACTTCGGAAGTGAATTCTACCCCTTAAGAGTAAAGATTGATACTTAATCGAATTGATTTATTAAAAATCATTCACTATAAACATATAAGGGTTTTTCCATGATTAATTTAGGGCAATGCTATCGACATAGGCATTGCTACCTTTGAATATGCTCGGAAAACAATTCCAAGAAATGATTTATTAAAGGCTGGCTTGGCATGAATAGCGTGAAATCCAGACACTCCATGCCAATGCCCATCATTTGCTAAGACACCTTCCTTGCCAACGTTTTAATTTACTTTTCGTACTTTCATTATCTTTTCATTTTTCAAAACCACTCTACATCAAAAACATCTTTTTAACAAGACAAGTAATTGGAAACGCAATCGAATTCCAAACACAATCTCTATGGGATCGACACTTAGCTTAACTATTGTATTACTTGTAGACCGTATATACATGTACGCAATAGATTTTCTCGGCACTATGCTAACACTTTTCCAATATCATTTACGTCTATTTCTAGCAAAGAAATCATTCACACCAAGAGTCTACAATATGGTGGAAAGTGTAAAATGCCTCTTTGCTGGGAGGAGGCAGTAGAGAAGTTTGTTTCTTTACCAATTGTGCTTAAAGGTACAATGGAGAAAGTGAAGCTTATTAGTGATCGGTTGAAAGCAGTTGTAGATAGGAAAAAGTCTTATACTGACTTAAAGCGTAGGGAAATTAAATATGAAATGGGTGACGAGGTGTTTTTCAAAGTTTCGCTATGGAAAAAGGTGTTGAGATTTAGCCGAAAGGGCAAGTTGAGTCTGAGGTTTATTGGACATTATGAGGTGTTGGAGTGAGTTGGTCCAGATGCTTACCGGTTGAGGTTACCATCATATATGGAAAAGATACATGATGTCTTTCATGTATCGATGCTTCGGATGTATAGATCAGACCTTTCGCATGTTATGCCTGTTGAGGGGATTGAATTGAATCCATATTTAACCTATGACGAGGAGCCGATTAAAGTCTTAGATGTTGATAGAAAAGTTGTTCGTGGGAAGATAATAGAGTTGGTCAAAGTGTTGTGACGACATTGAGGTGTTGAGTAAGCCACTTGGGAATGGAATGATGATATGAAGAAGCAGTTTCCTTACCTCTTTCCACTAGATAAATTTTGAGGAAAAAAAATTATTTTTAAGTGGTAGAGAGTTGTAACGCCCCAGTTTTGGGCCTAGCGGTTTGCAGGCTAAATTAGACAGTCCGAGGGACCGGGTTAGAGATTCCAGTGGGATTTTGGATTTGGATATTTTCATGCGAGTTTAAATATGGGGAAATGGTTAAAAATCATTATTTAGTATATAAATGATTTTGGTGAAATCATTTTTGGAAAATAAGATTTTGAAACGTGACATTTTGGACTAGTGACTAAAATGTAAAAATATAAAACTATTTCGGTGACTATTTTGTAAAGAGTCAAAAATTTGAATCTTTAGGGAGCTAATTTTTTTAATCGGCTTTTCCCTTAATTTGTCTTATTTTAAATGTGTTTTAATTAAAAGAATAAAAGGATTTAATTAATAAAGTGGTTATTTTCCTAAAATCACAATTTGACGTAACTTCCATTTCTCAAGATTTTCTCTCTATTTTCTCATTAGCCAAAATATCTATTCTCTTATAAAATCTCCAAAGATTTATTCCTTTTCATCCTACTTTGACTTCTAAATGGTTCCCTAAGATTTCTACAACAAGCTTCATTGATTTTCTTGTCGATTTCAATCCAAACATGTCAATTACGGGAAAAGTAGGGATTATAGGTAATCTTTGTTCTTCTCTTTTAATCAAGGTTCTTTATTGAAATTCCCAAGTTCTTGGCTCTTTAATTGTGTTTTGTACTGAGGTTTTGTTGTTAATTGAGGGAAATGGCTAAATTAAGGTTGATTTGATGAAATTTTGTGATTTTTGAATTGGATCTAATTTGATGGGATAATAATTGATCTTGATCATGATTTGGATATCTAATAACATTAAGATAATGGTTCTCGAATTCTTGCGAATCTCTAATTGTTTAGGTTGATAGTTGTGTTTTTGAGGATTTGTGGTAGTTTTATGTTGGCTAGAGGTATAAGGTGGATATTGGATTGATTTTGGATGTTGTTTGAAATGGTTTAGATCATTGGATTATGGTTGGGTTAAGTTTGGAGAGTAATCGATGTTGTTTTCGATTGTTTTCGGACAACGATTGATAACTTTTAGCAAGGAAATGAGGAGGTAGTGCTTGATGGGATTTTTTATGCATTGAGTTGCATTAATCCTCTGTTTTTTTTTTGGTAAAAATGGAGGAGAACAATTTGGGAGCAATCTGTGAAGCTTTGGAGGCTTCAAATGTTTTAGTTTCGCGTTGGCGAGTTGAGGTTTCACGTGCCGATGAGTGAGAATGAAACCTAAAGCTTTGAAAAGGTTTGAAAGTGGTTTTGGGAACTTAGATTGAGCTTAAAAGGATGTTCTAAGTTTGGAAGTAAGTATAACATGTTTTCTCCCTCGTTTACGGTTGGCGAAATTGGTTTTATGCACTTGTTTTAAGGATTGCATTGTACCTACCATTAAAGCATGTTTTGAGTATATTTACTTACTGTTTCAATCATATTTTCAAAATGGATGCATTTGTAAATGATCCATGTAATTATGATTTATACTTGTGAAAGCATGGTTTAATTCTTTGGTGATGGTTTAGTAAGTTGCTTTAAAAATAGTGAGAAACATGGTTGATAACAAATTATATTGGCAAGTGATGTAGTTGAAAATGTTATCAGATATAGTTAGCTGGCTATAGGATTGAGTGCACTATAATTAAGTCACCTCGGGTGTTTAGGGTCTATGTGTACTGAATGCTCCACCACGAGAACCACACCGGTTAATGGGTTATATATTACCAAAAACTCCCGTTGGTGGATTATGCATCTAATTGATGCTTGGGGTTGGTGTACCTGGGTTGTGATTGTACCGTATTCCGGTTGAGATGTCATGAAGTGTTTCGAGGACACTTGTTGAATATGTGTATTCGATATAATGTTTCAGAAATGGAACTTGGTTAATGATCACATGAAAGCCAATATAATTGTCGATGAATCAAGTTTATGGTTTATGTTGTTTAATGGTTGTTTATACATATTATTCAAGGAAATGGTCCGAACCCGTGAGTAGGGTATCGGTACGAGCTTTGGCCGTACCGGTATGCAATTAGGGGTTGTGTCAATACGGGTCGACCCGTATCGATACTTGTGGAAATATAGAATTTCCAATAAACAATACCAATACTTGTACGCATATGGGTACCGATGCTTAATGGTATCATATCGGTACTCATGTACGAGTACCGATACCTATTGAATAGAATAATCTATGATGCTAATAAAAGATGAAAATTGACTTGGAATAATTAATGAGATAACATCGATTAATAGAGAAATTAACGAAGGTGATTAATATACACTTTCATAATGTATTAACAAGTTGGTAAACTTAAATGGTTAGCCTGATACTTGATAGAAACCATACAATTTGGTAACTATGTAAATCTTATGTGTTGTATGGTAATTGTGTCCATGTTGTGTGCTGTTTGGACACATGGTTGGTTGAGTCACTTTTGATTGATAGGATATGGACACCTAAAGAACCTGTTGTAACACCATTGTTAGAAATGCTGGATATACGTTTCTGATGCTGTGTGACACCAGGTCTCATTCGATGATACTCGAGGAGAGATACCGAGTTGTTAGGTCACGTCGGCACGCCCCGTGGCGCAGCGGAAAAATTAATCCGACGTAATCCATCCAGGATCCATGTACATGAACGAATCCGGGGTGAAAAGAATGAGAGTTACCTTTTGAAACTCTAGAAACTGGAAAACCGACGGTATGTCAGAATAACCACGTCAAGTAAAACCGGAATCGTCACAGGTTCGCAACGACCTCTACGGAGTCCACCCGAACAAAACGAACAAAGTTTTCGCCTCCCTAACACTTAGGGATAAATTTCGACAGGTTTGAACTCCTTCTAGGGAGAAGTCAAAATCCCTCCAGGGATTCCCGAGGGAGTCTGAAATCGACCAGGGGTTCAACCGGGACTTGTAATCGAACTAGGAAATCGCTAGGAATTTGCCAGGGGGCAAGAGGAACACCAGAAAAATATCGAAGAGCTTCTCAGAAGAAATCTGGGACTTGTCAAAAATTCCATAGGGGAATTCCATGGGGATATGTCGAAATTTTGCAAGGAGGAATATGGATGATTTGGTTGCTAGCCCTTGTCCCTTTAAATAGTATTTAGAGACTTAATTCTAGTTGAATACCTTAAATCCAAGCTCAACCAAAATTCATAGAATCTAATTCTACTTGAAATTAGTTTATATTAAATATACATTATATTTAATAATATTAAATGAAATATATATATTTAATTATGTAGAATCTTATTCTACATAAAACATAGATTTAAATATACATTATATTTAATCCAAATATATATTTTTTATTATATAGAATCTCATTCTATCTTTACCTGGAATTAAATATATTTAAATATATAATTTTTAATTATGTAGAATCTAATTCTACATAACCTTGGAATTAAATATACATTATATAAATCCCAAATATATATATTTAAATTTCTATAATCTTATTCTATAATATTTAAGTCTCTAAATATTTTCCATACTCTAATTAATATTTGATAAATACAATATTTATCCAATATTATTCCCATTTAAGGGAGTTGCCGATTTCCCCTATCCCATAGGGGATTTTCGGCAACCTCCCTAAAATAGGGAGTATGATTTCCATTTTTGTTCGCTTCATTCGAATGGTGTGACCCTTGTAGGTTCATGCAACGTTAGCAGCAAAATTAGAACTGTTCTAATTTTACAAACAATGAGTGCCATTTGGCAATACATCATTGCTACCTAAGTTGCATGAAGTCATGGTTTGACTTTCCTAATTCCTGAATAAACTTCTTTTATGTATTTTATCCTTTTGTCCTTTATATCTTAGATGAACACAAGTCATGGGTTAGTCACACTTGCGTTGTCCTTCTAGTGTTTCTTGATGTCTTGAGTAGATTATTATAAACGAATCTCTATGATATCTCATATCATAATATTCGAGCATGGCCATGCATTTTCTAATCTCACTCAATCAAGTGGCCAAAGATATTTCTCCCATTATGTAGGAGGGATAAATCCTTTCTTGATCAACCATATTTCACTACATAGGTCATCACGTATCCAATCATCAGTCTTTATAATGTAGTCAGTTACGACACACATTTGACTATGTCAAAATACGTAAATCTTTATGTTGAAATCATGTTGATCTCAAGTTTGAGGATTATACATATGTTTATCATGAGCAATGTTGTGACTGTCACATAATTACCCAAGAAACATGCTCATAGCGGGTCAATCCAGTATGTTGTTCTCTAACAAATACTTATGTGTTGATTTTGACATCTCTATGTCAATGACAACACTTGTCATCAATCAACCACATATTAATCTTTATATATTATCATTGTCCACACCCGTAATAATATTCGACTAAGGATACTATTTAACAATAATCGTATTATTGTATGGACATTATTATCCAATGGTTAGTTTGATGCACAGAAACATACCAAATGATAATAACGACAATGCCATTACTTGATAAATCTAGTAAAATAGTATGTCTATTCAATCATCATATGATTGGTCTTTGGGATTACTCCAACAATCTCCCACTAGCACTAAGACCAATCATTCTCGTATCTAATACGATATGGCTTAGTGTAACTGACATGCTTATGATGTGTCAAAAGCTTTGTTAGAGAGTTGACAAAGTTATCAACTTTGTGTGTATGTTGCATACTTTCACATCTCCAAGATGTAAGCACTTTAGAATATGTTTGGATTTATTGATGAGATCTGGGTTTTATTTGCTTACGCAAAGGTTCCATCATAACAGAGTTATGTAGCATCTAATATGCTGGGAACAACCCTTAGTTCAGAAGTGAACCCTTTAGATCCAAACATCCTTCTTTATTGCTATGTCGACTGTAATACATTCAGCCTATGTTGTAGAGTTAGATACTGTGTCATGTAGCTAACTCGCAGTATCTTTTATTAATGCAAAACATATTGCGATCTTTAGTTCCTTTTGATGAGTATGTCATCTACATACAATACTTAGGAAAGTAACAATGCTCCCACTAGATCTTTTGAAAACAAGACTCCCCTTTGTTTCTAGATAAACCAAACCTTTTGATTGTATCTTCTGAAACGAATATCCCAACTTCGAGAATCTTGCCTTAGTCTACGGATAGACCTTTGTAGCTTACATACATTCTAAGTGTTTACTGGAGTGACAAAACCTTATGGATGTGTCATCTACACATCTGTTTCAAGTTTTCCCTTAGGAAAGCGGTTTTGACATTCCTTTATTTGATTCCATAATCATGGTATGTAACGACTTGCAAGTGAGATTAAGATGGATTAAACATAGCTACAAGGAAGATGCTTTATCATAGTCTATACTATGAAGTTTGTCGAAAACTTTTAGCGACGAATCATCCTTTGTATGTTTTATCATCCATGTCGGTTTTTCCTTTTTGAAAAACTCATCTATACCTCTTAGGTTTTACCCTTTAAGGTAACCAAAGCCTATACTTGGTTTTAGACATGGATTCCATCTCATATCTCATGGCTCTTAGCCATTTCTCGAATTTTGGGCTCACCATTGCTTTCTGATAAGACCTAGTCTTTATCTTGATCCGAAAAGAAGAGTGTTTCCATGTACGGATAGTGAGAAATTCATATTTCACAGGTATATGGTATTCTCTTAAGGATCAACACAATGGTTGTGTTTTGTTCCAATGTTCCTTGATCATTTGTGGAACATTCTCAATCTTTGGTTCATAAATTTGTTGTCTAAAATTTCTTCAAATTCCAAATTCCATTTTTCCTTTTGTGAGAGGTAATCTCTTTCGAGAGAAACTCTCGTTTGAGCAACAAACATTTTGTTCTCGTTGAAAAATGAAATCCCTTAGTGATAAGTATTCTTTTTCGAGATAAACTATCGTTTGAGCAACAAATATTTTGTTCTCGTTAAAGTTGAAGAAATAATATCCCTTTGTGAGAATTAATCTCTTTCAAGATAAACTCTCGTTTGAGAAACAAACGTTTTGTTCTCATTAGGATAAACAACAAATGGAGTTTTAAGGTTCGAACTTTGTAAACATTTTAACATGTAAGTTTTGTAACCTTAAAACTTCAAAGGTATTCTAGAACAATTCTTAGTCCATATCTTATATGGCGTTTTGAACCATGTTTGGGAAAAAACTATTAAGTATGAGAGTTATTTTTCTAGTGTGTAAAGAAGTCGAAAATGACTTGTTTTGAATCAAAACATGTCTAACATATTTGATTCTCTTTCAAAGACTTTTCGTTCCACTTGTGGGATTTAATTATGGGACAATCTCATATTCTTTGAAAGTTCATCAAACTTTAAGTACTCTTGAATTTGATCTCATCAAATTACCTTAATACTTTTTACGAGTTTGAGATTAGTCATTTGTTTTATTTATCTTATAAATATTATTGATTTGATTAGTTTAAAGATCATTGACTCGTTGCGCCATAAGAGATTAAAAGAATAACATTTATTTAAGTAATCTCAAAATTAAAATATCTTATCCTTAAAAGATAACTAAAATTTAGGCATAAAATAATAATCTGAAAAACTAAAACAAATCTATTTAAGCAAAAACACATGTCCTAATGGATGATGTAGAAACTCTTGCTTTATTTCTATTCGCAGGTCCATGTCTATTCTGATGCCTTCTATTTAGAAGCCTCTGAGGTTGATGCCTCACTCGTTTTTGCTTTCTTGACTTCTTGTAGGTGTGTGGGGCAGTTTCTCTTCCAATGTCCGGTCTTGCCGCAATGGAAACATGCAATTATGCATCAATTCAAGCATCTCATGCTTCACATGCAATTATGCATCATTTCAAGCATCCCATGCTTCATCACATTCAAGAACATCATATTGGCCTTCAAGTTATCAACCACATTCACTTTTCAACTCAACACCCAATCGGATACGCGGATTCCGAGCGTTGTCCCTACGCTCCATACACCCTACCAATCCAAGGTCTCCCAAATGGACTTTTAAACACCATTTGACCTCAACATCCTAAGGTTCCCATGTATGGACTTTTAAACACCATACAACCTTAGCTTTCCCCAAGGTTCCCATGTATGGACTTTCAAACACCATACAACCTTGACATGCACAAGGTTCCCATGTATGGACTTTCAAACACCATACAACCTTTGCATTCACCGATTGGTAGTTGTATAACATCACTAACGAGATCCGGGACACCCTACACAAGATCCACACATGGACTTAACACCGCCATTGTGATCTCAACAAGCACAAGGTCCTCACATATGGACTTTTAAACACCATATAACCTTTGCTCAACCAAGGTCCTCGAATGGGCAACACCTCCATTATGACCTCAACCATCTCGTTAGGATACTTGAAGGGAGTTTCCTGGTCCACTCTTGACCACTCCACCTCCAAGGCGACTTAATTCACGGTGCACCCAATCCTATAGCCGGCTAACTATATCCGATCAAAAAACCAAGAACCACTTACATCACTTGCCAATATAACCATCTTACCACATTAGTCGAATGATTCACATGCATAGCCAATATGCAAAACCATTACCACATTAATCAAATGATTCACATGCATAACCAATATGCAAAACCATTACCACATTAATCAAATGATTCACATGCATAACCAATATGCAAAACCATCATTTACCAACATTAATTCACTGTTTTAAAGCATTAAACAAAGCCATTGAACAACATGCAACACCATGCATCAAATCCACATTTTCAATGTATAAAACCAAGGATCTCTTACCTTGAGCATCCTCCACATATGGCTTTCAAAACCAGCACTAAACCATGCTAAAATATGCTTTCAAAACAGAATTAAACCATGCAAAACACATGCATTTCAATCATCAACCACAATTGCTTAAAAGCCAATTTCACAATCATAATTCAAGAGCGAAAATCCATTCACTTACTCTTGAGCTTAGCAAAGTTGTTTAGACTTACACTAAGCTCCCAAAACCTTCAAACCTTGGTTTAAAAGCTGAAAACCCAACTTCACTCACCGATAACCAAAACAAGGCTAGCCACCAAGCCTTCCAAGCATCCGAAACCTTCCGCAACACCTCAAAAGCTCACGGATCAAACTCCCCTGTTTCAAGCACACAAAAACAGCACATTAATGCATCATTATGCATTAAGAACAGCAGCCACACAACCAAACTCGCTGCTCATCACACAACCAACAATTCGGCTACCAAACACAACCGAAAACACCTCCAAACACTACCAAAACTTAACCCAGCCAAGATCCATCACTTCTAACCATTTTTAAACATCAATTAACATCCAAAATGATCACAAACACGTCCTTATACTTCCAGGTATAACAGATCACCAAAAACACTCCAAAAATAACCAAAAACTCAAGCCAAACTTAGGAAATTCAACCTATCCGGGATTGCATTAATTAAACCTCAACTTCTAATCAATTTAGCATTCATTTAACATCATTTTGACACTTCAAAACACTGCCCAAACAGATCACACGAAAATTTCACCAAAATCGCCAAATCTTGCATTTTAAGCCAAAATCAAGATTTCAATTGAAAAGCCTTTAACAAAACACAAACCAAGGATTGAGAACTTGGGAATTTCAGTAAAGAACTGATAGTTTAGAGGAGAGAGACGTTCTTACCTCCAAACTTGAGTTTCTCCTTTTTGGAGCCAAAAAGCTTGATGAAACAACTTGCAAATTGAGAGGTTTTGTTGATGAGATGATTAGGAATCAAATGAGAGTTGAAATGAGTGATTTGAGTGACAAAATCAGAGGAGGAAATCTGGAGAAATGTGTTTGGTTTGAGAGAAAAGATGAGAGAAAATGGTTGAGAGAAAAGTTAGTTAGAATTAGGAAAATATCTTCCCTCCACTTTTCTTTAGTTTAAAAACACTTAATTAATCATTTAATATATTTAGAAAATCTGGAGAAACTCCCATTGGGTAAATAGCTCCTTAAAGATTCAAAGTTTCAATCCTTTATAAAACTGTCACCGAACTTTCAAAAATTACATTTTGGTCACTAGCCAAAATGTCAACCTTCCGAACCTCATTTTCCAAAATTGATTTCACAGTTCACTTTTATATATTAAAAGATGATTTTAGAACATTTTTCCATATTTTTAATGCAACCCGAACTAGGCTTTCCTAAATTCACTCTTATATATTCGATCAGCACTTTGACTGAACCGGTCAACGCCCAAAACTTATGAGCCCAAAACCGGGGCGTTACAACTCTCCCCCCCTTAGGAAATTTCGTCCTCGAAATTTCAACCGGCGAAAAGAGAACAACAACTTTCTCAAAACACACACAAGGCAACACAAAACCCTCAACCAACACTGAACACTTTCCACACAAAACTCCACTGAACCCAACACCACCACATGCTGTTCACAAACCCAGAACACTCAAAGATAGCCACAACTTAACCTTCCACATATCCGGACTGTACACAGCCCCAACTTCAACCATGAAGAACTTTAGCTTTCACAGCACACACTACTGTAACACACAACTTCCAAGACTGGTTCACACAGGGACTCTAACCAATCCAATTCAACCACCATACAAACTTCTCTGCTTCCAAAACTCTTGCAACTCTCAAACCTCTTCCAAGAATTTCCCAACAAGCAAAAATCCATAAATGTCAACTGCTTACCCAAACTCCTCAACAAAAGCTGACATTCCCTCACATCTGCCGCTAATATTACCAAAACGACTCACCAGGTCTACTCACCCACAAACCAAAATTTACATCACAACCCCAACTCGGCTCCGCCAGCTGTTCCATACACCACCAGCTGACCTCAAAAGAAATTCACATACACACAACCAGCCAACCACTTCTCATAAGAATCCTTTCAAACAACACAAGCCTTCGATCTTTCATGATCCTTCCACTTCAAACTTCAACCATAACACTTGTCTTACCAGGACATCGCCCAACCTACCATACATACCAACTCCTCAATTCCTCAAAGGTTGCTAAGAACCAACACTTACAAACACAACCCTTCCACAACAACTTAAATGCTAAGCTACCTCAGCACTTGGAAAAACAACCACTAAACTGCAACCTCACTTAGCACCAAGGAACTACCACTCCCACTTAGCTATTCAAACCACCTGACCGATTCTAACCTCAACCGGTACTCCTCACCACCAAACCACTAAACTCATAAAGCATCAAACACCAACCTTCTACCAACAGGCTATACCACTCTCACTATTACTAGCAACTAGCTTAACAAACTCCATTACCTCTAACTTCCACTCAGCACCAACACAACCTCTAAAAACCCATCATCCAACCTAACCCAATCACCACTCTAACAGATTCGATTAATTATTAGCGAGTGTGAACATCGTATGCATGATCACCTACATGCCCTATCAATGCCTGATGTACATGTATGCAAAACCTCTAATGTCATGCCACATGTATGCATAGACCAACATATATAATATAGCATATAACAATGATTTTAACTGTGCATGAATGCCAGTTCACACCCTCCAATAACATCCTCAGATCCGTCTAAGAACAACCTCCTACCTCACTTCTAACTTATCTAACTCCATCATACCAACAACTACTAACCACAAGATTCTCACAAGCCCTCTTCCCACCAAAGATGTTCCAAACTACAACCATTACCCCAACATGCTAGCAACAAGACCAAACTTACCACGCAAGGAAAAACCAACAGAAACCAAACTAAGGTAATTAGAGCAAAGATCACTAACAAGGTTACCTGAAAGCACCACACCACCCTGAAGCTTCATCAGACGAACTCTCTTCCTCGCGGAACCATCATCCTCCTGCCGCACCACTGCAGCACCAGCTAACACACCAGGGTCACCACCAACTCCTTGCGGTAAAGAACCTTGGCTGTTCCGAGCCAACACCAAACAATCACGTCTCATGTGTCCAGCAGACCCACATTCCCAGCAATTCTCCTTTCCCACACTCTTCACAACTTTCTGCTCTTTCTGCCACTTCTGAACCTTGCCTCGGCCGTGCCCACGACCTTTCTGAGATCCTTTGGCCATCACCAAAGCTGACTTCACTCCAAGAGGACAATCACGCTTAACATGCATTTTGGAACCACAGTTCCAACAAGCACCCGCGCCCCAACAACCTCCAACATGGCGCCTTTCACAACGGTCACACACCGGTGGCTGAACTTCCACTCCCTTCTCAAGCAACACTTGCTCTACAACAGCACTACCTTCCCACTGCTTAATCCTTGGAAACTTCCCTCCAAGATACCTTTCATAAAAGGCAGATACAAAGAAATCCCAGTCAATATCAGGAATATGTGACGCCACAGCCACTGATGTCCACCAGACACAAGCATCCTCCAACATCAAAGAAACAACACTCCCCAGCTTACAAGCAAGATCGCAACCTTCCTGATCCAAGATCAGAACCACACTGGCCAACCATGCCTCAAACATCTCCGGTGTAGAACCATGATATTCCACAGCACCCAAATCAAGCAAACGCTGCTTCGGCAAACCCACACATCCCACAGCCAGCTCATCCACTGACTTTATCTTTACCACAGCCTGAGATGTTCCCAACACCTCCTGAACATCAGATGATGAACTCTTCACCACAGAACCAGCTTCTTTCCCTTGCCTTATCACCTCAACCCCAGGCACAGAAAACTGAGACAAAACACCTCCACGAAAGGGTGAATTCCACGCCTTAACAACCTGCCCCAAGGCAGCAACCATCTCACCCAACTGCCATTCTTTCATCGACTTAGCCATACTACTAACAACAACAAACATACAATCACAACAAACAAACAAACCAGTTAGACCAGCATTAAGCAAGGATTCAAACTCCAACTCCAAAATAACACAATAGCTATATTAATAAGGCAATGGGTATCCCGAATCCTCCCCTTTACATGACATAACAGTCAACACATCATGGATATCACAACATCAAGCATATCAAACAACACACCTTGATCATGCTTACATCAAACAGCATCCACTTGCAACAGTATATTATTACATAACATACTCACAGCACTTTCATCATGCACAAAACCAACTCACAGCATTAGCTTATCATCAGCACAAACCACATAAGCTCAACCAAGATTCATAACCATAAAACATGCTTGAAAACATCAGCAACATGCTCAGAAACATCAACAATTTGCTCAGAAACATCAGCATCATGCCCAGAAACACGTGTTTCAACCAACATTCAACCAACTTTCATCCACACAACAAGGTAAACATCAACACACATCACAACAACTTACCGTTTTCCCCAAGCATTCGCAACTCAGCTCTGATACCACCAAATGTAACCCCCGTAGCCCGGCCTAGACGGTTGACCCGAACTACGAAGATTACACGGGGAAAACCAAAGTCAACCTGAAAGTCAACCTTGATTAACGACCCTTTTTTTTCTTTTTAATCTTGTCTAGATGCTCATTAACCCTAGATGTGATCACACAAACATCATACTCAAAGTTCACAACCATCAGAGATCATTCAGGGACCCAATTGAACAAATTACAATTTTAGGGACCAAATTGTAATTTCTGTTAAATATGAGGACTTAACCCAAATTAAAGTTACCATATTGCAATTAGTCAGGTTTCATGCTTCACTGCCAAATTTCAGCTCAAACGGACATCCCAAACTCATACAATTGCACAAACACGATTCAGGACCAAAATGCAAACATTTTGAAACACATAACTGCCACTGTCAGCCCCCAACGGTCAACCGTTCCGAAACGGGAGACAGCCCGTTTCGAAACGCGGGGCCGTTCCGCAACGGGTACCGAAACGGGGGTCGGGCAGTGGCCTTTCCGTTTCGGAACGGTGTCACCCGTTTCGGACGCCTGGGCAGCTTCAAGGCACCCGTTCCGAAACGGTTCACCCTGTTCCGAAACACCCTGCACAAAATGCAGAATTTTGCCTACTTAAACATACAATTAAACATCCAATCATGCCCCAAAAGCCACCAAACTTTGCCAACATGCAATTTAACATAAAAGGAGCATACTTGCATCAACAATTCACCAACATGTCAACATACACGAAAAGCCCCAATTTCAAGACTAAGCTCCCAACACAAGCAATCCATTTAAACAACATACTTCCAATTCAAACTCATAAACCAAACCATGTTCCAACAACATCAACAACACAAAACCATACTTGTCTGAACATAAACAAACACATACATCAACCCAAGAGATTCTACCCCATTGCCTTTATTAACTATAGCTATTAACCGAGACATACATCTCAAGTGGAGTCCTTCTTGAATCCCTTGCTCCTCGCTGTCCAAACTTCAAGAATCTGCATTGATGGACAAAAAGGAGCGTAAGCACATAATGCTTAGTGAGGAATGCTCAAAACCAAAACACCATCAATGCAGCGAGCCACAAATCACTTTTAAAACAAACTCGATTTGTTTACCAAAGCCATGTTTGAAAACTCCTTTTCAACAACAAGCTCAAAACCATGCATCGCACATACATGAAAACCAACCCTTAGTTTAGCAAACTAAGAAAACCCTTTTCAAAGCACAACTTGCAAAATCAACCATTTAGCCAAACCATGCATAAACACCATATGCAAGCTAAAACAAAACCTTGGAAAACACTCCCATTTCACAACATACCTTTCTTTAACTTGAAAGCCAAATCAAGCAAGAATCTTTTAAAACCATTTCACAAACCAACCAACACATGCATTAAACCAAAGGCAACATATATGAACCACAACATCATCATCACATGCCTTTAAAAACAAGTCTTAACAAGACTCCAATGCACTAAAGATATTTCATGCTCACATGCATCATTTTCCAAATGATAATCAACACTTGTTCAACTTAACAAGTAAACATGCATTCACAAGCATTATACACTTTCCATGCAACCATGCATCTTTTCAAGCATCTCATGCTTCACATGCAATTATGCATCAATTCAAGCATCTCATGCTTCACATGCAATTATGCATCATTTCAAGCATCCCATGCTTCATCACATTCAAGAACATCATATTGGCCTTCAAGTTATCAACCACATTCACTTTTCAACTCAACACCCAATCGGATACGCGGATTCCGAGCGTTGTCCCTACGCTCCATACACCCTACCAATCCAAGGTCTCCCAAATGGACTTTTAAACACCATTTGACCTTAACATCCTAAGGTTCCCATGTATGGACTTTTAAACACCATACAACCTTAGCTTTCCCCAAGGTTCCCATGTATGGACTTTCAAACACCATACAACCTTGACATGCACAAGGTTCCCATGTATGGACTTTCAAACACCATACAACCTTTGCATTCACCGATTGGTAGTTGTATAACATCACTAACGAGATCCGGGACACCCTACACAAGATCCACACATGGACTTAACACCGCCATTGTGATCTCAACAAGCACAAGGTCCTCACATATGGACTTTTAAACACCATATAACCTTTGCTCAACCAAGGTCCTCGAATGGGCAACACCTCCATTATGACCTCAACCATCTCGTTAGGATACTTGAAGGGAGTTTCCCGGTCCACTCTTGACCACTCCACCTCCAAGGCGACTTAATTCACGGTGCACCCAATCCTATAGCCGGCTAACTATATCCGATCAAAGAACCAAGAACCACTTACATCACTTGCCAATATAACCATCTTACCACATTAGTCGAATGATTCACATGCATAGCCAATATGCAAAACCATTACCACATTAATCAAATGATTCACATGCATAACCAATATGCAAAACCATTACCACATTAATCAAATGATTCACATGCATAACCAATATGCAAAACCATCATTTACCAACATTAATTCACTGTTTTAAAGCATTAAACAAAGCCATTGAACAACATGCAACACCATGCATCAAATCCACATTTTCAATGTATAAAACCAAAGATCTCTTACCTTGAGCATCCTCCACATATGGCTTTCAAAACCAGCACTAAACCATGCTAAAATATGCTTTCAAAACAGAATTAAACCATGCAAAACACATGCATTTCAATCATCAACCACAATTGCTTAAAAGCCAATTTCACAATCATAATTCAAGAGCGAAAATCAATTCACTTACTCTTGAGCTTAGCAAAGTTGTTTAGACTTACACTAAGCTCCCAAAACCTTCAAACCTTGGTTTAAAAGCTGAAAACCCAACTTCACTCACCGATAACCAAAACAAGGCTAGCCACCAAGCCTTCCAAGCATCCGAAACCTTCCGCAACACCTCAAAAGCTCACGGATCAAACTACCCTATTTCAAGCACACAAAAACAGCACATTAATGCATCATTATGCATTAAGAACAGCAGCCACACAACCAAACTCGCTGCTCATCACACAACCAACAATTCGGCTACCAAACACAACCGAAAACACCTCCAAACACTACCAAAACATAACCCAGCCAAGATCCATCACTTCTAACCATTTTTAAACATCAATTAACATCCAAAATGATCACAAACACGTCCTTATACTTCCAGGTATAACAGATCACCAAAAACACTCCAAAAACAACCAAAAACTCAAGCCAAACTTAGGAAATTCAACCTATCCTGGATTGCATTAATTAAACCTCAACTTCTAATCAATTTAGCATTCATTTAACATCATTTTGACACTTCAAAACACTGCCCAAACAGATCACACGAAAATTTCACCAAAATCGCCAAATCTTGCATTTTAAGCCAAAATCAAGATTTCAATTGAAAAGCCTTTAACAAAACACAAACCAAGGATTGAGAACTTGGGAATTTCAGTAAAGAACTGATAGTTTAGAGGAGAGAGACGTTCTTACCTCCAAACTTGAGTTTCTCCTTTTTGGAGCCAAAAAGCTTGATGAAACAACTTGCAAATTGAGAGGTTTTGTTGATGAGATGATTAGGAATCAAATGAGAGTTGAAATGAGTGATTTGAGTGACAAAATCAGAGGAGGAAATCTGGAGAAATGTGTTTGGTTTGAGAGAAAAGATGAGAGAAAATGGTTGAGAGAAAAGTTAGTTAGAATTAGGAAAATATCTTCCCTCCACTTTTCTTTAGTTTAAAAACACTTAATTAATCATTTAATATATTTAGAAAATCTGGAGAAACTCCCATTGGGTAAATAGCTCCTTAAAGATTCAAAGTTTCAATCCTTTATAAAACTGTCACCGAACTTTCAAAAATTACATTTTGGTCACTAGCCAAAATGTCAACCTTCCGAACCTCATTTTCCAAAATTGATTTCACAGTTCACTTTTATATATTAAAAGATGATTTTAGAACATTTTTCCATATTTGTAATGCAACCCGAACTAGGCTTTCCTAAATTCACTCTTATATATTCGATCAGCACTTTGACCGAACCGGTCAACGCCCAAAACTTCTGAGCCCAAAACCGGGGCGTTACACCGACTCTATCAGACGGATTCTCATTTGCTTCCAAGTCTGCTCAGGTTTGCAAATAAATTTCAGCAAGTCGTCTTTATATGCTGTTGGGGTTGATGAGGAGTTTACTGATTTGTGTGCTAAGGCGTTGGGCTGTCGCCGCAGTTCTTTCCCTTTCACCTATTTGGGGATGTCATTAGGCTCTAATCCGCGAAGATTGGCGGTTTGGGAACCGGTCATTGCAAATGTTCGGCGGAAATTAGCAGGTTGGAAGCGTAATTCGCTGTCATTTGCGGCACGAGTTACCTTGGTTAACGCTGTCCTATCTTCCTTGCCGATTTAATATATGGGAGTGTTCCGCATTCCTAAAGGAGTTATCGCAGCACTTGATAAGATTCGCCGTGCTTTCCTTTGGGGTGGTGTAAATCTACATCGAAAAATGAACAGAGTTAGCTGGAAGTTGGTGTGTAGACCACGTCATTTGGGAGGACTGGGAATAGCGGATTTACAAGTGCGCAACACGGCTTTATTATCTAAATGGTCGTGGCGTTATGCCACGGATGCATCGTCGCTATGGAAGGCCATTATACTGGCTAAATACGGGGAGGATGTTCAATGGTGGAGATTTAATTCCTCCCGTCAACATGCGATGTCGGTGGTGTGGAAACAAATAGTGCAAACTGCCTGTTCGGATGAAGTGCAGCGAAATTTACACGAGAAATTGGTATGGCAAGTGGGAGAGGGTAGTCGAGTTCTCTTTTGGTTTGATTCATGGTGCGCGAGCAAGCCACTAAAGGACATATTTCCAAGGCTCTTCTCTTGTGCTATCAACAAATTGGCGCTGGTCGTGGATTATTCTGTACAGGGAGGCTTCCACCACTCACGTTGGGCTGAGTTTTTCCGTCGTCCGCTTCGTGTTTTTGAGACGGGGCTGTTGCGAGACATGCGGGCAGTGCTAGGCGACATGCATATATATAGAGGTGTACGCGACAAGCTGATTTGGACTCCGGATAGTAGAGGTATGTTCACGGTAAAAGTTGTTTCTCAGATTTTGATGTTGGATGAAGCTGGGGAGAGCGAGTTTGGGGCATGTTTCACGTGGAAAGTTTTAGTTCCACCGAAAGTACAGGCTTTCTTGTGGTTTGTGTGGTTACGTCATCTGCCGACTTTTGCTTTTTTGAGCCGTAGGGGTGTGGTTTTTGAGGGGCAATGCACGTTGTGCTTTTGGTGTAGGGAATGGGAGGAAGACGTCGATCATCTGTTGTACTCGTGCCCGGTAGTTCAGCGTTTATGGGACTGGTTTCGTTGCTGGTGGGGAGTGTGTTTGCCGTTGCCGCAAACCTTGTCCGAGTTCTTTGTACCCGACTTCCATTGCTCGTTGTCGGGTACGCGTCGTTGCATGTGGGTGTCGTGCGTAGCAGCGATGTTATGGTCGATTTGGTTAGCACGGAATGAGATGGTCTTCAACAAGAAATTTTTACCGGTTGAGGAGGTGTTCTTTCTGATTAAATTGCGCTCGTTTTATTGGATGCGGACCTTACGGACTGATTTGTGCATTGGTGAGGCGATGTGGTGGGAGTGTCCGAGTCTTTTTTCTGAGCCATCTCTTTCGCGATCAGCGCGGCTTGGTATTTGTTGGGAACCACCATCGCGGGGGACTTTGAAGTTCTCGGTGGATGGTTCTGCACGTGGTAGGCCGGGTCCTGCCGGTTATGGGGGTGTGTTACGCGATGAGCATGGGAGCATTTTGGCGTTATTTTCTGGCCCTCTTGGTTGTATTGACTCAAACGAGGCTGAATTGCGAGCGATTGCTTTCGCATTGTCGTACTTTCGGAAGTCGACATGGGCAGCGCTTCCTTTGGTTGTAGAGTCAGACTCTATGGTGGCTATTAGTTGGGTGTTACATATGGACAAACGACCATGGCGGTTTTGGGAGGTATTTCGCGAGATTGACAGTTGTTGTTCCTCTCTACTTTCGGTATGCTTTACCCATATTTTCCGTGAGGCGAATGGTTTAGCGGACGCTTTGGCAAAGGAGGGGGTAACGCGGATTTCTCTTTTTTGTGCTTGTTAGTGTTGGTTTATATTTGGTGTTGGTTTCGTTTGTGTTTTCGTTGGACTCTTGTTTCACCACATACGGTTCGTACTCTTTTCCTCCGTTAGGATTTATGGAGGTTTTTAACGAGGCGACCGTTGTGGCTTTTTGGTTGTATATTGCATCTTAATATACGACATCATTGAGCAAAAAAAAATAGTGACCTCAACAGAAAGTTTGAAGTTATTGTGCTCTAATGGGTTGAAGGGCAAACTGAATTGGTGTAAGTTTGCATATGAGAGATTAATTGATTGTGTATCGAAACATAATTTTGGTGATGGTCAATCATACATGACCGGGTGCATAGCAATCTTAGAGGTAAGATGGTAGTAAATTGATGTATTATGGTAGAAGTGAAAAATTTAGCATGGAATGAGTTTATTAATGTTGTGTGTAATTTGGAATGTAGGTGTGATTATATGATTATTGAAGAGGAATTCCTAGCAGAGGAACTTCAGCTGCAGACCCCGTTGCTCGCATTCATGCATGGGGGGAGAAGAAGGTGAAGAGACTTGTTTCTCACATTAGGGCAGAGTGTCCTGCAAAAAAAAATAAAGGTAAGTAACCTGTTAAATATGTGTAGTGTGTAATGAATAGAAATGACATAAAGTACATATAATAAATTAATGTAATTTGTAGGTTATTGGGTCGAATGGTAGTCGCGGTGAAGGAAAAGAGGGTGGAGATACGAGTTCATCTATTGAAATGATAATGGAGGCATTTGGCAAGGTCGTTGTAGATGTGAATGAAATGAGATAGACTACGAAAGCTGGACTAGAAAAGCAAAGTAAGATCGAGGAGATGTTGGAGTCTTTGAAGGATGAATCGAAAATGGTGGTTGATTATGTGGTTGGTATGAGTGCGAATCTAATGTACTTGTAGAAGAATTTACGTGTTGTTGATGCCGATTTGGCATAGGGCTTGATGAAGAGGAAGCGCGAGAAGAAGAAATTGATGTTCCTATGTGTAAGGGCAATGAAGAAGTTGGTATCCAAGTGGATGTGTCTGTTGATGATCACAATGTGTTGAAGGAGGAAATCATAGTTGTGGTAACGAAAAAGAGAAAGGTAAAACTATATATTAGTGTATTGATTAGATCTCAATGTTTGTTATTGAAGTATTATTACCATATATGATATTTCTAGGGTAAGGCAAATGATGAAGCAGTGAGTAAGGTTAGTGGAGAAGGACAACGAGGACGAATGAAAATTCGAAACATGCAATAAGTAATTACGATGATAAAAATGTTTAATATTGATCATCGTTATTTAATGTAATATCCTTATATTCCGAAGATTGTGTGTGTAATGAGACATAAATTTCTTGATTTTAATGGGGTTTTCTAATTTATTAGGACTTGGTTTGGACATTTGAGTTTAGTAGAACTTTGGTAATGAATTTAAATGTAATGTACTATTTTTTAATTATATAGTTTATTTAATTTTTTTGATAATTTATAAATATTGGTACAAGTAGTTTTTATGTTAATGTTGTTACCTTTGTATATATATATAATAGCATTGAATAATTTATGTGCAAATTTGGATTGTTTCAGGTATTGTCCTATGTTGAAATAAGTGATGGGGTGGGGCCGTCTGCAAGAGCCATGTGTGACTACGTATGGAATGTGCCTTTGCTGGCAAAGTAAGACATCCATTGTTAGTGTATTGCGTAGCTAGTAAGTGCCCAAAAGTCCTATATTTAGACCCTCTAAAATGGCAATTATCACTTAACCTACATTTAGACCCTCTAAAATGGCAATTATTCTATGAAAAATGTTCTATTTAATGCATGTTTGGTGATTTTGCAGAGTTGAGTGCTGCCGGAGCATGAGGATGCCGTCACAACACATACAGTAGAGAGAAGATAAGGCAAAACTAGAAGAGAACAGACCCTTATCGAGCCAAGACAAAGATGAAAGCTTCTACTGAGGGAAGCAGAGCACTGAAGATAAAGCCTTGTTGAGCAGATCTAGTTTCAGACCAGGCCGAGCCAGCAGGTACCATGCAGCGGCCGCCTACCATCAAGACTGCCGGAGGCAAAAATGGACAAAGTGGTAGCCGACTGATAGAGCTTTAATTGCTGGATTTCTCTACACACTTTGCGTGGCAGCTAGAGCTCGAGAAGAGGATGTAAATATGGAAGGAAGGATAAACTTGGAGTTTAGGCAAAAGTGCATAATGTAATAAATTCAAGAGATTTATTTCTTTAATGAAGAAAAGTCCTAGTCCAACCTAACTTCCTCTCCGAGAAGGACTTTGCCTACACCTTCCCCTATATAAGGAGCCTTGACCGAGAGAGAGAAGAAGAGAAGAGATCACCAGAGAGAATTGAGCTTAGGATTAGTTTATCTATGTTCTAAATTTCTTAGGGTTTGGATTAGTTTGTTTAATAGTTGTGAGAAAACTCTTTGTACTTAGTTTTTGTTCTTAATGCAATAAAAGTTGAGTTTTTTTATTTTGGCTTTAATCATTCTTGCATTCTACTCGGGAGAATATTTGTGAGATCATCCATTTGTTCAATATCAAGAGAGTTAAGCTCACGAAAGGAATAAACACGATTTTCGCTCCACGTAGTGTTAGCTAACTCGGCATAGGGATAAGTTAGAGTTTCATCGGCTAAAAGAAGTGTATGAACAGTTGGTGTTTGACCTTTGATGCATGCAGGGAGGTATCTTCAGAGTTCAGCCGTCAACCAGTGTTTTGTGCTTAGGGATAAGGCGGAACCACCCAAGAACGCTTTGCGGAGCTTTAACTTCATTTGCTCGCGAGCAAGGGATTGACGCGGCAGGGGATTTTGCCATTGCGGCTGCGGCATAGATTTAGGTCACTTCCACGATAGTAGTGCGTTGATGCATTCAAGACGAAAACAAGTTAAGAGGATTCCATATTATGACACATTCTAATTCGACCCAATTATCTATATTGATTTTTTTCTTTATTTTATTTACTGGATTTTATTAGTTTAGTTATTTTTAGATTATCTCAAATCACCCACTTAATTTGTGTTTTTACTTTATTTGTTTTGCAATGCAATGGAGTAAAGCCGAGAGTTTATACCAATCCCTGTGGAGTCGATACTCTATACGTATCCCTATATTACTTGTGTCGTGTATTCTTGCACTAAATTACGGAGCACTAATTACACGCAACAAGTTTTTGGCATCGTTGCCGGGGATTGACAACTTTTTGTTTTATTTTCTTGCATTGTCTTTTTATTTTTATTTTTTGTTTTTTGTTTTTCGCTTAATTTAAATTTGGTTTTTGTTTCAGTGTATGACCAGAGCAAACCTTAAAAGACTATTGCACAATTTGGACCCTGAAATTAACCACAGTTACCTACGGCTTAGACGAAGAATCGTAGCCAACATGGATCCTCCTCCCCGAGACACCAACCAAAATCCTCAAGTGAACGCCGCCGGGCATAATGGAACCTCACCGTCCGAGAGTACCTCGAAGAAGATCTGAATGGGCAGAATCCTGGAGTTGTCACGCCAACAATTGAGGCCGCCCACTTTGAGCTGAAGCCCGTGATGTTCAATATGCTCAACACCATTGGGCAGTTTGGAGGTTCATTAACTAAAGATGCCAGGTAGCATCTCAAATAATTCATGGAGATTTGCAATTCTATCAAAATCCAAAGAGTCCATGAATATGTTTTGAGATTGAAGATGTTCCCCTATTCACTGAGTGATAGGGCCAAGACCTGGTTCAACAACATTCTAGCAGGATCCGTTGGATCTTGGAATCATTTGTGTCGTGATTTCATTACTCGTTTTAATCCTTCCAATCTTTATGATAAATTGCATAATGAAATTACATCTTATCGATAGGCAGACAATGAATCTACCTATGAGGCATGGGAGCATTACACGAAGCTATTACACAAATGCCCATTACACGTATTTACAGTTTGGACCCTAGTATCCATGTTCTACAACAAGGACAACCCCTAAACCCGGATGATGATCGCTGCCTTGGCAAATGGCACCTTGCTTGATAAGCCAAAAGAGGAGGCCATGGAGATCCTAAACAAGCTGGCCCGAAATGACTATCAATATCCCATGGCAAGAAGGGGAGGTAGTAGACGCCATTCGACCATTAATGAGCTTAGTCGTCTGATTCAATATTATCCAAATTGGCCAACTTGACCAACTTGGTGAAAAACATGCAATGACCAAGCAACGTTCAAGAGGTCAAGGTAATAAGTTCCTTTTGTGATACCTGTAATATTGACCATGATACTTATGAATGTACACAGAATCCAGAATCGGCGTGCTATGCTGGAAACTTTAACAGAAACAACAACATGAATTCCAACAACTATAACCCGGCTAGGAAAAAGCACCCCAACTTCTCCTGGAGCAACCCTAACAATGCACTAAACCCCTAGAACCATAACGCTCCAGTAGTAGGATTTCAGTAGCAGCCGCGGAAGACTATGCCGCAGCAGTAAGTCCAACAGCCGATGCAGTCTAGTTCCCTTGAAAACACTTTAAATGCTTTTACGGCTCAAACTAGTGCATATATGGCTAACACTGACATGTTCATCAAAAATATTGACACCTTTATGGACAGGACAGAGACGAGGCTACATAATAATGAGGCCACACTGAAATCTTTGGAAACACAAGTGGGGCAGATTGCTCATATCTTGAACACTAGGCTAATGGGAGGTCTACCTAGCGACACTGAAGCCGTTGTAGGGACATCATATGAGCAGTGCAAAGCTATAACCACAAGGAGTGGTGTCAAAGTGAAGGAACCTCATACTATGCAGCCGATTCAGGAAAAATCACAGGAACCATGAAACACCCCTTACCTGGCCTGGTCGAGAACTGGGTCGGAGAGTCCTGCCGACGAACAATACAGAGAACGCTGCAAGAAAATTTCATTCAATAATCCATGTTTGATCAATATTAAACAATCAAAACAATACTGAATATAAGTCTTAATCCAATTTATTCTTCAGAAAACAATAACCAATCAATTAGGACTAATTCATAACAATTATAGGATTTAGGGACAAAACTGTAAATCTTAACAATTTAAAGGTCCTCCATGCTATTAATCAAACCACAAAGAAATTCATTACAATGTTAACAACTCTATAAAACTTCATGCAATTTGGGGACTATCTACTCGATCAATTTAATCATCCAAAGTTTAGTGACCAAATAGTGAACAATGCAAACTTTAGTTTTGGCACTTTTAACTAACTTAACTAACGCTGTATCGGAATGCCTTTAGGCTATTTTGATACGGTTGTATGATGGTCAACCTACGTTGACTTGTCTTTCAAGCCGTATCGATACAAGCAAGCCTTGTATCGGTACAGGTTGACATCCTTTGACTTTGAGTCGTATCGATACATGTTAGGCACGTATCGATACAGGGAATTCCAGTAGCAAAATGTTTCGATATGTACCCAAGTCTGTATCGATACGCCTTATCCCATAGTCCACATTATGCCTAGCCGTATCGATACACCCTTACCCGTATCAGTACAGCCTAACTTGTAATGGCATATTTTTGCTGGTTTTTAATCGAATTAGCCTACCAAAAGATGTTCAAATGTAACAAAATTTTACACACAACATTACACTAATATAAGCTACTAGCATGCCAAGTTTCATGATTATAGGAATACGTTTACTATGTCTTGACCTTTATGAGCCAATTATGCAACTTTAGACCACTTTAAGCCAAGTCAAAAAGTTATTTAGGGCCATAACCATATTACAAAGTAGGCGTCTCACCAACATATCAAAATGGGCATAAATTACAAGTTTGACTACTTTGCCACCTTTTTAGGAGTTCATAAGGTCAAAATACATTACTTTGGGGCCTCTAGTGACTTTTCCTACCTTGACTAACCGATCTTCAACCACACAATCATTCAACCTGAAGTTCATGAGATGAGACACGTTAGGCATACATTGCCTAGTGAGGTTGCCATATGCAATGAAATAATCCAATGAGTGATGCATATACATGGTCTCATGCTTAACAATATCAATGTCATACTTCCAAATTCAATGTATAACATATGAATTTCTCAATTAACCCTTGGATTGAATCAAGATATAGGATACGTGAATTCCTTTGCCTCGCCAAATCAATAAATGGTCTGATCCCTCTACCTTGCCAATATGATCAATAACAAACACATCCCTCCGCCTCGCCAAATCAATATAGGTCGTAACCTTAGGACCGTAGTCCACCCGTACACTGAGCTCATGAATTCTATGGCATGCCAATTGTATCTAATGTCCGTTCAAATCCAAGGTTTCATTATCAATGAACATATTCAATACTCAATGAGGATTCCAATGATCAATTTCTTCAATGTCAATGTTCAATGTCCAATGATTCATTTTTAATGTTACAATAACAATGACTATATCAAAAAGAAATGCACAAATTCAATATCGACTTACCGATGCTTACCAATGAATTCGTTCAATGACCGATGCGACTTCCATGATGGTAATGTTACTAAATAATTGAAATCAATAACAAAGGGTTTAGGAAGGCTCCTCGCCTAATCCCGAGACTCTGACTACACTCACCTTGTTAATCATATTCTCCTAAAGCTCTAGGATTGAAACGCCCTTGTTCCTAGCTTCTGAAGATGTCGTTGGATGACCTGAAACAATTTCCCGAGCTAGGAAAAATAATTAAGAAAGTCAATAGGACAATATTTCAATATTGAAATCAATATAACAGTATCGAATTCACTATCTAAGCTTAGTATAAACATCAATATACACCATAGCCATTATTGACTAAAATCTGGCTTGGATTGAACTTGTTTATCCATGGGTTTCAACAATAGTTTGGAGGGAAAGACTTACCCAAACACTAGCAACGTTTTGATAGCAATAAGGTGAAGAAATTCAAAGCTTAATATTTCCTACAATGGAGGTGTTTTCTTGTTGGTAGGAGGAAGAAGATGAAGATGACCAAGGTGCTAGCTTCTTTAAAGTTTCGGTAAGCTTTCTAACTTGTTTCCTTTTTATTAAATTGGTCGATTGGCCTTTCCTTCAAATGAAGGAGTCTCACTTCATTGGTTCAAGGATACAGTGATGAATTTTTGGAGGGGCTAATCGCAAGGTTAGTCCCTCTACTTTCGATAGATCGAGATTTTCCCTCCAAACTTTCAATTTTCACAATTTAGTCACTAAAAGTTTCAATATTATTCAATAAGGTCCATGTGTACTAAATTTACTCTATTTGAGTCCAATGACACTTAATTAACCCTAAGATAGAGGTTAAAATTTTAACCTCTATGGTGTAGGGTTTCTGATCGCCGGAACCCAATTCTGACTAGACAGGGTGTTACAACTCTCCCCCTTAGGAAAAATTCATCCTCAAATTTTACCTGAATCGAAGAGATGCAGATATTGTTTCCTTATGGTTTCCTCTGGTTCCCAGGTATCCTCTTCCACGGAATGGCTCCTCCAGAGTACTTTAACCAGCAACACTGACTTGTTACGAAGTTTCTTGACTTTCTTGGCAAGAATCTGGACTGGTTCTTCTACGTAAGAAAAATTCAGTTGGATTTCTACAGACTCAGGTTCGATGATGTGTGAAGGATCAGAACGGTACTTCTAGAGCATCGATATTTAGCTTTGAAGGTAACTGCAACCGATATGCCACAAGGCCAATTCTTTCCATGACTTCAAAGGGTCCAATGAATCGGGGAATCAGTTTCATCTTTTTCCAAATCTCAGAATTTTCTTCCACGGTGAGACTTTAAGGAAAGCGTTCTCTCCTACTTCATACTCGATATCCCTTCTCTTAAGATCAACATAGGCTTTTTGTTGGTCAAAGACAACATTCAGACAATCATGGATGATGGTGACCCGTTCTTTGGTTTCCCGAAGTAGGTTGGGGCCTAAAATTTTTCCTTCACCGAGTTTAGACCAATACAGTGGAGTTCGACAACGCCCTCCATACAATGCTTCATACGGTGCCATCTTGATGGAAGCTTGGCAGCTGATATTGTAAGCAAACTTGATGAGGGGTAAGGATTTCTCTCAAGTTCCACCGAAATCAATAATGCATGCTCGAAGCATGTCTTCCAAGATCTTGTAACCCCTTAGCCCGGTTTGGACATTTAACCCGAACCAAGAGAATTACACGAGGAAAACCGAAGTTAACTCGTGAAAGTCAACTCCGATTAACGAACCTTTTTTTCTTTTTATCTTTTTTAGGCGCATCATTTGTCCTACATGAGCACCAATGCATTTAGAAGAAAATGACACAACGTTCAGATATAACTAAGGACTCAATTGTACATTATCGACTTAGGGATCAAAATGTAATTTTGGTAAAATATAGGGACCCTTTCCAATTTTAAAGTTACCAACCAATAATTAATCATATTTCATGCATCTCTGTCAAATTTCAACTCGATCGAATGATTCAAACTCATTTAATTGCATCCGTAACATTTAAGGACTAAAATGTGATCATATCAAACTAATAAAAGATTCCATTTAACTAACTTAACGGCCCTGTATCGGTACACGGGTTGGCAGAATCAAAAGTTCATAAAAGGTATTGGTACCAAAGCTCGTGTAACGGTACAAATGCCTAATTTTGTCCAGGTGTATCGGTACAGTAGCCCGTGTACCAATACCCTTGTATCATTCTGGGCAAAATTTAACTCAAGTGTAACGGTACAGTAGCCCGTGTACCGATACCCATACCAGAATTGCACAAAAATCAGCCAAAAATATACATCGAACTCACACCAAACAAGTCCATAATCCATAGACAAGCATGATTATGCACACACATCATGTATACAACACACGTCAACAGTATTACAAGCATTTGACAATCAAATCAAGGAGAACATGATACGTCTATGACGTGCAATCATCCATAAACCATAAAAATACCAAAATGCAATAGAAAGCACCGAACATCACTTAAAGGTCATTTACAAGTTTAAAACCAAATACTAAACATGCTCAAGATGTTCTACACCTTCACTCAAACCCAAAAGACGAAACCTCCCCGTTGCCTCTTATTACACTAGAATGAAAAACACATACTTTGCGTATTATATTCACTTGGATTCTCCCTACTTTCTTGCTGCCAAGCTTGCTTAATTCTCTGCATTAATGAACAAAAAGGAGCGTAAGCATAAAAGCTTAGTGAGGGTTTCTCAAAACCAAAACATCATCAATGCAATTAAAACCATTGTGTCATCTTTTAAACATCATGCCTTCCTTTGTAAAACATGCACTTTTATCAACATTTCATCACTTAAAACACATGCTCATAGCATTAAAATCCCAACAGCAAATACCATTGCTCATGCTTAAACCAAGCATCTCATGCATACTACATATGCAAATCCACAAGTTAAACATGCTTCATCAAATCAAGCATCAAATACCAATTCACATAATCTCAACAATTATATTGGCTTGCAAGTGATCATCAACAAAAACCATAATTAAAACACATCGGATACAAGGATTACAAGTGTTGTCCCAAACACTTCATACACCCTACCGGCGTTTCAAGTCTCACACACGGGAGCAAATCCTCCACTGTTGTGACACTCGTGGTAGAGTATTCGGTACAGTCACAACCCCTCAACATCATTCACCGGTAGTTGTATAACCCACTAACGAGAGCCTGGGACACAAAAACACAAGGTCCACATATGGGAGCAAACCCTCCACCATTGTGGCACCTTAATCCTCAATCGTTAGGGTACTTGGATTGAGTCTACGGTACAATTACAACCCCTCAACATCCAAGGTGACTTGTTTATAGTGCACTCAATCCTATAGCCGGCTAATTATATCCGATTCAATTATCAAAACCATTTAACATCATCACTTGCCAATATAATTAACATCATCAACAATTCACTATTTTACAAAGCATTAACCATAATTACCATATTCACAAGTAACTACCATGCTTTTAAACCAAGTGTAAAACCACTTAAACACAAGGATCATTTACCATGTGCATCCTTAACAATATAACATTTAAAATCCAACAAAATCATTGCTTAAAACATGCGTTAAAACAATAATCAAACCACATTTAAAAAAAGTACATTTATAACCAAACCTAGCACAAGCCGAAAGAGATTTTCACTTTTCTTACTCTTGAGCTTAGTTAAGTGTATCAAACTTACACTAAGCCCCCAAATTCACGTTCAAAATGTTTCAAAGCTGGAAAACTCTTTTCCACTCACCGAAACATGAAACCTCGCTTGCCAATGCGAAGGTTACTCGTCCGAAGCCTTAACCGCTACCTTGCTTGCTTTCGGATCGATATCCCCTGCTTTTACCACATTAAAAAATAGATATCCAATGCATCAAAATGCATTCAAACACCAATAACCAAACTTAAACTCGCAGCCCTGCTCACAAGCATCAAAACACCCATCCGAAACAACCGAAAACTTATCCGATTGATCTCAAACCCTAACCCAGCCATCTAGCAACACAACTCATCAATTAAAACTATCAATCAACATCTAAAAAAATTATAATAACCACCTTATACCTCCAGCAATCATATAAACACCATTACACCTCAAAAACCCAACTCTAATCAACATAAAACCCAAGGATCTCAAGGATTTCGGGATCTTTGATACCAAAACCCATTTTCAACATCAATATCAACACAAAGCATGATTAAAATCCATCTCAAACAGGTCACATCAAAATCATTACAAAAATCAAGGTTCAATTCTTCATTTTACAAGATTTTAATCTCATCAAAACTATAATAGAAACTCATCCAAAAACATCATTTAAGAGTCAAATATCTTGGGAATTTCAATAAAGAACCTTGATTAGAGGAAATCCATCTCAAACAGGTCACATCAAAATCATTACAAAATCAAGGTTTAATCCTTGGTGGCAACTGAAACTACTTCAGTACAGCTCCTTCTAATCCCTGCCTTCATGTCCTCTCTTCCTTTACACAGCTACAACACCTGAAATAGAAAACTAAACTAAAACACTACCTTTTCTCTACCAAAAATAATATATTCAATAAAAGCAAGGCATAAGATAAATATTGTTTATAATGCATGAATGTACATAAATATGCCTAAATGAACTAAAGAACAACAATAATATGAGTAGGAATGCATACAAAATATAGAACTTGTTGACACTCTACACACCCTTGTAAGGTGTTTAGGTGTTCTTTTTTATGAGCACAAGTGCACACTCCTGTCAAGTTATAGTATAAAAGATGTCGAATCCCACGGGGATTGGAATAGCTTCTTCGAGTCTAAATCTGCACAGTTAATTTCAGGTTTGTTTAAAGGAATAAAACTAAAAACACAATTAATTAAAGTAAAGGAGATCAGGGTGGTAGAATGGGCCAGGTTATTGCTGCTCAGTAGTATGTAGACTGCATTGCATAGGCTACGGTTGGATTGTGCTGCCACGATCTGCTGCCTTGGCGGGTAATGGTGGATTGAGGTGGCGGCAACTTTTGCTGCCACGGTGGGTCTCTGCACTTCAACTTTCGTTGGCAGGCAGGTGAACGGAAAGACGTCATGGCGGCAAGTCTGGTAGATACTGCAAGTTCGGCGGAACAGTTCTGAAGTAATCCTTCCTATTTCTAGGCAAGGATTCTCGTTGCTCGCGTGAAGTAGGCAATACCTAGCAATCTCAGCATAAACCTATCACAGGCTAGTCAACATTTGGTTGCTCCTCATACCTGCTAAAACTCTTAACTTCTTTCGAAGCAGAGTTAGTCAACACCTCTTCATGATGAGATCGTACTTAACCCTTTCGTGAGTTTGACACTTTCTTCCCCACCAAATGAATTCTTCAACTAATCGGTTAGGAACTAATTGAAGGAATTAAGAACATAGATTAAGCAAACTTGGAATATTTATTGCAAAACAACTTAACCTGAAACAATCATTTCTCACAACTACTTTACAAGCAAAAACCTAAACCCTAGAGAGTTTTAGAACATGAGAAAACCTAAGCTAGCTGACTCCCTCTCTCTCTCTCTATCTATGCCCTTATACCCTCAAATACATGGGTATATATAGGGCTTGGCCTAGGTTGAGTCCTCCTTGGAGTAGAAGTCCTTAAAGTAGCTTTACATTAAATGTTAACTCATTTTTGACTTGAATGTGGACTCTTTGGACGTTGCCTTCTCCAGCAAGTAAAGATAAGTCACTTTACTTATCAATCTCCCATCAGCTCTACATATTGCTCCAGACTTCAGAAAAATGCAAGAATGGGCTCATTGGACTCAGAAAACAGTCCTCCTTTGATCGCAACCCATCTTGGCTAAGTCGGTGTATTGTCGCCTGGGTTGCATTCTACGGTGGCAGTGTCCTTGGCGGCAGACTGGGCGGTGGCGGCACTTGGCGGCTGGAACTGCTTTGGTATAGCTCCTTCTGCTTGTTGCCTCCGTTTCCTCTCTTGCTCTGAACAACATCTAGCACCTGAAATATAAAACTAACTAAAAACAGTATCTTTTCTTCACCAAAAATATGATATTTAAATAAACCAAGTCAGAAGAAGAAATACTGTAAACTATGCCTATATGCAACTAAATATGCCTAAATGCAGTTAAGAACAACAATAAAATGAGATGGAATGCATACATAAAATAGAACTTCTGAGCAATTTACACACCCCTAAACTCGAACTATTGTTTATCCTCAAGCAATGTAAACCTAACTAGACTTGCCCTTATATTAACCAGAAAGAAAACCTGTATTTAACTTGATTCCGCACCTCAAGGCCGTGGCACCTACATTAGATTCATGAAGGGAAAACATCATGAAATAACTCAAAATTAATCTATAATGCCAGTGCAGTGTGTGCAGAACTGTGTACAGGCTAAATATGTATAATAATCTGAATAAACAAGGATGTTGTTATGATATGATAAGGTTGTTGCCGAGGCAGCTTTAGTAAGCACATTTTATTTAATCGAGGCCTAAGGGCTTGAGCTCATCACAGCTACTCTACAGGTTTGAAATAAAGATAGGAGCATACTACAAAACCCTAAACCCTTTGAGCCGAGTCATCATGTGAAGACTTTCATTCACTCATGCTAATTTGTCCGTCGCTGCAAGTTTTTTTTCAAATTCATGGACTTTTATAGCAGCGGAGTGTCCTTGGCGCATGATCCTTCCTAGAGCCTGTTTCGGGCACCTCTAGGGTATATCAGCATTTTCTTTGTTTTTTCTTCCGTTGCAGCATTTCAGTTTCATTCTTTTTTTCTTTGTTGCTCTGTGCTGCCCCGACGGCTACCTGCAACCATGTTAGAATTTTGCAAAGAATTCTACACAACAAAGCAGGCAGTGTTTATCAGATATTTTATCAAACTCAACAAGTAACAGAAGTGTAAAAAAACTTGGCAATTATAAAAAAATCTAAGTTTTTCATGCTTTTCATGAATTAAGTTCAATTTTTAATTGGTGCGATTATTAATCGGCTATCTTATCATAGGCACAAGTTTTAAAAAATTTCTCTTATCCGATTAATATAAAGGCAAGTACAATGCAAACTATATGCAACTAAGTATGCCTAAACAAAAGTTATGAGAACTCTACCCCTCAAACTCGAGATGGGCATTGCCCTCAATGCCTTTGAAAAAAAAAAATTTAAACAAAAATAGGAAAATAAAAATAGAAAATGAAAAAAAACTTATGCTTGGGTGCTGTCAGATTGCAGAGAGGATCTTGTGTTGTTTTTAGTGCCGCCTTTTGTTGCCATGGCGGCGACAGGCATGTTCGTGCTGCTCCTCACTATCTTCGGTAGCGAGTTCTCATATTAGGGTCTGTATCTTGATAAGTAGTTGTGAGACGGAAAAATAATAAATGTAACTGAAAATAATTCTATTCCTAAGCTTATTAAGATCTGTTCCTAAAGAAAATAGCAAAGATGTGGAAAAACAAAAATTATATTACAGCGGGTTCGTTTCAAATATTTCTTATAGTCCACCCGCACCCTCCATCGAGTGACTATTCTCATGGGGGAGTCCTTCTTCCTCGTTCCCTTGTAGTCCATGCGAACTTTCCACCTTGTTTCCTTTCCTAAGGGTATGAAAATGTGATTAGGAAAAGGTATATCAGTATTTAACCAAATGCTTACCTCGTATTCCTCAAAATTCGTTGTGGTGGAAGGTAGCTTTTGCTGTCACTGCAGCTGCTTGGGAGGCAACCAGTTGTTGTGGCAGTCGTATGTCATAATATGGTGAAGGTCAAGGAAAAATTCAAAATCCTGAAAAACTTCATGACTTCGCACACTGTTTTCTTTAGTCTCCTTGAAAATCTCCATCAGTAGAGATTTTGATGGCCTTAAATCTGCCAACATCGACTCATATAGATATAGGTAGTCCATGGTTGTCGAGGTTTCTGTCGAGGCGAGCAGCGTTGCTGAGGCTTCTGTCGTGGCAGGTATAGGTACCGAGACTACTGCTGAGGCGGGCATGGTTGCTGAGGCTTCGGATGTGACATCATTAATTTTTCTGTCAGCCTCACTAGGTGTTGTCGTAGCTTTGCTCTGTTCAGTTTCCTCAATCCTTGCTAGGGCAATTTCTCGCATAGGCTTATCATGTGTTGGGCAGTGTTCTTCATCCTCTAGTTGTTCCTCACACATCAGAGAACTTTTTTCTCATATCTCTTCGTCCTCTTGCATTGGGACATTAGTATCCCTAGGATTTACTTGTTGGTGATCAATGGTTGCCGAGGCAGAAGTTGCTGGGACATTATGTTCGTCCATGGCATATGTGGATGTGTTCAATCGATTTGTTGTGTCCCATAAGGTTGAATCACACTGAGCCATCCTCGATTAAAGAGAAATGAAAACTTATGCTTGGGTGCTATCAGATTGCAGAGAGAATTTGGAGTAGTTTTCTGTGCTGGCGGTTCCTGTTGTCCCAGCGGCAGGCTTTGCCATGCTGCTTCTTGCTGTATTCAGTTTCTTGCCTTTCAGAGTAGGGTCTGAATCTAGATAAGTAGTTGTGAGATGGGAAATAATTTAACTAAAAAATAAATCTAATCCTAAGCTATTTCAAATCTACTCCTAAAGAAAGCAATAAAAATGTGGAAAGAAACTAAAAATTGAAATCTCCTCCCTTGTCGGTTTGATCTTAAAAGGGTCATTTTTTATACTTCTTGTAATCCTTCCACACCCTACATCTCGTGATTATTCTCATGGTGGAGGAGTCTTTCTTCCTCGTTCCTTTGTAGCCTTTGCTGTCGCAGCAGCTGCTTGGGCGGCCCACTGTTAAGGCATTCTTCTTTCATAATGTGGTGTAGGTCAAGGGAAAGCCCAATATTATGAAAAGCTTCATGAATCCCAACACCTTTTTCTTTAGGATCCTTGAACATCTCCATTAGTATAGATTTTGATGGCTTTAATTCTACCAGCATTGACTTCTCAAGATATACAAATTCCTTAGTTGTTGCGGCTTCTATCAAGGCGGACATGGTTGCCGAGGCTGCTGCCGAGGCGGGCATAGTTTTCGAGGCATGTGATGTTGTTGTGGCATCATCAATTCCTTCGTCGGTCTCACTAGGTGTTGCACTTTGTTCAGGTTCCTCAATCCTTGCTGAAGGAGTTCTTTGCATATTCTTATCATGTGTTGGGCAGTGTTTTCCACCCTCTTGGCTTGCAAGTTCTAGTTATTCCTCACACATCGGGTATCTTTCTTTGCATTGCTATTCGTCCTCTTGCCTTGAGACATCAACATTCATAGGACTGAATTGTTGGTGATCAATGGTTGCCGCAGCATTGTGTTCAGATGCATCAATGACATTAATGAGAACCGAGTTGTGCAAAAGTGCATCCTCCTTGGCGACGTTTGCGTCCATAGAAACTGACACTTTTTGAGTTACTGCAAGGAAGGTTTGAGACGTGTCCTCCAAGATTTTGATTACTCTTAGGGATGACTACATTGCCAGGGCATATCTGCTGCGGCGGCAGAAAAATTGTCATTGTAGAAAAAATTTCAGGTTGTTAGTCGTACCATGTAAAATCTTGTTGTTGGTTCCATCGTGGTTCGTCCATGTATTCACTGAAAAGATGAGGGAAACTTTCGAATACATGATTTCCTTCACAAAAATTGCACGAATTTTCCAACATCAACTTTCGGATGGTTTTTCTTGAATACTCTTGATGTTGACTACCTTGCCCTGGCATGTCGGCTTCTACAGCAAAACTGTTATGGTAAAAATAATTTTGAGATTTTTGATCATACCATGAAGAATTTCGCTATTGCGGAAATGACATTTGTTGTCTCTGTTGTTGTTGTAACGATATTTGTTGTTCGTATTCACCGAAAATATGAGGACAATTTTCGAACGCATGATCTCCTTCACAATAATTGCAACAATTTTGCTGCTGTGGCAACACCATTTGCTGTCCCTTCTTCTGCCATGACGATAGCTGCTGCTACAGCATCTGTTGTTCATATTCAAACATCAACTCTCGAGTGGTTTTTCTAGACATGTTGATCCCCTTGAACATGTAGTGCACCTAAATTTTATTATATATATAATAAAGAAAAAATAAATAAATAAAAACTGAAATTTAAATGCAAATAAATAAAAAGTGCAGAAAACAATACGAAGTTGCTATTGCCAATCCCCAGCAGCAGCGCCAACAACTTGTTGGGTGTTTGTAATAGTATATTTTATTGAGCGCAAGTGCACACTCCCGTCAAGTAGTAGTATAAAGGATGTCGAACCCACGGGGATTGGAACGACTGGTTCGAGTGTTTTCCTGCACAAGAAGAAATGTAAAATTCACAATTAATTTCTGAAGATTTAAGAGAAAATAAACCAAAAACACAATTAAGTAAAATAGAGGAGATCAGGATGATAGAATGGGCAAGGTTATGCTGCTCAGTAATGTGGAAACTGCATTGCATAGGATAAGGTTGAATTGTGCTGCCACGATCTGCTGCCTTGACGGGTATATGCAGATTGAAGCGGCGGCACTAAGCTTCGTCAACTTTCGCTGCCTCGGCAGATAAAATGGAGAGAAGTCTATGCGGCAAGTCATGCAGATATTCAAGGTTCGGCGGAACGATTCGGAGATGGTCCTAACTATGTCTAGGCTAGGATACTATTGGTGCCCTATAAAGATGATACTAGTTAGGTGTAAATCTGCAAAGAACCTCAACTATCGGTCGCTACTTTTTAGCCACTTTAAACCCTAACTTATGTCTAACTTGGATTAATCTCAGTTGGTATGGAAGAGATCGTGCTTAACTCTTTCGAGCCAAACAAATGGAATCTTCAACTGTACTTTTGGAACTAATTGAAGTTAGTGAAAACATGAATTAAGCAAACCTTGAATATTTTATTGCAAAACAAACTTAAACCTAATACAATCGTTTCTCACAACTACTTTATAAACATAACCTAAACCCTAAGGGAATTTAGAACATAATAGAAGCAAGGAGACGGCTAGGGTATTCTAAAAACTCGATCTATGCCCCTATACCCTCAAATATATGGGTATATATAGGGCTATGGCCTTAAGTTGAGTCCTCCTTGGAGTAGAAGTCTTCAAAGTAGCTTTACATTAATTGTAGCCTCCAATGATGAATCCTTTTGACTTGAATATGGACTTATTGGACGTTGCCTTGTTCAACAAGTAAAGATAAGTCATCTTGCTTATCAATCATCAATCAGCTCTATAAACCGCTCCATTCCTCAGAAAAATGCAAGATTAGGCTCATTGGACTCAGAAAATTGCCCCTTATTAATCACAACCCATCTTGGCTATGTCGGTGTAATGCTGCCTGGGTGGCGTGCTACGGGGGCGGCGTCCTTGGCGACAACTGGAACTGCTTCAGTACAGCTCTTTTTGATCCTTGCCTTCATGTCCTCTCTTCTCTACACAGCTACAACACCTAAAATAGAAAACTAAACTAAAACAGTACCTTTTCTCTACCAAAAATAATATATTCAATAAAAGCAAGGCAGAAGAATAAATATTGTTTATAATGCATGAATGCACCTAAATACGCCTAAATGAACTCAAGATCAACAATAATATGAGCAGGAATGCATACAAAATATAGAACTTGGGGACACTCTACACCTATATGCTTCGAACAATGCATCTACATGTAAATTAAAACAGAAAAGAAAAAAATTAGAACTAATTTCCCCCCAAAGTCGAGAGGAGCATTGTCCTCAATGCATGCCTACATACAAAATAAATATAGATTAGATAAGAAAATGAAGATTATATTTTAGAATGCTGGCAAATCAGAGGAGGTGTCGTCTTCTTCGTCGTTGGTAAGTATCATCTACCGTCGAGCTGGTACTTTGAGTCTTTTGGCCGCCGTCAGCGGCTGCTTGCGGGATGATGGTGTCAGTTGATCTTTCTTTGTGACTTCCCGTTCATTGCCGTCTTCACTGTCCGGGCATATCTCCTCGATGTCTGATATTTTCCTCTTTTTGGTTGGGGAGTATGCGGACTCGAGCTTCTTTGTAATTGACTTGACCGTGTCTTGCCACATCGAATCTAAGGACCATGAGTTGAAGAAGGCAGATTTGGATTGTTTTGGTGCGGGGGCTTTACCTTTTGTTGCCCGTGATGATTGGCCTTCTTCTTAGATTGGGGTGGCTATGGTGTCAACACAATCGTCTGAGCTGGAGAGGTCTGCAGTTGTTATGTATGCTGCCACACAGGAATAGGAGGCGGCTTGAGGTGTTGTTGAGACTTGGGTGGTTGGAGTAGCGGAGTCAACAACATTGAGTGAAGCCAAGGCAGAGGGTACGACAAAGGTGGCTGGTGCGGCCTGGGCATAGATTTCGACAGGGAAATCTGGGAATTGGGCTGTGTGCATCGGTAATTTCTCCTTGAGGATGGCGATCGTGGCTATGTTAAAATCCCCGATGTATGCCATGAATGTCAACTGGCTTCTTTCCATCCGATCCAACTGCGCTGAAATGTCACCGTTCGTGGTTGTCGAGGCAGGTAGGTGGTACGGTTTTTGGCTGCCCATCTCTGATGCCTTGACATAGTTCTCCGGGTTTGCTTCTTGTATCTCCATCTTTCTTAAGATGATTTCCCTCGTCCACCCTGTACGCTCTAAAGTCATGTTATCGTTTGGATCGGTTGAGACGAACACTTTGTTGCACAATGTCGTGATTAAGCTTGGGAAATAGAGCTGGCACTTACCTTTCTATCAACAAATATAAACTTCATTAGCAATTATCTCACCAATATTTATAATATGGTTGTGGAGCATAGAATGGATGAGTGCTAGGCGGAGCTTGTCCACTGTTGAATTGTGCGAGGTGGGCAGAATTTGCCTCTTGACGAATGTATTCCACAACTTGTCCTCCGAAAGTAGATTTCTTCGATTGACTATTCCTCGATTCTTTCCCTCGTTCCATACGGTGCTCGGGATGTAGAGTTCTTTTTTAATAGCCTCGTAGTTGTCTGCCTTTAAGGAGGCAACAAACTCCTTGTGCTGATCATGTTAGATGTGGACGTCGTAGTGGAGGTTGATTTTGTCGGCGTCGATCAGAACTGGCTGCCCTCTGACATTCACTGATGGGTTTTCAGCAGTCGGTCCATGGGCATAGAATTCATGAACTATGGTCTGGTTCACCTGTTTGGGTTACTGGGCAAAAATTCGCCAACGTTGGTGTTCGATCTTGCTGAAGATGAACTGGTTAAGCCCGAAGTTTCTTTTCGCCATCACATAGAAGAACCCTTGTTCTTCTCATACGGATCAATCTTTGAACTTCTGATTGTGGCGTGCCTTTACTTTGGTTGTGGAAAATCTGTGTAGGGAATTATTAAGGTCTGCCTGGGCGGCTTGGCATCGGGGGGTTCTTGCCATCTTTTGTTTGGGATTAGGGTTGGAAAGTTGAGAGCGTTGTGAGAGCTTTGAGAGAAAAGAAAGTAATCTGAAAGCAAAGGGAAATCTAGTAAAACAAAACGCAAGAGAAAGTAGGGAAGAGTGCATAGTAAAAAAATTAGGGGGTTAAATAGGAGTGAAAGTGGCTGGGTGAAGAGTTGTTGTCGTTTCGTCTTCCGAGGCATCCGTTGCCTGGGCAAAGAGTTGTTAGAACGAAACAGCTTTATATGCAACGGTTAGTCTGCAACGGCTAGTTTTGACGGAGAGCAACGTCTGCGGCTGTGTAATGTCGCGGTAGTCTTCACTGGCGGGCTTGAATGTTTGATGGATTGGGCTTGATTCTTCTCTCTTTCCTTGGGTTTTTTTTTCTCCTAAAATAAACTGAAATAAAATTACTAGTGCTTAAAAATAAAATGTATGCTAAATTTAAATCTAATTGCTAAAAATAGAAAATTAAAAATGTATTTGAAAAATAAAATAAATGCAATAATTTAAATTTAATTCCTAAAACAGAAAATTAATAATATAAGAAAAATATATAATTTAGGCTATATTAGGAGTGCATTTGGATACATCTTCTAACATAACCACTTCCTTGTCTCTTGTAACATGAGTCCCTGTGTAGTGCTTTAACCTCTGAACATTCAGTTTAAATTCATGTCCATCTTTGGTAGATTTGATCATGATTTCACCATTTGTGAATGCTTTAACTACCTCGAACGGGCCAGACCATCTTGACTTCAACTTCCATAGGAATAGTTTCAATCGAGAATTGAAGAGAAGTACTTGCTGCCCAGGCATAAACTGCCTTGGCAGCAACTTCTTGTCATGCCATCTTTTGGTTTTCTCCTTGTATATTCTCGCGTTGTCATATGCCAAGGCTTTGAGTTCTTTGATCTCATTCAAGTCCATGAGTCTCTTTTGTCCGGCTTTGTCCCAGTCTAGGTTTACTGCCTTGATGGCTTAGTATGCCTTATGTTCAATCTCAGTGGACAGGTGGAAGGTTTTTCCATACACGAGCCGATAGGGTGACTTGCCCAATGGGGTCTTATAGGCTATTCTATATGCCCATAATGTATCATGGATTCGAAGAGACCATTCTTTCCTAGATTGATTAACCACCTTTTCGAGAATGTTCTTCAGTTCCTTGTTTGATATTTAAGCATGCACATTGGTCTGAGGGTGGTATGTTGTGGCAAGTTTGTGTGTGACACCAAATTTCTTCAATACCGTGGCAATTAGTTTATTGTCAAAGTGTCCCCGCTCGTCACTTATGATGGCTCTAAGGATTCCAACTCGTGTAAAGATATGCTTTTGGAGAAATTTCAGAACAATTTTGGAATCATCTTTTGGTGTAGCAATGGCCTCCACCCACTTGGAAACATAATCCACTGCTAGTAGTATGTATAAGTTCCCACAAGATGATGGAAACGGGCCCATGAAGTCAATTCCTCATACATCAAACAGTTCAACTTCTAGGATATTCTGCAATGGCATCTCGTTCCTCCTTGAGATGTTTCCCGTCCATTGGCATCTGTCACATTTTTTGTAGTATGCCTAGAGTCCTGATTGGAGAACCTTGGTGGCAGTTCTGGTTCATCCAAAATGTCCCCCATATGGTGAGTTGTGGCAGTGGTGGAGGACTTCTTGTTGTTATTCCTCTGGTACGCATCTCCGAATCACCTGGTCTGCACATTGCTTAAACAAAAGAAGTTCTTCCCAATAATAATGTTTTGCATCATTTTGGAACTTCTTTTTCCCTTGGTAATTCATGTTATGAGGGTAAATACCACTAGCCACGAAGTTTACCAGATCAGCATACCAGGGTGTGGTGGAGGTCATCATGGTTGCCAGAGGGTCTGCCGCGGTGGCTATGGTATATGCTGCCTGGGCGGCTGTGAGGTCTACTACCGAGGTGGCTAGGATCTTCTCATCAGGGAACTTTTCTTGGATTTTAGTCGTATCTGTGGGTCTTCCTTCTAGTCGTGACAGATGATTAGCCACTTGGTTTTCTGTCCCTTTTTTGTCCTTGATTTCTACGTCGAATTCTTGAAGGAGAAGAATCCAACATATCAATCTTGGATTTGCATATTTCTTGGAGAAAAGGTATTTTATGGCTGAATGATCTATGTGCACTGTCACCTTCGTTCTGAGGAGATAGGATCAGAACTTATCAAAAGAAAAAATTACTGCCAACAGCTCTCTTTCTCAGTGGTGGTATAATTAACTTGGGCCTCGTTAAGTGTCTTGCTGGCATAGTAGATGATATGGATGATTTTTTTTTCCTTTGCCCTAGCACTGCCCCAAAGGCATAGTCACTAGCATCACACATTATCGCAAAGGGCAGTGTCCAGTCTGGTGGTACTACAATGGGAGTGACTACAAGTTTCTTCTTCAGGGTTTCAAATGCCTCAGTGCATTTGTCATCAAAGTTAAAGGGTTTATCCTCTTCAAGCAAAGAACACAATGGTTTAGTTGTTTTCAAAAAAAAATTCAATGAAAATTCTATAAAAACAATGTATCCCAGAAAACTCCTGGTCCCTTTAGCAGTGGTAGGTGGCGACAGTTTTTCAATAACATCGATTTTGGCTCTGTTAACCTCGATGCCGCAGCGGGAGATTTTATGGCACAACACAATGCCCTCGTCTACCATAAAGTGGCATTCCTCCCATTTTAAGACCAGGTTAGACTCTTCACATCTTTCGAGTACTTTTTCTAGATTGCCGAGGCATCTATCAAAGCTCTCCTCAAAAACTGAAAAAGAATCCATGAAGATTTCCAGGAAATTTTCTACCATATCAGAGAAAATGGCCATCATACACCTTTGAAAGATTGTTGGTGCATTGCAAAGTCCAAACGACATCCTTCTGAACGCGTATGTTCCGTAAGGGCAGGTGAAGGTAGTTTCCCTTGGTCCTCCAGAGCGATTGCAATCTTATTGTAACCTGAGTAACCATCAAGAAAACAATAATAAGGTTTTCCGGCCAATCTATCTAACATTTGATCTAAGAAAGGTAAGGGGAAGTGGTCCTTTCGAGTTTCTTTATTCAGCTTTTGATAGTCCATACAAACCCTCCAATCGTCACAGTTCGGGTTGGGATTAACTCGTTGTCATCGTTTGTGATGACTGTCATCCCTCCTTTCATAGGCACACATTGGACCGAGCTTACCCATGTGCTGTTGGATATGGGGTAAATAATATTGGCATCAAGCCACTTGATTACTTCTTTTCTCACCACGTCACTAATGGCCTCATTTAGTTGCCTTTGGGCATCGACTGTCAGCTTATGGTCGTCCTCTAGGAGGATCTTATGTATACAAACTATTGAGCTAATTCCTTTTAGATCAGCAATAGTCCATCCAATGGCTTGTTTGTGCCGCCTGACCATCTCAACCAAATGCTGTTCATTTTCCTGCATTAACTTAAAAGAAATAACTATGGGTATATTGTCATTCTGTCCAAGATAAACGTATTTAAGCTGCTCGGGCAGTGGTTTAACTTCCAGTTTGGGCGATTGCTCAAGAGATGGTTTTTCAATGGTACTCTCATCTGTTGTGTATTTAAGAGGTTCAAAATACTTACCTAGACGAGTACAAGTCTAGTTTACCTCTTCAGGTGTCTAGGCAATCGTCTAAGTAGTTGTCGAGGCAATGCCCAAAATCTCTTCCCAGGTAGTGGCTGCTGAGGAATGGGGCACCAGGTGTGAGATTTACTTATGTGGTTGCCTGGATCAGCTGACACTCCTCTTTGTTATCAGCTTTCTTGAGGGTCTAAATAACATTGAGCTTTATGTGATGGTCATTTACCCTCATGGTTAATTCTCCCTTCTCCACGTCAATCAGAGTTCTACTTGTGGCTAGGAAAGGTCTTCCGAGTATGATCGGTGCATGCTCATCTGTCTCACAATCCAAAACAAGGAAGTCAGTAGGGAATATAAACTTATCCACTCTTACCAAGATGTCTTTGATTTTTCCTTCAGGGTGTATATAAGAGCGGTCAGCCAACTAGAGCATGATAGTGGTGAGCCGAGCTTTTCCAATGCCTAGTTTTTCGAACACTAATTTGGGCATTAAGTTGATGCTTTCCACGAGATCACATAAGGCTTTCTCCACATAATGATTTCTAATGGCACATGGAATGATGAAGTTGCATGGGTCTTCCTGCTTAGGTGGTGCTCGGTTGTGCAGCATTGCCATGCAACCTTCTGTTATGGACACAGCTTCGAATTCCCCTATCCTTGCTCATTTTGATACAATGTCCTTCAGGAACTTAGCATAGTTTGGCATTTTCTCTATAGCCTCAACAAGGGGTATGTTTATGTGTACTTGTTTAAGAATATCTAGGAACTTATTAAACTAGTACTCTTGCTTCTACTGCTTCAGCTGCTGTGGAAATGGAGGGGGCAATCGGATATTTTCTATACCCTCTTTTCATTGAAAGCTGATATGAGGAAGAGTAAGATGTTCATGTTTGTCTTCTTTTTCATTGGTTCTGTCAGGGGTATAAGCAGGTTTGGTTGCTGAAATAGAGGGACCTGGTTCTACCGGGGCAGTAGCATCAGTGTCTGTCGAGGCGGTTGGCTTCCTTGGTTGTTTCTCTTTTGGTTCATCAGCACAAATTTCTTCGAGTTGTTTCCCACTCTTAGTTGTGATTGTTTTGCACTGCTCATGAGTGGGCCTCCTTGTGACTTCAGTATCATTGGGCAGTCCTCTAGTTGGTCGAGTGTTCATTTATTGTGCAAACTGCCTCACCTGAGTTTCTAGTGACTTTAAAGTTGCCTCATGGTTTTCCATCCTCATCTCTGTCCTGTCAATGAAAGCATCGGTTTTTTAACAAATGAATCCACGTTAGACATATATGTATCAGTCTACGACATAAAAGCATTTAAAGTCTGTTCTAAAGAATTAGGTGTTGCTAGTTGCTGCGGCGGCGGCTGCTACCGTGACAAATTCTGCTAGAATCCTTGGGGTTAATTCTTCAGATTGGGCAGATTTAGGGCATTGTTAGGGTTGCTCCAAGAAAAGTTTGGATGCCTCTTCCAACTAGGATTGTATGTGTTTGATGCTGGTTATTGCTTCTATTGTAGTTTCCTACAAAGCAGCTAGTTTCTTGGAATTGCTGGAATTCCGAGGAGTTATGATCTCCCCCACACTGGTCATAGAAGGCATCAATGGCTTTAACATGTTGGGTGTTGTTCCGCCTTTGCATTGCTTCCACCATTTTTGTTAAATGAGCTAGTTGTGATGTGACTGTGTCGGATGTTCCTAGCTCATTGATAGTGGCATGTCTCCTTATGCTGCCTCGGCGAGCGGTAGGGAACTGATAGTCATTTTTGGCTGTCCTGTACAATATCTGAATTGCTTATTCAGGATCTTTGTCAAGTAGTATATTGTTTTATGAGGCACCCAACATCATTCTTGTTGGAATGTTGACACCATTGTAGAACATTATAACTTGTGTCCACTCTGGGAATCCATGGGATGGGCATTTGTTCAGCAAGTCGAGAAAGCATTCCCATGCCTCATACATTAGTTCATCGTCGTCCTGTCGAAAAGTAGTGATTTCAGTTCGTAATTTATCAGTTAAATTAACAGGATTAAATCTAGCTAGGAAATCACGGTATAATTCTGTCAAAGACTCATTGGACTCGGACGATAGATTATTAAACCAAGATTTTGCCCTATCCCTCAGTGAATAGGGAAATAGTCTGAGTCTCAGCACATTTGGTTGAACTCCAAGTAACTTGAAGGATTTCCATATATCTAAGAAAGATTTCATATGCTATCGGGCATCTTTAGTGGCGGAGCCTCCAAACTATTCAAGTGTGTTAAGCATGTTGAACATGACAGGTTTGAGTTCAAAGTGGTCCGCATCTATCTCAGGGTTGACAACACTAGTGTTTAGTTTTCTAAGGTCTTCTTCCAAGTAATCGCAGACTATTCGTCGAAGGTTAGGGGGTTGCCCGTCGTCGCCCGCCGCGACATTGTTGATTCCAGAAGGTGATGGATTTTGGTTTTGGTTGTTCATGTTGTCACCCATGGCTGCTACGATTCTTTGTCGAAGTCTACATGCGGTTCTGTTGATTTCTGGATCATAGTCACGTAATGGTGATTTTTGGTTCGTTCTGGTCATAAACCAAAGAAAACTTGGGGGTTAAACAGAAAAATAAAAGTGCAAGAAAACGAAAACAAAAATTGTAACGCCAATCCCCAACAACAGCGCCAAAAAACTTGTTGCGTGTAAAGAGTCCTTCACAATTGGAGTACAAGTATACACGAAGCAAGTAGTAAAGAGATACGTGAGTATCGAGTATCGTATCCATAGGGATTAGGAAAACTTTCGAATTAACTTTCCTGCACAAGAAAAGGTAAAACACAAGTGATTAAGATTGGTTTTAATTTGACTAAAACTAAAAGCAAGTAATTTAAAGAGTTGAGAATTCAGTTTGAGAGAATGGGTCGGTATTGGAATGCATTGTAGTGTGGAAATTGAATGTTCCGTCTCGGTTAAGTGCTGCAAAATCAACCCAGAAGGCTGGACAGTTGTCAAAGGAAAGCCTCGGCAGACAGCCACCTCGGCGGAGAACAATGCAATGCCCAGGCGGCAGAGCGATACTTCAATGTTTGGCAAGACTTCCTCCATTGACTCATTCTTATCCCTAAGTCGAAGTGCTATTGGTGAACACAACTTGATAATACCTCCTGGCGTGAATCGACGGATGAACACCAACCAATCCTAAGTCTCTTTTAGCCGCTGAACTTCTGAACTTATTCCTAAGCCGAAGTAGCTTTACCCTAAATTGGATAAAACTGTGTTTACTCGTTTCGCAAGTTCAACTCTCCCGAAATTGAACAAATAGATAAGTCGCAACTTCCTCTCCCGATTTGATGGCAAGCAATTGAAAACCAAGAGTAAACAAACTTTTAATTTTATTGCAAAATCTTAACCTAAACGAATACAAGAAATCTCTCACAACTACTCAACAAAACCAACCCTTAGCCCTAGGAGAAGTTTAGAACATGATGGATGAATGGAAGCACTATGGTTCCTCAAAATTCACGCGATCTCCCTTCTCTTAGTCGGCTAGGGTATGTATTTATAGGGCTTGGCCTAGGTCCAAGTCGGTTTAGGGTAGGAGTACTAGTTAGAATCAGATTACGACTCATTAAAAGAACAAATCTCTTTTAGATCTATCATTAATTCTTCCTAGATTCTTGTTTGACTTTTTCCACCATAACTTTGACCTTGTCTTTTCTTGGGATTTTGGGCTTCGATCCTCATGCAAGTGGTCTCTAAAAATTAGGGTTGATGTGCTCTTTCAATCGCATACCGCTTTACATTTTTCCAGTTTCCTTGGGTTGCTGCCTCGGTGGTGCACAATCTACTGCCTCAGCAGAGGTCTATGTTGGTGTGAGTGGCTCAGCATGGATCCTCACTCGAGGCTTATCCTTTGTGGCATAGTCTGATCAGCTCTTCAGCAGGTTCATCAGCATCTTCCATCAATTCTCCAGCTCCTTCCTTTTACCCTCCTTGCTGCCTCGGCATGGTCTGTCTGGGTGGGGACCTGCGCACAGTAATACACATACATGAGCAGTATCTTTTATAGGAAAATAGTGAAATTCATCAAACAAGGCAGATTTTCTAATATATGCAGTTTTTTGTATGTTTACCTAATAAATGCTATTAAAACATGCTTAAGTGCAACAACAATTGAGCTAAACTAGGGCTTTAATATAGAACTTTTTCACACTTTACAAGTTTCCCTGAGTCGACGGTCTATTTCCCTATCTTCCCTACCACCGTAGCACCTCAGCACAGAGCCCAAGAGACCCATGCCACCACTACTGCCAGGGATCACCAGTCCCAGCCCGTAGCAGCCTCAAACATACGTTCTGCCACGACACGAAACACAATGGCAAGGCTGCCCTAGACACATCGACCGGATCTGTACACATCACCACATCAGACAGTGATCACTTTGTCAGCCGGGTGTTCAACCTAATCAAACCCAAGGGACTGAACCTGGACAACACCGACCTTGATTTAGGTGACGAGGTTGCTGACCCGGTAGAAAACCAACACCACCATCCCCCATCCATCCCCAATGTGAATCAAAACGCCTCAAGCATTCAGCATCCAAACCGAAAAGGCTGATTTTACAGTCAGATAGTGACGAGGAAGATTATTCTTCTGAATCAAAATTCATTTAAATTCCTCTTCTTTTTTACTGATTATTTTATTATATGCCATCTTATTTTTTGATCTAATTTTTCTATCTTATATTTGAATTGTGAAGCATTGAGGGAAATGCTTGTAATGAGTTTGAGGGTGTAGGTTACTAGGCTGAGGCAGAACGATGCCACGTCATTTTAATGATAATTGCAATTTTTGGTTAAACTGTTAAACTTTTTTTATTGCACTGCCTTAACCGAACACAAGTTGGTCGTGGCAATACTTTCTATCAATTGTCTTAGCTTAGTTTCAATTGAATCTTCTTACTTGAATATATCTATCTCTTTCTTTACCATTGTTTAGAACTATTTTAAGCTTTTAATACTAGGATGCTAAAGGAGATACCTTAGGAGATTGCCATTAGAACTTTTGAGGAATTTCATGAGTTGAATAAATTAAGGAGTTCTAGGACACGTAGAGTTTTACTTGCTTAAAAATTGGGTATAAAAATCATAAGTTAGAGGTGCCTAAAACTAGCTCTAGCTTAGAAAGAAAAAATAAATAAATAAATCACTAGAGGTGCTCAAAATTGGCTCTAGTTGAAGAAAGAGAAATTGCTAGAGGTGCCCGAAACCGGCTCTAGTAAAAAGAATTGCTAAAAACCCAAGAAAAAGAAAAGTAATTACTCAAGTGTACTTAGAACCCTTGTGATAATCTTGTTTATGAATTTTCTCACTAATTCTTTTAGCTTGATCCCAGGGAATTCCTAAGGCTTCCAAAATATTAAGGGCCGAAAGTAGTCATGGCCATGTTTTGGAAAGACAAGGAAAATTAAGACCAAGGAGACGGTCTAAGAAAAAATAAGGTTCGACAATTGATGGTTTGCATTGCTTGAGGACAAGCATTAGTTCGAGTTTGGGGTGTGATAAGTTCCCAAAAGTCTTACATTTAGACCCTCTAAAATCGCAATTATCACTTAACCTATACCCATTTGAGCTTCATTATGGCTTTACATGCATTGTTTTTATCATTTATGCCTTTAATCTTTATATTGTGATTATTCTATGAAAAAATGTATTATTTAATGCATGTTTGGTGAGTTTGTAGAGTTGAGTGCTGTAGGAGCATGCCGTCACAGCATAGAGAGCAGAGGGAAGATGAGGTAGAACTAGCAGAGAACAGACCCTTATCGAGCCAAGACACATATGAAAGTTTCTACTGAGGGAAGCTGAGCACTGAAGATAAAGCCTTGCTGAGTAGATCCAGTTCAGACCAGGGCCGAGGCAGCAGGTACCATGTTGCGGCCGCACACCATCATGACTGTCAGAGGCTAAAATGGACAAAGTGATAGCTGACTGATAGAGCTTTAATTGCTGGATTTTTCTAGACACTTTGCATGGCAGCCAGAGCTTGAGAAGAGGATGTAAACATGGAAGGAAGGATAAAGTTGGACATTAGGCAAAAGTGCAAAATGTAATAAATTAAAGAGATTTATTTCTTTAATGAAGACAATTCCTAGTTCAACCTAACTTTCTCTCCTAGAAGGACTTTGCCTACACCTTCCCCTATATAAGGAGCCTTGATCGAGAGAGAGAGAGAGGAAGAGAAGAGATCACCGGAGAGAATTGAGCTTAAGATTAGTTTAATTATGTTCTAAATTTCTTAGGGTTAGGATTAGTTTGTTTAGTAGTTGTGAGAAAACTCTTTATACTTAGTTTTTGTTCTTAATGCAATAAAAGTTAAATTTTGCTTATTCTGGCTTTAATCATTCTTGCATTCTACTCGGAGGGTTTGTGAGATCATCTATTTGTTTGATATCAGGAGAGTTGAGCTCACGAAAGGAATAAGCAAGGTTTTTGCTCCACGTAGTGTTAACTAACTCAGCCTTGGGATAGGTTAGAGTTTCAGCGGCTAAAAGAAGTGTGTGAACAGTTGGTGTTTGCCCTTTGATTCACGTCGGGAGGTATCATCAGAGTTCAGCCACCAACCATTGTTCCGTGCTTAGGGATAAGGCGGAACCACCCAAGAACACTTTGTCGAGTTTTAACTTCATCTGCCCATGAGGAAGGGATTGTTGTGACAGGGGATTCGACCATTGCGGCCGCGGTAGAGATTTAGGTCACTGCCACGGCAGTAGTGCGTTGTTGCATTCAAGACGAAAACAAGTCAAGAGGATTCCACACTACGACACACGCTAATCCGACCCTATTATCTATATTGATTTCTTCTTTATTTTATTTACTGGATTTTATTAGTTTAGTTATTTTTAGATTATCTCAAATCACCCACTTAATTTGTGTTTTTACTTTATTTGTTTGCAGTGCAAGGGAGTAAAGCCGAGAGTTGAGTACCAATCCTTATGGATACCATACTCTATACATATCCCTATATTACTTGCGTCGTGTATACTTGCACTAAATTGCAGAGCACTATTTACACGCAATAATAGCATCGGTAATAATTGGTAAATAATATATATATATATATATATATATATATATATTTGTGCAGAAATATCGTCATTCATTTTGGCCACATGTACTTGACTATAAGTGAAGTAGATACATTACGTACCGGACATTGGGTTAATGACGTGGTTAGTATAATTTATAGCTTAAGCAATGAAATGATTAATTTGAATTATAAAATAATATAAAATGTTTAACATGGTTTTGCATTATTTAAATTATTGACATTGTTGGGTGGATTATAGTTGTTGAAGACATTGCAATGAAGTGTAGTGCAAGGAGAGGGTATCTCCCATACTGCCGAAGTGTAAGTTCATTGTTTACATTATTTATGTATAGTAGAAAAAAATACATTTTTGTATTCGAAAGCTTAATAAATAGTTTTGTGAAATGTAGACGCAACTTATAGATGGTGCAATGGATGGTGGACAACTTGCTCAGTATTGGGATCGAATATTCAAGAATTATGTGACACTGACCGACTGTGAAATGGTAAGAATAAACTTTGGTCCATAGTACCATCTAGATATGAAATTTTGTGCTTTTTTTTATTTTAAACACATACTAAATACACATGTATTTGCACATATTTATCCCCATTAATCGCAACAACCTACATTGGGTTCTTTGTGTTCTGGATATGGGTCTTTGAGAAGCAAAGTTACTTGATAGCTTACCAAATACCTGAGGCAATGCTAGTAGAGTGCTTCTTGTGAAGAAATTGGTAATATAATGACTTGTAGCATGTAAGAAATTATCACAAATGCTTTTGTACGAAGTTGCGTAGTATGCGAATTATGATGCGTTTGTTCATGTAGATTAAATCATTAGGAGAATGTTCTGAGAATGAAAATTTCATTCAAGTGTTTGGCTCACCACTGGTGCTAATAAAGTGTTGCGCGTGGTGGTGCCAAAAGTAAAAGTGCAAGATAATGGGTATATTGTGGCATTGATTATAGATGTTTAATCCTTCCAATTTTGTAGCCATGTTATTAATAATAAAGTTAGTTAATATTGTTATATATTATACAGAGATGACTGTTGGATGTTTGTAATTAACTGGATGCAACATTGGCACAGGAAGCGTATGGAGGATGTGGTACGACCATGGGAACTGAGTTGTTTTGTTTGTTAGAATATTTACGATTGAGTATTGTAATTTAAGGAATAGTTTAATCTTGTACAGAATGTTGGTGAATGGGACAGATTATTGCTGTTATATGATGCTCAACAATGAAAGAAATTCAAAAAGTCACAAAATTTCAACTAGTGTTAAGTCGCATGTGTTATACTTACAAAGAAGGTTGTTCACGAACCGTGCAAGCATAGTGTGACCTACTTCGCAGTGAGTACGTAAGTTTGTTTTGTTATTTATAATGTCAAATAATTTATTATCTTCGTATTCATTTTAGTCAATGTTAATACCCATATTTTTATGCATGTTCTTAACTGACAAATTTGATTAGGTGTTGTGGTATGAACTTTTTGTAGGCCTGATTGAAGGTGTTAGGGACCCTATATTTTTTGTAAGTTTGTCTTGTAGGTGTGTTGTGGACCCTGTATTTTGGGTCAGAAGAATGGCTTTTGGACCATTTTTTTGGATATGAATGGGCAGGAGGAAGCACAGAAGTCAAAAATCATTTTCTATTAAACTGACATCATCAAATTAGGAATGGCTTGAAAATTGGATACTATTTATAATATGATCAACAGAACTGATCGGCCCATGTAAAGATTGATACGTGAAGGCCAAATATGTTCATTTCTATACATGTTGTTTAATCAAATATTGGTACGTTAAGGACAAATGTGTTCATATATATACTTGTTTCATGCAACCAACATTAGAACCGGTATAACATAATCGATATTGTTAGACATAATGGTGATAGGGTACTGGTATTCCTTGGTAGTACTGGTACTACTGAAACATTGTCATTTTTTTTGCATTACTTCGATAACCTATTGCATTAATTCGATAACCTATTGTATTGAATCATTATTTCCCATCCCCAAACACTAGATGACAATCAAGCAATTGGTTTAAACAATAGGATATTGTGCTTAAACTTAAACTTAAAATTAAATAGGATCAAGATTCCAAATTATGAGGTTAACACATACTATACTAGTTGAAATTGTCTTTCACGTGTGAACCTTACCAGGCTGGAATTGAGGTTTCGAATATTTGGAAGTTATTCAATTACAAAAGTGACAACGTAGAAAAATGAATGAATGATAGAAATTTATATAATAAGTTAATCCTTGCCAAGGAAAAAAGTGGTTTGTAGCTTTGGGGCCGTAAAAGCTTGCTTTGCTGAGAACGCATCAAGAATATCTAATGCATAAACTGTAAGAAGTTAATAATTAGTAGAGGAGATGGAAGGGCAAATTAGGTATCAAGTCTGAACAAATTGAAAGACAACAATAAGCATATTAATGTAGAAGGTGCATTTGTGGATATATTGAAAACATGATCGCCTTCATTTCATGGTTGTGATTGCTCATAATTGATGCATACAAGGTAATAGAAAGTAAGTAAAAATTTATTATGGATTAGGATGGTAAAAGATGAGTGACTCACAAATTCCTCATGTTCATAACTTGGGGCAAAGTATGGTGGGAAGTCCACGTCGTCCTCAAAATCAGTTGATGTTGGGCCCACTGAAGGTGGTCAAATTTGTAACTTCAAATCAAGACATGTGTTTTTATTATGTCCCTCGTTTCCACAAAACGAATAATGTTGAAGTTTTTCTTTTCGCACTTGTTTTTCCTACTTTTGTTTTCGTTTTCCTTTTTCATGCAGGGTCACGAATGTTGTGTTTACGCAGCGCATGCGAAGCAGAGTCTGTAATCGTACAAGATTCCTCCAATTCTGCTATTAATTTTAATATGTCATCTTTGGTTTTTCGAAAACTCTCATCAATTTTTGAAGCCTTGTAGCATAAAGTTGAAGCACATAATCGGAGCGATGCGAATCGAGCTATTTGTTTCATCTTAGGAGGGACATTGAAGTCTACAAAAGACGGGGCAGAAAGTTTTGCTTCTTGTGTCCATCAATGTAGTATCAAAGATTTTGGGAGTGATACTAAATCTTGTAGCTTAAGATCACGCAGTTGATGTCGACATGGTATACCAAGTGTCTCAAATTTCTAACAGGAACATGTCACGATGTTTATAACAACATGATCAATGACTTTGTACAGTTTCGTTGGTTCCTTATACTTCGTCAAACGAAAAGTCTGATAATCCCTTGGCTCGACTATTGGATGTACCAGACGATACAAAGTCTCATTTTTATGTTTGTTCAAAAATATTGCAAAGGACTCTCGTGTATAGAGTTCTGATGCACTCCCTTCTAGGTCATTCAATTTTGTAACCTTATAAGGTGTACTGTTCATTGTGTTGAAATCTTGCCTTAACTCCGTCACACGCATTGCGGTAATGTGGTTCTCAATTGCACAAAAAAATTCTATATACGTCTTCTTAGACTTGAGAACAGTTGACAGTGAATCATTCATAGACTCACACCTTTGTGTTGATCGTATATTTGCGAAGAAGTGGCCCGTCAGATATGATTGTGCCCACAAATGTGTTGTGTGATCCTTCTCTATTATCCATGGATTTTGTTCAAGGTTAAATTGTTTAACAACTGACTTCCACTCTCTTTCAAATTATTTAACCGTCCACCAAGAAAACATGCATCTTGTAAATTCATTAGTGAATTTTTAGTCACCAAGAGTTGTAACGGCAAAGACAATTGTTTGATGGTGGTGATTCACACCAAGTATAGGCAAAAGAGGTCGATCATACACATTATTCTTATATTCGGTGTCGAATGCAATGATATCACCGAAGCATGAGTAGTCGGCCCTGGATGTTGAATCACACCAAAATAGATTAAGCAATCCCATCGACTCATCTAAAGAGAATTTGAAGTACAAGCTGCAATCTATCTCTTTCTTACAATCAAAGTAAGTATGTAGGCCATTTATATCACCATCAATTATTTCAGACCTTGTGGCTGCATCAAAGGAGTTGTATAGGTCTTTTGATATTAAAAAAAAACCAACATTGTGGAAACCACCTAATTATCGCGTGAAATAATTCATTATCTTGGATGTTCCCAACCTAATAGATTTCAATGCTCTGGCCTCAAGAAGATTTGCATCATGAACTTTTCTATTTGACCGAAGAAACGGCCGCATCAATTCCTCGCAGACCGGATGATTATGTTCAGTATGGTAAAATGAAATCTCCCACTTACCAGAATCCTACGCCCTTACATGTACTCTAGCCATGTACTCGGTTTGTGTCAGAGCTTGGGGAGCATGTTTACGTTCACACTCTTTCACCAGTTGCAGTCCTAAACCTTGCTCTTGAGCATTCAAATTGTTTTTTCTGACAATACCATTTTTATGCACCTTGGTTGAAGCCTGTCGTACACTAAAGCAATTATTTATTGCATATTCCTTATAAAATTCCCATGCGTCATTACGAGTGACAAAAACCATACCTACTATATTCTCTAGCGCAACACATTGATCAGTATAGTATGGACCATGTGAAGATGGGTGGCCTTGCATTGCAACTGTGTCCTCTGTAAGCTTGAGGTAGCAAAAAAGTATAACACAACATTTAGAATGTAATTATGAAAAAAATAACATTACATATGTTGATGGTGTAAAAAATAGGGTTTTAACATACAACAAAATATGTTAACACTTAAATTTTAGTCAAGTGCCAAGAAAGCTTACCTTTAACAATCAAACGTTTTTAGTTGTTTGTGTCTTATGAATGGAAACTTGTTGAAGATCACGTTTGGGAAAAGATTCTTGATGTTGTGTTATTCCTTCTATACCCATTTCGTCAAGATAATGACCATTTATGGTCACAATTAATAGGGTGGTTGTAGAAGGTATTTGTGTAATAAATAGGGTAAAACAGATGTAACTACAAAATTTCTTACAGAATGGGTAAGACATTTTGTAACAGGCTATAGTTAACCATGTACATAAAGTAGTACAGGCATGCAGCATCGGTACTAGCTCGATATAAAAGGGCCTAGTGATTACATTTGATACCAGTATTTCGCTATAATACCGATACTCACAATCAAAGAAATTGGGGATAGTGGGTTAATATGATACCAATACTTTCCACTAGTATAGGTATTGGAACATGCATATCATACGAAGAACAGTATCGATTCTGTTCATAACCACTATAAAACAAATATATAAGGTCATATTGGTACTTGTCTCTAAGTACTGACATTGGTACGTGGGACTATATATATCAGGCCACTTTCCCTCCCTCATTTTAAGGTTCAAAACCCTACTCCCCCACGTCCTTTCAACTTCAACTCATAACCATACCAATTTTTGGAGTATTTAGAGAAGCTTAAGGGTTTCAAAGCAGTTTCTATTGTCGTTCTAAAGTCTACGCGAACAACCCCAGAGGTAAAACTATCTTCCTTCTTATTCACTTATTTCTTTAGAAAGTAAAACCTAAACAACACAATGTTTTTATTTTGTTTTCAAAACGGAGTGGGCCTTTTGGAAGATGGTTAATTTCATGTGTGTAATATCACCTTCAGAACCACACGATTAGAACTTTGAACCGTTATTTTTTTATGTGAGAAAATTCCTTACACTAATCATTTGCTCCATTTTTTCAGGCTTCCATTATGAGTTACAATGTCCAGGCGTACCAAAGGCCCTTCATCACCAACACAAAGTGAGAGAACCATTAAGTCATGTTGCTTTAACGAACCGGGAAGGAAAAAAATTTCTCAGTTGGTTTTTACTACTTTGAATCTTTCCCTTGAGAGAGGAACGGATTCCTTGTGTTGTAACCTTGAATGATACAACTTTAAATTTCAAATATTTACACCTGCTTAAGTCATGAAAGTTCCCCAACACTTTCAAACTTACTCCTCATGTATATCATGTTCTAGTTAGGGTGTTCTATTCGAATGCTATGTGTGTCTTAGACGAGGAAGGAGAAAATATGGTTTCTATTAGGTCATACATCATGGGCAAAACTATCTTGCTTAATGTTGATGTTATCGCTAAGCATCTTGGCTTAGACAATGTAGGTGAAGACAATAAAAAAGCGGCGGTTAAGACTCACTCGTCTACAAACACTAGTGTAAACAAGTTAGATATCCATGATAGGTTGTTGCACCTTATGGATTCATGGTGGTTTCGACCATCGGCCGAAAATCTCCTTTCAAAGTCTTAGCCATATGGTGGCTACACTACTTCTAAAATGCTAAGCAAATAAATCTTGCCCAGATTATATTAGTGAACTTGTTGATGCTTTTTAACTATGCAACATCCAGGCATATCGAAACTCTTGTTTACGGTTGTATTCTAAGAAACATTTTCATAAAAGTGGGTATTGATTGCTCAGTAGATGTCGCCATTCCTTTGGCAACCCTCATAAATCAGAGAACTTTAAAGAAATGCCATTTTGATCTTGTGAGGACTGAGTGGAAGAGAAAGGGGAAAAGACCTATAAATGAGACCTTAGAGGATGCGTTGCGTGATGTTGATGACCATGTTAATGACCCTCAAAATAATGATGGTGGTAGTTCCGCTGAGGTTGCCTTTTCTCCACACTTTCATTTCATGATGAAGGCCTTTGATATGAGATTTGCAGCTATGCAATCTCATTTTGATGGAAGACTGACCAACATTCACAGTCAACAATTGGCCATGCAAACTCAACTGGAGGAACTTCGTTCTGTTGTTGTTGTTCGGTTGGACACATTGTCGGTTTAGGTAGCTTCTCCCTCTCTAGACTTGACTACCCCGCCACCGGAATCCGATGTTAAATTAGGTTTGTTATGTTGGTTTTAATGTTTTGCAACAAAGACTTTGTTAGTTGTTATGACTTGTGCTGATAATACATTGGTAATTTTGGTAATTTAAACTTTTATCTTGTTATGTTGGTTTCAGCACCTAATCTCATGTAATTATGGATGTTTCTTGTTTGCAATGGTATTATATTTGGCAAGATATGGTAAGGTCTTGTTTATTTCCATATGTTTCACCACTTCCAATGTTTTGTTATAAAATGGTTTAAAAATTTCCAAGAAACAGAATAACAAATCAATACCAATACCCCATGAACAAAACAAATGCACCATGGACAAAATCGATATAGGGTAATAAAATCGGTAGTTACATCATTTACTATAAATTCCATAACGAATTACGCAGGTTAGATGATATATGTTATAGGTATCTGTAGGGCGTGTAGGTGTTCCCTTTTTGTAAGAGCGCAAGTGCACACTCCTACCAAGTTATAGTATAAAAGATGTTGAATCCCACGAGGATTGGTCAGCTTGGTTCGATTTGTAGTTCCTGCACAAACTAAAGTAAAAACACAAGTAATGTGATTGTTGAGACAAAGAGTAAAATAAAATAAACACAAATGATAAAAGAGGTGATTCAGGTTGATAAAAGTAGGCAGGGTTATGCTGCCACTTAGTGTGAAACTGCATTGTAAAAGGCTAAGTTGTTTCGTGCTACCATGATATGCTGCATCGGCGGGTAATTGCGGACGACAGCTACAACCCTGTCACGCGGCCGCAACGGGTCACTACTCTTGCAACTTTCGCTGTCTTGGCAGGTGAAATGGGAGAAGTCATGGCGGCTAGTCTGGCAGATACTCCAAGATCGGCAGAGCAATTCTTAAATGATACTTCCTATGTCTAGGCAAGGATTCTGTCACCACGTGATCTAGGCAATACCTAGAAATCTCAACGTAAACCTAACACAGGCAGTGGACGTTTGGTTGCTCCCTTTAGCCACTGAAATTCGTACTTATGTCTAAGCCAAATTATTCAACACCTCGACCTGATGAGACCGTACTTAATTCTTTCGTGAGCCTTACACTCTCGTGCCCGACAAATGGATTTCTTCAACTGGACTTTTGGAACTAATTGAAGAAGTGAAGATCTTGAATTAAGTAAACTTGGAATATTTTATTGAAAAAAACTCAAAAACCTAATACAACTGTTTCACAACTAATTTACAACATAACCCTTAACCCAAAAGAAGTTTAGAACATGGCGGCGGCAGAGAACACCGGCTATGTCTATAGAAAACCTAAGATGATTTGAACTAGGAGTACAATGAGTATTTATAGAAAAATAGCTAGGTTAAGTCCTTAAAGTAGAAGTCCTCAAAAGTAGCTTTCCACATTGAATGTGACTTTAAACTCTAACTTTTTATGTTGATTGTGGACTTTATCTCGCTTGCCTTAGCCCGCAAGTAACCTTGAGATCTCACTTTGGCGGCTCTGCCTGCTGCTACAGACGTCGGAAAATCGAGTGGATGGTGGCAATAGACTCAGGATTTTAAGCTCTAAAAATTGCACTCCGGTTCTCCAACTCCATAGTTTGCTGTCGTGGGCAGCAAGATCGGCAGCAACTGTCTTCAGTTGGAACTGCATCAGTACAACCCCTTGGTTTGCTGCCTCAGCAATGCATCCTCTGCTCCTCTTTCAGCCTTTATTACCTGAAAACAAAAATACACTAAAACAATATCTCTTCTTTACCAAATAAAATATAATCTATAAAAGCAAGGTAAAACGAAGGAATACTATAAAATGTAATGCATGAACCTACTTATGCCTAAAATGAGCTTAAAACAGTAATAATAAGAGGTGGAATGTGCATGAAATATAGAACTTGTGGACACTTTACACATCCCCAAACTCGAACTATTGCTTGTCCTCAAGCAATGCAACCTAAAATACTTTCTCTAATGATAATCAGAAAGAAGAACTTGTTTTTAACTTGATTTTATGCCTCAAGGCCGTGGCACCTATATTAAATTAGCAAAGGGAAATAAGCAAGAAAATAACTCAGAATTAAATCTATCATGCCAGTGTGGTGTGTGCATGTCTGTATAAAGGTTGAATATGCAGAATAAATAATTAAACAAAGATGTTGTTGTGATTTAAAGGTTGTTGCTGAGGCAGCACAGTTAAGCACAATATTTTCAATCATGGCAATGAGGGCTTCAGCTTATCACAACTGCTCTTCTAGGTCTGAAGTTGAGATAGGAGCAAACTACAAAACCCCGAACCCTCGGAGTAGAGTCATCCCGTGAAGGCTTTCATTCACCCATGCTAATTTGTACGTCACTTCAAGGCTTTCAGATTCATGGACTTTGATAGCAGCGGAGTTTCCTCGCACATGATTCTTCCTAGAGCCTGTTGCGGGCACCTCTAGGGTAAAACATCATTGTTCTTTGTTTTTGATTCTGCTGCCGTGGCAGTGCTCTATTTTTCTGTTTCTTTTGCCTGTCTCGGCGGGTACCTGCAATCATTGTTAGAATTTTGCAAAGAGTTCTAAAAACAAACAGGCAATGTTCATCAGTTATTCTAACACATTCAGCAAGTAACAGGGGTAATTGACATTTTTAGGCAAAAAGAAAAAAAAATTATACGTTATATTTCATGCTTTTCCCAAGATTAAGTTCAATTTCCATTAGGTGCGAAAATAAATTAGTCGGCAATCCTATCATAGGCACAAGTCATAACAATTTTTTCTTTTCCGATTATTACTAAGGCAAGTACAATGCAACTAAGTATGTCTAAACAAACGATGCAAGAGCTATCCCCCTCCCCCAAACTCGAGATGGGCATTGCCCTCAATGCACAAAACAAGAAAACTAAATAAAATAAAATAAAGGCAAGAAAAAGGGAAGAAGACTTAGGTTGCTGTCATTAGCGGGTTACGACAGCGGGCTTGGCAGTGATGCCTTGTGCTTTGTGGTTTTTGATATTTTTGGGTTTGGACCTGCAGAATTAATTTTGAGACGGGAATGAAGAAAAATAAAACAAATAAAACCAAGTCCTAAAAACTACTCCAACTAAAGTGATAAAGGGATGAAAAGATAAAGTTATGTCACAGTGGGGTGGGCATCCCCCAATGTGAACATTTCCTGTTCTTTTGGGGCAGAGTCTCATGTATAGTGCTTTAGTCGCTGCCTGTTGACTTTGAACTTTGTCCCTCCATTTACCGGGTTTATTGTCACAACACCATGTGGGAAGGCTTGGACTACTTCGAATGGTTTTGACCATCTGGCTTTTAGCTTCCCAAGAAACAATCTAAGGCGGGAATTGAATAGCAGCACTGTAGAGTGTCCACAAGTCCTATATTTCATGCACATTCCAACTCTTATTATTACTGTTTTTAAGAACATTTTAGGCATAAGTAGGCTCATGCATTGCATTTTACAGTGTTTCTTTGTTCTGCCTTGTTTTTATTGATTATCGTTTATTTGGTAAATAAGAGATACAATTCTAGTGTATTTTTGTAATTAGGTACTAGAAGTTGAAAGAGGGAACAGAGGAGCTAAGGATACAAGACTGAGGAAACAACCCAGGAGTTGTACTAATGTAGTTCCAGCTGAAGACAAGTTGTTGCCGAGTACCTGTCGAGCAAAGTTGTCGCCGACCTTGCTGCCCACGGTAGCTGACCATGGAAGTTGGGAGAACTAGAGCGCGATCTGTAGAGCTAAAACTCTTGAATCTATCGTCGGCGTTCATGTGATTTTCCAACGTCTGTAGCAGCGGCCAGGGCTGCCGAAGCAAAATTCTCAAGCTTACTTGCGGGCTAAGGCAAACGAGATAGAGTCTATATTCCACGAAAACAAGTCGGCATTTAAAGTCATATTAAAGAAAGAAAGCTACTTTTGAGGACTTCTGTAACACCCCTAACCCGGGTTAAGAGTTAGGAGCGTTACCGGAATCGGAAAACGGAAAATCAGAAACAAGAAACCATTCTTAATTAAGTTAATCATATTAATGTGCACGCGGAAAGTGGGCTAACAAAAATTTTCTAAACTTCTTATGACCATACATAAGCTAAATACAATTTCTTTTCATCCTGCCTACCAATTTACGAGCCAATTTAAAAGTTTTCCTATTTTCATTACCGAATTCCAATTTCAGATTTTATAATTTAACCATTCGGTCACTGTGCTTCCTATTTAGCCATTTAATTCAAATCATTAACTAGTAAATTACCAAATTATTATTTCGAGTACAATTAGATCAACATGTCAAATACTTAATCTATTCCATTTCATTCGAAACCTTGATTATATAGTCTAGGTGATTTTCGAATTAATTCCATTACCAATAATTTATTTCACCAATTTTCATACGAGACAATAGTAGATTTCAATACCATGGCATTCGATTTCTATCAATTAGATCGATTACAAAATATTAAGATTTATATGCCCCTAAACCATGTCAAGCTATAGACTATGAACAACAAAAAGAATCGGCACGACCACTAGCTCGACTTACATTTATATGCAACAAAATAATGAGGCTACCTACCTAAATACAAAACATAATTCTAGCCTCCTAACCAAGCATCATGGAGCATATATCTTCAAACACGAATCCTTAAACAGACTTCAAAGCCACCATCTAGGAGTCTAAAAATAAGACTAAGATCATACATATTTCTGAACTCGTAACTTGATCCAATCGAATGCTAGCTTTAAGGTCCAAGCGATCCTGCTAAGGTTGGGAAGAAGAAACAACAGAGCGATAAGTACACATAGTACTTAGAAGGTAATGCTAAATCTAATTCATTCTTGAGCTTTTAATGTGATCAAGCATTGAGTTTACTTAGCTAGGTTTATTAACATCCATATTTCACCCAACTAAGCATATGAAAATCAAATACACATAGCATCATGCATATCATAACAACATTCATAGTACATGCTCGAATACACAACAAATAACATTGATTTATCACATGCTTCCATTTGATTCGATTAATACCATAACTCAATTCAATTTCCAGCATACTCAATCACATGCTTAACTATTGAATTAACCAAAATTCATGCCAACCGATACATAGCATCATTAATTTATCAAAATGAAATCACAAATTTTCCATGAGCATACCATTCGGATAGATCCCAAACCAATAGCCAAAAATCAGAAATTATCAAACTTATCTCATCTTAATTTCCATATGTTCGAACGAGGTCATTGCACATTATTCATATGTTCGGACTTATAAGCATTTCATATGCATCATATCGTAATCGGAATGACCAATGTCCACATAATTCATCATTTCATTTCACATCATAACATGCCAAGTCATACAACCCATTTATCCACTTCATAAGCTTTACATAAATGAGTAATTCCATTTAATTTAATTAGGTTACACTGCATTTTATTTAATTGCATTGCCCTAGGTAGAGTAAACGGTTCAGATATTCAAGCCATCAAGAAGGTACCAAGTACCACATAATAGTTGCACGAAGCAACATCAAGAGTTGCACAAAGCAACAAACAAAGGATGCCCATAGCATCATGTGTCTCGAACAGCAATCAAGAACACATATCTTATAATCGAAGAGTACACGAAGTACTATCAAAGGTTGCCCAAGGAAACAAGCAAGAGTTGCAAGAAGCAACAAACAAGAGAGCTCAGACTCTAGGCATGCCGTACTATCTAAAACTTCTAATCGACCGAGGGCATTATTCTTATTAATTAATTATTCGTTACTTTATTAACATATACATTTTTCATCATTCGCTTTGCATACTCATTTGTTCACTTTAACACGTGGGCAGCAACATCATACATGCATAACACGCATAGCATAATTACCATAGGGCAGTCCACATACTCATATAATCAAGCATTATTACGGATTTAATTTCATACATGGTCAACATACAAATGATCACATAGGCAGTCCACAATTGCACATACTCGAGCATTAACAAATCCAAATCAAACATATAGTTCATGGCATTTAACATCACATAAAGCAACCTGCATTTTCACACAATCAAATATTAACCAAAATCTCAAACCATGCATCCAATTTTCCTTTGATCTCCTTCCCTTACTAAACACATTACCAAATATCAATTAGGTCCAATTTTCATGCATAGAAATCATAAATTACACAAAAATAAGGTGGTTCGGACACTAGTCCCAACCCTAATACAAAATTACACTCACAACTCTTTAAGCTTGATCTTGTATTAAGATGCCTTTGTTTCTTCCCTTCGAGTGATCGATCCTAGCTTGCTCCAAAGTTTCTTCACAATTCCGATCTTAATTCTCAACATAAAACGAATACATACTATATTAGGAAGCAATTCAATCATAATTACTTCTCAATTTCAAACATGAGCACACATTTTTAAATCTGACTTTCTATTAAACTAGTTGGAGGACCAGTTAGTGTTTTAATTATATCTTTTTAATTACTAATCCAAAATTAACTTATCATATACCATTTGCAAGGTATTAAACTCAGTTTTCTACTCATGTGAACCTCATATTTTTATCTTATTAGAGTAAATACAGTTTATTGCTTAATTACACCCCTTTCGATAAGTCTGGGCAGCTTGTACTGTCCAACTTTAAAAATTCGTATCTCCTAATTTACATACTGAAATTGAGTTCCGTTTTCTCTCAATGATTCTAGACATACCAAAGTTTATACAGTAAAAATCTCAATTCAAAATACCTTAAATCAATTTTTGGTGAATTTCCAAAGTTACAGCTTATGTTTTGTATTTCACTGGACAGCTTACTCATTAGTCACTTTAAGCTTAAAATTCATCTAATTTACATCATTCAAAGTCTAATTTCACTTATTGCATGACTTATACTAGTCTTTCATGACATTTTACAGTCCACATTAACTTTTAATTTCAACGGTCAAGTACTCAATTTTGCTGATTTTCCAGTTCAGTCCCTAACCTCGATTAATTTCGAATACATGTCCACTTTTAGTTCTAATCGAATTTTCATCTTTTTAATTCGTTTTTCCAGAAACTAAAATTAATTTCTCATAAAATCCTTATTTCTTCACAACTTCCTCCTAATAAGGATTTTCTAATTTAATCTATAATCATATTAATTTCCAAACTTTCATGACTTTACACTTTCTCTCAAAACAGTCCCTTTATGAATTTATTTATAATTTCTCAAGTAGTTTTTCATGGATTCCATTAACTCAACTTATTCTATTTATCAAGACTCTCATGTTTTCATGTTTATACAAATTTTAAGTTTGCATGCATGGTGTGTTACATAACCGAATAGCTACAAGGGGAAGGAAACTTACTTCTTGATTTCCTTGATAACGCTAGCTATCCTTCTCAAATCCTAGCTTAATCCTTTCACATGCAAGCTAAACCTTCACCATTTGAGCTTCAAAACTTTCAGACTTTTGAGCTTCCCTTCCCTCTATTTTCTCTCAACCTCACGGCAAAGGGAGAAGAAAATGATGAGGAGAAGACTTGCTCCCTTAATCTAGGTGATTTGATGGCTTCCAAAATTACCCAAGTGTCCTTTAGCTTTTCTCTATTATTATCATTTTACTAGGGGCAGCCCTAAGGACTCTTCATTTTTAACATGCAAATTTTCAATCATTATAACTATTTTAAATTGGTCATCAAATTTCCTTTGCCATGTTTTCTTTAATTTTCCCCACTTTGGTCCGATTTCCACAAGGAAATGTACCACTTCTTAATTTCTTTTGATTCTTCTAAATTCACACTTTGTATCTTATTATTACAAATTTTAGTTCTCTAATTTATCATTCGGCTAAATTCCTTAATTCAAAGCCAAATTACTTTTTAATTCGAATTTGTGCAATACTTGCCCAATTAAGAAACTTAAGGACCAAATTGCATAATTCATTTAATTGCAAACTCACATTCTTATAGACCAAATTACTTTTTAAATTTAACGGCCTTAAATTCTAGGACGGAAATGTGGGTGTTACAATTCCCTCCTCCTTAAAGAAAGAATTCGTCCTCGAATTCTTACCTGAACTGAATAAATGAGGATATTGCTCCCGCATCGTATCCTCGGGTTCCCACGTTGCTTTTGTAACATTATGGTTCTTCCAGAGAATTTTAACAAGATGGACGTTCTTGTTACGAAGCCTTTTAATTTCCCGATCAAGAATCTGAATAGGTTCCTCTTCATAAGAGAGGTCGGGATTAAGTTCAATTTCTTCTGGTTCGAGAATGTGAGATGAATCAGATCGATAACGTCTTAGCATAGAAACATGGAAGACATTATGAATCTTATCGAATTCAGGGGGAAGTACGAGGCGATAAGCTACAGGACCAATTCTTTCAATTACTTCGAACGGTCCAATGAAACGAGGACTAAGCTTTCCTTTCTTACTGAATCGGAAAACTTTCTTCCACGGAGAAACTTTGAGAAACACTTTATCTCCGATCTCATATTGAATGTCCCTACGCTTCAGATCAGCGTACGACTTCTGCCTATCAAAAGCTTGTTTCAATCGGGAATGAATAATTTGAACCTGTTCTTCAGTTTCCTGAAGCAGTTGAGGTCCTAAAACTTTATTATCTCCGAGTTCAGACCAGCACAAGGGAGTTCGACACTTTCTTCCACACAGTGCTTCAAAAGGAGCCATCCGAATAGAAGACTGATAGCTATTATTATAAGCGAACTCGATTAACGGCAACTACTTTTCCCAGTTTTTACCGAAATCGATAATAAAAGCTCTAAGCATGTCTTCAAGAATTTGAATTACTCGTTCTGATTGTCCATCACTTTGAGGATGAAAAGTTGTGCTAACATTCAGTTTTGTTCCAAGAGCCTTATGTAGAGTTTTCCAGAATCAAGCTGTGAATCGAGGATCTCGATCTGAAACAATAGAAGTTGGAATTCCGTGTAATCGAATAACTTCCCGAATGTACAGTTCTGCTAAGGTCTCAAGACTATAATTCATTTGTACCAGAATGAAATGTGCTGATTTAGTGAAACGATCGACGATCACCCAGACAGCATCACACTTTCTTGGAGAGCAAGGAAGACCTCACGAAATCCATTGTAATCCGTTCCCATTTCCATTGTGGAAATTCAAGAGGTTGAAGTAATCCAGTAGGAGCATGATGTTCAACTTTGACCCACTGACAGTTCAGACATCTATATACAAAGTCATTGATAGCTGATTTCATTCCAGACCACCAATACAAGGGCTTGAGATCCTTGTACATCTTAACAGATCTTGGGTGGATCGAAATAGAACTTTGATGTGCCTCTTGCAGAATTTCAGCTTGTAATTTCTTGTTATTAGGCACACAAATCTGATCTTTGAAATATAGAAGACCGTTTGACTTGACAGAAAAGTAAGGATTAGACTCAAGTTTAGACAAGACTTTCTGAAGTTCCGGATCAGGTTGTTGAAGATCTTTGATTCTAGAAATTAGAACAGATTGAACCTGGAGTTCGTTTAGATAATTCCGAGCTTTACATAGTCGGAAATGAGCATTGATGGCCAAAGAAGCTACGAATAAACAAATCAAATAAGTTATTTGGAAGGCAAGGTACTATTCGAATGGTTCAGGAAAATTTCAGGATTGGGCAATTTCAAGTTTCGAAAAATTTGAAAGACTTACCGAGGTTCGGTTTCTGACTCAGAGCATCGGCAACCACATTAGCCTTTCCCGGATGATAATCGATGGTCAGATCATAATCTTTGAGTAATTCCAACCACCTTCTTTGTCTAAGATTTAGCTCTTTCTGAGTGAGCAAATACTTCAGACTTTTATGATCAGTGAATAGCTTACACTTCTCACCGTACAAGTAATGTCGCCAGATTTTAAGTGCAAATACAACAGCTGCTAGTTCAAGATCGTAAGTTGGATAGTTCAGTTCGTGAGGCTTAAGTTGTCGAGAAGCGTACGCAATCACATTACCTTCCTGCATCAGAACACAACCAAGTTCGGAATGTGAAGCGTCACTGTAAACAACAAACTCTTTTCCAGACTAAGGCTGAATAAGAACATGAGCACAAGTCAATGCTTGTTTAAGCTGATCAAAACTTCTTTGTTGTCCTTCGGACCACTTAAACGGTTCACTCTTTCTAAGCAATTTGGTTAGTGGTGCAGCAATTACCGAAAATCCTTTCACAAATCTCCGGTAATACCCAGCTAAACCAAGGAAACTTCGGACCTCGCTTACATTGCTCGGAGGTCGCCATTCAAGAATTGGTTGAATCTTCTTAGAATCAACCTTGATTCCTTCTGTTGAAATAACATGTCCAAGGAAGGATACTTCTGAAAGCCATGATTCACATTTAGTGAACTTAGCAAACAACTGATGTTCTCGGAGTGTCTGGAGCACAATCCGAAGATGTTGGGCATGTTCTTCCCTGTTACGAGAGTATACCAGAATATCGTCGATGAACACGACAACAAACTTGTTAAGATGAGGCTTGAATACTCTATTCATCAGATCCATGAATGCAGCAGGGGCATTCGTTAACCCGAATGGCATCACCAGAAATTCGTAATGACCATAACGAGTTCTGAAAGCAGTTTTGGGTATATCTTCATCTTTCACCCTCATTTGATAATAATCGGAACGAAGGTCAATTTTAGAGAATACACCAGCACCCTTTAACTGATCAAACAGATCTTCAATTCGGGGTAATGGATACATATTTTTTATAGTGACTTTGTTCAATTGCCGGTAATCAATGCAAAGTCGCATCGTCCTGTCTTTCTTTTTCACAAAGAGAACTGGAGCACCCCAGGGAGAAGTGCTGGGTCGAATGAAACCATTATCTTCCAATTCCTGAATCTGCTTCTTTAATTCTTGCAATTCAATAGGTGTCATACGATAGGGCGTAATGGACACAGGATTAGTTCTAGGCTGAACTTCAATCTTGAACTCAACTTCCCGAATCGGAGGGATTCTAGGGAGTTCCTTAGGAAACACATCAACAAACTCAGATACAACAGGCATTTTAGTCAAACCAAAATCTAATTCATCATGCAAAGCCATAGCAGCGAAAATAGATGTTGGTTTCTTGTCAATTAACAGAATCGACTCTTTTCCTAAACCCCTTAAGTACAGTCTTTTATTCTGACAATCAATCCAGGCTTCGTGTCTACCCAACCAGTCTAAACCTAATATTAGGTCAAACTCGCATTTAGGTAGAACGTATAGGTTACAAGGAAAAGGTACGTTCCGTATAGATACAAGGCTATCCTTACAGACCAGGTTGATAGGTATATCACCTCCTATAGGGTTTGAAACAATTAACCCAATTTGATCAAATTCAGGCTTTAGTTGTAACTTGTCAATCAGGTGAGAACACACAAAAGAATGAGTTGATCCCGAATCAATTAAAGCGTAAATAGGAGTAAAGTTTAGTTCAACCGTACCCACGATAACGTCCGGAGATTCTTCATCATCCTTGTTACGAATATGATAAACTCGAGCTGGAGCTCGTGATTCTTGATGAGTGGTGGCTTTCGACTGATTGCTTCTACCTCTACCCTGATTCCCAGACTGTGCTTGTCCAGTATTCTTGTTCTGATTGGATTGTACATGACTCGGATTGGCAGAGTTTTGAGCAGCTGCTTGATCTCTCATTGTTGGACAGTCTCTGATATAGTGATCACTTCCGCCACAAGCAAAACATAAGTTGGCCTGCCTTTGGCACTGACCGAAATGTGGTTTCTGACAATGCTGACAGACGGCAGCCTTTTCTGAATTCCCCGGGCTATTAACAGATATAACCGGGACAGAAAGTCTACTCACTGACTGAGGCTTCGGTGTGAAATTACCACGAGAAGCTGGATTATACGAAGAAGAACCTTCTTTCTGGCTTTTAGACTTCTTCGACTTCCAATGGGACTTGTCGTCACTCTTGCGCTTTTTGTCATGTCGGTAACCGCTTTTTCGCTTTTCTGCGGCCTGAAACTTGGATTCCGTAGCAATGGCTCGGTTTACGAGAGTTTGGAAGTTTGTGATATCCAGGGCGGTAAACATTGGATTCAGCTCATCATTCAGACCGTCAATGAACATACGACACTTTTCTTTTTCTGTCTTGATGTACTCAGAACCGTACTTGCAATACTTACAGAAATCAGCCACGTACTGCTCTATTGGTCGACCCGCTTGCTTCAGATGCAAGAAACGCTTTCTTCGATCGGCCAAGTACTGTTCACTAATGTATTTCTTCTTAAATTCTTCTACAAAGAATTTCCAGTTCACAAATTCAGCTGGAGCGATTAGTGTTGTAGTTTCCCACCAGTTCAAGGCTTCATCAGCAAGTAAGGCAACAACGCATTCGAGCTTATGATCATCTGGGCACTGGAGTTTCTTAGTTTGCCGCCCGCCATACCCGCTGAGGTAGCATATCGTGGCAGCACAAGATAACGCATACCTTTTACAACGCATTTTTCACACTAAGTGGCAGCATAACCCTGCCTGCTCTATCAACCTGATTCACATCTTCTATTACTTGTGTTTTTATTTACCTTTCATCCAAACCAACCATTCACTTGTGTTTTATTTTACCTTGTGTAGGGACTACGAAATGAGATAAGTTGTCCAATCCTCGTGAGATTCGACATCTTTTATACTATAACATGGCAGGAGTGTGCACTTGCGCTCTCACAAAAAGGGAACACCTACACGCCCTGCAAGTTTTTGGCGTCGTTGATGGGGATTGGTAACAGTAAATTTCGTTTTTCAATTTCTGCACTTTTTATTTACTTTTTATTTTTAATCGAAAAAAAATTACCGTGTTCTTTGCAAGTGCATGACCAGGGCCAACCCTAAAGGAAACCTTATCATTTACGACGATCTCGAGCGTGAAAAGAGAAGGATTAAGAGGGAGCTCAGGGAAATCCTAAAGAACAACAAAGACAAGGGAAAAGCAAACAAAGAAACCATGGTAAACGAGGACCCCCCCCCCAAATGATGCCATGAATGGCAGGGGCGGGCAGCATGACTTGCCGCCCTGAGGACCACAAGAACAACAGAGGCAGGACCCCCTGATCCGCCCAGGCCGCAACAGGTTCAGACAACTAGAGACTCTCTGGAACACAACTTCCAAAGGTTTGAACCAATCCTGACGGAATCGGATATAGGGGCAGACCATTTCGAGCTAAAGCCCATCTTGTTCAACATGATAAATACACTAGGGCACTTTGGAGGGACTGCCACAGAAGATGCTCGGTAGCATTTACGAGGATTCCTGGACATTTTCCGAGCATTCAAGATACATGGGGTTCGCCAGGACGTACTACGGCTGAGGCTATTTCCCTATTCACTGAGGGATAGGGCTAAACATTGGTTGAATAACCAGCCAACCAAGTCCTTTAATACATGGACGGAGCTCTGCAAAGACTTTCTAGACCGTTTCAGCCTTTTCAATGTCACTGATAGGCTGCGAAATGAGATCACAGCCTTTAGGCAAGGGATTGACGAGCTGATGTACGAGGCATAGGAGCGATACCGACAAATGCTGAATAACTGTCCGCTACATGGTCTACCGGCCTGGACTCAGGTATCTATATTTTATAACGGGGTAACTACCCAACGCGGATGATGATAGATGCGTCGGTCAATGGGATCATCCTAGACGGACCTCTAGAGGAAGCACTGCGGCTGGTGAACATAGTAGCCAAAAAAGATTACAAGTACCCGACAACCCACCGAGGCGGCACAAGGCGGCCAGCCACTGCAAATGAGGTAGAAGCCTCAGAATTTGTAAACGCCCGCCTCGACACACTGACAGAGCTGGTGATTGTGCAACCCCTTGGGAAGGTCTATGAAGTAAAAGTTGTGGAGCCATTCTGTGGCAAATGTGGGGGTAACCACGATTCCTCTGACTACACTGCATCTGCAAATTACATGGGAGGATACGAGAGGAATAGCAAGTCTGCCCAGAACACCTATAATCATGGTTGGAGGAACCATCCCAACTTCTCCTTGAGCAACCCAAAGACAGCTACAAACCCACAACAGCCACAGGGAGGCTACCAGTAGAACCAGTCCCGGCAGCAGACTCGGCAGCCACAACACAATAGTTCACTAGAAGTAACTCTGCAAACTTTCATGAAACAAACTGGTGAATTTATTGTCAATACAAATAAATTTATGGAAAAAAAACTGAATCTTTTATGGACAGGACGGAGATGAAGATGAACAACCAGGAGGCTGCCATAAAGAACCTGGAGACCCAATTTAGGCAGTTCACTGAAATCTACCACAGCTGGACTATGGGTGCATCATCCAGCAGCTCGCCAGCAGCAGCCAAGCCCACTTATGAACACTGCAAGGCTATATCTACAAGAAGTGGGAAGCAGTTAGATGAGCCCAGGATGGAAGAACAACCAGAAGTGCAACAGGACCAAAAAAGCAAGCCTGCCACAGCAACACTAACAATTGCTGCCCCAGCAACAACATTAGCCGCCCCAACAGCAGAACATGACAGCGGCCCTGAAAATGATGATCATCCCCGATCTAAGCCCCCAAGCAAGGAGCACACAGAGGGAATTCGTCTGCCAGCACCATTCTCCCAAAAGCTTAAGCAACAGCAACAGGAGCACCAGTTCAGAAAGTTCTTGGATATTCTGAAACAGGTGCATATCAATATACCTTTGATAGAAGCCATACAAAGCATGTCAAACTATGTCAAACTATGCCAAACATCTCAGAGACATGGTTTCTAAGAAGAAGAGGATTGGGGAATTCAAGACAGTGGCCGTCACTGAAGAGTGTATGGCTATGCTGCATAACAAGCTGCCGCCTAAGCAGACAGATCCGGGCAGCTTTGTTATATCATGTAGGCTAGGCAGCAAGCACGAGACCAGAGGCATGTGTGACTTGGGAGCCAGCATCAACCTGATGCCAAAGGCCGTCTTCGACAAACTGGGTATTGGGCCTGCCAAACCGACCTCCGTAATGCTTAAACTTGCTGATCACTCATTTGTGCAACCAGAGGGAAAGATCGAAGATATCCTGTTAAAGGTGGGAAACCTGATTCGCCGCGCTGACTTCCTCATCTTAAATTGTGAGGCCGACGAAAAAGCCCCTATCATCCTTGGGCGACCCTTCTTGGCCACGGGGCAGAACGCTTATAGATGTGGAACTTGGTGAGCTGACAATGAGGGTAGAGGATCAAAGCATAAAGATGAACGTGCTACAACCCTCAGAGGAAGGAAAATGAAGCCAGAGGCGAGAGCAGCCAAAATTATTGTGGAAACAGGCCAGGGCAGTAGCTGCCGCGACAAGCCTAGGGGCAGACTTAAGGACCCCATAACGCAACATCTGGAGGAACAGGAGGACCCCCTATGAGGGAAGAAAATGTCAAACCACCTCAGGAAGTGGTTATGTCTGGGAGATGCACCCAAATGCACTCCCAACATAACTTAATTTTTATTTTTATTTTTATTTTTATTTTTATGCATTAGGATTAGAGTTTATTTTATTTTAGGTTTAGATTAATTTTCAGCATTTTATTTTTCAGAAATTATTTAATTATTTTTATTATTTCTATTTTTATTTTAGGTTCAATAATAAAAGAGTAGGAATAAGAAGGAGGCCCAGCAAGAATCCCGCCCACCATCATGCCGAGGCAGCAGCCAGCAGAGCAACACGTAACAGCTAGTTGGCCGCCAACGGCTCTGAAAATAACGGGCAGAAAAATCCGTAAAGTGTGCTAGAAAATCGGACTATTGAGCATTTAATGCCGCCCCGGCGCTTCTCGATAGCCCCTATATATACACCTCTCACTCAATTCATTTTACTTTACTTTCACCTTTTTGCTATCTTCTATCTGATTCCCCTACTCACTCAAAACTTTTATTTTTAGTTTCAGTAAAGTACAACCGTTCACATGGCTTCAACATCAATCCAAAACCTCATCTATAAGAGGTTTTGCTTTAGGGAGGACAAGGAGAGATGCAAAGAAAAGTTCTCCAAGCAGGCAATATGGGAGGAGCAAGGCTTCCATTACACGCGGCAAACGGGAGACCATGTTTTGGAGCTCGCCCTATTCCAAACCACCCACAGCAAAGGATGGGAGATGTTCGCTCAGCAACCAGAAATAGCGAACATCACTATAGTGAGGGAATTCTACTCCCATCAGCCCTGCCCGGAGAAGCCATTTGTCTACATCCACGGGGAGCCAGTCAAACTCAATGATGTTGTCATCAATAGGTACTACGGCCTTGATATGACAACAACCCACACGAGGAGTCGAGGCAATCACTGACGGCTGCCAATTATGAGGAAATCAAGGCCGAACTCTGCAAGCCCAACACACCATGGCTGGGGGGCAAACATGTGGGATCTGTCTCTCGCCGCCACCTACTGCCAGAAGCCATGCTGTGGAACACCTTCATAAAAAGACGTCTACTGCCCATATCCTATAACACAACCGTTGATCGGCCGCGCCTCGCCCTAATCTACAGTATCCTGACAAATCGGCCGATTAACGTAGGGGAAATCATCTGCACAGAAATCCACAACTGCTTCAAGAAGAAGAAAGGCAGGTTGTACTTCCCATCCCTCATCACAGGTCTCTGCACCAACTTTCGTGTCCCGGCAGAGCATACAGATGAGCTAACAACCGCCAAGGAGGGCTGGACCAAAAAGATCCGCATTCAGATGATGCAGGATGCAGAGAAAGAGCCAACAATGCCCAGCCAGCCTTCAGTCGCGCAGTTTGAAACTCCAGCCGCCCCCGGCAGTACTGAAGCTGCCCCAGACAAAGAAGTCCTCCCACTGTTGCACACACTTTTAGATAGCACCAAGCGCATCGAGCAACAGCAGTTGGCCTTCATGAACTATAAGGGGCCCAGGAAGCCCTTGTGGCTTATTTTCTGCAAAAATTTTCCGGTGATGTACCCACCATGCCGTTATACCCAGAGGAGCTAGCAGTAGCAGCCTAAGCACAAAGAACTCTAATAGCCGCCGCTGCCCGCCAGACTGACCGCCAGGTGCCCTCTCCTACGTATTCTCTAACTTACTCAGCCACCACCCCATCCAACACAGTGGCAGACTCGCCTGAGAGGCACCAGCAGCATCTCTCCCCTGCCTACACAGCGAAGACAGTAGCAGATACCTCCTCATCAGAGGAGATTGAGCAGCCACCGCTGGAGCCAGAAGCAGCAGTGGTAGTAGCAACAGTAGCCATCCTAATGGCATTCATCCCTCCAGCAGAACCCACAGAGGAAGGAACCAAGAAGAGGAAGCGACACATAATAGTTGTAGAACCTGTGGACTTCGAGACGGAGTTAGAAGAGAGCGATGCATCTCCCGCCTTCCCCCTGCCGAACCTCAAGAAGAGCCACGGCATACGCCGAAGAGAGTCCAACTACCGCAGAAAGAAAAAACCTCACCTGCTAGGACCGCCGCCAAGATGTCTTACGGCCGCCGCTTCGTCATCGAGACATCCTCCTCCTCCTCGACTAACAAAAATCCAGCCTCCTCTCACCCCTCAGAAAACTTTTAGTTTATTTTCTTTTCTTTTTATTTTCTTTTGTTTTTATTTTTTGTTTTCTTATTGCTATTTTTAACTTGTATATTTTATTTTTCTTTTTATCTTTTCTGTTTTGTGCATTGAGGGCAATGCCCATCTCGAGTTTGGGGGGGATAGCTCTCGCATCATTTTTCTAGGCATTTTTAGTTGCAATTAGGTTGCATTGTACTTGCCTTAGTAATAATTGGAAAAAAAATTGTTATGACTTGTGCCTATGATAGGATAGCCGATTAAATTATTTTCGCACCTAACTAAAATTAAACTTAATCTTGGGAAAAAGCATGAATTATGACTTAGATCTCTTTTTCTTTTTGCCTGAAAATGTTAAACATCTTTGTTACTTGCTGAATGTGTTAGAATATTTGATGAACATTGCCTGTTTGTTTTTAGAATTCTTTGCAAAATTCTAACAATGATTGTAGGTAGCCGCCGAGGCAGGCAGAAGAAACAGGAAAATGCAGTACTGCCACGGCAGCAAAATCAAAAACAAAGAATAAAGTTTTGTTACCCTAGAGGTGCCCGCAATATGCTCTAGGAAGAATCATGTGCGAGGAAACATCGCTACTATCAAAGTCCATGAATCTGAAAGCCTTAAAGTGACGGACAAATTAGCATGAGTGAATGAAAGCCTCCACGGGATGACTCTACTCTAAGGGTTCGAGGTTCTGTTGTTTGCTCCTATCTCAACGTCAGACCTAGAAGAGTAGTTGTGATAAGCTAAAGCCCTCACTGCCATGATTGAAAATAATATGCTTAACTATGCTGCCTCGACAACAACCTTTAAATCACATCAGCATCTTTGTTTAATTATTTATTCTGTGTATTCAGCTTGTTTACAGATATGCATACACCACACAAACATGAGAAATGTAAATTATGAGTTATTTTTCTGCTTATTTTCCTTCATTAATTTAATATAGGAGCCACGGCCTTGAGGCAGAAAATCAAGTTAAAAGCAAGTTTTTCTTTCTAACTATTATTAGAGCAAGTATGTTAGGTTCCATTGCTTGAGGACAAGCAATAGTTCGAGTTTGGGGGTGTATAGAGTGTCCACAAGTCCTATATTTCATGCACATTCCAACTCTTATTATTACTGTTTTTAAGCACATTTTAGGCATAAGTAGGCTCAGGCATTGCATTTTACAGTGTTTCTTTGTTCTGCCTTGTTTTTATTGATTATCGTTTATTTGGTAAACAAGAGATATTGTTCTAGTGTATTTTTGTAATTAGGTACTAGAAGCTGAAAGAGGGAATCGAGGAGCTGAGGATACAAGACTGAGGAAACAACCCAGGAGCTGTACTGAAGCAGTTCCAGCTAAAGACAAGTTGCTGCCGAGCAAAGTTGTCGTCAACCTTGCTGCCCATGGAAGCTGACCATGGAAGTTGGGAGAACTGGAGCGTGATCTGTAGAGCTAAAAATCCTGAACCTATCGCTTGCGTTCATGTGATTTTCCGACGTCTGTAGCAACAGCCAGGGCTGTCGAAGCAAAATTCTCAAGCTTACTTGCGGGCTAAGGCAAACGAGATAGAGTCCATATTCCACGCAAAGAAGTCAGCATTTAAAGTCATATTAAAGAAGGAAAGCTACTTTCGAGGACTTCTACTTTAAGGAGGACTTAACCTAGTCTTTATTCTATAAATACTCATTGTACTCCTAGTTCAAATCATCTTAGGTTTTCTATAGACTTTTCTAGTGTTCTTTGTCGTCGCCATGTTCTAAACTCCCCTTGGGTTAGGGTTATGTTGTAAACTAGTGTGAAATAGTTGTTTAGGGTTTTGAGTTATTTTTCAATAAAATATTCCAAGTTTACTTAATCTATTGCGCTTCATTCTTTTAATCATTCTACACCAGTCCACAAGTTTTAGAGGCTAAAAGGGATTACCAACCGAGTTGACTAGCCTGTGTTAGGTTTACGCTGAGATTGCTAGGTATTGCCTACGTCACGTTAGCTCTCGAGCATCCTAACCTAAAATATGAGGGATCACTGTCGACTATCCTGCCGAACTTGGAGAAACTGGCAGACTTGCCGCCAGGACTTCTTTCCATTCCATCTACCTAGACAGTACACCCCTGCAGTGATAGTGACCTGCTACGGCCGCTTGATAGGGTCGTAGTTTGTCGCCCGCCATACCCACCAAAGCAGCATATCGTGGTAGCACAAGATAACTCATACCTTTTACAACGCAGTTTTCACACTAAGTGACATCATAACCCTACCTGATCTATCAACCTGATTCACATCTTCTATTACTTGTCTTTTTATTTACCTTTCATCCAAACCAACCATTCACTTGTGTTTTATTTTACCTTGTGTAAGGACTACGAAATGAGATAAGTTGTCCAATCCTCGTGGGATTCGACATCTTTTATACTATAACTTGGCAGGAGTGTGCACTTGCGCTCTCACAAAAAGGGAACACCTACACGCCCTACAAGCACTTGTTGTCTGAGCAGGAACTATCATTGCTGAATCTTGCTACCGTGCCATTTTTTGACTTTTTCCTTGTACAGCATGGCGTTCTCGTATGCCTCCCATTGTAATTCTTCCATTTCTGTCATATTTAGTAGTCTCTTTTCCCCAGCTTGTTTCCAGTCCATGTTAACTGCCTTGACTACCCAATACACGTTGTGTTCTATATTATAACTTGGCAGGAGTGTGCACTTGCGCTCTCACAAAAAGGGAACACCTACACGCCCTACAAGCACTTGTTGTCTGAGCAGGAACTATCATTGCTGAATCTTGTTATCGTGCCATTTTTTGACTTTTTCCTTGTACAGCATGGCGTTCTCGTATGCCTCCCATCGTAATTCTTCCATTTCTGTCATATTTAGTAGTCTCTTTTCCCCAGCTTGTTTCTAGCCCATGTTAACTGCCTTGACTACCCAATACGCGTTGTGTTTTATACTATAACTTGGCAGGAGTGTGCACTTGCGCTCTCACAAAAAGGGAACACCTACACGCCCTACAAGAACTTATTGTCTGAGCAAGAACTATCATTGCTGAATTTTGCTGTCGTGCCATTTTTTGACTTTTTCCTTGTACAGCATGGCGTTCTCGTATGCCTCCCATTGTAATTCTTCCATTTCTTTCATATTTAGTAGTCTCTTTTCCCCAGCTTGTTTGTCGCCCGCCATACCCGCCGAGGCAGCATATCGTGGTAGAACAAGATAACTCATACCTTTTACAACGCAGTTTTCACACTAAGTGGTAGCATAACCCTGCCTGATCTATCAACCTGATTCACATCTTCTATTACTTGTCTTTGTATTTACCTTTCATCCAAACCAACCATTCACTTGTGTTTTATTTTACCTTGTGCAAGGACTATGAAATGAGATAAGTTGTCCAATCCTCGTGGGATTCGACATCTTTTATTCTATAACTTGGCAGGAGTGTGCACTTGCGCTCTCACAAAAAGGGAACACCTACACGCCCTACAAGCACTTGTTGGCTGAGCATGAACTATCATTGTTGAATCTTGCTGTCGTGCCATTTTTTGACTTTTTCCTTGTACAACATGGCGTTCTCATATGCCTCCCATCATAATTCTTCCATTTCTTTCATATTTAGTAGTCTCTTTTCCCCAGCTTGTTTCCAGTCCATGTTAACTGCCTTGACTACCCAATACGCGTTGTGTTCTATTTCGACAGGGAGTTGGCAGGCCTTTCTGTATACTAGACGATACGGGGACATTCCTAATGGTGTTTTATATGCTGTTTGGTATGCCCAAAGAGCGTCGTCTAGTTTCAATAACCAATCCTTTCTACTATGGTTTACAACTTTTTCCAAGATTGTCTTGAATTCCCTGTTCGAGATTTCTGCCTGCCTATTTGTTTATGGGTGATAGGCCGCGACAATCTTGTGCTTGATCCCCACTTTCTGGAGTACCTTGGCAATTAGTATGTTATCGAAATGGGTGCCTTCGTCACTAATGATTGCTCTTGGTACTCCGAACCGTGTGAATATGTTCTTTCGTAAGAACCTATGGACGGTCTTTGCATCATTGTGAGGGGTGACAATTGCTTCTACCTACTTGGAAACATATTCAACTGCTAGAAGGATATACATGTTTTCACACAAAGATGGTAATGGTCCTATAAAATCTATCCCCCAAACATCGAATAACTCGACCTCCAGGATTGTTTGAAGGGGCATTTCATTTCTTCTCGATATGGTTCATGTCCTTTGGCAGCTGTCACACTTTTTGTAGAATGCTTGAGCGTCTTTATGCAGTATCGGCCAAAAGAAACCAGATTCCAGCACTTTTGTTGTTGTGTGCTGCCCTCCAAAATGGCCTCCATATGGTGTTGTGTGGCATTGTGAGAGTATGGCCTGTTGTTCATCCTATGAAACACATCGTCTGATAACATGGTCTGCACAGTTTTTAAACAAGAAAGGCTCGTCCAAAAAATAATTCTTAGCATCATGTTGGAATCGTTTCTTTCCTTGAAAGTTAAGTTCATAAGGCAAAACAACAGACACTAAATAATTTACAATATCTGCGTACCAGGGTGTGTCTATTGATGTTGCTGACGCGGCTTCTACGTGGGCGGCAAGTAAGAGGCCTTCAGCTTCCAGGGCAGAGGCTAGTAGCAGTTGTTCGTCAGGGAATTCATCCTGAATTTCGTTGTGGGAGGTTTTCTCTTGTCTATTCTCAACCCGAGAGAGATGGTCTGCCACTTGATTTTCTGTGCCTTTCTGTCTCAGATTTCTACGTCAAACTCTTGCAGCAGTAGAATCCACCAGATTAGGCGGGGCTTTGCGTCTTTCCTTGCGAACAAGTACCTTAAGGCAGAATGGTCTGTGTGAACTATCACCTTTGTGCCAATTAGGTAGGGTCAGAACTTATCGAAGGCGAATACTACTGCGTAGTTCTTTCTCTGTAGTGGTGTAGTTGGTCTGGGCAGGATTTAGTGTTTTGCTGGCGTAGTATATAACGTGAAAGATCTTACCTCTGCGCTATCCTAGGGCAGCCCCAACGGCAGTGTCACTAGCATCACACATGAGTTCGAAGGGTTGACTCCAGTCAGGGGGAACTACCACAGGTGTTGTGACTAGCCTTTCTTTTAAGGTTTTGAATGCCTCCTGTTATGCCTCATCGAAGATGAACGGTTTGTCCTGTTCCAGCAAAGTACACATCGGTTTAGAGATTTTAGAAAAAATTTCAATGAATCTGCGATAGAAACCTGCGTGTCCCAGAAAACTCTGAATGCCCTTGACAGCTGTGGGTGGGGGCAAGTTGGCTATTACTTCAATCTTGGCTTTGTCTACTTCTATTCCTTGTGCGGAAATTTTATGCCCCAAGACTATGCCTTCGTCGACCATAAAGTGACATTTTTCCCAGTTAAGCACCAGGTATGTTTCCTCACATCTGCTCAGCACTTTTCAAGGTTGTCGAGGCAGCTGTAGAAGTTGTTGCCGAAGACAGAGAAGTCATCCATGAAGATTTCCATGGAATCTTCTATCATGTCGGAGAAGATAGCCATCATACATTGCTGGAATGTTGCTGGGGCGTTGCACAAACCGAATGGTATTCTTCGAAAAGCATAGATGACATATGGGCAAGTGAAGGTTGTTTTGGCCTGGTCCTCCGGTGCAATGGTGATTTGGTTATAACCTGAATATCCATCCAAAAAGCAACAGAAGGGTTTTCTAGCAAGGCGGTCAAGCATTTGATCAATAAAAAGTAATGGAAAATGATCTTTTTTGTTGCTTTATTTAACTTGCGGTAATCTATGCATATTCGCCAACCAGTTACTGTTCGAGTTGGTATTAATTCATTATTATCATTGCTTACCACAGTTATGCCAACTTTCTTTGGTACACATTGTATCGGGCTTACCCATTCGCTGTCTGAGATTGGATATATTATACTGGCATCTAACCACTTGATGATTTCTTTTTTGACAACTTCCCTCATGGCCTCATTTAATCTCCTCTTGGCATCTACAGTTGGTTTTTGGTCCTGCTCAAGCTGGATTTTATGCATACAAATGGCAGGGCTGATTCCCTTTATATCTGCAATGGTCTAGCCTATTGCCTTCTTATGCTGTCGCAGCAGCGCAGTCAATTGTTGTTCCTGTTTAGGCTGCAACTTGGAAGAAATTATTACTAGCAGTGTATCATTAGGTTCCAGGAAAACATACTTAAGCTGTGTAGGTAGGGCTTTTAGCTCAAGAGCGAGAGGTTGTTCGGTGGATGGTTTGAACATCTTGCCCCCCTTTTCTATGTAATTTAGAGGTTCAAAGTACTTACATGGACTGTTTGTTATCTAGTATGCCTCTTCTTGGTCTTCCATTTCCCGCTCCGTCCACTCACCACGTTGGTCATCTTCTGGGCAGCTTTCTAAATGGTTGTCGAGGCAGCTGTCGAGGTTACTGCCTGGGCAGTCTTGCTATAGACGGGGTTTTTTGACTTCAAGGTTGAACTCTGAGATGGCATCCATTAGCTGGCATTCTTCCGAATCATCAGCCTGTCTCATGGATTGGAAAACGTTCAATTTCACTTGTTGATCGTCTATCCTCATCGTAAGTTTGCCTTTTTCCACATCGATCAGTTTTCTTCCCGTAGCAAGGAAAGGTTGCCCATGATTATTGGTGCTTTTTCATCTACTTCACAGTCCAGTACCAGAAAATCGGCAGGAAAAATAAATTTATCCACTTTTACCAAGATGTCCTCAATTTTTCCTTCCGATTGTACATATGTTCTGTCAGCCAGCTGAAGAATCACCGTTGTTGGGCGGGCGTCTCCTATTCCTAGTTTCTGAAAAACAGATTTGGGCATTAAGTTTATGCTCGCCCCTAAGTCACATAATGCTCGTACGGAGTGGTTGCTGCCTATTTTGCAGGGGATTATGAAGCTGTCTGGATCTTTCTGCTTGGGCGGCGCCTTATTGTGCAGCATAGCCATGCATCCTTCCGTTACTGCCACTATTTCAAATTCCCCAATCCTTGTTCTCTTGGATACCATATCTTTTAAGAACTTGGCATAGCTGGGCATTTGTTCAATCAACTCTATCAATGGAAGGTTGATTTTGACTTGCTTTAGAACGTCTAGGAACCTTTTATATTGTATCTCTTGTTTTTGTTTCTTCAGTCTCTGGGGTAATGGTGGTGGAGGTACAGGGTTGACAGTTTTTTCTTTGCTGGGCATCCTATTCTGGGAAGGGATAGCTGGTTCAGGTTCTGACCGTTCATTTCTAGTGTTATCTGTTGATTCATGTTCTGGTGCTGTCGCGGCAGATTGTTCGACGGGTCGAACTGGTTCGGCAGGTGTTGTTTCTCTTGCAGCAGGTATGGATGGGTCATGTATTGTTATCCCGCTTCTGGTTGTTACAGCCTTGCACTATTCATGGGATTTTCCTTTCGCTATTTCAGTGTCACTAGGTAATCCACCCATTGGCCTAGTACTGATAATCTGAGCAAATTTCCCGAACTGAGTCTCCAAATTTTTTATAGCTACCTCTTGGTTGTTCATCCTGCTTTCTATCCTGTACATGAAAGATTCAGTTTTATCAATGAATTTATTTTTATTAAAAATGAAATCATTAGTACAGGACATGAAAGTATGCATGGTAGATTCTAAGGAGGAAGTGTTTGTATCATGTTGTTGTGGTGGCAGCTGTTGTGGCTGATTCTGTTAATAATCCCCCCATTGCTCTGGTGGGTTTGTAACAGTCCCGGGGTTGCTCCAAGAGAAGTTGGGATGGCTCTTCCATCCAGGGTTGTAAGTATTCTGAGCATGTCTGCTATTCCTCTCGTATCCTCCCATATAATTGGCGGATGTGGCGCAGTCAGAGGAATCATGGTTGCCCCCACATTCTTCACAAAATGGCTCCACAGCCTTTTCTTCATAGACCTTCCCAGCAGGTTGCACAGTCTTCATGACTAGCTCCGACAATGTGTCAAGGTGGGCGTTAACAGATTCTGAGGCTTCTACCTCATTCGCAGTGCTTGGTCGCCTTGTGCCGCCTCGGCGGGCTGTCGGGTACTTGTAGTCATTTTTAGTGGCTTGGTTCAGTAGCCGCAGTGCTTCTTTTGGGGGTCTTTCGAGAATGATCCCATTGGCCGAGGCATCTATCATCATCCGAGTTGGGTAGTTAACCCCGTTGTAGAATATGGATACATGCGTCCAAGCTGGAAGACAATGTAGTGGGCAGTTATTCAGCATCTGTTGATACTGCTCCCATGCTTCATACATCGGCTCATCATCCCCTTGTCTAAAGGCTGTGATCTCATTCCGCAGTCTATCAGTGACATTGGGCGAGCTGAATCGATCTAGGAAGTCTTTACATAGCTCAGTCAATATGTTGAAAGATCTTGCCGACTGGTTATTCAACACTTATTTAGCCCTATCCCTCAGTGAATAGGGAAATAACCTCAGTCTCAGTACATCCTGGTGGACCCCGTGTATTTTAAATGCTCTACAAATGTCCAAAAATCCTCTCAAATGCTGCCGAGCATCTTCTGTGGCAGTCCCTCCAAAGTGCGCTAGTGTGTTTATCATGTTGAACATGACAGGCTTTAGCTCGAAATGGTCCGCCTCTATATCAGGTTCCATCACTGTCGGATCGAACCCTCGGAAGTCGTGTTCTAGATAGTCTCTAGTTGTTCGAATCTGGGGCGGCCTGGGCAGAAGTGGGGGATCCTGCCGTGGTGGATCTTGCGGACCTCTGGGCGGCAAGTCTTCCTGCCCGCCCCTGCCGTTCGTAGCATTATTAGCAGGGTTTTCGTTATCCATCTTTGTTTTGTCCTTTTCTTCTTTGTTTTTCTTTAGGACTTCCCTGAGCTCATTCTTTAGTTCTCTTGCCTAACGTCCGATGTCGTCATAAAAGAGGAGTTCACCTTTTGGGTTCGCCATGGTCATACACTAGCAAAGGACACGGTAAAATTCTTTTTTTCGATTAAAAAGAAAGATAAAATAAAAAGTAAATAAAAGGTGCAGAAATTAAAAACGAAATTCGTTGTTACCAATCCCCGGCAACGGCGCCAAAAACCATTAGGGCGTGTAGGTGTTCCCTTTTTGTGAGAGCGCAAGTGCACACTACTGCCAAGTTATAGTATAAAAGATTTCGAATCCCATGAGGATTGGTCAGCTTGGTTCGATTTGTAGTTCCTGCACAAGGTAAAGTAAAAACACAAGTAAGGTGATTGTTGAGATGAAGAGTAAAATAAAATAAACACAAATGACAAAAGAGGTGATTCAGGTTGATAAAGCAGGCAGGGTTATGTTGCCACTTAGTGTGAAACTGTGTTGTAAAAGGCTAAGTTATATCTTGATGACACGATATGCTGCCTCGGCGGGTAATGACAGACGGCAGCTACAACCCTGTCACACGGCCGCAGCGGGTCACTACTCTTGCAACTTTCATTGTCTTGGCAGCTGAAATGGGAGAAGTCCTGGCGGCAAGTCTGGCAGATACTCCAAGTTCGGCAGAGCAATTCATAAGTGATCCTTCCTATGTCTAGGAAAGGATTCTGTCACCACGTGATGTAGGCAATACCTAGCTATCTCAGCATAAACCTAACATAGGAAGTCGACGTTTGGTTGCTCCCTTTAGCTGCTAAAATTTGTACTTATGCCTAAGCCGAATTAATCAACACCTCGACATGATGAGACTGTACTTAATTCTTTCGTGAGCCTTACACTCTCGGACCCGACAAATGAATTTCTTCAACTGGACTAGTGGAACTAATTGAAGAAGTGAAGATCTTGAATTAAGTAAACTTGGAATATTTTATTGAAAACAACTCAAAAACCTAATACAACTGTTTCACAACTAACTTACAACATAACCCTTAACCCAAAAGAAGTTTAGAACATGACAGCGGCAGAGAACACCAGCTATGTCTATAGAAAACCTAAGATGATTTGAACTAGGAGTACAATGAGTATTTATAGACAAATAGGTAGGTTAAGTCCTCTTTAAAGTATGAGTCCTCAAAAGTAGCTTTCAATATTTAATGTGACTTTAAACTCTGACTTCTTTGCGTTGATTGTGGACTTTATCTCGTTTGCCTTAGCCCACAAGTAACCTTGAGATCTCACTTTGGCGGCTCTGCCCGCTGCTACAGACGTCGGAAAATCGAGTGGATGGTGGCGATAGACTCGGGATTTTAATCTCTACAAATCACACTTCGGTTCTCCAACTCCATAGTTTGCTATCGTGGGCAGCAATATCGGCGGCAACATTACTCGGCAGCAACTGTCTTCAGCTGGAACTGCATCAGTACAGCCCCTTGGTTTGTTGCCTCAGCATTGCATCCTCTGCTCCTCTTTCAGCCTTTATTACCTGAAAACAAAAATACACTAAAACAATATCTCTTCTTTACCAAATAAAAGATAATCTATAAAAGCAAGGTAAAACGAAGGAATACTGTAAAATGCAAAGCATGAACCTACTTATGCCTAAAATAAGCTTAAAATAGTAATAATAAGAGGTGGAATGTGCATGAAATATAGGACTTGTGGACACTTTACAGTATCGTATTTCTCATGCATTTTCTAACATAAAGTGTAATCATTTAATATATAAGGTAGCTACAAAATTCCGTAACATAAGTGGCCTTGGTTTAAGATTTGCAGAAATGGGGTAATAAATTTTGTAGTTACCTCATTTACTATAATATGTGAAAGGAATTACGTAGGTGAAGTGAGATATTTTGTCGGTACGAAATTTCTTACGCGTTTTTCTAATTAAAGGGTAATCCTTTAAGAGATAAGGTATCTACAAAATTCTTTACCATATGTTGGCATGGTTTAAGATTTGGAGAAATGGGGTAACAAATTCAATAGTGACCTTCTTTACTATATTTTTTGTAATGAATTGCTTAGGTGAAGTAAGGTATGTTGTAGGTACGAAATTTCTTAGGCGTTTTGTAACATATAGGATAATCCTTTAAGAGATAACGTAGCTACAAAATTCCTTACCATAAGTTGGATTGGTTTAAGATTAGGACATGTGGGGTAATAAATTCGGTAGTTACTTCATTTACTATATATTGTGTAAAGAATTAGGTAGGTGAGGTGAGATATGTTGTAGGCATGAAATTTCTTACACATTTTATAATATATATGGTAATCCTTTAAGAGATAAGGAAGCTCCAAAATTCCTTACCATAAATTGGGTTGGTTTAAGATTAGGACATATGGGGTAATAAATTCAATAGTTACCTCATTTACTATATGTAGTATAAATAATTAGGTAGGTGAGGTGAGATATGTTGTAGGTACGAAATTTCTTACACGTTCTGTAACATATAGGGTAATCCTTTATGAGATAAAGTAGCTAAAAAATTCCTTACCATTAGTTGGGTTGGTTTACGATTTGGAGAAATAGGGTACTAAATTCGGTAGTTACCTCATTTACTATATATTGTGCAACGAATTACGTTGGTGGGCTGCAATATGTTGTAGGTACGAATTTTCTTACGCATTTTGTAACATATATGGTAATCTTTTAAGAGATGGGGTAGCTACAAAATTCTTTACCACAAGTTGGGTTGGTTTAAGATTAGAACATATAGGGTAATAAATTTAGTAGTTACCATCTTTACTATATATTTTGTAACGAATTACATAAGTGAGGTGTAATATGTTGTAGGTACAAAATTTGTTACGCATATTGTAAAATATAGGGTAATCTTTAAGAGATAAGGTAGCTAAAAAATTCCTTACCATAAGTCAAGTTGGTTTAAGATTAGGACATATTGGATAATAAATTCAGTAGTAACCTTCTTTACTATTTATTTTGTAACGAATTACATAGGTGGGGTGTGATATGTTGTAGGTACAAAATTTGTTATGCATATTGTAACATATAGGGTAATACTTTAAGAGATATGGAAGCTACAAAATTCCTTACCATTAGTTGAGTTGGTTTACGATTTGGAGAAATGGGGTAGTAAATTCGGTAGTTACCTCATTTACTATAATATGTGTAACGAATTACGTAAGTGGGGTGAGATATGTTGTAGGTATAAAATTTCTTACGCGTTTTTATAATTAAAGGGTGATCCTTTAAGAGATAAGGTAGCTACAAAGTTCCTTACCATAAGTTGGGTTGGTTTAAGATTTGGAGAAATGGGGTAACAAATTTGGTAGTTACCTTGTTAACTATATATTAATAACGAATTACATAGGTGATGTGAGATATGCTATAGTTGCAAAATTTCTTACGCATATTTTAACATATAAGGTAATCCCTTAAGAGATAAGGTAGCTACAAAATCCCTTACCATGAGTTGGGTTGGTTTAAGATTAGTTAGTACATATGGGGTAATAAATTCGGTAGTTACCTCATTTACTATGTATCGTGTAAAGAATTAGGTAGGTGAGGTGAGATATGTTTTAGGTACAAAATTTTTTATGCGTTTTGTAACAAATATGGTAATCCTTTAAAAGATAAGGTAGCTACAAAATTCCTTACCATAAGCTGGGTTGGTTTAAGATTATGACATATGGTGTAATAAATTCGGTAGTTACCTCATTTACTGTTAGGATGTTTAAGTGTTCTCCAAATATGAACGCAAGTACACACTCCTGTCAAATAGTAGTATAAAAGATATCGTCTACCACGAGGATTGGAATGGCTTCTTCGAGCATAATTCTGCACAGGGAAATTTAAATGCACAAATAAGTTCAGTTACTAAAGAGTGTTTAAAAACTAAAAACACAAGTAAATAAAGTAAAAGATATTAGATAAAGAGAATGGGCCAGGTTATGCTGCTTTGTAGTGTGAAACTGCGTTGAATAGGGTATGTTGTATTGCGCTGCTAGACTTTGTTGCCTCGGCGGAACACGGCAGATTGGTGCATCAACAACTCTCGTTGCCTCGGTGGGTGAAACGTACGATAGGCTCGGCGGCAAGTTCGGCAGTCATTCAAGGTTTGTCGGAACACTTCGATTGTAACCCCCGAAACCCGACCCAAAAGGAATGGGTCGAATCTAGGAAGTCACGATTGAAACTAGTCCCACAAGTTATAAATCTTAAAGTTAAAAACTTAAAAGTATAAATTATTCTCAAAATAAATAATAAACTCAATAATTTCATTCATTATAAAACATAAACATATATCATTGTTCAGACAACTTGATTAAAAATTCGAAAGTAACTTCATAGATGCATGCATTTAATAAAACCCAAATTAAAAACAGTTCCAGAGTCCATACTACAAAAATATCCCAAATAATATTAAAATAATAATTCTGAGGTAACAGAAAGGTTCGTAATGAATAATAATTTATCTGAATAAACAAGAGATGCTCCAAGTACCGATCGCCTAAAAAGTCTGAGATATTTGAAAAGTAAAAACTAAGGGGTGTAGGCTAAAGAGCTTAGTGTGTCTCTAAAGTGCAAGCGAAAACAAAACAATCCAAACAGTATTTTATTTTCTGATAAAGACTTTTTTTGAAACACAACAAAACCGAATCATGATGATATGATGTCTGATGCACATGAATCATAGTACCCATCTCCGATACACCGAAAAGTAAGGTTCCCAGGAACCTACTTTCTCCATCGTCACCATCCGAAGTGAAACTCAGCCCGAAGGGTGGAACCACTAATCCGAAGCGGAATTCAGCCCGAAGGGTGAAACCACTAAACTTCCCTGAACAAATCACAAACCATATACCCACAATGATATGATGTAGATTTTAAAATCCGAGTCTCATCCGAAACTTGAATTATGAAAATTCAAGTTGCACAATACTATAAATCCGATGTTTTACAATTCCAAAAATCTGATATTTCACAATTTGGTAAATCTGATTTTTAGTTAAAAAATAGTCTGATATGCTATGCATAATATCCGAAAACTTTTACAAATCACAACATAAAATAAATCACACAAGTTTATAGCATAAAAGAAACACACAAGTTTATAACACAAGAAGAGACACACCTTTAAGCAACAGTAGCTCTAATGCCGAGAAAAGCGCGTCTTACGCTCAGATCTAGCTGAATCAGAACCTACGAGGTAAAACTCTATATTAGCATTTAATACTAACACTAAGCCACTGACTAAAACACTAAAAACCGAACTAAGATATACTCGCGTGAAGATCTCAAAGAACGTGTACGGTCGGTCTGTACAACTAGAAGTAACCCAACGGTCTCAAGGTCGGCACCTGAACACGAGAATATTCCGAATCAGATTCTGAAATCTATAACTTATCAAAGTTTATGAATAATTAATTTAAATTAGCAAAACATGTTTTCTGGTTCGAATTAGACAAAACGGGCAGCAAATTCGGATTCAATACGTTGAGAAAGGTCAAGAGGAAGGATGTTCAAAAAAGTCAACTCTTGGTCAACGGTCAAAGTCAAACTGGTCAAAGTCAACTCTAACGATCAAAGTCAACTGGTCAAACTTAGTCAAGGTCAAACTATCAAAAGTCAAACTGGTCCAAGTCCAAAGTCAATGGTCAAACAATCAAGATTCGATTCGGTTCACAAACTAGTCTGGTTTGGTTCGTTGGTCAACATAACCGGTTCGGTCAAAGGCTTGGTCTGATTTATGATCCGGTTTGATTCAAACCATGTTTACAAGTTCGGTTCAGTCTAAGTTACTCAGTGGTTCTGGGCTTAATTCACATGTAAAGCTATTGAACCTAGTTTGGGTCACAAAAGGGTCTAGGTTCAATTAAAACAAACTCTCCTCATATTCCAATTTAGGCTCAACACCCAGCCCACTACCCTTACACATTTCTCATCAGATCAAGAATTAGGGTTCCTGGAACACCATTGGCGGCTAGGGTTTCCATGACCCAAAATTGAGGTAGCAGGGTTGCACTAGCCGCGGCGGCGCGAACTGGTCGGAGATGACGCGATGACGGTACAACCAAATGACGGAAAAGACGACAACTCTCTGGCAACACAATATAAAGACATACACGATCATTCCGGCCAAACAACAAAGGGAAAAACGAGTTCATCAACAACCCACACAAAACCCATAAGCAAATAATCGAAATGGGAAGTTCAACGGTGACTTACCAACTCCGGATCTGAAAAAAAAAGGAGAAGCAGAGCCGACGACGACGAATGGTGGCACGAAAGACAAACAAAGCGGAGAAAAGGATGGTTTTCCTTCGAGTTTGTGCAAACAACGACCGACACAAAAAGGAGAAGTGGTGGCGCAAGAAACAATGAAGGAGAGCGAGAGAACGGCCGAACAGTTTTCTACCGTTTTCTCACAAACGAAAGCCGGAAAAGATGAACTTGTGGATGGGGATTATCCACGGCGAGACGACAGTCAAAATGATGGTGGCCGCGCAAGCCACGAATGACGGTGGACGCAGGGTCGTCGGAGATGCAAAGGAGTGAGGGTGATGGTGAGATGAAATCGAGAGGGTGACTGAGTTATCGCACGAGAGCGAGAGAGGGGGGGTAAGCGACTACTGAGTAAAAGCCATTCTGATACCATGGGTTGAATACCCTACTTAAAGGTTAAATTACACATGAAGCCACTACATTACAATAGGGTTTGGAAGAGAGCACTTATGTTTTCTCAAGATTTCAAAAAGACCTATGAATTCCTAAATTAAGCCTCTTGATTCTGAATTTATTCAATTTAATCCCTTAATCAAATTAGGGTTCCAAGACTAAAATTCCCAAATCTTAGGGTTTCAAATTAGGGATTCTAAAATTTAGGAATTTTCAAATTGGGGAAAATTTGGGGTGTTACAACTCTCCCTCCCTTAAAAGAAATTTTGCCCTCGAAATTTTCAGACTTAACAACATATTCCAAAACTAACCCACACATATACTTTCTTATTTTGAATTCATAATCCATCATAACCAAAATAAAACTGAAAACGTCATAAATGTATTTGCTATGTCATTATGCATATCATCACATCCAACGCGTACTCCGGTCGAATATACTGAACATGGTTGTCTAATCTCATATCCAGTTGACCTATCACTCTGAGCATGTCTACCTCTACTAGTTGTACCAGAAGCAGCTGATCTAAACTGCTCTCTACCTCGGTGAGGTGCCTGAACTGACGCATGTTTCTGACTCTGAACGAATGAACTGGTAGGTGGTCAAGGACAACTCTTCAAGTAATGATCATGGGAACCACATCTAAAACACACTTTGCTCATCAGTCTGCACTCTCCATTATGCTTCATATTGCAATAACCACATACAGAAATAGGTTCGACAAACTTTTGTACTACTCATGCTGCTAGACTGAAATATCGGTGCTGCAGGTCTAATACTCTGATAACTAAGAGGAACATATTCATCCCTAAGCCTCTTTCCAAACGAGTTGACAAAACTCTGCTGAGCATATATGTCTGGTTGTTTCACGTCTTTCTCAGAATTTTGAACTTCCTCAACTTCTATAAGTGAAATTATCCTCTCAGAAGTTTTAGCTCGATCAACCATGTCGTTGAACACTTTATCATGATATGTTGCAACATCTGTAACGCCCCGGTTTTGGGCTTAGGAGTTTTGGGCGTTGACCGGTTTGGTCAAAGTGCTGTTCGAATCTAAGAGGGTGAATTTAGGAAAGCCTAGTTCGGGTTGCATTAAAAATATGGAAAAGTGTTCTAAAATCATCTTTTAATATAATTAAGTGAACTGTGAAATCAATTTTGGAAAATGAGTTTTGGAAGGGTGACATTTTGGCTAGTGACCAAAATGTAATTTTTTGAAAGTTTTGTGACTGTTTTAGAAAGGATTGAAACTTTGAGTCTTTAAGGAGCTATATACCCAAAGGGGAGTTTCTCCAGATTTTCTAGAATATTAGATGATTTAATAATGGTTTAAAATAAAAGTAAAAAGGAGGGAAAGATATTTTAGTCATTTTTAACTAACTTTCTAAATTTTCCATTTCCCATTTTCTCTCATCTTTTCTCTCAAACCAAACACTTTCTCTCCAGAGATTTTCTTCTGATTTTGTCACTCATTTCTCTCTTTTCAATCCTCTTTTGATTCCTAATCATCTCATCATCAAAACCTTTGTATTTGCTACTTGATTCATCAAGCTTTTTGGTTCCAAAAGAGGAGAAACTCAAGTTTGGAGGTAAGAACGTCCTTCTCCTCTAAACTATCAGTTCTTTACTGAAATTACTAAGTTCTCAATCCTTAATTGATGTTTTATAAATGACTTTTAAGATTGTTTAATGGATCTTGGCTTAAAATGCAAGATTTGGTGTGTTTTTGATGAAATTTCGTTGGATCTGTTTAAGCAGTGTTTTAAGGTGTTAAAATGATGGTTAATGAATGTTGTTTTGATAAGGAATTGAGTTTTGATTAATGCAATCCCGGATAGGTTGAATTTCCTAAGTTTAGCTTGTGATTCTTGATTGTTTTTGTGGTGATCTTGTGGATCTGGTGTTGCTGGAGGTATAAGGATGTTGTTAGGTTCTTTTTAGATGTTAAATGGTGTTAAAGGATGTTAGGTTTTGATGGTTAATGGCTGGGCTTTGTTGAGAAGTGGTTTGGATGCATTTTCGGTTGTGTTTGGTGGCCGAAAATGGAGTGTGGATGAGAGCAGAGCATTAAAGTATGTTGAGGGCAGAGCATTAAAGTACTTTGAGGGCAGAGAAATGGTGTTAAAGGATGTTAAAGGATGTTGTTACGCTCTCTTTGTTTTCTCAAATCAATAATGCAGAGCATTAAAGTACTTTGAGGGCAGCAAGGAAGGCAAGCATTCAAGTGGAAGTAAAGCTCAAAGTATGGAAGGTTTTTCTTAAGTACATTTAGCTTTTGGTAATTTGGAAATGGGGGACCTATGTGTATGTTTTGGGAGATGTTTTGAACTCCCTAAGTATGTTGAATGTTGTTGAGAATGCTGGTTTTTGTAATTGGCCTTTATATGCTTGGATTGGAAGTTTATGTTTGAATGGTTGCTTGTGTAGGAAGCATGCATATAGATTTGGGGCTTTTCATATATGTTGATGTTTTGATGAATTGTTGATGCAAGTATGTCCCTTATATGTTGAATTGCATGTTGGTAAAGTTTGGTGGCATTTGGAGCATGATTGGATGTTTAATTGCATGTTTAAGTATGCATTTTGGAGTAATCTGTGCAGGGTGTTTCGGAACAGCACCTACCGTTTCGGAACGGGTGCCTTAAATAAGCCCAGGCGTTCGAAACGGGAGGGACCGTTCCGAAACGGAAAGGCTACTGCCCGACCCCCGTTTCGGTACCCGTTGTGGAACGGCCCCGCGTTTCGAAATGGGCTGTCTCCTGTTTCGGAACGGGTGACCGTTAGGGGCTGACATTGGCAGTTAAATGTTTTGAATTGTTTGCATTTTGGTCCTGAATCTTGTTTGTGCAATTGTGTGAGTTTGGGAAGTCCTTTTGAGCTGAAATTTCACAGAGAAGCATGAAACCTGATTAATTTCAAGTTGGTAACTTTAATTTGGGTTAAGTCCTTATAATTATCAGATTTTACAATTTGGTCCCTAAAGTTGTAATTTGTTCAATTGGGTCCCTGTTTGATCTCTGATGTTTATGATCTTTGAGTATGCTGTTGTATGATCATATCTAAGGATTAATATGCATCTAGACAAGTTTAAAAAGAAAAAAAAGGGTCGTTAATCAAGGTTGACTTTCGGGTTGACTTTGGTTTCCCCGTGTGACTTTCTTAATTCGGGTCAACCGTCTAGGCCGGGTTAAGGGGGTTACATTTGGTGGTATCAGAGCTGAGTTCTCAAGTAATTGGGAATGTATGTGTGCATGATTGAAGTATGTATGCCTTGTATGCTTGTTGATCGAAAGCATGTTCAGTGAATTACATGTATGTTGCAATTGAGATGTATGCTGTGATGTAGCATGTTGTGGGTACCCATTGCCAAATAAAAGCTAATGAAATGGTGTTGATTTTGAATGAAATTGAGCTTGAATACTTGGATTGCTTACCTTGCTGGGCCTGACTTCGTTTTATTTGTATTGTGATTGCATGGTAAAAGTATGGCACCACGTAGAGAGTTAAGAGGTAATGTGCGAGCTACGACTCCTAATGAGAACGAGAATGAGGAAAACACGGGTAGTGCGGTGTTACCTCCTCCTCCACCTGGTGGTGGTGCTGAGGGGGGAAGAGCTGAAGCTGCAACTGGTGCTGGAGCTGCTGGACCTGGGGTTGGTCAGGGTCAAGCTATGCCTGATATGTCTATGTTTGTACAAGCTATTGCGGGTGCTTTTCAAGCAGCAGTAGCTGGGGCTCGTGGAGCGGGGCATCAGGAAGATGCTGGAGTTAGACTACCTTTGGAGCGTTTGAGCAGTCTTGGTGGGACTGAGTTCAGGGGTATGTCTGCTGAGAGTTCTGAAGCTTGGCTAGAGAGTACCAAGCGAATCTTGGGTCAGATGAGCTGCACGGATGTGTAAAAGCTGGGTTGTGTTGTGTCCTTGCTGCAGGACGATGCGTATACGTGGTGGACGACCACCATAGCTGGGATGGTTGAAGCTGATGTGACTTGGACATTCTTTCAGAATATGTTCAAGCGGAGATATCTTGGTGTGAGATATCTTGATGAGAAGAAGCGTGAATTCATGTCTCTTACCCAAGGGAGCATGAGTGTGGCTGAGTATGAAGTGCAGTTTGTGCGACTCAGTCAGTATGTGCCTGAGCTGATACCTGATGAGCGGGCAAGGTGCGAGAGGTTCCGTTATGGCTTAGTGACGGATGTGAAAATGTATGTGCTGGCCACCGAGTATGATGATTTTGATGTGTTGGTGGGCCGAGCCAAGGACATTGAGATGAACTTGGGTTTATCTGCTAAAGGTGCTGGAGCAAGTTCTGGTAAGAGAGCTGCTGAGTATAGTTCTGGAGGTGGACGGAACAAGAGGGGACGTGATCAGAAGTATCAGTCTTCAGCTAAGAGAGGTGGTGGTGTACCTGCTAGAGGAGGCAATGCTAGAGCTGATCCGAGTGCTTGTTGGATCTGTGGTTCATGTGGTCACATGAAGCGTGACTGTCCTCGTGCTGTGAGAGAGGTGCAAGCTCCTGTTGCAGCAGCTGGTAATGGGTGCTGGAATTGTGGATCCGCAGACCATTTGAGGCGAGATTGTCCTAGGTTGGCTGGTGATCAGGTGCGTGCTCCTGTTGTTGCTGCACCGCAGAGAGGTCGTGGGCGCGGCCGTGGTAATTTCCAGAGGAGAGAGGAAGGTGGTCGTGGAGTGGCCCATGTTGTGGCTATTCAGCCTGAAGGTGGAGGCCAAGCGAGGGTGTATGCTAAGCATGAGGGAAGGAATGATGCGGATGTGATTGCAGGTACCTTTACTTTGCAATCCTTGTCATTGCTTTCTTTGATAGATTCTGGATCTACGCATCCATACATTTTGTGTGAGCATGCTGAATTGCTTGGTTTGCCTGTTGAGTTTTTGGATGTTGGTGTTCGTGTCACTAGTTCTTTTGGTGAGACTGTTGTGACTCGAAAACTTTATAGAAGGTGTCCCTTGGTTGTTCAAGAACATGTTTTTCATGTTGATCTTTTGGAGTTGCCCTTTTATGGTTTTGATGTAATCCTTGGTATGGATTGGCTTGCTGAGCATCGTGCTGTTGTGGATTGTGAAAACAAGCGAGTTTCGCTTAAGCTTGCGGATGATTATGAAGTTGTTGTGGTTGGTGAGAATGTGAAGTTTCTTGCCAATGTGGTGTCTACCTTGGAGGCGAGCAGGATGCTGAGGCAAGGTTGCGAAGCCTATCTAGCTTTTGTGATGAATCCTAGCTCTAAGGAGTTGAGGGTGCAAGATATCAGAGTTGTGAAGGAGTTTCCTGGTGTTTTTCCTGAGGAGTTGCCTGGTTTACCTCCTAATCGCGAGGTGGAGTTTGGAATTGAGCTGTATAAGAATACAACTCCTGTGTCCATTACTCCCTATAGAATGGCACCTAAGGAGCTGAAGGAGTTGAAGACGCAGTTGCAAGAGTTGCTTGATCGTGGTTTCATCCGGCCGAGTGTGTCACCTTGGGGAGCACCGGTTTTGTTCGTGAAGAAGAAGGATGGCACTATGAGAATGTGCATTGATTACCGTCAGCTGAACAAGTTGACTATCAAGAATCGGTATCCTTTGCCGAGGATTGATGATCTCTTTGATCAATTTCGGGGAGTTGATGTGTTCTCTAAGATTGACCTGAGGTCAGGGTATTATCAGTTGAAGGTGAAGGATGTGGATGTGCCTAAGACAGCTTTCAGGACAAGGTATGGGCATTATGAGTTCCTTGTGATGCCGTTTGGTTTGACAAATGCTCCTGCTGCTTTCATGGACATGATGAATCGTGTGTTTCATGAATACCTGGACAAGTTTGTTGTGGTGTTCATTGATGATATCCTCGTGTACTCGCGTACTGAGGAGGAGCATGAAGAGCATTTGAGGGTTGTTTTGCAAGCTTTGTTGGAGAATCAGCTTTATGCTAAGTTGAGCAAGTATGAGTTCTGGCTTAAGGAGGTGGTGTTTCTTGGGCATGTGGTCTCAGCTAAGGGGATTCGTGTTGATCCTCAGAAGATTGAGGCGGTGATGAGTTGGAAGGTTCCTAAGTCTGTTCATGAGGTCCGTAGTTTCCTTGGTTTGGCAGCATACTACCGAAGGTTTGTGGATGGTTTTTCTAAGATTGTTGCTCCTTTGACGAAGCTGTTGCAAAAGGATGTTAAGTATGAGTGGACGGAAGCGAGACAGCAGGCTTTTGAGAAGCTTAAGGCGGCCTTGACGTAAGCTCCTATCTTGATTCAGCCTGAATCAGGGAAAGAGTTTGTGGTTTACAGTGATGCATCCTATGTTGGTTTGGGGTGTGTGCTGATGCAGGAGGGTAAGGTGGTGGCTTATGCATCGCGGCAGTTGAAAGTGCATGAGCGCAATTACCCTACGCATGATATTGAGCTGGCTGCAGTGGTTTTTGCTCTGAAGATCTGGAGACATTATCTGTATGGTGAGAAGTGTACCGTGTACACAGATCACAAGAGTTTGAGGTATCTGATGTCTCAGAAGGAGTTGAATCTTAGGCAGCGGCGTTGGTTGGAGTTGCTCAAGGATTATGATCTGACAATTGAGTATCATCCTGGAAAAGCTAATGTTGTTGCAGATGCCTTGAGTAGGAAAGTAGCTGTTGAGCTAAGGGCTATGTTTGCTAGCTTGAGCATATCGCGAGATGGTGGTCTTGTTGCTGAGTTACAAGTGAAACCATCTTTGGTTCAGTTGATCAAGGATAAGCAGTTGCTGGATGATTCCTTAGTGTCTCATGTTCAGGATATCGCGGAGGGTAGACCTTCGGATTTCTACTTTAATGATGATGGTGTGTTGTGTTTTGGGAGTCGGATAGTAGTGTCTGCCGATGCTGAGTTCAGGCGTGCTATTCTGACTGAAGGTCATAGTAGTCCTTTTGCTATGCACCCTGGTAGTACCAAGATGTATCGTGATCTTCGTGATGAGTACTATTGGGTGGGTTTGAAGAAGGATGTTGCGGAGTTTGTGAGCAAGTGTTTGGTGTGTCAGCGAGTTAAGGCTGAACATCAGGTTCCTTCAGGGTTGTTGCAACCGTTGAAAATCCCTGAATGGAAGTGGGAAAGGGTTACCATGGATTTTGTATCTGGTTTACCTTTGTCTCCCTCGAAGAAGAATTCTGTTTGGGTGATTGTGGATCGCCTGACGAAGTGTGCGCATTTCTTGCCTGTGCATACCACGTTTTCTTTGGATAGGTTGGCAGAGCTGTACATTGCTGAGATTGTGCGGCTGCATGGTGTGCCTAAGTCGATTGCGTCGGATAGGGATCCGAGGTTCACATCGCGTTTCTGGCAGTGTTTGCATCAAGCTCTGGGTACAAGGTTGCATTTCAGTACATCCTATCATCCTCAGTCGGATGGTCAGTCTGAGCGAGTTATCCAGATCTTGGAGGATATGTTGAGGTGCTGCGTGATTGAGTTCCAAGGTTCTTGGGAGAAGCATTTGCCTTTGGTTGAGTTTGCTTATAACAATAGTTATCAGGCAAGTATACAGATGGCACCTTATGAGGCTTTGTACGGGAGGAAGTGTAGGACTCCTCTGTGTTGGGCTGAAACTGGTCAAAAGTTGGTTTCGATGCCGGCTTTGTTGAAAGGGACCACGGAGAAGGTAAAGCTCATTTGTGAGCGGTTGAAGGCTGCCTCTGATCGGCAAAAGTCTTACACGGATTTGAAGCGTAAGGAGATAGAGTATGCGGTGGGTGACCGTGTGTTCTTGAAGGTTTCGCCTTGGAAAAAGGTGATGAGGTTTGGCCGAAAAGGTAAGTTGAGCCCTAGGTACATTGGACCATATGAGGTGGTTGAGCGTGTGGGTCCTGTTGCGTATCGGTTGAGGTTACCTCAAGAGTTGGAGAAGATTCATGATGTGTTCCATGTTTCTATGCTCCGGAAGTATAGATCTGATCCTTTGCATGTGATGCCTGTGGAGGAAGTGGTTTTGAATCCGGATTTGACCTATGATGAGGAACCGGTGAAGGTTCTGGATTCGGATAGCAAGGTTCTTCGTGGCAAGACCATTGAGTTGGTGAAGGTGCTGTGGAAGCATCGAGGTGTTGAGGAAGCCACGTGGGAGCGGAAGGAAGACATGCTGAAGCAGTTTCCTTATCTCTTTCCTTCAGGTAAATTTCGGGGACGAAATTTCTTAAGGGGGGGAGAGTTGTAACGCCCCGGTTTTGGGCTTAGGAGTTTTGGGCGTTGACCGGTTTGGTCAAAGTGCTGTTCAAATCTAAGAGGGTGAATTTAGGAAAGCCTAGTTCGGGTTGCATTAAAAATATGGAAAAGTGTTCTAAAATCATCTTTTAATATAATTAAGTGAACTGTGAAATCAATTTTGGAAAATGAGTTTTGGAAGGGTGACATTTTGGCTAGTGACCAAAATGTAATTTTTTGAAAGTTTTGTGACTGTTTTAGAAAGGATTGAAACTTTGAATCTTTAAGGAGCTATATACCCAAAGGGGAGTTTCTCCAGATTTTCTAGAATATTAGATGATTTAATAATGGTTTAAAATAAAAGTAAAAAGGAGGGAAAGATATTTTAGTCATTTTTAACTAACTTTCTAAATTTTCCATTTCCCATTTTCTCTCATCTTTTCTCTCAAACCAAACACTTTCTCTCCAGAGATTTTCTTCTGATTTTGTCACTCATTTCTCTCTTTTCAATCCTCTTTTGATTCCTAATCATCTCATCATCAAAACCTTTGTATTTGCTACTTGATTCATCAAGCTTTTTGGTTCCAAAAGAGGAGAAACTCAAGTTTGGAGGTAAGAACGTCCTTCTCCTCTAAACTATCAGTTCTTTACTGAAATTCCTAAGTTCTCAATCCTTAATTGATGTTTTATAAATGACTTTTAAGATTGTTTAATGGATCTTGGCTTAAAATGCAAGATTTGGTGTGTTTTTGATGAAATTTCGTTGGATCTGTTTAAGCAGTGTTTTAAGGTGTTAAAATGATGGTTAATGAATGTTGTTTTGATAAGGAATTGAGTTTTGATTAATGCAATCCCGGATAGGTTGAATTTCCTAAGTTTAGCTTGTGATTCTTGATTGTTTTTGTGGTGATCTTGTGGATCTGGTGTTGCTGGAGGTATAAGGATGTTGTTAGGTTCTTTTTAGATGTTAAATGGTGTTAAAGGATGTTAGGTTTTGATGGTTAATGGCTGGGCTTTGTTGAGAAGTGGTTTGGATGCATTTTCGGTTGTGTTTGGTGGCCGAAAATGGAGTGTGGATGAGAGCAGCGAGTTTAGGTGCTTTCATTGAAGCTATTAATGCATGATGATGCATTAATCTACTGTTTTAATGTGTTAAAACAGGGGAGTCATCTTTGGATCCAAGTGGTGGTGATCCGGAAGCTTGATTTGGTGCTTCGGCTAGAGGCGAAGTGGAATCGGTGAGTGAAATTGGGTTTTTGGCTTTGAAACCAATGTCTTGGGAGCTTAGTTTAAGTCTAAACAACTTTGCTAAGCTCAAGTGTAAGTTTTCGGAAATACTCTCTAGTGGTGGCCATGATTTGATTGTTGTGCAATGTGGTTTATTGCATGTTTTAAGTTCTGTTTTGAAAGCATGATTTAGCATGGTTAATGCTGTTTTTGTAAGCCATATGTTGAAGGAAGCTCAAGGTAAGAGTTCCTTGTTTTTGAACATTGATTAAATGTGGTTTGATGCTTTTAAATGCATGATGAATATGGCTTGGTTTAATGCTTTAAAACAGTGGATATATTGATGATAATGATGTATATTGGCAAGTGATGTTTTGAAAAGGTTAAGGTCACTAAGGTGGTTAAAAGTCCTTGAGTGAGCCTTGTTTACTTAAGAACATCAAGGTGGTTAAAAGTCCTTGGATGATTCTTGTTACGGACACAAAGGTGTTTAAAAGTCCTTGTGTGGTCCTTTCTATGGTGTTTAAAAGTCCATAGGCCAAGGTGTTTAAAAGTCCTTGGGGCCAAGGTGTTTAAAAGTCCTTGGGGCCAAGGTGTTTAAAAGTCCTTGGGGTGATTATTATCATGGTGTTTAAAAGTCCATGGCCAAGGTGTTTAAAAGTCATTGGGATCAAGGTGTTTAAAAGTCCTTGATGGGAAACTTGATACGGACACAAAGGTGTTTAAAAGTCCTTGTGTGGTCCTTTCTATGGTGTTTAAAAGTCCATAGGCCAAGGTGTTTAAAAGTCCTTGGGGCCAAGGTGTTTAAAAGTCCTTGGGGTGAAAGTTGTTGAACTTGTTTTAAAGAAATGAAATGTATCACTTGTGGCCAATATGACATGTTATGTTATGAAGCATGAGATGCTTGTTTAAGTATGCTTTTGAGCATGTGTAAATGATGATTTGAAGCATGATTTATAAAGTGTTTTATAAATGCATTATTAAATGGTTTTATTGAGCATTCCTCACTAAGCTTTTGCTTACGCTCTCTTTGTTTTCTCAAATCAATAATGCAGAGCATTAAAGTACTTTGAGGGCAGCAAGGAAGGCAAGCATTCAAGTGGAAGTAAAGCTCAAAGTATGGAAGGTTTTTCTTAAGTACATTTAGCTTTTGGTAATTTGGCAATGGGGGACCTATGTGTATGTTTTGGGAGATGTTTTGAACTCCCTAAGTATGTTGAATGTTGTTGAGAATGCTGGTTTTTGTAATTGGCCTTTATATGCTTGAATTGGAAGTTTATGTTTGAATGGTTGCTTGTGTAGGAAGCATGCATATAGATTTGGGGCTTTTCATATATGTTGATGTTTTGATGAATTGTTGATGCAAGTATGTCCCTTATATGTTGAATTGCATGTTGGTAAAGTTTGGTGGCATTTGGAGCATGATTGGATGTTTAATTGCATGTTTAAGTATGCATTTTGGAGTAATCTGTGCAGGGTGTTTCGGAACAGCACCTACCGTTTCGGAACGGGTGCCTTAAACAAGCCCAGGCGTTCGAAACGGGAGGGACCGTTTCGAAACGGAAAGGCTACTGCCCGACCCCCGTTTCGGTACCCGTTGCGGAACGGCCCCGCGTTTCGAAACGGGCTGTCTCCTGTTTCGGAACGGGTGACCGTTAGGGGCTGACATTGGCAGTTAAATGTTTTGAATTGTTTGCATTCTGGTCCTGAATCTTGTTTGTGCAATTGTGTGAGTTTGGGAAGTCCTTTTGAGCTGAAATTTCACAGAGAAGCATGAAACCTGATTAATTTCAAGTTGGTAACTTTAATTTGGGTTAAGTCCTTAAAATTATCAGAATTTACAATTTGGTCCCTAAAGTTGTAATTTGTTCAATTGGGTCCCTGTTTGATCTCTGATGTTTATGATCTTTGAGTATGCTGTTGTATGATCATATCTAAGGATTAATATGCATCTAGACAAGTTTAAAAAGAAAAAAAAAGGTCGTTAATCAAGGTTGACTTTCGGGTTGACTTTGGTTTCCCCGTGTGACTTTCTTAATTCGGGTCAACCGTCTAGGCCGGGTTAAGGGGGTTACAACATCTCTATGAATCGGTAGTCGAAGTTCCTAAAAAAACAGTCACACTTATCTTTCTCAGTCACAACTGTTGAGTGTGTAAAAGTTCTATTATTTACCCCCTATTTAACCCGTATTTCTGCTGCATTCAAGCATAATTCATTGCATTTAGGTTAGTTTACGGTTAGACATCACAAATATATTAAAAGGCACAGTTTCTACTGAAATTGGTTGCTTTTGCAGGTTGCTGCTGTAGCAGATGGAGAGGCAGGCGCTGGGCAGTGAAGCAAAAGAGCTGGAACTGGACGAGCAGTCAGGGAGGACGATGCTGCCATGGTTGCCGCCGTGACAGCAGAGGACGGCAGCAATTTTGAGGAGAAGAAGCAAAGTGGACCTCGACAGAAAGAGAAAATTAAGCCCGTCTGTCGTGGAATATCACTATATTTTTCCAAGCCCTAGATCATAATGAAGGCCAAGCTCAAAGTTCAAGGAAAGAAAATCCAAGCAAGAAGGAGGACGAGTTAAAGCTATATTCTCTGAAGATTTAGTCTTTATTAGAGTTGTACTTTAATTTAAACTTGTATTCTTGCTATTTTAGAAAACTTGGGCCCAAAGCCTATATAAAGGCATGTAATTCGACCTAGGAGAGGACATCACCTATCTCTAGCCTTCTTCCCAAAACCCTAGCCGTTTTCATCCTCTCATCATGTTCTAAATTCCCCTTAGGGTCACGGGTTGATTTGTAAAGTAGTTGCAAGGGTTGCTTTTATTTTAGGAATTTTTAGTTCAATAAAATAAACTTCAAGTTCTCTTATTCTGGTTATTAACATCTTGCAAGAGTATCGGGAGAGCATTGCGAGGTTATCTATTTACTTAATATCAGGAGAGTTAAGTATACGAAAGGAATAAGTGCGAGTTCTCTAGTTTATAGTTGAACTATCTCAGACCTAGGGATAGGACGAGGTTAAGTGGCTAAAGAAGAATTCAACAACATCGGTGTTCATCCTTCGATTCACGCCGGGAGGTATCATCAAAGACGTGTTCATCGACAGACTTGGACCTAGGGATAGGCCAAGGCACAGCAGGGATTCTTGCCAAACTTGAAGTACGGAGTTGCGTGTTCGCTGCCGCGACAAGCAACAGACTGCCGCCGCGACAGGTGCTGCCGCGACGGGGATGACGACAGAGCTGATATTCCTCGACTTAGCAATACCTACACTACTGAGCAATTCAATACCAGCCCATTCTCTCTATCTTGATTATTTTACTTCTATTTTCCAGTATTCTTTATTATTCTCGTGACAATTTCTTAAATTATTCTTTTTACTCTCGTGTAGTAATTCAAGGTGAAGCTATTAGCCTAGTCCTTGTGGAGACAATATCCGATACTTCAGTATCACTTTACTACTTGCGTCGTGTACACTTGCACTACAATTGCGATAGACACTTTTACACGCAACAAGTTTTTGGCGCCGTTGCCGGGGACTAGCAACATAACTCTACCCTATCTTTTACTACACTTTTCTTTTTATTTTTCTGTTTTAATTTGGTTTGTTCAACTTGTGCTTTTCATAAGGTTTCTTGTTTATGCGTAGATCGAGACGAGGAGAAGAACCCGAGTATCCGTTAGATCCTGAAATAGAACGTTCGTTCAATCTTAGGAACCGACTTCGTCACGTACTAGCCAGGAACGAATACCTTGAAGAACAGTTAGAGACGATGAACAACCAAGGGAACCCCCAGGTTGATAATCCTGCCGGAGATGGAGAGATTATTCCTCCTGTCAGCGACCCGCCCACCGCTGCCGCACGACGGTCCTGCCGTGACTACATGCTGAATGATCATGTAGAACTAAAAACCACGCTGTCGGATATAGATGTTGACAACTTCGAGCTGAAACTCGTTATGTTCAGCATGATCAACAACGCCGGTCAATTTAGTGGTGCTGCTACAGAGGATGCTAGGGAGCATCTGAAAATGTTCCAGGAAATTTGTGGTTCGTTTAGACTACCAGGAGTTAATCCGGAGATACTGAGGCTTCGGTTATTTCCCCATTCATTGAGGGACAGAGCAAAGACTTGGTGGAATAAACTTACACCGGGTTCAATTAGAACTTGGGCAGATTTGTCTCGTGAATTCTTATCTCATTTTAATCCTTCACATTTATCTGAGCGATTACGTAACGAAATTGCTACTTTTCAACAGGAAGATGACGAGCCGATGCACGAGACCTGGGACAGATTTACCACTCTTCTAAGGAACTGCCCAATGCATGGATTCCCCGTCTGGAACCAGGTAACAAAGTTTTATAATGCTGCCAATTTACAAACTCATATTCGAATTGATTCAGCAGCAAACGGATTACTACTGGACAAAGACCCAGATGAGGCAATGCAAGTATTGAAAAATCTGGCTAAGAATGAGGAGCAGTTTCCGACATCAAGAAGAGGGGGTAAACGGATCCTAGCTGTTAAGGACTATGAGGCCGACAGCACAATGAAATCACAGGTGGCTTTTCTGACTAAGGCGATGAAAAAGCTATTGAACGATGATTCACAACATGTATTCGCTGTTGAAGAGGTATGTGAAATCTGTGAGGGAAATCATAGTTCGGATGAATGTCCTATACAGTTAGAAGAAGGAAAGTATGTTGGAAACTACAACAAGCAGACAACAACAATCCCAGCTGGAGAAAGGATCCCAAGTTTTCTTGGAGTAATCCTAATAATGCTCTGAATCCTCAAGCATACAATAATCAGAATCAGGGAGGACCTAGATTGCTGACTCGACAGCAGCCGCAACAGCAGCAGCAACAGCCACCAGCTGCCACAAACAGTATACTGGAACAGACTCTGGCTACGTTTATGTCTCATACAGGAACTTATATTGAGAACATGAATCAATTTGTCAAGAAGACGGAGACATTCAAGGATAAAACAGAGATGCGGATGACAAATCATGAAGCTACTCTGAAATTGTTGGAGACACAGATGGTCAGGTTTCCCAGCATATCAACCCAAGGCAGAATGGCGGATTTCCTAGCAATACTGAAAATGCTAGGCAGCCCACACATGAGCAATGTAAAGCCATCACTACTAGGAGTGGGAAGAAACTACCAGGGCCTGAAAAGAAAGTTGAATCAGTTGAACCAGCCTTGGAATCACCTGCCGAGGAAGCTGCCCCGACAGGTAACAAACAGCCTGCTACCGATGAGCCTGTCACGACAGCAGAAAGGACAGAGGAGAAAGATGATGAACCCAAGCCTCCTCAGATTCGTATGCAGTGGGAAGGAAGCATTGCTGATTATCATCCCCCACCTTCTTTTCCTCAACGGTTACAGAAATTGAAACAAGAATCACAGCTTAAAAAGATTTATGATATTTTTAAGCAGGTTCATATTAACATTCCACTCTTAGATGTCGTTAGAGAGATGCCCGGTTATGCCAAATTTCTCAAGGATGTCATGTCAAAGAAATCTAGACTTTGGGAATTTGAAACGGTTAAGATGACAGAAGGATGTATGAGCATTCTGCACAAGCATCCACCCCAGAAGAAGAAGGATCCTGGGAGCTTCATCATACCATGTGTAATCAGAGACAAATATGTGGGTAAGGCACTTTGTGATCTTGGTGCTAGTATAAATTTAATGCCAAAATCTGTTTTTTCAGAAATTAGGTATTGGAAAAGCTCGGCCCACAACAGTAATTCTGCAGCTGGCAGACCGCTCTTACGTTCATCCAGAAGGAAAAATTGAAGATATTCTGGTAAGAGTGGATAAGTTTATTTTTCTTGCTGACTTTCTTGTTTTAGATTGTGAAGCAGATGAAACTCACCAATCATCCTGGGGCGACCATTCTTAGCCACGGAAAGATCACTGATTGATGTGGAAAAAGGAGAACTCACTATGAGAGTGAACGATCAAGAAATAAAGTTGAATGTTCTCCAAGCTATGAAGCATGCTGATGCAGAAGAAGAATGCAAGGTTATCACTGAAGTTACCCTTGACCAACCCTGCATCAGGTCGGGCTGTCACGACATCAAAATTGGTCACTGCCTCGGCAACCACTTGCAAGACTGTCACGACGGCACCGACGACAACAACTCCTCAGAAACCGATACATCTGATATTGAAGATCATGAGGAGGTAAACTGGATAGGCAATCGTCCAGGTAAGTTATTCGAGCCTTTAAATTATACCTCGGATAACCATGCAATTCAAAAGCCATCAACTGTTGAGCTCCCTGTTTTAGAACTTAAGCCCCTGCCAGGGCAGCTAAAATATGCTTTTCTTGGTTTAAATGATACGTTGCTCGTAATCATCTCTTCCAAGTTGATGCAGGAACAGGAACAGCAGTTAATAGGGATGCTGCAGCAGCACCAAAAGGCTATTGGATGGACGATAGATGATATTCAATGCATTAGTCCGACATTATGTATACATAAAATCCTTCTAGAGGATTATCATAAGCCGACTATAGATGCTCAAAGGCGGATGAACCAAGCGATGAAAGAGGTGGTGCGAAAAGAGATAATCAAATGGTTAGATGCTGGAATAATCTACGCCATCTCAGACAGCAAATGGGTGAGCCCGGTGCAATGTGTTCCCAAGAAAGGAGGAATGACCGTGGTAACCAACGAAAACAATGAGCTAATCCCAACCAGGACTGTGACCGGTTGGAGGGTTTGTATGGACTATCGGAAGCTTAACAAAGCTACCCGAAAGGACCACTTTCCTTTACCCTTTATTGATCAAATGCTTGATAGATTAGCGGGTAAACATTACTATTGTTTTCTTGATGGTTATTCAGGTTACAATCAAATCGCTATCGCACCGGAAGATCAAAAAAGACGACATTCACATGCCCTTACGAAACATACGCTTTTAGGATAATGCCATTTGGATTATGCAACGCACCAGCCACCTTTCAAAGGTGCATGATGGCAATATTCTCCGATATGGTGGAAGATTTCCTGGAGATCTTTATGGATGACTTTTCAGTCTTTGGAGACAACTTTGAAAGCTGCCTAGGGAACCTACAAAAGGTACTCGAGAGATGTGAAAAAGCAAACTTGGTTTTGAACTGGACACTGCCGTTTGAGATCATGTGTGATGCTAGTGACTATGCTGTCGGGGCAGCACTTGGGCAGCGAAGAGACAAACTTTTTCATGTCATATACTATGCCAGCAAAACACTGAACGACGCCCAAGTGAACTACACCACCACAGAGAAGGAGTTATTAGATGTGGTATTCTCTATTGACAAGTTTCGTTCTTATATACTCGGAACGAAGGTCATAGTGCACACAGACCACTCTGTATTGAAGTATTTGTTCGCGAAAAAGGATGCAAAGCCTCGACTGATACGTTGGATCCTGCTATTGCAAGAATTCGACCTTGAAATCAAGGACAAAAAGGGGACTGAGAATCAAGTGGCAGATCACTTGTCAAGGTTGGAGAAGGGAAAGAGTCTACCGACAGATGCAACAAACATATTGGAGACCTTCCCTGATGAGCAGTTATTTGCTGCCACAGCCACTGCCGCGACAGCCATGGCGGCAGGTAAGTCTACTGAACTCCCATGGTATGCAAATTTCGTTAATATTTTAGTTAGCGGAATAATTCCTCCTGACCTTAATTATCAAGCCAGGAAGAGGTTTCAAAATGATGTTAAGCATTATTATTGGGACGAACCTCTTCTTTTCAAAATCTGTGCAGATCAGGTTATAAGGAGATGTGTACCACGAGATGAGCAAGAATACATACTTCATCACTGCCATGCTTCACAGTATGGAGGACACTTAGGAGGCAACAAAATTGCTGCCAAGGTTCTGCAGTCAGGATTTTATTGGCCGTCATTGTATAAAGATGCTCAAATCTTCTACAAGAGCTGTGACAAGTGCCAACGGGCAAGAAACATCTCAATGAGACACGAGATGCCGCTGCAGAACATTCTTGAAGTCGAGATCTTCGACGTTTGGGGGATCGATTTTATGGGACCATTCTTATCTTCATGTGGGAATCTATACATCCTCCTGGCAGTAGATTATGTATCTAAGTGGGTTGAAGCTATCGCCACTCAAAAGAATGATGCCAAGACGGTTCAAAGGTTTTTACATGAAAACATTTTTTTCCAGATTTGGCATCCCTAAGGCGATTATCAGTGATGAAGGGAGGCATTTCGACAACAAGGTTATAGATGCTGCCTTGAAAAAGTATGGTGTCAAGCATCGGATTGCAACAGCATATCACCCTCAGACCAATGGACAAGCTGAAATATCCAACAGGGAAGTTAAGAACATTCTTGAAAAGATGGTTAAGCCAACTAGGAAAGATTGGTCTTTACACCTTAATGATGCGTTATGGGCCTATAGGACAGCTTTCAAAACTCCATTGGGAATGTCTCCTTACCGATTGATTTAAGGGAAAACATGCCATTTACCTGTCGAGATAGAGCACAAAGCATACTGGGCAATTAAGGCAGTTAATATGGACTTGGAAAAGGCAGGGCAGAAAAGGCTACTGGATCTGAACGAAATTGAAGAAATCCAGACAATGGCTTATGACAATGCAAGAATCTACAAAGATAAAACTAAGAAGTGGCATGATAAAAAGTTGCTGCCACGACAGTTCTGCCCAGGGCAGCTTGTATTGCTATTTAACTCTAGATTGAAACTCTTCCCTAGGAAGCTGAAATCTAGATGGTCTGGCCCGTTCCAAGTTGTACAGGTTTTTCCCCATGGTGTCATCACGATCAGATCTTTAAAAGACGGGCACCAATTCAAAGTCAACGGACATCGCTTGAAGCATTATCAAGGGACTGAAGCCCCAAGAATGCAGGAAGTGGTTACCTTAGGAGATGCCCCACCTGGCATCCCTAATTTAACCTAATTTTATTTTTTAGTTTTATTTATTATTTATTAGGAAATTAGATTTATTTTATTTTTAAATAATGTTTTTATTTTTATTGTTTTTTATGAGATAAAGGAGACAAGAAGAAAATGAGAAGTGAATTCAGCCCACCATCCTTCCACCAGCCCAAAAAGCCCAAATTTTGGAGCCTGTCGTTACAGCTGCCGCGACAGACGCGAAAAATACAGGCTGTCGACACGCTGTCGCGACAGACACAGAAACGCGTAACAGACGCGCAGCAGACACGGAAACGCGTGACAGACGCGTCAGACACGCAAACGCGTAATAGCTGGCCCCGTTATTCGCGCATTCCGTTACAACTCCAACGGGCAGCAAATTCTTCTCTATATAAACCCCGTTTCATTTTCACTCACTTCTACTCTTCTTACTTACTCCTCTAGAATTTTTGCTTTCATTTTCATTTTTACAACCCTTGCAACAATGTCTTCCAGAAATACCCGTAGGAATGCTGCCTCCAGCTCCACTCCGACAGCATCCACCCCACGATCATTCCAAATCAGAGATATGTGGGAGGAAAGGGGATTCATCTACACTTCAAAGGAGGGAAATTTGGGCCTAAAGTCGTTCATTGCTCGCAAAATAAGAGCTCTGCAGTGGCAGATCTTTGCTGAACAGCCTGAGGAGATTAATGTCTCTTTAGTTCGAGACTTCTATGCTGCCATCAACAGCAGAACGGCGACAGCAGTTACCGTACGAGGGAGGGAGGTGCCTTTCGAAGCTGAATACATAAACACCTTGTACGGATTTTACGTCAGCAGCAACGACGACGACCACCAACAGTTCCTGAACAGCCTTGACCCTGCTGCCTATGATGATGTCATGGTAGAGCTGACTGATGAAGGAAAACAGTGGAACACCAACCGCAAGAACCCAAGGACGGTAAAGAGGACTCAACTCCTACCGGAAGCTAAATTATGGAACGCTTTTATCAAAAAGTGCATCATGCCGTCTTCGCACAATACCACTGTCGACCAGCCCAGGTTAGCCTTAATTCACTCCATTTTACATGAGAGGCCCATTAATGTGGGCAGCTTTATCCACGAAAGCATATTGGAGTGTGCACACTGGCCGACGGGACCGCTCTACCTCCCATAGCTCATCACAGCCCTCTACCGCAGCCATGGCGTACCTGAAGCTGCCACGGATATTAGAGTCCAAGGGAAGGGATGGACTGATAAAAACATACTCATCTTAATGGAGCTGACTGTTGCCACCCCTCTATCCTCATTTGATCTAGCTACCACGACAGCAGACACGACAGAGCCGACGGAGACTAAACCTGCTGCCACAGAAGCCAGGCAGCAACCAGCAGCAGTAGCCCCGACCGACTCCTCCTCCCAGATCCTCGCTGCTATTCAGAAGATGGAGGAACGACAACTCAGTCTTATGAGCTTCATCAGGGATTTCACTACATCTACGGTACACTTTATCCAAAACTCTTTAAATTTCCCTGATGTCGTATTCCCCACCTTCCCTGCATATTATTTTGCTGTACCAACCCCCGCCCACACCCTGACACCTGCTGCCACACCACGAACACCTTCTGCAGCATCCACACCAACACCTGCCACGATAGCCGCCGGCAGCACCCGTGCTGAGACTTCTGCCCGTGGAACAAAACGACGAATGCCCTCAGAAGAGCTTGACGCCTTCATTGTCGGGTTCTCTTCTTCCTCCGTTTGGGCAGAAAGTGACCACAAACCCTCTGTTAAGAGGAATCTCTCAAAAGAGTTTACACCGGTGAAACGACAGAAAATAATGGCAGACAAAAACAAGCCGGACAGCGACAGCAGCAGTGACAGCAGTAGTGGTGAGGACAGCAGCAGCAGCTCAGAGGTCCAGGTTGTGGAGAAACCCCCTCATATCTCCCCGACCAGAATTCAACCTCCGAGGGAGGCCAAAACAAAGAACACGTCTGCCTCCCCCATCCGCCAGCCAGTTCAGAAAGCCCGTGCCCGCCGCCAGCTCTGAGTCAGCAGCATCAGTGACGACAGCGCTTAAAAATTTGAGTTTCTTAACTTATTTTGCTGTCTGTTTATATATTTTGTGATGTACTGTTTTTATTTTTATTTTTATCTTGTCATTTGCATTGAGGGCAATGCAACCCTCGAGTTTGGGGGTGGCATCCCTCCATTAATGGAGTCTAATTTAGTTTAAAAATTATGTCTTTTACTTAGTTTATTTTTTGTAAAAAAAATATGAAAATTTTGGCTTAAGTCTGTGAATTGAACTTACCTGCCGCGACAGCTCTGTCGTAGCAGTGCCTTTAGGATAGCTTTAGGAGCAGTTTAGAGCCTTTTTATAGTTCTGAAAACTTAAACACTATTTGTGACTGTTATACTGCCTAGAACTCTTCTAGTTAACTAGAATAGGAAGTTTAGCACTTGAATAGCCCCTAGAGGTGCCTAACACTGGCTCTAGGAAAGAAGTTTAGCAAAAGAGACTTAACAGCCCTAGAGGTGCCCGAAACTGGCTCTAGGAAGTTAGCTAGAGTTGCCCGAAACCGGCTCTAGTGAAACTTTAGCTTAAAAAATAATGAAATCGAGTCAAAACAAGAAATCAAAGGAGCATAAGAAATGCCTTCAAAAAGATAAACTTTGGCATAAAAATTCAAGTTAGAAGCTGAAATATTCTAGTGAAACTAAGAGAGTCTTGGCATATAATTGTTCACAAAGCATGCACACACTGCACGAGGACTATAGTGAGATTCCGGATGAATCCTAAGTTATCCGACAAGGTGCTGCCGTCAACAGAAAAGGAATGAAGGGTAAGGGAAAGTTCACTGTTTTAAGCCAAAACAAAAATATTTTATTTTTCTTTAGGTCTGAATTGCTTGAGGGCAAGCAAAAACTTGAGTTTGGGGGTGTGTTGAGTGTGTAAAAGCTCTATTATTTACCCCCTATTTAACCCATATTTCTGCTGCATTCAATCATAATTCATTGCATTTAGGTTAGTTTACAGTTAGACATCACAAATATATTAAAAGGCACAGTTTCTACTGAAATTGGTTGCTTTTGTAGGTTGCTGCTGTAGCAGATGGAGAGGCAGGTGAAGGGCAGTGAAGCAGAAGAGCTGGAACTGGACGAGTAGTCAGGGAGGACGATGCTGCCATGGTTGCCGCCGTGACAGCAGAGGACGACAGCAGTTTTAAGGAGAAGGAGCAAAGTGGACCTCGACAGAAAGAGAAAATTAAGCTCGTCTGCCGTGGAATATCACTATATTTTTCCAAGCCCTAGATCATAATGAAGGCCAAGCTCAAAGTTCAAGGAGAGAAAATCCAAGCAAGAAGGAGGACGAGTTAAAGCTATATTCTCTGAAGATTTAGTCTTTATTAGAGTTGTACTTTAATTTAAACTTGTATTCTTGCTATTTTAGAAAACTTGGGCCCAAAGCCTATATAAAGGCATGTAATTCGACCTAGGAGAGGACATCACCTATCTCTAGCCTTCTTCCCAAAACCCTAGCCGTTTTCATCCTCTCATCATGGTCTAAATTCCCCGTAGGGCCACGGGTTGATTTGTAAAGTAGTTGCAAGGGTTGCTTTTGTTTTAGGAATTTCAGTTCAATAAAATAAACTTCAAGTTCTCTTACTCTGGTTATTAACATCTTGCAAGAGTATCGGGAGAGCATTGCGAGGTTATCTATTTACTTAATATCAGGAGAGTTAAGTATACGAAATGAATAAGTGCGAGTTCTCTAGTTTATAGTTGAACTATCTCGGACCTAGGGATATGACGAGGTTAAGTGGCTAAAGAAGAATTCAACAACATCGGTGTTCATCCTTCGATTCACGCCGGGAGGTATCATCAAAGACGTGTTCATCGACATACTTGGACCTAGGGATAGGCCAAGGCACAGCAGGGATTCTTGCCAAACTTGAAGTACGGAGTTGCGTGTTCGCTACCGCGACAAGCAACAGACTGTCGCCGCGACAGGTACTGCCGCGACGGGGACGACGACAGAGCTGATATTCCTCGACTTAGCAATACCTACACTACTAAGCAATTCAATACCAGCCCATTCTCTCTATCTTGATTATTTTACTTCTATTTTCCAGTATTCTTTATTATTCTCGTGACAATTTCTTAAATTATTCTTTTTACTCTCGTGCAGTAATTCAAGGTGAAGCTATTAGCCCAGTCCATGTGGAGACGATATCCGATACTTCAGTATCACTTTACTACTTGCGTCGTGTACACTTGCACTACAATTGTGATAGACACTTTTACACGCAACAACAACTCAGGAGCATACTCAACCAACCTCCGAAACTCTATCTCATGATCAATTACTGACTTGTTATGTAACACCCCAATTTTGGGCTTGGAAGTTTAGGGTCTGAACTGGACCGATCTGATTTTCGGTTCGAATATAAAAGACGGTTTTAGGGAAGGCCTAGTTCGGGATGCATTAAAAATATGGAAAAATATCTAAAAATCCTGTTTTAATATATATAAGAGAGTGGTGAAATAAATTTTACAAAATAAGGTTTGGAAGTGTGACATTTCAAAATAGTGACTAAAATGTAATTTTTGGAAAGTTCAGTGGTGACTGTTTTGTAAGGATTGAAACTTTGAATCTTTAAGGAGCTAATTTACCCAAGGAAGGATTTCTCCAGATTTTCTTAGATTTTAATGACTTAATTAATTTTTAATTAATTTAAAGAAAATGAGAAAAACTAATTTTGAGATTTCATAACTAACTTTTGCTAAAACTTTCTCATCTTATTTTCTCTCAAAATTCCCTCAGCCAAACTAATTTCCACAACAGCTTTTCTTTTGATTTTCACACTAAATGATGAGGTTTCAATCATCAATTGATTCCTAATCCTTTCTACATCAAATCCTCTTCATTTGCTTATTGGATTTTCAAGGATTTTGGCTCTAAACAAGGAGAAATCTACATTTAGAGGTAAAGATGTCCTTCTCCTCTAAATACTCAGTTCTTTACTGAAATTCCCAAGTTCTCAATCCTTAAATTAAGTTTTATTAAAGGTTTTAATGATGTGATCTTGATTTTGGCTTAAAACTCAAGATTTGGATTTAATCTTGAAGAAATTCGTGGTGATTGTTTGGGCTCTGTTTTGAGATGTCTTTTTAATGTATTTTGGATGTTTAATGATGTGTAATTGAGGTTTAATCAATGCAATCCCAAATAGGTTGATTTTCCTAAGTTTTTGCTTATGAAAATGGTGGTTTTTGGGGTGATCTTGGTGTTCTGTTATAGCTGGAGGTATAAGGACGAGTTTAGGATCTTTTTGGTTGTTAATTGATGTTTAAGAATGTTTAGAAGTGATGGATCTTGGCTGGGTAATGTTGTGGAGGAGTTGGGATGTGATTTCGGTTGTGTTTGGTAGCCGAAATGTTAGATTTGATGTGAGCAGCGAGTTTAGATGTAATGGCTGAAGATTTTAATGCATGATGATGCATTAATCCTCTGCTTTGTTGTGTTTAAAATAGGGGAGACATCTTCGGATCCTTGTGGTGTTGATCCGGAGGCTTGAACGACGTTTCGGCAAGCTTGCGAAACAGAATTGGTGAGTGAAGTTTGGTTTTCAGCTTTGAAACCAATGTTTGAAGGTTTTGGGAGCTTAGTTTAAGTATAAGCAACTTAACTAAGCTCAATAGTAAGTTTTCGGAGAAACTCTCTCTTTGATGAACCATGAGATGGTTGGATGCAATGTATGTAATTTGCATGTTTAAATTCTGCTTTTTGAAAGCATGTTTTAGCATGATTAATGCTGGTTTGAAAGCCATGTGTTGAAGGATGCTCAAGGTAAGAGATCCTTGGTTTGACATTGATAAATGTGGTTTTGATGCATAGTGATGCATGAAGGTTTAATGGCTTTGATTAATGCTTTAAAACAGTGGATTGTTGATGATAATTGATGTATATTGGCAAGTGATGTGTTGGTTTTAAAGTACTTGAATCGGATATAGATAGCCGGCTATAGGATTGGGTGCAACGTGAATAAAGTCGCCTTGGATGTTGAGGGGTTGTAATGGTACCGTAAACTCCATTCAAGTACACTAACGAGATGTTTAAGATCACAATGGTGGTTAAAAGTCCATGTGTGGATCTTGTGTTGTGTGTCTCGTGTTCTCGTTAGTGATGTTATACAACTACCAATGAGTGATGTGGAGGGGTTGTGATTGTACCGGTAAACTCCACCTTGTGTGTTTTCTTGTAACCCCCTTAACCCGGCCTAGACGGTTGACCCGAATTAAGAAAGTCACACGGGGAAAACCAAAGTCAACCCGAAAGTCAACCTTGATTAACGACCCTTTTTTTTCTTTTTAAACATGTCTAGATGCACATTAACCCTGGTTATGATCATTCAAACAACATACCAAAAGATCATAAACATCAGAGATCAAACAGGGACCCAATTGAACAATTTACAACTTTAGGGACCAAATTGTAAATTCTGATAATTATAAGGACTTTACCCAAATTAAAGTTACCATCTTGAAATTAATCATGTTTCATGCATCTCTGTCAAATTTCAGCTCGAACGGACATTCCGAACTCATACAATTGCACAAACAAGTTTCGGGACTAAACTGCAAACATTTTGAAACAGAAAACTGCCAATGACAGCCCCCAACGGTCATCCGTTCCGAAACGGGAGACAGCCCGTTTCGAAACGCGGGGCCGTTCCGCAACGCGTACCGAAACGAGGGCTGACAGTAGCCTTTCCGTTTCGGAACGGTGTCACCCGTTTCGGACGCCTGGGCTGCTTCGAGGCACCCGTTCCGAAACGGCAGGCACTGTTCCGATACGGCCTGCACAAATTGCAGAAATTTGCTTGCTTAAACATGCAATTGACCAACCAAGCATGCTCCAATTGCTATCAAACTTTACCAGCATCTCATACAACATACAAGAGACATATTTGCATCAACAATTCATCATTATATCACATATATGAAAAGCCCCAAATCTAAAGGCATGCTTCCTACACAAGCAACCATTCATGCACAAAAGCCTCTAAACCAACGCATAATGGCCAATTACAAAAAACCAACATTAACAACAACATAAATCCAACTTAGGGAGTTCTAAACATCTCCCAAAACAACAACATTGGTCCCCCATTGCCAAATGCCAAAAGCTAAAAGTGTTTAAGAAAACCTTCCCATACATGAGCTTAACTTCCACTTGATTGCTTGCCCTCCTTGCTGCCCTCAATGCACTTTAATGCTCTACATTATTGGTTTAAGAAAAGAGAGAGAGCGTAAGCAAAAGCTTAGTGAGGAAAGCTCCTTAAAACCACACAATAATGCATTTATAAAACTCATTTATAAATCATACTCCAAGATACATTTAGACATGCTCACAAGAAATCTTAAAACAAGCATCTCATGCTTCATAACATAACATGTCATATTGGCCACAAGTGATAATTTCCATCTTTAAAACAAGATCAACATAAGACTCACACATGGACTTTTAAACACCATTGTGATCTTATCCCCAAGGACTTTTAAACACCTTGGCCCATGGACTTTTAAACACCATGGCAAGGACCACACAAGGACTTTTAAACACCTTTGTGTCCTTAACAAGTTTCACCTCAAGGACTTTTATACACCTTGACCCCAAGGACTTTTAAACACCTTGGCCATGGACTTTTAAACACCATGATAATAATCACCCCAAGGACTTTTAAACACCTTGGCCCCAAGGACTTTTAAACACCTTGGAGAGGACCACACAAGGACTTTTAAACACCTTTGTGTCCGTAACAAGAACCATCCAAGGACTTTTAAACACCTTGATGTTCTTAAGTAAACAAGGCTCACTCAAGGACTTTTAACCACCTTAGTGACCTTAACCTTTTCAAAACATCACTTGCCAATATACATCATTTATCATCAATAATCCACTGTTTTAAAGCATTTAACCAAGCCATAAACATCATGCATCTTTAAGCATTAAACCACATTTAAACAATGTTCAATTACAAGGAACTCTAACCTTGAGCTTCCTTAATCACATGGCTTATAACCTCAGCAAACAAACATGCTAGATATGCTTAAAAAACAGAATTTAAACATGCAACAAACACATTGCACCCAACCATCTCATGGTTCCTCAACAAGAGAGTTTTTCCGAAAACTTACTCTTGAGCTTAGCAAAGTTGTTTAGACTTAGACTAAGCTCCCAAACCTCCAAAACATTGGTTTCAAAGCTGAAAACCAAAATCCACTCACCGATTCCGTTTCGCCTCTTGCCGAAACACCAAATCAAGCTTCCGGATCACCACCACTTGGATCCAAAGATGACTCCCCTATTTTAACACATTAAAACAGTAGATTAATGCATCATCATGCATTAATAGCTTCAAAGAAAGCACCTAAACTCGCTGCTCTCATCCACACTCCATTTTCGGCCACCAAACACAACCGAAAATGCATCCAAACAACTTCTCAACAATGCCCAGCCATAAACCATCGAAACTAAGCATCCTTAAACATCATTTAACATCTAAAAAGGACCTAACAACATCCTTATACCTCCAGCAACAACAGATCCACAAGATCACCCAAAAACAACCAAGAATCACAAGTTAAACTTAGGAAATTCAACCTATCCGGGATTGCATTAATTAAAACTCAATTCCATAACAAATTAACATTCATTTATCATCAAATATACACCTCAAATCACTGCTTTAACAGATCCAACGAAAATTCATCAAAAATCATCAAATCTTGCATTTAAAGCCAAGATCCATTACACAACCTTAAAAACCTTTTATAAATCATCAAATAAGGATTGAGAACTTAGGAATTTCATTAAAGAACTTGAAGTTCAGAGGAGAAGGACGTTCTTACCTCCAAACTTGAGTTTCCCCACTTTTAGAACCAAAAACCTTGATGAAACAACTAGCAAATTGAGAGGTTTTGTTGATGTGATGATTAGGAATCAAAAGAGGATTGAAAAGAGAGATTTGAGTGAAAAAATCAGAAAGAAATCTCTGGAGAGAAAGTGTTTGGGTTGAGAGAAAATGAGAGAAAAGGAAAATTGGAAAATATGGGAAGTTAGTTACAAAATAGCCAAAATGATTTTCCCTCCACTTTTCTTTAGCTTGAAAATCAGAATTAAACATTAAAATATCTTAGAAAAAATCTGGAGAAACTCCCTTTGGGTAAATAGCTCCTTAAAGATTCAAAGTTTCAATCCTTTCTAAACCAGTCACGCAACTTTCAAAAATTACGTTTTGGTCACTAGCCAAAATGTCACCCTTCCAAACCTCATTTTGTAAAATTGATTTCACAGTTCACTTATATATATTAAAAGATGATTTTAGAACATTTTTCCATATTTTTAATGCAACCCGAACTAGGCTTTCCTAAATTCACTCTTATATATTCGAACCGCACTTTGACCGAACCGGTCAACGCCCAAAACTTCTAAGCCCAAAACTGGGGCGTTACATTGCTAGTGTGTATGAAGCGTATGGGACAACGCTTGTAATCCGCGTATCCGATTGTGTTTTGTGTTGAAAAATGGTTATGGTATCACTTGGAAGCCAATATGACATGTTGATGTTAATGTAGCATGAGATGCTTGTTGTGTATGCATTGTTGCATGAGAAATGATGTTCATGAGTTTAAAGGCCTTTTGAAGGTGTTTTATAAAGTGCATTATTGTGTTGTTTCTCTAGAGCATGCCTCACTAAGCATTTGTGTTTACTGTCACGCCCCACCAGGTCGCGACCCAGCCAATCGAGGGGCACACCCGACAGGGTGCACCGAGCAGCACCGAGGTGTGCCACCCAGGTGCGCTGCGCGCGCCCAAGGCGCCCCACCTAGGTGCTCACGGGCTAACTTAGAGAAAATAAGGAGCAATGATCCTTTTAAGGCCAAGGAAGACCCAATGAAGACTCTAGAACGGCCTAGAGGGACCCAAACGTCTCCACACATCTCCAAGGGGTTCCAGAAGCTTTTACAACCATCTAGGCTCACCCGGAGGAACCTAGAAGGCTCGAGACAAGTCGGGAAAGCTCGAGACAAGTCCGGAAGGCTCGGGACAACTCCGGATGACTCCGGAATATTCTAGAACACCTTAAAATATTGTAGAGCTTTTAGACCATTTAGGATATAACTAGATATATATAGAACTATCTAGAGATATCTAGGTTTAGGAGATATTTTGGGAGGCAAAATATGAGCTGTCCAATCAAATAAATCTCCACCGTCCATTCGGGAGGTTGGAGGCTATAAATAGGCTTGCCTAGCTCATTTGTAAATCAATCCAAGAGTTGTGTACTTAAACACTTGTAAAGCTCTCTTGTAAGCTTCTGTTGCTTAATACAAGGTAGTTTCCTTGTAAACCCACTTGCTCCTTGTGTTTTGCCATCGTTGCGTGAGTAAGGCTGACTAGCATCGTGCTGAGAGTGCTAGTGCCGCACGGATTTGAGTTTGAGAGAATAAGTCCGTGACAGTTGGTATCAGAGCAAGTTCCGATCGCTCAGGAGAATGGCCAAGTCCGCCAAGAACCAAGTCGCTGGCCCGTCAGAGACCGAGGTCACGCATGACCAAGGTGGGCAAGAAGTAAAGGCCGACCTTGCGGAAGGAAGGCCTCGTGCCAAATCCAAGGACATACTCTCTAGCTTGGAGTCGCGCTTGACTCGCGTGGAGGAAAGCGTTTCAGGCATGAGTGCCCAAGTGGACGACCTTCAAGAGTGTACCGAAGGCCTAGAGAAGGAGGATGCCGAGATCCACACAGTCGTGAGGGCTATGAAGATCAAGCTAGAAGAGACTCTGCGCGCGGAAATGGGTGAAGTACGCGACGCACTCATGGGGGAGCTCACAAAGGTACGTGAGTCTTTCCAACGTGAACTTTCCAACGTGTATGCTCAACTAGAAGCATTGCAAGGCGACCTTGCCTTGTGTAAATGTGCTATGGCAGCCGGGCCACGCACTACCTTGGAGGCAAGAAGGGTTGAGGTGCCCAAGCCTCAAACCTTTTCGGGGTCACGCAACGCCAAAGAAGTAGACAACTTCTTGTATGGCTTGGAGCAATACTTAGAAGCCGTTGGCATCAGGGACGATGCCTCTAAGATCCAGACCGCAACCTTATACCTCACCGACACCGCCATGCTTTGGTGGAGGAGAAGGCGTCTCGATGTCGAAAGAGGTACGTGCACCATTACTACCTTCAATGACTTTAAAAGGGAGCTCAAAAGGCAATTCTATCCGGAGAATGCCGAGGATGAAGCAAGGGCACGATTGCGAAGGCTCAAGCAATCGGGGAACATCCAAGACTATGTCAAGGAGTTCACTAGCTTGGTGCTCGAAATCCCCGATCTCTCAGATAAGGACTCACTCTTCAATTTTATAGATGGTCTCTAAAGTTGGGCGAAGACCGAGTTAAGGCGAAGGGCAGTACAAACCCTTGCCGTGGCCGAGAGCCTCATTGACTATCCCACCAACAAGGAGTCCACCCACGAGCCAAGGGACAAGAAGAGTGGTCACTCCAATGGGGGAAGAGATAGGAGCCCGCGCAAAGAGAGTCGCAAGGACGAGGACACACCGAAGCACAAAGGTTCGTCCTCATGGAGGGACAAAGACCAAGGTAGGTCTAAAGACTCTCAAAGTGCCAAGAAATCACCGCCTAGTAGTTGCTACATCTGCGATGGCGACCATTGGGTTCGAGAGTGCCCACAACGCCGAGCCCTTAGTGCAATCCTAGCAAAGCATCAAGAGGAAAGTGATGCCGACGAAGGTAGTGATGCCGAAGGGGGCCAAGGTGCACAAATGGGATCACTACAGCTCTTGAATGGAATCCAGTCCGCCCCAAAGACCCAAGCCAAGGGGTTGCTATTCGTGGACGTCACCATCAATGGAAAAGCATCGAGGGCTATGCTCGACACAGGTGCGTCCCATAACTTTGTTTCTTTGGAAGAAGCAAAGAGGCTAGGTCTTAGTGTCGTGAAAGGGGGAGGATCCGTCAAGGTCGTAAACTCTGCCGCTCAACCCATCCATGGGTTCGTTCGAGGAGTCAAGACCATCATTGGGACATGGTCAGGGCGCATGGACTTCTTGATTGTGTCGTTAAATGACTACCCGATCATCCTAGGGCTCGTGTTCTTCGAGCAAGCCAAGTCAATTCCGATGCCGTTTGCCAACAGCCTGTCCCAACCACAAGGGCCACCAAACCAGGGACAAGAGTGCTCTCAGCACTTCAACTCAAAAAGGCCGACCGAAGGGCCAAGCCGTCCAAGGGATTGCCAATCGAAGGTCGTGACCCAGCCAATCGAGGGGCACACCCGACAGGGTGCACCGAGCAGCACCGAGGTGTGCCACCCAGGAGCGCTGTGCGCGCCCAAGGCGCCCCACCTAGGTGCTCACGGGCTAACTTAGAGAAAATAAGGAGCAATGATCCTTTTAAAAGCCAAGGAAGACCCAATGAAGACTCTAGAACGGCCTAGAGGGACCCAAACGTCTCCACACATCTCCAAGGGGTTCCAGAAGCTTCCACAACCATCTAGGCTCACCCGGAGGAACCTGGAAGGCTCGAGACAAGTCGGGAAAGCTCGAGACAAGTCCGGAAGGCTCGGGACAACTCCGGACGACTCCGGAATATTCTAGAACACCTTAGAATATTGTAGAGCTTTTAGACCATTTAGGATATAACTAGATATGTATAGAACTATCTAGAGATATCTAGGTTTATGAGATATTTTGGGAGGCAAAATATGAGCCGTCCGATCAAATAAATCTCCACCGTCCATTCGGGAGGTTGGAGGCTATAAATAGGCTTGCCTAGCTCATTTGTAAATCAATCCAAGAGTTGTGTACTTAAACACTTGTAAAGCTCTCTTGTAAGCTTCTGTTGCTTAATACAAGGTAGTTTCCTTGTAAACCCACTTGCTCCTTGTGTTTTGCCATCTTTGCGTGAGTAAGGCTGACTAGCATCGTGACGAGAGTGCTAGTGCCGCACGGATTTGGGTTTGAGAGAATAAGTCTGTGACATTACGCTCTCTTTCTTGAACCAATAATACAGAGAATTGAAGTGCTTAAAGGGCAGCAATGAGGCTAAGAATCCAAGGGAAAGCAAAGCTCATGTATGGTGACTATTTCACACATTATTAGTTTTTGGTAATTGGCAATGGGAACCTAGGTTGTGTTTTGGGAGATGTTTTGAACTCCCTAAGTTTGGCATGATGCCTATGATGTTTTGGACTTGTAAATGGCCATTTGGTGTTTGCTTTGATGATTTGATGATTGGTTGGTTTCCAATATTAGGTTGCATGCCTATAGACTTGTGGTTTTTCCTAATTGATGCCATGAATGAGTTTTGATGATGCAAATGTGTACCTTATATGTATGATGACTTGTTTGCATGATTAGGAGGTCATAGAAATGTGTTTGAGTGGTTAATTGTTTGTTAAACCAGCAAAATCTGCACTTTTTGGGCAGTCCGTATCGGAACGGGCACTAACGTTTCGAAACGGGGGCCTGTAATGGCCTTCGTGTTTCGAAACGGGTAGAGGCCGTTCCGAAACGAATTGGCCACTGCCAAGCCCTGTTTCGATACAGGTCACGAAACGAACCCGCGTTTCAGAACGGTCAACCCCCGTTCCGAAACAGATGACCGTTGGGCACTGATTTGAATGGTTTGTGGTTTGCAAGTTTTACGTTTTAGTCCTGAATATTGTCTTTGCAATTGCTTGAGTTTGAGATGTCCGTTTGAGGTGAAATTTGACAGGGAAGCATGTAATATGATTAATTTCATATTGGTAACTTAAAAATCGGTTAAGTCTTCATAATTTCCTGAATTTACATTTTGGTCCCTAAAAGTTGTAATTTCTGCAATTGAGTCCCTTATCGTTTTCCGATCACTGTGCTTTTCAAGTATGCTCTTCTCAAGGGTACGCTTAGGATTAATATGCATCTAGATAAGATTAAAAATAAAAAAAGGGTCGTTAATCAAGGTTGACTTTCGGGTTAACTTTGGTTTTCCCCGTGTAATCTTCGTAGTTCGGGTCAACCGTCTAGGCCAGGCTAAGGGGGTTACATGTTATTCTGTTTCAAATTCATAAAATAATCTTAACACTTCGCTAAGAGCACGGCTCCCACATTTCGATCAGTGTTCTCAATATCAAGTGAGTTATCACTTCCGATCTGATATCCTCCTAACGAATGCTTCTCATCAACATGTAACTTTTCTGAATTTCTGCTTGCCCAACAGAAGGCGGGTGATCACTACCAGAAGTAGCAGTATGGCCTCGGCCACGACCCGGAACAAACGATAAATTAAGACTCCTACGCAGTGGCATAATAAATTATCTACCAAAATGTAATAACCTAGAGTCAGAATCGATACTGGAGTCTCAGATTTAAAACACAATGAAAACGTTGAAGTCAAAATCACATAATACCATAGTATATTTTTTTCCAGGAAATTCTCATCCATCCCAAAATATTTTAAATGCATGCAGAAGTCGAAAACATTTTGAAAACAACTTTTATGAGCCTCACAGTCTGAGGGTTGAACCTGGGCTCTAATACCACTAAATGTAACCCCCTAAACCCGGCCCAAAAGGAATGGGCCGAATCTAGGAAGTCACGATTGAAAACTAGTCCCACAAGTTATAAATCTTAAAGTTAAACACTTAAAAGTATAAATTATTCTCAAAATAAATAATAAACTCAATAATTTTATTCAGTATAAAACATAAACATATATCATTGTTCAGACAACTTGATTAAAAATCCGAAAGTAACTTCATAGATGCATGTATTTAATAAAACCCAAATTAAAAACAGTTCCAGAGTCCATACTGCAAAAATATCCCAAATAATATCAAAATAATAATTCTGAGGTAACAAAAAGGTTCATACTGAATAATAATTTATCTGAATAAACAAGAGATGCTCCAAGTACCGATCGCCTAAAAAGGCTGAGATATATGAAAAGTAAAAACTAAGGGGTGTAAGCTAAAGAGCTTAGTGTGTCTCTAAAGTGCAAGCGAAAACAAAACAAACCAAACAATATTTTATTTTCTGATAAAGACTTTTCTGAAAACACAACAAAATCGAATTATGATGATATGATGTCTGATGCACATGAATCATAGTACCCATCTCCGATACACCGAAAAGTAAGGTTCCCCAGAACCTACTTTCTCCATCGTCACCATCGGAAGTGGAACTCAGCCCGAAGGGTGGAACCACTAATCCGAAGCGGAATTCAGCCCAAAGGGTGAAACCACTAAACTTCCCCGAACAAATCCCAAACCATATACCCACTGAAAATTCAAGTTGCACAATACTATAAATCCGATGTTTTACAATTCCGAAAATCTGATATTTCACAATTTGGTAAATCTGATTTTTAGTTAAAACATAGTCTGATATGCTATGCATAATATCCGAAAACTTTTACAAATCACAACATAGAATAAATCACACAAGTTTATAGCATAAAAGAAACACACAAGTTTATAACACAAGAAGAGGCACACCTTTAAGCAACGATAGCTCTAATGCCGAGAAAAGGGCGTCTTACGCTCAGATCTAGCTGAATCAGAACTTACGAGGTAAAACTCTAGATTAGCATTTAATACTAACACTAAGCCACCGACTAAAACACTGAAAACCGAACTAAGATATACTCATGTGAAGATCTCGAAGAACATGTACGGTCGGTCTGTACAACTGGAGGTAACCCAACGGTCTCAAGGTCGGCACCTGAACACGAGAATATTCTGAATCAGATTCTGAAATCCATAACTTATCAATTTTTATGAATAATTAATTAAAATTAGCAAAACATGTTTTCTGGTTCGAATTAGACAAAACGGGCAGCGAATTCAGATTCAGGACGTCGAGAAAGGTCAAGAGGAAGGATGATCAAAAAAGTCAACTCTTGGTCAATGGTCAAAGTCAAACTGGTCAAAGTCATCTAGTCAAACTTAGTCAAGGTCAAACTATCAAAAGTCAAACTGGTCCAAGTCCAAAGTCAATGGTCAAATAGTCAAGATTCAGTTTGGTTAACAAACTAGTCTGGTTTGGTTCGTTGGTCAACATAACCGGTTCGGTTAAAGGCTTGGTCTGATTTATGATCCGGTTTGATTCAAACCTTGTTTACAAGTTCGGTTCAGTCTAAGTTACTCAGTGGTTCTGGGCTTAATTCACATGTCAAGCTATTGAACCTAGTTTGGGTCACAAAAGGGTCTGAGTTCAATCTAAACAAACTCTCCTCATATTCCAATTTGGGCTCAACACCCAGCCCACTACCCTTACACATTTCTCATCAGATCAAGAATTAGGGTTCCTGGAACACCATTGGCGGCTAGGGTTTCCATGACCCAAAATTGAGGTAGCAGAGTTGCACTAGTAGCGGCGGCGCGAATACGTTGGATGACTCCCTCGTTTTTAGACTCAAAGATGACTTTGATAAAACTTGCATTAATGGCAGTATGAATTCCAATTCTAATTACAGTAGCTTCGGCACAAGCAACAGACGTGGTCAAGAAAGAAGCAACATGTCCTCCTATGAGCGTTCTTGTTTCATCATGAAACATGATAGTTGCACTAGTAGCACCTTTGCTTGAATCAACATATGCATTGTAATTTGCTTTCACCACACCCGAGATTGGAGGCATCCAAATCTACGCTTGACTAGGTGAAGTCAGATTGCTTGTAAGACCTGTCGAAACACATTCAAAAAAAATCGAGAAAGCAAATTGTGCTTTAAGCCAAACATCAATAAGAGAATCAACAACAGCTGAAAAAACAAAACAGATTCTTGATTTCCAGTTACACCAACAAAGAAAAGAGATAAGTTGTAACCCTTCTTTCATATCACCTTTCATACTCAAGGTGACAATCTTTTTCCACGAAGTAGAAAAAGCTAGAAATTCGATTCTAGAGGGACGATAGCTAAAACTCGAGGCTCTTCTACTGCTTGCACAAAAGGACAAAAGAATAGCAGATGTTCTATACTTTCTGAATCCTCTCCACATCTCAGGTAGTATCACAAGAATGACCTTTACCATGGAATCTTCTTTTAAGACAGCTCTTAGTCGGCACAATATTATGGGAAGCTTTCCATAGAAAAATTTTAATCTTTGGAGGAATATGAAGGCTCCATATCGAACACCAAAGAGATAAGTCCGCCTGGGGAGAGTCGCTTGAGCAAGGATTACTGTCACCAATGGAATTAAAAAGATAATGGTACCGTGATTTAACAGAGTAGTCATCATTCTTGTTCGAAAACCAAATAAGCTCGTCTTCCACATTAGGGCCCCCTATTGGTATTGAAATAATTGCATCAATTTCTTGAGGAGGTAACAAGGCTTGGAGTTTTTCCATTTTCCATCGTCGAAGGTTAGCATCAATGAGCCCACTCACATAAAATTCACGACAAGAGGAAGGTCTAGCTGAGGAAATGCATTTAGATTCCAATTTTGGGATCCATCGATCATCCCAAATGAATATTGATTTGCCATTCCTAATTCTCCAAATAGTGTCGTTTAGGATGGTTTCAAGACCTTCTCTAATGCTAGTCCAGGCCCATGACTGGTTATAACATTTGTGAGTATTGAAAATGTTATCGTTAGGAAAGTAAATTCCCCGAAGAACTTGCGCCACAAGAGATTTTGGGTTTTTTACAATTTTCCATGATTGCTTGACAACTAGAGCTTTGTTGAAAGTATATAGATCCTTAAAACTAAGTCCCCCAAGATCCTTCACTTTACATAAATTTCCCCAGTGAATCCCTCTGTCGCGTTCATTAGAGCCAGTCCACCAAAATTTACCTAAGAGAGAGTTAAGCTTATCACATAAACTAGATGGAACTCGAAAGCACGACATAACATAAGAAGGAATTGATGTTGCAACTTCTTTAATTAGAACTTCCTTCCCTACTTGAGATAAGAATTTTGATTTCCAACTTTAAAGCTTTCGCTTGACTTTTTCCATAATAAATGTGAGTGCTTCTTTTTTTCCCTTCCCCAAATTGATGGAAGACCTAGGTATTTGCTTCCCTCCTCCATAATTTTGAAACCCAAAGCATTGATGAGAGATGATTTGGATTTTAGGCTGATGTTTAGTGAGAAAAAAACAAACGATTTGCCCATGTTAATTGTTAGACTCGTACCTTTCTGGAATTTTTCAAGGAGACTCATCACTTTTATACAGTTCATTGTATCAGCCTTACTGAAAAGGATACAATCATCAGTAAACATCAAATGATTAATTATGGGACAATGTCTACTGATTCAAAAACCAGACAAGGCTTGCGTTTGAATCTCTCTTTCAATGAGCCATGTAAAAGTATTAGAGATCAGGAGAAATAAAAATGGGGAGAGTGGATCACCTTTCCTAAGACCTCTTATCAGATAGAATTTGTTTTTTTCTCTCCATTCAACAACATAGAGAAGGAAACCGATGTAACACACTTCATAACTCGATCAATCCACTAAGAGTCAAAACCCATTCTTCCCATGATCGTAGAAACAACTTTCCAGCCCACCTTATCGTAAGCTTTCTCAAGGTCAGTTTTAATGGCCATGACTCCTGAAGTTCCTTTCGTCCTTTTAATAGCATGGAAAGCTTCTTGGAGAAGGATAATATTATCATGGATAAGTTGTCCACTTACAAAGGCATATTGAGTTGGAGGAATGATCTCAATAAGAAAAGAGTTTAAGTCTTAAAGCCAGAATCTTGGTAATGATCTTCATTGAAAAATTGCAAAGACTGATGGGTGAAAATGGCTTACTTCTGTAGGGTTCTTCACTTTCGGTATAAGGGCAATATTCATGTTGTTGATGTTCTTATCAAGGAGGCCATACTTGAAAAAGTTAGAGATCGTCATTATAGTGTCACTCTTTATGGTATCCCAAAAGGATTGGAAGAAAATTATAGAGAAACCGTCCGGTACTGGGGACTTTAAAGCTCTCAAATTAAACATTGCATTTCTGATTTCCTCTTCATCAACCTCTTTATACAAGGTTTTATTCATATCTTCTGATATCACACACGGGACTAAACCATCAATCTAATTCAAATCAATGGTGTTGTCTTTGGTGTAGAGTTTTAAGAAATGCTTCCCAAAAGTACAAAAAATATTTTCTTCATCCTCTACCCAAGTTTCATCTTCATCTTTAATCTTATGGATCGAGTTGAATCTTCGGTTTTTTATTATTGTTGCATGAAAAAAATTGGTGTTTTTATCCCCCGTACTTTAGCCAATTAACTCTTGCCCTCTGATGCCCGTGCCTTTCTTCACTTTCCCAAGTCTTTTGGAGATTAAGTTTAAGGGCATTCAATTCTTCTCTAGATTCGGAAGTGACGGGATTGCTTTGTAAATACATGGTTTTTTGTTTAAGCTCTTCACTGGTTTTTCTTTTTCCTCTAAATTTCTCCTTGCTCCATTTTACAAGCTTCCTTCTAGTGAAACATATTTTTTTTCAAAAAGGGATAGTCTCGGGTCCTTTATTGTCTGGTTCCATGTCTCTTTAACAGTTGACGCACAATCTTGTCCAAGCAGCCACTTCGATTCAAACTTGAAGGATCTTTTCTTTATTTTCTTCAGACCTTTAAGGAGTAGGATAATAGGGTTATGATCAGAAGCTATCACCGCTTTCATTAAACCCATGGCTTTAGGATCTAGGAAGCTTCACTCTCCAGAGAAGAGAATACGATCCAATTTTTCCATAATGGCCTGACCATTCGCTTGTTGATTATACCATGTGTGTAACACCTGAGTTTAGGGGTCGGGAGTTGAGTGTGTGAATCGGGTTCGAGTCGTTGGGCTCGTTTGAATTAAAATGGGCTTTACTTTAAAATTAAAAAGGGCTTGAATTTCACTAATGGCAAAATTGTAATTTTTAAATTAAAAGAAAAAAGATGGGTAAAAAAGGGCTTTTGAAATGTCTCTTCATCTTCTTCCTTTAGTTTTTTTTTCACGACACTAAAACCTCTCCCAGTCAAAGTTATTATTCCATCAAAGTTCTTCACGTTTTCAAGAGCTCTCTTCAAGGTAAAATCATTTTTGACTTCTCCTCTTTATTCCGAACGTTAGCATGGTTTTATTTTCACATAAACACCATTTTTGAGGGTTTTCAAGTTTTAAAGAAAAAAGAAGAAGCTTTAATAGGTTTTTGTTTGATTTTTGATTTGTAGAGTTAAGGTATGTTAAACTCTTGCCCTTAGGTGTATTATAAGTGAAAATGGTGGGGTTTTGATGAAAATCCCGAAATGGGTTTTGATGAAAATCCCGAAATGGGTTTTTGTGGGTATTTTTAAGGGTTGAAAACTTGGGTTTTTGAGTTAGTTTGGTGTAAGAGAGTTGGGCTGATGATATAGTGATGCTTGAGGGTTGTTTTGAAGGTGTTTAATGATGATTTGGGTGTTGGAGTTGATAGTTTTCTTCTGGGTTTTGTGTGAGCTCGAAAATGGGATTTTTGTGTTAGATTTGGCTTGGAAATGTTGAGAAATGGCTTTGTGTTGTAACATGATTTGTGACAGTAGTTTCGTGGATGATTTGTGTAGTAATATGTTGTTTTTGATTGATTAGAATCAAGGGAAATCGTTGGAGAAGCTTCGGGCTCGATTTCGGGAAGTTTGGAGGCTTGATTTGGCTTTCTCGGTTTGCTTAAGGGTGTTCGGTGAGTGGTTTGTTTAAAACGGTTTTAAATTGGTTCAAATGTGTGGTTGAGGTGTTGGATTGTGCTTGGTAGGCCAATCAAAGGTGGGGATTAAGTTGGTAGCTTAATCTCTTGTTGACTTTGTGAGTTCTTGCTTAAAGTGCATAATTGTAGAGTTGTGTAGTATGTGTTAGCTATGCATGTTGATATATATACATATTGATGTTGTTTGTTGGTGTTGATGTGCGGTATTGCATGATTGTGAAATCATGGTGAGACTTGTTTAGTATAATTCACACTAGTTAATTACCCGGTATAAATGATCGATCATTAGAATGAATGTGCACATGATAAGAGTCAAATTCACGCGTGGCCTTGGTGTCGTGTAGTCGTCAAGGAGGAGTACGGTGAGGTAATATTCCACCAGAAATTGTTACCATGTGATGATGAGTGTAATCCCATCCATGAGTGAAAACAGTGATTAGTGTAATCCCACTGAAAGGTGATTGTTGTTGAGTACGTTAGGGGTGAAAATCCCAACGGAATTTATCTGTGTATCCGAATAAGCTAATAGTTGCCAATATACTTGTTCATGTGTGGTTGTTGTGTAAGATATTTGTTATAACTTGTTTTAGCATAACATGAGGTAAGATGCCATGTTCATGCATTCTCTTAACGTTTGGCTATGTTGCTATGTTAGCGTAGATGTATGTCTTGTGAATGTCTTAAGGATATCATGCTTTGAACCCTGCATTGTCGTTGTTTTGTTTTAGAGCTCCCTCACTAAGCTTCTAACTTACGCTCTCATTTTCGACAATGCAGATCATTAGTGTGGAGTTAGCAAGGAGCAAGGAAAAGGTGTCCAAGCGTGTGGTAGTTGCTCAAGTATGGTTTTATGGAATAATGTAGTAGTTTAGCAATGGGGATGCTACATGTTATAGGAGCATGTGTTAGACTCCTATTTTGTTAATGTTTTGTGTTGTGGATTTGTAAACCATGTTCTTGAGATGTCTAAGTGTTTTGTTTTAAGAGCATGTAGCCATGTTTTATGCAATGCTTATATGGATGTATGTTTCTTTGAATGAATGGCCATGTTATGTGTTTGATCGTGCTTGAAGTAGGGTGTAATGCCTCTAGATTAAGTGTATGTTTGTTGTTTCGTGTTTCTTGTAGTTTTGAGGTATGTTTGGGAACATTTGGAGATGCAAAAAACTGATTTTAGGGTCACACAGAGTGCAGGCGTTTCGAAATGCTCGTGGCTGTTTCGGAACGGGTGTAGCTCCAAGGATACTTGTATCGGAACGGGGGTGGTGCTGTTTCGATACGATTTGACACTGTGAGTGCCCGTTTCGATACGCGTTTCGATACGGTTTGCCTCTGTGAGTGCCCGTTTCGGAACCTGTTCCGGAATGCTTTGTTACTGAAGACCCCTGTACTGGAACGGAGTGGACCGTATCGGTACGACCTGGTCTGGCTTTTGAACTGGAGCCCGCGTATCGAAACGAGCAAGCCTGTTTCGAAACGCACGCCTATAAATTGGGATTTTTAGCATCTCCAAAGGTTCTTGGATGTCGTGTTTTAGTCCCATTGGTTGTATGCTTCTGTGTTAAGTTTATATGCATCATTGGTGAATTGTTTTGGTTTCAAATGCAAGCAATTGGACATAACATGTCACTTGGTAAATTTAAGTTAATTACGTTCTGTTTGTATCGTCTCGTTGTCTTTTCCGCTGTCGTATCTCACATAGGACTAAATGATACATTTAGACAAGATAATTAAAGAAAAATTTTCTAGGGTTGTTAATCGAAGTGGAGCCTTAACGGGTTTCGCTTCAGTTTTTCCCATGTAACCTGCTCGGACCGGTCGGTCGTCTAGCCCGGGACGAGAGGGTTACATTTGTTGGTATCAGAGCCTGAGGTTTCCGTGACCTCAGGTAGGTAAGTGAGGTAAGTTGAGGTCTATGTTGTACGGTGAATGTTTTGCTATGTTGCTTGATTGCATGGTGTTTGAAAGCATGTGTTAGTATGATTGTTGTGTTGAGGCGTAGTGTCGAGTTCCCATTGCTACTATTACTTATTGGAAAAGATTTTGTAAAGGAATACTTGAGCACGTTGGACCCTTGCCTTTACTAACTTAATCCTTGTGTGTTTGTTTGTTTGTAGTTATTATCTTGCTATCCGTAAGATGAGACCTAGAGGCAGGCCTAGGATGGTTCATCCGGAACCACGGGCAGCGGCTCCGGAAGTTGAGCCGGTTGTTGAGGTGCAGGCTCCTCCACCTCCTCCTTCTTCTCCTCGTCAAGAGGGAGGTGAGGCGAGAGCTTAGGGCATTGGACCTCAGGTTGGCCGAGGTCCGACCGGTATAGATTTGGCTCCGTTAGTTCAGGCTATAGTCGGGGCTTTCCAAGCAGCAGTTGCTGGGGGACAGGCAGTGGCACAACCTCGGAGTGAGGGCACCGGTTTGCAACTTGAGAGGCTTCGCAGTTTTAGAGGTGAAGAGTTCCGAGGGTTGGCACCCGAGAGATCAGAGGCTTGGTTTGACAAAACCGTTCGTATTTTGTCTCAGATGGGTTTTACTGGAGCACGAAGACTTGGGTGTGCCGTTTTGTTGCTTCAGGGTGATGCCTACACTTGGTGGGTCACCATCACTACCGGCATGCCAGATGCCGAGGTTACTTGGGAGTTCTTTGAGTCTGCTTTCCGCAATAAGTATTTGGGTCCTCGCTATCTCGATGAGAAGAAGAGAGAGTTCGTGGCTTTGCTTCAGGGGAACATGACAGTGACCGAGTATGAGATACGGTTTGTCAGACTGAGTCAGTATGCGTATGAGCTAGTTCCTACTGAGAGGGAACGTTGTGACCGTTTCCGTTACGGGTTGAGTGAGGAGATAAAGAGGTACACTTTGGCTACAGATTACACAGACTTTGAGGTCTTGGTCGCTAGGGCCAAGGACATAGAGCACAATTTGGGTCTAACCAAATGTTCTGGTGGTTCTAGTTCAGGGAGGAGGTCTGGCGACTTTGATAGAGGTGATGCCAAGAGGCATCGGAACAATAGGCATCATTTTGATCATAGACGTGGTGGTGGTAACCACGGTAGAGGCCATCAGGGCCAGAGAGCTGGTGGACGTTTGCCCGAGTGTACTAGATGCGGGAGGCATCACACCGGTGAGTGTTGGGGAAATTTCCATGCGTGTTGGAACTGTGGAGCTAGAGATCACATTAGGCGTGATTGTCCACATCAGGTTGGGTTTGCACCAGTTCAGGTTCAGGCTCCTACTAGAGGTATTGATTATTCGAGAGGCCGTGGGCGCGGTCGAGGTAACTTCCAGCCGAGAAATGATGGCCAGAGGAATGTAGCACATGTGGTTGCGGTTCAGCCGGAGGGCGGAGGTCAGGCTAGAGTTTATGCTCTGCGAGAGGGATAAAACGACACGGATGTGATCGCAGGTAATTTCTCGATACAGTCTCTGAGTTTGCTTTCCTTGATTGACTCCGGGTTTACGCATTCATATATTTTGAGTGAGCATGCAAAGTTGTTGAATATACCTTGTGAGGTACTAGAGGTAGGTGTTACTGTTACTAGTTCCTTCGGGGATACAGTAGTGGTTAGGAAGATGTACAGAAGGTGTCCGTTAATGGTTCAAGGGCACGTATTTCCAGTGGACATGATGGAGTTACCGTTTTATGGCTTCGATGTGATTGTGGTAGTAGGTGAGAATGTGAAGTTCCTATCGAATGTTGTTTCGGCCTTAGAGGCTCAGAGATTAGTTGAGTTGGGTTGTGAGGCGTACTTGGCCTACGTGATGAATCCGAACATGAATGAAGTTAGACCTCAGGATATCATAATAGTGTGTGATTTTTTGAGTGTGTTTCCGGAAGAATTGTCGGGTTTACCGCCTGATAGAGAGGTAAAGTTTTCTATAGAGACATATTCAGATTCTGCTCCTGTTTCGATTGCTCCGTACCGTATGGCACCGAAAGAGCTGAAAAAGTTGAAGACTCAGTTACAAGAGTTGTCAGATAGAGGTTTTATCCGTCCGAGTTCTTCACCTTGGGGCGCTCCGGTTTTGTTTGTGAAGAAGAAAGGCGGTAGTATGAGAATGTGCATAGATTATAGACAGTTGAATCAGTTGACAGTGAAGAACAAGTATCCCTTGCCGCGTATTGATGATTTGTTTGATCAGTTGAGAGGGGCATCAGTCTTTTAGAAGATTGACTTGAGATCTGGTTATTACCAGTTGAAGGTAAAAGTGGTTGATGTACCGAAGATAGCCTTTAGGACTAGATATGGTCACTATGAGTTCTTAGTTATGTCATTTGGGTTGAAAAATACACCGACTGCCTTCATGGACATGATGAACAGAATCTTCCATCAGTATTTAGATCAGTTTGTGGTTGTTTTCATAGATGACATTTTGGTGTATTTGCGTACCGAGGAAGATCATGACCGGCACTTGAGGTTAGTTTTGCAGACTTTGCTAGACAACCAGTTGTATGCCAAGTTGAGTAAGTGTGAGTTCTGGATTAGAGAAGTAGTTTTCCTAGGACATATAGTGTCAGCCAAGGGGATTAGAGTTGATCCGAAGAAGATAGAAGCCATTGTTGAGTGGAAGCAATCGAAGTCTGTGACAGAGATTCGTAGTTTCCTAGGCTTAGCGGGTTACTATATGAGGTTTGTGGAGGGTTTCTCGAAGATAGCCGCTTCTTTGACGAAGTTGCTACAACAAGGTTTTTTTTCACAAATCAAGTTCCCGCTACTTTGAAAAATATTCATTTAATTTAAAAGGGGGAATTTTAAAAATTCGATTCGAGCTTTAGGAAAAAACTTTAAAAATCTTTTTCTCGGTTTGGTTGGAGTCGCCACCGCCCACTAAGGTAGGTCGGACACCGTAGAAAACAAAACCAGAGATTCTTTTGAAAGGGTTCTGGAGTTGGTTACGTGTGGGGAAGGGTTAGCACCCCCATCACGCCCTGAGATCGGTACCAAAACAATTGTTGCTTTTAAATGGTGTAAATTATCTGAATTTAAAAAGACTTTAATTAGGGGTTCTAGATTGAAAATTAGGCTTTAATCGAGCTTTTTCAAATGGGTGGTATCGAATTAATCTATCGTTTAATTAAAAAGGATGACGGTACACCGGACCAAAGACTAAACCGACATCATATAAGACTGACTGTCGTGTTAGTTTAGGGTTCGGATTCCGTACGTCACCTTTATGCATGATGCAAGCAGATAAATATGGTGCTATGGTCTTGTCCGTTTTAATTGCGGATTTACCTTTAGACGATTCGAATTAATCCGTATATTCGCGGGACATCCAATAAGTTAGGCTAGTCGACCCGAATACGCGAATTAATAGGTATCTCCGTTTTATAATTAAAATTCATTAATATGCGAACTTAGCATTAAAAATCACATGAAATGACATTAAAATGCATGTCACAAAAACATATATATATATATATATATATATATATATATATATTTGAACAAGAGAAGACAAAATATGCACATACTAATATAAACAATAGGGAAAAAATAATATATTCGATATAAACATATATTAAGGGGACAAGAACGCATAAATAATAACACAATATGATCGAAATGACATGCAATATCAACAAAAATGCAAGATAAACAAAATGCTAACTGTAAGGGACTGAAAATGTAAATAAACCATTTTAAGAAAAATCAAAATGAAAGAATAGGACTCGATCAAAAGACACGAAAAGATGTAGGGACCAAATCGGGAATTAACCCATACTCAAATCAATTGAAAAGAGAACGGTGGCGAAATTGAAAATGTTTGAAAAATAACAGGGACTACGGGGAGGGTTTTGAAAAGTGGAAGCCCTCCTCGCGTGATTTCGAAAATGCGGGAGGGTTTAAAAGGTTATTAACTCTATTTTAAAACAAGAAAACCTTATAAATACAAACTAAAAAACAGATTTGGCCCCTTTTACCATTTTTTAAACCCTAAATCGGGAGAGCTCCCATCCTCTTCTCTGTCACCCTTCCAGCGCCGCGTGGGTTCCGGTCGCCGTTGCCGGCGCCAGAACCCTAAAAAAACTTTTCTTTTTCTTTCCGAAACAAAAACAAGTCCAGAAACCTTTTCCTTCTCGAAACCAAAACCAAAAAATTTTTATCCCTCGAAATCGGACCCAAAACAAAAGTTAAAATCCTTTTTTTATGAATCCCGAAAACGAAACCCAAAAAACTTTCTGCGCTATCGCCTCGCCGGCTCACCACTCGTGATCTCCGGGGAGATCAATGGGTTTATTACCGGCGAGAAGGCAAACGGACAAGAAGGGAGAGGGAGAGACGCGAAAGGTAAAAAATTTCTCCTTTTCTGTTTTTTATTTCCGATTCCAAATGGAAAAAAGATAACAGTGGTGATACCTTCAAACTTTTTCCTTGCTTGTATTGATATGAAGAAGATTACAAACTCTCTCGAATAACTCTCTGAATATGGAATGGAATCCCCTAATGCTCTCTCTAAAAAACTCTCTTCTGAAAAAAATTCTCTCGAATGCTCTCTGTAATTTTCGAATCCTCTTCCTTACATTGCCTTTTGCTTCGGCTTTTATAGCCGAAATATTACACCATTTTTGCTTTTTCTAAAATATGAAATTACTGGAAAAATGTTATTTGTTGCTGGTAATTCCTGTTTGTATTCATGTCCGCTGAGATGTTTGTTTGTTGCCTCTTAGATTCTGTTGCCTTGTGCGTTTTGGCTCTGACATTTGTATTTTGTTGTTTGCATGCACTGCTGGAGAGGGGGGGACCAGAGAGGCACAGGACGTGGCCAGTTAAATGTCGTTGATGGGATTCGGACGGGCTCGGGGAACTCGAAGAGGCCGTCGGTGTACCGCACGCGCGCGTGGAGAGTTGAAACGACGCGCGTGAAGATGCTAGGGAGCCGCGCGTGCGGCACGTGGGGCTCTGGAACCTTCTCCGGCTCAATCTCAGCCATCCGATGCTATCCCGATCCAATGGTCCTGAGGGCTGCGGCGCAAGGGCTACAGCAGAGGGCCTCTATGGTTTCTTGTCTCGCGTCATCTGGACCGTTAGATCTGGGGCAGATCTAACGGTTGGAATGGGGGCGGCGACTGTAAAAACAAAGTTAGGGCATTAGGGTTTGTTTAGCAGATTAGGGTTTTCCTTAAGTTGGGCCCGAATTGGGCTATGTAAAATATATAAGACTTTGGGCTTTGATTATATTTGGGGCTTTTTATTTAATTGGACTCTTATTTAATTTGGGCTCTTTTTAATTTTTTGTTTTCAGATTAGATAATAATAATAATAATAATAATAATAATAATAATAATAATAATAATATGGTAAATAGTATTAATAATAAGATAATATAGAATATGGCATAGTAAGGCAACAAAAATAGTAATAGTAAGGTAATAAAGATGGTAATAATAATAATGGATAATAGTATATAATAGTAAATAATATATATACTGTTTTTAATTTTTTTTCATTTCTTTTTTTTGGTTTTTTTAATCGCAACATATATATAATATCAAAGCCCATTACTAAAAGAAAAGAGGATGGGTTTAACACCCCGGACAAAATTAGTGATTATAGTTGCCCCCCTTTGCTTATACTTGTAGAACAAGGATAAAGCAAAGACCATAAGCACAAATTTTGTCCGACTTCCCTGTTTAGATTCTGAGTCACCATGCACTTGAACTACTGGCGGTTCGAAAGTAGGTACGGGAAAATGCAACAGTCGCATAGGCCTGAAGCTGTTTTTCTCATTTCAACACTCTTCAACCCTTCGAGGTCCGATCAAACAGATAATTAGCAGAAGCTCCATTCTCCAAGTGCCCGAACGGATAGGCGGGTTCTATTCTTCAAAAGCCGAACAAATAGGCGGGTTCCATTCTTCGAAAGCCCGAACAGATAGGCGGATTCCATTCTCTAAAAGCCCGAACGGATAGGCAGATTCTATTCTTTGAAAGCTTGAACAGATAGGGGAGTTCCATTCTCTAAAAGCCCGAACAGATAGGCGGATTCCATTCTCTGAAAGCCCTAACGGATAGGCAGATTCTATTCTCTGAAATCCTGAACAGATAGGCGGGTTCCATTCTCTGAAAGCCCGAACGGATAGGCGGATTCCATTCTCTGAAAGCCCGAACGGATAGGCAAATTCTATTCTCTGAAAGCCCAAACAGATAGGTGGATTCCATTCTCTGAAAGCCCGAACAGATAAGCCGATTCTATTCTCTGAAATCCCGAACAGATAGGCGGATTCCATTCTCTGAAAGCCCGAACGGATAGGCGGATTCCATTCTCTGACAGCCCGAACGGATAGGCAGATTCCATTCTCTGAAAACCCGAACGGATAGGCAAATTCTATTATCTGAAAGCCCGAACAGATAGGCAGGTTCCATTATCTGAAAGCCCGAACGAATAGGTGGATTCCATTCTCTGAAAGCCCGAACGGATAGAGAGATTCTATACTCTGAAAGCCCGAATAGATAGGCAGGTTCCAATCTCTAAAAGCCCGAACGGATAGGCGGAATCCATTCTCTAAAAGCCCGAACGGATAGGAAGGTTCCAATCTCTGAAAGCCCGAACGGATAGGCGGATTCCATTCTTTGAAAGCTCGAACGGATAGGCAGATTCTATTCTCTGAAAGCCCGAACAAATAGGTGGATTCCATTCTCTGAAAGCCCGAACGGATAGGCAGATTCTATTCTCTGAAAGCCCGAACAGATAGGCGGATTCCATTCTCTGAAAGCCCGAACGGATAGGCAGATTCTATTCTCTGAAAGCCCGAACAGATAGGCAGGTTCCATTCTCTGAAAGCCCGAACGTATAGGCGGATTCCATTCTCTAAAAGCCCGAACGGATAGGCAGATTCTATCCTCTGAAAGCCCGAACAGATAGGCAGATTCTATTCTCTGAAAGCCCGAACAGATAGGCGGGTTCTATTCTCTGAAAGCCCGAACATATAGGCGGATTCCATTCTCTGAAAGCCCGAACGGATATGCAGATTCCATTCTCTGAAAGCTTGAACGGATAGGCAGATTCCATTCTCTGAAAGCCCGAACGGATAGGCAGATTCTATTCTCTAAAAACCCGAACAGATAGGCGGATTCCATTCTCTGAAAGCTCGAACGGATAGGCAGATTCTATTCTCTGAAAGCCCGAACAGATAGGCGGATTCCATTCTCTGAAAGCCCGAACGGATAGGCAGATTCCATTCTCTGAAAGCCCTAACGGATAGGCAGATTCTATTCTCTGAAAGCCCGAACAGATAGGCGGATTCCATTATCTGAAAGCCCGAAAGGATAGGCGGATTCCATTCTCTGAAAGCCCGAACGGATAGGCAGATTCTATTCTCTGAAAGCCCGAACAGATAGGCGGATTCTATTCTCTGAAAGCCCGAACAGATAGGCGGATTCCATTCTCTGAAAGCCCAAACAGATAGGCAGATTCTATTCTCTGAAAGCCTGAACAAATAGGCGGATTCCATTTTCTGAAAGCCCGAACGGATAGGAAGATTCCATTCTCTGAAAGCCCGAACAGATAGGCAGATTCTATTTTCTAAAAGCCCGAACAGATAGACAGATTCCATTCTCTGAAAGCCCGAACAGATAGGCGGATTCCATTCTCTGAAAGCCCGAATGGATAGGCAGATTCTATTCTCTGAAAGCCCGAACAGATAGGCGGATTCCATTCTCTGAAAGCCCGAACGGATAGGCAGATTCTATTCTCTGAAAGCCCGAACAGATAGGCGGATTCCATTCTCTGAAAGCCCGAACGGATAGGCAGATTCTTTTTATGGGGAAAGCTTTAAAATACCTGTCAAAAGTATGTAAAAATGATATGCTGGTGTAAGTTAGCATGCCCCTAATTTTAGGGATGCCTAACTACAAATGATGTATGAATTATGACATCAAAATGCTCGGATGCTTCAACTCTCTGAGTTGGTCGATCTTGACCTTTCCTCTTCTTTTTAATCTTTTCAATCTCTTTTGGCTTTCTCATCTTGGCCAAATCTCAATCTCTGGTCTTTTCTCAAAAGACGATTGCTGACTTCCACTGGTCGGACTGGATATAACACTTCTCTCGGTGCTTGTTCCCAAAATCTTGCCCCCTACTCAAACTGGGTGCTGAATTGTTCTCAATGCGACGACTTCTTCTCTTCTTTCAACAATAGGGGAAGCACATACCCCCAAGTCCCTGAACTTTTCTCCTAAGTCCATTAAGGTCCACTTCTCATCTTCTGAAGCAATTGAAACATTACGACAAAAATTTGCTTCAAGTCCCTTAACTATAGCATGTGGGAACTTATTACAATCCTCAACATAGCCACCGACAAGCTGTCATTTGTATTCATGGCATTGCATTCTAAACTTTATCCCTGAAGCAAAGGGAAATTAATTTGTGTTCAAAAAAGATTTAGATTGCATCTTCCAATTTCAACATGAGATGCATTTTTTCTACAAAACAAAATTTTCTCTTCCAAATCATGGGTATATCAAGCTGGATTAAATACCCTGAATATTAAGTGCACAAATGACACTATTATGGCCTACCAATGATTGCCTCAAGCAACATGTGTCTAGGAGAACTCGAAAGCTGAGCCGATGCCTGAAAATATGACATACTCTCCAAGTTATTTCGGCTTTTTAATCAATTAGATTTATCTTCAATAGGCTTCGCCTTTATCAATTCTTTATAATTGTGGGGAAGTCAACTCATCACATTCCTTTGGCTCGAGAATAAAGATGGAGCATACAACGATACCCCAAGTTACTCGGCATTGTCACGATTTAAGAATATTACCATCACTCATGTAGCTAAAGTGGATGGTGCATAGCAACCTTATTGGTCTTTTGCTACAGCGGAGTGCCCCAAAAAATCCACATCCAAAAATGCCTATTACCAAGCTTCGAACATTGGAGTGCTTTTGTTAAGCTTAGTATTCTCGATTTTTTTTAGCACTAAAGACTTCCGGTTATTCTCCCGAAGGTCATAATTCTTTGTGTGTTTAATTAGGCGACCAAATTAACTTGGAGTGTAAGCCACATATTCACCATCTTCAAAGCTTTCGATTTCTACTAGACAAAGGCGGCTCGAAGTCAACCTTTGGGGTCAAGGCCAATGTCCCTTGTGCAATTGATATACGGGGACTTAATAGGCAAATATATACATACAAAATAAAAAGGCAATTGAAACATAATGCATCCTTTCATTGAAATTTAAAAACATGCAGTCTGAGGCCCTTACAAAAAAATCTTTGCTACCTTCGGGCAAAGGGTAGCAAAGGTGATTCCACACATTACTTCAGGAAAAACTTCAAAATGCAATGAAATGAAAACAAGAAAAACCAAGCACAAGGCAAACTTGGATGCATAAAACTCTTGACTACTACTGAGTTGCCCATCCATTCCACCACTTAAGCTTCTTTGAGGAAATCAACCTCCTTATTGTTCATCAATCCATGAACCAACTGCTTAAATTCTGGACAACTCTAAATCTCGTGCCCCACAGTCTGATGGTACTCACAAAAGGATTCATGGCCATAATATGCCCTATTTGGACCCTTCTAAAGTCAGCTTCTCACTTAGCAAAACTCTCATCCATTTGCCTCCTTTGATGGAGAGTAAAGTGTGGGATCTTCGGTACTCACGAATGCTGCCATGACCCCGAACAATTAATCTCATGACTTAATGATGTAATGCATGTAATGTCGTATGCAAAATAGAAACAAATGATTGAAGGCGACAAATTAAAAAGCACAAAATCGAATGCAAGGAAATGTTGATTCGACGAACATCCTCATTAAACAACTTTCTATAACGGAGATCAAGTCTTGTTGCAACGAGGTAATAAATACATAGGGTACGATTTTTTTAATAAATTTCTCATCCCTTTTCTTCAAACTAGGCATTCTGGAAACTCCGTTGTTATGGACTCTTTTCTCCCATTGTGAAAGTTTTCATCTTTAGACTGTTCTCGAATCAATACCTCGTATGAGAATGCGATGAGTATGCAAAAATAAGCAAAACAAGACAAGAAGGCAACTGGGTTAGTAACACCAATAATGAATACTTGAATACAATAAATCAACAGGAAACACCAAAGCAGGTTAACAAAGCAAGACCTATTAGCATGAATTCTAATTCTACGGTTATCCGCATGGCTCTAACCGGGGTAGGCTTCTTTAATTCTCACTCATGTGGTTCGGTTCTAACAAGGATACCCGAACCTATCTTATCACCTACTAAGGTAACAAGAACCCCAATTCTGGCCTATTACAAGCTTGCGAATTGGTTTCGGTTCGAGGGAAAGCACGACCTAGTGACGTGGAGGGCTGCTCACATGTCAAAGGCGTGGATTCCAGAAGTGAATTACCGACCCGTGGAGGGAGACTCACATGGGTATGGGCGTTTCACTCCCACTTAAGGGATGAAGCTCGGATATAGAGCCTAATGTGTGATGCAACACATGTCGGTGTTTCCTTTGAAATTAAATGAAGAATTAATTCAAGACCACCAATTATCAAAGCTCGTGTACTTAAAGTCTTATTTTCAAAGAAGAACCATCTCGCTAAATTCGAATTAAATTTCAAAAATTTCCATCATTAAAGGCAACAATTATTTCTTTGGCCTAACTCTCTTTTTGTTTTGAAAAAAAAATGTGTCCCCAGCGAAGTCGCCAGACTGTAACAAGGTTTTTTTTGCAAATCAAGTTCCCCGCTACTTTGAAAAATATTCATTTAATTTAAAAGGGGGAATTTTAAAAATTCGATTCGAGCTTTAGGAAAAAACTTTAAAAATCTTTTTCTCGGTTTGGTTGGAGTCGCCACCGGCCACTAAAGTAGGCTGGACACCGTAGAAAACAAAACCAGAGATTCTTTTGAAAGGGTTCGGGAGTTTGTAACCCCCTTAACCCGGCCTAGACGGTTGACCCGAATTAAGAAAGTCACACGGGGAAAACCAAAGTCAACCCGAAAGTCAACCTTGATTAACGACCCTTTTTTTTTCTTTTTAATCTTGTCTCGATGCACGTTAGACCTAATTGTGATCACACAAACATCATACCAAAAGATCACGAACATCAGAGATCAAACAGGGACCCAATTGAACAATTTACAACTTTAGGGACCAAATTGTAAATTCTGATAAATACAAGGACTTAACCCAACTTGAAGTTACCAACTTGAAATTAATCATGTTTCATACTTCTCTGCAAAATTTCAGCTCAAAAGGACTTCCCAAACTCATGCAATTGCACAAACAAGTTTCAGGACCAAAACGCAAACATTTCAAAACATATAACTGCCAATGTCAGCCCCCAACGGTCACCCGTTCCGAAACGGGAGACAGCCCGTTTCGAAACGCGGGGCCGTTCCGAAACAGGCATAGCCCGTTTCGAAACGGGGGTCTGGCAGAGGCCTTTCCGTTTCGGAACGGCCCCTCCCGTTTCGGACGCCTGGGCACGATTAAGGCACCCGTTCCGAAACGGTAGGTGCTGTTCCGAAACACCCTGCCCAGATTGCTCCAAAACTCTACTTTAAGCATGCAATTACACAACCAAACATGCTCCGATTGCCACCAAACTTTGCCAACATGCAAACCAACATATATATAACATATTAGCATCATCAATTCAACCAATCATCATCATATGCAAAAAGCCCCAATTCTATAGGCATGCTTCCTACACAAGCTAGACATTCAAGCACCAAACTTACAAGTCAAGCATATATGGTTCCAATTCAAAAGCCAGCAAACACATCAACATTTAACATACTTAGGGAGTCTCCAACACCTCCCAAAACATACACATTGGTCCCCCATTGCCAAATCACACAAAAGCTAAAATGTACTTATAAAACCTTCATACATTGAGCTTCACTTGAACTTGATTGCTTGCCCTTTCTTGCTGCCCTCAAGGTACTCTAATGCTCTGCATTATTGAATTAAAGAAAACGAAGAGAGCGTAAGCAAAAGCTTAGTGAGAAGTGCTCTTAAAAACCATCCAATAATGCAACTTAAAACATTTACAAAACATGCTTCAAATCCACATTTGCTCATGCTCAAAACCTTACTTAAAACAAGCAAATCCATGCTTCAACATAAACATTAAAAACAAGCATCTCATGCTTCATAATATACTTAACATGTCATATTGGCTCAAGTGATTCATTTCATTTCTTAAATCAAGTTCATCAACTTCCCAAGGACTTTTAAACACCTTGGCCATGGACTTTTAAACACCATGAAGTATCACATCAAGGAATTTTAAACACCTTGATCCCAAGGACTTTTAAACACCTTGGCCATGGACTTTTAAACACCATGAAGTATCTCATCAAGGACTTTTAAACACCTTGATCCCAAGGACTTTTAAACACCTTGGCCTATGGACTTTTAAACACCATAGAAAAGGATCACCTAAGGACTTTTAACCACCTTAGTGTCCACAACATGAACCATCCAAGGACTTTTAACCACCTTGATGTTCATAAGTAACAAGGCTCACTCAAGGACTTTTAACCACCTTAGTGACCTTAACATTTTAAAACCTCACTTGCCAATATACAACATTTTCATCACTTACATCACTGTTTTTAAGCATAAAACCAAGCCATATTCATCATGCATTTCAAAGCATTAAACCACATCATTTCAATGTACAAAAGCAAGGAACTCCTACCTAGAGTTACCTTCAACATATGGCTTACATCAACAGCAAAAACCATGCTAAAACATGCTTCCAAAACAGTATGTAAAACATGCAAATAATCATTTTGCATCACAACAAAATCATGGCCACCACTAGAGAGAAATTCCGAAAACTTACACTCGAGCTTAGCAAAGTTGTTTAGACTTAAACTAAGCTCCCAAGACATTGGTTTCAAAGCCGAAAACCCAATTTCACTCACCGATTCCACTTCGCCACTTGCCGAAGCACGAATTCAAGCTTCCGGATCAACAACTCTTGGATCCAAAGATGCCTCCCCTGATTAAACACATTAAAGCAGAGGTTTAATGCATCATCAAGCATCAAAAGCTTCAATGAAAGCACTCAAACTCGCTGCTCTCACTCAACCTCCATTTTTGGCCACCAAACACAACCGAAAATGCATCCAAACCACTTCTAAACAAAGCCCAGCCATAAACCAGCAAAACCTAACATCCATCAACACCATATAACATCTAAAAACAACCTATTAACATCCTTATACCTCCAGCAACAACAGATCCACAAGATCACCACAAAAACATCCAAGAAACATAAGCTAAACTTAGGAAACACAACCTATCCGGAATTGCATCAATCAAAACTCATTTCCTTATCAATTTAGAGTTCATTTAACATCAAAAACACATCTCAAATCACAGATCAATCAGATCTAACGAAAATCATGAAAAATCATCAAATCTTGCATTTTAAGCCAAGATACAATTCCAAACTCAAAAGCCTTTAATTAAACATCAATTAAGAGTTGAGAACTTGGGAATTTCAGTAAAGAACTGATAGTTTAGAGGAGAAGGACGTTCTTACCTCCAAACTTGTGTTTCTCCACTTTTTGGAATGAAAAACCTTGTTGAAACACTTAGCAATTGAAGAGGTTTTGAAGATACAATGATTTGGAATCAAATGAGAGTTGAATGGAGGGATTTAGGTGAAGAAATCAGATCCAATTCTCTGGAAAAGTAGTGTTTGGTTTGAGAGAAAATGAGAGAAAGAAAGTTTAGCAAAGTTGGTTATAAAATCCAAAAATAGCCAAAATGGCTTCCCTCCAATTTTAATAACCTTTAAAATCAGATTTTAGACTTAAAATATCTTAGAAAAATCTGGAGAAATCATCTTTGGATTAATAGCCCCTTAAAGATTCAAAGTTTCAACTCTTTATAAAATAGTCACCAAACTTTCGAAAATTACATTTTGGTCACTAGCCAAAATGTCATACTTCCAAAACCCATTTTTCAAAATTGATTTCACAGTTCACTTAATTATATTAAAAGATGATTTTAGAACATTTTTCCATATTTTTAATGCAACCCGAACTAGGCTTTCCTAATTTTACCTCTTAAGATTCGAACAGCACTTTGACCAAACCGGTCAACGCCCAAAACTTCTAAGCCCAAAACCGGGGCGTTACAACTCTCCCCCCCTTAAGAAATTTCGTCCTCGAAATTTACCTGAAGGAAAGAGATAAGGAAACTGCTTCAGCATGTCTTCCTTCCGCTCCCACGTGGCTTCCTCAACACCGCGATGCTTCCACAGCACCTTCACCAACTCAATGGTCTTGCCACGAAGAACCTTGCTATCTGAATCCAGAACCTTCACCGGTTCCTCATCATAGGTCAAATCCGGATTCAACTCCACTTCCTCCACAGGCATCACATGCGAAGGATCAGATCTATACTTCCGGAGCATAGAAACATGAAACACATCATGAATCTTCTCCAACTCCTGAGGTAACCTCAACCGATACGCAACAGGACCCACACGCTCAACCACCTCATATGGTCCAATGTATCTAGGGCTCAACTTGCCCTTCCGGCCAAACCGCATCACCTTCTTCCAAGGCGAAACCTTCAAGAACACACGGTCACCCACCGCATACTCTATCTCCTTACGCTTCAAATCCGCGTAAGATTTCTGCCGATCAGAAGCAGCCTTTAACCGTTCACAAATGAGCTTCACCTTCTCGGTGGTTCCTTTCAACAAAGCCGGCATCGAAACCAACTTTTGACCAGTTTCAGCCCAACAAAGAGGAGTCCTACACTTCCTCCCGTACAAAGCCTCATAAGGTGCCATCTGTATGCTCGCCTGATAACTATTGTTATAAGCAAACTCAACCAAAGGCAGATGCTTCTCCCAAGAACCTTGGAACTCAATCACGCAGCACCTCAACATATCCTCCAAAATCTGGATAACTCGCTCAGACTGACCATCCGACTAAGGATGATAGGAGGTACTGAAATGCAACCTTGTACCCAGAGCTTGATGCAAACACTGCCAAAACCGCGATGTGAACCTCGGATCCCTATCCGACACAATCGACTTAGGCACACCATGCAACCTCACAACCTCAGCAATGTACAGCTCTGCCAGCTTATCCAAAGAAAACATAGTATGCACAGGCAAGAAATGCGCACACTTCGTCAGGCGATCCACAATCACCCAGACCGAATTCTTCTTCGATGGAGACAAAGGTAAACCAGATACAAAATCCATGGTAACCCTCTCCCACTTCCATTTAGGGATTTTCAACGGTTGCAACAAACCAGAAGGAAACTGATGCTCAGCCTTAACTCGCTGACACACCAAACACTTGCTCACGAACTCCGCAACGTCCTTCTTCAAACCCACCCAATAGTACTCATCACGAAGATCACGATACATCTTAGTACTACCAGGGTGCATAGCAAAAGGACTACTATGACCTTCAGTCAGAATAGCACGCCTCAACTCAGCATCATTGGGCACTACTATTCGACTCCCAAAACACAGCACACCATCATCATTGAAACAGAAATCCGAAGGTCTACCCTCCGCGATATCCTGAACATGAGACACCAAGGAATCATCCAACAACTGCTTATCCTTGATCAACTGAACCAAAGATGGTTTCACTTGCAACTCAGCAACAAGACCACCATCTCGCGATATGCTCAAGCTAGCAAACATCGCTCTCAGCTCAACAGCTACCTTCCTACTCAAGGCATCAGCAACAACATTAGCTTTACCAGGATGATACTCAATCGTCAGATCATAATCCTTGAGCAACTCCAACCAACGTCGCTGCCTAAGATTCAACTCCTTCTGAGACATCAGATACCTCAAACTCTTGTGATCCGTGTACACATTACACTTCTCACCATACAGATAATGTCTCCAGATCTTCAGAGCAAAAACCACTGCAGCCAGCTCAATATCATGCGTAGGGTAATTGCGCTCATGCACCTTCAACTGCCGCGACGCATAAGCCACCACCTTACCCTCCTGCATTAGCACACACCCCAAACCAACATAGGATGCATCACTATAGACCACAAACTCTTTCCCTGATTCAGGCTGAATCAAGATAGGAGCTTGCGTCAAAGCCGCCTTCAGCTTCTCAAAAGCTTGCTGCCTCGCTTCTGTCCACTCATACTTAACATCCTTCTGCAACAGCTTCGTCAAAGGAGCAGCAATCTTGGAAAAACCATCCACAAACCTCCGGTAGTATCCCGCCAAACCAAGGAAACTACGGACCTCATGAACAGACTTAGGAACCTTCCAGCTCATCACCGCCTCAATCTTCTGAGGATCAACACGAATCCCCTCAGCTGAAACAACATGCCCAAGAAAAACCACCTCTCTTAGCCAGAACTCACACTTGCTCAGCTTAGCATAAAGCTGATTTTCCAGCAAAGCTTGCAAAACAACCCTCAAATGCTCTTCATGCTCCTCCTCAGTACGCAAGTACACGAGGATATCATCTATGAACACCACAACAAACTTGTCCAGGTATTCATGAAACACACGATTCATCATGTCCATGAAAGCAGCAGGAGCATTTGTCAACCCAAACGGCATCACAAGGAACTCATAATGCCCATACCTTGTCATGAAAGCTGTCTTAGGCACATCCACATCTTTCACCTTCAACTGATAATACCCTGACCTCAAGTCAATCTTAGAGAACACAGCAGCTCCCCGAAATTGATCAAAGAGATCATCAATCCTCGGCAAAGGATACCGATTCTTGATAGTCAACTTGTTCAGCTGACGGTAATCAATGCACATTCTCATAGTGCCATCCTTCTTCTTCACAAACAAGACCGGTGCTCCCCAAGGTGACACACTCGGCCGGATGAAACCACGATCAAGCAACTCTTGCAACTGCGTCTTCAGCTCCTTCAGCTCCTTAGGTGCCATTCTATAGGGAGTAATGGACACAGGAGTTGTATTCTCATACAGCTCAATTCCAAACTCCACCTCGCGATTAGGAGGTAAACCAGGCAACTCCTCAGGAAAAACGCCAGGAAACTCCTTTACAACCCTGATATCTTGCACCCTCAACTCCTTAGAGCTAGGATTCATCACAAAAGCTAGATAGGCTTCGCAACCTTGCCTCAGCATCCTGCTCGCCTCCAAAGAAGATACCACATTGGCAAGAAACTTCACATTCTCACCAACCACCACAACTTCATAATCATCTGCAAGCTTAAGCGAAACACGCTTATTCTCACAATCCACAACAGCACGATGCTCAGCAAGCCAATCCATACCAAGGATCACATCAAAACCATAGAAGGGCAACTCCATAAGATCAACATGAAAGACATGCTCTTGAACAACCAAAGGGCACCTTCCATACAACTTTCGAGTCACAACAGTCTCACCAAAAGAGCTAGTGACCCGAACACCAACATCCAAAGACTCAACAGGCAAACCAAGCAATTCAGCATGCTCACGAAGAATATATGAATGCGTAGATCCAGAATCAATCAAAGAAAGCAATGACAAGGACTGCAAAGTAAAGGTACCTGCAATCACATCTGCATCATTCCTGCCCTCTCTCTGAGCATACACCCTCGCTTGGCCTCCACCTTCAGGCTGAATAGCTACAACATGAGCTACCCCTCGGCCACCTTCCTCTCTCCTCTGGAAATTACCACGGCCGCGCCCACGACCTCTCTGTGGTGCAGTAACAACAGGAGCACGCACCTGCTCACCAGCCATCCTCGGACAATCTCGCCTCAAGTGGTCCGCAGAACCACAATTCCAGCACCCATTTCCACCAGCATTACCAGCCGCCACAACAGGAGCTTGTGCCACTCTCTCAGCACGAGGACAATCACGCTTCAAGTGACCACGGGAACCACAGATCCAACAAGCACTAGGATCAGCTCTAGCATAACCACCTCTAGCAGGTGCACCACCACCTCTCTTGGCTGAGGACTGATACTTCTGATCTCGTCCCCTCTTGTTCCGTCCACCACCGGAACCAAACTCAGCTGACCTCTTCCCAGCACTTGCTCCAGCACCTCGTGCAGACAAACCCAAGTTCATCTCTATGTCCTTGGCTCGACCCACCAAAACATCGAAATCATCATATTCAGTGGCCAGCACATACATCTTAACATCCGTCACAAGACCGTAACGAAACCTCTCGCACCTAGCCCGCTCATCAGGTATCAGCTCTGGTGCATACTGACTGAGCCGTACAAACTGTACCTCGTACTCAGCTACACTCATGCTCCCTTGGGTAAGAGACATGATTCCCGCTTTTTCTCATCCAGATATCTCACTCCCAGATATCTTCTTTTAAACACATTCTGAAAGAATGTCCAGGTAACATCAGCTTCAGCCATTCCAGAAATGGTAGTCGTCCACCATGTATAAGCGTCGTCCTGCAGCAAGGACACAACACAGCCCAGCTTTTGCACATCCGTGCAACTCATCTGACCCAAGATACGCTTGGTACTTTCCAGCCAAGCCTCAGAACTCTCAGCTGACAGACCTCTAAACTCAGTCCCTCCAAGACTGCACAGACGCTCCAAAGGCAATCTGACTCCAGCATCTCCCTGATGCCCAGCTCCCTGAGCTCCAGCTACTGCTGCTCGAAAAGCACCCGCAATAGCTTGTACCAAAACAGACATATCAGGCATAGCTTGCCCCTGACCAACCTCTGGTCCAGCAGCTCCAGCTCCAGCACCAGCACCAGCTGCAGTTTCAGCTCTCGCATCTCCAGCACCACCACCAGGCGGAGGAGGGGGTAACACAGCACTACCAGTGTGCTCTTCATTCTCATTCTCATTAGGAGCCGTAGCTCTCACATTACCTCTTAACTCTCTACGTGGTGCCATACTTTTACCATGCAATAACAATGCAAATAAAACAAGTCAGGCCCAGCAAGGTAAGCAATTCAAGTATTCAAGCTCAATTTTCATTCAAAATCAACATCATTACTTTAGCTTTTGTTTGGCAATGGGTACCCTCAACATGCAACAACAGAGCATACAACTCAACTGCATCAACACCTCAAGCCACTGAACATGCTTTCAAACAACAAGCATACAAGGCAAACATGCTTCAATCATGCATACATTCATTCCCAATTACTCGAGAACTCAGCTCTGATACCACCAAATGTAACCCCCTTAACCCGGCCTAGACGGTTGACCCGAATTAAGAAAGTCACACGGGGAAAACCAAAGTCAACCCGAAAGTCAACCTTGATTAACGACCCTTTTTTTTTCTTTTTAATCTTGTCTAGATGCACGTTAGACCTAATTGTGATCACACAAACATCATACCAAAAGATCACGAACATCAGAGATCAAACAGGGACCCAATTGAACAATTTACAACTTTAGGGACCAAATTGTAAATTCTGATAAATACAAGGACTTAACCCAACTTGAAGTTACCAACTTGAAATTAATCATGTTTCATACTTCTCTGCAAAATTTCAGCTCAAAAGGACTTCCCAAACTCATGCAATTGCACAAACAAGTTTCAGGACCAAAACGCAAACATTTCAAAACATATAACTGCCAATGTCAGCCCCCAACGGTCACCCGTTCCGAAACGGGAGACAGCCCGTTTTGAAACGCGGGGCCGTTCCGAAACAGGCATAGCCCGTTTCGAAACGGGGGTCTGGCAGAGGCCTTTCCGTTTCGGAACGGCCCCTCCCGTTTCGGACGCCTGGGCACGATTAAGGCACCCGTTCCGAAACGGTAGGTGCTGTTCCGAAACACCCTGCCCAGATTGCTCCAAAACTCTACTTTAAGCATGCAATTACACAACCAAACATGCTCCGATTGCCACCAAACTTTGCCAACATGCAAACCAACATATATATAACATATTAGCATCATCAATTCAACCAATCATCATCATATGCAAAAAGCCCCAATTCTATAGGCATGCTTCCTACACAAGCTAGACATTCAAGCACCAAACTTACAAGTCAAGCATATATGGTTCCAATTCAAAAGCCAGCAAACACATCAACATTTAACATACTTAGGGAGTCTCCAACACCTCCCAAAACATACACATTGGTCCCCCATTGCCAAATCACACAAAAGCTAAAATGTACTTATAAAACCTTCATACATTGAGCTTCACTTGAACTTGATTGCTTGCCCTTTCTTGCTGCCCTCAAGGTACTCTAATGCTCTGCATTATTGAATTAAAGAAAACGAAGAGAGCGTAAGCAAAAGCTTAGTGAGAAGTGCTCTTAAAAACCATCCAATAATGCAACTTAAAACATTTACAAAACATGCTTCAAATCCACATTTGCTCATGCTCAAAACCTTACTTAAAACAAGCAAATCCATGCTTCAACATAAACATTAAAAACAAGCATCTCATGCTTCATAATATACTTAACATGTCATATTGGCTCAAGTGATTCATTTCATTTCTTAAATCAAGTTCATCAACTTCCCAAGGACTTTTAAACACCTTGGCCATGGACTTTTAAACACCATGAAGTATCACATCAAGGACTTTTAAACACCTTGATCCCAAGGACTTTTAAACACCTTGGCCATGGACTTTTAAACACCATGAAGTATCTCATCAAGGACTTTTAAACACCTTGATCCCAAGGACTTTTAAACACCTTGGCCTATGGACTTTTAAACACCATAGAAAAGGATCACCTAAGGACTTTTAACCACCTTAGTGTCCACAACATGAACCATCCAAGGACTTTTAACCACCTTGATGTTCATAAGTAACAAGGCTCACTCAATGACTTTTAACCACCTTAGTGACCTTAACATTTTAAAACCTCACTTGCCAATATACAACATTTTCATCACTTACATCACTGTTTTTAAGCATAAAACCAAGCCATATTCATCATGCATTTCAAAGCATTAAACCACATCATTTCAATGTACAAAAGCAAGGAACTCCTACCTAGAGTTACCTTCAACATATGGCTTACATCAACAGCAAAAACCATGCTAAAACATGCTTCCAAAACAGTATGTAAAACATGCAAATAATCATTTTGCATCACAACAAAATCATGGCCACCACTAGAGAGAAATTCTGAAAACTTACACTCGAGCTTAGCAAAGTTGTTTAGACTTAAACTAAGCTCCCAAGACATTGGTTTCAAAGCCGAAAACCCAATTTCACTCACCGATTCCACTTCGCCACTTGCCGAAGCACGAATTCAAGCTTCCGGATCAACAACTCTTGGATCCAAAGATGCCTCCCCTGATTAAACACATTAAAGCAGAGGTTTAATGCATCATCAAGCATCAAAAGCTTCAATGAAAGCACTCAAACTCGCTGCTCTCACTCAACCTCCATTTTCGGCCACCAAACACAACCGAAAATGCATCCAAACCACTTCTAAACAAAGCCCAGCCATAAACCAGCAAAACCTAACATCCATCAACACCATATAACATCTAAAAACAACCTATTAACATCCTTATACCTCCAGCAACAACAGATCCACAAGATCACCACAAAAACATCCAAGAAACATAAGCTAAACTTAGGAAACACAACCTATCCGGAATTGCATCAATCAAAACTCATTTCCTTATCAATTTAGAGTTCATTTAACATCAAAAACACATCTCAAATCACAGATCAATCAGATCTAACGAAAATCATGAAAAATCATCAAATCTTGCATTTTAAGCCAAGATACAATTCCAAACTCAAAAGCCTTTAATTAAACATCAATTAAGAGTTGAGAACTTGGGAATTTTAGTAAAGAACTGATAGTTTAGAGGAGAAGGACGTTCTTACCTCCAAACTTGTGTTTCTCCACTTTTTGGAATGAAAAACCTTGTTGAAACACTTAGCAATTGAAGAGGTTTTGAAGATACAATGATTTGGAATCAAATGAGAGTTGAATGGAGGGATTTAGGTGAAGAAATCAGATCCAATCCTCTGGAAAAGTAGTGTTTGGTTTGAGAGAAAATGAGAGAAAGAAAGTTTAGCAAAGTTGGTTATAAAATCCAAAAATAGCCAAAATGGCTTCCCTCCAATTTTAATAACCTTTAAAATCAGATTTTAGACTTAAAATATCTTAGAAAAATCTGGAGAAATCATCTTTGGATTAATAGCCCCTTAAAGATTCAAAGTTTCAACTCTTTATAAAATAGTCACCAAACTTTCGAAAATTACATTTTGGTCACTAGCCAAAATGTCATACTTCCAAAACCCATTTTTCAAAATTGATTTCACAGTTCACTTAATTATATTAAAATATGATTTTAGAACATTGTTCCATATTTTTAATGCAACCCGAACTAGGCTTTCCTAATTTTACCTCTTAAGATTCGAACAGCACTTTGACCAAACCGGTCAACGCCCAAAACTTCTAAGCCCAAAACCGGGGCGTTACAGAGTTGGTTACGTGTGGGGAAGGGTTAGCACTCCCATCATGCCCGGAGATCGGTACCAAAACAATTGTTGCTTTTAAATGATGGAAATTATCTGAATTTAAAAAGACTTTAATTATGGGTTCTAGATTGAAAATTAGGCTTTAATCATGAGCTTTTTCAAATTGGTGGTATCGAATTAATCTATCGTTTAATTAAAAAGGATGACGGTACACCAGACCAAAGACTAAACCGACATCATATAAGACTGACTGTCGTGTTAGTTTAGGGTTCGAATTTCGTACGTCACCTTTATGCATGGTGCAAGCAGATAAATATGGTGCTATGGTCTTGTCCGTTTTATTTACGGATTTACCTTTAGACGATTCGAATTAATCCGTATCTTCGCGGGTTATCCAATAAGTTAGGCTAGTCGACTCGAATACGCGAATTAATAGGTATCTCCGTTTTATAATTAAAATTCATTAACATGCGAACTTAGCATTAAAAATCACATGAAATGACATTAAAATGCATGTCACAAATATATATATATATATATATTCGAACAAGAGAAGACAAAATATGCACATATTAATATAAACAATATGGCAAAAATAATATATTCGATATAAACATATATTAAGGGGACAAGAACGCATAAACAATAACACAATATGATCGAAATGACATGCAATATCAACAAAAATGCAAGATAAACAAAATGCTAACTGTAAGGGACTGAAAATGTAAATAAACCATTTTAAGAAAAATCAAAATGAAAGAACAGGGCTCGATCAAAAGACACGAAAAGATGTAGGGACCAAATCGGGAATTAACCCATCCTCAAATCAATTGAAAAGAGAACGGTGGCGAAATTGAAAATGTTTGAAAAATAACAGGGACTTCGGGGAGGGTTTTGAAAAGCGGAAGCCCTCCTCGCGTGATTTCGAAAATGCGGGAGGGTTTAAAAGGTTATTAACCCTATTTTAAAACAAGAAAACCTTATAAATACAAACTAAAAAACAGATTTGGCCCCTTTTACCATTTTTTAAACCCTAAATCGAGAGAGCTCCCATCCTCTTCTCTATCACCCTTCCAGCACCGTGTGGGTTCCGGTCGCCGTTGCTGGCGCCAAAACCCTAAAAAAACTTTTCTTTTTCTTTCCGAAACCAAAACAAGTCCAGAAACCTTTTCCTTCTCGAAACTAAAACCAAAAAAAATTTATCCCTTGAAATCGGACCCAAAACAGAAGTTAAAATCCCTTTTTTATGAATCCCGAAAATGAAACCCAAAAAACTTTCCACGCTATCGCCTCGCCGGCTCACCACTCGTGATCTTCAGGGAGATCAATGGGTTTATTACCGGCGAGAAGGCAAACGGACATGAAGGGAGAGGGAGAGACGCGAAAGGTAAAAAATTTCTCCTTTTCTGTTTTTTTATTTCCGGTTCGAAATGGAAAAAAGATAACAGTGCTGATACCTTCAAACTTTTCCTTGCTTGTATTGATATGAAGAAGATTACAAACTCTCTCGAATAACTCTCTGAATATCGAATGGAACCCCCTAATTCTCTCTCTAAAAAACTCTCTTCTGAAAAAAAATCCTCTCGAATGCTCTATGTAATTTTCGAATCCTCTTCCTTACATTGTATTTTGCTTCGGCTTTTATAGACGGAATATTACACCATTTTTGCATTTTCTAAAATATGAAATTGCTGGAAAAATGTTGTTTGTTGCTGGTAATTCTTGTTTGTATTCATGTCGGCTGAGATGTTTGTTTGTTGCCTCTGAGATTTTGTTGCCTTGTGCGTTTTGGCTCTGACATTTGTATTTTTTTGTTTGCATGCACTGCTGGAGAGGGGGGACCAGAGAGGCACGGGACGTGGCCCATTGCATGCCGTTGATGGGATCCGGACGGGCTTGGGGAACTCGAAGAGGCCGTCGGTGTACCGCACGTGTGCGTGGAAAGTTAAAACGACGCGCGTGAAGAAGCTACGGAGCCGCGCGTGCGGCGCGTGGGGCTCTAGAACCTTCTCCGTCTCAATCTCAGCCATCTGATGCTCTCCCAATCCAATGGTCCTGAGGGGTGCAGTGCAAGGGCTACAGCAGGGGGCCTCAATGGTTTCTTGTCTCGCGTCATCTGGACCGTTAGATCTGTCCCAGATCTAACTGTTGGAATGGGGGCGGCGACTGCAAAAACAAAGTTAGGGCATTAGGGTTTGTTTGGCAGATTAGGGTTTTCCTTAAGTTGGGCCCGAATTGGGCTATGTAAAATATATAAGACTTTGGGCTTTGATTATATTTCGGGCTTTTTATTTAATTGGACTCTTATTTAATTTGGGCTCTTTTTATTTTTTTGTTTTCAGATTAAATAATAATAATAATAATAATAATAATAATAATAATAATAATAATAATAATAATAATAATAATAATAATAATAATATGCTAAATAGTATTAATAATAAGATAATATAGAATATGGCATAGTAAGACAACAAAAATAGTAATAGCAAGGTAACAAAGATGGTAATAATAATGGATAATAGTATATAATAGTAAATAATATATATACTATTTTTAATTTTTTTCATTTCTTTTTTTTTTGGTTTTTTTTAATCACAACATATATATAATATCAAAGCCCATTACTAAAAGAAAAGAGGATGGGTTTAACACCCCAGACAAAATTAGTGATTACAGTTGCTTCAGAAGAATGTTCAGTTTGAGTGGTCAGATGCGAGACAACAAGCCTTTGAGAAATTGAAAGAAGCTTTAACCAATGCATCGATTTTGATTCAGCCAGAGTCGGGGAAGGATTATGTGATCTACAGTGATGCTTCTTATGTAGGTTTAGGTTGTGTGCTCATGCAAGACAGAAGAGTGGTGGCTTATGCCTCGAGACAGTTGAAGACTCATGAGCGTAATTATCCGACACACGACATAGAGCTAGCCGCAGTTGTGTTTGCCTTGAAGATTTGGAAACATTATTTGTATGGTGAGAAATGCACAGTGTATACGGATCACAAGAGTTTGAAGTATATCATGACACAACGAGAGTTGAACCTTAGACAGCGTAGGTGGCTAGAGTTGCTCAATGACTATGATCTCACGATTGAGTACCATCTGGGTAAAGCCAATGTAGTGACAGATGCTTTGAGTAGGAACGTAGTTGTTGAGTTGAGAGCCATGTTTTCTAGTTTGAGCTTGTCTGGTGATGGTGGTCTAGTGGCCGAGCTTCAGGTTAGACCTACCTTAGGCCAGTTGATTAGAGAGAAACAGATATTAGATAGATCTTTGGCACCTCACGTGCAAGATATAGCCGAGGGTAGACCATCGGACTACAGTTTCAGTGTTGATGGGGTCTTGTGTTTCAGAGATAGGATAGTTGTGTCAGATGACAGTGATTTGAGACGTACTATCTTGACTGAAGCACACAGTAGCCCGTTTTCTATACACACCGGTAGTACAAAGATGTATCGCGATTTGAAGAAAGAATACTATTGGGTTGGTTTGAAGAAAGACGTAACCGACTACGTGAGTAAGTGTATGGTATGCCAGAGAGTCAAGGCAGAACATCAGGTTCCATCGGGTTTGTTGGAACTGTTGAGGATTCTGGAATGGAAATAGGAGTATATCACCATGGATTTCGTTTCGGGTTTGCCTTTGACTCCTTCGAAGAAGAACTCAGTTTGGGTTATAGTGGACCGTTTCACAAAGTGTGCTCACTTTTTAGCTATTAATACGACTTACTCCTTAGATAAGTTGGCCGATTTGTACATTAGTGATATTGTGAGACTGCATGGTGTGTCGAAGTCGATTGTGTCAGACAGAGATCCGAGATTTATAGCCTGATTTTGGGAGTGTTTGCATACAGCTTTGGGTACCCGATTGAATTTCAGCACGTCATATCATCCTCAGTCAGATGGTCAGTCAGAGAGGGTTATATAGATTTTAGAGGACATGTTGCGTTGTTGCATCATTGATTTTTAGGGTACTTGGGAGAAACACTTGTCGTTGGTCGAGTTTGCATACAATAACGGTTTTCAGTCGAGCATTCAGATGGCTCCGTATGAGGCATTGTATGGTAGAAAATGTAGAACTCTGATTTGTTGGGCTGAAGCAGGTCAGAAGTTGTTACGGATACCAGATTTGCTTAAGGGGACTACCGATAAGGTGAAGTTTATTTGTGACCGTTTGAAGGCAGCTTCGGATAGGCAGAAGTCCTATGCCGATTTGAAGAGAAAAGAAGTTGAGTATGCCGTAGGAGATAGAGTATTCTTGAAATTCTCTCCGTGGAAGAAGGTTATGAGGTTTGGCAGAAAGGGGAAATTGAGTCCGATGTACATTGGGGCGTATGAGATTGTGAAGCGAATCGGTCTGGTTGCTTATCAGTTACGTTTGCCATCCGAGTTAGAGAAGATTCACAATGTGTTCCATGTTTCGATGCTTCGTAAGTATAGATCAGATCAGCCGCACGTTATGCTTGTGGAAGAGATTGAGTTGAATCCAGATTTGACGTATGATGAGGAACCAGTTGAGATCTTAGCCTCAGATAGCAAAGTGTTGCATGGTAGATCGATTGAGTTGGTCAAAGTGAGGTGGCAACGTCGAGGTGTGGACGAGGCCACTTGGGAGAGAAAGAAGGATATGGAAAGGTAGTTTTTGTATCTCTTTCAGTCAGGTAATTTTGAGGACGAAATTTCTTAAGTGGGGGAGAGTTGTAACACCGGAGTTTAGGGGTCGGGAGTTGAGTGTGTGAATTGGGTTCGAGTCGTTGGGCTCGTTTTAATTAAAATGGGCTTTGCTTTAAAATTAAAAAGGGCTTGAATTTCACTAAAGGAAAAATTGTAATTTTTAAATTAAAGGAAAAAGATGGGTAAAAAGGGGCTTTTGAAATGTTCTCTTCATCTTCTTCCTTTAGTTTTTTTCACGACACTAAAACCTCTCTCAACCCAAGTTACTATTCCATCAAAGTTCTTCACGTTTTCAAGAGCTCTCTTCAAGGTAAAATCGTTTTTGACTTCTCCTCTTTATTTCGAACGTTCCCATGGTTTTATTTTCGCAAAAACACCATTTTTGAGGTTTTCAAGTTTTCAAGTTTTAAAGAAAAAGGAAGAAGCTTTAATAGGTTTTTGTTTGATTTTCGATTTGTAGAGTTAAGGTATGTTAAACTCTTGCCCTTAGGTGTATTATAAGTGAAAATGGTGGGGTTTTGATGAAAATCCCGAAATGGGTTTTTGTGGGTATTTTTAAGGGTTGAAAACTTGGGTTTTTGAGGTAGTTTGGTGTAAGAGAGTTGGGCTGATGATATAGTGATGCTTGAGGGTTGTTTTGAAGGTGTTTAATGATGATTTGGGTGTTGGAATTGATAGTTTTCTGTTGGGTTGTGTGTGAGCTCGAAAATGGGATTTATGTGTTAGCTTTGGCTTGGAAATGTTGAGAAATGGCTTTGTGTTGTAACCTGATTTGTGACAGTAGTTTCGTGGATGATTTGTGTAGTAATATGTTGTTTTTGATTGATTAGAATCAAGGGAAATCATTGGAGAAGCTTCAGGCTCGATTCCGGGAAATTTGGAGGCTTGATTCGGCTTTCTCGGTTTGCTTAAGGGTGTTCGGTGAGTGGTTTGTTTAAAATGGTTTTAAATTGGTTCAAATGTGTGGTTGAGGTGTTGGATTGTGCTTGGTAGGTCAATCCAAGGTGGGGATTAAGTTGGTAGCTTAATCTCTTGTTGACTTTGTGAGTTCTTGCTTAAAGTACATAATTGTAGACTTGTGTAGTATGTGTTAGCTATGCATGTTGATATATATACATATTGATGTTGTTTGTTGGTGTTGATGTGTGGTATTGCATGATTGTGAAATCATGGTGAGACTTGCTTAGTATAATTGGCACTAGTTGTAACCCCCTCGTCTCGGTCTGGCCGGATGACCGGTCCGAGTGAGCCACACGGGGAAAATCGAAGCGAAACCCGTTAAGGTTCCCCCTCGGTTAGCAACCCTATTTTTTTCTTTCATTTTAATCCTGACTAGAGGCGTATTAAATCATAAGTGATCAAGACAGCGGAAAACATTCATAAGAGAAACACATTCGAAACACCATTACACATTACAGTCCATTTTAAGCTTATAGGGCAGGCTGTATCGATACTCCAATCAAGGGTATCGATACGCCTTGACGTGGTCAACCCAAACAGTCAACTCGAGGAAGACCGTATCGATACAGCCCTTGGGCGTATCGATACGCCCTCTTTGGTCAACATCTCGTGGTCAACGAGATAAATCCGTATCGATACACCCCATCACCGTATCGATACGCCAAAAACTCCCCAATTTCTCAGAATTCCAGTAGCGAAAAAGGTATCGATACCCCCCCCCCACCCCCCGTGTATCGATACGCCAAGCCAAAACTGAACTCTGCAGGCAAGACCGTATCGATACAGCCTTAGGCGTATCGATACGCCTGCTCTGTAATTGCACAATTTTCATCTAGGTGACCTCAAACACAACTCTAGATGCATCGTCAGACTCTCCTGCACATACAATCATTCAAGCAATCATACTAAAGCCCAAGGAAGCAATCAAACATGAGACAAGACATCCATACATGGCATTCCAACAAAAGGGCAAACTTAGCACTTATAGGTTCATGCCTTAGAACAAACAAATAAGCATACAAGTCATGCATCATAAGCAGGCTATACAAATCAAACAAGACATCCAAAGCCACACCACTTCAACATACAACAAGGCATTTAAATCAATAACACCTATCCCATTGCTTAACTATTACAATCTACAATTTAAAGATCATACATTGAGCTAACCAATAGCAACATTTGGAGGCCTTTCCTTGCCCTTGCCACCCACAAGCTATTGAACTGCATTGTGGAACAAAAGAGAGCGTAAGCATAAAAGCTTAGTGAGGGTAAGCTCATAAATCAAACCTTCGACAATGCAGGGTCCAAGCACGAGCTACAACCAAGATTAAATGCATGATCTTACCTTCGATCCACAAAATCCGAAATGAACATGATGCATGAACATATAATCAACATTATGTCATGCTCAACAACTCATAAGCTCAACTTACCACGATACATAATTCAAAGCATTAACCACATCATATACCAATTCGTAAAGGGCATCACATTTTGTATCATATAATCATATATGCATAATCTCATATTGGTATACACATACAACCTCTTATTGGCACCTAGCTATGACTCGAATACGTGGATAACTCGTTGGAACGCATTTCCAACAACAACATTATCTCGGTGGGATTACACTCATCACCAGTCCTTGCATGGGCGGGATTCCACTCATCACCACATGCCCTACGGATGGGATTCCACTCATCATCACGTAGAATATATATAAATTTCCGGTGGAATATTACATCACCGTACTCCTCCTTGGTGCCTTAACGCCACCAAGGCCACGTACGTTTTGACTCAATTTGTGTGCACACTCATCCTAATGATCGATCATTGTACCCAAGCATACTAGTGCCAATATAAATCAAATTCCACAACCTTTCACAATATCAATTTTAATATAATTTCCGTGCTTAGCACGTACTCACTATGATACTCCAAAATCATGCAATCCACATCATAACCTCATTTCACAAACCAACACCACATGTATATCATCCAAACAATTATCACATCATATATTCACATTATATTTGTCATCAACATGCATATAATCAATACATTAAGCCATACTTCCACATACATGTGTATCACATTATACATAATCATCATAAGGCACAACGATAATTAAAGAGTACATCCAAGGTCTCTAACTAAAGCTTAGGATTAGGCTACCATCCTAATCCTAACTCTAGGTGGGTCTACCAAGCCCAACCTAGTTCACATGCTTGAACCAACCACTTAAAACCATTTTAAAAACATTAACCACTCACCGACAATTCCAAGCTCAACCATACTAGCCGATCAAGCTTCCAACGATTCCGGATTTGTTCCCGAGGCTTCAGCAACACAAAATCTCACTTCTAATCACCTCAACACAATCAAAACAACCTCAAATCAATTCACCAATTAATGTAGCAAACCCAGAACACCATTCAAGCAACAAACACAATAATTCAAGCAATGAACAACCCCCAAAAACACCAAACCCGAGCAGCCCTTATACCCAGCCCAAAACTTGTGATTTCAACACATTTAACACTTCCAAATGCTTCCAAAACAACCCTCAACTAACATACTAACATTAGCCTTCCATTTCCAACATAAAACACACCCAAAATCAACCTTTAAACCCTTCAAAAACTCCATTAAAACCCAAATTCGGGAATTCTTATAAAACACTCTAAAAATTACATATATTGAACCATTTGATTCATAAACATCATATCTAACAATAACAAACCAAAAGCTTTAGTAAAAACCCATAAAGCTCTAACCTTTAGCTTGAAACTTTGAAAAACCCAGTTTCCAAAACATTGATGAAAATGAAAACTACTTGTACTTTTGAAGAGAGGAAGTTGAATACAAGTCGAAAACGAAATTACCTTTCAAAACGCACCAAAGATGAAGGTGTATGGTGGTGGAAGAGTGAAATGGAGATGGATGCTCTCTTTGTCGTGAGAAATGAGATGGGAGAGAGGGGGAAGAAGATGACAAGGGATATTTTAAACAAAATGGGGTTTTAATTGAAAGTCCATTTAATTACATTTTTGCCATTAATGAGGATAGCTATCTCAATTTCCAAATTCCATGGGATTGGGCTTTAAAAATCAAAACATGTCCAACACAAATTATTTGTTTTGAAAACCCGAGGCCCAAAATAATATTTTATTATTTTTAAATTTTCAAACCGAAACCTGAACCATTATTTTAATATTATTTTCACCCGACCCCCAAACCCGGGCGTTACAACTCTCCCCCACTTAAGGAAATTTCGTCCCCGAAATTTATCAGACAGGAATAGCCACTGAAACATGCTCCTCCACACTTTCCTTCTCACCACAACATACTAACCAACTCGGTAGACTTACCCCACAACGTTAGCTATCTGATGCTAAGATCTCAACTAGTTCCTTCAAGGCATGTCAATTTAAAACTCAACTCAATCTCTTCAACAACATAGCACGGGACAAATCTGACTCACACTTCTGAATCACAGATACGCATGACACATCCCAAACCCCTTTCTAATTCTGGTGGTAACTGCAACAATAAATAACAGAACTAGCCCGATTCTCAAACTCATGCAGCACTGTTTGAATACTTGACCCATAACCTTCTCTAACTGACCATCTGAATTCAACAGGTAACCAAACACTATGCCGACTTCTTAAAAAAAATCTAGTTGAAATCTCGAATCTCTACTACCCCCTTTCATTAAGAACCTTCCACGGATGTAACAAACTAGAAGAAAACTGATGTTCGGTCTTGACACGCTGGCAAAATACACACTTACTCTCATACTGAACAACATCATCCATCAACTCGATCCAGAAGTACTCATCTTCAACCCACAATGCGTCTTCCCACTACCCAGATGCAATACCAACAGACTATCGTGTGCTTCGGCCCAAAATAATACGTCTCAAAACATTATGTCAATCGGTACAACTATTCTGTCTCTGAAAATACAAACTCTATCATCTCTGAAACTGTATTCTGAAGGTCTTCCTCCTACTGTGTCTTGCACGTGAGGTGCCAAGAACTTGTCTTGCAATTGTTTCTCTTCAAGCATTCTGACTTAATGTAGGTTCAACATGAAACTCGGCCACAAGAATACTATCATTCGGTAAACTGAATTCGGCAACTACATCTCGCAACCCAACTACTAACCTAACAACAAATATAACTCGGTACATCGGTTACTACGTTGACTCTCTCTTCGGAAGGTGCTCAGTCTTGAGATTACGGTCTTCAAGCAATTCTAGCAACTCATGTTGTCCAAGTTTCAACCCTTCCTAAGTCGTCTAACCTTTCAAGTTCTGATGATGTGTATATATTGTGCATTTCTTACTGTACAGCTTTGTCTCTAAGTCTTCGAAGCAATTACAACTGCAGTTAACTCTATGTCTAGTGTCGAATAACTCCTCTCTCGGTCTCTCAACTATCTCGATGAACAAGTCACAATCTTCTGTCTTGCATAAGCACACAACCTAACCCTACATGTAACACATCACTACAGTTCACAAGTTCTTTCTCTAGTATAGGCTGGATCAAGGTCGAAGCTCTCTTCAAAGTTTCTTTCGGTTTCTCAATGGTTCAATGTCTCGCATCTAACCTCACAAACTGAACATTCTTCTGTAGCAACTTGTCAAAGGAGCAGCTATCTTCAAAAGACTATTTACAATTCTCTGAAAGTAACAATGCTAGACCTAGGAACTATAGATTACTGTCACGGTCTTCAATTTCTTCCAACTCACATCTTTTTCTGCCTACTTGGGATTTACTTTAATACACTCGGCTGAACTACAAGTCCTAGGAGAACATCTTCATTAACTCAGAGTTCACGTTTGCTCAACTTGGCATACAACCGATTCTCTAATAAAATCTACAATACTAACTCCAAAGCTTGTCATGGTCTTCTTCGGTACGTGAATATACCCATGTATCATCTATGAGGACTACTACAAACTGATCAAGGAGTTCAGGAAACATTCTGCTCAACATCTCTATGAAAGTAACTAACACAATAGTCGAACAAAACGGCATAACTCAGAACTCAGAGTGATCACATCTTGCCCCGAAAGCTGTCTTCGGTACATTAACTTCTCTCCCATTCAACTGGTAGCAATCGGATCCCAAATTAATCTTCGAAAAGACTGAAGCACACACTAACTGATCAACAAATCACTGGCACTCGGAAACGGATACTAATTATTCACTATCAATTGTTTCAATCGTCTGTAATCTAAACACATTCTCGTATTGCCTTCTCTCTTCTTCACAAATTGCACTGTCATACTCTAAGATGACGTACTAGGCCTAATGAGTCTAAGGTCCAACAAGCTTCGTAATTGATCTTTCAATACTCTCAATTCTTCTGGAAATCATAAGATACAGAGCAATCAAAACGGGAGCAAACTCGAAGACGGTATCAATAACAAACTCCTCTCCTCTATCAAGAAACAAACCGGCAATTCTTCCAAACACTTCTAGGAAAAGAAAACACAAACTATTCTAACATTCTGCGGTCTACTCTTCATTCCAAAAATCAAATCTATCACAAATGCTGAGCAAGCCTGTCAACTAAACTCAATCAACCTCTTACCTCTAAAGCTGGATCAACATTCAATAAGAAGTTCACATCCTCACCTACTACTACAGTCTCACAAAAATTTGCAACTTCGGGGGAATTCTCTCTTCGTCTCAACGTACACCCTAACTCAGTGCTCTACAAGCCAAACCATCTCTAAAGGTACATCAAAACCGTAAAAAGATAATAACTTCACATCTACTGGAAACACGTAACCCTGAACCATCAATAGATATCTCCCGTATAATTTTCTGACCACCACTATCTCACTAAAAGGTCTAGTCACATGTGCCCTTACGTCTAGATTTCAACAAGTATGTCTAAATTCTTTGCATGCTCACACAAACAGACGAATCTGCAGAAATTGCAACTTCACAAGTACACAGTTGTTAGTCTTCGGTCCTCTTGTTCTCAGACTGGTTCTTCAACAAAATCTGACTCTTCTAGACTGTTCTTAGATCATTTCGAAACTTCAAAAACGTAGTTCTGAGCACACACAGACAACCATACTGAAAGCAACTCAGACGTACACTGGCCCAATCGTACAGATCGATTCCCATTCACGGATACCGATCGGCTGTCTTGTATCAAAATCATAGGCTGAACCCCAAACGACCACTAACTAACATTCTTGAGTTTCAGATTACTCACACGAGAATTTTACCCTGATCTCACCAAAAGAACTAAGGTACTTATACCTACCTCTAACACCTCACCGGACGCGATCAAACTTTGCATGCTTGCTAACAACATACAGAAGTACAGACTCAGAATCAACCGGAGGAAACAAACTTAATATTGTACCAAGGGCTTATCTGATAAAACATCGACACCACTCTGACTCCCACTCATAGGCCTTCACTTCTTTTCACCAACTAATACCAGAATCGGTCTCATCGTCCCTCACCAACAAGAATCAACTCACATACATACTGACATAAACAAACTAATTGTACCTCCCCTCCGGTACATCCGTACTTCCCTAACTATAGCAATGATCTTCATCAACAACATCCACATTCTCAAAAACCACAACTTTTACTTACCGAAAAGCAATAAATCAACAACAACAACAACAGTAAATTAACATACAAACTGGGTTAGCAAAGGAAAGAGTCCAAGTGGCTCAAGTATGATTCCCTCACTTAAAAATCTCTTTTTCGATGTAATAGTAGCAATGGGACTCTACTAAACATATTTCCAACAAATCAACACACATACATGCTCAACCAAGCATATAACAAGGCATACTTGCTAAACACGCCAGCATACGCGTACGATCAAACAACATACATTCTCAATCAAACAATCATACATCACAGCATACACGGATAACAAGCAACATGCTTACATGGCAAGCAAACACCGTGCACATCAATCGCAAAACACAACTTACCTTACTTACCTGCCCAAGGTCTCGGTAACCTTAGGCTCTGATACCAACAAATGTAACCCCTTCGTCCCGGTCTGGCCGGATGACCGGTCCGAGTGAGCCACACGGGGAAAACTGAAGCGAAACCCGTTAAGGTTCCCCTTCGGTTAGCAACCCTATTTTTTTCTTTCATTTTAATCCTGACTAGAGGCGTATTAAATCATAAGTGATCAAGACAGCGGAAAACATTCATAAGAGAAACACATTCGAAACACCACTACACATTGCAGTCCATTTTAAGCTTATAAGGCAGGCCGTATCGATACTCCAATCAAGGGTATCGATATGCCTTGACGTGGTCAACCCAAACAGTCAACTCGAGGAAGACCGTATCGATACAGCCCTTGGGCGTATCGATACGCCCTCTTTGGTCAACATCTCGTGGTCAACGAGATAAACTCGTATCGATACACCCCATCACCGTATCGATACGCCAAAAACTCCCCAATTTCTCAGAATTCCAGTAGCAAAAAAGGTATCGATACGCCCCCCCCCCCCGGTGTATCGATACGCCAAGCCAAAACTGAACTCTACAGGCAAGACCGTATCGATACGGCCTTAGGCGTATCGATACGCCTGCTCTGCAATTACACAATTTTCAACTAGGTGACCTCAAACACAACTCTAGATGCATTGTCGGACTCTCTTATGCACATACAATCATTCAAGCAATCATACTAAAGCCCAAGGAAGCAATCAGACATGAGACAAGACATCCATACATGGCATTCCAACAAAAGGGCAAACTTAGCACTTATAGGTTCATGCCTTAGAACAAACAAATAAGCATACAAGTCATGCATCATAAGCAGGCTATACAAATCAAACAAGACATCCAAAGCCACACCACTTCAACATACAACAAGGCATTTAAATCAATAACACCTATCCCATTGCTTAACTATTACAATCTACAATTTAAAGATCATACATTGAGCTAACCAATAGCAACACTTGGAGGCCTTTCCTTGCCCTTGCCACCCACAAGCTATTGATCTGCATTGTGGAACAAAAGAGAGCGTAAGCATAAAAGCTTAGTGAGGGTAAGCTCATAAATCAAACCTTCGACAATGCAGGGTCCAAGCACGAGCTACAACCAAGATTAAATGCATGATCTTACCTCCGATCCACAAAATCCGAAATGAACATGATGCATGAACATATAATCAACATTATGTCATGCTCAACAACTCATAAGCTCAACTTACCACGATACATAATTCAAAGCATTAACCACATCATATACCAATTCGTAAAGGGCATCACATTTCGTATCATATAATCATATATGCATAATCTCATATTGGTATACACATACAACCTCCTATTGGCACCTAGCTATGACTCGAATACGTGGATAACTCGTTGGAACGCATTTCCAACAACAACATTACCTCGGTGGGATTACACTCATCACCGGTCCTTGCATGGGCAGGATTCCACTCATCACCACATGCCCTACAGATGGGATTCCACTCATCATCACGTATAATATATATAAATTTCCGGTGGAATATTACATCACCGTACTCCTCCTTGGTGCCTTAACGCCACCAAGGCCACGTATGTTTTGACTTAATTTGTGTGCACACTCATCCTAATGATCGATCATTGTACCCAAGCATACTAGTGTCAATATAAATCAAATTCCACAACCTTTCACAATATCAATTTTAATATAATTTCCGTGCTTAGCACGTACTCACCATGATACTCCAAAATCATGCAATCCACCTCATAACCTCATTTCACAAACCAACACCGCATGTATATCATCCAAACAATTATCACATCATATATTCACATTATATTTGTCATCAACATGCATATAATCAATACATTAAGCCATACTTCAACATACATGTGTATCACATTATACATAATCATCATAAGGCACAACGATAATTAAAGAGTACATCCAAGGTCTCTAACTAAAGCTTATGATTAGGCTACTGTAGAACGTGGCAATCGATCGAATAAAACCAAGAGGGGGGTGAATTGGATTTTTGAAAGTTGCGGCGGAAGCTAATTGCAAAGATAAAAATTGCAAAGCGATTTAGAGTGGTTCGACTTTCTAACCAAAGTCTACATCCACTACCTTAGCGTCCACACTAAGGATTTCCCACAAATTCACTAATTTGTCTTTCCTTTAAGGACAAGGAGTAACCTTACACACTTCAATAGACTTATACCCCAAAGTCTATTGAATCCTATCCCAAAGTTGGATACAAATGAGCAAACTAGAAAATCCTCACTAGGAAAGTGTTTGCAAAGTTTAAGCTCTCTCACACACCCGAATAAACACTAGCTCAAGAATTACAACGAAGAACACTCTAGTGTTTTTCAAGAAAGATTGAAAAATAAGCACAAAATGATTTCTTGGAAGCTTGAATGTTTGTATTTGCTTTCTTGATGTTTCTTGATGATCCAATGCTGCATTTATAGTGTTGTTTGAGCATCTAGCCGTTAGGAGCCTTTGAGGGGTCTTTGGAGCCGTTGGGGATGTTTATTATTGACTTTAAAAAGCTCCCCTGCACTTAAGTTTCGAAACCTTTACCAAGGGTTTCGAAACTTTATAAATAGATTTGAATATTATGACCGTTACAGGCCAAAAGTTTCGAAACCTTTACCCAGGTTTCAAAAACAGAGTGCTTCTGCCCAGTATAGTTTCGAAACTTTTAGATAGTTTCGAAACTTTCCTTCCAAAATGTATATTTTGGGCATTTGTTGACTTTTAAAAATGTAGTTCGATATACGTATTGAATCGAACTTTTTCAAAGCATTTTGTCAAGTTAAAATCGAGTTTTTGACAAATTTATTTCTTTAAAATTACTTTACAAATTTTTACAATTTAGTCCTCTAAAAATTTCTTTTAAGTTATATCAAAATCAAAATAAGTTCAACAATCTCCCCCTTTTTGATATAACAAAACATTTTTGTAAAAATTTGTTTTTGAAATAATTTGTTTAATATTTCAAATCTTTTTCATAAGCTCCCCCTTAATAAATGTCTTCATGAAAAATTTTAAAATTGTAATTTTAAAGACATATGAAATATTTGGATAAAAACTTTGATAAAAACAAATTTGCTCCTCTTAATCTTTGGTTTATCTCCCCCTTTTTGATATAATAAAACATTTTTGTAAAAATTTGTTTTTGAAATAATTTGTTTAATATTTCAAATCTTTTTCATAAGCTCCCCCTTAATAAATGTCTTCATGAAAAATTTTAAAATTGTAATTTTAAAGACATATGAAATATTTGGATAAAAACTTTGATAAAAACAAATTTGCTCCTCTTAATCTTCTCCCCCTTTTTGTTATAGCAAAAAGGATAAATGGCTACACAAGCAACAAAAGCGTTAATAGAAATATTCAATATAATTCAATAGCATATCATCCATAAAGCATATCATTCATGAAGCATATCATCCAAGATTTATAATCCAACAAACTAAAATTCATAGAAATATTCAATCAAAGAGCATAATATGTCTTAAAAATAAAGACTAAAGCGTAAATCAAAATAAGTCTAAAAATGTATCAATAACATCATAAAGTCATATAGAATGCAAATATAAACTAAACATCATCCTGAGGCATCTGTGGAAAAAAGTGAGTATGGACATCGTGCATGTCATGCTCCAACGATGTAACTCGATCATCTATGCCACGAACGCGATCGTCTATGCCACGAAGGTGAGCATCTAAGCTATCAAAACGCGTGACCATAGTCGCATACATACTCTCTAATGTAACCGGTGCCGGTGCCGGAGCTAGTGGAGCCTCTCCAATAGGATCCTCATCATCATCAAACTCCTCTCCTCTATGAACCCAACCGTGATCTCCATGATACCATTGGGCTTTGTGACAAGATTTAATGTCAATAAAGCTCTTGTTCTTAACATGTGGATCTAAGGAAGTGTCAATATTGAGCTTCCTAAAAATATGGCTAAGAACATTCCCATAAGAGAGAGAGAATGAGGTGGGATTATGAACGATTTTGATGAGGTTGAGGAAAATGATGGTAGCAATATCGGGACGAGTCCTATCACGATATTGGCGTAGCCACCAATAATCACAAGCTCGCATACTAGTGGCTTTTCCGCCGGAGGGACGGAAGAACCAAGTAGTAAGGAGTAAAAAGAGGCGCTCCTCGAGAGGAAGGTGCGTAGGACTACCATCCGGGAAAGCGGGAATGTTATGAGCTACGTTTTCATCTAAACTACCATCTAAAGGAACACCTAAATGATCAGCTATTATTTGAGGTGTTATATCGAATTCGGTACCCATAAGGTAAGAACGGATACCTAAGATGGTGTTTCGATCCCTAGGTGATCGGATAAAAGAGGCATTGGCAAAAAAGGCACGAACTAATTTGCGATGGGTGTAAGGAGGAATGTTTAGAAAATCAAGCCATTTCCAATCGGCAAATAGTTCAAATAGATCAAAATTAAAATCTGGAGAAGTAAGAAAATCAAAATCAATAGTTCTTTCTTCTCTTACTTTTTTATTTTCATATATACTTTGATATTTATCTAGGTTATCCGAATCCCTAAAGCAACGATCCTCAAATTGAGGATTAGGATTAGAACCGGAATTTTGACCGATTTCATTGCGTTGACGTTTAGCTCTAGGAGGATTGGTTCTAGGAAGGATTACTCTAGGAGGCATGATTTTTGGCTAGTAAAACTTTGGTTGAGGAATTTTATCAAACACTTTGTGGGCAAGAGTTTAAAGGTGTTTAAACAAGAGATTAACCAAGAATAGGTGATACCTCCTGCAAAACATGACATATATAGCAAAAATATCAACCCACATTGTTCTAAAATTCTCTAAAACTTGATTCCCTAAAAAATTTATAACCCTAAAATTCTCAAAAACTTAAAGAAATTGAAGTTTTAATGAAAAATTACCTCAAATACTTGATGAAGATGATGATGAAAACCCAAAAGTTTGATTGAAACTTGTAGTTTTGAGCAAAGGTTTTGAGGAATTTGAGAGAATTTGGGTTGTTGGCCGTTTGATATTTGAAGGAATGAGTTAGGGTTTTGAGAAAATTTTGATTTATAAGCAAAAACTCGTCCGAAACAGGCCTGCCTTTAATGAAGGTTTCGAAACTTTGGGAAAGTTTCGAAACTTTCAGCCTAAAGTTTCGAAACTTTTGTTAAAAGTTTCGAAACTTTTGCCTCCAGTGGCAAAAGTTTTTCTGGGCACCCTAAAAGTTTCGAAACTTTGCTAAAGTTTCGAAACTATCTGGCCAAGGTTTCGAAACTTTGTATAAGTTTCGAAACTATTGGTTCCAGTAACTAATATGTTTCTGGAAAAACTATAAGGTTTCGAAACTATGAGATAGTTTCGAAACTTTTCCCTGTATTGTCTTAGAAATCATCAGATTTTGCCTCAAAATTGTTTCTAAAAGCATTCTAATATTACTATGATAATTATCAACATTAAAGACCATATTTGAACTAAAATCAAAGAATTTTACGCTTATAGTTGGATTTAAAAGTGACTATCTTAATTAAGGTCACAAAAAAAATTTTAAACAATTAAGCACATAATATTGCTAATATTTAAGGCCTAAATATAAACAATTAACACATAAGGCCAAATATTGAGCAAACATGCAAAACATAACTCCCCCTCACTAAAAGCATTCATACAACATATGGGGAACCTCAAACATGTTTCAACACAAAATATTCATATAAATTAACATGTAAGAGTAAATTTTGCATAAAATAGTTACCACTTGAACCAAGATATGTCGATTGAGCTTCTTCAAGTGTCCTTCCATTTTGTGTGTCTAGAGCTTTCAAGTTTCTTCAAATTTGCATATCATGGCTCCAACACACCTACAAAAAGGGAACTATGTATGTTTTGGTACCCAAACTCTTTTGGGTCCATAAGAGTTAGTTCCTAGTAATTTAGTCCCTTTGGGTATCCATTTTGACAATAGATTAAAATCTTTGTTAGCAATGAGTCCCTTTGGAACCCAAATGCTCCTAATCATCTTTCGATTAGGTGATCTTTGTCTATACCCTTGAAAGTTCTTTCTAACATAGTTGGTTTTTGAACTTTCACATTTTTCAACTAATTTTGTCCCAACTTTGTTGAAAGAAGCTTTAAGATCATCAAGTTCCTTTTGATGATCTTCATGGACCTTTGAAAGTAAGTTTTGCAAGTCTTGATTTCTCTTTTCAAAATCTTTTATTTGGACTTGCAATTCCTTGATTTTACTTTCAAATTCCATATTAGACTTAGAGAGAGAGTCATTTTCATTTTTCAATTTTGAAGTAATTTTTCTATTTTTCAAAATTAACTTCTCATACTCTAAGGCTAATTCATTATAAACCTCTTGCAATTCATCAAAAGTATAATCAAATGAATAGGATGAATTAGAGGTTACCATTGAGTCATCCTCGATAGCCATAAGACACAAGTTGGCTACTTCATCTTCATCCTCGTCGGATGATTCGTCATCGCTCCAAGTAGCTACATGAGCCTTGTGCTTCTTCTTCTCATAGCTATTTTTCTTTAATTGAGGACAATCGAACCTGATATGTCCCGGTTTGTTGCACTCATAGCAAGTTAGAGGATCTCTCCCTTTGTTGCTTTTGAAGCCCTCTTCTCTTTGGAATCTTCTTCCTTTGTTGGTCAACATGAAGTTTTTGAATCTTTTGGCAAACATAGCCATCTCTTTTTCTTCATCTTCTTCACTAGAATCATCATCCTTTTTGGATGCTTTAAGAGCAAGACCAACTTTCTTTTTCTCCACTTCCTTCTTCTTTTCTTCCTTGCCCGTTGACATCATTTCGTGAGTAAGCAAGGAACCAATAAGCTCATCCAATTTGAGAACTTTGAGGTCCTTTGCTTCTATTATGGCGGTTTTCTTCGAATCCCATGAATCGGGAAGAGAGTAGATCATCTTCCTCACAAGTTTGTCCTCGGGGATTACTTCTCCATAACCTTTCAAACCATTTACGATCACGGAGAATCGATCGGACATGGCTTTGATGTCTTCCTCGGGGTCCATCTTGAAGTTCTCATAACTTAGATTGAGGAGCCCGATTTTGGTCTCCTTCACTTGATTTGTACCTTCATGTGTAACTTCAAGTTTGTCCCAAATTTCTTTTGCATTGGAACAAGATGACACCCTTCCATACTCGTCCGGGCCAAGGGCACAAAAGATGAGATGCATAGCCTTTGCATTTGTTGAGAATCCCTTGTCTTCTTCAACGCTCCATGATTCAATATTGCTCGTTGGTGCTATGTATCCTCTCATAATGATTTTCCAAGCTTCAAGATCATAAGCTTGGATGAAGAGCTTCATGCGGTTTTTCCAATACGCATAATTTACTCCATTGAAGAAAGGCGGTTTGTTGGTGGGTTGAGAGTCTCCCCAAACTACAATATTGGAGGTGGATGCCATGGATGACTTTGTGGATGATTGCACACTTCTTGGATCTTTTTCAAGAGGTTGTAAGACATTCTAATGAACCAAGCTCTGATGCCAATTGTAGAACGTGGCAATCGATCGAATAAAACCAAGAGGGGGGGTGAATTGGATTTTTGAAAGTTGCGGCGGAAGCTAATTGCAAAGATAAAAATTGCAAAGCGATTTAGAGTGGTTCGACTTTCTAACCAAAGTCTACATCCACTACCTTAGCGTCCACACTAAGGATTTCCCACAAATTCACTAATTTGTCTTTCCTTTAAGGACAAGGAGTAACCTTACACACTTCAATAGACTTATACCCCAAAGTCTATTGAATCCTATCCCAAAGTTGGATACAAATGAGCAAACTAGAAAATCCTCACTAGGAAAGTGTTTGCAAAGTTTAAGCTCTCTCACACACCCGAATAAACACTAGCTCAAGAATTACAACGAAGAACACTCTAGTGTTTTTCAAGAAAGATTGAAAAATAAGCACAAAATGATTTCTTGGAAGCTTGAATGTTTGTATTTGCTTTCTTGATGTTTCTTGATGATCCAATGCTGCATTTATAGTGTTGTTTGAGCATCTAGCCGTTAGGAGCCTTTGAGGGGTCTTTGGAGCCGTTGGGGATGTTTATTATTGACTTTAAAAAGCTCCCCTGCACTTAAGTTTCGAAACCTTTACCAAGGGTTTCGAAACTTTATAAATAGATTTGAATATTATGACCGTTACAGGCCAAAAGTTTCGAAACCTTCATAAGGTTTCGAAACTTTCAGGCCAAGGTTTCGAAACTGTTGCGTGTAAAAGTGTCTATCGCAATGTAGTGCAAGTGTACACGACGCAAGTAGTAAAGTGATACTAGAGTATCGGATATCGTCTCCACAGGGACTGGGCTAACCCTTTCCTTTGCTATCTGCACAAGGGGAAAAGAAATAGTTTAAGATTTTGTCACGAGAAATATAAAGTAAACTTTATCAAGATAGAGAGAATGGGCTGGTATTGAATTGCTCAGTAGTGCAGGTATTGCATTGCTTAGGAACTCCAGTCCTGTCGTCGCGCCTGTCGCCGACAGCACCTGTCGCGGCAGCTGTCCGTTGGCTGTCGCGGCAGCAGACACACCAACTCCGTACTTCAAGTTTGGCAAGAATCCCAGATCTGCCTTGCCCTATCCCTAGGCACAAGTCTGTCGATGAACACGTCTTTGACGATACCTCCCGGCGTGAATCGAAGGATGAACACCGATGTGTATGAATTCTTCCTTAGCCACTTAACCTCGCCCTATCCCTAGGCACGAGATGGTTCAACTATAAACTAGAGAACGCGCTCTTATCTCTTTCGTATACTTAACTCTCCCGATGCTAAGTAAATGGATAACCTCACAATGCTCTCCCGATGCTCTTGCAAGATATTAAAACCAAGATAAAAGAACTTGAAGTTTATTTTATTGAACTAAAAAATCCTAAAACAAAGCAACCCTTACAACTACTTTACAAAACAACCCGTAGCCCTAGGGGGGATTTAGAACATATCGGTGACAGGTAAACGGCAGGGGGGTTTTGGTTATCGGTTATGGGGTTAGAATCCGGGATCTCCCCTCCTAGGTTAAAACTATGCCCTTATATAAGCTTTGGGCTCAAGTTATCTAAGGTAATAAGGATTACAACTTTAATTAAAAGTAAGATTCTAATAAAGACTTAATCTCTAAGTATCATACTTTGCAGCCGCCATCCTTGTTTCTAGGAATTTACTCTCCTTGAGCTTTGGCTTGTCATATCTTTTGATCCGGGGCTTGGAAAAATATTTGGCTTTCACACGACAGACGAGCAGATTTTTCTCTATCTATCGAGGTCCACTTTACTTTTCCTCTTCATAAGGTTGCTGTCACCTTGCTGTCACGACAGGTCCATGACAGGTTCGTCTTCTTCGGCTGCTTGTCCAGTTCAGCTCTTCTGCTTATCTGCCCTGGGCCTGCCTTCATCGTCAACCATGGCAGATACCTACAAAAACAGCAATTTTTAGTAGAATCTGCGCCTTTTAATATATTTGTGATGTTTTGCTGTAAACTGACCTAAATGCAATGAATAATGCTTGAATGCAGCAGAAATATGGGTTAAAAAATGTGTAAATAATAGAACTTTTAAACACTCATCACACCCCCAAACTCAAGTTTTTGCTTGTCCTCAAGCAATTAAGACTTAAAAGAAAAATGAAAACAAGAAAAAATTTTGTGTTGGCCTTCAAACAGTGAACTGTCCCTTACCCGTCGCTCGTTCTCTATGGCGGCAGCAACCTGTCGGAAAGGTTAGGATCTGTCCAGAATCTCCCTATAGCTCTCGTGCAGTGTGTGCATGCTTGTGAACAGTTATATGCTAAGACTCTCTTAGTTTCACTAGAATATTCAACTTCTTAACTCGAATTTTTATGCCAAAGTTTTTTTTTTTTTTTTTTTTTTTAGAAGGCACATTTTCATGCTTCTTTTTCTTCTATTTTCAAGCTAAATTTTTCTAGAGCCAGTTTTGGGCACCTCTAGTTAGCTTCCTAGAGCCGGTTTCGGGCACCTCTAGGTTTTTGTTTTTCTTTTGCTAAACTTCTTTCCTAGAGCCAGTGTTAGGCACCTCTAGGGGCTATTCAAGTTCTAAGCATCCTATTCTAGTTTGGCTAAAAGAAATCTAAGCGATATAACAGTCACAAAAGTGTTTAAGTTTTCAGAACTATAGAAAGGCTCTAAACTTCTCCTTAACATGTCCTAAAGATGCTGCCACGACAGAGCCATCATGACAGGTAAGTTAACTTCACAGTTTTAAGCCAACAGTTTTATATTTTCTGATTTTTTTTTAGAGAACTTAAATAAATAAAAGACACAACAATTAATAAAAAGACTTAAGACTCCATTAATGATGGAGGGTTGCCACCCCCAAACTCAAGGGTTGCATTGCCCCCAATGCAAAATGATATGAAAAATAAAATAAAGAAAAAGTACATCACAAAATATAAAGGCATGCAGCAATAAGAGGTAAAAACTTAAATTTTAGTCGCTGCCTCGCTGCTGCTGCTGACACGGATCTGATGGGGGCGTCTGGGCTGTGGAGGAGGCTGGGCAGGTTCAGGGGCAGGTTGCTCCACGACCTGGATGTCGGAGCTGCTGCCTCTGAGAAAGTGGAAGCAGCATTGCGTCGGGTTTTCCCGTTAATGCTGTAACGGCAGGCGTGAATAATGGAGCGGCAGATTGGATTTAGCGTGTCTGACGCGTTTACACGCATTTATTCGTCTGTTACGCGTCTGCCGCACGCTTCTGCGTCTGCCGTGTCAGTCTGTTGACAGCCTGTCATATCCGTCCGCGGCGGCAGCCGAAACGACAGGTTTCCATAAATGGGCTTCAATGGGCTGATGGATGGGCGGTGGGCTTGGGTCACTTCTCCTTTTCTTCTTGACTCCTTTATTTCCTAAAAACATAAAAATAGAAAAACATTATTCGAATAAAATAAACCTTATTTCCTAATAATAAATAAGTAATAAAAATACTCCCTGTTCTATCGATGCTTGAGGGGTTGTTTCCGGTACTTCTTGAAGTCCATCTGTACCCTCCATCTGGTGATTTTTCTCATGGTGGGGGCTCCTTTCTTTCTCTTCCCTTTGTAGTCCATGAAGTCCTCCCTTCTTGGTAATGTTTCTGAGGGCATGAATATATGATTAGAAAAAATCAGATTGACATTCGGCCACAAACTTACCTTGTTTTCATTGAATGTTGTTGTGGTTGAATGTTGCCCTTGCTGTCGTGTCTGCTGCTGTGACAGGCAGTTATTTTGACAGCCTGTTGTCAGGTTACTTTGCAGGTCAATGGGACATTGGTAATTGCCATCGCTCTCTATACTAAATTCTATTGACCACTCGTAAATCTCCATCAGTAGAGACTTTGATGATTCTATGTCCACCGGCTTTGGTTCCTCTAATACCTGCAATGGAATTGGTGAGTTTTCATATAATTCAAAAGGTTCGTTTATTACCTGCTCATATTCCATCGGCGAGGCATTGTCATTGGGTAGCTCTTCTAGGTGGTCGTGCGAGTGCCATGACAGGGATGGATGTGTGCAATCTTGGTTAGGCATAATCGAGGTCGTGGGTTGAGAGTTTGCCTCTGATGTGGTTGCTGCTTCAGCATCAGTTGCTGTCGAGGCGGAAGTTGCTGTCGAGGCGGCAGTTGCTGTCGAGGCGGTAGTTTCTGTCGAGGCGGCAGTTTCTGTCGAGGCGGCAGTTTCTGTCGAGGCGGCAGTTTCACTAAGCATTGTCGCGGTGTTGCTCCATTCCGGCTCTTCGGTCATTGCCATGGCATGTTGTTGCTCAGACTCATCATATGTTGGGTATTCCTTCACATGGGCATCCTCGTCGTCTTGCCTCAGGATTTCAGGTTCATCTGTGGCATGAATGAGGACTGGTCTGCTCAAGAGTTCATCCATCTTGGCGATACTTGCTTTCGTAGAGGCTGACACTTTTTGAGAGATTGCCAAGAAGGCTTGCAGTGTGTCTTCTAAGGATTTTGACTGCTCTTGAGGATGATGACATTGCCAGGGCAGGTCGGGTTCTGCAGCAAAACTGTCATGATATAAAAAAATTTGTGGGTTTTGATCGTACCATAAAAAAATTTGCTGCTGCGGCATCGGCATTTGCTGCCCCTGTTGCTGCCACGGCTGCTGCCCTGGCAGCATGTCTTCACGGTAATTGCAAGAACTTTCCCACATCAACTCTCGAATGGTTTTTCCTGGCATGTTGATGCCCTTGAACCTGTATTTTCACCTGAATTTTTTTTTTTGTTAAAAAATAAAAGAAAATAAAAAAATAAAAAATAAAAGAAAAGAAAAGTGTAGAAGCTAGGGTAAGAGTGTGTTGCCAGTCCCCGGCAGCGGCGCCAAAAACTTGTTGCGTGTAAAAGTGTCTATCGCAATGTAGTGCAAGTGTACACGACGCAAGTAGTAAAGTGATACTAGAGTATCGGATATCGTCTCCACAGGGACTGGGCTAACCCTTTCCTTTGCTATCTGCACAAGGGGAAAAGAAATAGTTTAAGATTTTGTCACGAGAAATATAAAGTAAACTTTATCAAGATAGAGAGAATGGGCTGGTATTGAATTGCTCAGTAGTGCAGGTATTGCATTGCTTAGGAACTCCAGTCCTGTCGTCGCGCCTGTCGCCGACAGCACCTGTCGCGGCAGCTGTCCGTTGGCTGTCGCGGCAGCAGACACACCAACTCCGTACTTCAAGTTTGGCAAGAATCCCAGATCTGCCTTGCCCTATCCCTAGGCACAAGTCTGTCGATGAACACGTCTTTGACGATACCTCCCGGCGTGAATCGAAGGATGAACACCGATGTGTATGAATTCTTCCTTAGCCACTTAACCTCGCCCTATCCCTAGGCACGAGATGGTTCAACTATAAACTAGAGAACGCGCTCTTATCTCTTTCGTATACTTAACTCTCCCGATGCTAAGTAAATGGATAACCTCACAATGCTCTCCCGATGCTCTTGCAAGATATTAAAACCAAGATAAAAGAACTTGAAGTTTATTTTATTGAACTAAAAAATCCTAAAACAAAGCAACCCTTACAACTACTTTACAAAACAACCCGTAGCCCTAGGGGGGATTTAGAACATATCGGTGACAGGTAAACGGCAGGGGGGTTTTGGTTATCGGTTATGGGGTTAGAATCCGGGATCTCCCCTCCTAGGTTAAAACTATGCCCTTATATAAGCTTTGGGCTCAAGTTATCTAAGGTAATAAGGATTACAACTTTAATTAAAAGTAAGATTCTAATAAAGACTTAATCTCTAAGTATCATACTTTGCAGCCGCCATCCTTGTTTCTAGGAATTTACTCTCCTTGAGCTTTGGCTTGTCATATCTTTTGATCCGGGGCTTGGAAAAATATTTGGCTTTCACACGACAGACGAGCAGATTTTTCTCTATCTATCGAGGTCCACTTTACTTTTCCTCTTCATAAGGTTGCTGTCACCTTGCTGTCACGACAGGTCCATGACAGGTTCGTCTTCTTCGGCTGCTTGTCCAGTTCAGCTCTTCTGCTTATCTGCCCTGGGCCTGCCTTCATCGTCAACCATGGCAGATACCTACAAAAACAGCAATTTTTAGTAGAATCTGCGCCTTTTAATATATTTGTGATGTTTTGCTGTAAACTGACCTAAATGCAATGAATAATGCTTGAATGCAGCAGAAATATGGGTTAAAAAAGGTGTAAATAATAGAACTTTTAAACACTCATCAGAAACCTTATGAAGGTTTCGAAACCTTTACCCAGGTTTCAAAAACAGAGTGCTTCTGCCCAGTATAGTTTCGAAACTTTTAGATAGTTTCGAAACTTTCCTTCCAAAATGTATATTTTGGGCATTTGTTGACTTTTAAAAATGTAGTTCGATATACATATTGAATCGAACTTTTTCAAAGCATTTTGTCAAGTTAAAATCGAGTTTTTGACAAATTTATTTCTTTAAAATTACTTTACAAATTTTTACAATTTAGTCCTCTAAAAATTTCTTTTAAGTTATGTCAAAATCAAAATAAGTTCAACAGCTACCATCCTAATCCTAACTCTAGGTGGGTCTACCAACCCCAACCTAGTTCACATGCTTGAACCAACCACTTAAAACCATTTTAAAAACATTAACCACTCACCGACAATTCCAAGCTCAACCATACTAGCCGATCAAGCTTCCAACGATTCCGGATTTGTTCCCGAGGCTTCACCAACACAAAATCTCGCTTCTAATCACCTCAACACAATCAAAACAACCTCAAATCAATTCACCAATTAATGTAGCAAACCCGGAACACCATTCAAGCAACAAACACAATAATTCAAGCCATAAACAACCCTCAAAAACACCAAACCCGAGCAGCCCTTATACCCAGCCCAAAACTTGTGATTTCAACACATTTAACACTTCCAAATGCTTCCAAAACAACCCTCAACTAACATACTAACATTAGCCTTCCATTTCCAACATAAAACACACCCAAAATCAACCTTTAAACCCTTCAAAAACTCCATTAAAACCCAAATTCGGGAATTCTTATAAAACACTCTAAAAATTACATATATTGAACCATTTGATTCATAAACATCATATCTAACAATAACAAACCAAAAGCTTTAGTAAAAACCCATAAAGCTCTAACCTTTAGCTTGAAACTTTGAAAAACCCAGTTTCCAAAACATTGATGAAAATGAAAACTACTTGTACTTTTGAAGAGAGGAAGTTGAGGACAAGTCGAAAACGAAATTACCTTTCAAAACGCACCAAAGATGAAGGTGTATGGTGGTGGAAGAGTGAAATGGAGAGGGATGCTCTCTTTCTCGTGAGAAATGAGATGGGATAGAGGGGGAAGAAGATGACAAGGGATATTTTAAACAAAATGAGGTTTTAATTGAAAGTCCATTTAATTACATTTTTGCCATTAATGAGGATAGCTATCTCAATTTCCAAATTCCATGGGATTGGGCTTTAAAAATCAAAACATGTCCAACACAAATTATTTGTTTTGAAAACCCGAGGCCCAAAATAATATTTTATTATTTTTAAACTCCTTCCGGGGGGCCCGAGCCATCAGTGAGATACCACAAACCGAAACCCGAACTATTATTTTAATATTATTTTCACCCGACCCCCAAACCCGGGTGTTACACTAGTTAATTACCGAGTATAAATGATCGATTATTAGGATGAGTGTGCACACGGTAAGAGTCAAATTCGCGCGTGGCCTTGGTGACGTGTAGTCAGCAAGGAGGAGTACGGTGAGGTAATATTCCACCGAAAAATGTTACCATGTGATGATGAGTGTAATCCCATTCATGAGTGAAAACGGTGATGAGTGTAATCCCATCGGAAGGTAATTGTTGTTGAGTACGTTGGGGGTGAAAATCCCAACGGAAGTTATCCGCATATCCGAGTAAGCTAATAGTTGCCAATATACTTGTTCATGTGTGGTTGTTGTGTAAGATATTTGTTATATCTTGTTTTAGCATAACATGAGGTAAGATGCCATGTTCATGCATTCTCTTAACGTTTGGCTATGTTGCTATGTTACCGTAGATGTATGCCTTGTGAATGTCTTAAGGATATCATGCTTTGAACCCTGCATTGTCGTTGTTTTGTTTTAGAGCTACCTCACTAAGCTTCTAACTTACGCTCTCGTTTTCGACAATGCAGATCATTAGTGTGGAGTTAGCAAGGAGCAAGGAAAACGCATCCAAGCTTGTTATAGTTACTCAAGTATGGTTTTATGGAATAATGTAGTAGTTTAGCAATGAGGATGCTACGTGTTATAGGAACATGTGTTAAACTCCTATTTTCGTTAATGTTTTGTGTTGTGGATTTGTAAACCATGTTCTTGAGATGTCTAAGTGTTTTGTTTTAAGAGCATGTAACCATGTTTTATGCAATGCTTATATGGATGTATGTTTCTTTGAATGAATGGCCATGTTATGTGTTTGATTGTGCTTGAAGTAGGGTGTAATGCCTCTAGATTAAGTGTATGTTTGTTGTTTCGTGTTTCTTGTGGTTTTGGGGTATGTGTGGGAAAATTTGGAGATGCAGAAAACTAATTTCAGGGTCACACAGAGTGCATGCGTTTCGAAATGCTCGTGGCTGTTTCGGAACGGGTGTAGCTCCAGGGATACTCGTATCGAAACGGGGGTGGTGTCGTTTCGATAATATTTGACAATGTGAGTGCCCATTTCGGTACGCGTTTCGATACAGTTTGCCTCTGTGAGTGCCCGTTTCAGAACCTATTCCGGAACGCTTTGTTACTGAAGACCCCCGTACTGGAACGGAGTGGACCGTATCGGTACGACATGGTTTGGCTTTTGAACTGGAGCCCGCATATCGAAACGGGCAAGCCTGTTTCAAAATGCAGGTCTGTAAATTGGGCTCTTTAGCATCTTTAAAGGTTCTCGGATGTCGTGTTTTAGTCCCGTTGTTTGTATGCTTCCGTGTTAAGTTTATATGCATCGTTGGTGAATTGTTTTGGTTTCGAATGCAAGCAATTGGACATAACATGTTACTTGGTAAATTTAAATTACCTTACGTTCTGTTTGCATCGTCCCGTTGTCTTTTCCGCTTTCGTATCTCACATAGGACTAAACGATACATTTAGACAAGATAATTAAAGAAAAAATTTCTAGGGCTGTTAATCGAAGTGGAGCCTTAACGGGTTACGCTTCGATTTTCCCCGTGTAACCTGCTCGGACCGGTCGGTCGTCTAGCCCGGGACGAGGGGGTTACAATGTGTAAAATCCTTCTTTGATTGACATTTCAAGCAGACTTTCTCGATTAACAAAATCGAGAAAACACTTTGCATTCAAGGGGTCAAAAGCATTTCCCCCAAGTTTCTCCTCTTGATCAATAACCATATTGGTGCCTCCAATAATACACCATTTACATTTCGGTAAACATCTCAAACTTCCAAGGTTTTCCCAGAATGATCTTTTCTCTTCATGGTAAGGAGCGTACATAAAGGTACACCACCATTCTTTGCCATTCTTGAAAGTTAAAGAGGTATCAATGAAATTTTTGTTTGATTTTTGGACTGAAATGGAGACATATTCCGTCCACCATAGAGCAAGAACTCCTGCTATTCCACTTGGGTCAACGTAAAAAGCCTCATGAAATTTGAATTTCCTCCTGACCTTTTCCATATAGTTTCTCTTCTTCATTGTCTCACTAAAGAAGACAAGGCTAGGTTGGTATTTAAAAATAGTGTCATTTAGGGTTCTAAAAGTGTTAGCAATTCTAAAACCACTAACATTCCAAGCTACAACAGCCATGAATCACTCAGAAAGGAGAACAAGCCAGACACCAGAAAAATCACAAGGCGCATATTCAAAGAAACACCAAACCCACTCAGAGAAAGACAAGCAAGAAAATCCTAAAACCAGGTGTAACGACCCCTTTTTGAAAACATTTATAGGTATAAAATGTAAGGTGTGAAGAAATTTTAGAGAAATTAGAAAAGAGATTTAAAAGGGGAAATTTTAGATGAATGGAGAAATTTAAAAAAGATTTAAAGTAGAAAAGAAAGTGAATTTTTGAAATTGAGGGTTAAAAATGAATTTTAGAAAATAAATTTAAAATTGAGGGTGCTTTAAAAAGGATCGGTTAATTGAAAATAGAAGGGTGATTTTGAAAATTGATTTAGAAAATTTAGGGAATTTTGGATAAAAATGGATTTTAAAATAGGTCAAAAATTTAGGGAGTCGTCACCGGTCACTTTGAAATGGTAGACCGGACACCGAGAAATAGAAATCAGAGATTCGAAAGGGTTCAGAAGTCGGTTACCCGCGAGGAAGGGTTAACACCCTCGACGAGCCCAAAATTGGTACCAAAACTTTACCGCTTAATTAAAATCAAATTTTACGAGTTAAAGTGACAATTTTAACTGAAATCTGGTTATGCGCGCGAGTAAATTTTGAAAATTCTGATATTCGAGAGCGAACGCCTGAACCACCACCACTACGACTGGTACTGGCCTCGTTTGCTTTCGAATAAAAGGACATCGCATTTAAAAAATAAAAAAATATATAATTTTAAAAAAACTAAACGCATCAATATATAGACATACAAGGTTGATGACCTGAACTATGGTCCACGACGCCAAAGGAGTCGATATCCGATTATTCGGAAATGCTTTCCCATGCGGTCACTGGAAACGCAAGTTAATAACGAATAAATTGAAAAACTTAAGAAAAATTTGGAAATGGACCGGATCGAATGAAAACAAAAATTAAAGAACGATAATTAAATAAATCATATATATATATGAATATATACGCACGTCAAAAGATATATAATAATACTGTACATACACGTAATTAGGGCTGTAAATGATACGAGACAGATCGCAAGCTACTCGAGATCGACTCGGTCAAAGCTCGACTCGATTGGACTCGACTCGAACTCGAACTCGACTCGAGTTCTTAACGAGCCGAGTCGAGCTACTCGATACTCGACTCGAAAAGCTCATGAGCTACTCGAAAAAATAATATTTAAATATATATTTTTTATTTTTAAAAATAATTGATTAATAAAATTTAGTTTTAAGTTATTTAATTTTTAAAAAAAAATATTCTAGTAATAATAGACATAATATTTGAGATTTTCAATCTTGAATCGAGCTCCTACATAAGTTTGAGAATATTTCGAGTTCGAGCTTTTCGAGTTCGAGCTTTTCGAGCTTTTGGAATTCGAGCTTTTCGAGCTTTTGGAATTCGAGCCTTTCGATTTTTCGAGTTCGAGTTCGAGTTTCATTTTTGATTTCGAGTTCGAGCTTGAGCTCAATAAATTTGAGCTCGCGAGCTTTCGAGTCGAGTCGAGCTCAGCTTCGAGCTTTTCGAGCTCGAGTCGAGCTCAGCACTACTCGAGCTCGACTCGGCTCGTTTACACCCCTACACGTAATATATAAGGTATAATCTATGTAAAACAATATATAACATATATAGATATATAATAAATATAAAAAAAAATTGTAACTACCATAAGCACTTAATAAATACGTATATTATAAGAAATAATAATCTCATGACATAAGTTATATATATATATATATAACGCAGACATACTACTAAATAAAAAATATATAATACTCATATATGCGCATATGGGTAACCGATTATATTATACTATAGAATAATATATATATATATATGAAGTGACAACGCATGGAGATATATATATATTATAATAGCACTAGTATGGGAAACCAATCAATATGTACATATATAGATTATATTATTGTATAGTTGTACGCCATATACATGGGTAAAGCACAAAAAAGGGTAATTTAAAAATTCAGATACAAATGCTACATCAATTCATGTGCATAAAAGGAAACGAGCTGAAAAGAATCATAGCATTAATAATGAAACACAATAAACAAGGTAAAGAAAGAAATAATAATTAACGATAAAAAGCTAATATGGGGGAGGAAATCAGGAGTTGGAATCACGGGATTCGAGTAAATTTTTTTTAAAGAAACCGAGAGAATCGCTACCGTTGTAGCCACCGGTGAACAGCACCGGAAAATCGTCTTGGCGAAGCTTCTTTTCCTTTACTCTTTTTTTTTAAAAACAGACAGTAACCCCAAACCAAAAGAGAAAACCTATTTCTGGAACTTTAGATCCGAACCAAAAATGATATATATATATATATATATATATATATATATATATATATATATATATATATATATATATATATATATATATATATATATCCAGCGGAAACGGGGCCCTGGTTTCCGATTCACCCTCCACAGAGCTCGCGCTCCGAAGGCTTGTTACCAGAAAATGCGGAACTCCGGGAACCGGAGTCTTTGAAGGTAAACACCTCTCTTTCTCCCTTCTCCTTTTACGTCGTTTTTTTTATTTCCTTCTTATTTGCATGTAGTGAAAAATGCTAAAAAGAGAAAATACCATACCCTTGAGAACTAAAAAAAAAAAATTCTTGTGTTGATGTTTTTGCTGCCAAACCCCGATCTGCCGTTACAATAGTTTGCATTTCGGCTTTTATATTACCGGATTACAACTTAAAAAAGGCAAGAGGGTTTGACTTTGGGGCTCGTTTTTGTCCCTGTTATCTCTGATTACTGTTGTTGCTCTCTTACTCTGGTGTTTGCTCTCCGCCTTGTTTTGTTTGCTGTGTTTTTATTATTTTTTTTTATTTTTTCTTCATTTTTCGCTTCAGATTACTCTGGTTTTTGTCTGCCTTGCCGGGAATGCCCTAAACGGGAGGGACATGGCCGGTTGTTGTCGTGGAGCGGCAGAGGCGTGTAGATGAAACGGCAAAGAGGATCTAGCACGCGCGTGGAGGGATTCGAACGGACGCGCGTGATATCTGGGGAACTGACGCGCCGGCGCGTGGGCATCTGGAAAGAAACGCGTGGCCCGTGTGATTCTGGAAAGTTCTTTTGAGTTTTTATCGGGGTTGTTGGATCGAGCAGCGATCAACGGCCCATGTTGAGGCGGCTCGGGACAAAGATGGACTCTCTTAGGGTTTCTCCTCTGGAACTCATCTGGGCCGGTGATCCAGAACCGGATCCAACGGTTCACGTTGCTGGCGCTGTAACAAATGAAAGGGCAATTAGGGTTTCTTGCAATATTCGGCCTTAAGAGGCTAGTTTGTAACATACATCTTTTGGGTTTTTTTGTATATTATTTGGGTATTTCGGGCTGAGTTGTACTTGTCTTTTGGGCCTTGTTATTTATTAATGGGTTGTATAGATGGACTTTTCATTATCATTAATAAAATGGGCTTTTGTTATTTATGTTTATGTGATAATAATAATAATAATAATGAGGCTCCCGCACCCAAGGGCTTGGTTCACCCGATGGTGTGCGAGGCTCTTGCACCCAAGGGGTTGCCGTCAGCCGTCGTGTCCCGGTTCAGGAATTTTAACCCGATTCTCTTTTGAAGCTCGCGCGAAACGCGCTATCGGACGGGCTTGCCCCGTCTCTTAGGATCGACTAACCCATGTGCAAGTGCCGTTCACATGGAACCTTTCCCCTCTTCGGCCTTCAAAGTTCCCATTTGAATATTTGCTACTAGGGGTGTTCATATCCGGGTACCCGGATTTTCGGGTACCCTAAATTTCGGGTACCCGGAATTTTCGGGTACCTAAAAGTCGGCCCGTGACCCGGCCCATAAGAACTGGGTACCCGCAAAATCGGGTACCGGGTACCCGGTTTATTTTTTATATATTTTTTAAATTTATTTTAAAAAAAAATAGATAAGAAACACATAAAATTTCATGATATGTATTTCAAACACAAAAATTATTGATTTGTAGTTAGTTTTAAGAGAGAAATATTTGGATATATATGTATATATTTTAAAGTTTATCGACAAAAGAAGGTATTAACAATATTAATCTCGATCATGATTTTTTTTTCGACTCTCATATTGACAAATTAATATAAATATTTTTGAAAAATTATAAACTTAAAAGTATATAATACAAGTATAAAAAGAAGTTAGGGATTTAAAATTAATTTTAAGGAAAAATAATAAGAAACATAAAATGAAAATATAATTTAAAATATAAAATATATAAATATTAAGTTTAGCGGGTCGGGTCGGGTACCCGGTTATAAAAAAATTTCGGCCCTGACCCGGCCCAACTACCCGGAAAAAATTGCGGGTCGGGTACCCGGCCCGAAAAAATCGGGTACTTTAATATAAATACCCGGTAAAATTAAATCGGGTAGACGGGTCGGCGGGTTGGGTAGTTCGGGCCGGGTATTTTTGAACACCCCTATTTGCTACTACCCCCAAGATCTGCACCGACGGCCGCTCCGCCTAGGCTCGCGCCCCTGGTTCACCCCGATGGTGTGCGAGGCTCCCGCACCCAAGTGCCTATCCTCCCGATGGTGACCGAGGCTCCCCCACCCAAGGGCCTGGTCCACCCCGATGGTGTGCGAGGCTCTTGCACACAAGTGCACATCCTTCCGATGGTGACCGAGGCTCCCGCACCCAAGGGCCTGGCTCACCTCGATGGTGTGCCGCAATGCTTCCGCTCATCTAGCCAAGCCAAGACTTGACTTTAAGGCTTACTTGGTCCCTTTCGAAATCCTTTCCTGACCAAGTGCCGCACGTGCTAGCCATAGCGAAAGCATTTGCCAATGATGTTTTCATTAATCAAGAACGAAAGTTGGGGGCTCGAAGACGATCAGATACCGTCCTAGTCTCAATCATAAATGATGCCGACCAGGGATCGGCGGGTGTTGCTTTTAGGACTCCGTCGGCACCTTATGAGAAATCAAAGTCGAAGTGTTCGGATCGCGGCGACGTGGGCGGTTCGCTGCCCGCGACGTCGCGAGAAGTCCACTGAACCTTATCATTTAGAGGAAGGAGAAGTCGTAACAAGGTTTCCGTAGGTGAACCTGCGGAAGGATCATTGTCGAAACCTGCACAGCAGAATGATCCGCGAACGTGTTATAAACAAACAACGGGAGGGGGTGCGGCGGCAGGCCACGCTTTCACGGTTCGTATTCGTACTGGAAATCAAAATCAAACGAGCTTTTACCCTTTTGTTCCACACGAGATTTTTGTTCTCGTTGAGCTCATCTTAGGACACCTGCGTTATCTTTTAACAGATGTGCCGCCCCAGCCAAACTCCCCACCTGACAATGTCTTCCGCCCGAGAGATCCCACTTATCCTACACATCTCAAGTCATTTCACAAAGTCGGACTAGAGTCAAGCTCAACAGGGTCTTCTTTCCCCGCTGATTCTGCCAAGCCCGTTCCCTTGGCTGTGGTTTCACTGGATAGTAGACAGGGACAGTGGAAATCTCGTTAATCCATTCATGCGGAGCACGCCGAGACGACATGTGCTGGGTTCCACGATCGAGGCGACGACGTCAATAATAATAATAATAACCTTAGTAATAAATTGTAATAATACTTATTATAATAACAATAAATAATAATAATAATAATAATAATAATAATAATAATAAATAGTAATAATAAACCAACTTAATAATACTATTAGTGTAACAATAATAATAATGAATAATAATAATATAATAGTAATAATAATAACGAATAGTGATGAACAACAATAATAATACATAATAATGAATAAGTGATAACAAACATTAGTAGTACTATATATGTATATATATTGTGTTTCATTTTTTTTCCTTTTTTTATAAATTTTAAGCAGCCCATTACAAGCCCGAAAACATAAAAGGAATAAGTTTAAAAATCAGGACAAAATTAGTGATTACAGCTGCCCCTCTTTGCTTATGCTTGTGCAACAAGGATAAAGCAAAGATCATAAGCACTAATTTTGTTCCACTTCCCTATTGGATGCAGGTGATCCTTTACGCCACTGATGACGAGACAAGACCGGGAGATGAGGTTGGACCAAGATACGACTCCGACGAAGAGGCATGATTCGAAGAGACACGATCCGAAGAGCTGGTGGTGATCAAGCTACGACTTTGATGAAAGAGGCATGATCGAAGATCCGCTACGCCATCAACGGCAAGACAAGATCCAAATAGAAGGGTTTATCAAGCTACAACTTTGATGAAGAGGGCATGATCTGAGGTTCGCTACACCATCAACGGTAATACAAAACCTGAAGAGAAGGGGATCCGATACCATCAACGACAGGAAAAGATCCAAATAGAAGGGTTGATCAAGCTACAACTTTGATGAAGAGGCATGATCTGAGGTTCGCTACACCATCAACGGTAAGACAAAACCTGAAGAGAAGGGGATCTGCTACCATCAACAACAGGAAAAGATCCAAATAGAAGAGTTAATCAAGCTACAACTTTGATGAAGAGGCATGATCTGAGATTTGCTACACCATCAACGATAAGACAAAACCTGAAGAGATGGGGATCTGCTACCATCAACGGTAGGAAAAGATCCAAATAGAAGGGTTGATCAAGCTACGACTTTGATAAAGAGGCATGATCTGAAGGTCCGCTTCACCATCAATGGTAACACAAAACCAAAAGAGACGGGGATTCGCTATACCATCAATGGCACACCAAGATCCAAATAGAAGGGTTGATCAAACTACAACTTTGATGAAGAGGCATGATCTGATGATTAGTTTGGCGATCAAGCTACAACTTTGATGAAGAGGCATGATCAAAGGCCCGCTACACCATCAACGGTAAGACAAAACCTAAAGAGAATAGGATCCGCTACACCATCAACGGCACATCAAGATCCAAATAAAAGGGTTCGCTACCATCAACGACAGGATGAAATCTGAAGGGAGAAGATCCGCTACACCATCATCGGCATATTAAGATCCAAAGAAGAAGATCCACTACCATTAACGGCAGAACGAAATCTAAAGGGAGAAGATTCGTTACACCATCATCGGCACAACAAGATTCGAAGAAGAAGATCTGCTACCATCAACGGCAGAACAAAATCTGGAAGGGGGAAGATCCGTTACACCATCATCGGCACAATAAGATCCAAAGAAAAAGATCTACTACCATCAACGGTAGAGCAAGATCCCTTTCGCTAACCTGGATAAAATAAGAGTTGGTTTTGTAGTTGTCCCTCTTGGTGGGTTCAACTTCTTTATCGATCTGGTTCTTGTTGATGTGGCTTTCCTTTGGTTGAGGATTTACCAATTTGCCATTGTTTTTTACCTGTTTTATTTTTATGTATGATTGAGGTATGTGTGCTTAGTATAGATGCATATAACTTGATGCATGGGGTAGATGCTTGATGTGAGTGCATGATGAATGCACTGATGCTGATGTGAATGGTATGTAATGCAACTGATCATGATGTTGACTTTCAAAGGGATGCCCCCTGATTTCATAGTCATACTGGCTCAGTCTTGTCTGTTTTAGTTCTGTCTTGTAGGCTTGATCCAATGGCTATTGTTGTTGTCTTGTGCCATGATGCCCTAACCTTTTGTGGGTTCGCTTCTTATCTTCCAAAATGTCACCTTTTTTAGGGGGACAATCAACTTTAGGGTGTTCCTTTAGTCAGGATTCATCCTTTGTGCAAGTGGTTGGCACACTCATTGTTGGTCCCTGTACTTTTGAACCTCTTTGTAAAGTAATACAAAGAGATCTTTTGTTTTACTATAATATTTAGACCACTTGCTTCGACTCCCACGTGAGATGCTTTTTTTTTAGAGAAAACGAGTTTTTCTCTTCAGATTGTGGATAGATCCGCTAGATCAGATACCTTGAATATAAAATGCAGGAGTGACAGCAAAATGACCTACCGGGGTTGCCCCAAGCATATCTTGTGTCTAGAAAACCTCGAAAGTTGAGTGGATATCTAAAGTGTGAAGTACATTTTGACTTATTTTGGTTTTTTCCAATTGTGGAGTACCATTTGCAGATTTTGGCATTATTTCACTTCAGTATTGTTTTGGGGAAATCAAATCATCACATTCCTTTGGCTTAAAGTTAAAGATGGAGCAAACAACAAAACCCCGAGTTACTCGGCATTGTCATGATTTGAAAATATTACCATCACTCATGAAGCTAAGGTTTTCGATTTAGATGGTGCATTGCAACCTTATTTTCCCTTTTGCTACAGTAGAGTGCCCAAAAAATGCCACACTCTTATCTAAAATGCCTATTACCAGGATTCGGACATTAGAGTGTTTTTTTATTTTATTTTGTTCCTTTTCCCTCTTTGGGTAACTTTTGATTTTTGATTTTTGACCTTTTTACCTTTGGTCTTCAATTTTGATTTTTTTATTCTTGTTTTTTTTTCTTCTTTTGGTTTTTTTTCTTTTTCTTGATGCATTAGTGCCCTACGTGCTTTAAAAATTGACCAAATTAAGTAAGAATGTTAGTCACATATTAGTTTTCCACGTAACTTCTGATTTCCAATAGACACAAGCCACTCGGGTTCAACCTTCGGTTCGAGATCAACGTCTCTCCCACAAGTGATATGCGAGGATCCGATAAGCATATATATATATATACTTGTTGCGTGTCAAAAGTCCTATCGCAATGTAGTGCAAGTATACACGACGCAAGTAGTAAAGTGATACACGAAGTATCGGATGTCGAATCCACAGGGACTGGAAATAGCCTTAACCTTGAATTGCTGAACAAGAAAGAAAGAAGATAATTTAATTGTTTGTAGGGGAATAATAAAGAATACTGAAGATAAGGGATTAAAGGATTCAGGATAAAGAAATAGGCCGGTATTGATTTGCTCAGTAGTGCAGGTGTTGCACTATCTAGGTCTTCCTGTTTTTTCGTCACTTCTGCCGCGGCAGCACCTGCGGCGGCAGCGGTCTGTTGTTGTCGCGGCAGCGATCATACAACTCTGTACTTCAAGCTTGGAAAGAATCCCTGCTGTGCCTTGTCCTATCCCTAGGTCCAAGTCTGTCGATGAACACGTCTTAGATGATACCTCCCGGCGTGAATCGAAGGATGAACATCAATGTTGTTGAATTCTTCTTTAGCCACTTAACCTCGTCCTATCCCTAGGTCCGAGATAGTTTAACCATAAACTGGAGAACCCGTACTTATTCCTTTCGTATACTTAACTCTCCCGATATTAAGTAAATAAATAATCTCACAATGCTCTCCCGATACTCTTGCAAGATGTTGAAAACCAGAATAAGTAAACTTGAAGTCTATTTTATTGAACAGAAAAATCCTAAAACAATACAATCCTTGCAACTACTTTACAGAATCGACCCTTAGCCCTAGGGGAAGTTTAGAACATGATGAGAAGGGGGAAAACGACTAGGGTTTAGGGGAAGACGGCTAGAGAATCAGATCTCCTTCCCTTAGGTCGAATTACATGCCTTTATATAGGCCTTGGGTTCAAGTTTTCTAATATGGCAAGAATACAACTTTAAATTTAAGTACAACTCTATTAAAGACTAAATCTTCAGAGTAGATGTCTTTAACTCGTCCTCTTTTCTTGCTTTGGGTTTCTTCCTTGAACTTTGGGCTTGGCCTTCATTCTGATCTAGGGCTCAGAAAAATATATGAGTGTTCCACGATAGACCGGCTTAATTTCCTCTTTCTGTCGAGCTCCACTTCACTTTTTCCCTTCAACATGGCTGTCGTCATTGGCTGCCACGGCAGCGTTATTCTTCTCGACTGCAGTCCTGTGTTCCAGCTCTACTTCTCCACTGCCCTGTGTCTGCTACATCAACTACCTGCAAAAGTAACCAAAATCAGTAGCAACTGTGCCATTTAATATAATTGTGATGTATAAATGAAATCTATCCTAAATGCAATGAATTATGCTTAAATGCAGCAGAAATATAGGCTAAATAGGGGGTAAAATATAGAACTTTTACATACTCAACAATACATAAAATGAATAGATAGTTGAGACACAAAATGTGATGTATCTTTTCATTGGAATTAGAAGAAAGCGGTCATAGGCCCTTACAAAAGACCCTCGCCGCCTTCGGGCTTAAGTAGGTGAGTTAGATTCAATGCATTACTTTTAAAAGAAATTAGAAGTAACAGAGGGGACTACAAGAGTCTAGCATGGGTGAATTTTGGTGAATCCTACCCTTAGGTCTCCTCTTTTGTAACACCCGGGTTTAGGGGTCGGGTGTTAGATGTGAGAATCGGGTTCGAGTCGTTGGGCTTGTTTTAATTAAAATGGGCTTTGCTTTAAAATTAAAAAGGGGCTTGAATTTCACTAATGGCAAAAATGTAATTTTTGAAATAAAGAAAAAATGATGAGTAAAAAGTGCCTTTACAAAAATATCACCATCTTCTTCTTCCTTTGGCTTTCACGACAAAACCTCCCCAAACCCTTTTATTACTATTCCATCAAATTTCTTCACCATTTCAAGAGCTCTCTTTAAGGTAAGATCATTTTTGACTTCTCCTCTTTATTCTGAACATTTCCATGGTTTTATTTTCTCCTAAACATCACTTTTATTATTCTTCACGTTTTCAAAAATTCAAGAAAAAGGAGGAAGCTTTGTTAGGTTTTTATGTGGGTTTTGACTTGCAAAGTTATAATATGATTTAATCTTACCCTTAAGTACATTATATCTCAAAATGGTGGGGTTTTGATGAAAATCCCGAAATGAGTTTTTGTGGGTATTTTGAAAAATATGGGTTTTTGAGGTAGTTTGGTGTTGGAGAGTGGGGCTGATGTTATAGTGATGCTTGAGGGTTGTTTTTAAGGTGTTTATTGATGATTAGGGTGTTGGAATTGTTAGATTTCTGCTGGGTTGTGAGGGAGTACGAAAATGAGGATTTTTGGGTGGGTTCATGGCTTGAAAATGAAGAGGATTGGTCTTGGGGTTGAAATCTGATTAGTGACAGTGTTTTGTGGATGATTTGTGTAGTAATATGTTGTTTTTTATTGATTAGAATCAAGGGAAACCGTTGGAGAAGCTTCGGGCTCGATTCTGAGAAGTTTGGAGACTTGATTCGGCTTTCTCGGTTTGCTTAAAGGTGTCCGGTGAGTGGTTTGTTTAAAACGATTTTAAATTGGTTCAAATGTGTGGTTGAGGGGTTGGATTATGCTTGGTAGGCCAATCCAAGGTGGGAATTAAGTTGGTAGCTTAATCCCTTGGTTAACTTTATGAGTTATTGCTTAAAGTGTATAATTGTAGACTTGTGTGGTGTGTTAGCTATGCATGTTGATATATACATATTGATGTATGTGGTGAGTGATATGTTGAAATGCATGATGGTAATATCTTAGTGAGACTTGTTAGTATGTTGGCACTAGTTAATTACCGGGTATAAATGATTGATCATTAGGATGAGTGTGCACACAGTTGAGTCAAATTCGTGCGTGGTGTAACCCCCTCGTCCCGGTCTGGACGACCAACCGGTCCGAGTAGGCTACACGGGGAAAACCGAGGCGAAACCCATTAAGGCACCATTTCGATTAATGTTGAGTGTGTAAAAGTTCTATATTTTACCCCCTATTTAACCCATATTTATGCTGCATTCAAGCATAATTCACTGCATTTAGGATAAATTTCACTCATACATCACAATTATATTAAATGGCACAGTTGCTACTGATTTTGGTTACTTTTGCAGGTAGTTGTCGTAGCAGACTCAGGGCAATGGAGAAGCAGAGCTAAAACACAGGATTGCAGTCGAGAAGAATGACGCTGCCGCGGCCGCTGCCATGGCAGCCAATGACGACAGCCAAGCCAAAGGAAAAAGGTGAAGTGGAGTTCAACAGAAAGAGGATTTCAAGCCGGTCTGTCATGGCACATTCCCATATTTTTCTAAGTCTCTAGGCGGAAGGCAGGCCAAGCTCAAAGTCCAAGGGAGATTTTCAAGGCAAGAAAAGAGGACGAATCCAAGGCACAAACTCTGAAGATTTAATCTGTAATAGAGTTGTACTTAAGATTTAACTTGTACTCTAGTCATATTAGATAACTTGGACCCAAGGCTTATATAAAGGCATGTAAACCGACCTAGAGGGAACATCTTATTCCCCAGCCGTCATCTTCCTAAACCCTTGTCGTTTTCCCCGTTTTCATCATGTTCTAAATTTCCCCTAGGGCTAAGGGTTGATTCTGTAAAGTAGTTGCAAGGGTTGCTTTTGTTTTAGGAATTTTCTGTTCAATAAATTATACTTCAAGTTTGCTTATTCTGGCTTTCAACATCTTGCAAGAGTATCAGGAGAGCATTGTGAGATTATACATTTACTTAATATCGGGAGAGTTAAGTATACGAAAGGGATAAGTACGGGTTCTCCAGTTTATGGTTAAACTATCTCAGACCTAGGGATAGGACGAGGTTAAGTGGCTAAGGAAGAATTCAACAACATTGTTGTTCACTCTTCGATTCACGCCGGGAGGTATCATCTAAGAAGTGTTCGTCGACAGACTTGGACCTAGGGATAGGACAAGGCACAGCAGGGATTCTTGCCAAGCTTGAAGTACGGAGTTGTATGATCGCTGCCGCGACAACAACAGACCGCTGTCGTCGCAGGTGCTGTCGCGACAGAAGCATCAACAGAACAGAAAGACCTAGACAGTGCAACACCTGCACTACTGAGAAATTTAATATCGGCCTATTTCTTATCCTAAATCCTTCTATCTTTTATATGCAATATTCTTATTTATTCCTCTACAAACAATTAATTCTTTCTCTTCTTTCTTGTGCAGCAATTCAAGGTTAAAGCTATTAGTCCAGTCCCTGTTGATTCGACATCCGATACTTCGTGTATCACTTTACTACTTGCGTCGTGTACACTTGCACTCTATTGCGATAGACTCTTTTGACACTCAACAAGTTTTTTGGCGCCGTTGCCGGGGACTGGCAACATATCTTTACCCTTACTTTTACTGCACTTTTTTTTTCTTTTTTTTTTCTTTTTTTCTTTTCACAAGGCTTCCCATTGCTTATGCGCAGATCGAAACGAGGCAAAGAACCTGAGTATGAATTAGACCCTGAAATCGAATGAACGTGCAACCTCAGGAACCGAGTCCGCCTCTTGGTAGCAAGAAATGAATACCTTGAGGAACAGTTAGGAGCAATGGTCGTACGACGATCCTACCGTGATTACATGATCAATGATCATGTCGAACTGGAAACCACCCTGCCAGACGTGGAAGCTGAAAATTTCTAGCTGAAACCTGTGATGTTCAGCATGATAAATTCCGCTGGCCAATTTAGTGGTGCTGCTACAGAAGATGCCCGAGAACATCTAAAAACATTCCAAGAAATTTGTGGTTCGTTTAGACTACCAAGAGTAAACCCGAAGATACTGAGGCTCTGGTTATTTCCCCATTCACTGAGGGACAGAGCTAAAACTTGGTGGAATAAACTAACGTCGGGTTCAATACAAACTTGGGGGCAGATTTAACTCGTGAATTTTTATCTCGTTTTAATCCTTCACATTTATCTGAGCGATTACGTAATGAAATTGCTACTTTTCAACAGGAAGACGACGAGCCAATGCATGAGGCATGGGATAGGTTTACCACTTTTCTAAGGAATTTCCTGATGCATGAATTCCCTGTTTGGAATCAAGTCATAAAATTCTACAATGCTGCCAACCTACAGACTCGCATGAGAATCGACTCAGCAGCCAATGGGTTGCTGTTGGATAAAGATCCAGATGAAGCCATGGTAGTGTTGAAGAATTTGGCGAAGAATGAAGAGCAATTCCCGACGTTGAGGAGAGGTAAATGAGTGCTAGCTGTAAAGGATTATGAGGCCGATAACTCCCTCAAAACACAAGTTGCAGACCTCACAAGGGAGGTAGAGAATTTGCTAAATAGGGAATCGAAACCTGTTTACTCCGCAGAAGAGGTATGTGAAACTTGCAGTGGGAATCATAGTTCAGAAGATTGGCCATTACAGTTAGAGGAAGGGATGTATGTTGGAAATTATAACAACACGAGAAATTATGACTCCAACAATTACAATCCCAACTGGAGGAAAGACCCCAAGTTCTTCTGGAGCAATCCGAACAATGCACTAAACCCACAGATACAGCAACCAAAACCAGAGGACACCCAGAATCCTAACACGGCAGCAACCGCAACAGCAGCCGGCAGCCGCACCTAGTATACTGGAGCAGACATTGGCTTCATTTATGTCACAAACAGGAGCTTACATGGCAAACATGGATAACTTCGTCAAGAAGATTGAGTCATTCATAGACGAAACAAAGATGAGGATGACTAACCATGAAGCTACACTAAAATCACTGGAGACACAGATGGGCCAGGTTTCCCAGCATATTAAGCCAAGGCAAAATGGAGGATTCCCCGGCGATACTGAAGTCGCTAGAAAACTCACACATGAGCAGTGTAAGGTAATCATAACTAGGAGTGGGAAACAACTGCAAGGGCCTGAGATGAAAGCCAAACCGATTGAGGAATCGACCCTAAATACACCTGCCGCGAACATTGCCCCAGCAGAAGAAAAGAAATCTGCTGCCGCCACACCTGTCACGACAGCAGAGGAGAAGGATGAAGAACCTAAACCTCCTCAGATCTGAATACCATGGGAAGGACGAATTGAAGATAACCATCCTCCACCTCCTTTTCCACAGCGGCTACAGAAGCAGAAATATGAGTTCCAGCTTAAAAAGATTTATGATATTTTTAAGCAGGTTCACATCAATATTCCGATGTTAGATGCCATTAAGGAGATGTCCGGTTATGCCAAATTTCTCAAAGATGCTATGTCGAAGAAATCCAGACTTGGGGAATTTGAGACGGTTAAAATGTCAGAAGGATGCATGACTATTTTGCACAGGCATCCACCCCATAAAAAGAAAGATCCTGGGAGCTTCATAATACCGTGTGTAATCGGTGATAAATTCGTGGGTAAGGCACTTTGTGATCTAGGTGCTAGTATTAATTTAATGCCAAAATCTGTGTTTCAGAAATTAGGTATTGGACTACCACGGCCCACGACAGTTATGCTACAACTGGCAGACCGCTCTTACGTGCAACCAAAAGGGAAGATTGAAAATATCCTGGTAAGAGTGGATAAGTTTATTTTTCCTATTGACTTTCTTGTTTTAGATTGTGAAGTAGATGAGAATGCACCAATCATCCTGGGGCGACCCTTCTTAGCCACAGGCAGATCAATGATTGATGTAGAGAAGGGAGAACTTACAATGAGAGTGAATGATCAAGAGATCAAGCTAAATGTTCTCCAGGCAATCAAACATGCTGATGCAGAAGAAGAATGCAAGGCTATCACTGAAGTAAGCCTTAACCAACCTTGCATCAGGTCGGGCTGCCATGACATCAAATTTGGCCACTGCCACAACACCCATCTTGAAGACTGTCACGACAGCAACGACGACAGTAGCTCCTCAGATTCTGACACATCTTACACTGAAGGTTATGAGGAGGTAAATTGGATAGGCAATCGTCCAGGTAAGTTATTTGAGCCTTTAAATTATACCTCAAATAAACACATCATCCAAAAGCCCTCAGTTGTAGAACCACCTGTTCTAGACCTTAAGCCCCTACCAGAGCAGCTCAAATATGTCTTTCTTGGATTAAATGATACGTTGCTCGTAATCATCTCTTCCAAGTTGATGCAGGAACAGGAACAGAAGCTGATAAGGATGCTGCAGCAACACAAAAAGGCTATTGGATAGACGATAGCTGACATCCAAGGCATCAGTCTGGCACTATGCATGTACAAAATTCTCTTAGAGGATGATCATAAGCCGACCATTGATGCCCAGAGACGTTTGAACGACGCTATGCGAGAAGTGGTTTGAAAAGAAATTATCAAATGGCTTGATGCCGGGATAATTTATGCCATCTCAGATAGTAAGTGGGTGAGCCCGGTGCAATGCGTTCCGAAGAAGAGATGAATAACTGTGGTAACCAATGAAGAAAATGAATTAATCCCAACCAGGACTGTGACCGGTTGGAGGGTTTGTATGGACTACCGGAAGCTTAACAAAGCTACCCGGAAGGATCACTTTCCCCTGCCTTTTATTGATCAAATGCTTGATAGATTAGCGGGAAAGCCTTATTATTGTTTTCTTGATGGTTACTCAGTTTTAACCAAATAGTCATCGCACCGGAGGATCAAGAGAAAACGACTTTCACTTGCCCATACGGTACTTACGCTTTTCAGAGAATGCCATTTGGACTATGCAATACACCATCAACCTTCCAGAGGTGCATGATGGCGATTCTCTGACATGGTGGAGGATTTCCTGGAGATATTTATGGATGACTTTTCCGTCTTTGGGGACAGTTTTGAAAGCTGCTTAGGCAACCTACAGAAGGTACTCGAAAGATGTGAGAAGTCAAACCTGGTATTAAACTGGGAGAAATGCCACTTCATGGTGGATGAAGGGATAGTCTTACGCCACAAGATAAGCTGCCGTGACATAGAGGTCGACAAATCCAAAATAGAGGTAATTGAAAAACTGCCGCCACCCACCACAGTCAAGGGAATTAGGAGTCTTTTAGGGCATGATGGGTTTTATCGAAGATTCATTGCAAATTTTTCAAAGATCACCAAGCCTTTATGCCACTTACTGGAACAGAACCGTCCCTTTGACTTCAATACTGAATGTACTGAAGCATTCAAAGTCCTGAAGGAGAAGTTAGTAACAGCCCCAATTGTACAGCCACCAGACTGGAGTTTACCATTTGAAATTATGTGTGATGCCAGTGATTACGCTGTAGGGGCAACACTTGGGTAGAGGAAGGATAAGATATTCCACATAATTTATTACGCCAGCAAAACATTAAACGGCGCCCAAGTAAATTACACCACAACAGAGAAGGAACTACTAGCTGTGGTGTTCTCAATTGACAAGTTTCGTTCATACATACTTGGAACGAAAGTGGTAGTCCACACAGACCACTCTGCACTGAAGTACCTGTTCGCTAAAAAAGATGCAAAACCTAGACTGATACGTTGGATTCTGCTGCTGCAAGAGTTCGACATTGAAATCAAGGACAAAAAAGGACAAAGAACCAAGTTGTAGATCACTTGTCAAGATTGGAGATAGGGAAAATTCCACCAATAGACAAGACTATTATAATGGAGACCTTCCCTGACGAGCAGCTGTTTGCTGCCACGAGCACTGCCGCGACAGCCATGGCAGCAGGTAAGTTTTCTGAACTCCCCTGGTAGGCTGATTTTGTTAATTATTTAGTTAGCGGAATATTTTCTCCTGAACTTAATTATCAAGCTAGGAAGAGGTTCCAAAATGATGTTAAGCATTATTATTGGGACGAACCTCTTCTTTTCAAACATTGTGTAGATCAGATCATCAGGAGGTACGTACCACAGGGTGAACAGGAAGTTGTGCTTCACCACTGTCATGCTTCACCATATGGGGGACACTTAGGTGGTAATAAAACGTCTGCCAAGGTTTTGCAGTCTGGTTTATATTGACCCTCACTGTTCAAGGATGCCCAAACATTCTACAAGAATTGTGACCAGTGTCAACAGACCGAAAACATCTCAAGGAGACATGAGATGCCGCTGCAAAACATTCTTGAAGTTGAAATCTTCGACGTCTGGGGGATTGATTTCATGGGACCATTCCCAACATCATGTGGGAATTTATATATCCTCCTGGCAGTGGACTATGTGTCCAAGTGGGTTGAAGCGATCGCCACACAGAAAAACGATGCCAAGACTGTTCAGAGATTCCTGCACAAAAATATTTTCTCCAGATTTGGCATACCTAAGGCGATCATCAGTGATGAAAGGAGACATTTCGACAATAGGGTCATAGCTGCTGCCTTAAGAAAATATGGCGTAAAGCACCGGATCGCAACAGCTTATCACCCTCAGACCAATGGACAGGCCAAAATATCCAACAGAGAGGTAAAGAACATTCTGGAAAAGATGGTTAAACCAACTCGGAAAGACTGGGCCTTACACCTAAACGATGCACTCTGGGCCTATAGAACAGCATTCAAGACTCCATTGGGAATGTCACCCTACCGGCTGATATATGGAAAAACATGCCATCTACCTGTTGAGATAGAGCACAGAGCATACTGGGCCATCAAAGCAGTGAACATGGACTTGGAAAAGGCAGGGCAGAAAAGGTTGCTTGACTTGAATGAGATTGAAGAAATTCGAGCAATGGCATATGACAACGCAAGGATTTACAAGGACAAGACAAAGAGATGGCATGACAAGAAATTGCTGCCACGACAGTTCTGCCCAGGGCAGCTTATGTTGTTGTTCAACTCTAGGTTGAAACTCTTCCCAAGGAAGCTGAAATCTAGATGGTCCGGCCCATTCCAAGTTGTGCAAGTTTTTCCCCAAGGTGCAATCACGATCAAATCCTTAAAAGACGGGCACCAATTCAAAGTCAACAGACAGAGACTGAAGCACTATCAGGGGACTGAAGCCCCAAGAATGCAGGAAGTGGTTACTTTAGGAGATGCCCCTCAAGGCATCCCTAATTTAACTTAATTTTATTTTTAGTTTTTATTTATATATATTTATTAGGAAATTAAATTATTTTATTAAGTATTTTTTCTATTTTAATTATTTTTAGGAAATAAGGGAAACAAGAAGATGAGAAGAAGTGAACCAGCCCACCATACCCACAACAGCCCAACTAGCCCAATTGGAGAGACCTGTCGTCACCGCGGTCGTGACAGACATGCGAAAGACAACCTGTCAACACGCGGTCGCGACAGACACGCAAAAGACATCATGCCAACACACTGTCGCGGTAGACACGCAAACGCGTAACAGACGCGCAGCAGACACGGAAATACGTGACAGACGCGTCAAAAACTGGGTAACAGCTGGCCCCGTTATTTGCGTCTAATGTTACAGTTCCAACGGGCAGAAACTCTTCATCTATATAAACCCCACTTTACTCTTCACTTTCACTTCACTTTTACTCTCTCTCAACTTGCTTCCCCTCTAAATCACACATTTTTCTTTCAATTCTTAGACAGCTACTATGACTACCAGAACCACACGATGAAGTGCTGCATCAAGCTCTGCTGCAGCCGCAGGGACACCAAGCCACGACCGGATCACCAACCGTTTTGCCACCTCCAACTCCAAAGACCGCTACTACGCCTCCTTCCAAAAAAGGGAGATGTGGGAAGATAGAGGGTTCCATTATGCCAACCGCACGAAAAATCTTGGGCTCGAACCATTCATAGCTCGGAAAATTAGAGCCCTCAAATGGTAGATGTTTGCTGCCTAGCCCAAGGAGATAAATGTCACCTTAGTCCGAGAGTTCTATGCTGCCATCGACAGTAGGGACACGCAGACGGTGAAAGTGCGAGGCAAGGAAATCACCTTCGAGTCGGAATACATCAACACTCTCTATGGCATTTACGTCGGCACGAGGGACGACGGGCACAAAAGGTATGGAACCACTTTGTCAAACGCACTCAACTCACTCCGGAGGCAAAGCTATGGAACCACTTTGTCAAAAAGAGGATTATGCCTTCGTCCCACAACAGCACGGTCGACAGACCCTGGTTAGCTCTTATTCATTCCATTCTTAATGAGAGGCCAATTCATGTCGGCCGTTACATACGAGAAGGAATTTTAGAGTGTGCCCTCAAGCCATCCGGACCCCTCTACTTCCCATACCTCATCACGGAGATTTGTCTCGGGCACAACGTTCCTGAAATCCCTGAAGATTATAAGGTCCAAGGGAAAGGATGGACAAAACACAGTATTTTCTGTCTGATGGAGCTGAAAATTGCCACACCTCTCTCTTCCTTCAACCCATTTATCGCATAAGCCGAACCAGCAGACCCTACCCAGGAAGAGCCTACCGCCATAGAGCAACAGCAGCCTGCAGCAGCAGCACCACCAGCAGACGCCTCCACTCAAATCCTGGCTACCCTGTAGAAAATGGAAGAATGACAGCTGGGCCTGATGAGCTTTATCCGGGACTTCACAACAGCAATGGTACATTTCATTCAAAGCAATTTAAATTTCCCAAATGTACAGTTCCTTGTTTTCCCAATCATTATTTTGCTGCAACCACCCCTGCCCATACCCCTACACCTGCTGCCACACCGAGGACTCCTTCTGCTGCATCTACACTGACTCCTGCCGCGACAGCTGAAGGTGGCAGCCACACCGCCACTGCCTTTGCCAGAGGAGAGAAACGAAAAGAGCCACCGTCTGATCTTGATGCGTTTCTTGCTGCTCTCTCTTACTCCTCAGTCTGGGCGGAATCTGATGGCGAGCTCTCTGTCAAGAGGAACCTTTCAAAGGAGTTCACTCCGATGAAGCGACAGAAGCCCAGCACTGGTGCAGGACCATCTAGCCAAAGAAAGTCTGGCAGCGGCAGCAGCAGCAGCTCTTTCGAGGAGGTTCAAGTGTTGGAGAAACCACCCCAGATATCACCCACTCGCATCCAGCCACCAAGGGAAGCCAAGAGAAAGTTTGCCTCCGTCTCTCCGACCCCGTCTGCCTGCACCACCAAAGTCACTGCCCGGCGGCAGCTAGCGATCAGCAGCAGCAGCGACGACAGCACCTAAATTTAAGTTTCTATCTTCTTTTTGTTGTCTACTGTTTATTATAATTGTGATGTTCCTTGTTCATTTTTATGTCTTGTATCATGCATTGAGGACAATGCGACCCTTGAGTTTGGGGGTAGGCAGTCCTCCTAATTATTGATATAAATGTTGCATTTAGTTTAAATTGTGTCTCATTTATTTTTATGCTCGAAAAAAAAGATTTTTGGCTTAATTTATTGAACTTTTATTATCTGCTGCCCCATATCTGTCGTGACAGCCCCTTAAAAATATTTTAGGAAGTAAGTAGAGCCTTAGTATAGTTCTGGAAAAACTTAAACACATTGTGACTCACTCAATAAAGGACTTTTTCTAGTATACTTAGAATAGAAAGCTTAGCACTTAGAGTAGAAAGAGACTAGAAACTCAGGAAACATAGAGGTGCCGATCACTGGCTCTAGGCAGATAACTAGAGTAAAACTTCTAGAGGTGCCTATCACCGGCTCTAGATAGTTAACTAGAGGTGCCTGAAATACTGGCTCTAGTAGAAAAAACAAAAAAAAGAAAGAAGAAGAAAAACTAGAGGTGCCCGATACTGGCTCTAGTCATAAAACAAATTAAGTCTCGAAAGAAAACTCTAATTTAGCTAAGTATAACATTCTAGTTTCTAGGGAAGTCTATACTCATGTATGTTCACAATAATTGCACACACTTGCACGATAATTATACTTTTGATCTAAGTAGATCCTTAAATATTTGAACAGGTGTTAAACATGATAGGGATGGTGTTGTGGGTAAGGATTGTTCATTAACTTAAGCCAAGAAAAAAAATATATATGTACGTCTGCATACATGTTAGTTAACATTTGCTTGAGAACAAGCAATAACTTGAGTTTGAGGGTGTGTTGAGTGTGTAAAAGTTCTATATATTTACCCCCTATTTAACCCATATTTCTGCTGCATTCAAGCATAATTCACTGCATTTAGAATAAATTTCACTCATACATCACAATTATATTAAATGGCACAGTTGCTATTGATTTTGGTTACTTTTGCAGGTAGTTGTCGTAGCAGACTCAGGGCAGTGGAGAAGCAGAGCTAAAACACAGGATTGCAGTCGAGAAGAATGACGCTGCCGCGGCCGCTGCCATGGCAGCCAATGATGACAGCCAAGCCAAAGGAAAAAGGTGAAGTGGAGCTCAACAGAAAGAGGATTTCAAGCCAGTCTGTCGTGGCGCATTCCCATATTTTTCTAAGTCTCTAGGCGGAAGGCATGTCAAGCTCAAAGTCCAAGGGAGATTTTCAAGGCAAGAAAAGAGGATGAGTCCAAGGCACAAACTCTGAAGATTTAATCTGTAATAGAGTTGTACTTAAGATTTAACTTGTATTCTAGTCATATTAGATAACTTTGACCCAAGGCCTATATAAAGGCATGTAAACCGACCTAGAGGGAACATCTTATTCCCCAGCCGTCATCTTCCTAAACCCTTGTCGTTTTCCCCCATTTCATCATGTTCTAAATTTCCCCTAGGGCTAAGGGTTGATTCTGTAAAGTAGTTGCAAGGATTGCTTTTGTTTTAGGAATTTTCTGTTCAATAAATTATACTTCAAGTTTGCTTATTCTGGCTTTCAACATCTTGCAAGAGTATCGGGAGAGCATTGTGAGATTATACATTTACTTAATATCGGGAGAGTTAAGTATACGAAAGGGATAAGTACGGGTTCTCCAGTTTATGGTTGAACTATCTCGGACCTAGGGATAGGGTGAGGTTAAGTGGCTAAGGAAGAATTCAACAACATTGGTGTTCACTCTTCGATTCATGCCGGAAGGTATCATCTAAGAAGTGTTCGTCGACAGACTTGGACCTAGGGATAGGACAAGGCACAACATGGATTCTTGCCAATCTTGAAGTACAGAGTTGTATGATCGCTGCCGCGACAACAACAGACCGCTGCCGCCGCAGGTGCTGCTGCGACAGAAGCATCAACAGAACAGAAGGACCTAGACAGTGCAACACCTGCACTACTGAGCAATTCAATACCGGCCTCTTTCTTATCCTGAATTCTTCTATCTTTTATCTGCAATATTCTTATTTATTCCTCTACAAACAATTAATTCTTTCTCTTCTTTCTTGTGCAGCAATTCAAGGTTAAAGCTATTAGCCCAGTCCCTGTGGATTCGACATCCGATACTTCGTGTATCACTTTACTACTTGTGTCGTGTACACTTGCACTCTATTGTGATAGACTCTTTTGACACGCAACAGTTAACGACCCTAGAAAATTCTTTTTACATTATCTTGTCTAAAGGCTTTAAATACATTCTATGTGAAACAACGACAGCGGAAACAACAAAGCGATGTGAAACAATCAAACAAGCAATCTAAAACAGCCCATTTTAGTTTTTACAGCAGGTCGTACCGATACACTAGAGATGCGTATCGATACGCCTTGACTAAGTCAACTACCCAAAGTCAACCTAGGGAGACCATATCGGTACACTGGTTGACCGTACCGATACGCCCTCACTGGTCAACTTCTCACGGTCAACGATAAAAGACTGTACCGATACACCCTAGACCCGTACCGATACGCCAAAATCTCGCCATTATCTCAGATTTCCAGAGAGCTTTTGGCGTATCAATACACCCCCGTGTACCTGTACGCTAAGCCTAATCTGAGTCCCAAAGTGTAGGATCGTATCAATACGACCCTTGGGCATACCGATACGCCCTGCACTGCAAGACTCAAACTAGCAGCAAAAACCACTAAGACTCAACTCTATATGCAATTTTCGACTCACCTAGCCACAAACAAATATTCATGCAACATTTAACAACCAAGAATCAGCATACGGAACAAATTAAACGAACAACGGAGCATCAACAACATCCATATAGCATACCATAGAAAAAAGCTAAAGATCCAACCAATAAACATGTCATAAGCATAGAGATAAGGGCCACATGTCCAACATACATGGCATAAGGAAGCCACAACCAAAACATCAACATACTAAAGGAGTCTTAACAAGCTCCTTAACACAAAAACAACATACTCGAATCCCATTGATTAGCTATTACATCAATTAACTTAAAAGTCCATACTTGAAGGTAGAAATAGCACACTTGAAGGCCTTTCTCCTCGCACAAGCAACCCACGAACTAAGGATCTGCATTGTCGAACAAAAGAGAGCGTAAGCTTAAAGCTTAGTGAGGGTAAGCTCATAAAAAAAACCTCGACAATGCAGGGTCCAAGCACGTTTATCAAACCAAGGATGAATGCATGCTTCCTTACCTTCGAAGCCACATGAATCAAATATATAAAATGCATGAACATAACCTCAATTATCATGTCATGCTCAACATGTCCATATAAGCATAATACAACCATATGAATCACATTTAACGAACCGTATTGGCACGTAGCTATGACCTGAATACGCGGATAACCACCGTTGGAACTCACATCCAACAACTCAACCATTACATTACCTTACGGTGGGATTCCACTCATCACCGTTCCACGCGGACGGGATTCCACTCATCCTCACGCCCCGTCGATGGGATTTCACTCATCATCGACTAAAATATAAATGAAGATTTTCGGGCGTACCCGTACTCCATCTTGGTGACTACCATCACCAAGACCGCGCGCGCATTTCGACACTCATGTGCACACTAACATCCTAATGATCGATCATTTGTACTCAAGCATACTAGTGCCAATACTAACTCATTTCATAGCTCAACCTCACAACATTCATACCAATATCCATGCTTAGCACGTACACACCATGATCCACCATCATGCACAAACCACATTCCAACAATTTATGCATGTCACAATGCATAAAACATCATGCCTCAACACACATGTATATCACAATATACCTAACAACATCAATCACATAAATATGGAACAAGAGGCATAATCACACAATATTCACAAGTTCAACCATAGTCTTATAAACTAAAGCTTGGAAATAGACTACCAATCTAATCCCAACTCTAGGCGGGTTTCCCAAGCCCAACCTAGGTCCACATGCTTGAACCAAACATTTTGAAAACCAATTAAAAACCGAAGAACCACTCACCGACTACTTCAAGCTCAACAACTCTAGCCGATTAATCTTCCAAGCTTCTCGGATTAGTTCCTGATGTCTCACCGACACAAAACCTTGGTTCTAAGCAATCCAACACAAGAAAAAACATCAACAATCAATCATCAATCACTGAAGCAAACCCGTAACACATTTTCAAGCAATTAGCCAACTAAGAACACACCCCAAACTAGCATTTTCGAACAGCCCAAACACACAGCAATTGACCATCGATTCCAACACTTTTAACATACTCATAAGATTCCAAATTAACCCTTAAACATCATACTATCATCAGCCATCGATTTCCACTTATAAACAGCCCCAAAAACCATCTTTTGAACCACCTAAAACCTCCCTAAACCCCATATCCGAATTTCATTATAAAACCATGTAAAAATTAGATATGTTAGACCTTTTGGTTTACAAATAACTTGTCTAACAACAATAAATCAAAAGCTTAACTAAAAACCCATAAAGCTACAACCTTTAATAAAATCTTTGGAAAACCCAAAATATAGAAACATGTGTTTTATGAACAATGAAGATTAAGGTTAGATAGGAAATAGAAAGGACAACATAAAATCGATTTTACCTTTGAAAAATCTTCAAGAATCAAGCAAGGAGGAAATGGAATAGTAACTTGAAATGGGGAGGGGAGGGTGTCGTTGGTTTTTGAAAGATGAGGGGAGGAAGATGAGTAAAAGGTATTTTATTTGGTTTTGTTTTATTTTAAAAGCCAAAGGACATTTTTACCCTTAATGAAAATGGGTAATTACAATAGTGTAAAACCCATGCCCATTTGGGTTTAATTTAAAACAAGTCCAACATATATTTGTTTTGAGAAAATAAAACCCGAAACATTATATTAATATTTAAATCCACCCGACCCTCGGACTCGGGTGTTACACGTAGCCTTGGTGATGTGTAGTCATCGAGGAGGAGTACGGTGAGGTAATATTCCACCAGAAATTGTTAGCATGTGATGATGAGTGTAATCCCATCCATGGGTGAAAACGGTGAAGAGTGTAATCCCACCGGAAGGTAATGGTTGTTGAGTACGTTGGGGTGAAAATCCCAACGGAAGTTATCCGCATTTCTGTGTAAGCTAATAGTTGCTAATATACTTGTTCGTAAGTGGTGGTTGTGATAAGATAATTGTTATATCTTGTTTAGCATAACATGAGGTAAGATGCCATGTTCATGCATTCTTGTATCGTTTAGCTATGTTGCTATGTTGGTGTATTGTATGCCTTGTGAATATCTTAAGGATAACATGCTTTGAACCCTGCATTGTCATTGTTTTTGTTTAGAGCTCCCTCACTAAGCTTCTAGCTTACGCTCTCATTTTCGACAATGCATATCACTAGTGTGGAGTTAGCAATGAACAAGGAAAGGGCATCCAAGCGTGTGGTAGTTGCTCAAGTACGGTTTAGTGAATAATGTAGTAGTTTAGCAATGGGGATGCTACGTGTTGTATGAGCGTGTATCTAGACTCCTATTTTGTTAATGCTTTGATGTTGTGGATTGTAAACAATGTTTTGAGATGTTTATGTGATGTTTTGAAAGCATGTTAACCTTGCTTCATGAATGCTTGAGTTTTGTAATGAAGGCATGAAATCTTGTTTTATGTTATGTGTTATGGATGTATGTTTCTTTGAATGATTGGTCTTAACATGTATGTGTATATGATGAGCTTGCTTGAAGTAGGGTGAAATGCCTCTAGATTAAGTGTATGGTTGTTGTTTAGTGTTTCTTATGGTTTTGGTGCTGGTTTGGGAACACTTGGAGATGCAGAAAACTGATTTCAATGTCACACAGAGTGCAGGCGTTTCGAAACGCGTGAGGTGGTTTCAGAACGGGTGTAGCTCTAGGGATACTCGTAATGGAACGGGGGTGGTGTCGTTTCGATACGATTTGACACTGGGAGTGCTCGTTTCGGTACGCATTTCGGTACGGTTTGCCTCTGTGAAGGCCCGTTTCGAAACCTGTTCTGGAACGCTTTGTACTGGAGACCCACATACCAGAATGAAGTGGACCGTATCGATACGGCCTTGTCTAGCTTTTAAACTGGGGCCCGTGTATCGAAACGAACAAGCCTATTTCGAAACACATGCCTGTTAATTGGGCTTTTTTGCATCTTTAAGGGTTCTCAGATGTTGGGCTTTTGTCCCATTGGTTGTATGCTTTCTTGTTAAGTTTATATGCATTGTTTATGTATGGTTTTAGTTACAAATGCAAGAAATCGGACTAATGTGTCACTTGGTAAATTTATACTACCTTACGCCTCGTTTGTATCTTTTCTTTTATCTTTTCCGCTGTCGATTCTCACATAGGACTAAATGATACATTTAGACAAGATAATCAATGAAAAAATAGGGTTGCTAATCGAAGTGGAGCCTTAACAGGTTTCACTTCGGTTTTCCCCGTGTAACCTGTTCGGACCGGTCTGTCGTCTAGCCCGGGACGAGGGGGTTACATCTTTGACTTCCTCAAAGAATTTGATCTCTTTGTTGTCCATTGGCCCTTGAACCATAGTTGCGAACTCAAAATAGTCCCAGTTAATGTGTCTGTTTTCGGCGTGGAACTCACAATAAGGGCCAGCATACCTCTCAGGCATCATTGCCCCCTGGCTGATTAGACCTGCGCTGAAAAGCTCTTTCCAAACCCAGCTGAGGGGTGACTTGACTTTGGACACACTAGTTTTGATCTTCCGATTATCCTCCTCGGTGACGGCATTTACCCCACTTACATGGTTCAATAAAAGGTTTGTGGATGTAGCCGGTCCACCCAAATTCTCGAAGCTTATGACCCTAAGCTTGATGAGCCTTTCCATATTCCTCTTGAAACCAAAATAATTCTCGATCGAATGCCCCACTTGGTCACCGTGGTACACACACTTGGCATTGGTGTCGTACCATTTTGGGAATGAAGGCTGCAACGGTGGTTGGTAGAAGGGTGCCACAACATGGGTATCGGACAGCTGCTTGTATAAATCTTCGTATGAGATCGGTAACGAAGTGAACTCAATCTTTTCAATATTCCTCCTCTGATTGAAACCCTGGTTTTAAGAGCTTTGAGTATTCGAAGCGGCTTTTGGTTGTACAACCGCTACCGGCTTCATGTTGTAGACATCAGAAAAGTTCATGTCGTGGTCCTTCCTTCTGTGTGATGGTTTCTTGTGGGACAAGCTTCCTCCCGCCTCGATCTTGCCACTTTTGACAGTGTTCTCAATAGGCTCACTAGACAATACTAGGTCGGCGAAGTTGGTGGTTGCATTGCCTATGAGGCGATCTAAAATTGGTCCTTCCAAAGTTTGAATGAAAATGACCACCGTTTCCTTTTCACCGAGCGGGGGTTGGACTTGGGCTGTGATGTCTCTCCATCATTGAGCATATTGTCTGAAGCTCTCATTAGATTTTTGCTTCATGTGCTGTAGGGTCCATCGGTCCGGTACCATGTCTCTAACGTGCTGGTATTGAGCTAGAAAGGCCTTGGCCAAATCTTTTCATGTCTTGATTTTATGTCGGCTCAATTGGTTATACCATCTGATGGCAGATCCCGAGAGACTATCTTGAAAATAGTGGATTAACAGTTTCTCGTCCCCGTCATACCCGGTCATCCTTCGGCAATACATAGTTAGGTGAGCACGAGGGCAACTCATCCCATCATACTTTTCAAATTATGGGACTTTGAACTTAGGGGACAGTATCATATCTGGGACAAGACTGAGCTCAGCGGCATCAAATCCGGTAAAAGCGTCTACTACCTCCATACCTTCCATTTTCTCCTTGAGTCGCTTGCAACGGTCCGCGATCTCTTTTGAGGCTTCAAATTTTGGCTTCTCAATTTCCATTAACTGGTCCATGTTCGAGACGAAGTATTCGGCTTGGTTTCCCCTGGGCCTCTCTTCTGGTACGGAGGGCAAGTTGACGGGGAATGGGGTGCCGGCTTGATGAAGTGGTGACTTTCCTCGAGAGAGTATCACCTGAGGATTAGCTTAAACTCTGACGTGAGTAGGAGTGAACCTCAGGGGATACATAAGGTCTTCGTTCTCGATGGTGGGTCTTGTTGTCGGATTACCGTCCGAGGCCTCCCCTCGCTCGGAAGGTCTAGCTCCTAGCATTTGAGATATCTGGGATAACATGTCCCCGTGAGATTTCCTGAGTTGCTCTCTCATTTCTTCTTGACCTTAGCTAGCTGGTCCTCCATCCTCTTGGTCAAATCTACTTGCATGTCCCTTTGAACTTGTTCAATTCGGTCCAATCGATCTTCGTTCACCATCTTGGTTCTTTGTTGGGTTCCGTACGAGTGCTGAATCGGCTGAACTTTTTCCTTACCCAATATCACTCCTAAGGAACATCCCGATGATTAGTCATAATATCTCATAAGTGAATGCATGTAAATGCGTGATGAATGCCTTAATGTGATAATGTAATCATGAATGAATGCAATTGTGGTATATTAGCATGTGATGTAAGAACAATAGCAAAATAAAGGGGTTAGTTAAGAATAAACAACATATATAAAAATCAAGAGCAAACAAACCTATTTTTTTCTAACACCTAGGTTATCCGCATGGCTCTAAAGGAGTAGGTTTTCTAGTTCGCTATATGCAGTTTTGGTCCTATGAGGTACTTGAATTATCCTCGTTGTCCCCTACTAAGGGTAGCAAGGCCCCCGGTCATCACCTATTATAGGCTCATTTCAACCGAGTTCAATTCAAGGGGACCCTTTAACTATATCCATACGAGGAAATGATATTCCCACGAAGATATAGGGTAGTCGAGCCCCGAAGGTACGTACTAGGCCCATACGGAGGAAAGGTATCCTCGCGAAAGCACTAGCGTTTCCCCCACTTACACGAACGGGTGCACATGCCAAAAAATGAATGCGTTCGAAATAAACTCGCGTTTATAAACGAATATCGATTAAATTTGTCACTTTATTTCGCAACCTTTGATATTAATTAAGCAGTAAAGTTCTCTTGGCCTGACTCTCTTTTTTGTTCTTCGAAAGTAAAATTGTCCCCATCAGAGTCGCCAACTGTAACGACCCCTTTTTGAAAACGCCTATAGGTATAAAGTGTAAGGTGTGAAAAGCAATTTTGGAGAAATTAGAAAAGAGATTAAAAAGGGGGAATTTTAGATGAATGGAGAAATTTAAAAAAGATTTAAAGTAGAAAAGAAAATGAATTTTGGAAATTGAGGGGTAAAATTGGATTTTAGAAAATAAATTTAAAATTGAGGGCGCTTTAAAAAGGATCGGTTAATTGAAAAAAGAAGGGTAATTTTGAAAATTTAGGGAATTTTGGATAAAAAATGGATTTTAAAATAGGTCAAAATTTTGGGGAGTCACCACCAGTCACTTTGAAATGGTAGACCGGACACCGAGAAATAGAAACCAGAGATTCGAAAGGGTTCGAGAGTCGGTTACCCGCGAGGAAGGGTTAGCACCCTCGACGAGCCCAAAATTGGTACCAAACTTTACCGCTTAATTAAAATTAAATTTTACGAGTTAAAGTGACAATTTTAACCGAAATCTGGTTATGCGCGCGAGTAAATTTCAAAAATCCTAATATTCGAGAGCGAACGTCCGAACCACCACCACTACGACTGGAACTGGCCTCGTTCGCTTCCAAATAAAAGGACGTCGGATTTAAAAAAATAAAAAATAATAATTAAAAAAAACTAAACGCATTAATATATAAACATACAAGGTTGATGACCTGAACTATGGTCCACGACGCCATAGGAATCGATATCCGAGTATTCGGAATATCGTTCTCACGCGGTCACCGGGACCGCAAGCTAATATAAATTGAAAAATTTAAGCAAAAATCCTGAAATGGACTAGATCGAATAAAAACAAAAATTAAAGAACAATAATTAAATAAATCATACACACATATATATATATATATGAATATATACGCACGTCAAATGATATATAATAATATTGTACATACACGTAATATAAGGTATAATCTATATAAAACAATCTATAACATATATAGATATATAACAAATATAAAAATAATTTGTAACTACCATAAGCACTTGATAAATACGTACATTAGAAGAAATAATAATCTCATGACATAAGGTACATTTATTATATATATATATATATATATATATATATATATATATATATATATTAAATAACGCATACATACTACTAAATAAAAAAATATATAATACTCATATATGTGCATATGGGTAACCGATTATATAATACTATATATATATGAAGTGACAACGCATGGAGATATATATATATATATATATATATATGAAGTGACAACGCATGGAGATATATATATATATAGGGTAAACTACATAAATGATCATCATACTATTGTTAAAGTCGCGATTTGACCACCTTACTTTTTTCTAAGCAATTAAACCACCAAATTATTTAATTGGTTGCAATGTGACCACCAGCCGTTAAAAACTAACGGGATGAGTGACGCGGCAGTTAATAAAATTAGTATAATTACACATTTGGTCCCCGCTATTTGTACATTTTATCAATTTGATACTAATTTTAATAAATAAAATAATTTTATTATTTAATTAGGCTACAACACGTGTCACCACTTGAAGGAGCAAAATTAAAGAAAGAAGCACCATGCTTCCAATTGGATTCAAACCCAAGTTGACTGGGTTGTAAGTGAGGGCGCCTACCACTAGGCCAAAGCCAGACTTGTGATGCATTGTACAAACTCTAGTATAAATCTTAGTTTGTTACTCATGTCAGGGAAAAAAACAAGAAAAATATTACCTCTGACAGCATTTGAACCAAAATTTCCTGGGTTAAAAGTGAGCATGTTTACCATTAAACCAATACTATTCTTGTGATACATTGTTAAGGATGTTGGAGGGTCTATGAGGCGGTTTCTGTGTTATTATCCCATTAATGAATTTGAACCTTTCTTTGAGAGTTTGGGACTGAAACCTTGCGAGTATACTCCTTTTCTTCATAGGGATTTTATGTTTTTGAGTGATTATTCTTTGTTGTTAGAGAATTATAGGGTCTTGTGCCAATTTGGGATTGAACGGAATAAGATCGGTGTGATATATAAGAAAGCAGTTCAAGTTTTCCGACTTGAATTTGAAGTTTTACCATTAAAGCTTCAAGCTTATCAAGAACTGGGGCTTAGTGAGTCTTTTATGGTCAAGATTATTGTTTGTAGTCCTTGTGTTCTGATTGGTGATGTGGACATGAAATTCATTAAGGTATTAGAGATTTTGAGGAGTATAGGATTCGATTATGCTTGGATCAAGGAGCATTTGTCTGAGCAAGATTCATATAACTGGAACACAATACTTCGTGTTCTGAACTTCTTTAGCGCTACATGCTGCAGCAGTGAGTTAGTTAGCTTAATCAGCTAGCATCCAGGGCTTTTGTTTGAGAGCTCCGGGTATGCAGTGTTTTCACTAATCACATTCCTGTTAAAGTTTGGACTTCCAATAGATCAGATATCTTCTACGTTCCTGCAGTTTCCAAAAATCCAAGTTCAGCAATTTATTTCGAATCTTAATAAATGTTTTCTGTTATTTTACGAGATTGAGATAGAGGTGGATGAGATTGGGAAAATTGTGCGTTTGTACCCCTTATTACTTGGTTCATGCAGGTTGTACAGAGCTAATAGTTTATTCAGTTACTTCAATGTTGGAAAAAAGAGGCTTTGTAAATACATCCAAGAAAACCCTCAAGAATTGAGTAAATGGGTTATTGGATCAAGAGTTGAGCCATTACCAAACTCAGGAGAGTATACGAAATCACAAAGGTTGAAGTTGAAGTTCCTTTTAGACTTGGGATACGGAGAAAACCTTGATATGATGATGAAAGCATTCAAGGTGTTTCGAGGCAGGGGGAGGGAGCTCCAAGAAGTTCCTGGCATGAGCAACAAACTAAGTTATATAATATATTTTGTACATTGTATCATAAGAATAGTATTAGTTTAGTGGTAAACATGCTCATTTTTAACCTAGGGAACTTGGTTCGAATCTTGTCAAAGGTAATATTTTTCTTGTTTTTTTCCCTGGCATGAGTAACAAACTAAGATATATACTATAGTTTGTACAATGCATCACAACCCTTTCAATTGTATTAAAATAATTATATTTCTTTATTGTATTAAAATTTTATAATTTTGAATCAAATATACTCAAATATCATAAAACCTATATCCCAACCCTTTCAATTGCTACTGTCGGCGTCGTCTGTTTTCGCCGTGACCAGTCTTGTTTCGTCGGCGTTCATCCAGTCACTCCGCCGTCTGCCGTCCTTGTGTATTGTTTCAGCATCGTTCCAGGTTAGTTTTATGCCCCTTTTATTGTCCCGTCGATCTTGGTCGGCCATCGCAGTCGTCGCCGGCTATTCCCGGCGTTCAGCCGTCATCCGCGAACTGAGCTCGTCGAACCGAATCCCATCGCCAACAACCCCAAATCCAAATCCAAAAACCTTAATTTTTATTTTCCTCAATTTCATAAACCTAATTTAATAAATTAAAAACTTTTTTTTAATTTCCCCAATTCGAAAAATGTGAGTGTGAATGTCATATTATTATGTTTTGAATGCTTAATATATGCAACAAACCATTTTTAGATTAATTGAAAGATCCATACCATGAATTGAAATATGCGTGTAGTTCATAGAAAGAATTATGTATACTCTTCCTTTTGAACCTTGATTTTGTGATAATTATGAAGTTTTTGATCTTTTGAATGATAAACATGTTAGATTTTCATGCTATGTGTTGTATGATATAATCAAGATAGTAGAATGCTTGTTAATAAATTCTAAATTCGTATGGAATAATCTAAACAATGGATTAGATCATTGTTTGATCTTAAAGTTGAGAGGGAGCTAAAATTTGATTACATGGCTTGTCAAATACATTCGGAACTGTCTTGAGCATATACATAAGAATACATATATGTATAAGAAATGTAATGTTTTCTTGATCAAGGAATTACTTGAAGAAATGTAATTTAGAAACTTTTTTTAAGTCTTGCATAAATTGAGGAAGGTCAATGAAATAAACTTGATTTGCTGTTGAACTTGCTTGTGAATAGATTCTTAGAACGGCTCAAAGAGAAACAAACCGATGACGATAGGAATATGCCCAGTTTTGGATAGCTTTAAATGCTAATTAAAAAGTATCAAAAGTGGTAACAATTTGAAGTTTAGAATTAGGTTGGATGCTAATTATTGAATCTATGGATTTTGTATTAAATAAGAATGAACAATGATACATTCGGGATGTTTATTAAAAATCTGAAATCAGGGGTTGATGTGTATAATACATAAGCATGTCATATAAGATTGGGAACTGCTTGAATGTGTTTATAAATGTTAGGGGGCTGTCCTTGCAACAATTCAATACTGTTTTGAACTTATGTATATACATATTTATACATGACTTGAATCTAATTATATAGGAACACATTAAGAACTGTATTAAGGTATAAAAATATGAATGCAAATGTAGGGGGTTAATCTGGAAGTATAGAATCATAAGTGGGACTGTTACGAATGTATACACTTACAATAAGAGCGGATCACATTGAAAAACAAAATGGACTGTTTTGCAATGTTAATGATGTCAATAGACTATTTTGATGTGTAAAACATGTATGTAAGTATAATGGATTAATTTGGCATAAGTACAGACATTAGGGGACTGTTCTAAGTAGATATATGTGTGAAAATAAAATATGCTAGACTGTTTTATAATTTGTTTGAACGATTGTACTTAGAAGTGTGAAATTAGTTACACATGTACATTTAGGGGTTGTTTTGTATGAATAAAATGAATGGTGGACTGTTTTGTTATACATGACTTCGTGAAGGATTGTTCGATTGATTAAATTGATAAATGAGTATAGAATGCCCTGTTATGAGTTGAGGTAAATAAACATGAAAATTTTGACTACTATAAAAAGTTATAGAAGTGTAAGGGACTGATTTATATTGTGTGCTTGAAAACACATTTAAACAGGACTGATTGGAATAGATATAAAAGGTATAAGGATTGTTTCATGTACTGGAATAGTCTCATGCATGTATTAGATTGTTCGAAATGTTACTAGATACTTATGAGGATGTGTGATTGGAATTACACATGTGTGAGCTTGTATGATTTGTTGTCCTGGTGGTAATTATATGTATGTATACGTTAAAGAAATGTCTAGCTATACTCGAGTTCAGCCGTTGAAATTCAAGAGGTATACTATTACTCTTTGTATTGAATTCTTCATCGCAATAGTCAAAAATAAAAGAATAAAATTTTACACATTTCTTTAACTAAAGGACTCTAGATTTGTTAATCATGCTTTCCTATAAATTTCCAAGTAATGGATTGCAGTCCCTCTATTTCTGGATCTTCAACTTCAGCTGTGTCAATTCTTGTCATCTAAATTTTTGGGTATTTCTGGAGTCTGATGTGCCTGAAAAGAAAGTGATAGTTGCTGTGAAGCAAGGAAAATTGCTAGGAACTGCATTCCACCCTGAGTTGACTGCAGACACCAGATAGTATAAAGATGTTAACCATCAATTAAGTTCTTTAGTTTTGCTTATGATCTTATCTGGTGTTTAAATGTTTCTTTTTTACATTGCTAAGTCAAGGATATAAATGGTTTGTTTGTGCAGGCATAGTTACTTTCTAAAGATGGCAATCGACCTCGGAGATGAAACCTCGAATGCCATAGTTACAGTCAGTGAAGCAGCCTCAAGTTCTGACCCACAAACAAAATATGATCTTCCTATATTTCGATAATCAATAGTGCCAATGAGATAATTTCGAGTCTTTTTCAAGCTCTTTTTCTTTTCCTTTGCTCCTCATTTTGTTTTCTCCTCATCACTTATGTCTCCATGTTTGTGGACGTTTCATCATTTATTTCAAAGGTAAGTTTCTGTTTGACTAGTACACTTTGCTCGTTTTAAGTGACATTTGCTCAAATGACAGACCTATTTACACATTGCTATAAATACAAATGTTTTGTATATTTTTATACAATGCCTAAATTACTCACAATCTTTATCGAAAGCTGTAGCCTCCAAAATATTGTAGCAACAATGATGCCAATCGAATTATAAGACTAGGTCAACATATGATTTTGTTTATATTTGTGTGATACATACTCGTATATAGATATAAAATATATGATTTTTTAAATATATAAAATAAAAATTTTATAAATCATTTTGGTTTGGACTTTGGATCGATGTGTAAATTGATATATACGCCTTCCTGAATAAATAAGACGATAAAATGAAGCAACTTTGATATCTTTAAGTTGTGGTTGTTTCTACGACAAGGCATGTGCTCTGCTAGAAGATACTATGCAGAAATCCCATTACCACTACACTAATCGTAATTTTTCTAGTGCTGGCATTGGCAAGAACATATTTCCGGAATGAGACATCCCCCATCTCCTTATGAGAAGAATCTTCTGTTGAAAAGCTTATTTGATTTGAACACTTATTGGGGGACAATGCTTCGCTTGCACCCAGTGATGCATGCTTATAGACATTTCTTTATGCACAAGAAACTTCTACCGCCAAGCTCTTCTTTACTCCCTTGCAAGGGTCACCGAACGTGCTAGTTGATACACCGATACTGTAACTTGTCGATCCAATGCAAGCCTGTAAAGTTTTAACAATTGTCATGAATGAGAATGGTTTATCCGCAACAAAAAAAAAATTGGATAGTGAGCAAGATCGCACCTTGTGTATGATGGAGCGTGCTTTAGCGCTGCTACACCTGCCACAAGTGCCGAGAGGAGTTCCATAGCTTGCAAATTTGATTGAAGAAATAACCTGATTCGACGGACAACTTAGAGATAGAGTAGAGTTTGAAGCCCTTCTTGTTTTTGAATCCAAACTCCACATATTTACGGGTAAAGGGTGCGTTTCAGATACATGTGAGCACAAATTTCCCATCTGTTTCGATGCAAAAGCAAGCTGTTTCGGATCCCCACCAATTTCCTCAAACAAGACAAGAATGTTACCACTTGGTTGCAACCATGAACGGGGTACATGGTACCTGCGAGTGAGACAGATATAGCATAATAAGAAATTTTAAAGTAGCAGCAATTTTCAAGCTTTCCCAGCGTAGACTCTTTGGCACTCACAATTGCTGAGATGGCTTTCCACAATTCTTGAGGCATTTGTTTGAACTGTAAGCTCCTCTATAATTACAAGTGTCAGTACAGCCACCATTTGAAGCGATATAGGCCGGCCAATATCGTCCAATGCTCTGACCGTTCACCCATGCTTCACCCTTCCCCATCCCAGTGAAGTCTAAAGCAATTGGAGCATTCCCAGTTGGGGCATCAAAATTTGTCTGCATACAGAAGTTTGAGCACTAGTAGCTTAGATTTGATCCACCACAATACTTTAAATCATTCGATTTAAAATCTTTAAATCAGTTCCTAAATCCCTAAAAATAACAAAACTTTAAATCCCCAAATCTTCACCGCTATTGTCGCTGATTGCTGTCGTCGACTCCACCCTTTAGGTCACCGAATCCAGCCAATCATTTCTCCCAATGTGACGTAGTCAAAAATCGGCAAACAATGTGCCAATTAAACGACTATTTAACATTCGTCAATTAATGTTCGACTGGCACACCGTTCGCCGATTTCTGACGACGACACGTTGGGAAAATGACCGATTGGGTCTGGCAACCAGAATGGTGGGGTCGACGACAACGAACGATGGCAATAGCGGTGAAAATTTGAGGTTTAGGATTTTAGAACTATTTTAGAAATTTTCGGAATTTTAAGATTTTTTGAAAATTTTTAAATTATTAAAAAAATGAATAAAAAATATAAATAAAAATATGACACATGTCAAATTTTTATTGGTAATGGAATTTTTAATGGCATTTTACTACTGGACACCTAAAACTACAAGATTGAATCTTTAGACACCTATTTTTACAAATAAATATTTTAGGCACCTAAAATTTAAAAGTAATATATAGCTTGGACACTTATTTTTCATTTAAGCCCAGAGCATAACCCTATTTGCCGACTCTTAAGAATTCTCAGTCTTGGATCTTCCCAGGAAGCTTGCCATTGTTTGTCATAGTAAGTAAGCTGATGTGCAAGCTTCCTCAGGTTGTGGAAATAACACATGAAGAAGTCTACCATTGCTGCTTGTGAATAAGCAGTATTTGAGCAGAGAGGCAATTCTTACTCTGATTTTCTTAATTTTTATTTACAGAAAACTTGGCCTTTATAAAGGCCTATGTACAAGTGTTTTACCTTAGCTAGGCTTTCTCTAAATCTTTATCTTTATCTACACTTTAGGATAAGAGTTAGGCTAGAGATAAAACATCTAAGAGATAAGATATACAAAAGATAATTTATCTATTTTAAACACCTCCAATCTACACTCCCCCTCAAGCTGGAGAGTATATATTGTAGAGTCTCAGCTTGGATGTAAACTTATCAAAAGTCTTTCTAGGCAGTGCTTTAGTAAGAATATCTGCCAGCTGGTCCTTTGTAGGGATAAAATGCAATTTAACTTGTCCACCATTGACCTTCTCGGCAATAAAATGTCGATCAATTTCCACATGCTTAGTTCTATCATGTTGGACTGGATTTCTTGCAATGCTGATAGCTGATTGGCTATCACTTTGCAATTCGAATTCTTCAAACTGCTTTAGCCCCAATTCTGCCAGCAACCTTTGCAGCGATATTCCTTCACAGATTCCCAAAGCCATAGCTCTATATTCAGCCTCTGCACTGCTTCTAGCCACTACTGGTTGCTTCTTGCTCCTCCATGTCACTAGATTTCCCCACACAAATGAACAATAGCCACTAGTAGACCTCCTGTCAGTTAATTCACCAGCCCAACTAGAATCTGTAAATAATTTTACTGACCTGTCTTCACTTTTCTTGAAGATTAGACCATGTCCAGGAGTCATCTTCAAATATCTCAGTATTCTGGTAACAGCCTCAAGGTGTTCCTCCCTAGGATCACTCATGTGTTGGCTCACAATACTTACTGAGTATGCTATGTCTGGTCGAGTGTGGGATAAATAAATAAGCTTCCCAACAAGTCTTTGGTACTGATCTTTGTTAACAGGGCTGCCTATTTCTTCTCTTCTCAATTTTAAATTAACTTCCATTGGTGTTTCGGCTGGTTTGCATCCTAACATCCCTGTTTCTGAAAGCAAATCAAGAATATACTTTCTCTGATTTATGACAATACCTGCTTTAGACCGTGCTACTTCCATCCCCAAGAAATATCTAAGGCTGCCCAACTCCTTAGTTTCGAATTCTGTTGATAATATTTTCTTCAAATTTTGTATTTCAACAACATCATCACCTGTAATAATAATATCATCAACATAAACGATTAAAATTGACTTTTTACCTAAGGTTGTCTTCACAAACAGTGTATGATCAGCCTGACACTGTTTATAGCCAATTTTTAACATAGCCTTGGTAAACCTTTCAAACCAAGCCCTAGGGGATTGCTTCAAGCCATACAATGATTTCTCCAACTTGCACACTGTTTTACCATCTTTTTCTTGTTGCATTCCTGGAGGAATTTTCATGTAAACTTCCTCTTCTAGACTTCCATTTAAGAAAGCATTCTTGATGTCTAGTTGGTGAAGTTCCCAATCCTTATTAACAGCTAAGGATAATAACACTCTTATCGTGTTTAACTTGGCTACTGGGGCAAACGTTTCTTGGTAGTCTATCCCATAGGATTGTGTAAATCCTTTGGCTACCAACCTTGCCTTAAACCTCTCAACACTACCATCAGAGTTATACTTAACTGTAAAGACCCATTTGCAGCCAACTAGTTTCTTTCCTGGTGGTAAATCTACAAGTGTCCAAGTTTTGTTGTTTTCCAGTGCCCTTATCTCTTCTTCTACTGCCATCTTCCACTTAGGATTTTGTATAGCTTCCTCTACTGTTTTTGGAATAACAATGCTGTCCACATTTGCAGTAAAAGCTTTAAATGAAGCATTTAGATTCCCATATGCTACAAATCTCTGGATAGGATGAGATGTGCATTTTCTTACCCCCTTTCTTTGAGCGATAGGTAAGTCATCAGTATTGACAATAGGAATTTGAGCATTATTCTGATAAGTTTCCATACCTTCCAAGTGTTCCAAGGCTGTAGGACTAAATTCCAGCTCTCGGCAGTCTGCAGGTTGTATGGTGGTCTCTTTAGCAGGCTTCCTTCTTCTTTTGTAAACACTGAGCTCCCTTTGTTCAAGTTGTTCAGGTGGGGTGTTTTTAAGAGTCTTTGGTGTATTAGGAGAGTTCAAACAAGGTAAAACAGCATGTTCCAAAAATTTTGTTGGTTTTGAAGAATTTACTGGTTCTAAAAAATCTGCAGGTTTTGAAAAAGCTGCTGGTTCTGAAGGTAAAACAGTAGGTAAAGGTAAACAAGGATAAAAATTATCATCAAGCTGAAATTCCCTTACACTCCCCCCCTGAATTTCGGTTTTGGGATAAAAGGGTTTATGTTCATGAAAAGTAACATCCATCGAGGTGTATGTTTTCTTAGTGATAGGAGAGTAACACTTGTAGCCCTTCTTAGTAGAAGAATACCCTAAAAATATGCACTTAATGGCTCTAGGATCGAGTTTAGTCCTAGAATGAGGATAAATATGAACAAAGACAGTGCACCCAAAAACCTTGACTGGCAGATTTGAAGAAAGTGGCTTAAAATCAGGAAAATAAGAAAGAAAGAAGTTCCTAGGAACTCTAAAATTTAAAGGTCTACTAGGCATTCTGTTTATAAGAAATGTGGCAGTAAGAATGGCTTCCCCCCGATAGAATTTAGGAACATTAGTAGTAAATAACAAAGACCGAGCCACTTCTAATAAATGTCTATTTTTTCTCTCGGCAATTCCATTTTGTTGAGGAGAATCAACACAAGAAGTAATATGAATAATTCCATTTTCTTGAAAATAGGACCCTAGAGTTCGAGTAAAGTATTCACTACCATTATCAGAGTGGAACATACGAATGTGACTATTAAACTGGGTTTCTATAAGATGGTGAAATTTTTTAAAAACTGCCTCAGTGTCAGATTTCTCTTTCATTAAGAAAGTCCAAGTAAGCCTAGTATGGTCATCGATGAAGGTAATAAACCACCTAGAACCGTCTATGTTTTTTACTTTCGAAGGGCCCCAAATGTCACTATGCACAAGGGAAAAAGGAGAGGATGTTTTATGTGTTGATGGAGGGTATGAGGTTTTCTTGTGTTTAGCGAGTGGACAAATGTCACAAGTAAAAATACTGGGATTTTTATTAAGAAACAAAGTTGGAAACATTTTTGCAAGGTAATGAAAATTAGGGTGTCCTAATCTATAATGCCATAACAAAACATTATGGGATGAATCTGAAATAGTAGGAAAACAAGGAATCAGAGATGAACAAGTTGATTGGGCTTGTTTATGCAGAGATTTTTGCCCTTGAAGAATGTATAGGCCACCACACAACCTAGCACTGCCAATCACCGTCCCCGAGTCCATAGCCTGAAATTCACAAATATTCGAAGAAAATTTAGATGTGCATCGTGAATCAGTTGATAATTTACTGACAGAAATAAGATTGCAGGCCAATTTAGGAACATAGAGCACATTTGGCAGTATAAAATTTTTAGAAATCTGAATAGAACCACTCCCTTCAATAGATGATAAGGATCCATCAGCAGTTCTTATATGAGAAGAATATTGCAAGGGCTGAAAAGTCTGGAATAGGGACAGATCACCTGTCATATGGTCCGATGCCCCTGAATCCACAATCCAAGATTGACAAGTACCATTGTCTGCAAAATTAGCAAAAACTGAACTACCTCTTAGGACTGTATTAGCACTAGGCGAGTCACTTTGGGTAGTCATTCGGCTAAGTAGTTTCTGCAAGTCTTCAATTTGCTGATTACTGAAACAAACCCTAGTTGCAGCTACATGAGCAGAATTCTCCTTCTGCTGTCTCACGAATTGATTAGACCCAGAACCAATAACAGGTGTGGAATAAGTTTCAGCCATCTCGCAATATTTGGAAGAATTTTTCTAGGATCTAAAACCTAAACTGATACCATGTGAGAAAGGGGCCATGGTGGCCGGAGATGCAATTAATGATGGTGGTTTGTGTGTGATTGGTGGTTAGGGATTTATTTGTTTGAAGAAGATGAACAGGATATTTTCAGAGAGAACAATATGTTTCTCTGTATTTTCTTATTAATCTTAACTATTAAATGTATACAGAGTAAGCCTTTAAATAGGCTGATATAGAGTTCTAATATAACTAAAACTATACTTTTATCTCTAATTTAAATAATATTTGTCCCTAATTTAAATAAGACTTCTAGTAAATCTAAACTACTGACTTGGGAATAAACTCTAATTATAGATTAAATAAAACTCTACCACTTCTCGGATAACTTACACTCTCCCTCAAACTCTAACACTTCTCGGATAACTTACACTCCCCCTCAAGCTGGTGAGCAAACGTAGTAGAGCACCAGCTTGGATCTTGGATGTGATGCCCACTCATATTTCTTCTATTGTTTCTTAGAGAAAAGAAAATCTCCCTTTTCCGGGAGCCATTGAGTTGAACAACTAGGATATAATCATGCTGTTCTTTGCACAGTCATTGTTGAAAATTTGCAGCTGATATTGCTGATTTAGGCATCCTTCTTGAGATGACTACCAACTTTGCTGTAGTTGTTGGTTTTGCAGCTTCCTTATATGTCTTCTAGCTTTCCTCTGTCAGTGATGATCTTTTCTGGTTTTTGCATCTTCTTCTGAGATGACTTCCAGCTTTTTCTGCCATTCACGGACTAAGTAGCTGCTTCCATTCAATAACGATCACAGGAATCTACACTCCCCCTCAAGCTGGTAGTTACACGTACTAGAGTCCCAACTTGGACTTTTTGATGTAGAATCCCAGAGATGTAAGATTCAAACGAAAGAGAAGCCAAGGAACGAGCGTGGCCTAATGATAGCAGCGGGAAAAAAGTGTGCATATGAAAAGAAAAGAAAATCAGATCAGAGAAGGCAGCAGTGGTGACGACATCAAGACCGATGTTGGCTCTGATACCATGTGAATAAGCAGTATTTGAGCAGAGAGGCAATTCTTACTCTGATTTTCTTAATTTTTATTTACAGAAAACTTGGCCTTTATAAAGGCCTATGTACAAGTGTTTTACCTTAGCTAGGCTTTCTCTAAATCTTTATCTTTATCTACACTTTAGGATAAGAGTTAGGCTAGAGATAAAACATCTAAGAGATAAGATATACAAAAGATAATTTATCTATTTTAAACACCTCCAATCTACACTGCTTGACCTGCAAACATTTCAATCAAACCATTCACAAATTTTAAAACCAACTCTGAAATCTAGTTTTAATGGACGGAGATAGGCATTAACCATTGAGCAGTTCAGCCTCTGCCCTCAGGAAGATATGTTCTCATGAACCATGCCCACCAGAGTGCTTCTATAAATATCCACACAAATTTGCAGTTATGGATAAGTAGGAAATATATTATGAACATACAACAATGTGTACATATCATTCGTCTTTTGGGGAGGCATAGTGTTCTCTAACAATGATGCCGCAACACTAATATGATTCCACCCTTTCCAACGTGTAATCATTCGTCAATGAACCTGCAAAACAATTTTATGTTACTCCAATGTGTTATCGTTCATCCACTAATAACTACAGCAAAATCAGAGATATAACAAAATAGATTCTGTGTTTCACTTGACCATTGATCAGTACCAATATATTGAAGAAATAGCACATACATAGTGACAAACCGTAATATTTACAAACATAACAACATTGGCTACTCAATTTCATTACAAAATTTGTTACCTCAAGAAATACATACCCTGCTACTTCAACATCGATGGTTGGTCGAGTTAAACTCTTTCCTGTGATGATCAAAGTGATATCATCAGAATCAGGGTCTTTACGATCCTCCATGAAAGGATAGCAATATAATTTATTTAATAAGTTATCAACTTCCAAACTAAAACTAAGTTGACAATTTTGAGGGTACAAACTTACATGCTTCCTTTTTCTTCTATCAATTCCACTATTCCTCATATCATTTTTTGCAAGAGCAGATCCAGAAGGAAGGCCGTAAGGCCTCGGAGAAGGCGCTGAAGCAGAAGCTGGAGGAGCAGTTGTCATAGCAATATTGCTAGCTGACAAGGGCAGCTGAGGTGGAGCAGCAGCAGGAGTAGGAACTTCTTCAGGAGGAGGCTTAGGCAAAATGAACTTCAACCGATTGTTTCGATAGTTCTTCCAAAAGAAGAATTGCTGTCTATGTGCCACTTCCTATAAATTTTAGGTACAACAATGAAAAGACATCCCAAAAGTGAACATGAAATCATATTGATACAAAATAATAACACACATTTCATTTAGTGACCATGAACATATTTATCAGGACAACAGAATCAGCAAGATATATTAGAGCCAGACCTTGTTGGCAGGATGTGCCATTGCATTTCGAAAATTCGCATTCTGAAGAAGTTCAAGGAAATATAGACAATGGGGATACCTGCAATCATATTTTTACATGTCACATAAAAAAATCCCCAAACAAGGAAGCTGTAAATTTACTACGGAGCTATTGCTCATCATTTATCCTGCAGCAAAATATATGCCAGATTTAAGGAATTCAAGCCTAAAGTATGGATGGCAAGCTTTCGAGGGGCTGACATGATAAATTTTATGTACTCTGGTCGTTGCCAGTACTGAAGATATTTCAAGTATCCAATAAATGCCTCGTCTTCGAAATAGCGATTCTGAGCCAAATCTGCATCAGAAATTAATTGGCAAGTTCAACAAGTGAATGAAAAACAAGTGAAAAAGAATGAAACATAAAGAACGAGACTAATTAAAATTTGACACAATGAACAGCAAAATCTACCCAATTTGTAACAGTGTTGGAGCATTAATTCAGGAATTTAACAGCACAAACAGCCAACGCATTCCATTAGAGCAAGTAGCGGTCTAACCCTAACTCAAACACAACGTTAAAGAGAAGATGATGAACCGTGTCGTGGTATGATGGCCACTGCCTTAGAAACAAAACTGCCCCGAACAGTGTATATTTACGCGCGCGTACGTGTCGAAGACACGTGTTAACACGAACACGAACACGAACACGAACACGAACACGAACACGAACACGAACACGAACACGAACACGAACACGAACACGAACACGAACACGAACACGAACACGAGCCGGCCGGACGGCGGCGGCGGTGCGCGAGGACGTCCCTTGTTCTTTCCCACTCAACAAGGGATGGAGGAAGCATGGGTATAAATACCCTTCCCTAGCTATTTTCCCAACCAATGTGGGATATAGCTTTGGTAATATTCTGAAGCATTACCAACATTCCCCCACTAATGCGAAAGAATTCATCTGTATCTCAAACACAATCCTCCTCAGACGAGCAGTAGCGGAATTAGTTGCTTAAGCACTAGTGAATGTATCTTGAACTAGTACATAGTGATAATGAGCGATCCTTCTCTTAGATAAGTGAAACTAGTCTTGAACTTTCTAAGATAGGGGTAAACTCATAACACACAACTAACTCCTTCATCCACTGAAGTTCTCGATGTGTAAGATATATATACACAAGTGTATATTTGGCCATCTTACCCTCAGGATTCTAGTAAGTGTTTTAGAAAAACGGCCCAACGTTTTTCATAGAAGGTGGCTAATCCTTCTCACTTACATAGGTTATTTCATCAAGTTTATCTCAATATAAACCACCCTGAATCTGGGCTATGAAATAATTAAGAACCATTTGTAATGGCTCAACCTCTTATAGACTTATGGTGATTTCTTCAAGTCTATTTAAAATGAACCACCCAGTCTTGGGATAAGAAATCATTAAGAATAAATATTCAACCTTATTGTCGGTGAATTCAAAATGTCCTTCTCAATAGGATCATTTTAAATTTCATTAAGAGTTTCTTGAAACTCAACCTTTCTGGTGGTAAGTTCATCTTGTCCTTCTCAATAGGACAACACATTCATACTTGTGTTATGAACTTATTAAGAATAAGTATTCAACCATGATTCGGTAAATTCATTAAGTCTTTCTCACAAAGACCACCCAAAACATGGGCTTTGAATTTATTAAGAGTAATAGTACTCAACCTGGACATGTACATTATTCGTCATAGGGATAGGCAGTGAGAAATGTACACTATGAGTCTTTCCATGGTTTCGTTTGACCACATTGAACTTAGATAACTAAGTTGGGTATCCACCATGAATTCCTCAACCAATGGGCTTTAATCCCATCCCCCTCGACGAATCTAGGACCAACTTCCGACTTAACCCTTTGGTAAGCGGATCTGCTAGGTTTCTTTCCGACTTCACATACTCTAAAGAGAGTACTCCATTCCTTATTAAGTGTCTAACAGATTCATGCCTTATGCGAATGTGTCTCTTTTTACCATTGTAAACTTGACTCTTGGCAACACAAATCGCGGCTTGTGAATCACACAATAAGGAAACAGGAGGAGTCGGGCTTCCCCACAACGGAATATCGGCTAACAAACTCCTTAGCCACTCAGCTTCTTGCCCAGCTAAGTCAAGAGCTATAAACTCTGACTCCATAGTAGAGCGAGCAATACAAGTCTGTTTTGAAGACTTCCAAGAAATTGCTGCTCCTCCCAAAGTAAATACATACCCACTCGTAGAGCTTACTTCATCACTATCGGAGACCCAGTTGGCGTCACAATATCCTTCTAATGTAGCAGGAAAGCCAACAAACTCAAGTCTCCAGTCCATAGTACCCTTAAGGTACTTAAGTAAGCGTCTAAGAGCAACCCAGTGCTCATTACTAGGGTTATGAGTATATCTACTGAGTCTGCTAACAGCATAGGCAATATCTGGCCGAGTATAGTTCATTAAGAACATTAGACTGCCAATTATTTTGGCATATTCCATTTGAGAAACGCTACTTCCTTCATTCTTAAAGAGATGTATGCTAGAGTCATAAGGAGTTCGAACAGGGACGACATCAAAACTGTCAAATTTCTTTAACACTTTCTCAATATAGTGTGTCTGGCTTAAAGAAAATCCCTTTTCAGATTTGATTACTTTGACTCCTAAGATTACATCGACTTCTCCCAAGTCAGTCATCTCAAACTTAGTGGACAAGAAACTTTTTGTTTTGTTAATGGACTCAATGTTAGTACTGAAAATCAGCATGTCATCAACATACAAACTTATGATGACACAATCAGTACCAAACATCCTCGAATACACGCATGCATCCGAACCATTCACAACAAAACCAAAACTAAGAATAGTTTTGTGAAATTTCTCATACCACTGTTTAGGAGCTTGCTTCAGGCCATAAAGTGACTTTTTAAGTCTACATACTTTGCCTTCCATACCAGGCGCCTCGAAGCCAAGAGGTTGCTCCATATAGATCTCTTCATCTAGATCCCCATTCAAAAATGCAGTCTTTACATCCATTTGATGCACTTGCAATTTGTGAATGGAGGCTAGTGCAAATAATGCACGGATCGTTGAGATTTTTGTGACGGGAGAGTAAGTATCAAAGAAGTCTTGACCAAATCTTTGAGTGAACCCTTTGACTACTAGCCTTGCCTTATACTTTTGGATAGAACCATCTGGTCTAAGTTTCTTTCGAAAGACCCACTTACTGTTAATGGTTTTAAATCCTCTAGGCAAGTCAACTAATTCCCAAGTATGATTAGACATTATTGATTCTAGTTCATCTTTTATAGCGCTTTTCCAGAAACTAGCATCAATAGATCGTATAGCTTCTTCATAAGTTTTAGGATCCTCATCTAACAAATATGCTTGAGCTATAGGATCAGAAAGAGTGTCTAAATCATTTATCTCAGAAATAAAGGAAGTTATGAAGTCTGGTCCAAAAGAGGTTTCAACTCTTTGTCTCTTACTTCTTCTAGGCTCAAATTCAATCTCTTGAGTAGACCTAGCAGGCACACTAGAAGAAGTGGATGGCAAGCTTTCTATTTGTGTTTCAACATTTAATCTAGGTTTCTTTAGAGGAAAGATATCTTCAAAGAAAACTGCATCTCTAGATTCACAAATAGAGAAGTCTTGCAGAGTCATGAATCTATATGCGGCACTGTTAGAAGCATAGCCTATAAACACTGCATCAACGGTCTTAGGTCCAATGGTGGACTTCTTAAAGTCTGGTAACCCCACTTTGACCAGACACCCCCACACTTTCAGGTATTGTAAATTTGGGGCATACCCTTTCCATAATTCGTATGGGGTAGAATCAATTTTCTTATGAGGTACTCGGTTCAGAATATGATTAGCCGATAGAATGGCTTCCCCCCACATGTTGTCAGACAACCCAGAACTTATCAACAATGAGTTCATCATCTCTTTTAAAGTTCTGTTTTTCCTCTCGGCTATGCCGTTCTGTTGAGGAAAATAAGGGGCTGAAGTTTCATGTATTATGCCATTCGTCTCACAAACCTCTTTTAGAAAATTGGATCCATATTCACCACCTCTATCAGACCTAACACGTTTTATTCTCCTATCTAACTGATTTTCAACTTCTGTCTTATAAATAAGAAAGAAATTTTCAGCTTCAGCTTTAGTTCTTAGGAGATAAACTTTTGTATACCTAGAAAAGTCATCTACAAAAGTTATGTAGTAGTGTTTTCCTCCTTTACTTTCAGTATTTCTAAAGTCTGCTAGATCAGTATGAATAAGTTCTAACAGTTCAGTCTTTCTTTTAGAAACACTTTTAAAGGTAGGTTTTGCATGCTTGGCTTCTACACAAACTTCACATTTATTATAGTTTGTTGTGTCTAGTTTAGGCAAAATATTCATATTCATCATTTTCTTTAAGGATTGAATATTTACGTGTCCTAATCTAGCATGCCACATATCAACAGACTCAACAATATAAGCAGAAGTGGTGGCTTTATTATTTTCATTAAGTTGAGTTTCTATGACAAATAAACCTTCGCTTAAAAAACCTTTCCCGACATAATCACCGTTACGGGAAAGTACAAGTTTATCTGCCTCAAAAACTAACTTAATGCCTGCCTTATTTAAGAGGCCACCACTAATCAAATTTCTACGCAGGGCAGGCACATATAGGACATTATTAAGGGCCAAAGTTTTACCGGAAGTCAGCTTGAGTAAAACCTTGCCTTTGCCCATCACTTGAGAGCTGCTGGAGTTCCCCATGTACACGCGTTCACCATTTTTCGCGTCCTCGAACTCGGTGAATAACTCCTTCTTTGCACAGAAGTGTCGAGAAGCTCCAGTGTCTACAATCCACTCGGTGTTCTTCTCTACGAAGTTGACCTCCGAAATCACCGCAGCTATGACATCATCATCCATGTCCTCCGTGACATGCATGTTTGGTCTAGTCTCGTTCTGGCGATCCAAGCGGTGCTGACATTGGTACGCCTTGTGACCGGCTTGCCCACACACGTAGCACTTCATGGTTTTCATGTCGTGCTTAGCCTTGTTGGGCTTCTTGAAATTTGTAGTCTGCTGTGGTTTGGGCCTTTTGATCGGAGGGCCTTTCTTAAAGGGCCTTTTGAACCCTGAAGCACCACCAGACTCAACTATGTTAGATTTAAAAGATAAGTTACTAAAGTTGTTCGAAACCTTATCTTTCAACCGGTTGGCCTCCTCGATTTTCATGTGACCAATCAGCTCCTGAAGTGGTATGTCCCTTTTCTTGTGTTTGAGGGAGTTGCGGTAATCGGACCATGATTTTGGCAACTTCTCGATAAGGACATTGGCTTGCAAAACTTCACACATTTGCATGCCTTCTGCTATGATGTCCGAGACAAGATTCTCATAGTCATGGACTTGGTCCATGATGGTCTTGTCGTCAGTCATCTGGAACTTCAACCATTCGCCCACGACATATTTTTTAATCCCCGCATCATCGGTGCCGTACTTGGTGTCCAAGGAGTCCCATATCGCCTTTGCACTCCTCTCCTTTAAGTACATGTCAAATATTTTGTTAGACATGTGACTTAGGAGATGGCCACGGACCGTCTTGTTGTCCTTCTGATATTTGGAGAAAGTGGCAGCAGCAAGATCATCAGTTTGGTCTTGGTTATCGGCAGGAACAGCAACGGTAGATGGTGCAACTGGTGGTTGGTTGAGCAGCACATAATCGAGGTCTAATTGCTCAAAGAAAATCAGTATGCGCTGGGACCATCTACGGTAGTTGCTGCCATCTAAAGCATCGAGCTTGGAAAGATCGGGAATGAGCTTGCTCAGTGCGGATGAAGAAGCCATTATGCAGATTCGGAGAAAAGTTTTGTTTCTAAATTGTTGGTAAAATGGACTGCAAAATCGGCTGTTAGCACTGACTGCAAAATATCAAACACAACGTTAAAGAGAAGATGATGAACCGTGTCGTGGTATGATGGCCACTGCCTTAGAAACAAAACTGCCCCGAACAGTGTAGTCGCTTCACAGGCAGAATGTCCCCTGAGGTGCACACGGACGCTCCTGAAATCGTACACTCGACTCCGGAGTGAACAACAGTGGTACTGCTCGAATAACAGAGGAAAAACAGAGAGAAGCTTTGATGTGTTTTCGGATGATCACAAATGGTGTATGAACACCTCTATTTATAGGCCGAATATCACTGTGTAACGGCTGTTTTACTGTGCAACGGCCGTTTCACTGTTCAACGGCCGTTTCACTGTGCAACGGCCGTTTCACTGTTCAACGGTCGTTTCACTGTGCAACGGCCGTTTCACTAAACGGATATGAACCTATAAATAAGAAAAAATTCTTTCACATATATTCTTTTGTTCATAAGAAAATTCCTACGAATTTTCTCCAAAAAGAATATTTACGCGCGCGTACGTGTCGAAGACACGTGTGAACACGAACCGAGCCGAGCCAGCCGGACGGCGGCGGCGGTGCGCGAGGACGTCCCTTGTTCTTTCCCACTCAACAAGGGATGGAGGAAGCATGGGTATAAATACCCTTCCCTAGCTATTTTCCCAACCAATATGGGATATAGCTTTGGTAATATTCTGAAGCATTACCAACAAGAAGGAACTGAGAACTCACAGTGGATGTAAGTAGGGTTAGCAAGGCACTGGACGAATTCCAATTCGAGTAAGAACCGTTGCCGCCCATCATCCGGATCCTTGTACACATTTTTCGGCCTGAAAATTCATTCACACGTTACAAAAAACAATAAAAAAGTAGGAATTTTTCCATTAAGAGAGACAAGGAAATTAGAGCAAAAGATATAGAAGCTTACGAAGGAGTATCGGAAGCGTTGTCACTTTCTTTAGTTGAAGCCATTTAAACCTTCACTCTAAAACCCTAACCTAACGAAACAATGAAACCATACAGATTCAACAAAAAAATGGGATTGGAGATTAGAGTCGAAACAATGGTTCCCTTAGGTGGAGCAATTCTAGAAACAAAGCATGTGATTGAGAGCAGCTGGGCATTATTTTCACATTTACACCTCCATTCCAATTTTAGACTAAAAATTTTAAGTCTAACATGACCCGAAATATATATATAAATATATATATATATATTCCTGTTTTGGCAATTAGCGGATAGCTGATTACATTAGCTTATTGATTTGACTAACGGATTGTATTAGTTGATTGTATAAAAGTGTTTGGTAAAATTAACTGATAGCTGATAGTTGTTTGATTATTTAAACAAGCAAAATGACATATAAGGACATGATTATATTTAATACTTGTTTGAATAATTTATCAGTTATTAATATTTTGTATCTAATAAATATTAATTAGATTTGTAAAAATTATTTTTAATATAAATTTCTTAAACATATTTGAAAGATTTATATATTAATTTATTATTTATATAATTATTAAAAAATTTATATGCACATATAAATAAGTGATAATAAAAAATAGAATTAACTTACAAATGTCACCATATAAATTAGTAATAACAACAAATAAGTCCAATATTTAATATGTTATTATTTATATTAAAAATTATTATTACTTAATTTAGGTTATTTGGAGATTTTTGGTAATTGTTAAGGGTAAAAGAGTCATTACAACTCTAATATCAAACCTCTAATCTCAAAAAGTTCATATTAGGGGTTTTTCAAAATTAGCTTTTTCACCCCAATCCGCCCTTTCAATCCGCTATTTACCAAACATCAATATTAGCGGATTTGACTAGTCAAACCTCTAATTATATCTCAAACCTCTAATTTTTTCTCAAACCGCTATTTACCAAACAAAGCCTAAAATTAATTGAAAAATACATAGAGAGCTCGTTATAATGATTATTTTATTTTTATTAGACAAAATATAGAAACAATTGAAAACATGTATAAAGAGAGGGGCGTTATAACAATTATCTTAAAATATTTGGAATAAAATTAAATTATTATTTCAAATCTAATTGGGTATTTTTACCTTAAACTCAAACTCGCATGAATCTAATTTAAAAAAAAATAGAATCTGATTGGTCCAAGTTAAATGATCATCTCTAAGTAAAATACCTTTATTATCCAAAAATATTTAGAATAGAATTAAACTATTACATCTCTAAGTAAAATACCTTAAACCACACTTCTGTTGTGTTACTCTGATAATATACACACTAGCTTACCATACATGACTATGAGTGCAACCGTAAACAGATTTGATAGAACAAACGTTCTGTTGTCACTAAATTTTCACCCAAGTCTATACTCATTATAGAGTCATTGTGTTATATTGCTACTATTTGTTTATATGTACTATTATTTGTTTACTTATATTATTATATTTAGCTTATTTAGTCGACAAGAGATCTATTTGAATTATAAAAACTAAAAAATATAAGCAGACCACTTTATTAAAATAAGATTCATTTTATAAGGGTCCATTAAAATGAATTACATGTCCATTACACAAGAGGCCCGTTCGGCCTGTTTTCAATAGAGCAAAACCTCTAATCCCCTACTTTTGTCTTCTGCGCAGATATTGGATGGTCGTTAGATCACAAACTGATCCAACGACGCAGATAGAGTCATGGGTGACACCAAATTCGTTTATATATATATATTCCTTTGTTTTCTTTTATTTTAAAAAATTAATAAAATGTTTTTTTTTATTTTCTTTTAATTCATGTTCTTATTTATTTAATTCAGTTTTTTTATCTATTTTCTACATTCATGTTTTAAAATACATTATTTGCTTAATTTGTTAGCTTAAGTTGTAAACCTTAGGAATATGTTCTTTTTTTGATAAAAGGCCGGTCAAGTATTATTAAACCAAATCCAAAAACAAAGGATGAAAAAGCCCAAAAAAACAGGTAAAGTAAAGCGGCAAATAAAGAAAAAAAAGAAAATGAACAAATCAAAATGAAACGAAGAAGAAATCAACCGGCTGCTCTTCCACAGAACTGAATCGACAAATTGAAAGCGTCGTGTAGAAGATGCTGAAATTGGGAATGACCAAGCATATGAAGAAGAAACCCCAAGGCACAGAGACAGAAAACCCAATTTTTAGGGTGGGTCTAAGAGACGACGGTCCTGGTCGACCAGAGAAAAGACGATAACGGGCGCGTCCTCCACCCACGACCGTTCACCCAGATGGCGTAAACCCTCTGATGCAAGTGCATGTGTCGGCTTGTTGCGCTCCGGCCGACGAAGGTAAAACGGCACGAGGTGAAGCTCGAAGCTAATGTTTTAACATCTCTGATTATCGAGCCAATGTCAGACAGATCTTGGGACGTTGAGTTGAGTTTCATGATTACCGCTTTATTGTCTGTTTCAGCTACAACCCTGCGAAGCCCAAGGTCCTGAGCAAACTGCAAACCCTGCAAAACCGCCATGGCTTTAGCTCTGAAAACAGAGGTGATGTGTAGATTAGTCCGATAGGCAGAACCCATTATGAGGCCCTCACTGTCTCGAACAATCAGACCTGAGCAAGAAAAATTCTCAGAGCTATCATAACTTGCGCCTGTGTTTACTTTGTAGGTCATCGGAGCTGGAGTAAGCCAACAGTCATCACTATGGCGCCGAGGATGATGAAGTGAAGAGCCCACCGCATCAAGTTCCTGGCAGTAGCTGATGATGAAAGTGGTGACTTCTTCGAAGGTTTGTACAATGCCCTCATACAACAATTTATTTCGGGAAATCCATAGGGCCCAAATAATTAGCACAATTTTTCGATGGATGTTTTGATTATTTGCTTGAAACATACCCAATAACCAGTCTTCCAAATTTGCTTGCAATTGCGTAGACGGTAGATAAAAACCCAACTGATTCTAAATTGCTATAGCAAAAAAACAATCCCTTGTAACATGGAGAGATGTTTCCGCAACCAGATGACAACAGGGGCATCTGGGATCATGTAGAACTCGCTTTAGTACTAGATTTTGCATTGTAGGGACATAGTTACGAACCATTCTCCAGCATGAAATTCTCGCTTTAGAAGGGCAGTGCGCTTTCCAAATATAGCTATAGACATTGGACTGTTGTGAAGCAATATTAGAAGCGTCAAGTAGTAACTTATAACCACTCATTACAGAATATATACTCGATTCTTCCCCTTTCCATTTTAAAACATCTTGTTGCTGGAAAATGAGCAAAGAGATCTTAAGAATCAACTCCGCTTCTTCACTAGAAAAACTCGATTGAATAAGGTCTGCATTCCACCTTTGCTCACCCGTAACCATCAAATTAGAGACCATGTCAAGACCTTCGACCCAATGAGAGAGTATCTTACGTGAAGGGAGTGAAGGTAGCCAAAAATCATTCCAGATGGAAACATTTCTTCCATCCCCTATCGACCAGCCCATTCCAAGTTCCAAGAGCCCCCTCGAACTCCAGATACTTCGCCATGTGAGGGAGGGATTCGATCTAAGGGTAGCCTGAAAAAAGGACCCAGTGGGGTAGTATTTCGCCCTAAGAAGACGAGCAATAAGAGAGCTAGGATTTAGAAAAAGACGACAGCCCTGCTTGGCCAAGAAAGCAATATTAAATTTACCAAAATCTCTGAACCCCATTCCCCCTTCCTCCTTAAGTTTACTTAAGTCTGACAAAGTACACCAATGGATCCCCTTCTTCGAATTTGATTTTTGCCACCAATAACGGGCAACAATAGCTTGTAGATCTTTACAAAAGGAATTTGGCAAAAGAAAACAAGTCATAGCAAAAATTGGGATAGCCTGTAAGATAGACTTGATAAAAATCTCCTTCCCACCTTGAGATAAGCACTTTAAGCCCAAGATGTTGGCCTGTGTATTGAGTCTATCTTTGAGATAACGGAAAGCCCTCTTTTTGTTACGGCCCACTATGGCTGGCAAACCCAAATATTTCTCTGGGTTATCAACTTCTTGTACCCCAAAATTCGTCGGATGTCATCCCTATTAGCCAATATTACATTGGAACTGAAATAGATGTTGGATTTATCATAATTAATAATCTGGCCTGAGCACTCACCATAGTGTTGTAAGATTGCTCGCAAAGAAGCAGCATTCGCAGCTAGAGCTTCCCCAAAAATCATGCAGTCATCCGCGAAAAACAAATGGTTGATCAATGGGGCACCACGAACAATACGAGAACTTTTGAAACTATCAGAGGCTAGCGCTGATCGTAGGAGAGATGATAGGCCCTCTGCACAAATGAGAAAAAGATATGGGCTAAGGGGATCCCTTTGCCTAAGTCCACGAGTAGGGAAAAAATAGTCACTGGAGAGCCCATTAATCACCACAGAATAAGAAACTGATTCGACCAGCCCCATTACTAATTCTACCCATGCCTCACAAAAGCCCATTTGTTGGAGAACACGACGTAGAAAACCCTACTCTACTCTGTCGTAGGCCTTACTCATATCAAGCTTCAGAGCAAACGATCCCTTACGACCAGAACGTTGATGCTTATAGGAGTGAAGAATCTTGTAAGCGGTTATTATATTATCAGTAATGAGCCGCCCTGGGATAAAGGCACTCTGGGCTTCATCTATACACGAGCCTAGAACCAGCTTGAATCTGTTCGCAACCATCTTGGAAATAATCTTGAATAAAACGTTGCATAGTGAAATAGGCCGGAAATGAGACATAGAGCGGGCCGAAGTGATTTTTGGGATCAATACTATATGCGTGTTATTAATATCAGCCACAGAGAGGTTACCGTGAATGATATTAATGCAGAAGTCTGCTATATCTGGGCCAAGAATCCCCCAAAATCGTTAGTAAAAAATGGCCCCCAACCCGTCAGCTCCTGAAGCCTTCAAGGGGCCCATCGAGTTCAAGGCCGCAAACACATCATCCCTGGTAAAATCAGCCATAAGCATCTGGTTCATCGAGGCATCAATACACTGCCCAATACCACTTAGAATGTCCGATAGATCAGTTGTATTAGTGGATGTAAATAGACTGGAAAAGTACTCCACCGCAATATGACGAACCTCGTCCATATCATCATGAAAATTTCCATTGTCTGTAACAAGGCCGTTAATACGATTCTTCCTCCGTCTTTGGCTGGCGTAACGGTAGAAAAAACTGGTATTCCGATCCCCGTTTCAGAGCCAATTCGCACGCGCCCCTTGCTCCCAATAGATCTCTTCTATATCAAGTTGAAGGTTCAACTCCAGCTTTGATTCAACAAGCTCACCAAGGACTTCATCAGAGACTTGTTGTTTTCCCAGAAACTCAATCATCTGTCGTAAATAAGCAATGCTAACTTTCTTCTCCCGCCTTATTCTACAAAACCAACGATCAAGTTCATGACTCACTTTGAGTAGCCTATCCGGAACCGAACCAGAAGACGATCCCCATAGTTGGCAGACTTCCTCTTCACATGAAGCATCAAGTAACCAGGATGCCTCAAAACGGAAATGCCAAATCTGTTTATCCGTGCCCAAATTACAATGTGTATTCAGCATAATCGGACAATGGTCCGAAAAAGAATGGGCCAAGTGGTCAATTCTAAAGTTGGGAAAGCAATCTTCCCAAGCCTGGGTAGCAACAACCCGATCAAGTTTGGCCCTTATATTATTTCCAGCAGTTCTCCCTCATTCCCAAGTGTACCAATTTCCGTTAAAACCCAAATCGGAAAGTGAACAATCACTGAGAGCCTCACTAAAATTGCGCATCTGCCAGTCATTGCGCAGGAGTCCACCTTGCTTCTCTTCCAAATTAAGTATCTCATTGAAATCCCCCAAGACACACCATGGGATTTGTGGACAATCATCCAATTGTCGAAGTAGTTACCAAGAATGAACACGATTACCGACTTCTGGAGCCCCATAGAAACCCGTCAGACGCCAATCACGGGAGGGAGAAGTATCATGAATAATCAAGTCCAAAATATGTAGAAAAAGATCGAAGTGAGACCCAGACATCATCCGTCCATCCCATTGAAAGCCCACCACTCCTACCATTAGAACTTATATCAAACCCATTTGGAAAACCACACACTCTTCGGATACGCTCCATTTTAGACGCCTGGAACTTTGTTTCAATCAAAAATACCACCGAGGGACGAAATTCACGCATTGTAGCGCGAAACGACGAACTGTTCGGGTCATCTCTAGGCCCCGAACGTTCCAACAAACGATTTTCATTGCGAACGGCTGGCCCCATAAGTGAGGCCTGCCGATAAATTAGTATTTGCACCTGCAGAATCAATTCTGTCTGAAACTACAAGAGGAACCTGCTGCACTCTAGCCCGTTTAGAGGAATCCACAAATTCAGTCGGGCTATCCTCGTCAAGCGAGACCATAACAATATCAAACCCAGCATTAGGGCCCAGCCCACTAGAGCCCGCACTAGTCTCCACATTGAAAGTCAACGGGGAAGTATTTTCCTTATTTGAATCATCATACAAACGAGGATTACTTTCCTTATTCTGCACCGAATCATTTCCTTTAGAAAGCATCGATTGATTGCCCAAATCATGCCCAGATTTAAGTTCTCCCAGGGGAAGTCTATCCTTATTCTCTTGAGATGGCAAATTCATAACAGGCTGAATTACCTCCATGTGTTTGTTGAGTGCTGAAATCACGCCGGGGAAATTGGGACGTTCCATACCTTCCTCAATTAACCAACGGCATGGTGCCGGAGCTGCTCGTCTGGACGGTGTACGTAACGAAATATCTCACCCTGGAGTAAGATCCCTTCCACCCTCCGTGAATCGAGGAGGACAAAAGCTCTCCCCGTGACCCAGGATACCACAGAGAAAACAAAAACGTGTTAGCTTCTCATACTCAAAACGAACGTAATGAGACTGACCATTCACAAGTAAAATCTTCTTCTTCATTTTTAATGGCTTTCGAATGTCGACTCGTGTTCGAATTTTCATAATACGCTTATAACCCAACGCAATGGCTTTAGAGTCATACAATAAAAAGGATCCAATGAAATTTCCTAAAACCGTCGCAACTTTCTCAGATAAAAAACCCAAGGGAACATCATGAACAAAGACCCAATAGTCAACGAAATGTAAAGGAACCAAAAGCGGATCCTCTTCCGTCAGTAAGCGATGAAGTACCAGCAGGTGGTTATTGAAAGTCCACGAACCTTCATTCTCAATCTGATCTACATCGAGAATATGATAGAGACGGAACAATAACCTTCCACCCCCTAGATCCGAAATAGAAATGCCTCCCGGGGGGTGCCATACCGTGGCCAGCGTAGACTTCATTGACGGAAAGTTAATAATACTAGATGTGAGGAAAGAACCCCAAAAACAGAGATCAAAAGATGTTTGGGCATCGGCTTCCTCCAGATCAATTTGGAGACCCTCATCCTCCCCATCGTCGATGGACAAAGTAGCCAAATCGTCCTCCACATCACCCATGAAATCAGGAGCATCTCAACAAGACAAGAAAATCAAATGAAAGGAGAGGCGTAGTAGAAAACTAGAGAGAAGAATGGAAAAACGTGCTACAAGAGCAGAGGAAAAACGTGCTACAAGAGCAGAGATCTTAGGAATATGTTCTTGAAAACTTAAATTAGAGCAATGTGTGAATTAAAATGTTCTTCACATTAAGAAATAATGCACACTTAAATATATTTGAACCTATATATATATATATATATATTTAAAATGAATATAGACTTTTTCTTTTAGGATTAAATCATATCTTTCAAATTAAAATTCTTAACACATTTAATTTTCTTTGATGTTTTGTTAAAAAGTAAAATTAACTAAAATGCGGTGTCTTACCAAACGAAAATGACAGGTTAGCGCTAGGAGTGTTGGGCGGTGATTGGAGTTCATTTTTCGGACGGTAAGGCTGTTAAAATAGATTTATATTCATTAAACGGACAAATAAATCGAACCTTTGTGAACTTGAAAATTCCAATTTTAAACACTTTTTGAAATCAATAAAGTACCAATTTTTGGGCATTATGGGGTGCTAATCTTTCCCCACGCGTAACCAACTCCCGAACTTGTTTTCTAGTTTTCTTAGACCAAAATCGTTATTTAATAAAATAAAATATTTTATTAAAATAACCCCGCTTTAAATGGATATAATTACACTTTTTAAAAAAATAGTAACGATTCCGTGTTTTAAAATTTTTAAAAGTCAGGCCTCTTGAAAAAATTGTGACACGTTCAAATCAATTTTTTTTTCTTGACATAGCAAACGTTCAAATCAATTACCATATTCGTCGCCATTTCTCTTTAACCTTCAACTTATGATACTCAATTTACAAACTATCGTACATAGATCTCGAAACCCATCAACTAATTACAAGGTCATCATCCTCAAGAACATATAAAGCCGTTATAATTATCATTATATTTATAGAAGAGATTGATATATTTTATACCTTTGTGTTTGTTATAGGGCTAAATTTATGTACTTTTTTTTCCTCAAAAAAAATTTATGTACTTTTTAAATATGAAGGATGACCCAGATGTAACCTTATCCATAATTGAGTGATCTAAATGTAACCTTACCTATAATTAAGTAACCTAAATGTAAATTTTAATAATTGGATGACCCAAATATAACCTTACTCATAATTGAATAACCTCCATTATAGTTTACCAAAAAAACCATGAATGAGGATACAGAAAGAAATAGTAAAAAGTTATTTCAATTTTTAAGTTCATTACATTAATCGACAGATAAAAAGTAAGTTCTAGACAAAAATTATAAGGAGTATAGTTTAGTCATTTCTATAAATTTAAAGCTCAAGTTAGTATTTTTCTCTCTCTCTAGTTTGGACTCAATGTCGTATAAATAAAGTATATAGAGTAAAATTTTAATTTTAAAATAGTACAGGGTCCCTGAAATATTTATACAAATTTTATATAATTATTTGGGTTAACTATACCATTGATAAAGTGGTGACACGTGTCACCACCTATTTAGAGGAGAAAAATAAATTCAAGCATACATGTTGTCAAGGGGAATCGAACCTAGGCAATGTAGGTGCAAAGGCAATAGCTCCAAGCACAACTTTGTGCTTTAAATCACCAAATTTAATATATATCTCTTATTGACTTCTACATTTATAAGCCAAAAGCTCAAGCCCTAAACACTAATTTCACCTATATAACCCTAAACCTTAAACCCTAAATATTTCAAATTAATTTCACACTAAACATTTCAAATCCTAAATCCAAACCCTAACCCTAAATATTTCAAATTAATTTCAACTTAAACCTAAACCCTAAACACTAATTTCACATATATAACTCTAAACACTAATTTCACATATATACCATGTTGAGTGGATCGAATGATCGAAATGAACCAAGAGGGGGGTGAATTGGATTTTTAAAGGTCTAGGTGGTGGAAATTGCAAATTAAAAAGATAGACAAGGAATATTAGAGTGGTTCAAGTTCCAAATGAACTCTACATCCACTACCTTAGCTTCACTAAGGATTTGCAACAATTCCACTAATTGCTCTTCCCCTTTTCTAGGCTAAGGAGGTAACCCTTACAATTTTCGGTCAAATTTTCTACCCAAAATTTGACCCAATCCTCACATAATTAAAACAAAGAATTTGTTGGCTAAACAAGTATCTCTCAATACATAAACTAGCCCAATTACAAGCACTCAACCCAATTGAAATGATAAGAATAAAAAATACAATTGGGGTTTCTAGACAATAATGGGATTTAGGCACAAATGCTTGGATTTGATGTTTGGATGTTTGCTTTTTGGATCAATAGTTGTTGCTGGAGCTTTTAGAGGTCCCTTTTATACATTCTTATTGATTTCTAGCCGTTGTGGTTGTTGCATTCATCAATAGAGCCGTTGGGGTGTTATCTCACCTCTATAAATGCAGTCTGCAACCAACCGTTTCGAAACGCCCGACCCTGTTTCGAAACAGACCAAAATAGAAAGAGTCGTTGGGGTGCATTAAAGAGCCAGTATCGAAACGGTCAGACTAGTTTCGATACGCTAAGAGTTGTTTCGAAACTTGTTTCGAAATATTTTGCCACTATCAAGGGTCGTATCGAAACGTCTTGAAATCGTTTCGATACGCCTTAACGGTTTGTTAAAAATCAGTTAAAAACTTGCAACGGTCATATTTTTCAAATCAAATGAAGAACCGTTTCGAAACACTGAATGTCGTTTCGATACGGTTTCTCTATGTTCTAAAGCCGTTTCGAAACTTGTTTCGAAACACAAGTTGGCAGTGTTGAAATCGTTTCGATACACGTTTCGAAACATGGGTTGACAGTTTCAAAACTATTTCGAAACGCCTTAGGCTGTTTCGAAACAGGGACTCGAAAATCACTGTTTTGGCTTTAAGAACACTTAGAAAATATTTGATAAACTTAGTTTTTTAACTTAGACATATTCTTTAAATCATATAGGGATGTTTGAGGACTTAAAAATTCATTTTCACATTTTCAATTTAGTCCTTAGGTTCTTTAGTTATATCAAAATTAAAATATCGGTTTCACAATCTCCCCCTTTTTGATATAACAAAACCAAAGTTATAATTTTTAAGAGTTTTGAAAATTTTGAATATATTTTAACTCCCCCTCAGTTTAAGATAGGTTTTTAAAGTTTTAAAAGGATTTAAATTTTAAATTCAAGGTTTAAAAACTTTAAAAACACTTTAAACATTTAAAATGAATTTTTGGCTCTTAGATTACTTCTCCCCTTTTTTGTTAGATCAAAAATAATAAACAAGGCTCATAGAGAAAAAATAGGGTTAATAAGCAATAAGCAACAATAATATTAATTCATAAAATTAAAATATCCAAAACATTAATCTTCAATAATAAGTTCAAAGCATAATCCCAAATAAAATATAAAGTATAGGTTCATAAAACATAATGGAAATAAAGATGCAAACTTAATCCTAAAATGCATAGCTAATATGATATGTCATGAATATCCTAGGCCTCGTCGTCACCATCATCATCCGAGGTCTCATCATCACTCTTGACTTGAGATTGACGAAACTTCATCCATTGGCCGTAAAAGGTTGAGAATGACATATCCATGGCCGAGTGTTGATTCTCAAGGGATTGGAGTCGATCCTCTACATTTTGCAAACGAGTATTGATAGCACCAAAGCCCGAAGCCATGTTAGTGTCCATGGCATTGAACCGCTCGGTAAGGAAAGTCGTGAGAGCTTCATTGTTTGTAACTTGAGCTTGTGGTTGAGGTTCAACGGGAGGAGGAGGGGGTGCTTCCCTATCAAGATGTTCCCAATGTCCATTGTTTACATAGCGAAAACCGGACTTACGGAGAGAGGACTCACCAATTTTTGACTTGCGAGGTTCCGGAGAGTCGTAGGTGCAATCAAGATTAAGCTTGCTAAAGATGTGACTTAAAACCGTTCCATAAGTGAAGGATTTCAGTGCATCGGTGTCACGAAACTTAACATTGTTAACCATTTCGGCAAATATGATCTTAACTAGATTAGGGCGCTCACCACGACGGAAACACTCAAGCCAAAAATAGTCTACTTGACGGATGTGAGAATATTTACCTCCGGAGGGGCGAAAGAACCATGAGACCATCAAATGGAGGAATCGATCATGCGCATCCAAAGTAAGCACCGAACCAGTGGGAGAACCAAAGTGACTCTCACTCTCAATTCTTTCATTCTTGAGAGAAAATGTAAACTCCAAGAGAGGGATGTTAACGACATTCCTTTTCCCCAAAATAAAAGACTCAAGGCCAACAACTTTGGAGTTGTCTTCATCATTGATAAATTGAGCATTGGAGTAAAAGAGAAGTACCACGTGTTTGTAGCAAATGTCCGGGATGCTCAAAAGACCAAGAAACCCCCATTCTCTCAAACGGTCGAGGTAGCGAAAAAGAAAGCGCTCGGAGTCAAGGAAGTTGATATCAATAACACGCTCACGACGAACTTCATACTCCTTGACATAAGCGAACCGATACTCGAGTCACTAACTTGACTGGTCTTACGCTTTTTGTGAATATTGTTCGTAGCCATCCTAAAAACATTAAGCAAGCGAAAAGAAATTTAAGTGTATGCATGAGATTTCGTAATTCAATCCAATGATAAATCTCACTTAGGTTTAAAAACAAGTTTTTAAAATCAAATAAACAAAGCAAAAAAAAATTAAGAGAAAAACAATAAATAAAAATACGAGAGAAAAATTATATATTCGAATCAAAAAATTGAAGATTTTGAAAAAAAATTACAAGATTTGAAAAACCCAAGTATCAAAACATATAAACTATACAAAAATAAAATTTTCTAACCTAAGATTCGAATACAAATTGAAGGAAAAAGAAAAAGATGAAAAATACCTTAAATTGGGATTTTGGATGAAAGGATGAAAATCCTTGCACAATATTGTTGAAGCTTGCTTAGACTTGTGTTTAAGAGAAAACCCCCTCAAAATTTGGTGAAAAACAAAGAGGTTTAGAGGGTTTTTATAGGAAAAATTCGAGTCTAGGGTTTTTAGGGTTTGGAAGAGTTCTAAATTGTGTTAAACTTTATCATTAAAAGCCCCTTTAAAGCAGTCCGCGAATCCGTTTCGGAACGGTCAAGACCGTTCCGAAACGCGGGCATGAAATATTGACTGACTTTTCAACTTCAACTGACCGTTTCGGTATGGGTTTGACCGTATCGAAGCCCCGTTGACTCGTATCGAAACTTGTTTCGATACACCCCTTGGCAGTAGCCAAAACGTTTCGAAACCCTGTTAAGGCGTTTCGAAACGCCCTTCTCACAGATAGGAATTTAAAGCAACCGTATCGAAACAAGTTGACCCGTTTCGATACACTTGGGCCTGAAAGTGCAGATGAGGCTCTAAAAGTGCAGAAAAATGAATTTTTCTAAGGCCTAACTTGCATGAATGACATGAATGAGCAGTGTTGAGTTGATCAAACAATTGCAAATGGCCAAGAGGGGGTGAATTGGCAATTAAAAATTTTGTGAAGAGAATGTTGGAAAATAAAAATGACACAAGGGGTTATAGTGGTTCAAGTTCAACAACCGAACTCTACATCCACTACCTTAGCTCCCACTAAGGATTTTCCAAAACAATTCACTACTTGAATTCGTCCCCTTTTCTTGGATGAGGAGGAAACCTTACAATATCGATTAAGCTTTTCAACCCAAAGCTTAATCCACTCAAATACAAAGAAGATTTTGGTAAACTCAAATATTTCCTCTCAAAGGATGATTGTCTACCCACTTACAATTACAGCAACCCAAAACTCTCAATATAATATGACAAATTGAAATACAAAGAGTTGGGTATAAGAATATAGCTTTGAATAGCTCTAGGGTTTGGATTTTTGCTTTGATGATGCTTGAATGTGTATTGTTAATCTTCCTGGTGAAATGAAGCTTGTATTTATACCCTTGAATCAGTTTCTAGCCGTTTGGATCATTTGAATCATTGAAGGAGCCGTTGGGAACATTTTTCCGGCTATTAAGGCAGCTCCCCCAGCATAGTGTATCGATACACGACAAGGCAGTATCGATACGCTCATTTAAATAACAACTAGTCGTTGTGCCTGAAAACACTGTGTATCGATACGGTGGGCATATCGATACGGTCCAAACTCTCTGTAAATCCCATTTTATTTGTTGCATCAAAGCGTATCGATACGGTTACCAATCGTATCGATACTGAGCAACGGTCAAAATGGTTTTTCAAAAATTATGCTTAGTGTATCGATACGGTTATGAAGCGTATCGGTACGGTTGCCCAGATGAACACTGTATCGATACGTATTGTTGAGAAATATTTTGATATAACAATTATGTGAAAAATGTTTTAGGACTTGTTTAAAGATTTCAAAAATAATTCAAAAGTCCTTAAAACTTGACAAAATGTTTTGAAAGAGTTCGATTGAATACCTATATCGAACTACTCTTTTAAAAGTCGTAAAATGCCCAAAATGTTCATTTTCAAAGGAAAGTTTCGAAACTATACTAAAGTTTCGAAACTTATCAGGGCAGTAGCACTCTGTTTTGGAAACCTAAGCAAAGGTTTCGAAACCTTCACAAGGTTTCGAAACTTTGGCTCAAAGGTTTCGAAACCTTGTAAAGGTTTCGAAACTTTGGCCCTGTAACGGCTCCAAACGGCTATAAAACGGCTAGTTTTTTGAAAACCCTCTTAAGGTTTCGAAACCTCTCAAAGGTTTCGAAACTATTGTGCAGGAGAGCATTTAATGCTCAACTTAAATGGCTTCCAACGGCTCCGAAACATCCCCAACGGCCATAAACGGCTAGATACTCATTCCACACTATAAATACACCCAAGGACACTTGAAGATAGCAAGAGATGATATCCAAGCTTCATGATCAAGAGAAATAGCGTTTAAGTCTTTACTTTCTTCATTTCTCTTGTATATATTGTATAGAGAGTGTTTTTCATTGTTTTTATTCTTTACACTCTTGTGAGCTTAATTCTCGTAAACACCCACCTTGTGAGGTATATTTGTTTACAACTTTCTACCCTTGTATAAGGAGAGGTTCTAGTTTAGCCTTGAGAGAAAAACTAGAGTTGGTTCTATCTTAGCCATTCAAAAGATAGGGTTGTAAGGTTACCCTTTGCCCTCAAAAGGAAGAATTCATTGTTGAGTGAATTGGGAAATCCTTAGTGGTGTGCTAAGGTAGTGGATGTAGACTCGGTTGAGTAGTCGAACCACTCTAAAATCCTTGTGCAAATTGTCTACATTTCTTTCGGTTTTTAGCCAATTCAACCACCAAACATTTACAACCCTCCTTGACGGTTTCGGTGATCGATTCGAGCGTGCAAAAAAAAACCCAACAATTGGTATCAGAGCCTCGTCTCCATCGAAGGACTAACATCCAGGAGCAAAGATCCAACGCTCGTAGTCCACCGTACAAGAAAATGGCAAGCGGTACTACAATGATTTCATTTGAAGAAGGCCGCTCTATCATGTGTCCTCCTCTCTTCAAAGGAGAAGGTTACTTCCAATGGAGCAACATCATGAAATATTTCATCTAAGGATTCAACCTTGATATTTGGAAGATTATCATAAATGGACATTCAGAAGCTCCTAAGAAGAAGAAGAAAAGGAGTGTCAATGACACAAAGAAGGACCATCTCAATGCAAAGGCTATGCACATTCTTCTCTGTGCCCTAAGTGAAGAGATTTCCAAGAAGGTCTCCCCATCCAAAAGTGCCAAAGAAATTTGGGAGAAGCTTGAGAAATTCTATGGGAAAGAAGAGAAGAAAGATGATGCTTCATCATGTGCAATCCTCCCCTCAACACCTAAGGTGGATGGTGTTTTGGCTCTCGATGAGCCCGAGGTATCTTCTAACTCAGATGAATTAAATTCACATTCTTTTGATGAGTTACAAGATGCATTTAATGAATTATATTTGGAATTTGAGACCATGAATTCCAAATTTAGGAAAATGATTTCAAAACTCGAAACTGAAAATGATTTTCTTTTAAAAACAAAAATAGATTTTGAAAATCAAAATGAAATTTTGAAAAATGACTTAGAATTTTCAAAAACAAACAAAGATGTTTTAGAAAAAGAAAATCTTGATTTAAAGGTTAAGCTTGAAAGCTTAACAAAAGAAAAAGAAATCATTTTTAATAATTCATTTCATCCCATAATGACAAAATGCTCACATTGTCATTATCATGGTCATTCTGTGCATACTTGTCCTACAAAGAAAAGAAAAACTTATAGGATTAAACAAGTATGGGTTCCTAAGGGAACTAGAGACATCGAGATTAATGTTAATGGATCCAAAGCAATTTGGATACCAAAATCGAAGTAAATGTCTCTTGTAGGTGTGTTGGAGCAAAGGCAAGAAAAGCAAGAATTTTATATGCTCTAGTCACACAAGTGAAGAAGATAGGTAACCTCTAAACTTAATGCTTTTATTTTTTTTATTTTTTTGGTTATCTAATTTCTGTTTAACTAATGTTCATGCATTTGAGCTTTTATTCAAATATCTAAACAAGCATGACATTATTTGAAAATTTTATGCATATGAGTCAAATGGTTTCATTCATATGTTTGCATAAAGTTTTAAAGTCTTGGATAAATTGAATTTCACGTGTTTTAAATTGATTTGATTCAATGGTGAAATTCAATCTCTTAAGTGTCAAGTTTTGTGCTAAAAATTTAATGGAATGCTTGAGTAAGGGGGAGCCAAATTTTAAAACAAAATTTTTAACTGAATCAAAATTTTTTAAACCTCCATTGTTATTTCGAGCTTAAAGTATTTTAAATTCTTTTTGATATAACAAAAAGGGGGAGAATTTGGTTTGAAAAATTGTATTTTCAAAAGAATAAGAGGGAGCTACTTACTTTTCAGATTTTCATCTCTTATTCACATTTTTAAACGTTTTAAACTTGAAGGGGGAGAATCCCAAACAATTTTTCAAGTTGGTTTTATTATATCAAAAAGGGGGAGATTGAAGAACTAATGTTTTGATATAATAATTGAAAAATGTGTTGGACTGATTTAAAAAGAATTTAAAACATTTCCAAAAGTCCAAACAACTTGAAATTATGTTTAGGGAAGTTTTCAAACCGTTTCGATACTCCCAATAAACCCCATTGTTATTATGTACTATAAAGATTTGAATTATTTTTAATATAACAAAAAGGGGGAGAAATAAGTGAAAAATTAAGGGGAGCTTTTTGTCAAAAACAATTTTTCAAAGAAGTTTTGTTATATCAAAAAGGGGGAGATTGTTGAGAAATATTTTGATATAACAATTATGTGAAAAATGTTTTAGGACTTGTTTAAAGATTTCAAAAATAATTCAAAAGTCCTTAAAACTTGACAAAATGTTTTGAAAGAGTTCGATTGAATACCTATATCGAACTACTCTTTTAAAAGTCGTAAAATGCCCAAAATGTTCATTTTCAAAGGAAAGTTTCGAAACTATACTAAAGTTTCGAAACTTATCAGGGCAGTAGCACTCTGTTTTGGAAACCTAAGCAAAGGTTTCGAAACCTTCACAAGGTTTCGAAACTTTGGCTCAAAGGTTTCGAAACCTTGTAAAGGTTTCGAAACTTTGGCCCTGTAACGGCTCCAAACGGCTATAAAACGGCTAGTTTTTTGAAAACCCTCTTAAGGTTTCGAAACCTCTCAAAGGTTTCGAAACTATTGTGCAGGAGAGCATTTAATGCTCAACTTAAATGGCTTCCAACGGCTCCGAAACATCCCCAACGGCCATAAACGGCTAGATACTCATTCCACACTATAAATACACCCCAAGGACACTTGAAGATAGCAAGAGATGATATCCAAGCTTCATGATCAAGAGAAATAGCGTTTAAGTCTTTACTTTCTTCATTTCTCTTGTATATATTGTACAGAGAGTGTTTTTCATTGTTTTTATTCTTTACACTCTTGTGAGCTTAATTCTCGTAAACACCCATCTTGTGAGGTATATTTGTTTACAACTTTCTACCCTTGTATAACGAGAGGTTCTAGTTTAGCCTTGAGAGAAAAACTAGAGTTGGTTCTATCTTAGCCATTCAAAAGATAGGGTTCTAAGGTTACCCTTTGTCCTCAAAAGGAAGAATTCATTGTTGAGTGAATTGGGAAATCCTTAGTGGTGTGCTAAGGTAGTGGATGTAGACTCGGTTGAGTAGTCGAACCACTCTAAAATCCTTGTGCAAATTGTCTACATTTCTTTCGGTTTTTAGCCAATTCAACCACCAAACATTTACAACCCTCCTTGACGGTTTCGGTGATCGATTCGAGCGTGCAAAAAAAAAAACCCAACACGTATGAAAGGCGTATCGATACGCTATGTTCACAAAGAATTATAGTGAGTTTTAAGTGTATCGATACAGTGAATGTATCGATACGCATGGGCATTTTTGCATATTTTGTTTTTGAAAAGCATGGAAAAGGTTTGAGAAACTTAATGTTTTGAGATCCAATCTTCAAACATTATTTTGTACAAAACATTTTGTTAATTTTTGAAACTTTAAAGAGTTCTTAAAAATTTATTTATTTTGCAAATTGGTCCTTAAATTTTTATGTTATATCAAAATCAATTTTAGTTTTACAATCTCCCCCTTTTTGATATAACAAAACCATAAATAAATTTTTAAGTTTTTGAAAACTTTGAAAAAGCTTTTCTCCCCCTTACTTTAAGATAAATGTTTCAAAAACAAAATTGTTTCTCCCCCTTTCTTGAAGATAGACTTTTTCTTAAAATTTGACCCCTTGACTTTCAAAAACTTTTCAATGATCCTTCTCCCCCTTTTTGTTAGATCAAAAATGAAACACAAGGATAAGGCAAGCATAATATTTCAAGCATAGGAATATAAGAATAAACTTAAAGCTTCAAATTCATAAACAAAGCAAGCATAGTAAGCATCCAAACACTTAAAATCCTAAAACATAGAAAATAGGCATAAATCAAGTTCTAATGAAATCCTAAATGTCCTAACATGAGATGCATCATCTACGCGTCTCCACCATCATCATGGTCATCCTCATCATCTTCTTCCTCGTCTTCGTCTTCTCGAGGAGGTTGGTTCCTTCGGTTTTGATTGATCCAAGCCCCATGAAAAGCGGTAAAAGAAAGATCCATAGAATCTTGACGAGCACTCATGGTATCAAGTTTCTTGTCCATGCCTTTGAGTCGTTCTTCCATGGATGTAAACCGATTATCTATAGCGGTGAAGCGACTATCTATAGCATTGAACTTCTCATTGAGGAAGGTCATGAGATTTTCCATGGATGAGGAATCATGACGAGCACGTTGAGAGCTTGAGGATGCACGAGAGGCATCGACCGGAGCAGCAGGCGGAGGATTTTGAGGGTCGCGAACCCATTCATTACCAACAAGAGAGAAACCGGAGCGTGAAAGAGAATGCTCATCAATAGGTTGGCCAAGGGTTTCGGGAAAGTCATGTGAACAATCAATGCCAATGGCATGGAATAGACAACTCAAAGCCGTAGAGTAGAAAAAGGATGAGACATGTTTGGTGTGACGTTTTTGGACCAAAAAGACAAGATCGGCAAACATAATTTGACATAAGTTTGGGCGTTTACCTTCCCTAAAACAAGTAAGCCAAAAATCATCCGTTTGACGAATGGTCGAATATCTACCACCCGATGGACGAAGAAACCAAGAGATAATAAGGTGAAGGATTCGATCATGTGCATTTAAAACTTTTGCGGGACCTAAGTAACCCGAACCCAAAGAGTGTTCATCATCAATTCCAACATCTTCAAAACCAAAAACAGTGCATAAAACCTTTTGATCAATTCGAAAAGTTTTTCCCATAACTGAAGATTCAATGGCAATGACATGCTCATTGGCTTCATCATTTATACAATGGGCATTTGAGAAGAAAACAATGACTAGGTTCCTATATAGCACATGAGGAATATTTAAAAAGGGTAAGAATCTCCATTGCCTAATCAAAGGAAGATATTTAAACTTGAAACGAGCAGAGTTTAAAAAAGGAATAGACACAACCCGTTCTTCCCTAAGGTTCATTCCCATACAAAGTTTATAATGTTCTCTAGCTAAAGGTGTGGGAAAACTTATTTGGATGATGTGAGGAAGGTTAGGAATAGGATTACCCTCAACATCCTCATTAGGATCGGAAGCGGTGCGATTTCTCTTATTTCCCTTTTTAGGTGCCATAACCCTGAAAATACATCAAAAAGGATTCGAATATGTATGCAATTAACATCCAATTTAATCCAATAGATTCTAATAATTCAAGGTATTTTGTTTTAAAAAAATTTTAAAAATAAAGAATATTTACAACAAATCATAGTTTTAAAAAAAATAAACAAAAATTTTATCGAATATAAAATATATACTCGAATAAAAAAAAAATTAATTTTTGAAAAATTTTATGAACAAAATTATACCCATAATAAGTTAAACATAATGTATACGAAAATCAATTGAAATAACAATCAAAATATTGACGAAATTTCAAAAGAAAAAGAAAAAAAATTTTACCTTGATTTCTTAGAATGGATCAAAGAGGGAGTGTTAGTGCACAAGATTTGATGCCCAAGGATAGCCTTGATGTATAGAGTAAAATCCCTCAAGAAAATTTGAAGTTTTGTGGTAAAAATTTGAATGATTGAGAGGGTTTTTATAGTGTTTTTCGGTTAGGGTTTTGAGAGAGGAAGAGGGGTTTTATAAGAATTAGGTTTTTGAGTTAAAAGGGCCTAAATAGGCTCACCGTCCACACAGTATCGATACGTTATACGAGCGTATCGATACACCTTAACCTAATATTATTCTTGTCGTTATCTGTGTATCGATACAGTTGACCGTATCGATACGCATTAGCTTTGACTTTTCCCTTGACTCTTACCGTATCGATACACTAGGCTGTATCAATACGTATTCATCTGCAAAATTCCCAGATTGAATACCGTATCGATACGCTAAAATGCAGTATCGATACACCCTTGCCTGTTTCTGCAATTTTGGTAGTTTTAAGTGAAAAAATCCAATTTGAAACGCCCCTAAATGCATGTATATGTTATATGAACAAGTTTTAATGACTAAACATGATATGTACTCCCCCTATCAACATGCATAGAAGCAAAAAGAACAAAATTAACATAAGCATGAATCACAAACAATTTCAAGCAAATTTTGTCATTTTTGGGACCAAAAAGGTATCAAGAAAGACTAGTTAAACCTAACTCTCTTCTAAGAGTCCAAAAGCGCTCTTTATCTAAAGGTTTAGTAAATATATCCGCTAATTGGTTCAAGGTGTCAACAAATTCTATAACAACATCATTTTTCGAAACATGATCTCTAATAAAATGATGTATAATTTCTATGTGTTTTGTTCTAGAGTGTTGAATGGGATTCTTAGTGAGACAGATGGCACTTGTGTTGTCACACCTAAGGGGTATGGTTTCCATTTTAACACCATAGTCTAAGATTTGTTGCTTCATCCAAAGGACTTGAGCACAACAACTCCCTAAGGATATATACTCCGCTTTGGTGGTAGATAAGGCTACGCTATTTTGTTTCTTAGAGAACCAAGATACGAGCATACTACCTAAGAATTGGCATGTACCGGAAGTACTTTTCCTATCTATCTTACATCCCCCATAATCCGCATCCGAAAAAGCATGAAGGCTAAAGGTTGAATCCTTAGGATACCAAAGACCTAAAGTCGGTGTGTCTATTAGGTATCTAAAAATTCTCTTAATGGCAACAAGGTGTGATTCTCTAGGACTAGCTTGAAACCTAGCACACAAGCAAACACTAAACATAATATCCGGTCTACTTGCGGTAAGGTAAAGCAAAGAACCTATCATGGATCTATAAAGCTTAGAATCAACACATTTACCTCCTTCATCTTTGTCAAGCTTTATGGAAGAACTCATAGGTGTGGCTTGAGGTTTTGCATTCTCTAAGCCAAACTTCTTGAGCATATCACTTACGTATTTAGCTTGATTTATGAAGGTGCCATCATTCATTTGTTTGATTTGGAGTCCCAAAAAGAATGAGAGCTCCCCCATCATGCTCATCTCGAACTCACCTTGCATTAGCTTAGAAAAATCCTCACAATAACACACATTAGTAGATCCAAAAATGATATCATCAATATAAATTTGAACTACTAAGATGTCATTGTTATATCTTTTTATGAAGAGTGTTGTATCCACCTTTCCTTTTTCAAAACCCTTTTCAATTAAGAAAGTTGAAAGTCTCTCATACCAAGCTCTTGGAGCTTGTTTTAAACCATAGAGAGCTTTTGTAAGTTTAAACACATGGTTTGGAAATTTTGAATCCTCAAAACCTGGTGGTTGTTCAACATATACCTCTTCATTTATAAAACCATTTAAAAAGGCACTTTTCACATCCATTTGAAAAAGCTTGAAATCATGATAACATGCAAATGCAAGTAACATTCTAATAGCTTCCATTCTTGCTACGGGTGCATAAGTCTCATCAAAATCAATTCCCTCTTCTTGTGTATAGCCTTGAGCAACAAGCCTAGCCTTGTTTCTCACTATATTACCACTTTCATCTAATTTATTCCTAAAAACCCATTTTGTACCTATAGTAGATTGATTATTAGGCCTTTCAACTAATGTCCAAACTTTACTTCTCTCAAATTGGTTTAATTCCTCTTGCATGGCCAAAATCCAAAAATCATCTTTTAAAGCTTCTTTAATGTTTTTAGGCTCAATGCATGAAAGAAATGCAACATGATTCATTAATTTGAGAGAGGATCTAGTAGTTACCCCCTTGGATGGATCACCCAAGATTTCACCATCTTTGACATAGTTTAACTCCCTTGGGTAAGATACCTCTTTTTCTTCACGAGCTAAGTCTTTTAAGCCTTCAAGAGGTGGTTCTTGTGATTCTTCTTCTTTAGTTGGAATCTTATCCTCTTTTGATGTTTGTCCTCCATCAATAGTATCAATGATTCCTACATCATCATCATCACAAGATTTCTTTCTCGAAAGGAGGTTATCATCGAAAACAACATGTATCGACTCTTCAACAACTAGAGTTATTTTATTAAATACACGATAGGCTTTAGAGTTTAAAGAATACCCTAAGAAAATAGCTTCATCACTTTTAGCATCAAATTTACCTAGGTTTTCTTTACCATTATTTAAAACAAAACACTTGCAACCAAAAGGGTGAAAATAGCTAATGTTAGGCTTCTTATATTTTAAAATCTCATAAGATGTTTTCTTTAAAATTGGCCTAATCATTACTCGATTTATAATATAGCAAGCGGTATTTGTGGCTTCCGCCCAAAAATATTTAGGTAAATTATTTTCGCAAAGCATGGTTCTAGCCATTTCTTCTAAAGTTCGATTTTTCCTCTCAACTACCCCATTTTGTTGATGAGTGCGATTTGCGGAAAAATTGTGGCTAATCCCATTTTCATTTAAAAACTCATTAAAACCTAGATTTTTAAATTCGGTTCCATGATCACTTCTAATGTGAGAAATTTTAAGTTCAAGATCATTTTGAGTTATTTTACAGAATGTGATGAATTTTTCTAAAGCCTCATCCTTTGTACTTAAGAATAGAACCCAAGTATATCTAGAATAGTCATCTACAAGTACAAATGCATATGATTTTCCACCCAAGCTCATTGTTCTAATTGGCCCAAAAAGATCCATATGAATCAATTGTAAACATCTACTAGTAGAGACATCATTTATGGATTTAAAAGAACTTCTATGTTGTTTACCCTTTGAACATGCATCACAATTTTTATCATTTGAAAATTTAAGTTTGGGTAAACCTCTAACTAGATTAAGGGAATTTAATTTTTCTAAGACACTCATGCTTGCATGTCCTAACTTTCTATGCCATAGCCATGAGTCATGTTCATCATGTGCAACTAAGCATGCATGGGATGAATGGATGTCATCTAAATGCACCATGTAAATATTGCCTATTCTATGTCCTATGAGCATTATTTGATTTGTTTTAATGTTTACAATTTTACAACCACTTTTATCAAATAAAACATTAAAACCTTTATCATATAATTGACAAATGCTCAACAAGTTATGTTTAAGACCGTTGACATATAAAACATCTTTAATGTAGATAGAAGAGTGATTACCAATAGAGCCTATTCCTTCAATGAGTCCTTTTGAGTTATCACCGAAGGTCACTACTCCACCACTCTTAGGCTTTATTTCCACAAATCTACTCTTGTCACCGGTCATGTGTCTTGAGCATCCACTATCAAGGTACCAAGAATTTTTGCTTGAAGCTTTAGCCTTGAAGCAATGCTCCCCCTACAAACAAAGAATTTAGGCCTTGGTTTTTGGTACCCAAATCATTTTGGGTCCATAAGTGTTAGCCTTTAACAATTTGGTTCCCTTGGGAATCCAAGAAGCAATAGCATTCAAGTCATTAGAAATAATAAGTTCTTTAGGAACCCAAACATTTCTAACTTTATGACTTTTAGTTTGCTTATAAAAATTTCTTTGTTTAGGTATAAAATATTTTCTTTTTGTATATTGGGGTTTAAAATGATTTTCTTTCTCAAAATTCTTTTTCCCAATATCAAAAGATGTTTTAAGATTATTCACTTCCTTTGTGTGATAATCTTGAAAATCGGAAAGAAGTTTTTCAAGTTTAAGATTTTTAGTTTTAAGATCATTTGAAAGATTAACTAAAAACAAAACCTTCTTTTCCAATTCGGAGTTATTTTTTAAAAATGTCTCATTTTGAATTTTTAAATCAGAAATTATTTTCTTATTTTTCAAAATGGACTCCTTGTATTTTTCTACTAACTCATCATACACTTCTTGTAATTCATCATAAGCATCTTGAAGTTCGTCAATAGAAAAATCTAAATTGGATGAATTAGAGGTTACCTTTGATTCATCATCGATGGCCATGAGACATAGGTTGGCCACTTCCTCCTCTTCCTCGGAAGACTCATCGTCACTCCAAGTAGCTACTTGAGCTTTGAGGTTCTTTTTCTTTCCAAAGCTTTTCCTCTTCAATTGAGGACACTCGGAACGGATGTGACCCGGTTTCTTGCATTCATAGCAAGTGATTGGATCATTCTCTTCTTCCTTGCTTTTATTCTTGAAGTCTCCCTTTCTAATGAACTTTCTTCCACGATTTGACTTCATGAACCGAGTAAAGCGTTTGGCCAACATAGCCATCTCCTTATCTTCATCCTCACTAGAATCGCTATCTTGATATGAAGTTTTTAGTGCGATTCCTACTTTCTTCTTCTCAACTTCCTTCTTCTCCACTATCTTTTTCTCTTCTTCTCTTCCCTTTTTCATGATCTCATGGGTGAGTAGAGATCCAACAAGAGCATCAAGCTTGAGAGTCTTCAAATCTCTAGCTTCAATAATGGTCGTTCTCTTGCCATCTCATGACTCCGGAAGAGAGTACAACAACTTTCTCACTAGCTTGTCTTCGGGAATGATTTCGCCGAAACCCTTCAAACCATTGACAATGACCGAGAAACGATCAAACATCTTGGAGACACTTTCTTCGGGATCCATCTTGAAGTTCTCATAGCTTAGATTGAGTAGCCCAATCTTTGTCTCCTTGACATCACTAGTTCCCTTATAAGTTGTCTCGAGAGTGTCCCAAACCTCCTTGGCACTTTCGATTGAAGACACCTTGGAGTAGATATCCAGACCAAGTGCGCAAAATATCACATGTAGAGCTTTGTCATTCACTTGTATCCTTCTTCTATCATCATCCGTCATTTCGACTTTGACTTTTGGGACAAGTCTTTCTCCATCTCTCTTCATGGGAATGAATGGACCTTCTTCAACCACATCCCACACCATGTAGTCGGTAGACTTGATGAAAAGCCTCGTTCTATTCTTCCAATAAGGATAGTTATCCCCATTGAAGAATGGTGGCTTGGTGGTGGATTGGGACTCATAGTTGGAGGTGGATGCCATTGCTTGACTTGTTGTTGATCAAACTCTCCTAGAATCGACTCAAGAGGGTTGTAATCCTTCCAATGAGTGTAGCTCTGATACCAATTGTTGAGTTGATCAAATAATTGCAAATGGCCAAGAGGGGGGTGAATTGGCAATTAAAAATTGTGTGAAGAGAATGTTGGAAAATAAAAATGACACAAGGGGTTATAGTGGTTCAAGTTCAACAACCGAACTCTACATCCACTACCTTAGCTCCCACTAAGGATTTTCCAAAACAATTCACTACTTGAATTCGTCCCCTTTTCTTGGATGAGGAGGAAACCTTACAATATCGATTAAGCTTTTCAACCCAAAGCTTAATCCACTCAAATACAAAGAAGATTTTGGTAAACTCAAATATTTCCTCTCAAAGGATGATTGTCTACCCACTTACAATTACAGCAACCCAAAACTCTCAATATAATATGACAAATTGAAATACAAAGAGTTGGGTATAAGAATATAGCTTTGAATAGCTCTAGGGTTTGGATTTTTGCTTTGATGATGCTTGAATGTGTATTGTTAATCTTCCTGGTGAAATGAAGCTTGTATTTATACCCTTGAATCAGTTTCTAGCCGTTTGGATCATTTGAATCATTGAAGGAGCCGTTGGGAACATTTTTCCGGCTATTAAGGCAGCTCCCCTAGCATAGTGTATCGATACACGACAAGGCAGTATCGATACGCTCATTTAAATAACAACTAGCCGTTGTGCCTGAAAACACTGTGTATCGATACGGTGGGCATATCGATACGGTCCAAACTCTCTGTAAATCCCATTTTATTTGTTGCATCAAAGCGTATCGATACGGTTACCAATCGTATCGATACTGAGCAACGGTCAAAATGGTTTTTCAAAAATTATGCTTAGTGTATCGATACGGTTATGAAGCGTATCGGTACGGTTGCCCAGATGAACACTGTATCGATACGTATGAAAGGCGTATCGATACGCTATGTTCACAAAGAATTACAGTGAGTTTTAAGTGTATCGATACAGTGAATGTATCGATACGCATGGGCATTTTTGCATATTTTGTTTTTGAAAAGCATGGAAAAGGTTTGAGAAACTTAATGTTTTGAGATCCAATCTTCAAACATTATTTTGTACAAAACATTTTGTTAATTTTTGAAACTTTAAAGAGTTCTTAAAAATTTATTTATTTTGCAAATTGGTCCTTAAATTTTTATGTTATATCAAAATCAATTTTAGTTTTACAAGCAGGAAAAACATATGCAAACATAAACATACCCCCTAGCTATAGGCATGGATGAAATTAGGAGACAAAACACATAAACATGGCATTTCACAAGATCAAGCAATTTTAAGCACAAAATAGGTCCTATAAGGTCAAGATAGGCTAGTTAGACCTAACTCTCTCCTAAGGGACCAAAAACGCTCTTTGTCTAAAGGTTTTGTAAATATGTCCGCTAATTGATTTAAGGTGTCTACATACTCTATAACCACATCTTCTTTAAGGACATGATCTCTAATGAAATGATACCTTATTTCTATGTGTTTGGTTCTAGAGTGTTGGATGAGATTTTTTGTCAAACATATAGCACTAGTGTTATCACATTTAAGGGGTATGGTTTCAACTTTAATACCATAGTCTAAGAGTTGTTGCTTCATCCAAAGGACTTGAGCACAACAACACCCTAAGGATATATACCCGGCTTCGGTGGTAGATAAAGCTACACTATTTTGTTTCTTAGAGAACCAAGATATGAGCATACTACCTAGGAATTGACAAGTTCCCGAAGTACTCTTCCTATCGATTTTACATCCCCCATAATCCGCATCCGAATAAGCATGAAGGTTGAAGGTGGAGTCTCTAGGGTACCAAAGACCTAGACATAGAGTATCTCTAAGGTACCTAAAGATTCTCTTAACGGCTATAAGGTGAGACTCTCTAGGACTAGCTTGAAACCTAGCACACAAGCAAACACTAAACAAGATATCCAGTCTACTTGCAGTAAGGTAAAGCAATGATCCAATCATAGAACGGTAAATCTTAGAGTCAACACACTTACCTCCTTCATCTTTGTCAAGCTTTGTAGATGAGCTCGTAGGTGTGGCTTGAGGCTTTGCATTCTCCAAGCCAAACTTCTTGAGCATATCCTTTATGTACTTTGCTTGATTGATGAAGGTGTCATCCTTCTTTTGCTTGATTTGGAGTCCCAAAAAGAATGAGAGCTCCCCCATCATGCTCATCTCGAATTCACCTTGCATTAGCTTAGCAAACTCTTTGCAATGACATTCGTTAGTAGAACCAAAAATAATATCATCAACATAAATTTGAACTACTAAAATGTCATTTTTATACATTTTTATAAAGAGTGTAGTGTCCACCTTACCTTTTTCAAAACCTTTTTCAATTAAAAAATTTGAAAGTCTTTCATACCAAGCTCTAGGAGCTTGTTTTAAACCATAAAGAGCTTTAGTGAGTTTGAAAACATGATTTGGAAATTTTGAGTCTTCAAAACCCGGTGGTTGTTCCACATACACTTCCTCATTTATAAAACCATTTAAAAACACGCTTTTAACATCCATTTGAAAAAGCTTGAAATCATGATAACATGCATATGCAAGCAACATCCTAATGGCTTCCATTCTAGCTACGGATGCATAGGTTTCATCAAAATCTATTCCCTCTTCTTAAGTGTAACCTTGTGCTACTAGTCTAGCTTTATTTCTCACAATGTTACCACTCTCATCTAGCTTGTTCCTAAAGACCCATTTAGTTCCTATGGTAAATTGATTACTAGGCCTATCAACTAATGTTCAAACGTTACTTCTCTCAAATTGATTTAACTCTTCTTACATAGCCATAATCCAAAAATCATCTTTCAATGCTTCTTTTATATTCTTAGGCTCTATGCATGAGATAAATGTAGGGATGGCAACGGGGTGGGGCGGGGCGGGTTTTTGGCCGCCCCGAACTCGCCCCGACCTATAAGATACTATACCCGACCCCGCCCCGCCCCGAATTAAAATATTAATTTACCCGCCCCGACCCGCCCCGATACAATAACCCTTAAACCCGACCCCGCCCCGACCCGCCCCGAAAAATTAAAAAAAATTAATCTTCGTCGACGGTAAATGTTAGATTCGACCAATCTTCCACCACAATCACAAATTATGGTTTCAAGGGACTTCAAACTTATATAAAAAAATAAAATAAAACCAATTTTAAATTATCCAAGTGTTAAAACTACATATTTAAAAGAATAAATTTGAATCATTGACCGTTAGAATCGAATATATTAAAACTTGAACAACATCTAACAAAATTTTACAAAATGTACGAACCAAAACAAAAACAAAAAATAGCTTAAAACATATAAAAATGTTTAAATATAATGATATTTTTTTATAAATATAATAAAAATATATAAAAAAATATACCGGGGCGGGGCGGGGCGGGGAATTTCTAGCAAATACCCGAACCCGCCCCGCCCCGACTTCATGTTTTTTCCGCCCCGCCCCGCCCCGCCCCGATCCCCGAAATTTTAGAAAAAATACCCGATCGGGTCGGGTCGGGGCACCTCGGGTCGGGTCGGGGCCGGGTATTTTTGCCATCCCTAGATAAATGCAACATGATTCATTAATCTAAGAGAAGATCGAGTGGTTACCCCCTTGGATGGATCACCCAAGATTTCACCATCTTTGACATAGTTGAACTCCATTGGGTAGCTTACTTCCTTTTCCTCAAGAGCCAAGTCCTTCAAGGCTTCAAGAGGTGGATCTTGTGTGTCCCCTTCTTTTGTTGTTGGAATCTCATCCTCTTTTGAAGTTTGTCATCCATCAAAGACATTTATGATTCCTACATCATCATCATCACAAGAATCCTTCCTTGGAAGGAGGTTATCATCGAATACAACATGTATAGATTCTTCTACTACTAAAGTTCTATTGTTAAATACTCGATAGGCTTTAGAGGTTAAAGAGTATCCTATGAAAATAGCTTCATCACTTTTTGCATCAAATTTACCTAAGTTGTCTTTTCCATTATTTAAAACAAAACACTTGCAACCAAAAGGATGAAAATAGATAATGTTAGGCTTTTTAGATTTTAAAATCTCATAAGGTGTTTTCTTTAAAATTGGCCTAATCATTACTCGGTTAACAATATAGCAAGCGGTGTTTGTGGCTTCCGCCCAAAAATATTTAGGTAAATTATTTTCACAAAGCATGGTTCTAGCCATTTCTTGTAAAGTTCCATTTTTCCTCTCAACTACCCCATTTTGTTGAGGAGTTCGAGGAGCCGAAAAATTGTGGCTAATACCATTTTCATTCAAAAAATCTTCAAACCCTAAATTTTGAAACTCAGTTCCATGATCACTTCTAATATGAGAAATTCTAAGTTCAAGATCATTTTGGGTTAGTTTTGAAAATGTGATGAATTTTTCCAAAGCCTCATCTTTAGTACTTAAAAATAAAACCCAAGTAAATCTAGAAAAAATCATCAACAAGTACAAATGCATAAGATTTACCACCCAAGCTTATAGTCCTAATTGGCCCAAATAAATCCATATGGATAAGTTGTAAACATCTACTTGTAGAAACATCATTAATGGATTTAAAGGAAGACTTATGTTGTTTACCCTTAGAGCATGCATCACAAATTTTATCGTTTGAGAATTTAATCTTGGGTAAACCTCTAACTAGATCAAGAGAAACTAGTTTTTCTAAAACACTAATGCTAGCATGTCCCAGTTTCCTATGCTAAAACCATGCATCATTTTCATTTTGTGCTACTAAGCATGCATGGGATGTATGTATGTCATCTAGATGCACCATGTATATGTTCCCTATGCGATGACCTATGAGCATAATATTATTAGATTTAATGTCAACAATTTTGCATCCATTTTTATCAAATAAAACATTAAATCCTTTATCACACAATTGACTTATGCTCAATAAGTTATGTTTAAGACCATCGACATACAAGACATTTTCAATGAGAATAGTAGAGTGATTACCTATGGAGCCAATACCTTTAATGTGGCCTTTGGAGTTGTCACCAAATGTCACCACTCCTCCACTTTTTGGCTTTAGATCCATGAATCTACTCTTGTCTCCGGTCATATACCTTGAGCATCCACTATCAAGGTACCATGAGTTTTGACTTTGTGCTTTGGCCTTGTAGCAATGCTCCCCCTACAAACAAAGATATTAAGCTTTTGTTTTTGGTACCCAAATCATTTTGGGTCCATGAGTGTTAGCTCCCAAAACCTTGGTTCCCTTAGGAATCCAAGATGACATAGCAATAATGTTATTAGATTTTACAAGTTCCTTAGGAACCCATACACTTCTAATTCTTTTAGTTCTATTATGTCTAGGAAAGCTACCTTGTTTGTAGTAGTTAGTCTTTTTCTTAGGTTGGTTTGATTTTGAAGATTCACCTATTTCATGCTTGACACTACCAACATTTTTAAAAGACTCTTTGAGCTTATTTAGCTCATCTAACACATTTTGGTGTTCACTATTACATTGAGATAAAAGATTATTAAGGTCAACATTTTCATCTTGAAAATTTTTTAGTTCATCTTTCAACCCTAATATCTTTTTCTCAAATTTTAAATTAGCTTGAGAGAGTGAGTCATTTTTATCATTTAGTTCAAAAATAATTTTCTTATTCCTAATGACCGACTCCTTGTATTTCTCAACTAATTCATCATAGACCTCTTGTAACTCATCATATGCATCATTTAATTCATCATATGTAAAATCTAAAGATGATGAGTTAGAGGTTACCTTGGAGGAATCTTCCTCAAGTGCCATGAGGCAAAGGTTGGCCACTTCTTGTTCGTCATCCTCGGATGACTCCTCATCACTCCAAGTAGCAAGCTTGGCTTTGAGCTTCTTCTTCTTCTCAAAGCCTTTCTTCTTGAGTTGAGGGCACTTCGAACGTATGTGGCTGGGTTTATTGCACTCGAAGCAAATGATTTGATCCCTTGCTTCTTCTTTGTTCTTACCTTTGAAGTCCATCTTCCTTTGAATTTTTCTTCCCCGGTTGGACCTCATAAAGCGTGAGAATCGTTTGGCTATCATATCCAATTCTTCTAGCTCATCCTCTTCACTAGAAGAGCTCTCCTCAAGTAATGAAGCTTTGAGAGCTATTCTCATCTTCTTCTTCTTTTCAACCTCTAGCTTTTCTACTCTCTTCTCTTCTTTCTTTTTCTCTTCTTCTCTTCCTTGCTTCATAATCTCATGAGTAAGGAGAGAACCCACTAGCTCATCAAGCTTTAAAGTTTTCAAATTTTTAGCTTTTATGATGGCGGTTCTCTTCCCATCCCAAGATTCGAGAAGTGAATAGAGTAGCTTTCGGACAAGCTTGTCTTCAGGTATTGTCTCTCCAAATCCTTTGAGTCCATTGACTATGGTGGAGAAACGATCAAACATCTTGGACATCGTCTCATCAGGCTCAATCCTTTGAATTACAATCTTAGTTTCCTTGACATCATTGGTTCCCTCATAGGTAGTCTCAAGAGTGTCTCACACTTCTTTGGCACTCTCAATGGATGATACTTTGGAATAGATGTCCGGACCGAATGAACAAAAAAGCATGTGGAGAGCTTTGTCATTTATTTGGATCTTTTTCCTTTCTTCTTCACTCATCTCCATCTTTTTCTTCAAAATCATCTTCCCTTCACTATCTTGCTTCAATGGAATGTAGGGGCCATCTTCAATTACATCCCAAACCAAGTAGTCATTGGACTTGATGAAGAGGCGCATTCTATTCTTCCAAAACGGATAGTTGTCACCATTGAAGAAGGGTGGCTTTGTAGTGGATTGAGACTCATACATGCTCGAACCGGAGGTAGAAGCCATCTCTTGATTTTTGGATGATCACACTCTTCCTAGGAACTCCTCTTGTGGTTGTTAATCCTCAAAGAGGTAGGCTCTGATACCAATTGTTGAGTGGATCGAATGATCGAAATGAACCAAGAGGGGGGTGAATTGGATTTTTAAAGGTCTAGGTGGTGGAAATTGCAAATTAAAAAGATAGACAAGGAATTTTAGAGTGGTTCAAGTTCCAAATGAACTCTACATCCACTACCTTAGCTTCACTAAGGATTTGCAACAATTCCACTAATTGCTCTTCCCCTTTTCTAGGCTAAGGAGGTAACCCTTACAATTTTCGGTCAAATTTTCTACCCAAAATTTGACCCAATCCTCACACAATTAAAACAAAGAATTTGTTGGCTAAACAAGTATCTCTCAATACATAAACTAGCCCAATTACAAGCACTCAACCCAATTGAAATGATAAGAATGAAAAGTACAATTGGGGTTTCTAGACAATAATAGGATTTAGGCACAAATGCTTGGATTTGATGTTTGGATGTTTGCTTTTTGGATCAATAATTGTTGCTGGAGCTTTTAGAGGTCCCTTTTATACCTTCTCATTGATTTCTAGCCGTTGTGGTTGTTGCATTCATCAATAGAGCCGTTGGGGGTGTTATCTCACCTCTATAAATGCAGTCTGCAACCAACCGTTTCGAAACGCCCGAACCTGTTTTGAAACAGAATAAAATAGAAAGAGCCGTTGGGGTGCATTAAAGAGCCCGTATCGAAACTGTCAGACCAGTTTCGATACGCTAAGAGTCGTTTCAAAACTTGTTTCGAAACATTTTGCCACTGTCAATGGTCGTATCGAAACGGCTTGAAATCGTTTCGATACGCCTTAACGGTTTGTTAAAATCAGTTAAAAACTTGCAACGGTCATATTTTTCAAATCAAATGAAGAACCGTTTCGAAACACTGAATGTCATTTCGATACGGTTTCTCTATGTTCTAAAGCCGTTTCGAAACTTGTTTCGAAACACGGGTTGGCAGTGTTGAAATCGTTTCGATACCCGTTTCGAAACATGGGTTGACAGTTTCAAAATTGTTTCGAAACGTCTTAGGCCGTTTCGAAACAGGGACTCGAAAATCATTGTTTTGGCTTTAAGAACATTTAGAAAATATTTGATAAACTTAGTTTTTAACTTAGGCATATTCTTTAAATCATATAGGGATGTTTGAGGACTTAAAAATTCGTTTTCACATTTTCAATTTAGTCCTTAGGTTCTTTAGTTATATCAAAATTAAAATATCGGTTTCACATACCATAAACCCTAAATATTTAAAATTAATTTCACATATATAACCTTAAACCCTAAGTTAGTGTTTAAGGTTATATGTGTGAAATTAATTTGAAATATTTAGCATGAAATTAGTTTGAAATATTTAGGGTTTAGAGTTTAAGGTTTATATATGTGAAATTAATTTGAAATATTTAGGGTTTAAAGTTTAAGGTTTATATATGTGAAATTAATTTAAAATATTTAGCGTGAAATTAATTTGAAATATTTAGGGTTAGGGTTTAGAGTTTATATATGTGAAATTAGTTAAAATGTTTAGTGCAAAATTAATTTTAAATATTTAGGGTTATATATGTGAAATTATTGTTTAGGGTTTCAGCTTTTGGCTTATAAATGTAAAAACCAATAAGAAATATATATTAAATTTGATGATTTAAAGTACAAAGTTGTGTTTGGTGTAGTAGCTAAGCCATTGCCTTTACTCCTATATTGCCAGGTTCAATTTCTCTTAATAGCATGTTTGCTTGAATTTATTTTTTTCATCTAAATAAGTGGCCACCTAATTGGAGGAGGAAAATAAAATTAAATATAAATAATTAAAATCCTCCAATAAGATGTTGACACGTGTCACCATCTAATTAAATAATTTATTAATTTTAAAATTTTTCCGTTAACTGCCACATGACAGTTCCGTCACTTCACCGTTAGATATTTAATGACGATAGTCAAAATAAGTTGATTTTATAAGTTCGGTAGTCTGATTGACGAGTTCGGTAGTCAAAATAAGAATACCCAATTAGTTCGGTCAATGATATAGTTAACCCTAATTATTTTATGGATTTTTATAAACTAGCATAGACTTTGAAAGGACAATGTACTCGGAATAGTTTGGAGCAAAAGCGGGAAAGGCAGTAGTCGCTCTTTTTAACTTGAGAGAATGGCTTTCATATGAACAGACAGGAGGATGCAGGCGCAAGAATCGACAAACATTAAGTATCGGCAAACCGAAATAGATCTGCCAATGTCCTCACAGATTTATCCGGCAGACCAACAAAGCCTTCTATAGATAGTGATGACCCAAATAAACCAACAAACCAAGTGGATGCAGATTGCATATCCGAGTGTTGTGGCCATCCGCATCGCAGACCAGAATAAGAACTTGCTGGGATGACACCCATACCACTGCTTTCAACACCAGTGGTTCCTCCCATCTGCCCTGACCCTGACCCTGACCCATTTCCAGGATGTGGTGCAGAAGAGGCAACGGGACAAGAATTAGGGACCAAATCTTCGCCTTCTGCAAGAATAGCAGTCGGTTGCTCACGCAACTGATTTACATGAGATTTTGGCAAAGCGGGCCCTTGGGTATCAAACCGTGAACGCTTCATTTCTTCGCTCTTACCCGTGCTTGATGATCCCATTTCATCCGGTTTTCTCTTCGGCTGCTCTTTTTTCTTCACAATCCTTTTATATGGCTTACCAATTTCTTCTTCTAACTTCACTATCTTCTCTTTGATTAGCCATGAACCAAGAAGCTCTTTTGCATCACTTCTACGATCTTCCAAATAATCCAAATAATGGACTATCGATTTTAATGCACCTAATAGCTTTTCATTAGCCTTTCTCTGAAAAAGGCCATAACAGAATAAATACAACGTTGAAGGATGAGAAAACATGTAAAACATCATTTGTGTGACAAGAGATTAAAAAGGATCATACCAGCTCCACAGGTGAATTATGTGCTTCCAGTTTTTCCCTCTCGAATGCTTTAGTAGACTCTTGCAAGAATAAAGTCAAAATTGTCTTAGGGGAGAATTCATCCTCAAGCCCAAAGATAGAAACGACCTCCAAAGCTTCAAAATGCATTCCATTCTTCCCCATACTCTCTATGATATCTATACCAGACAAAAGTGTCGTAGATTAGTCTCAAGAATTACGTCAATGAAAGAAAATCTAAATCTAACCACCCAACACCCTCCACCCTCAATAAAATATTAATGCAAGTCAGATGCAAACATATTAGTTCACCACCAATAGACGTCTGATGTCTGTGAAATTTTTGTTACTTACGCTTAAAAAGTGAGGCAGAAACAACCCTTTCGAAGGGTTTATTACAGACTTTATGACTCTTTTTTCTACTTTCCCTAAGACTATAATGTTGCTACCTACTAGAAACTGCCATAGGGCACAAGCCTGTGCCCCCCTTGATCTCATGGAACTCTCCTAGAATCAAGGAGATTGAAATAAGAAAGACCATAATATTTATCTCAAGGCAGAAATATAACAAAATAAAAGGGTAACTCAAAGCTGGCTAACAGACAAAAGCGGATTCTAAAGCACACCAAGAAAGGCTATTCTTCATTCTTCCGCCGTTCTTGTTGCTAGTAAACCACCTACTCTGGGGGATTCTACTTTTCCGGTTAGGTTACATGGGAACTGAACTACCCATATTGATTTCCCAATCTGTAGTTACAATAGTAGCAATATAATTCTAAATTCATTTGTGAAGTCTGTAAAATTAATTGCCTTACGAACTTACCAAAATTGAACTTAACCAAAAAGAAAACAAGGGTAATTATCATGAAAAGGAAACTAGGATACACTAAAAACCATGGGAAACTTCAAGTTCACCAACCCTTAAGTCTCAAAAATCAATTTGTAGGCATTTACACTCGTGTAAACGAGACACTTGTGCTTGTAAGCTATTCGAGTTCAACTTGAAAAACAAGCTTAAATCTTATTCGATCATTCTCAAGCAAAGCTCGGACTTTAAGCATCTTAATACTGTTTTAACTACTACATAAGAACAATGACACTCCATAATCATAGATTCATAATGACATCAATAGCATCCAAAAAGATGATAAATATATGGAATGGAACCGAAAAGTAAATACCTGGCATTTTCCCAGGAAGCCAAGGAGAGGCCTTTATAGCATCAGAGTCTCTGAGATTACACAACTTAAGCAAAGTCCCCAAATCCTGATTAGTAAACGCATTGGGAATCCCAAAACAAGCAACGTAAAGCAACAAACCCCTTGCATCACCTGCAGTGGCATTACTCAAACCACCCTCTTTATTCAACCTCTTTCGAAATGCAACAGCTCTATTCTGTGCTGATACCTTAACGTTGACCGCGAATTTAACCCGACTTTCACTGCTCATCATTGAAAGGAAAAACTCCAACAGCAAAAGGATAGCTCGCCTTGCCTGATTACTGGACGGGTCATTGGTATAAGCTTTTTTCCCCATTAAAATCATCTCCCCAACGCTATCTAAAACCAATTTGGCTGGTTCTGGGGCAAGCTTTAGAGCTGCAGGGACTTCTTCTCGAAGCATCGGGAGGTTTGATAAATTCTTGACAATGTATTTACGGACCTGTTTGCCCTTCATCCACATGCAATACTTTTGAATTTCGCCACAAAAGGGTTTAGGAGGAGGAGCTGTTTCGGCTACTTTTTGTACTGTTTCAGCTTCAGTTTGCGTTGATTTGAGATAAGGTTGCGGTTGGGGTTCAATTTGTGGGTGTTGCTCTTCGTGTAGCGGCTCGTTGAACTTGGAGTCGATGGCTTGATTGATGAAATCGAGGTGTTTCGTTAATTCGTCGAATTTACTTTTGAAAGCCAGGACCGCGGCGGCGTGGGAGGCAAGGTCGTCAAGAGTTGGGGTTCTTCTTGTGGTTGCTGTTGTTCGGGTTGGTCCGGTTCTGTTTTGAAGGTGGCTAACGGTGACGGAATGGGTATCTGGGGAGGGAGGAACGGCGGCGATTGAAGTGGTTGCTGTTGTTCGGGCGGAATGGGTATCGGGGGAGGGAGAAACGGCGGCGATTGAAGCGGTTGCTGTTGTTCGGGTTTGTTCGGTTCTGCTTTGACGGTGGCTAGTGGTGACCGAATGGGTATCTAGGGAGACGGCGATTGAAGTGGTTGCTGTTGTTCGGGCGGAATGGGTATCGGGGGAGGGAGGAACGGCGGCGATTGAAGTGGTTGCTGTTGTTCGGGTTGGTCCGGTTCTGTTTTGACGGTGGCTAACGGTGGCGGAATGAGTATCGGGGGAGGGAGGAACGGCGGTGGTTGCTGTTGGTCCGGTTCTGTTTTGATGGTGGTTAACGGTGGCGGAATGGGTGTCGGGGGAGGGAGGAAGGACGGCGATTGAAGTGGCTCTTGCTTGATGGCGGCGAGCATTGTGGCGTGGTAATGGGGTTTGAATGAGGGGAAGGAAGGATTGGCCATGACCATATCAGGTGAAGACAAACGAAAACAAAACCCTACGATTTCTAATGCTGAATTAAATTAAATTAAACTCTGAAGTCAAGTCGGTCGGTGTTCTTATTTTTTGCAAATTTCAAGTTCGAGTAGACTTGGATTTTACCGATCAACGACCTTGCCTCTTACGTTTCTATTTATTTAAGTAAACTACATATTTAGTCCCTTAACGTTTTGCATATTTCTATTTTGGTCATCAATCTACAAATAATATTTTATCACTAACCTTTTTGAATTTCACTCATCGAGGTCATTTGATCATTAATTTTTAACGTCATTTTTATTTTTTTCTTGTAAATTTATTAAAAAAAACTTAAAAAAATTCTTCTGAAACTATGATTTTTGGATTCCTTTTAATTCACCAACAAAGTATATTTTTCTAAATCTGAATGGATGTGAGTTGGAGGCCGAGAAGAGGGAGAAAAGCAAATATCTCAATTCAACGTTGACCAGATGGTGAAATTCAGGTCGGAGGTATTAATAGGTTGGGAGGGGTAGTTGCCCCTCCTAAATTTTTAGGTATAATTACATTTTAGATCTTTCTAATTTAAATATTAGTAAAATAAAGTTTTTTTTCCTCCTAATTTTTAGAATTTATAGTCCAAATAAACTTTTCCACTCCCCTTTCTTGATCCTAGCTCCATCCTTGGTGAAAATTACATACCATATTAAGACAATGTCAAGTCGTTGATTTGAGTTGTGTCATTTCGTGAAAAATCAAATTGAAAAGTTAAGACGGAAAAAAGGAAATATTTTAGTACAAATTATATCGTAAACGACGAATGATGATGATCAAACAGTGATAAAGAAGAATATTGGTCAAGATAAATAAAAGTTTAAATTTTTAGGTTAATTTCATAAATAAAACCTAAAATGCAACACTTTAGTATTGAGTATTGACGCTAAAGCCTTAACGTTAGAGCGACCTAAACCAGCACAATTCAAAAGTTTAGTGATAAAATAAATTTTTTATAGTTAGATGACATGACGAATCATTTGAAAATTGGCTCGTCATGCGCACGTTAGCGCGTCTATAGTGCATCCGGATTCCGGAGAGCATTTAAGGGTTTGTTTGTTTCCCTGTAATTGGTTTTCCTGAAAACGTTTTCACAACTTTCCGCTGTTTGGTTCATGGAAAATAAAAAAGTCAAAGGAAAATCAACTACAGTCAATGGAAAACAGGCATTGTTTTAGTGTAAAATGACTTACCCATTGATTTTCAGTAAGTCACTTTCCTTCCTCCCATTCTCTCTACAAATACTAACCTGAACCATAAACCTTAAAACCTAAACCCTAAATACTAACATAAAAACTAAACCCTAAATACTAACATAAAAACTAAACCATAAACTCTAAACCTCAAACCCTAAACCCTAAATATTAAAAACTCCAACCGTAAACCTTAACCCCCAAACATTGAACAATAAAACCTAAACCCCAAACATTAAAGACCTTAACCCTAAACACAAACCCTTAAACCTTAAATGTTAACATAAACACTAAGCACTAAACACTAACCCTAAACCCTAAATATTAACATAAACACTAAATACTAACACAAACCCTAAACATTAAACATTAACATAAACACTAACAACAAACCCTAAACATTAAACACTAACATAAACCTTAAACCCTAAACCCCCAGCATTAAACAATAAATGTTAAACACTAAACATTAAAAACCCTAACCCTAAACACAAACCCCTAAATCTTAAATATTAACATAAACACTAAACACTAACCCTAAACCCTAAATATTAACATAAACACTAAATACTAACACAAACCCTAAACATTAAACATTAACATAAACACTAACAACAAACCCTAGACATTAAACACTAACATAAACCTTAAACCCTAAACCCCAAGCATTAAACAATAAATGTTAAACACTAAACATTAAAAACCCTAACCCTAAACACAAACCCCTAAATCTTAAATATTAACATAAACACTAAACACTAACACAAACCCTAAATATTAACATGAACACTAAACACTAACAACAAACCCTAAACACTAACATAAACCTTAAACCATAAATGGGAGCTTAAACCCTAAAACCTAACTTAAACCCTAAACCCTAAATGCTAACATAAATACTAAACCTTAAACACTAAGCACTAACATAAACCTTAAACTCTAAATGATAACCTAAACCATAAACACTAAAAGCTAAACACTAAACCATAAACACTAACATAAACCCTAAACCATAAACGATAAATCCTAAACACTAACCATAGACTCTAAATGCTACCATAAACCCTAAACCCTAAATGTTACCATAAAACCTTAAATCCTAAACCCTAAACCCTAAATCATAACCACCAACCTAAACTCTAAACCTTAAACACTAACATAAACTATAAACCCTAAACCATAAACACTAATCTAAACCCTAAATCTATACCTTAAATGCTATCATAAACACTAAATACTGGTCTAAACCATAAACCATAAATGATATCCTAAACCCTAGCATAAACATTAAATCATGTTTTGATTGGAACTTATTTTTACCATTATCGATGCTTGTTTGTGGATTGTTCATGAAATTTTCAAAAAATTCTACCAAACAGTGTAAAATGAATTGTATAACATCATTCAAACACCGGAAAATGATTTCTGCAATTAGTTTTCCAACAACTGTAATTCATTTTCCGGAATTTATTTTCCGGAAACAGTTTTAAGTGAAACAAACAGATCCTAAGATTTTCTTTTGTTTTTTCATCGTTTCTCCTCTTTCTTTCGTTGATTTTCTTATTTTCTTCCCTCGATTTCTTCTTCTGATCTAAATCTCATGTGGTTCTGTTCATGGTTGATTTGGGTTCTTCATCGAAGTCAGAGTATCTAGTAGGGGATTTTGATTTAGCGAATTTTCCTCCGCTTGTGGCTGCTACGACTAGTGGAGAAGTGGCTGAGGGTGTTAGTGTGGTGGCGGCTGCTCCTGACCATGCGAAGAAAGCTGCAGATGTTGCGATTGGAGTGGGTAAGCCGGCGTAGAAGCTCATTGACCAATCCTTGGGATTTTTTCCTCCATCGACGCGAGAGGGAAAGGCTAGGGTTAAGCCTTCGCCTAAGGTTTTGCAGAAGGGTGCTGAGCAATGGTCCAATGCTCTAATTAGAAATTTTCTTGATAAATCCCCTCATGTGCCTATTTTTCAGAAGACTGCTGATTGTATTTGAGGAAGGGAGGGCTCTGTAGTGATTCGTTTCCTTTCCTCTAGTGTTTACATGATAAAATTTCCATCATAGAGGGTGCGTGATTGGGTCCTGGAGTCTGGGCCTTGGCACATTCAGCAGAAGCAGATTGTCTTGCATTAGTGGAAACCTAGTTTGTTGTTCGATGTGGTTCGATTGTACTCTGCTCTGGTTTGGGTGAACCTCTGGCACGTCCCGTTAGAGCTCTACTCCTAGCAAGGGTTTGGGTATATTGCTAGTGCTTTGGGAAAGCCGTTGTATACTGATAGGGCCACTGCGATGAAACAACAGTTGGAATTCGCAAAGGTTTACGTTAAGGTAAACACAAAGGATGATCTTTCAGGTTCTGTTTTAGTTGAGCTCGATGATGAACAAGTTATTGATGTTTCTGTGGAACTGGTATGGGCTCCCCCTCGTTGTAAATGCTCTATTTTTGGGCATGATGAGGGGAAATGTAAGGCTACTGCACGAGATGAGGTGAATGTTGCTGAGGAGGTTACTGAGACGTTTGACAAGCACGTTGATCTGGTTAAGAGAAATGCTGATGAAACTCCGGTAGTGAAGGGTAACCATGTTTCTGTGGTTGATGTTGAGAAGGTTGGTGATTCAAACTCTGAAGTTGGAAAGCTTGTGTTGGCAGACACTGTAGGGGATGTTTCTCTTGCCAGTCGTGATGTTGAGAATTTGATTAAGGCTACTGTTTGTGGTGAAGGGCCCTCTAAGGTAACAGTGGAGAGTCCAAATAAATTTGATTTGTTAGCTTCGATTGTGGATGATCAAGAAGAGCACAATGTCTCGCCTAGGAAAGGTCGAATTGATGTGAAAGGTGTAACTGAATTACTACAACAATTGAAACCGACATCAAAGGAACCAAAGAAGAAAAAGAAGGGAAAAGGGAGGGGTCAAGTGAGTGGTTCTTCCTCTTCGAAATAACTTTTTTGATTTGGAATGTACTGGCTTTAATGACCCGTTAAAACGGAGTAATATCTTTAGAGTTGTTAACAGATTAAAGATTGGGGTGCTGTGTTTAGTGAAAACTAGAGTTCAAATAAATAATTTTGCTAAGATTGTTGATAGAATGCTACGGGATTGGCATGTTTTGCATAACTATAATCATGCGTCGAATGGTAGACTTTGGGTTCTTAGTAGGGGTGGATGGAGTATGAATGAGGTTTTTAGTTAATTTCTTGCTCGATCTCTAAGGGTGAGGATTCATTTCATTTTTCTTTTGTTTATGGAAGCAATAGTAGAGAGGAGAGGAAGGTTTTGAGGTATGATCTGGTTAGGTTAAAACACAGAATTGGGAATTCTCCTTGGGGGTTGACAGGTGATTTTAATATTGTGTATGGGCCTTAGAAGAGCTCTGATTTTGATGGAAGTTAGGGTGTAACGGGGCGATGTAAGAGTTTCGAGATTGTTTGGCAGAGATTGATGTTTTGGATCACTCTTATTCTGGTGCATGTTTATATGGTGTAACTTTAGGGATGAGAGTACCTTGGCCAGGAAGTTAGATAGGCTCCTGATAAATCAGGCTTGGCTAACTAAGTTTCCAGGATCTACTGTGGAATTTTTACCTCCTAGTTGTTCTGATCATAATCTCTGTTATATGGTGTTGCGTGCTTCTCTATTTCAGCCTCCGAAGCCTTTTAAATTCTTTAATTTTTGGACTGAGCATGCTGAGTTTCTAAGCATTGTGAAAAATTCTTGAAAGCAACAGTAAGTGGAAACCCTTTGCAGTGTCTTTTCTCTAAGCTTAAAAGATTGAAAGAGCCTTTGAAAGAGATGAACAAAAGCGTCTTTGGTGACATTTCAAATAGAGTTTTTTTTCTAAGAAAGTTGAGTTTGACAATTTGTAAAGGGTTCTTTTGGCCAACCCTACTGTTGAGAATGTCACTAGGAAAAGAGTAGATGCAAATGAATTACATGTTTTGCAGAGAGCAGAGGAGCAATTCCTAAAACAAAAATCTAGGATCCAGTTTATTAAGGAGGGAGATCAAAATTCCTCATACTTTTTCAGAAAGGTGGCTGCTAAACAGAAGGTTAACACTATCGCTGTTGTTTGTGATAATCAGAGGAACAAGTTGGAGAGTTATGTTGATATCTCTAAAGAATTGGTTCAATTTTTTTCTAGTACTTGGGAAATGTTGATTCTAAAGTTGAGGTGGTGTCAGATGATTTGCTGAAGGACATATTGGGTGTTGAGTTGACTTCTGATATGTGTGCCAGCCTCGTTGCTCCTGTTACTCACAAGGAGATCAAAGATGTAATGGAAATAAGGCCCCCGAGGCCTGATGGCTTCTCAGCTAGGTTCTTCCAGGCTGCATGGAGTATTGTGGGGAGTGATGTTTTTAAAGGGATTCAGTATTGTGGTGTTGAGTTGATTTTGCTTTTTAACGAATTTAATCCAATTCTTTTAGGACATTTGTACCATCTAATGCTTGTTGCAAAACTTAAATGTTAATGGGAGGATATAAATTTCAGTTTTCAATTTTTCATCAAGTATAAAGGCTATGTTAAATTTGTGGTTTATCAAGTATTAATACTCATTATGTTATAATTAAGATGATAGTTATTATAACATTTAAATAATACCATTAAAAGAAAGGAAAAATAGGTTGGCATGTGTTTCATTAACTCTTAAGTTTCAGAAGCATAAAATCTAGTCTTTTGTGTTTTCCAAACACAATTGGGATTGTGAAACGGTGGGTCTATTATAGAGTTCAAATAGACTGAAAATGATGACGAGTTTTGAAAACATTAATATAATTTAGGCTTTAAATAGCCTTTAAAGGTTCAACTTGATGATGGTTATGATACCTATGATAAATAACAATTTTTATTAATGTGAAGAAACAGATTTTTGTATCAGTTACTCAAGTTGCTACAAATATCATTGAAGATTATTTTGGGGTAAAATACTAAAATCATCACTCAACTTTGGTCATTTGACCTATTTTAGTCACTCAACTTTAAAAACGCTCAATTTACTCGTTCAACTTTTAACATTGTGATTTTTTCATCATTCCACCGTTAATTCAGTTAACACCGTTATAAAGTGTCATATATAATTATTAAAATAATAATAAAATTCCACGTCACTTAAAAGAAAATAAACAAAACGACAGTGTTTTGAGAGTAGGGTTAATTTTACCGATTAAGAAAAATTAAACCGTTCCTATTCTCCCATTAGAGACTGAACTTTTAAAAATCAGATTTGTTCTTGCGATTTTTTTCTGAACGTTAAGAAAATTAGGGTTTGATATTTTGTTAGAGATTTGAGGAACATTTGGGTGCGAGTGGTAATTTGAAAATCGAAGTTGAAAGACTATTTGGGTGAAAAGAAATTTGGTTGAGGGAACTACTGATTCAACAACGTGGTTGCAAATCGGAGTAATGGAATGTCGTGTATTGCGTGCGAGGGGTATGAAAAGCATGTCATATGGTAAGTTCTTCTATCTTTTTCGATTAAAGCTTGTAAATTTAGGGTTTATGGTATGTGTAATAGAAGCAAATTTGTTTTGATTTTATTGAATAAATTTGTTGAGTTGATCGAACACTTGCAAATGGCCAAGAGTGGGGTGAATTGGCAATTAAAATTTTGGTGAAGAGAAAGATTGAAAATAAAAATGACACAAGGGGTTATAGTGGTTCAAGTTCTCCAAATGAACTCTACCTCCACTACCTTAGCTCCCACTAAGGATTTTCAAACAATTCACTAATTGAATTCGTCCCCTTTTCTTGGATGAGGAGGAAACTTTACAATTTCGATTAAGCTTTCTACCCAAAGCTTAATCCACTCAAATACAAAGAAAGAATTTGGTAAACTCAAATGTTTCCTCTCAAAGGATAATTGTCTACCCAATTACGATTTCAACAACCCCAAACTCACAATACAATTTGACAAATTGAAAGACAATAGAGTTGGGTACAAGAATATGACTTTGAATAGCTCAAGGGTTTGGAATTTTTGCTTTGATGATGCTTGAGTGTTCAATAGTTGTTGCCTGGTCATTTAAAACTTGTTTTTATATCCTTGCATTGATTTCTAGCCGTTTGGGTAGTTGGGATCATCAATAGAGCCGTTGGGAGCAATTTTCCCGCATTAAATGCAGCTCTGCAGCCTACCGTATCGGTACTCGGGAAGGGCGTAACGATACATGCATCAAAGAGAAAAGAGCCGTTGTGCCTAAAAACAGGGCGTATCGATACGCATGGAAGGCGTACTGGTACGGTTTTAAGGGGCGTATCGATACGGAAGGCCGTATTGATACAGTTTTTGCTCACTGGAATCCCAAGCCAAGTTTACATAAAAAGTGTATCGATACTCTTACCAAGCGTATCGATACCCTATAACGACCTTTTGAAAATTAGGAAACCAACCAACTGACAAGTAACGGTCAAATAATTAAATGCTCAGATTTTTCAAAGATATGCTTATCGTATCGATACGGTTGCAAGGCGTATCGGTACGGTTTCATAAAACCAGTTGCCCAGAAGAATATCGTATCGATACGGTTGCAAGGCATATCGGTACGGTAAGTTCAATAAAATTCCAGTGGCAAATTAGGGTATCGATACGCTGAGGGTATCGATACACCTGGGCGTTTTTGCATACTTAGGCTTGAAAAACATAGGAAAATACTTAGAAAAATGTGTATGATTTAAGAGCAGGTCTTTAAATATTATTTTGTACAAAAATACTTGTCAATTTATGAGACTTAAAAAAGTTCTTAAAAAATTTATTGTTTTGCAAATTGGTCCTTAGATTTATGTGTTATATCAAAATCAATTTTAGTTTTACAATCTCCCCCTTTTTGATATAACAAAACCATAAATAAATTTTTAAGTTTTTGAAACTTTGAAAAGCTTTCTCCCCCTTACTTTAAGATAGATTTTCAAAACAAAAATATTTGACTCTATGATCCTTCTCCCCCTTTTTGTTAGATCAAAATAGAATACAAGGATAAATTAGCAATATAAAGCAACAATAATTCATAAAGCTTAAAGCAAGCATAAGAGTTCAACTTCATAAACTTCAAAATAAACATAAAAGTTCAAAGGCATAAATGTCAAAGCAACCATCATAATTCAAACTCTTAAAATCCTAAAAACATAGATAATAGGCATAAACTTCAAATCCTAAAAACGAAAGTGCAATAACAATAATAAAAGACTAAATGGCCTAAGATGAGATGCATGATCTACTCGTCTCCTTCGTCATCATGATCGTCCTCGTCATCTTCTTCTTCATCTTCTTGAGAGGGTTGATTCCTTCGAGTTTGATTGATCCAAGCACCATGGAAGGCGGTAAGAGAGATATCCATGGAGGTTTGGCGAGCGGCCATGGTGTCTATCTTCTTGTCCATGCCTTGGACGCGATCCTCTAAGGATGTGAAACGATTATCCATCGCGGTGAACTTCTCATTTAGGAAGGTCATGAGAGTATCCATGGAGGAGGAATCAAGAGGAACACGGTGGGAACTCGAAGAAGCACGAGAGGTATCGACCGGAGCAATGGGTGGAGGATCTTGAGCATTGCGAACCCACTCATTATCAACATAAGTGAAACCAGAACGAGCAAGAGAACTCTCATCGATAGGTAGGCCAAGGGTTTCGGGAAAATCATGTGAACAATCAATGCCAAGGGTATGAAATAGAAAACTCAAAGCCGTGGAGTAGTAAAAAGATGAGACTTGTTTGGTGTGACGGTTTTGAACTAAGAAGACAAGATCGGCAAACATAATTTGACACAAATTTGGACGTTTACCTTATCTAAAACACCTAAGCCAAAAATCATCAGTTTGACGAATAGTTGAATATTTCCCACCCGATGGACGGATAAACCAAGAAATAAGAAGGTGAAGGATACGGTCATGAGCATTTAAAACTTTTGCGGGACCTAAAAAACCCGTACCCAAAGAGTGTTCATCATCAATACCAATATCTTCAAAACCAAAGACATTACATAAAACCTTTTGATCAATTTGAAAAGTTTTGCCCATAATAGAAGATTCAATGGCAATGACATGCTCCCTAGGTTCATCATGTATACATACGACATTAGAGAAGAACACAATGACTAGGTTCCTATATAGGATAGGAGGAATGCTCAAAAAGGATAAAAATTTCCATTGCTTAATTAAGGATAGATATTTAAATTTGAAACGGGCAGAATTTAAGAATGAAATTGACACAATACGTTCTTCCCTAAGATTCATCCATTGAAAAAGTTTATATCGTTCAATATCACTAGGTTCGGGAAAACTTAATTGGATGATATAAGGAAGGTTAGGTGTAGGATTACCCTCGACATCCTCAATAGGATTGGAAGTAGAACGGTGACGCTTAGTTCCCTTTTTCGGTGCCATAATCCTGAAAATACATCAAAAAGGATTCGAATATGTATGCAATTAACATCCTATTTAATCCAATAAAGTCTAATAATTCAAGGTAATTTGCTAAAAGGAATTTTAATTTTTAAAGAGATATTCACAATTAAAAACAGTTTAAAAAAATATCGAATATAAAATATATTCGAATGAAAAATTTTAATTTTTGAAATTTTTTTTATGAAAAAGATGAAACCCATATCAAGCAAACAATGTTTGTACAAAAATCAGTTGAAACAACAATTAAAAACCAAACGAAAATTAAAAAAAAGAAAAGAGAAATTTTATGCCTTGAATCTTAGAATGGATGAAAGAGGGGATGTGAATGCACAAGATTTGATGCCAAAGCTTTGCCTTGATGTGTAGAGTAAAAACCCTCAAGGAGTTTTGAAGATTGATGTTAAAATTTGAGGGATTGAGGTGGATTATATAGAGTTTTCGCGGCTAGGGTTTGTGGAGAGAAAAGGGTTTTTTTTTTAGTTTTAAAGATTTTTAACAATAGCAGCCCTAAATAACCTCTCCGTCGAGGCCGTATCGATACGCTATACACGCGTATCGATACCCTTTAACCCTAATTTTATTCGTCGATATTACCGTATCGATGTGCGGGGCCGTATCGGTACGCTTGGCTTTGACTATTTCCCTTGACTTGTACCGTATCGATACGCATGATCGTATCGATACTCGTTCATCCTAAAAAATTCCCAGTTATCAACCCGTATCGATACGCTTTGCAGCCGTATCGATACACCTTTACCAGATTATACAGATTTGACAGATTTAAGTGCAAAAAGCCAATTTGAAACGTTCCTAAATGCATATACATGTTATATGAACAAGTGTTAATGGCTAAATTTAGTACAAACTCCCCCTAACTATAGGCATGGATATTTTCAAGAGCTACATCACTTAAACATGCAATTTCACAAAATCAAGCATTTTTAAGTACAAAGAGGTCCTAAAAGGTCAAGATAGGCTAGCTAGACCTAACTCTCTCCTAAGGGACCAAAAACGCTATTTATCTAAAGGTTTTGTAAATATATCCGCTAATTGGTTCAAGGTATCAACATATTCAATAACAACATCATTTTTCAAAACATGATCTCTAATAAAGTGATGTCGAATTTCTATGTGTTTAGTTCTAGAGTGTTGGATGGGATTCTTAGTAAGACAAATGGCACTTGTGTTGTCACACTTAAGGGGTATGGTTTCTACTTCAACACCATAGTCTAAGAGTTGTTGCTTCATCCAAAGGACTTGAGCACAACAACTCCCTAAGGATATGTACTCCGCTTCGGTGGTAGATAAGGCTACGCTATTTTGTTTCTTAGAGAACCAAGATACGAGCATACTACCTAAGATTTGGCATGTCCCGGAAGTACTTTTCCTATCTATCTTACATCCCCCATAATCCGCATCCGAATAAGAATTAAGGTTAAAGGAAGAATCTTTAGGATACCAAAGGCCTAAAGTAGGTGTGTCTCTAAGGTATCTAAAAATTCTCTTAATGGCAACTAGGTGTGATTCTCTAGGACTAGCTTGAAACCTAGCACACAAGCAAACACTAAACATGATATCCGGTCTACTTGTGGTAAGGTAAAGAAAAGAACCTATCATGGATCTATAAAGCTTAGAATCAACACACTTACCTCCTTCATCTTTGTCAAGCTTTATGGAAGAACTCATAGGAGTGGCTTGAGGCTTTGCATTCTCCAAGCCAAACTTTTTGAGCATATCATTCACGTACTTAGCTTGATTTATGAAGGTGCCATCTTTCCTTTGTTTGATTTGGAGTCCCAAAAAGAATGAGAGCTCCCCCATCATGCTCATCTCGAACTCACCTTGCATTAGCTTAGAAAATTCTTTACAATAACACTCATTAGTAGAACTAAAAATGATATCATCAACATAAATTTGAACTACTAAGAGGTCATTTTTATATCTTTTTATGAAGAGTGTTGTATCCACCTTCCCTTTTTCAAAACCCTTTTCAATTAAGAAATTTGAAAGTCTCTCATACCAAGCTCTAGGAGCTTGTTTTAAACTATAGAGAGATTTTGTTAGTTTAAACACATGGTTTGGAAATTTTGAATCCTCAAAACCCGGTGGTTGTTCAACATACACCTCTTCATTTATAAAACCATTTAGAAAGGCACTTTTTACATCCATTTGAAAAAGCTTGAAATTATGATAACATGCAAATGCAAGCAACATCCTAATGGCTTCCATCCTAGCTACGGGAGCATAAGTCTCATCAAAATCAATTCCTTCTTCTTGTGTATAACCTTGAGCAACAAGCCTAGCCTTGTTTCTCACTATGTTACCACATTCATCTAATTTATTCCTAAAAACCCATTTTGTTCCTATAGTAGATTGATTATTAGGCCTTTCAACTAATGTCCAAACTTTACTCCTCTCAAATTGATTTAATTCCTCTTGCATGGCCAAAATCCTAAAATCATCTTTTAAAGCTTCTTTTATATTTTTAGGCTCAATGCATGAAAGAAATACAACATGATTCATTAATTTGAGAGAGGATCTAGTAGTTACCCCCTTGGATGGATCACCCAAGATTTCACCACCTTTGACATAGTTTAACTCCCTTGGGTAAGACACCTCCCTTTCCTCAAGAGCCAAGTCCTTCAAGGCTTCAAGAGGTGGATCTTGTGAATCCTTTTCTTTGGTTGGAATCTCATCCACCTTTGACGTTTGTCCTCCATCAATGGCATCAATGATTCCTACATCATCATCATCACAAGATTCCTTCCTCGGAAGGAGGTTATCATCGAAAACAACATGTATTGACTATTCAACAACTAGAGTTCTTTTATTAAATACACGATAGGCTTTAGAGTTTAAAGAATACCCTAAGAAAATAGCTTCATCACTTTTAGCATCAAATTTACCTAAGTTTTCTTTACCATTATTCAAAACAAAACACTTGCAACCAAAAGGATGAAAATAGCTAATGTTAGGGTTCTTGGATTTTAAAATCTCATAAGGTGTTTTCTTCAAAATTGGCCTAATCATTACTCGATTTATAATATAGCAAGCGGTATTTGTGGCTTCCGCCCAAAAATATTTAGGTAAATTATTTTCGCAAAGCATGGTTCTAGCCATTTCTTCTAAAGTTCGATTTTTCCTCTCAACTACCCCATTTTGTTGAGGAGTGCGAGGTGCGGAAAAATTGTGGCTAATCCCATTTTCATTTAAAAACTGATCGAAACCTAGATTTTGAAATTCGGTTCCATGATCACTTCTAATGTGAGAACTCTTAAGTTCAAGATCATTTTGAGTTATTTTAGAAAATGTGATGAATTTTTCTAAAGCCTCATCCTTTGTACTTAAGAATAGAACCCAAGTATACCTAGAGTAGTCATCTACAAGCACAAAAGCATATGATTTACCACCCAAGCTCATTGTTCTAATAGGCCCAAAAAGATCCATATGAATTAATTGTAAACATCTACTAGTACAGACATCATTTATGGATTTAAAAGAACTTCTATGTTGTTTACCCTTTGAACATGCATCATAAATTTTATCATTGGAAAATTTAAGTTTGGGTAAACCTCTAACTAGATTAAGGGAAATTAATTTCTCTAAGACACTCATGCTAGCATGTCCTAATTTTCTATGCCAAAGCCATGAGTCATGTTCATCATGTGCAACTAAGCATGTATGAGATGAATGGATGTCATCTAAATGCACCATGTAAATATTGCATATTCTATGTCCTATGAGCATTAGTTGATTTGTTTTAATGTTTACAATTTTGCAACCACTTTTATCAAATAAAACATTAAAACCCTTGTCATACAATTGACTAATACTCAACAAATTATGCTTAAGACCGTTGACATACAAAACGTTTTCAATGAAAATAGAAGAGTGATTACCAATGGAGCCTATTCCTTCAATATGGCCTTTGGAGTTGTCACCAAATGTTACCACTCCACCACTTTTAGGCTTTAGTTCCACAAATCGACTCTTGTCACCGGTCATGTGTCTTGAGCATCCACTATCAAGGTACTAAGAATTTTTGCTTGAAGCTTTAGCCTTGTAGCAATGCTCCCCCTAAAAACAAAGAAATTAGGCCTTGATTTTTGGTACCCAAATCATTTTGGGTCCATGAGTGTTAGCCTTCAACAATCTTGTTCCCTTAGGAATCCAAGAAGCAATATCATTTAAATCATTAGAAATAATGAGTTCTTTAGGAACCCAAACACTCCTAACTTTATGACCTCTAGTTTGCTTATTAAAATTTCTTTGTTTAGGTACAAAAGGTTTTCTTTTTACATATTGGGATTAAGAGTGATTCCCTTTTTCAAAATTATTTTTCCCAATAGCAATAGATGTTTTAAGATTATCCACTTCCTTTGTGTGATAATCTTGAAAATCGGAAAGAAGTTTTTCAAGTTCAAGATTTTTAGTTTTAAGATCATTTGAAAGATTAACTAAAAACAAAACCTTCTTTTCCAATTCGGAGTTAGCTTTTGAAAATGTCTCATTTTGAATTTTTAAATCGGAAATTGTTTTCTTGTTTTTCAAAATGGACTCTTTGTATTTTCCTACTAACTCATCATACACTTCTTGCAATTCATCATAAGCATCTTGAAGTTCCTCAATAGAAAAATCGAAATTGGATGAATTAGAGTTTACCTTAGGTTCATCATCGATGGCCATGAGACATAGGTTGGCCACTTCCTCCTCTTCCTCGGAAGACTCATCGTCACTCCAAGTAGCTATTTGTGCTTTAAGCTTGTTCTTCTTCCCAAAGCTTTTCTTTTTCAATTGAGGACACTCGGAACGGATGTGACCTGGTTTCTTGCATTCATAATAAGTAATTGGGTCCTTCTCCTCTTCCTTGCTTTTACTCTTGAAGTCTCCCTTTCTAATGAATTTTCTTCCACGATTTGACTTCATGAACCGAGTAAAACGTTTGGCCAACATAGCCATCTCCTCATCTTCATCCTCACTAGAATCGCTTTCTTGATATGAAGCTTTTAGTGCGATTCCCACTTTCTTCTTCTCAACTTCCTTCTTCTCCACTATCTTCTTCTCTTCTTCTCTTCCCTTCCTCATGATCTCATGGGTGAGTAGAGATCCAACAAGAGCATCAAGCTTGAGAGTCTTCAAATCTCTAGCTTCAATAATGGCCGTTCTCTTGCCATCCCATGACTCCGGAAGAGAATACAACAACTTTCTCACTAGCTTGTCTTCGGGAATGATTTCACCGAAACCCTTCAAACCGTTGACAATGACCGAGAACTGATCAAACATCTTGGAGACACTTTCTTCGGGATCCATCTTGAAGTTCTCATAGCTTAGATTGAGTAGCCCAATCTTTGTCTCCTTGACATGACTAGTTCCCTCATATGTTGTCTCGAGGGTGTCCCAAACCTCCTTGGCACTTTCGATTGAAGACACCTTAGAGTAGATATCCGGACCAAGTGCACAAAATATCACATGTAGAGCTTTGTCATTCACTTGCATCATTCTTCTCTCATCATCCGTCATTTCGGCTTTGACTTTTGGGACAAGTCTTTCTCCATCTCTCTTCATGGGAATGTATGGTCCTTCTTCAACTACATCCCACACCATATAGTCGGTAGACTTGATGAAAAGCCTCATCCTATTCTTCCAATAAGGATAGTTATCCCCATTGAAGAATGGTGGCTTGGTGGTGGATTGGGACTCATAGTTAGATGTGGATGCCATTGCTTGACTTGTTGTTGATCAAACTCTCCTAGAATCGACTCAAGAGGGTTGTAATCCTTCCAATGAGTGTAGCTTTGATACCAATTGTTGAGTTGATCGAACACTTACAAATGGCCAAGAGGGGGTGAATTGGCAATTAAAATTTTGGTGAAGAGAAAGATTGAAAATAAAAATGACACAAGGGGTTATAGTGGTTCAAGTTCTCCAAATGAACTCTACCTCCACTACCTTAGCTCCCACTAAGGATTTTCAAACAATTCACTAATTGAATTCGTCCCCTTTTCTTGGATGAGGAGGAAACCTTACAATTTCGATTAAGCTTTCTACCCAAAGCTTAATCCACTCAAATACAAAGAAAGAATTTGGTAAACTCAAATGTTTCCTCTCAAAGGATAATTGTCTACCCAATTACAATTTCAACAACCCCAAACTCACAATACAATTTGACAAATTGAAAGACAATAGAGTTGGGTACAAGAATATGACTTTGAATAGCTCAAGGGTTTGGAATTTTTGCTTTGATGGTGCTTGAATGTTCAATAGTTGTTGCCTGGTCATTTAAAACTTGTTTTTATATCCTTGCATTGATTTCTAGCCGTTTGGGTAGTTGGGATCATCAATAGAGCCGTTGGGAGCAATTTTCCTGCATTAAATGCAGCTCTGCAGCCTACCGTATCGGTACTCGGGAAGGGCGTATCGATACCTGCATCAAAGAGAAAAGAGCCGTTGTGCCTAAAAACATGGCGTATCGATATGCATGGAAGGCGTACCGGTACGGTTTTAAGGGGCGTATCGATACGGAAGGCCGTATCGATACGGTTTTTGCTCACTGGAATCCCAATCCAAGTTTACATAAAAAGTGTATCGATACTCTTACCAAGCGTATCGATACCCTATAACGACCTTTTGAAAATTGGGAAACCAACCAACTGACAAGTAACGGTCAAATAATTAAATGCTCAGATTTTTCAAAGATATGCTTATCGTATCGATACGGTTGCAAGGCGTATCGGTACGGTTTTATAAAACCAGTTGCCCAGAAGAATATCGTATCGATACGGTTGCAAGGCGTATCGGTACGGTAAGTTCAATAAAATTCCAGTGGCAAATTAGGGTATCGATACGCTGAGGGTATCGATACGCCTGGGCGTTTTTGCATACTTAGGCTTGAAAAACATAGGAAAATACTTAGAAAAATGTGTATGATTTAAGAGCAGGTCTTTAAATATTATTTTGTACAAAAATACTTGTCAATTTATGAGACTTAAAAAAGTACTTAAAAAATTTATTGTTTTGCAAATTGGTCCTTAGATTTATGTGTTATATCAAAATCAATTTTAGTTTTACAAAGTTACTTACTTTTTCTGTGTATACTGAAACTTTGTGTATATTGATGAGTTTGAAACTTTGAGTATACTGAAATTATTGAAATTTTTTGTTTAGTGGATATACGTATACTAAATTATTGAACAAATTTTGTGTTTAGTGGATATACATATACCGATGAGTTTGAAACTTTGAGTATATTGAAATTATTGAAATTTTGTGTTTAATGGATATACGTATACTGAAATTATTGAACAAATTTTGTGTTTAGTGGATATACATATACTGATGAGTTTAAAACTTTGAGTATACTGAAATTATTGAACAAACTTTGTGTAAATGAGGATCTTGAATATATGTATACTGATTTGGTTAGAAATCTTAAATATTTTGTGTATACTAGTAAATGGGGATCTTGAATATATGTATACTGATTTGGTTTGTGAGTTGTTGTGTAACATGGGAATATATTCAAAATTTGGTGGATATATGTATACTGATTTGGTTTGTGAGTTGTTGTGTAACATGAGAATATATTCAAAATTTGGTGGATATATGTATACTGAAATTATGTGGACATAGAAATATATTCTGAAATTTTGAATATATTCTGAAATTTAGTGGATATATGTATACTAAATAGGTTCATGGGTTTGAAATTTAGTGGATTGTGCACATGTAGGTTACATTAGAATGTGTGGGGATATAAGAATATCATATTTATATTCTGTGAATGTGTATTGTGGGATATATGAAACATGTGGGGATATGGGAATGTGTGTTTTTTTTTATCTTTTTATATGTTGGTGGGGGACCATTAGAATATGACAAAATTGTATGTGTTTTTTTATCCTTTTATTGTGTTAGTGGGGATAAGTGTTTTTTTATCATTTAATGTGTTAGTTGGGGACCATAAACTATTACAATAATGAACCCCAAATTGTTAAAGTACAAAGCTATTAATGCAGTCCCTATTTCCTTACACTGTTCGAAATTAAATTAAATTTTTTGTTATAATTTTACTAATTTCTAAACTTACAGGTGAGTCCTAATATATATATATATATATATTATTTTTTGCAGGTCAAACTTCAGAGCATTGTACTATAGCTTTTTATCATGAGAGATTTATTGTAAATCATCCTACTGTGACATATACTGGTAAAAATAATTTTTTTGATATGTGTCACATTGACTCTATGTCTATGCTTGAGGTTTATGACATGGTTAAGGAGTTAGGATATGATAGGCCACATGATATTTTTTGGCAATCACCAAGTGGTGTTTTAAGTGTCAATGCATTGAAAATTGATTCTGATATTTTATCTATGCTTGCTAGTATGCCTAGGAACAAGTATGCACATGTTTACTTACAAGAAATAGTGGAGGAATACTTGCCTGATTTGAATGCTGAAATTTCTGAACATGTGGACACTGTTAGAAATGTAGAAACAAATATACCTAGTGATGCTGAAACTGTTAAAAATACTGTTAGGAGTACTGATTTTTCTGACAGTGAGGATGAAGATATTGACTATGTTGGTTCTGAGAGTGAGTAATCTGACAGCCCCTTTGAAGATAGTGACAATGATTTAGTTGATGATGATTTAGTTTGTGAGGTGAATGTTGGTGTTGGGAGGGATATACCTGGATTTAGGGCAGGTTAAACTGGAGATAGTGTAGATAGTGAAGATGAAACTGAATCACTGCACAGTCCATATGATTCTGAAACAAAAGCTGAAAAGAAAATATTCCCTGACTTTGACAGTACTTTAGACATGAAAAATCCCAAGTTTAGAAAAAGTTTATTGTTTTCTAATTAGAAAATTTTCAAAGCAGCATTAAAACAATATGCAGTGAAAAATAAGTTTAATATAGGGATAAAGGTTAATGACACTGCAAGAGTGCAAGCTGTGTGCAAGGATGAGTGCCTATGGATGGTTTGGGCATCTAAAATGCACCCTAAAGATAAGACTAACAGTACATGGCAGATTAAGACATATATTGGAGAGCATAAATGTGTTAGAGATACAAAGAATAGGAACTGTACTTTTAGGTGGTTGGCTACAGAGTACTTAAAGAAATTCAGAGTTGACCCAAACTATTCTGCCAAGTCCCTAAAATATGATGTGATGAAAGATCACATGCTTCTAGTTGAAAGATCTAAATGTATTAGGGCAAAAAAAAACTGGCACTGGAGATGATTCTTGGGAATCAAGATGAACAATATGCAAGAATCTATGATTACCTTGGAGAATTGAGAGGAACAAATCCTGGGACAACAACCATACTTCATTTAGATAATAGGTTGTTTGTCAGAATGTATGTATGTCTACAAGCTTGTAAAGATGGATTTAGGGCTGGATGTAGGCCACTGATTTGCTTAGATGGATGTTTTTTAAAAGACCATTACCAAGGATAGCTTCTGGCAGCAATTGAGATAGATGCAAATGATTGCATCTATCTTTTGGCTTATGCTGCAGTTGAGAGTGAAACGAGAGAGTCCTGGATTTGATTTTTACAGATTTTAGAGACTGACTTGGGGCTCACAAACTCTTTCCATTATACATTCATATTAGACAAGCAAAAGGTAAATAATTTACTTTTTTCTTTTAGATATTTTCATTCATTGTATTATAGTGTTTGACTAATATTTTATTGTTTTTTACAGGGTCTAATAGATTTAATTTTAGAGTTGTTTTCCAATTTCAGCAATCGAACTTGTGTGAGACATTTGTACAACAATTTCAAGCTGCAAAGATAAAATCAAGGCAAGGCATTAAAAGATGCTTTATGGAAGGCAACAAGGGCAACATATATGAAAGAGTAGACTGATGCAATGAATGAACTAAAGGCCTTGTCAGAACCTGCATTCAACTGGTTGGTGGCTAAAGACCCTAAGAATTGGTCAAAGGCTCATTTTTCAACTAACTACAAGTCTGACATGCTCTTAAATAACTTGTGTGAGAGCTTTAATAAGGTAAATAAGTTTACTAACCTAACTTGTTTAAATTGAATTTTGCATTAAATAAGTTTACTAACCTAACTTGTTTATTGACAGATGATTTTGGAATCAAAGGACAAGCCAATACTCACTATGATGGAGATGATCAGATGCAAAATCATGACAAGATTTGCATCTAAGAAGGAAGCTGCTGAAAAAATAATTGGGACACTTTGTTCAAAAATTCAAAAAAAGCTTGAGAAGATTTTTGAACAGTTTTTAAGGCATTTTTAACTTTAATTAATTACTTTTTGTTTTGATTATTTATTTATTTTAAATAATTACTGTTTCAACAGTCCAAAACTAATTGATTTTTTGATCAATGCTGACAGGTTTTGGCCTAAGAATGCAAGTGGGCAAAGGTGGGAGGTTTCTGCAAGATTTGAAGACCAACATGCTATAGACTTAGAAGCTCAAACATGCAGTTGCAGAAAATGAGAACTTACAAGTATATTTTACAAAGTTCTTGCCAAGTTTTTTATTTGTGTAAGTGGTAATATATAATGTATATAATGTAGTGGACTGCATCATATGATAAGTTTTGGTTTATATAATGTACTGGACTGCTCAGTCTTTTTATTTGAAGTCTCTTGTATTTGATAGTTTTTGCAAAGTTTTTTATTTGTGTAAGTGCTAATATATAATGTACAGGACTGCATTAATGGTCTGCTTTTGAATATTTATTCAACTATAGCCTTAAACTTAGGTTGTGATTCTTAAGTTTATCATTAATATAAGTGCTAATATATAATGTAGTGGCCTGTAATATCCTTTCTGAGCTTTTAGTGATCTTAAAATGCCATTCTTCTTTGTAGGGATTCCTTGTATACATGTTGCATCTGTAATTTTGTATATTGAAGCTAGGCCAGAAGATTTTGTCAATCCTTGCTACAGAAAGGAGACTCAACTGGAGATCTATTCTCATATGGTTAAACCAGTTCGAGGTCCAAAATAATGGGCTCATTATCAGACAGATGAGCGAATCCTACCCCCTATAATTCGAAGACATGTTGGCATGCCTCAAAAAAAGAAGAAGAAGAAAAGAGCCCGATGAGCCAGTCAAAACAACTGAAAAAATGAGTAAGCTTGGAGTCCATATGACTTGTTCAAAATGTGGAAGTAAAGGCCACAACAAAAGATCTTGCAGGGGACAAGTTGGTGGGAATGCAAAGACTGCAAGGATGGCTCCAAGAAAAAATGCAAGGCCTAGTAGGTCTAATACCTCTGAACCAATGCCTACTGGTCATGCAAGGATGGCTTCAACAATGTCTACTGGAAGGGCTAGAGCTTCCAAACTACCTGTAAAATTGGTTAACTAACTAATATCATTTATTTTTAAAACTTAAACTTAAACTCAAATTCTAATTAACTATTATTTATCAATGTAGGTTAGGAGACCAACATGTTCCAATTCAGCAAGTTCTAGTCACCCTACTAACAACCAACATCATGAACAAGGGAGTCAAAGAACATTGAGACCAGCAATGACTGTCAGATGGATGCCATCACAACAGAGCACTGTTCAAGGATCTCAAACACAAGAAAATGTGTCTAACATGCAAAAGTCTACTTGAAAGGAGATTTATGGATGTCATTTTGAGACTGTTTTAGTTATTTTGTCAGAGAGACACAAATAGCATTTTGTGAACATTGTTTATCTAGTAAAGCCTTGTGGAAATTATTCTAGGCTAGGCTTTTTGTGGTCTTTTGTTCATCATTTTGTATACCTTTTGTGGTCTTTTGTTCATCTTTTGTATACCTTTAGTGACAATATTGACAAAAAATAGTGATATGATCATTACTTTGTCAAAACAACATTGTTCAACATTTGTAGCCTCTCCCATTTGGGATAATATTAATGGAAATTCAATTTACAGTTTCTACTTTCTAATTGTTGGATTAGCTTATGAACAATGATTGGTTGGAATGTTGCAAGTTGAGCATTATCATTGGTTCATTACCTTTTTGTGGTCTTTTTTTAATTGATTAACAACAAACATTAACAACAACAAATATCTTTTTTTTTTATAATTGCTAAGTACTCATTAATCAACAACAATTAACAACAAACATTTGAGATGTTTGCTTGGGCATAACCACTTGATCATTACCATTTGGGATATCTTTTTTTTTCAATTGCTAAGTACTCATTAATCAACAACAATTGCTAACTACTCATTAATCAACAAACATTAACAACAACATTTGGGATGTTTGCTTGGACATAACCACTTGATCATTACCATTTGAGATGTAAATTTTTCAATTGCTAAGTACTCATTAATCAACAACAATTAACAACAAACATTTTTTCATTGAATAACATTCCATTACAACATACTCCAACATACATTAACAACAAACATTTTTCTCATTCAATAACATTCCATTTCAGCTTCTAAATGATCCCTAGCACATTTTTCAGCTTTTAAATCATCACTAAACGTTATGAAATAAATAAGTCAGTAAAACAATACACATCAAAGAAACAATCCAAGCAATTCTCTCATTTCTTTTTCTCCTCTCATTAGTTCTGATCTTCTTTAGGAGACCGTTAATAAGAACTTTCACACGCGGATTCATCGGTGGATCATACCACTGGAAAAAATCACAGGATTTGTGAAATTTCTTACCATAGTTACTACACCCAAAAAATCGCCTTCCTGGGTTGTTGTTTGTCTAAGAACTCTTCAACGTCGTTGGCTTCTCACACCAGTAGATCGGATTTTCATTCCCTTCAGATGACTCCATGTCTTCAACTTCAACCGACTTCACAGACTTGCTCATCAGTAGTTTTCCCCTTTTTCAAGTGTTGTAAATTTTAGGGTTACAGAGGATTTTCATTACTTTAAGTACCCCAAATATTTTATTTATTTATTTTATTAATCCAACATGGCAAAAGAAATTATTAAAATAAGCCATGTCATTGTACAATAACTGAATTAACGGTGGAATGATGAAAAAATCACAATGTTGAAAGTTGAATGAGTAAATTGAATGTTTTTAAAGTTGAGTGACTAAAATAGGTCAAATGACCAAAGTTGGGTGATGATTTTAGTATTTTACCCATTATTTTGTTATTACACCAATTAATGTTAATGTTTGACATACTAATAATCTCATTTTCTTTGAGAAGTTTATCTTATGAAGATAACATGGTAGCTGAAATTTTGGAGAAGTGCGAAGTTAATGACATTGAAATAGAAAACTCTCCAACTCAAATATTCATTAATGGAGTTGTCCAAGTCTTGACCCAAATTCTACAATTAGTTGAGGAAAAAGTGGAATACAAAAGACATGTACTTTATTACTATCAGTAAATTTATGAGAAAATTTATTGTTAGTAAATTTCTTAAAAGTTAACCCTGTGAAATTTTTTTGTGATTTTAGAATTAACAAATTTTGAAGAGATATTAATTCAAATGAAGTGACTATTACGGAAAATTCAAGATTTATTCTACAGGCATGACGAGAACGAACAAGTCTACATAAAGAATCATGATCCTACATGTGAGGTCAGATTATCTAGACTGTTTGTTTGTTAATTCATGTTTCTAATATCGCATGAATTTATATTGAGCCTGTAAGTCAATCTTTAAAACTTAGTGCATATATTATGGACTGAGATAAGGCACTAGTATAAAGACTAAGACTAAGGTAGTAGTAAGCCAAAATGTGTATGCTTAATAAGATACTATTGTGAGTAAAAGTATCAAGCATAACTCTTTAAGAGACCTTAATTAAAGAAAGAAAAAATTCATAAATGACTTATTGGAAAGCATTATGAAAGTGCATGTCTAGGATTAGTTCTATGAAAGACCCAATATTTAAGCGTGCCTAGTGCACCCACCTCTCTTTCATGGTAACCTACCTGGTGCATTATTCTTCAATGTGCTCACTTTTATAAAAATACTATGACAAAAGGATATCTCTTTAAACTTAGTGTAGAAGTTAAAAGAGTAGAGATTAATTTAGTTGAGTAGAATACCAAATTTAATCGTAGTAAATAAAATATGTGATGGTCTCTTTAAGGCTAATATGTTAAATAATATGAATGAGAATATGATAGACATTAGTGCTACTAAAAGCATGTTATAGCAATTAAATTTTTGTGTGTTTTTTTCTTAAGTACAAGAGAGAAAAGAGATGGTCTATCTTTGGAGTTGTGTTGAATTTTCTTATAATAAACTTGGGATAATTTTCATGTTGTTAGAAAAAGTTAAAAACTCCTCGTAAATATTTGCTTAATATTCTTAATTTCCTAATCAGGAAAAACTCGGAATTCTCATTGAATGAGATAAAAGGAATTTCATTCGTTTGAGATTATGCATACTAATCTTAATGATTAGTAACTTCTCAAAATTTTTAAAATATAATTATGTGTAAACAAAATTTGAGTTTGCTAAAACATAGTTTTATAGTTAAAACTCATAGCAAACTTTACTCTAGTATGATTGAGTATTTGTTTACACGTTGTCTAAGACACTTATGAATTTATTTCTATCTTAATAATGTTAGAAATGAAGGGTATCTTAAAATGATGATTAAATTCAGAGAGGAACCTAGTTGATCCACTTACCAAAGGGTTAAGATGAAAATTGGTTATGGATTCGTCGAGGGGGATAGGTCTAAAGCCCATTGGTTGAGGAATCCATAGTGGATACCCAACTTAGTTATCTAAGTTCAATGTGGTCAAACGAAACCATAGAGAGTACTCATAGTGTACATTTTTACTATATATCCCTATGACGAACAATGTACATGTCCAGGTTGAGTTTTATTACTCCTAATAAATTCATAGCCTAGGCTTTGGGTGGTCTTAATGAGAAAGACTTGATGAATTTACCGATTTTGGATGAATATCTACTCTTAATAAGTTCATAACCCGGTGTTGAATGGGTGGCCCTATCGTGATGGATCAGATGAACTTGCCACTAGAGAGGATGAATTTTCATAAACTCTTAATAAATTGAATCTCAAGAGTTTGAATGATCCTAAGTGAGAAGGACCCATTAAATTCACCGATTAAAGAAGTTGAGTATTTATTCTTAATGATTTCTTATCCCAGAGTTTGGGTGGTTCATTTAAAATGAACTTGAAGAAATTCACCTAATTTGTTTGTGAGGATGAGTTGTTGTAAAAGCTCTTAATTATTTTCATAGCCCGGGTTTGGGTGGTTTATGTTGAGATAAACCTGATGGAATAACCTAAGTAAGTGAGAAGGACTAGCCACCTTTTATAAAAAAATTTGGGTCCTTTTTCTAGTACACTTATTAGAATCCTGAGAAAGAAAGGGGCTATATATACACATTTGTATACGTACTTTTGTAGACACATCGAGGACTTCGGTGGATGAAGGGGTTAGTTGAGTGTTATGAGTTCACCCTAATCTTAGAAAGTTCAAGATTCGTTCACTTATCTAAGAGAAGAATTACTTATCATCACCATGTTCTAGTTCTAGATACGTTCACTAGGGCTTAAGCAACTAATCTCGCTATTGCTCTTCTCATGTTTTAACTTCAATGCTCTCATAATTTGCGAAGGATATTCTTTCGCATTAGTGGGGGGGGGAATGTTGTTAATACTCAATTAATTTTTATTCTATGGTCATTTAATTCTATTATAAATATAATTAAATTGTGCTTTGAAAATGACATTTTTGCCCTTACTATTTAGCCTATAAATAGTGGGCAATTTTCACTCATTTGAGATATATCCATAAGAAAAACACATTTGCTTTGAAATGTTCTTTGGTTTTCATAAACCTTTCTCGAGTGTTGTTTTGAGTTGAGAGAAGAGCAGTACCATCAGAGTCTACTCCACCTTTCGGTGTACAGAATTTAGAGAGTCGTGCTAATCTCAGGGGGCCTTTCGCCCATTGTTGCGATTACACACCGGGGCGAATTCGCTTCTAAGGCAGTGGTTAATACTATGACACAGTTTGATTTGGTTTAGTTATTTTTATCATTGTTCCAGTCAGTGTTAACACCTCGTTTTGCAGCAGTCTATTGTCCAACAATGAGGGCTTCACTTAAGGGATCTTCAACTATCAAGGTCATCGCCTTCCTGTCTAGTCATATCCTTGGTCCTTGATTGATTCGAACACCTCGAAACCAATTCCTATAGACATAAGTCTAGCATTGACATCTTGCAACATCAAGTACTATCATGGGCAGATGTATATGGAAACAATAGGGTGCATTGATCCCAATTGATTTGTTAGGTATGAGGTTCCCAATGAGCTAATATAGAATCTTTTAGGCTAAAGGGTCAAATTTGCCCCTATAGTAATCCGAAATCAGCAATATTGCCCCTACTTTTTTTTTCCGTAATTTTGCTCTCAAAGTTAGTCAATTGTAGCAATGTTGCCCTTTGACCGATTTTGACTGTTAAATGCTGACATGGCAGTTAACGGTGCTGACGGGGCAATTTTACCCTCAAAGTCATTCATGCAATTTTGCCCTCGAAGTCATTAATTGTAGCACTTTTACCCTTGGTTTATTTAGTTTTTGAATAAAATTGGATAAATAATTTGGTTTTTTCGAGTTGAACTTTAACAAACAGAATATATGAAAAATCGATTAACAAATTGATGTAAATATCCTTTGAGTCCCTAGTAATTTTAAAAATAAGCAAAATGAGAACTCTCACAAAAAATCAAAATATTATTCAATTTTTTTAAAAAAATCTATAAACTTAATAAAAATAATTACGATATTCAAAAAAAATTATTGAAAATAAACCAACGAGAAGCGTTTTAATTGAACGGTGGACGCGAACTATTCTATTCGAACGACGTTCGATTGACACACTTACCGACGATGGGTTGTTAGGAAAAAAATGTACGGTGAACTCGAATCATGTGGCTCAGGTTGAATTCTGCTTTATCTTCGAATATCCTTGTATTTATCTCCCATGCCGTTTTCGCCGAACACCACTAATGTCGTTTTCTGAGATCATTGTACATTTTTTCCTAACAACCCATCGTCGGTAAGTGTGTCAATCGAACGTCGTTTGAATAGAATAGTTCGCGTTCACCGTTCAATTAACACGCTTCTCGTTGGTTTATTTTCAATAATTTTTTTTAATATCGTATTTATTTTTATTAAGTTTATAGATTTTTTTAAAAAATTGAATAATATTTTGATTTTTTGTGAGAGTTCTCATTTTGCTTATTTTTAAAATTACTAGGGACTCGAAGGATATTTACATCAATATGTTAATCGATTTTTCATATATTCTGTTTGTTAAAGTTCAACTCGAAAAAACCAAATTATTTATCCAATTTTATTCAAAAACTAAATAAACCAAGGGTAAAAGTGCTGCAATTGATGACTTCGAGGGCAAAATTGCATGAATGACTTAGAGGGTAAAATTGCCCCGTCAGCACCGTTAACTGCCACATCAGCATTTAACGGTCAAAATTGGTCAAAGGGCAACATTGCTACAATTGACTGACTTTGAGGGTAAAATTACGGAGAAAAAAAAGTAGGGGCAACATTGCTGATTTCGGATTACTACAAGGGAAAATTTGACCCTTTAGCCAATTTTTTATATAAAATATTAGAATTGATCCTACTTGATTTATTGGGGTATGAGGTCAATAATACTTATTTTAATGGTATGAGTAGGGGTGTAAACGAGCTTAGTCGAGCTCGAGTAGTGACGAGCTCGACTTAGCTCGTTAAGAATTTGAGTCGAGTTCAAGCTTGAGTAGTTTTTAACGAGCCTGAACAATCTGAGCTCGACTCTGCTCATTAAGAACTCGAGCCGAGTTCGAGTTTGAGTCGAGTGTTGGCCGAGCTTTGACCGAGTTGGACTGAGTAGCTCGCGATCTGTCTCGTCTCATTTAAAGCTGTATTAGGAAAAAAAAAACTTTGATACACAAGTTGTGTAGTCTTTAGTCTACACAAGCTTGTTAATTTTAGGGTTTAGGGTGTTAGTTTAGGGTTTATAGGTTTAGGTTGTTGGATTTAGGATTTAGGTTTTAGTGTTTAGGAGTTATGTTTTAGGGTTTTAGGTTTAGGAATTTAGATTTTAAATTTAAAAAATTAAAAAAGTTCAGTATATTATAATTTTGAGTAGCTCACGAGAATTTCGAGTTGGGTATCAAGTAGCTCGACTCGGCTCATTAAGAACTTGAGCCGAATTAGAGTTCAAGTCGTGTACAATTGAATCGAGTGTTGACCGAGTTGAACTCGAGTAGCTCGCGATCTGTCTCGTCTCATTTACAGCCCTAAGTATGTGATTCTCCCATACTTCATACTCTACTCTAACCCCATTATATGAAAATCTTGACTCCGCCACTGGGTACTATGTCACTGATGTTGTCATTTGATTTAAATGTAATCTTCGGTGAATGCAATAAAAACCAACATGCCAAGTCTGTAAAAATTACCATATGTGAAACAGTTACCTGTAATTCACCCCTACCAAGTGCAGGCTTCACCAGATTCGCAATGTCGAGACTAGATTCGCAATGTCGAGTGTTGACTGAGCTTTGACTGAGTTGAATTCGAGTAGCTCGTGATCTGTCTCGTCTCATTTATAGCCTTAGGTATGTGATTCTATTATACCTCATACTCTACTCTAACCTCATTGTATAAAAATCTTGACTCCGCCACATGGTACTATGTTACTGATTCGATAACTGATTTATATTGCCTCCATTCCGAATGTTTTCAGCATAAAAATGTAATGACATGAAACTTGCATCTGTCTCATGAGCTTTTGAATTAACCATCAAATGTCACACAATTCAAAACAACACAACACGTTAATGATCTATAAAACAAATTTGCTCATTTTGAAAAGAAAAAGCCATCCTTTTAAGGACCCGACTACCACTTCCATCATCAACGCTGAATAAACCAAAAGAAATATGCTCTGTTGTAATGAAATAATAACCGATATAAGCTCCCGCTCAGGCTTCTTATTTTTTACTTTCACAGTTTTAGTAATTTCTTATGTGACAATTTTATAACTTATAAATTAGTAATTGTATTTTATTATTTTAATTATATTTGAGATTTTTTTATAAAACAATTAAAATAATATATTTAACAAAATTTGATATGTTTATATGGTTTATTAACGAGACATTATCAAATTCGTGATTAACTTAATCAATATCTTCTCTTTCATCCTTTCCTTCCCTTTTAAGGGTAAAAGTGCTGCAATTAATATAGGAACAAAAACTTAAAATTTGAAAGGTGTTAATTTTTGTATCCTATATTGTTGGACTTTTTATGTTGGACTCTTAAATACCAATATCCAAAACATAGATATGTGGAATATATAGCCTTCAACCCCCACCCCCCAGAAGCATGAAAGATTTTAAAAAACTCTAACCATACCCGTACCCAAAAAAAAACATACTTAGGATCTATTAACTTATATTAGTGGTTCATGATGCATATATACATGTTATGCTTTATTGAAAATAGTTTTAAGGGTAAACTATACATATGATCACTCAATTATAGGGTTTGTATTAATTTGACAATTATACTTTTAATTTTGGTAAATATATCACTTAACTATTTAAATGATTTCAACTAAACCACCAACCGTTAAAAAATCAAAAGGTTGACATGGCTGTTAAATAAAATTGGTATAATCACACATTTGATCAATGTTATTTACACAATCTATCAATTTGGTCCTAATTTTAATCTAATAAAATAAATTAATTATTCAATTAGGTGGTGACATAGATTTGCTACTGGGCCAAGCAGGGATTTGTGATATGAAATACTAATTATAATATGGATTAATATCCTATACATTGGCGGTGAAAACTGAAAGTTTCCACAAGCGCCTTAGTTTTAAGGTATAGGAAAGGAAATTAGTTTAGCGTATAGTTGTTCAATTTAAAGTTTAGGATTATAATTTAGGGTTTATAGGTTAGGGTTTAATTTTTAAGGTAATATGGTGAGGATTTAGATTTTAACCTATAAAACCTAAATTAGGGGTTAATGACATTTTATGATCAAATTACGTTGAATTGAATTTGAATTCAAGTTAATCACAATAGTTTGATCAGATTTAACATGTTTAATACAACACAGCTTAAAAGAAAGCTAGATGTCCTTTTCATGTTCAATTGTTCATGTTCGGCTGCATACATCTTTTTTTCTTTCATTTCCTTTCATACGACAAACGATGTGCCAACAACATTATCTTCTTCAATCCAATTGGTGATTCCAACAGTTGTCCAAGAGTTCTAATCGACCGTCCCGCACGGAGCACCGGCACAAGACTACAAGAAATACAAAGTGGTTTTACTGGTCGGACTGGGGATTGGGAAACCCAGCATTGCCAAGGACATCAAGCCATTAGTAAAAACAGCCCCTCAAATCCCAAAAGAAGGCGAGAAAACTTAAGACAAGACAAGAAACTTCAACTAATACTGAAGTGAGTGTTACTCGACTAATTATAACAAAATTCTACAAGTTCTGGCATTCATTCTCCCACAATCCTTTGGGGGGTTTCAGAACCATGCTTTGGATCCAAGTTAAAACAACATGAACACACTCTTCAATTCATACAATCTTCTAATAATATTCAGACGTAAAACTAAAAAACCACCAAGAATGTCTCTAAAGCCCAAAAAATTGTCCAAACTGAAAATAGATAATCTCCAATCACCTCTTTCTATGACCCTTCTCTTAGGTGTCACGTCTCCTTCGGCGAGGAGCAGCGGCTTCTTCTTTCTCTTCCTCTTCAGCCTTTTCTCCGCTGGTGGTTTGATTGTTTGATGTCTCGGCAACCTCTGACTTCTTCTCGACTTTAGGCTGCAAAGTTATTAATCAATGCAGTAAGACAATAGGGTATGGAATAATAAAATGCCATCATATATACCAACAAGTTTGCTTCAAAAATCTTACCTGCTTCTTGCCACCGAAAATGAGCTTGAAGAAAACTGTGAGGTTGATCACCACGATAGAGACTATGACACCGATGGTGATATTTGGTTGTTTCTCAGCCTTCTCAATGAGATCCTAAACGAGAACACAATTTCAGATGAAACTCGCACACGAATATTTACTTGCATATGAGAGGAGCATATTTAAGGCAACTTACAAGGATTTGAAGTTTCTATTCACTTAAGAAAGGAATATCGGCAACCTTGTATAGGACATCAAAGACCTTCTTCTGCAGAAAAGAAATGACCAACTTTAAGTAATATGGATAGAACTTAGAATACGACCAACAATAACAAAAAACCTTGCCTACGCATTACCTGGAAGCCTGAAAGGCCATCTGAATCAGTGGCTTCTTCCTCAGCCTTTTGTTTTTCTTTCTCAACCTCAAACTTGGGTTTCCATGTGGTCTCCCTATATGACTCGGCAACCATATCGTTTTTGGCTATCAAAATATTGTCAAACAATATGCCATCTTGCATTGTCCAGATCTCAATACCAATAGCAGCGATAGGCTCAAATTCAGGCTGGTCAAGCTCAAAGTAGTCGGGGTTTGGAATCTCCTGAGGCTTCCAAATACCCTTGTAATTGGGGTTATCAATGAGAGGTGCGGACCATTTTCCCTTGTAAGCCGGATTCATCTTCATCGGCCTCTTCCATTCACCACAGCCGGGGGCTGCCTCACACTTTGGGTTATCAATTTTGGGGGCTTCCCACTCACCATCCTCTTCATCGTCCCAATCTTCCGGCTTGGTTGCCTCAGGATCATCTATCTCTTCAGGCTCATCATCTAACCATCCTTCCGGTTTCACAGCATCCTCATCTTCAATTTCCATTGGTGCATCCTCATCCCAATCATCTGGCTTTACAGCACTTGGATCGGGAATTTTGGCTCTCTCATCCCAGTCCTCGGGTTTCTTATCATCTGGATCGGGAATCGTCTTAGCAGGGACAAGTGGAGGCTCAAAATCATCAGCTGAGAGGAAGTTTGCCTTCTTTTTCTCCTCACCGTCAACCAGAATTTTAACCTCGTTGTCAGGCTTCAAGATGGCAGTGTAGACATGAGTAAGCTTGTCAGATGGGACAGAGGGTGGACTTTTAAGATGATGTTCAATGTATTCCCCGCTTTTAGGATTCTTATGCTTCAAGATGAAGTGCACCTTGTTTGTGCCCCCACATTTGTCAGGTCCAAACATGATAGAGTAAGGGGATTCATTGTCAAATTCCTTAGGCTTCCATCCAGCTTCCTGAGGACGAAGGAATTTCAAATATGCACCACCACATTCGAGTCCGTTCTGGAGGCGCGTCTCAAACTGAAGCACAGTGCTTCCATCCTTGAGACTCACAGGCTTGTCGAGCTCATTCACTATCGCATACTTCCTCGCCTTCTCGCTCACAAGAAGCCCATAGTCATCATGCCCTTCACTCTTTGAATGCTTCCATACACCTGCAAAACCCCCAAAATCCCATTAATCTATATACCCTTCAGCTCCCTAAAACCTCAAATTGTAAAAAAAAAAATGCAAATGTCATAAATACTTAAGAAGAAAATTTTAGATATTCATTTAATTGACTGAGTAGTCAAGTATGCTCATGTTGTCTTATCTTGCATGGTTTCGAATCCTGACATTAGCTTTGAGAATGTAATTATCTCTCTCTACTTAATAAAAAAGCAACATTTAAGCCACACTAGATTCAAGTGCACAATGTGGTTACATCAAATGGAAAACAATAGCACAAAGTCCTTAAAACTCCAAAACAAATTTTCCACATCAGAAGATGGGAGTTGAGAAAAGAGAAAAGCATAAAATTGCATCAAAATATTAAATGCCAATGCCAGGGAAAAGTAAGATCATCAAAATATATACTTAATCAGAATGTAAGCAAATCAATGAACTCTACAACTAAAAGAGCATTATCCAAAGAATAAACATAATCGATATCTTATCGCTATTCAAACTTTCCCAGAGATCAAGCTTCTATCCATATTTGCTTCTCTAATTTTGTATATATTTCAAAAACTTTTCACTACTTCTACTTAAACTCAAAATGTCAAACCAGCTCAAAATAAGCTCCACAATCAATCAACACTTTAAAATTCTCAAAACAGCAAGGATAAATCATAGCTATAAAAAAGTATTCGACAAAAGAGATCTATAAATAGAAAAATAAAATCATTTAAAAAAAACTAACCTTTGTAATCATCTTTATCAGAGGCGATCCATCGTCCATCAAACGGCTCGTCAAATGATTCATAAAACACCTAAAGCAAACCCAATCACTTAAAATTCAACAGATTCGAATACTCTTAACAAAATGGAGGGTTTTAAAGATATAACAAAAATTACCGTATCATCGTCAGCGGCAAAGCAGAGGAGCTGCAATGACGCGAATGCCAGGAGAAGGAGAAGAGCGAAACGACCCATCATCTTCAATCCAAGAACCCTAACTCTAATGATCGAAGATTTTTCCTTTTTTTTTTTTTGAATCTGAACAAAATCTGAATCTAAATTGTAGCCTCCACAGTGTTTGTTTTAATTTTATAGATCTTCGTGACAATGGCGTCGACTTGCTTTGCCCAATGAAATTACGCGCCACGCAAAATTAGCCAATGGTTTTATGCCACGTCAACAAATGACACCAACTTTTCTTTTGTACGGTTGGAATGTATAATTATGTTTTTAAAAGGGTAAAAGTACACAAATGATCACTAAAATATCTTAAAATTATAAAATAGTCACTAAACTTTTAAAAGTTACATAATAGACATTAAACTTTAGTTTTTGTTATAAAATGATCATCGAGCCGTTAACCATATAAGTGATGTGGCAGTTACAAAAATTTGTATAATAGAACATTTAACCTCCATATTTATACATTCAATCTAATTTAATTTTAATTCAAAAAATATATTAATTTTAACCTTCATTATTTAAACATTTTTCAATTTGTTCATATTTTTAATTAGGAGTGACTAAAAGTCTCTACAGAGCCGTCCCTGGGCATGGGCAATAGGGGCGCCCGCCCAGGACCCATTTTTTCGAATATTTATAGTTAAAGTTTAATATTTTTTAATATTTATTATTTAAAATTTAATTTTTTAATAATTGTTATTAGAGTTCTATTCTTAAATTTTATTTTTTCTGATATTTTTATTAGGGGTATAATTTTTTTTCAATACTTGTTATTATAGGTTCATTTTTTTGAATACTTGTAATTAGGGGCCCATTTTTTATTATTTATTGTTATTTCAATACTTGTTATTAGGGTACAAATTTTTTAATACTTATTATTATGAGGCCAATTTTTCAATACTTGTTACTAGGGGCCTATCTTTTCTAATATTTGTTATTAGAGCCCTACTCTTAAATTTTATTTTTTCCGATACTTGTTATTACGAGTCCAATTTTTTTAATACTTGTTATTTATGGTCTATTTCCCCTAATATTTGTTATTACATGTGTACTCTTAAATTTTAATTTTTCAATACTTGTTATTAGGTTTCCATTTTCCCCTATATTTGTTATTAAAATAATACTCTTAAAATTTATTTTTTTCAAAATTTGTTAATAGGGACCCAATTTTTTTATATCACTTGTTACTAAGGGTCTAAATTCAAATTTTATTTTTTTTCCAATACTCATTATTAGGGGAAAGTGTGAGCAAAACTCCACTCGACTCGAAAAAAATTGGTTTTTTCGACTCGACTCGTCTTGACTCGAAAAAAATTTCAAATAAAGTTTGACTTGTAACTTAATTTTTCTAATAACTCAAAATTTTAGTATTTAGTAGATAAATTTTTAAGTTTGAGTCGTAAGGACTCGTAAACTTGCATAACTTGAAATTTTTTTACTCAATTTAACTCGATCGAACGCTCACCCTTAATTAGGGGCCTACTTTTTAAGTTCGCCCATGGACTACCAAAATCTCAGAAACGGGTCTGAGTCTCTAGCATGGTCTACTCCAGAATTTTGAACTGTTGGCTTTGCCTATGGATTCATAAAATAGGTCTCATCTCATATCGTCTCGGCCACCCACAACGTGGCTACTAAGTGTTGGAAAAATTATCTATATTGGTTAAATAATATTAATGTTAAGTTATATCACTTGATGAATATGCATGCTAATAATAAGTCTCATATCACTTGTAAATAAGTTATTAATTTTTGGTTTGTCGTCAAAGTCGTCCCTGGGCATGGGCAATAGGGGCGCCCGCCCAGGGCCTCTACCCTGCCCAAGGCCCATTTTTTCGAATATTTATAGTTAAGATTTAATATTTTTTAATATTTATTGTTTAAAATTTATTTTTTTTAATAATTGTTATTAAAGTTCTATTTTTAAAATTTATTTTTCTGATTTTTTTATTAGGGGTATAATTTTTTTTCAATACTTGTTATTATATGCTCATTTTTTTTGAATACTTGTAATTAGGGGCCCATTTTTTATTATTTATTGTTATTTCAATACTTGTTATTAGGGTACAAATTTTTCAATACTTGTTATAATGAGGCCAATTTTTCAATACTTGTTACTATGAGCCTATCTTTTCTAATATTTGTTATTAGGGCCATACTCTTAAATTTCATTTTTTCTGATACTTGTTATTACGAGTCCATTTTTTTCAATACTTGTTATTTATGGTCTATTTTCTCTAATATTTGTTATTACATGTATACTCTTAAATTTTAAATTTTCAATACTTGTTATTAGGGTTTCATTTTCCCTATATTTGTTATTACAAGAATACTCTTAAAATTCATTTTTTTTTTCAAAAGGGATCCATTTTTTTATATATCACTTGTTACTAAGGGTCTAATTTCGAATTTTATTTTTTTTCAATACTCGTTATTAGGGGAAAGGGTGAACAAAACTCGACTCGACTCGAAAAAATTGATTTTTCGACTTGACTCGAAAAAAATTTCAAATAAAGTTTGAGTTGTAAATTAAAAATTCTAATAACTCAAAATTGTAGTATTTAGTAGATAAATTTTTAAGTTCGAGTCGTAAGGACTCGTAAACTCGCATAACTTGAATTTTTTTACTCAATTTAACTCGATTAAACGTTCACCCTTAATTAGGGGCCTATTTTTTAAGTTCACTCATAGGCCACCAAAATCTCAGAAACGGGTCTGTTTGTCGTAAGCGAATAATGTCGAATGTGGAGCGTGTGAGGCTTCACTTTTTAGATGATAGTAGCCTGTGGTTTTTGCAAAACAGTAGTAGAGGACATTCATCATATTCTTCGGCACTGCCAAGCAATAATCCCTATTTGGTCGGAAATGATTCAACCCAATATGGTTGTAAATTTTTTTGGCTTAAACATTCGGAATTGGATTTTTGCAAATTGATGAACTCGGACTTGTTTGCGAATGAGGGTTCGGATTTGTCACTTTGCTATGGAATATTTGGCTTCGGTGAAATAATTTAATCTTTATCCTTCTGATATTAGCAGAGGGTAGGGGTGTGTAAAACTGGGTTCGGTTAACCGTTAACAAATTATTTCAGATAACCGATAAATTCGGATCGTTCAACTCCTAATCCTAAACCGATTAACCGAAATATTCGGTTCGGTCGTTTTTTACTTTTCTAATTAAAAATATAAAATTTAACAACATAGTCCAAGAAAATACAACTTTCAAAATTTTGACACAAAAAACCAATATCTTCTAAATACTAAAACAAATTTAATAAAACATAATTGTGGCATATGCAAAAACTAGGCCTAATAACATAAAAATCTAATAAAAAAAACTATCACATCACTGAAAACAATAAATACTTTTAAAAAATCAATATACAACTCAAAGGGTAATAAAGATATTCTAAGAATTTTTTTTTGACAAATAATAGGCCTCATTAAAAATCCTCTCCCTAGTAGAGAGGGAAAAGAGTACCCCGCTACATTTTATTCAATTCCGTAAAGTTTAAGAAACAATCTTACAACAACCCAAAATACAAAAACAACAAACCTGCCACTACCCTTAATAACGTCATTACTTGCAAAAGCAAGAGAACTATAGTTTAACCAACCCCTTTCTTCGCTAAGACGTCTGCAGGCATATTGCAAGCCCTTGGGATCCACCGCGGGAACCATCCTCTGCTATGAATTATTTCCAACAGCCCTTTGATTCTATCGTGAACTAGCAACGGAGGGCTCTCCAAACCCTGCAACCAATCTACTAGCACTCTACAGTCAGACTCAATAATTAACCTGTGGTTTGAGCTCCATTCCGATTCCAGAAAAACTCTGATCCCCCTACTTACAGCCTCCAATTCCACCAAAGTCGGTAAACCCTGGTTCAATGCTTCTGAAAATTGCAGCACTATGACGCCGGATTCGTCACGGATCAAACCACCAATCCCACCCTTATTAGGACAAGGTGAAGTGGCCCCGTCAACGTTCAGTTTCATAAAGCCTTTCGGCGGCGGAACCCATCTAGATACCCCCTTCGATCTCTTTCTTCGCACCATCCACTCCTCCACACTTTTCGGATCTGCCATTAACTCTTCGAATGAGACTGCACAATCTGGGTACTTGGTTTTTATCCAGGATGCCAGTCGGAACTTCACCAAGAACAGCAGTTGCAACCAATCCACCTTCCCTTTGTTGAACACGACATCATTTCTATAAAGCCATACAGTCCAAATTAAAACAAATGGGATAAAGGATACCCATTTAACTCTGCTAAATAAGCTCGCAGCGTTCCAGTTAATAAGAAATACTTTTGGCTCCTCATGAAGCACGGTTTCAACACCCAGCAGCTTACAGTAGAACATCCACATCCGCCATACCCCATAACAGGAGAAGAATAGATGTTTGACCGACTCTGAACATTTCTGACAAAGCGGGCAAAGGTCCCCATCTGCAAGTCCCAAACCTCCTTTTTCTTAATTCGACCTTAACCGGCGCTCTATCGTTCATGACTAACCACACAAAAGCCTCAACTTTAGGAGGAGCCAAACTGGCCCACACACATTGTTTCCAGAATTCATCGTCCTTGGTACTGCTTCCTACTGCTGCTCTGAAGGATTTGACGGAAAAGCACCCATCTTTTGACTCCGACCACCGCACCCAATCGTGATCAAAGTTGCTCGCGGAAAAATTGTTTAAACAGTTCATGAGGTCATCCCACTGCTGCCTTTCCCAATCAAAAACTTCTCTTCGTAACTGAATATGCCAGGACCACCCCAAGGGTCCTTTGCTACCTACATCCGCAACATAGCATTTTTTATCTACCGCCAAAGATTCTCGGGAAACGTGCCTGAAGGGTGGAATCACCTAGCCAGACGTCAACCCAGAATCGAACCTTACTCCCGTCTCCAATTTGGGGAACTAGTTTTTTCCGGAGAGTCTCTCCAAACCCGTCCTCTGCTTTAAAAGAGTTCCAAATTCCTTTCCAAATCCACGATCCCTTCATAACACAGCTTATATCAGGGAGAAGACCCCTAGTAAAATTATGATTTCTTGCCACTATCACCTTCCTCCAAGTTCCCTCCGTGTCATTGCCGAACTTCCAAATCTATTTACCCAGCAAGGCACGATTCATTACCTCTAAGTTCACAATACCAAGGCCTCCATGTTCTTTGGTCGAGCACACCTTACTCCATTTTACCCAGTGGATCTTCGCCTTCTCCTCATTACCCCCATAAGAAGCGGGATATTATCCCATTTATTTTCTTCAAAACAGCGCTGGGCATCTTAAAGAGGGAAATAAAGTACATCGGGAGGCTGCTCAGTACAGATTTAATCAGAGTGATTCTTCCCCCATAGACAAAAATTTAGATTTTCAACCCCCTAATTTAGCCACAAAATTCTTTACCACTGGATCCCATAATTGGGCAGAATTCCGTTTGGCTCCGAGCGGGAGACCAAGATATTCCGTAGGGAGGGTATCAACCCTACAGCCTATGTTCCTTGCCCACGTCGCCACTGTTTCATCGGGGATGTTCAACCCGAATATTCTACTTTTCTTCAGATTTAATTTCAGCCCAGACATTAATTCGAATACACGCAACACCCTCTTAACATTCCTAGCCTGAATTTCTTCGCCTCCGCAGAAGATAAGAAGGTCGTCTGCGAACTGTAGGTGGGATACTTCAACACTCCGATCATTACTTCCGATCTGGATACCGCTAAACAATCCCTTGGAGACTGCTTTCCTTATCATAAGATTCAGTGCTTCACCCACGATATTGAAAAGTAAGGGTGATAAAGAACAACCCTGCCGAAGCCCCCTTGTGATGTTAAACTCTTCCGTGGGTGAGCCGTTCACCAAAATGGAGATGGAGGCTGTCGATATGCAACTCCTAATCCATTTGCACCAAATCTCGTTGAAGCCGCAAGCACGCATGACAAACAATAGAAAGTCCCAGCTTACAGTGTCATAGGCTTTTTGAAAGTCTATTTTAAAAGCAATCGCTTTCCGGCCTGATCTACGCACATGATCCAGCACCTCGTTCGCCACTAAAGAGCAGTCGAGAATCTGATGCCCTGGAATAAAAGCGTACTGGGAAGCTCCAACTATATCGTCCATCACAACTCGTAATCTCTTAGCCAGAACTTTTGATAACAATTTATACATCCCCCGACGAGGCTAATAGGTCTGTACTCGTCCAAACTCACTGGATTCTTAACCTTGGGGATTAGCGTGATGAAGGAATGATTCGTGCCTCTCTCCCATTCCTTCCCTCTGCTGAATTCGTCAAAAAATCGCATCACATCCTCCTTCAACTCAGGCCAAAATTTCTTCAAAAAACCCATGTTGAACCCGTCTGGCCCCGGTGCCTTATTGCTGTCTGATTCCGCTAATGCAGCCCAAACTTCTTCACTCGAAAAGTCTCTAGTCAGCAAGGAATTCTGTTCCGGACTGATCCTTTTAAAATTCAGCAAGCATTCACTTATCTCAAGGTTATTTGTGATATTCTAAGAATAAATTACCTTTAACTATTGACTTCCTAAGTAAATATTTTGCGGCAAAATACTTCTTAAATTAATATTTTGCGTTGACTTTCTAGTCCTAGGGTAATAAAAATATGTATATATTTAGCGAGGAATAAATTAAAAATAACCCTAAAATTTTGCTAATATAATTATATATATTGTATATTATATTGTATAACCGTCTGTTCGGTTACCTGTTTTTTTTAATTATAAACCGTATCCGAACCGAAATAATATATATTTTTAAAAATCCTACCGAAACTCATTTTTTTGGTTTGATTAACCGTATTTTCAAATCGGTTTTTTCGGGTTTTAATTTCAGTTTCGGTTTTTTTTGCATAGCCCTAGCAGAGAGTCTGTTGTTGATGGCAGTAGAAGGATGCAAGTTGAAGTTTGTAATAAGGTTGCTGCTCTTGTATTGAACCTTGACTTGAATTCTACCGCAACAGGGATGATGTAAACTCAATGTCGATGGGGTCTCCGGTGTTACCTCCTGTGGTGGGGTGATCCGTGATAATAGTGGCCTTAGGTTGATCGATTTTACCAAGCAAATCCGCAATAGGGGACATGATCCTATTTGATTAAATTGAACATTTAATCAAACTAAAAATTTGAATTTCAATTTAAGTTCATTAATGTTTGGGTAAACTACTCTAATGACCACCAAACTTTAGGGGCGTACTTATTTTGACCACCAAACTATCAAACTCGTCAATCAGACCACCAAACTTATTAAATGGACCTATTTTGACCACTGCCGTTAAAAAAGTAACGGGTGACGTGGCAGTTAACGGAAATTTATAAAATTACACATTTAATGCTTATTATTTACCTATTATATCAAATTGCTCCAAATTTTAATTTAATTTAATTAAAATTAATCATCCAATCGGGTGAAGACATGTGTCATCACCCGATTGGACAATTTATTTTAATTTTTAATTTATTTTTATTTAATATATTTTACCCTCCAATCAGGTGGTGACACGTGTCACCACCTTGTTAAAAGAAAATTGAAAATAAGGATTAATTTGACAAGAATTGATCCTACAACCTCCAAATTAAAACTTTATGTGTTTGTCACTACTCCAACCCATCTTTAGTGCAATAAATTGCACCATATATATATATATATATATATATATATATATATATATATATATATATATATATATATATATTCAGTGAGTCAGTGGCAAACACTAAATATATTAAATAAATTGATCCTACAAGATGGGGCAATTTATTACACTAAAGATGGGTTAGAGCAGTGGCAAACACATGGAGTTTTAACTTGGAGGTTGTAGGTTTAATCTATGTCAAATTCATTCTTCATTTTTAATTTTCCTTGAACAATGTGGTGACACATGTCACCACCTGGTTGGAGGGTAAAATATATTAAATATTAAACAAAAATAAATTAACAATTAAAATAATTTATCCAATCGGGTGATGACACGTGCCTTCACTCGATTGAATGATTAATTTTAATTAATTAAATTAAAATTCGAACCAAATTGATATAATAGGTAAATAACAAGGATTAAATGTGTAATTTTATAAATTTTTGTTAACTGCCACGTCACCCTTCCGTTAGTTTTTTAACGGCGGTGGTCAAAATAGGTCCATTTAATAAGTTTGGTGATCTGATTGACGAGTTCGATAGTTCGGTGGTCAAAATAGGTACGCCCTTAAAGTTCGATGGTCATTGGAGTAGTTTACCCTTAATGTTTTGTTGATTTTTTTTAATCTTTCACCCTTAGCTTTAATATACCTCTCTAAATTGATAAAATTTTGTAATAGCAAATAGGAAAATTTTAAAAATATATTGGATTATATTCAAAGTGAAAAGATTACAAAGGAATCATATTGCAAACATTGAAAATTTAATGCGTAAAAATGAATACAATGAAATTTTAAGGGCGTTAAAGACATTAAAATACAAAACCTATCACTTTTAGAAGAGCCTGAACAATGTTGTGAATGAAATCCAACAAATAACTACTTTGACCAGAGTCTCTAAGAAGAAAGCAAATTCTTTCGCTAGTTATTCTTGGCATATTGGCAAAACCATAAAAAAGAATAAAAAATATCATAGACCACCAACATTCGCTGCTAAGAACGCTCGATTGATATTCGTCATACGAACGTTAAAATGCTAAAAAGCAAGCAACAGTGTCACAAAGACAAACTAAAACTGCCATAAAAGTAGACAGTGAATTGCCATAAAAATAGGAAAATTTGAATGGTATGATTTGGAAAAATCTCTGAGTAATGAACAAAAATCATCTACCCCTAAGTAATCCCCTTTCCATGCCCCCACGTTAAAAAATACTAAAAAAATTAAATTTAAAACTCTAACCTTAAATTTCACCTCCTAAATCGCACGCCCTAAAAAATACACCATACCCCAAATCCTCTGAGCCCTGACCATAAACTCTATCTTTAAACCTAAAATTCCTTTTTAAAATGGGGTACCAAAAGGACATAATTACGATTTTCATCCAGGCCCGTTCCAAAAATTATGGAGGCAACATGTTACTTTTAAAATGAGACCCCTAAAATATTTTAAAATAAGGCGAAATTGTAAAATATCAAAAAATTATCATATTATCATTATTTCTTACAAAATAAAAAAAATTCAAATATATGAAACTAAGAGAATAAAAAGTGTAATTTATATGAGAATACCGATAATTTTATGATACTAAAAAATAAAAAGAATAATTTATACCCCCAACAAAAAATAAAAGAAAAAGAAGAAGAAGAAGCACTATACATTCAACAAGACCACCGAATTAGAGAAGAAACAACCTTCAAATTCTCAAAATCTTCAAATTCCTTAATTAGAAATTCAACTATCAAAACACTAATTAAAAGTTGTAGTATGAACTTTCTTTTTCAATTTTTAAACGATGAATATCTCTAATTAGTAGTTGAATCTAGAGTAATTGAAGAAAATCGAAACTATGATGGACATAAATAAATTTTTTTTTTGTCTGTTAAACACCATAAATTTGGTAGATGTGAAACATATGTTTTAATTTTGATATAACTAAAAACCTAAGGACTAAAATGAAAATATCAAAACAAATTTTAAAAGTCCTTAAAGTTTCCTATATCTTGTTAAAGACCACTTCATAGCTAAAACCAAAGACTTACAAAATATTTTTTTTAAGTATTTTAAAGTCAAAACAGGGAATTTTCAAGCCCCGTTTCGAAACGGCCCAAGGCGTTTCGAAACACTTTCAGTTCGATGTGCACCTGTTCCGAAACGAGTATCGGAACGGGTCAAGGCGTTTCGAAACGGTATGACTCGTTTCGAAACTGTTCTTCATTTAAACGAACAAGGGCAACGGCTATAAACTGAAATTTGAAAATAAACAGGGCGTTCCGAAACGGGCTTAGGCCGTTTCGAAACACCCCTTTGACAGTGGCAAATCTGTTCCGAAACGGGCAAGGACGTTTCGAAACACCCCTTTGGCAGTGGCATAACCGTTCCGAAACGGCCACTAGGCGTTTCGAAACGGGCTCTCGTAGACGCTCCAACGGCTATATTATTTGAAATCCGTTCCGAAACAGGTGACCCCGTTCTGAAACGGTAGGCGTCTGGAAGCTGAAAAGTTGTGAGAAAAACACCCCAACGGCTCTAATTTTCAGCCCATCACCCACAACGGTTAGAAATCTACAAGAGGCTATAAAAAGACCCCAAGAAGCTCCAGCAATAATTAATTGAGCTACAAGCATACATCCTTTCATCAAATACAAGCATTTGTGTTGAAATCCCATTTTTGTATAGAAACCCCAATTGTATCCTTCATTTCTATTTTGTTCAATTGGGTTGAGTGCTTGATATCGGGCTATCATTTGTATTGAGAGATACCTTATTAGCCACCAAATTTCTTTGTTCTTTTGTGTGAGGATTGGGTTAATTTTTGGGTAGAAAAATTAACCGAAATTGTAAAGGTTGCCTCCTTGTCCTGGAAAAAGGGGACGAACAATTTAGTGGAAATTGTTGGAAATCCTTGGTGAGACTAAGGTAGTGGATGTAGAGTTCGGTTGGTGAACTTGAACTACTCTAAATTCCCGTGTCAATATTTTTAAGTTGCAATTTCCGTTACAACATCGTTAAAATTCCAATTCACCCCCCCTCTTGGTTATTTTCATTCGTGTGATCCACTCAACAATTGGTATCAGAGCTTAACTCTTTGAGGATTAACAACCACAAGAGGAGATCCTTGGAAGAAGTGTGATCATCATCAAAATATCAAGAGATGGCATCAACCTCCGCTCCCGGCATGTACGACTCACAATCCACCACAAAGCCTCCTTTCTTCAATGGTGAGAACTACTCATTTTGGAAAAATAAAATGCGTCTATTTATTAAATCAAGTGACTACCTTGTGTGGGATGTCATTGAGGATGGACCATATATTCCATTGAAGCAAGATGTTGATGGCAAGATGGTGCTTAAAAGAAGAACGGAAATGAGTGAAGAGGAAAGGAAAAAGATCCAAGTAAATGATAAAGCTCTTCACATGCTATTTTGTGCTTTCGGTCCGGATATCTACTCAAAGGTCTCATCAATTGAAAGTGCCAAAGAAGTGTGGGACACTCTTGAAACCACCTATGAAGGCACCAACGATGTCAAAGAAACTAAGATTGGAATTCTCAATCTTAGTTATGAAAATTTCAAAATGGAATTTGATGAGACGGTGTCAAAGATGTTTGATCGATTCTCCACAATTGTAAATGGTCTAAAGGGCTATGGAGAAGTTATACCGGAAGACAAGCTTGTCCGAAAGCTACTCTATTCACTTCCCGAATCTTGGGATGGGAAGAGAACCGCAATCATCGAAGCAAAGAATTTAAAAACTCTAAAGCTTGATGAACTTGTAGGCTCTCTCCTTACTCACGAGATCATGAAGCAAGGAAGAGAAGATGAAAGAAAGAAAGAAGAAAAAAGAATGGAGAAGCTTGAAGGGGAGAAAAAGAAAAAAATGGGAATAGCTCTCAAGGCTAAAACATCCCAACTTGATGAAAGTTCATCTAGTGATGAGGATGAGCTTGAAGAATTGGCTATGATAGCCAAACGATTCTCACGCCTTATGAGGTCCAACTGAGGAAGAAAAATCCAAAGGAAAATGGACTTTAAAAACAAGAACAAAGAAGAAGGAAGGGATCCAATCACTTGCTTCGAGTGCGGACAACCCGGCCACATACGTTCGGAGTGCCCTCAACTCAAGAAGAAGGGCTTTGAGAAGAAGAAAAAGCTCAAAGCCAAGCTTGCTACTTGGAGTGATGAGGAGTCATCGGAGGATGACGAACAAGAAGTGGCGAACCTCTGCCTCATGGCACTTGAGGAAGATTCCTCCTTGGTAACCTCTAACTCATCTACTTTAGATTTTTCATATGAAGAATTAAATGATGCTTATGATGAGTTACAAGAGGTATATGATGAATTAGTTGAGAAGTATAGGGAGTCGGTTATCAGAAATAGAAAAATTATTATAGAATTAAAAGAGAAAAATGACTCACTTACTCAAACTAATTCTAAAATTGAGAAAAAGATATTAGGATTAGAAGATGAACTTAAATTCTTTCAAAAAGAAAATATTGATCTTAATAATCTTTTATCTCAAAATAATTGTGAACACCAAAAGGTGTTAAGTGAGCTAAATGAGCTCAAAAAGTCTTTAAAAATTAATGGTAGTGTTAAACATGACATAGGAGAATCCTCTAGAACACACCAATATAAGAAAAAGACTAACTACTACAAACAAAATAACTATCCTAGACATAGTAAAGTTAAAAGAATTAGAAATGTATGGGTTCCTAAGGAACTTGTTAAATCCAATGATATTATTGCTATGTCACCTTGGATTCCTAAGGGAACCAAAGTTTTAGGAACTAACACACATGGACCCAAAATGATTTGGGTACCAAAAACAAAAGTTTAAATATCTTTGTTTGTAGGGGGAGCATTGCTACAAGGCCAAAGCACAAAGTCAAAACTCATGGTACCTTGATAGTGGATGCTCGAGACACATGACCGGAGACAAGAGTCGACTCATGGATTTAAAGCCAAAAAGTGGAGGAGTAGTAACATTTGGTGACAACTCCAAAGGCCACATTGAAGGTATTGGCTCCATTGGTAATCACTCTACTACTCTCATTGAAAATGTTTTATATGTCAATGGTCTTAAACATAATTTATTGAGCATAAGTCAACTATGTGATAAAAGTTTTAATGTTTTATTTGATAAAACCGGTTGTAAAATTATAGACATTAAAACTAATAATATTATGCTCATAGGTCATCGCATAGGGAATATATACATGGTGCATCTAGATGACATTCATACATCTCATGCATGCTTAGTTGCTCAAAACGAAAATGATGCATGGTTGTGGCATAGGAAGCTAGGACATGCTAGCACAAGTGTTTTAGAAAAACTAGTCTCTCTAAACCTAGTTAAAGGTTTACCCAAGATAAAATTTTCAAACGATAAAATTTGTGATGCATGCTCAAAGGGTAAACAACATAGATCTTCCTTTAAATCCATTAATGACATTTCTACTAGTAGATGTTTACAACTAATCCATATGGATTTATTTGGGCCAATTAGGACTATGAGCTTGGGTGGCAAATCATATGCTTTTGTATTAGTTGATGATTTTTCTAGATTCACTTGGGTTTTCTTTTTAAGTACTAAGGATGAGGCTTTGAAAAAATTCATCACATTTTCAAAATTAATTCAAAATGATCTTGAACTTAAAATTTCACATATTAGAAGTGATCATGGAACCGAATTTCAAAATTTAGGATTTGAAGATTTTTCAAATGAAAATGGTATTAGCCATAATTTTTCAGCTCCTCGAACTCCTCAACAAAATGGGGTAGTTGAAAGGAAAAATAGAACTTTACAAGAAATGGCTAGAACTATGCTTTGCGAAAATAATTTACCAAAATATTTTTGGGCGGAAGCAACAAACACGACTTGTTATATTATAAATCGTGTAACCATTAGGCCGATTTTAAAGAAAACACCTTATGAGATTTTAAAATCTAAAAAGCCTAATATTAGCTACTTCCACCCTTTTGGATGTAAATGCTTTGTTTTAAATAATGGAAAAGATAATTTAGGTAAATTTGATGCAAAAAGTGATGAAGCTATTTTTATAGGTTACTCTTTAACCTCTAAAGCCTATCGAGTATTTAACAAAAGAACTTTAGTTATAGAAGAATCTATTCATGTTGTATTCGATGATAATCCCCTTCCTAGGAAGGATTCTTGTGATGATGATAATGTAGGAATCACAAATACCTTTGATGGAGGTCAAACTTCAAAGAAGGATGAGATTCAACCAAAAGAAGAAGACACACAAGATCTACCTCTTGAAGCCTTGAGGGACTTGGCTATTGAGGAAAAGGAAGTTAGCTATCCAAGGGAGTTGAACTATGTCAAAGATGGTGAAATCTTAGGTGATCCATCCAAGGGGGTAACCACTCGTTCTTCTCTTAGATTAATGAATCATATTGCATTTATCTCATGCATAGAGCCTAAAAATATCAAAGAAGCATTGAAAGATGATTTTTGGATCATGGCTATGCAAGAAGAGTTAAATCAATTTGAGAGAAGTAATGTTTGGACATTAGTTGATAGGCCTAGTAATCAATCTACAATAGGAACTAAATGGGTCTTTAGGAACAAACTAGATGAGAGTGGTAACATTGTGAGAAATAAAGCTAGACTTGTAGCACAAGGTTACACTCAAGAGGAGGGAATATATTTTGATGAAACCTATGCACCCGTAGCTAGAATGGAAGCCATTAGGATGTTGCTTGCATATGCATGTTATCATAATTTCAAGCTTTTTCAAATGGACGTTAAAAGCGCATTTTTAAATGGTTTTATAAATGAAGAAGTGTATGTAGAACAACCACCGGGTTTTGAAGACTCAAAATTTCCAAATCATGTTTTCAAACTTACAAAAGCACTTTATGGTTTAAAACAAGCTCCTAGAGCTTGGTATGAAAGGCTTTCAAATTTTTTGATTGAAAAAGGATTTGAAAAAGGTAAGGTGGACACTACACTCTTTATAAAAATGTATAAAAATGACATTTTAGTAGTTCAAATTTATGTTGATGATATTATATTTGGATCTACTAATGAATGTTATTGTCAAGAGTTTGCTAAGTTAATGCAAGGTGAATTTGAGATGAGCATGATGGGGGAGCTCTCATTCTTTTTGGGACTCCAAATCAAACAAATGAAGGATGGCACCTTCATAAATCAAGCAAAATACATAAAGGATATGCTCAACAAGTTTGGCTTGGAGAACACAAAGCCTCAAGCCACTCCTATGAGCTCATCTACAAAGCTTGACAAAGATGAAGAAGGTAAGTGTGTTGACTCTAAACTTTATCGTTCTATGATTGGATCTTTGCTTTACCTTACCGCAAGTAGACCGGATATACTGTTTAGTGTTTGCTTGTGTGCTAGGTTTCAAGCTAGTCCTAGAGAATCTCACCTTATAGCCGTTAAGAGAATCTTTAGATACCTTAGAGACACTCCTTGTTTAGGCCTTTGGTATCCTAGAGTCTCTACCTTCAACCTACATGCTTACTCGGATGCGGATTATGGGGGTTGCAAAATCGATAGGAAAAGTACTTCGGGAACTTGTCAATTCCTAGGTAGTATGCTCATATCTTGGTTCTCTAAGAAACAAAATAGTGTAGCCTTATCTACCACCGAAGCCGAGTACATATCCTTAGGGAGTTGTTGTGCTCAAGTCCTTTGGATGAAGCAACAACTCTTAGATTATGGTGTAAACATAGAAACCATACCCCTAAAATGTGATAATACTAGTGCAATATGTTTAACAAAAAATCCCATCCAACATTCTAGAACCAAACACATAGAAATAAGACATCATTTCATTAGAGATCATGTCTTTAAGAAAGATGTGGTTATAGAATATGTAGACACCTTAAATCAATTAGCAGATATTTTTACAAAACCATTAGATAAAGAGCGTTTTTGGTCCCTTAGAAGAGAGTTAGGTCTAACTAGCCTATCTTGACCTTATTGGGCCTCTTTTCAAACTTAAATATGCTTGATTTTGTGAAATATCATGTTTATATGTTTAGACTCCCAATTTCTTCCATGCATATAGTTAGGGGGAGTATGTTTATGCCTAAATATGTTTTGCCTGCTCATTCATATCATATAGGCATGTTTGGCCTCTTAGAAAATCATTTTTTCCGCATTTTAGAGCCTCATCTGCACTTCCAGGCCCAGGTGTATCGAAACGGGTTAACCCGTTCCGATACGGATGCCTTAAATTTTGTCCTAAGAGAAGGGCGTTTCGAAACGGCCCCAGGCGTTTTGAAACGTTTTCGGTTCGATGTAAGGGTGTATCGGAACGCGTACCGATACGGGTCAAACGTGTTTCGAAACGGTCATCCCCGTTTCGAAACGATCTGTCAAAGGTTTTAAGAAGGGTCAAACCCTAGCCGCCCCGTTCCGAAACGGTCGTGACCGTTCCGAAACGGACTCGCGGACAGCCCTATTTAGGGCTTCTAAAAGTTCAAAACTCTAATTTTTATCAAACTCTTAAAACCCTAAAAACCCTAACCGACCCCCTTCTATAAATACTCTCTCAAACCCTTTGTTTTTCACAAAATTGTGAGGGGTTTTGCTCTAAAACTTATATCTAAGCAAGCTTCATCAATCTTGTGCAAAGATTTCACTCAAATCATCCAAAATCCCAAACTAAGGTAATTTTTCTTATTTTTCTTCTTTTTCAAATTATGATTCGAATCATAGGATAGAAAAATTTATTTTTGTATACATTATATGTTTTTAGTTGTGGGTTATTCGAATCTTGTAAAAAATTTTCAAAATCTCAAAATTTTTGTTTCGAATATAAAATTTTTTAACCGTATTTTTTTAATTTTGTTTTTCAAAAACCTAAGTGGGATTTCCTATTGGATTGATTTTAATTATCAATGCATACACTCAATTTTAAAACTATTGCTTAATATTCTTAGATGGCGGATCAATCGAACAAAAAGCGCAAAGCCGTTCAATCCGGTGAATCGAGCATTTGTCCAAATATCACTCAGCTCTTTCAAAAATCTCTTAGAACTCCAGACCAGCGTGCTCGTTTTGCTTATGTCAAGGACTTTGCAGTTCGTAAGGAAAGAGTTATTGATGTCGAATTCCTTAATTCCGAGCGATTCCTCTTTCGGTATCTTGGTCGTTTGGATGAGTGGGATCTTCTTTTCTTCTTGAGCATCGAAGATATTTGCTACAAAAACATGGTACTCCTTTTCTACTCTAATGCTCGTTTTCTTTACGATGAAACCAAAACCGAGATAGTAGGAATTGAGTCATCTTTATTGGGAAAGAAGTTTGTTATCAATATTGCTCTTTTGGAGTCTGCCCTTAAACTCAAAAATGAGGGTCTTGAAGATGAACGCCATTTTGACACTTTTACCGGGAAAGCTCTAAATTTAGATGTGCATGATCGTGTGCTTCATCTCATTGTTTCTTGGTTTATTCGACCATCCGGGGGTAAATACTCCCACATCCGAGAAAAAGATCACTTTTGGCTAGAGTGTTTCCGTAGGGGTGAGCGCCCAAATGTCCCTAAAATTATTTTTGCCGAGATTGTCAATAACATTAAGCTTATTGACACGAATGAGTTAATTTCGTTCACCTATGGGATTGTTTTGAGTTTCCTCTTCCATCATCTCAATATTGACTGTACCTATGACTTCCCGGAACCTCGCAAGACCAAGATTGGAGAGTCCTCTCTTCGCAAGTCAGGATTCACTTATGTGAATGGTATTTGGGAAAGAGTTGATAGGGAAGCGGTTCCTCCTCCTGTTGCTCCTCCGCCTCAAGATCAAGTGGGAAACACTGATGCTCTCACTACTCTCCTTACCCAGCGATTCAATGCCTTAGATTCTAGACTTGATACTATGGACACTCGCATTGCTTCGAGTTTTGAATCTATGGGAAATCGGTTGAAGAACGTTGAAGATGGTCTTCATACTCTTTCGACTTCGCATGCCAACCTTGATCTTTCCTTTTTCTACACTTTATGGGCAATGGACGAAGTTTCATCGTTCACAAGCCAAGGACGATGATGATGATTCAGATGACGAGGCTTAGGATGTTTATCATATTAGTTATGCATTTAGGATTAAGTTTGCATCTTTATATTTTAGAACCTATGCTTATGATCTTCTATTTTGGGATTTGATTATGAACTTATTATTTATGCTTTGAATATTTTGATGATATTAATTATGATTGCTTATTATTGCTTATTGGTACTAATCTTCTTTATGAGCTTGTTTCTTTTTGATCTAACAAAAAGGGGGAGAAGATATTTAAGAGAATTGCCATGCCATGCCATGCCACCAAAAATTTTCAAACTTTTAAAATTTTTAAATTTTTAAATTTGTCTTAAGGTTTTGATCCTTGATTTCAAAAGTCACAAGTTTTAAATTTCAAAACCTATCTTAAATTAAGGGGGAGTTAGAATATCTTCAAAACTTTCAAAATTCTTAAAAAATTCTAACTTTGGTTTTGTTATATCAAAAAGGGGGAGATTGTGAAACATATGTTTTAATTTTGATATAACTAAAAACCTAAGGACTAAAATGAAAATATCAAAACAAATTTTAAAAGTCCTTAAAGTTTCCTATATCTTGTTAAAGACCACTTCATAGCTAAAACCAAAGACTTACAAAATATTTTTTTTAAGTATTTTAAAGTCAAAACAGGGAATTTTCAAGCCCCGTTTCGAAACGGCCCAAGGCGTTTCGAAACACTTTCAGTTCGATGTGCACCTGTTCCGAAACGAGTATCGGAACGGGTCAAGGCGTTTCGAAACGGTATGACTCGTTTCGAAACTGTTCTTCATTTAAACGAACAAGGGCAACGGCTATAAACTGAAATTTGAAAATAAACAGGGCGTTCCGAAACGGGCTTAGGCCGTTTCGAAACACCCCTTTGACAGTGGCAAATCTGTTCCGAAACGGGCAAGGACGTTTCGAAACACCCCTTTGGCAGTGGCATAACCGTTCCGAAACGGCCACTAGGCGTTTCGAAACGGGCTCTCGTAGACGCTCCAACGGCTATATTATTTGAAATCCGTTCCGAAACAGGTGACCCCGTTCCGAAACGGTAGGCGTCTGGAAGCTGAAAAGTTGTGAGAAAAACACCCCAACGGCTCTAATTTTCAGCCCATCACCCACAACGGTTAGAAATCTACAAGAGGCTATAAAAAGACCCCAAGAAGCTCCAGCAATAATTAATTGAGCTACAAGCATACATCCTTTCATCAAATACAAGCATTTGTGTTGAAATCCCATTTTTGTCTAGAAACCCCAATTGTATCCTTCATTTCTATTTTGTTCAATTGGGTTGAGTGCTTGATATCGGGCTATCATTTGTATTGAGAGATACCTTATTAGCCACCAAATTTCTTTGTTCTTTTGTGTGAGGATTGGGTTAATTTTTGGGTAGAAAAATTAACCGAAATTGTAAAGGTTGCCTCCTTGTCCTGGAAAAAGGGGACGAACAATTTAGTGGAAATTGTTGGAAATCCTTGGTGAGACTAAGGTAGTGGATGTAGAGTTCGGTTGGTGAACTTGATCCACTCTAAATTCCCGTGTCAATATTTTTAAGTTGCAATTTCCGTTACAACATCGTTAAAATTCCAATTCACCCCCCCTCTTGGTTATTTTCATTCGTGTGATCCACTCAACAGTAGATCTTTTAAAAAGAAATGGTTACAATTGAATTTTTGAGAAAATTAAAAGGTTTTTTTATTGAACTTGCCAAGGAATTGATAAAGGAGAGATAACAAGAGTTTTCTTAGTTAATGTAGGGAAAAAATGATGAGGGAGAATTGATGTAGAAATTAGAATGACTAAATTTTTCACTAAATTTTTTCACGTGTGCATATCATAGAAAAAACATTTTTTTTTGAGTTAACACTTTTTTTTAAGGTGTAGGGCTCCAAATTTTGAGGCTATGTGAAGTGTCACATGCCACACTTGTAAATGGACGGGACTATTTTTATCCCTAACTAATATATTGATATACCATTTTTTAATGGATTGATATACCAATTAAATCTCCGTTATTTTAATGAATTATTTTATTTTTCCTAATATGGTCATATTTTTAGCATGTTTTTTCACTGTGTATAGGCCCTGTTTGGTAAATAGCGGTTTGGGCAAAAATTAGAGGTTTGAGGTATAATTAGAGGTTTGACTAGTCAAGTCCGCTAATATTGATGTTTGGTAAATAGCGGATTGAAAGAGCGGATTGGGGTGAAAAAGCTAATTTCGAAAAAGCTCCTAATATGAGCTTTTTGAGATTAGAGGTTTGATATTAGAGTTGTAATGACTCTTTTACCCTTAACAATTACCAAAAATCTCCGAATAACCTAAATTAAATAATAATATTTTTTAAAATAAATAATAACATATTAAATATTGGACTTATTTGTTGTTACAACTAATTTATAGGGTGACATTTGTAAGTTAATTCTATTTTTTATTATCACATATTTATATGTGCATATAAAAATTTAATAATTATATAAATAATAGGGATAGGATCAAATTACACTGTGTAAAACTCTCTAAGTTTTACACTTTTTTAGATCGTTGGATGAGTGAAACGGATGGATGAGATTAACAGTAAAATATGTGAAGATTATCACTTGGGAATTAAAAACACGGAGTTAATCTCAACCATCCATTTCCCCTATCCAACGATCCAAAAAAAAGGTGTAAAACTTAAAGAGTTTTACACAGTGTAAGTTAATCCTAACCCTAAATAATAAATTAATATATAAATCTTTCAAATATGTTTAGGAAATTTATATTAAAAAATAATTTTTACAAATCTAATTAATATTTATTAGATACAAAATATTAATAACTGATAAATTATTCAAACAAGTATTAAATATAATCATGTCCTTATATGTCATTTTGCTTGTTTAAATAATCAAACAGCTATCAGCTATCAGTTAATTTTACCAAACACTTTTATACAATCAACTAATACAATCCGCTAGTCAAATCAGCTAATGCAATCAGCTATCAGCTAATGTAATCCGCTATCAGCTAATTGCCAAACAGGGCCATAATTTTTTTACAAAGAGACCGTGTATAATTATTTTGGATTTTCAAATATGGTAATATTTTTTAGAACGTTTCTTCATCATTTTCATGTATAATTATTTTATTTTTTCTAGTATGGTAAATTTTTTAGCATGTTTCTTAATATTTTCATGTGTAATTATTTTATATTTTCTAACATGACAATATTTTTTACTATGGTTCATCAGTTTCATGTATAGTTTGTGTAACACCCGGGTTTAGGGGTTAGGTGAAAATAATATTTTAGTATTATTTTAAGCTCGAGTTTATAATTAAAATAATCCTTTAAGTTTCGGGTTTCAAAAACAAATATTTGAAATGGGACCAAATTGATTAAATTGCAAATTGATGAGCTCTTAAAGAACTAAGAGGATAGCAATTCATTAATGGCCTTTTGGGTAATTTACCCATCTTCAAATTTAAATCCCCTCTTCCTATCCTCTTTCACTATTCACTCTCTTCCTTACCCATTTTCAACGTGAAAGAGCTCTCTCCCTAGGAGTTACTATTCCATCCAAAAAACTCCTCCATTTCAACTCATTTTCGAAAGGTAACATCATTTTTGACCTCTCCTCAACTCCCTCTCTCTAAAAGTACCATTTATTTTTATTTTCATTAAAGTTTTGAAATTAGGGTTTCCAAAAGATTTGATTAAAAATGGTGTCTTTGTGTAGTTAAACTTGATATTTCAATTTAATATGGTTAGTTATGGGATATAGGGGCCAAATGGTATAACATATGTGAATTTTGAATGATTTTGAGCAATTTCCGAAATTGGGTAAAAATGGGGTTTTTGGAGGGTTTTGGGTGAGTTTTGGGGGTTGTTTTAGGTGGTTATTGATAGGCTATTGTTAGTACTATGGATAGGGGTTGATTTGGGATCATTTGTGAGTGCAATGGATGTTGGAAACATGGGATTTGGATGTGGTTTTAGGGCTATCCGAGATTGCTAATATTGGGGTTGGTTCATGGCTTGCAACATGGTAACTTGAGTTTGAATTGTGTTCCGGGTTGGTATTTTGATGTTGGGCTGATTTGAGGTTGTTTGAATTGTGTTTGAGTTTGTTTAGAAGCGGGAGCTTGTGTTGGAGAAGCTTCGGGAAGAAATCCGGGATTGTGAGAGTGGTTGCTTGCTTGGCTTGGAGCTTGGAAGCTTAGGTGAGTGGTTAAATGTTTTACATGGTTTCTAAATGGTTGGTTCGAGTATGTGGACTATGTTGGGCTTGGTAGACCCACCTAGAGTTAGGATTAGGGTGGTAGCCTAATCTTAAGCTTGATCTAGAGCCTTTGGATGAACTTATATCATGGATGTTTATGCCTCATATGACTTGTGATATGAATGCTTATGTATATTGTGTTATACATGTGAGTGAGGCATGATTTGTAATGCTTATGGCATGTATGGGAATGGTTCATGATTGTGATCATGGTGAGTACGTGCTAAGCACGGAATTAATTGAAATGAATATGTGGAATGAATTAAATGTTGGCACTAGTATGCTTGAGTACAAATGATCGATCATTAGGATGTTAGTGTGCACACATGAGTCTAAATTCGCGCGTGGCCTTGGTGGCGTTGAGTCACCAAGGAGGAGTACGGGTACGCTCGAAAATTGTATTTATATATAGTCGATGATGAGTGGAATCCCATCGACGGGGCGTGAGGATGAATGGAATCCCCTCCGCGAGACCGGTGATGAGTGTAATCCCACCGTGAGGTAAAGTGGTTGTTGGATGTGAGTTCCAACGTGTTTATCCGCGTATTCAGGTCATAGCTAGGTGCCAATATTGATTGATATGTGTATCAATGTGTTGTGATATGTGATCCTTATTTGGATGTTTATATGTGTTTACATATGTTGTGAAATAGAGCTTGTTGAGCATGGCATATAATTGAATATTGTTCATGCATCTCTATCTTGTGGCTCTTGAGGATCTTTGGTAATTGCGTGTTTATCTTGGCTAAGATCGTGCTTGGACCCTGCAAGGTTGAGGTTTGTTTTTTAAGAGCTTACCCTCACTAAGCTTTATTGCTTACGCTCTCTTTGTTCAACATTGCAGATCCTTAGTTCGTGGGTTGCTAGCGCAAGTGGAGGGCCTCCAAGTGTGGTTGTTGACTTGAGTTCATCAAGTATGAGTTTTTATGTTTTGGACATGTAATAGTTTAGCAATGGGATGTATGCTTTGTTGGTTGTGTAGGCGCATGTTTGGACTCCTTTGTTATGATGTTTTGTGTGGCTTGTTAAAGCCTTGTGTGGACTGCAAACCATGTCTCTTTTGTGTTTACCATGAATGTTGATTATGTGCCTTTGTGTATGGTTGTTGAAGTATGAACCTTTGTGTGTTTATATGCTATCTTTTGCTCAATGCATGATTCCCTGATGCATGTTGTTTATCCTTGTGGAGTGCCTTGTATGAATAGATCATGGTTAATAAAGGTTGTATGATTGTTTGCTTGGGCCTAGGGAAGTCTTAAATTACACCTAGGTTTGAGTCTTGCATGATTTTGCTGAGTTTGGGAGTTTTGCAGTGCAGGGCATATCGGTACGCCTAAGGGCCGTATCGATACGGTCTTGCCTCCAGGACTCAAGTTTGGCTGGGCGTATCGATACACGGGGGTGTATCGATACGGTTTTTGCTCACTGGAATTCTGAGATTTTGGTGAGATGTTACCGTATCGGTACGGTATGTTAGAGTATAGGTACGGGTTTATCTCGTTGACCACAAGATGTTGACTGGGAAGGGCGTATCGATACACTCAAGGGCTGTATCGATACGGTCTTCCTGTGTTGACCCTTGAGTGTTGACTTTGGTCAAGGCGTATCGATACCCTTGACAAGTGTATCGATACGGCCTGCTTAATTACAGAAAATGGGCTGTTTTATGAATGGTGTCTTGAATGGTCGATCTTTGTTTTGCTCTTGTTTCCGCTGACGTGTTTCACATAGGTGTTGGTAACGCATTTAGACAAGATAAATAAAAGAAATTTTCTGGGTCGTTAACCGAGGAGGAACCTTAACGGGTTTCGCTTCAGTTTTCCCCGTGTGGCCCACTCGGACCGGTCGTCCGACCAGACTGGGACGAGGGGGTTACAGTTTGTTTTTATATTTTTTTGCCAATATAATTATATTTCTAGTAAGGGTAAAGGTTCAACCGAGTCAACAATCCAATCATTCTCATAATCTAAGTCAACGACTCAATCATTCTCATAATCTGAGTCAATGGTTCAATCATTTTCATAATCAATTTTGCTTAACATAATCGTTGTGAGAGCTAATTCTTCATCTTCCACTTCAAAGAATGTCTCTACATCTCATTCATCTTCATTGTTAGAAATAACAACATTACTCATCACATGTTTTTTTCTTTGACTAACAAATTTTGGCTACATGACCATTTTTCTCACAATTGTAACACTTCCAAACTTTTTATTGTTGTCATGGTTTTTGGAACCTCCACCTTCACGAGAACTTCCTTCTTCTTGATTGTCTTTATTGGCGTAGAGTGTCTCTTTTTCATTTTTCAACAAGACTCCTCTTATTTGTTTAGCTAAGGCTTTATAACTAGCTAACAAATTTTCGGGCTCTACAAGTGATGGTTGAGTTTTCCATCATTGTATAGCAGCAAAAAGCTCCTAAACTCTGATTTTAGACCATGAATAATAATTTGTTTCATCCTGGTATCACCGATAAGAGTTGTAGGATCCAACTGAAAAATCTTCTGACATAACAATTTTACTTTGTGAAAGTATTGTTTGATCGTTATGTTGTCTTGCTTCACAGACAACAACTCACACTCTCTTTCTAAAAGTTGGAGATGCATATCGTTCTTCTTAGAGAACAATTTAATTAATGTTTCTTAAGTTTCATTTTGGGGTTTGTCATCTCTAATGTGCTCTAAAATATCTTCCTCCACATTTATCTTTAAGGTGTACGTTGTATTGTCTGCTTTTATCTTTTATTTTCTTAACATGTCATTTGCACACTCAGCTTCTGATTGCTCTTTTGTACTACCATTAACAATCTCTCACATGTTTTGTTTTTGCATGTATGACATCATGCAAGTTGACCATCTATTATAGTTGTCGTTGTTAAGGTTCTGTATTCCGCCAACATTGTGTAAGTCTGTTATTGTGCCGACAAATTATTCTCACCAAACTAAATGTAATAGTGAAAGTATGTGAAATGTACATCAGATAAGCTCCCAGGAAAGAGAGGTGTATCACTCAAATCACTCAAATACAAAGTCTTTCCTAATCAGAATTTTTTAGACACGCATCGTTATAATACCATACTACTCTGTAGCAAACGAGCAATTGGATTAACTTTTGAAGTTCTGATACAAATTGTTGAAATAAAAAAAATATAAAATAAAAGAAAGAACACTTATTTTATTGCTCATTTAGTGTGTTTAAATGGTACGCTTACAACTCCTTTATATAGGCACAAAGAGTCGCTCATTAATGTGGGATCCTTGTCGTTAATAAAGGTTACTAACACAGTAACACTTGTTAAATTATAACATAAGTTTAATTAACTTTTTATAATATTAAGTAACTAACCATTTATTACTATAACATAAATAGTCATTAATGCAACTTAATTAACCTTTGCTGGTGTTGACATTTTAACATAGATCAATGGACGTTGGTTTGGTATTATTAGAACGTATGCTATATAAAATTAATATATATATATATATATATATTAATTTCTTCCTTTTATTTTCTTGTAACCAAATAATAATAATAATAGTAAAATTATAATATATATTATCAAAAAAATTAGAAAACTTTACAAAGAGAATTAGATGGATGATATATAATATTTAGGGTTTAGAGTTTAAGGATTGTATATTAAGATTTTAAGGTTTAAAATTTAAAATTTAAAACATACGATGATATTTAAACGTTATTAGTAAGAGTAAATTTTTTTACTATCAGTATATCAAATATTAACCTATAATAATAAACACAGTAACAGAGATGAAGTTATTATGTAGCTTGGGGACAATTGCCTCCAAATTTTCGTATAAAAAATATATAATGATAATTAATAATATAAGCCTTGAATTTTAATTTATTTAGACTTTATTCCTTTCGTTTTTATGATAATTTATACTTTATCTTTTTAATTTCTGACTGTAGATTTGTGAAACTCAAACCTGACCACATTTTAGAGGCATCTTAGAGATGTTTGTTTTGTTTCATAATCCATACCACCTGTCTCAAACTTTGAGCAAAAGATAAGAACATATCCAAACATGACTTCCCTTATCCCAAACAAATCCACTTAAATAATCACTCTAGTCATCAATATAAAAGGTTTGGTTTTGTATTATTTTAATTTGTTTTGTTTATTGTTTAAGAAATAAAATGTCATCAAGATAAGAACATATCCAAACATGACTTCCCTTCTCCCAAAAATAAGCAAAATAAGAACTCTCACAAAAAATTAAAATATTATTCATTTTTTTTAAAAATTATAAACTTAATAAAAATAAATACGATATTCAAAAAAAATTATTGAAAATAAACCAACGAGAAGCGTGTTAATTGAACTGTGAACCGAACTATTCTATTCGAACGACGTTCGATTGACACACTTACCGACGATAGGTTGTTAGGAAAAAATGTACGATGATCTCAGAAAACGACATTAGTGGTGTTCGGTGAAAACGGCATGGGAGATAAGGGCATGAGAGATAAATACAAGGATATCCAGAAGATAAAGCAGAATTCAACCTGAGCCACATGATTCGAGTTCACCGTACATTTTTTCCTAACAACCCATCGTCGGTAAGTGTGTCAATCGAACGTCGTTCGAATATAATAGTTCGATTCACCGTTCAATTAACACGCTTCTCGTTGGTTTATTTTCAATAAATTTTTTGAATATCGTATTTATTTTTATTAAGTTTATAGATTTTTTTTAAAATAAATAATATTTTGATTTTTTGTGAGAGTTCTCATTTTGCTTATTTTTAAAATTACTAGGAACTCAAAGATATTTACATCAATTTGTTAATCGATTTTTCATATATTATGTTTGTTAAAGTTCAACTCGAAAAAACCAAATTATTTATCCAATTTTATTCAAAAACTAAATAAACCAAGGGTAAAAGTGCTGCAACTAATTACTTCGAGGGCAAAATTGCATGAATGACTTCGAGGGTAAAATTGCCCCATCAGCACCGTTAAATGCCACGTCAGCATTTAACGGTCAAAATCGGTCAAAGGGCAACATTGCTACAATTGACTGACTTTGAGGGCAAAATTACGAAGAAAAAAAAGTAAAAGCAACATTGCTGATTTCAGATTACTACAGGGATAAATTTGACCCTTTAGCCTATTATTATCATATATAGATCCAATCTAATCCAATCCTGACCCAAATTATGAATACATCTAACCTATAGGACATGCCTTAAAGTTTGAGGAAAAGACGAGAATATATTCAAATCAGTTATTCCAAAGCATAAATCAACTTATTTTCTTTGAAAGGAAGAATAAATCAACTTATAATTTAATTAATTACTCAATAATCCAAGCTTTTATCATAATGAACTTGTTTATAAAAGGAAGAATAAATCAACTTATTTTCTTTGAAAGGAAGAATAAATCCAAGCTTTTATCCTATAATATTATGTTTTAACCTGTAAACACTAAATTTTAACCCTAAACTTGAAATTCTATCAACACCCTATAAATTCAAAACTACTACACTTAAACCCCTAAACTCTAAACAAAACCCCATAAACCCTAAAAGTAACATGTTTTGTATACAAAGTTTCCAAGGGCGATTTTGTATGGAATAATTACCCTTTTAAAAATTGGATTAATATCCTATACACTGGCGGTGGAAAACAAAGTTTCCACAAGCGGGGTTATTTAGGGGTTTAGGGTTTTAATTTAGGGTTTAGAGGTTAGGGTTTAGGTTGTAGGGTTTAGAATTTAGGATTCATGGTTATAATTTAGTTTTTAGGGTTTAGGGTTTGTGGTTAGATATTTAGGGTTTTAAGGTTAAAATTTTGAATTTTAGATTTAGGCTTGAAAATAGGCATGCTTGTGTAAACTTTTTTTTACACTGGCAGTGTATCAAATATTAATCCTTAAAAATTATTTTTAATTTTATTTTTAAGGGTAATTATTCTATACACAAGCGCTTGTGGAAACTTTTTTACACAAGCGCCTTAATTTTAGGGGTTAGAGACTACGTTTAGGGTTTAAAATTTAGGGGTTTAAGTGTAGTAGTTTTGAATTTAGGGCTTGTTGATAGAATATTGAGTTTATGGTTAAATTTAGGGTTTATAGGTTAAAACCTAAATCCCTACCCATATTACCCTAAACCCTAAACCCTAAATTATAAACCGTTACACTTAAAGCATATTATCTAAACCTTAAACTAAAACTCTAAACCCTATAATTGAGGCGTTTGTGAAAATAAATAATTTTCATTGCTAGTGTATAGGATGATAATTTTTTTAAATCGAAAAACATGATTGATAAATAGAAATAAAACTTTGCGTTCAATAATGAAAAAAAAAGAAAAATATATTTGACATTTTTTTTATAATGGAAACAAGGGAAATAAAATAAAAACTAATGCATCTATAAGGAACCAAACCTATGCCAGAGCTGATAGTTAAAAATTATTTTAAAAAATATTTTTTTACATTATAAAGATTTGAACCTGAATCAAATCATTAAGTTAAAAAAATCATTTTTTTCAATTTTGGAAAATATTTTTTGTAAAACAATAAAAACATTTTTTTGTTTTATACTTTTCATTTTCAAAAAATTCAACAAAAAGAATAATAGTATTCTTAGGGCAAGAACTGAACTCCAAATGTACGAAAAGTATAGGGACTTGAAACATATTTTAACTTTTTTGTTAAAGCAAAAAAGAATAATAGTATTCTTAGGGGAAGATAAGAATAAGATGATCCACGGAGAGAATAATACGATGGGTCCTTATAGAATTTGACACTTTTGTCTTCAAGGTTGAGCCTTCGACACCTGTATGACACTGTCCAATATGTTGTGTTATATAACCTTGCTGTTGCAGAAACAAAGACAATTCACAATACATTCTCTTCTTCTTTCTGTCAAAAAAATGTGGAGAAAAAAGAAGAAAAGGACAGCTTCCATGGGGACGGAAACAACGGTTCACGATTACGATCATGGCCGTGTTTTCGGAGAGAAGTTGATCGTTGTTGTGTCGCGTTACGATCGTTATTTACGTCGTTGATAAGAGTATACCATCGCCCTCTTCTTGTTTCTCGTAGAGGATTTGAAGGGGGGGCAACAGGCAAGTCAATGAGGCAAAGGGAAGGTCATGCCTTTCTTCCTGATTTTACTTTTCTTATGTTGTACTAATGGATCTGATTCACTGGTAGAGTGAATTGTTCCAAGCTGTTTGATTTTCACTGTGAAAAGGGTTACTAAATGCGAAATAAAATTCGTTTGTCATTTCCGTGCCTCTATATATATATATATATATATATATATATTCCCGCTAATAATTTTATGCCACGTATATTAATAATTATTTTTCAATGCTCTATTAATTATTTTTATTTTATTAATAATATATGTGGCATAAAATTATTTGTAGGACATATATAGAGACACATAAAAAGTACATATACATTTTATTCCCAAGGCTTCTTTGGATCAAATTATTTTGTCAAAATCTGGCTAATGTAGTAATTTTAGTATCACTTGTTTCTTTGCTAATCTTTACATTAGCTTAGTAACGTGAGATTTGTGACAATTTTGCCAAATTTGTAATTTTGTTGGGTATAATTATTGTTATCTAACACTTTAGTTAAATAATTCAGATGGAGTGTTTTAGAGGTATATTATAGGAATGACCCTCCTAACTTAATTTGATCTATTCACAATGCTATGATCGAACCTTTGAATTTGGATTTAATTCATTTTATTTTAAACAAAAAAATACACTAATGAATCGGCTCTCCAATTTGTTGATATATTCTATCAAGTAACATGTCAACTATATTTATTTATTAGGGTAAAGTACATAAATGATCATTAAATTATTCCAAATGATATAAAATGATCAACGAACTATATTTTAGTTTTTTTAACCAACAACGATTTTCTTTTAAGGCATTAGATACTCCAGCTCAGTTCTTCACTCCATTCGTCAACTTTTCTATCAAGATAACACAGTTGTAAAATATTCTCCCCTATGCGTTTTGAAAAAGGACATTAGAAGAAAATATGACTTTTAATTTCACCATGCATTTATCTTCAAAACTAATACCCATTTTTAGCAACTGATCATTCGTACAAACGATCTAATATGGCCATCCGAATGCTTAGGAGTGTGGCAAGGGAACCAAATAAGCCTTTGTTCTTTTGTTCTCGAATCTCCTCCCAAATCCTCCTGGCTGTAATACCAGACAAGTCACCAAGAGTTGCGAAGATTGGTACTGCATCATTCCTCATTTTCAGCACTTTCCGTATGGTTCAGTTATGCCTACGTTTTGAAAGTAATGGTGAAGAGCATCCACCACAGTCATGAAAATCCTTTAACTATTTTAAATTATTTTTAATCTTTTTAACAAAGCACAATCACAGAGGAGAACAAACATTTTTTCGACCATCCGCCATTTCCATTGTAATGATGAGTTTGGCTCACTGTATGATCCCAATTACCATGATTTCAAAATCTTACAAAATTTAGAGTTTCCATGGAAGAATTGCAGAGAAAGAATCTAAGGAGAACAATGGGTGAATGTTTAGGGTTTTCATTACAAAGTAGAGAGATGGGGTGTGTTTGGATGAAGAGAAAATAAAGAAAAAAGTGAAAAGACTAAGTTTGACGGTGTTAATTTTGCCAAGTCATAACCCGTTACATAGTTAACGTTAGAGTGATAAAAAAATATCAATATGTAAAGTTTAGTTATTAAAATAAAAATTTAAAAATTGAGTGACCAAAATCAAAGTGGAAAGATAGCTAACTGATGAAACATATATTTTACTCATTTTTTTAATAATAACTGGCCTCCTTTGTTGCTTAAAATAAAAAGGGAGAAACATTAAAAGATGTAACACCCCTAAAAGAATATGTACATGTCTATTTTTTTTTATATATAGTTAAAAAAATGAAAGGAGATGTTGCCAAGGGGTTTCAAACTTGTGCCCCTTAGCCTTGTGAGACAAAGGCTTAACCATCTGAACTAAGTTATTTTCTGGTTATACCTTACCCAAATTTCTTTTAAGCTATATTCGGTGATTATACCAAAATTTAATAAGTCTATGACTCATCACCTACCAGCTTTATGAAAAATCAGATCCCAAAAATAAATTTCTCTTCTCTCCCCGAAACCCCTTTCTTTTTCTCCTTCTTTGTCGGCAAGCTTGCAGCCGCGTCACCACCGCGCCGTTCGTGACACCGCCGCCATCGGGGTGTTCTCTGTCTCGTCGTGAGGTTGCCGCTACCGGTCACGCGCGTCCTCGAGCAGCGGTGTGCGGTGGAACATCGAACGAAGTTCGGCAGCTTCGTGGACCACGTCTGTCGCGTTTCCGGCTGATCCACCGCCGATCTTGGCTCACCGTGGGCACGAACGAAATCCTTGTGTCCGGATCTACAAAGCCTGAGCTTGCCGCCTCTGTTCGCCGCCGATAAGCCCTTCGTCGGAGCTTCGTCAGTTCCGACAACTTTGGGTTTATTTAGGTAAAATCCGATGAATTTCCCGACTTACTTCGTGTTTATAACTTGTGGATTGAAACCGTATATTGACGCTCTACGTTTTTCCGGTAGGATCGCAGTTTTGGGGGCTTCCGGCGACCTCTCCGACGACCGTCCGATGGCCGGTTACTTTGGGTAAGTGAACCAGTTCGGACCAGTATTGATTAATCCGGTTTGAATAGAACCGGTCCAGCCCAATAATCGGTTTAACCTTTTAATTATAAAGGTGGGCCGGCCTGTTAAGGCCCAATAGCTTTTAGCCCGCACCCGCTGAGAGCAAGCCCAAACCGTGTCCGACCCGGTCCGACCCGACCCGATCCGTCAAATCGAGTCAACTCGTCCGAGTCAACCCGATTTAACTCGTCCGAGTCAGCCCGAGTCAACTCGTCCGAGTCAGTCGAGTCAACTCAGTTGACCCCTGTTGACTGCTGATGTCATGCTGACGTCAGCATTGACTTTGACCAGTTGACTCTGACCCCGTTGACAGTTGACCTGCTGACGTCAGTGTTGACTGTTGACCAAAAGTCAAATTTTCCGAAAACTCCTATTTTATGTGTTTCGACGTCCTGAGTCCGATTTTGAAGCCCGTTTTGCAAAATTCTGACCCGAAGACCTCCGAATCTGACCTTGAACCCGAAAGTGTTTAATTTTGTTAAGAGCTCTATGGATAAGAACTGAAATGTTAAATTTGTGTATTTGAAGGTATGCAAGTATCTCGGTATTCGAAATGTCATGGGACATCCAGTCTGGATTCTAATACGATCGAATGTAGTATCAGGAGTCAACCGGTATAACTCGGAATTAAGGTAATACCTTACTACCCCTTGTATGCTTTATGCACATGTTGATATCCGGTTAAAGCATGCATGTTTGTGATGAAGTGTATCTGTGAACTCTATTTAAGCCGAATTCGATACGAAAATGAAATATCAGAATCAGTAAGATCAAAGTATTCAGACAAGATTATAAATAGTATTCAAATAAGAATTTTCTGAAAGTATTGCTGAAATTCTAAGTCGACCCTTATAATTGTAATACGTAAATTTTGATGAGAGAGATCGTAATGACAAAAAGGATGGTAATGCCTCGAGCACCGTAATGTTTGATTAATTGAAATGGAGATATACCCTCAAGTTTCGTAATAAATGAATCGTCTGTAAAGGGGCCGGAGAGTTAGGATGCCTTAATCTCGTTTGAGTACGTGAGTGTTGGAGGTACCAATTGATAGAATTATATCAGTCTAAAATATCTGAAATACTCTCTTGAGTTAATCAGTAACCAGGTATTTGATGAAATTCTGGATTTGTTAGTAAGACCCAAAATAACTGAAAGGCCATGATAGCTTAAATAATCGGAACATCACTGAAAATATCCGATAACTTAAAAGACGTTAATTTAGAAATTCTTGAATGTATGGATAGAAAACTAATGAGCAAATATGATATCCGAGTTCTGTGAACCATTGCTTTCAATGTTGGTATAATTACCAGAATGTCTATGAACGTCGAAATGACCATAATGCCCTTGTATGCTTAAAGGACTAAAGTACCCATAATATATCTGAACTTTCTAAGATCTTGAAGTATCACCTTCTGAATATCTGGGTTATACTGTTAGTATGAACCCCTTCTTAAGAGGAACCACGTTTCAGAAATTCATTCAAGTTGTCAAGAGTTCAATATGTCTCATTCTGTAAATGCCAAACATCTCCATGAAATGATCTGTCTCACCTAGTGTGTTCCATGTGTGATATATTCTGTTGAATGAACTGTATAATTAATTAGTCATGAAAAATATTATGTTTGATGACATTCTCTGCCTACCTGATATATGTCTGATCAATCTGTATATTTGATATGTGATTGTTTGATCTGTAATGGTTTTGTCTGATTGCCTGATAAACTCAATAGTATGATCTGTTAGTTTGACCTATGATGGTAAAATCTGTTTGCATGATGAATAACAAGTGTCTGCTCTGCTCTGCTCAATAGTATGCCCTATTTATCTGTTAAAAGCATGAACTTCTGTTTCTGATACTCTGAATAGAATATGTCTGATACATGTATTATGTTATTCATATCTGGAAATCTGAACACTGATTACTGTCTGGGGTGTACTATCGGGTTATGATTGAAGTGTCTGTCACAGCCCTGATCCAGCTGTTCTGTTGAGCTCCTACGCCCACGGGCCTAGGGTAAGTCTTTCTGGACCTAAGGCATTCCCTTAGGTAGGCTCCTACGCCCCAGGCCTAGGATAAGACCTACTGTATACAGTTCTGGGGGACTACATATTGGTGTAAGGTTGGAGGGTAGTTCTTGTAAACTTCTGTTTGAATATTGAACATTTGCATTTAATCTGTTATGTGCTCATATAATATGATGCTAAGTATTTATGTTTGTTGTTTTGCAACTTCTTAAAACACACTAGGTTTCGTGGTTTAACTTCTCCAACCTGCCACTCTGTTAACTATCTGAACAATAAAGCTCTCTCTTAATACTCAGTAACATAGAAAGAACAAACCTTGTAGTCCTCAAGAATAGTGCTTCGCTAAATCAGTGAAACATAAATGGAGACAAGTATTGCCTGGAACATCATAAAAATGTTATGCCTATCGTATGTATGCATGAGCTTATAGCATCTTTCGGTAGTTCTGTATTACTGAGCTTTCCCAAGCTCATGTTGTTTTTACCATCTCAGGATAAAAGATCAGACAAGTTGCACCTATCAACGTCGATATGGGAGTTTCATCGGCTCGTCAGGGAGTATGGTATCTGAGTAACTAGGGGGCATGTGTGTCGTGTTATACAAATGAGTCTGAAACTTATTTCCGCAACTTATATCACAAATGTTTTATCGTTTTGAATGATTTCTGAAATTACGTTTTTAAATCATATATTTGTTTTATGATTTTTTTAAAGGTTTAACCATATGTTTATTTGAAATAATTCTGTGGGTCGCTCTTGTGACCCTAATGTGACTTCCTAGGATCCGTGAAACGCATAGGCGGGTCTAGGGGGTTACAAAAGAAATCGTAAGAAAGAGTTGCGAAAAACAAGGGTTAGAGTACTAGTGGTCACCAAATTATCAACTTTTTTTTTGTCACTAATTTTTTTTTCGCCGAAATTATCTCTCTTGTTAAACACCTTTTCTGTTTTAGTCCCCTATATTAAAAATCTAACAGAATCGCTGACTTAGTAGTTTTTATTTTTATTTTTCATGTCAATGCCCCTCTCCTCATCAAGATGTTAAACAATGTTTTTATTTAACCAACCATGAGATGGTTTTTTTTGAAACGATCAGGAGATGACATCTGTCACCTCTTGATTTTGAACAAATCATGGTAAAAAATGTACTAGGCGCTGATTTTGGGCGGATTCAAACTTAGGTCCAACGCCTAATGACTAAGCTAGGCTTAGAATTTGGTTAAGTTTTATCCAATTTATAATAGGGTTAACTACTGGGATGATTACTTATGTTTCTCTCCAGTACATAGTTGGTCACCGATTTTCAAAAACGACCAGTAAGGTCACTTATGTTTTCGATCAGTAATTTTTTTGTCACTGAGACGTTTGTTGCCGTTAAACTTAAACGGGGGGTTGACCTGGCACAATAAAAAAGGATAAATTACCTATATAGTCCCTAAACTATTATTTCAATTATATTTTGACCATCGAAATAAAAATAATTTGTATAATTTCACATTTAATCCTTCATATTTACAATTTTTTTTTATTTCTTCTCCCCTCTACTATCTTCCATATTCTTCTTCCATTCGAACGCGATCATCGTATACACTATAAGGCCATATACAACGATTTGAATGAAAATAAAAGGTATCTCGATTAAGACCTGCATTTGCCAAGTGCGAAAGCCAGTTCGAATGTATTACACTTTGCACAACTTTCTTTTCGGTGTGCAAACTCTTTGACAAAAACATAAAGGAGAAAAACATGCTTGGGCAATGGCATATGGCATGGCAGAATACATTCTAGCAGTTCTTTCTCTATACGGGCTGCACGGATGCAGCATTCTGGATGCCAAGAAAAAGAACAACAGCATACATCGAACCCATTGCTTTGACCAGGTCTTGCCTTTTTTCCTATAATTTTAGAATGTGACAATGAGATATAAGAATATGATAAATGACCCACAATGAAGCTGAACATTTATACTTGTTGCAGCTTACGTTTTAGTCCCAAACATCAATGCTATGCCGGTTGTAAAAAGTAAACTCACAGTAGTATAAGCAGGGTTGCGCCAATATGATTAGTGCTGCTTCCATAAACAAGCTGCACACTGAGTCAAGAATGGCTGAGAGAATTGAGTTAGAAAAAATAGTTCCTTTGAATCAGAAGCAGGTTTGCAGATCGAAAACGTGAGTAACCTTACTGGTCGTTTTTAAAAATTGGTGACCAACTCTGTATTGAAGAAAACACAAGTGACAATCCCAGTAGTTAACCCTTTATAATATTTAACTTATACTCTCCTAACCTAAAAAATAAGTAATTACCTCCAAAGAGATTTGAACAAGGAACACCTTGAACCAAAAGCAAGATGTACTAAGATAGATTAAGAACATATTATATATCTACAAAATTTAATATTTAATTTAAGATGTATTATCACCTCAAAATTAAATCAAAATAGTTCTAAAATCAATCTAAAATTATTTTTCCAATTCATTTGAGAATAAAAAAAAAATAATTATTTATTTTATAAAAAATGTATAGATCATTCTAAAACTGAATTAAATGTAAAATAATTTATTTATATACATGTCAACAAATTAAATGTTATTTAAAAATTATATTTTATTTTAAATAAATATTATCAATTTAAATTTTAAATTTTTTTAATATTCGTTTTATAAAATAAATAAATATTTAATTATTATTTTTATTTCAAATCGAAGTAAAAAAATAATTTTAGTTTCATCTTCAATTTTAATTATATTTCTAGCTAAAAAATTAAATTAATATAATAAATTTAAATCCAAATAATTATTTTTCAAATAATTTAAAATTTATATTCTACCATAAATATGTATTAAATAGTATTTTTTATTAAGAATGAGTGTTACTACCATATGCCTCATTAAAAAACCTCCCTAAACCTAGTTTGGGAAAAAGAGTCGTATGCTAATAGTTACAAATATGACAAACTAACCAAGCTCGGCAACACAAAAAAACTGTAAAACCAATGTTTGATTTTGATATAACAAATAGTCTAAGGACCAAATTAAAAAGTACATAAATTTTTAAGTATTTGAAAGTCTCTCTATTGACAAGGATTTTTAAGCTAAAATATTTCCAAGTCAAAACTTAAACCCCACAAATTTTTCTAAGTGTTTTCAAAGCCAAACTTCACGAAATCGCACAGGCGTTTCGATACACTATATAAGTGTTACGATACGGTCTTGCCTTTACAAAGCCAAATTCTACAAATTTACACAGGGGTTTCGATACGTTATATCAGCGTTTCGATACGGCCTCATCTTAATTGGCTACTAAAATTTCACGTTTCAATACGGCTGAGTACGCATCGATACAGGTGTTTCAATATAGCAATGCCTGTTGCGATACAACGTTTCATCTGGGTTTAAGATTTTTACTTAAGTGTATCGATACAGACATATATCGTATCGATACGGGTTTAAGATTTTTAAATCTTCTCATTTATTATATGACTGTTGTCTTGTCAGTTAGAAGACATAAGCAAACTTTTAAATTTCAGTTACCTGTACCGATACACCCTGGTAGCGTATCGATACAAACTTTGGAAGTGTCTAAGTTTGCAAAAATTGGATCGATACAGCCTATAATTGTATCGATACGACCCTTTTATCGTTTTGATACACCTTCTCGCATATCGATACACCCTCTTAATTACCTGCAATGGCGTTTTATGTTTTGAGACAGGTATCGATACAGGTACCCCGTGTACCGATACGGTAGGCTGTAGAAGTGCATTTATGGTAGGAAAAAGAGAGCTTAACGGCTCTATTGATGATGCCAACCACCCAAACGGCTAGAATTCAATGATAATGTATAAAATCAAGTCTCTAAAGCTACATCAATGACTATTCATCAAGTTAAGCACAATTAAGCAAAAATCCAATCCATATGAGCAATTTAGAGTCAAACCCTTACACCCAACTTATGTAATTAATTTGTAATCTTTCATTTCAAGTTTGAGGAGTGTGCTATTGTAATTGGGCAAGTATGTGAACTATTGAGATGTCCATTTTCTATTTGCCAACCTTTTCTTGTAATTGAGTGATTTTGATCAAGCTTTGAGTACAAAGCTTTGATCTTTGTAACGATTTCCTCCTAATCCTAGAAAAGAGGAAGAATTCAATAGTGAATTGGTTGAAATTCTTAGTAGGAGCTAAGGTAGTGGATGTAGAGCTTGGTAGAAGCTTGAACCACTTTAAATTGTCTTGTCTTCAATTTTTATTTTATCAATTTGCTCCCTTTCATTTTAAAAAGCCAATTCACTCCCCTCTTGGCCAAATCGTCATTGTTTGATCATCTCAACAATTGGTATCAGAGTTACAATCATTGGAAGGATTAACACCCTCTTGAGTCGATTTTAGGAGAGATTGATCAACCTACAATTCAGGCCATGGCATCTACCTCCGGTCAAAACCTCTATGAGTCACAATCCATCGTTAAACCTCATTATTTCAATGGGGATAACTATCCTTTTTGGAAGAATAAGATGAGTCTCTTCATCAAATTAAATGACTACCTCCTATAGGATGTAGTGAAAGATGGTACATCAATTCCAATGAAGAGAGATGTAGAAGGAAGACTCGTTTCCAAGTCCAAGATCGAGATAACCGATGATGATCATAAGAAGCTACAAGTCAACGACAAAGCATTACACATGTTATTTTGTACCCTTGGATCGGACCGATAAATTAATTTTGATATAACTAAAGAATTTAAGGACTAAATTGAAAATGAGAAACCGAATTTTTAAGTCCTCAAACCTCTCCATAACTTTTCTAAGTGTTCTTGAAGCCAAAATAGTGATTTTCCAGTCGCCGTTTCGAAACGGTCTTAGGCGTTCCGGAACACTTTTGAAACTGTGAACCTATGTTTCGGAACGTGTATATATCGAAACGGTTTTGAAACTGTGAACCTTTGTTTCGAAATGACTTAAGAACATCGAAACTGTTTGACCCGTTTCGATACGATAGTATCGAAACGACCTCAAACATTTCGAAAAAGCATTCAAACCTTATTTTAAAAATATGACCGTTGAAGTTTTTAACTGATTTTATACTTGTCGTTAAGGCGTATCGAAACGCTTCTAAGCTGTTTTGACACATGCCTTGACAGTGGGAAAGTGTTTCGAAACGAGTTTCGAAATGGGCTCTTAGCGTATCAAAACGATCATGCCCGTTTCAATACGGTCTCTTAAATGCACCCCAACGACTCTTTCTTTTTTGGTCTGTTTCGAAACAGAATCGGACGTTTAGAAACGGGTGGTTGCAGACTACATTTATGGAGGAAAGATAACATCCCAACGGCTCTATTGATGAATGCAACAACCCCAACGGCTAGAATTCAATGAGAAGGTATAAAAGGGACCTCTAAAAGCTTTAGCAACAACTATTGATCCAAAAAGCAAACATCCAAACATCAAATTCAAGCAATTGAGCCTAAATCCCATTATTTCTTGTAAACCCTAATTGTGAGATTGTAATTTCCATTCCTATCCTTTCAAATTGGGTTGAGTGCTTGTAATTGGGCTACTTTGTGTATTGAGAGATACTTGTTTAGCCATCAACTTCTTTGTAATTATTGTGTGAGGATTGGGTCAAATTTTGGGTAGAAAATTTGACTGATATTGTAACGGTTACCTCCTTAGCCTAGAAAAGGGGAAGAGCAATTAGTGGAATTGTTGAAAATCCTTAGTGAAGCTAAGGTAGTGGATGTAGAGTTCGATTGGAACTTGAACCGCTCTAAATTCCCTTGTCTATCTTTTTATTTGTCAATTCCACTACCAAAAAGTCTAAAAATCCAATTCACCTCCCTCTTGGTTTATATCGATCATTTGATCCACTCAACAGATATGTACTCGAAGATGTCTTCGTGTACAAGTGCGAAAGAGGTGTGGGACAAGCTAGAGACCATATGTGAAGGAACCAATGATGTCAAGGAGACCAAGATTGAGATCCTAAATTTGAGCTATGAAAATTTCAAGATGGAGCCCGATGAAAGCGTCACCAAGATGTTTGGTCGTTTTTCCGTCATATTCAACGATCTCAAAGGCTTCGATAAAATTATTTCCGAACACAAACTTATCCGGAAACTTCTTTATTCTCTTCCCGAGTCATGAGATGGAAAGAAAACCGCCATCATCGAAGAAAAGATTTGAAAACTTTGAAGGTCGATGCATTAGTGGGGTCACTCCTCACTCATGAAATCATGAAGCAAGGAAGGGAAGAAAAAAAGAAGAGAGAAGAGAAAAGAATGAAAAAGAAAGATGTAGAGAAGAAAAAGATGAGAATTGCTCTTAAAGCTTCACAAGAAGAGAGCGATTCAAGTGAGGAGGAAGACGAGGAAATAGTTATGTTAGCCAAAAGGTTCACTTGATTCATGAAGTCTAATAGAGGTAGAAAGTTCATTTGAAAATGAAACTTCAAGAACAAAGAGGAAGAGAATGATCAACTCATTTTCTATGAGTGCAAGAAATCGAGGCATATACGTATTAATATACGTATTGATTGCCCCCAACTTTAAAGGAAGAACTTTGGAAAGAAGAAGAAGTTCAAGGCCAACGTTGCTACTTGGAGTGATAAGGAATCATCTGATGAACAGGAGCAAGAAGTTTCCAACCTTTGCCTCATGGCATTGGAGGAGGATCCTAAGGTAACCTCTAACTCATCTAACTTTGTTTTTACATATGATGAGCTTCAAGAAGCATATGATGAGTTACAAGAGGTATATGATGAATTGGTTGAGAAATATAAGGAATCAATTTTGAAAAACAAGAAAATTATTGTTGATTTGAAAACACAAAATGATTCCTTATCTAAAATCAATTTCAAACTTGAAAAGAATGTTTGTGCTTTAAAAGACAATTTAACATATTTTAAAAAAGAAAATATTGACTTAAACAACCTTATTTTCGAGATTAGTGATCATCACCAAAAAGAGGTGAATGATCTCAAAGCTTCTTTGAGCAAAATTGAGAGTTCAAGTCTTAATAAAGACGAATATTCAAAACCCAGCTATGTGGAAAAAAATTGTTAACCACAAACAAAGAGGCTTCCAAAGGCCCTCTAGAGGTAAGAGAATTAAGAGTGTTTGAGTTTCTAAGAATCTAATTGCTTCTAACGATTTACATGCTATTGCTTCTTGAATTCGCAAGGGAACTAAGATTTTGGGAGCTAGTGTTCATGGACCCAAAATGATTTGGGTATCAAAAATTAAGACTTAATCTTTGTTTGTAGGGAGAGCATTGCTACAAGGCCAAATCTTCAATTCAAAACACATGGTACCTTGATAGTGGATGCTCTAGACACATGATCAGTGACAAGAGTAGATTCATGGAACTAAAGCCAAAAAGTGGTGGAGTAGTAACATTTGGTGACAACTCCAAAGGCCACATTGAAATAATTGGCTCTGTTGGTAATCACTCTTTCATACTCATTAATGATGTTTTCTATGTCAACGATCTAAAACATAATTTATTGAGCATTAATTAATTATGTGATAAGAGTTTTAATGTTCTCTTTGATATAAATGGTCGTAAAATCTTGAACATTGAAACTAACAAAATAATGTTCATTGGTTATTGCATAGGTAATATATATATGGTGCATTTAGATAACATACACATTTCTAATGCATGCTTTTTAGCTAAGGATGAACATGATTCATGGTTATGGCATAGGAAACTGGGACATGCTAGCATGGGTGTTTTAGAAAAATTGGTTTCCCAAAGTCGATCTGAAATTTTGGTTACGTGAACCAAAAGATTAGGTTTCGTTATGGGTTATTTTTTAAAATTATTATGGTTCGATTACAGTTCACAATTTTGAGAAATACTGGTTAATTGATCTGATCTGTTATATAATATATAATAATAATAATAATATATTATTCCTAAAAAATAATAATATATATAATATTAATATTGCTAATTAATATTGGTCTTGAGAGTGGGAAGTGAAATTGTTGATTTTGTTATATTTTTTATTGGATGATGTTGGTGTATGATATCTAATGGTTGTTTTTAATAAATATTATAGTTGTTAGATTTTTATAAAGTTTAACTCGATAGTATTAAGAAATATATTGATATTGATGGGGTTAAAAGTTATATAATTTTTTCTATCTTGCTATTAAATTTAATATTTTTAGTAAATAAAGTAAAAAAATCATTATCCGAATCGAACCTAATATTTCTGTTAACTAGTCAATCAATTATTTGATTTAATCGGTATTGTTTATAAAAAAATTAAACGAACTAAATTTACCAGTTAACCAAAATTGTAACGCCCGTGTTTTGGGGTTAGGAGTTAGTCGAGTTTGTAGTCCGAGTCAATAAAATTAAATTAAATCGATTCAATCTTAATTAGAGTCTGAATGGGCTTTAATAAAAAGGGGAGGGACCGTGTTTTGGGGTTAGGAGTTAGTCGAGTTTGTAGTCCGAGTCAAGATAACTATTTTAATAAAATTAGGGTTTGGTTTAAAGCTTGAGTTTTTATGGGGATTTTCATCTTGTTTTGAAAAATGGAGTTGGGTTTTTGTTTCTTCATATTAAAATGTACAACATATGTCAAAATGGTTGAGTTTTGTTGAAAACCCGAGGTGGGTTCTTGGAGGAATTTTTGGGATGTCAAAACTTGATTTTTGGGTGGGTTTTAAGTGGAAATTGAAGGGCTGATGGTTTGTATAGGTTAGGAGGATGTTTTGGGACATTTTGGGAGTCTTTTGGATGATTGAAAATGAAAATTTCAGCTAGGGTTTGAGGGAGCATGAAAATTGATATATTTGGGGATTTATTTGATTGGAAAATTGGTTGGAGTTAGTTTGAACTCAAGGGTTGAGTGTTGATTGAATATTAGCATTGATTGAGATTATTGGTTGTGTTTTGGTTGGCTAGAAGCAAGAGGAAGCGTCGAAAGAGCATTGGGAACGAATCCGGGCTTGTAGGAGTTTTGCTTTGGTTGCTAAGGAAGGGCGGTGAGTGGTTTTAATCATGATTTAAAGTTTGGTTCGAGTGTGTGTAGTGTGTGAGTAAAATGTTCTTGGTAGGCCATTTCTATATAATTCAAGTTGTTAATTTAGCTATTGATTTCCATTAAATGCTATGTGTATTGCCTATTTATGCTCTTGTGCTATGTGGATTATTTGTACATGTATGTCATGATATGTATATGTGATAAGCATGAGATGTGGTTGATGGATATGTGATGTGTAAATGAAAATTGGCACTAATTAATTTACCGGGTGTAAATGATCGATCATTAGGATTAGTGTGCACACAAATTGAGTCAAAACGTACGTGGCCTTGATGGCGTTAAGTTATCAGAATGAGTACGGTGATGTAATATTCCACCGGAAGCTATTATATATTCTACGGGATGATGAGTGGAATCCCATCCGTAGGGCATGTGGCGATGAGTGGAATCCCGCACATGCAAGGTCCGGTGATGAGTGTAATCCCACCGAGGTAATGTGATTGTTGAGATTTAATCCGCACATCCGAGTAACTAATAGTGGCCAATTAAATTTGTTCATACGATTGTGACTTATGATGATGATATATGATAATGTTGTTAATGTTCGAGCTTGATATGATGTGAGATGCCATACATGACTCTTGAAAGACTAGCTAGGTCTACTTGTGACTTTATCTATGCATGCTAGATTTGAGGTTTAGGGAATACATGCTTGGACCCTGCATTGTTGATGTTTTCGGTTTTAGAGCACCCTCACTAAGCTTATAGCTTACGCTCTCATTTTCAACAATGCAGATCATTAGCGTGGCGTTAGCTCGGAGCAAGGCAAGAAGGGCTTTCCAAGTTTGTGGCTCAAGTACGGTTATTAATTATGTAGTAGTTAAGCAATGTGGCAAGAGGGTGTGTTTGTATGAGTTTGTGATGACTCATTTGTGATTTTGATGCTTATGCTTGACTTGGTATGTAAGCATGTTTACCTTGCCAAATGCTCTTTGATGTATGCCTTTTGAATATTAATATTGCTTTATGGTATGCAAACCCTTATGGGGATGAATGATGCCTTTACTTATCAATGTTTCCAAGCATGACTTGAATGAAAGGCCTTTGTATATTTGTCAAGTATGTATTTGTTTAAATCCATGTTTGTGGGTGTAGGAGTATGTTTAATCTAGGACGTATGCCTCTAGACTTGGTTTGTTGGTGTTGTGTGCCTTTAGGGAGTCCTAGGAGACCTTTAGACTTGTCAAGACTCACTTAAATCTGAATTTCCAAGGTTGCAGACTGCCAGCGTTTCGAAACGGGAAGGGTCGTTTCGAAACGGGTAGGCTTCAGGGACCCCGTACCGGAACGCATTTCGATACGGTATGGCCTTTGAAACCCCTGTTCCGAAACGCGTATCGGAACGTTTTGGCTACTGGAATTTTGAGAAATTCACGAGATGAAGGTGTTTCGAAATGGGCCTGAAGGTTTCGAAACGGTCAAAATCTCGTTGACCACAAGAAGTTGACCGTCGTGGGCGTTTCGAAACGGTTGACCACCGTTTCGATACTGCCCCCCGTATAGGCTCTAGGGCAGTTGACCTGGTCAAGGCGTTTCGATACGCCTCAAGGGTGTTTCGAAACGGCCTGTTTAAAAGATTAAAATTGGGCTGTTTAAATGCTGTTTTGGGTTCGAATGGTTGTCTCATGTATTTTTATTCCGTTGTTCGATCACATAGGACTTAAATGGACTCTTAGAAAAGAATAAGTTAAAGAAAAAAATAGGGTTGCTAACCGAGGGGGAACCTTAATGGGTTTCGCTTCGGTTTTCCCCGTGTGGCCCACTCGGACCGGTCATCCGGCCAAACCGGGATGAGGGGGTTAAATTTGTTGGTATCAGAGCCTGAGGTTACCGAGACCTCGGGCAGGTAAGTGAGGTAAGCTTGATATGTTAAGTGATTGTGTTGTTCAATGCATACCTTGCCATAAAATCTTGATGTTTGACTGTTCGTATGATGTTTTGAAGTATGAATTGTTGCGTCTGGTGTAGAGTGAGTGCCCATTGCTACTATTACTTAATTTAAAAAGATTTTTAGTAAAGGGAGTACTTGAGCACTATTGGACCCTTGCTTTGGCTAACGTAATCCCTATTTGTTTGTTGTTGTAGTTATTACCTTGCTAGCTGTATCATGAGACCACGTGAGAGGCCTAGGATGGTTCGACCGGAACCACGGGCAGCGGCTCCAGTAGTTGTAAAACTAAAATTGATTTTGATATAACATAAAAATTTAAGGACCAAATTGCAAAATAAATAAATTTTTAAGAACTCTTTAAAGGTTCAAATATTAACATAATGTTTTGTATAAAATATTGTTTGAAGATTGGATCTCAAAACATTAAGTTTCTCAAACCTTTTTCATGTTTTTCAAAACCAAATTATGCAAAAATGGCCCTGCGTATCGATACACTCACTGTATCGATACACTTGAAACTTACTGTAATTCTGAATGAACATAGCGTATCGATACACCCTTCATACGTATCGATACAGTGTTCATCTGGGCAACCGTACCGATACGCTTAATAAACGTATCGATACGCCAAGCATAATTATTTGAAAATTTGTTTTGACCGTTATAACGTATCGATACTCTTGGTCACAGTATCGATACACGTTGATGCAAAAAATTAAATGGTTTTACAGAGAGTTTGGACCGTATCGATACGACCCCCGTATCGATACGCTTTGATGCATCAAACTTAACAGAAAGTTTGGACCGTATCGATACGCCTAGTGTATCGATACACTCTGTTTTCAGGCACAACGGCTAGTTTGAATTTAAACTAGCGTATCGATACAGCCTTGTCGTGTATCGATACGCGGTGCTGGGGAGCTGCCTTAATAGCTGGAAAAATGTTCCCAACGGCTCCTTCAATAAGTCAAATGATCCAAACGGCTAGAAACTGATTCAAGGGTATAAATACAAGCTTCATTTCACCAGGAAGATGAACAATACACATTCAAGCATCATCAAAGCAAAAATCCAAATCCTAGAGCTATTCAAAGCTATATTCTTGTACCCAACTCTTTGTATTTCATTTTGTCATATTATTGAGAGTTTTGGGTTGCTGTAATTGTAAGTGGGTAGACAATCATTCTTTGAGAGGAAATACTTGAGTTTACCAAAAATCTTCTTTGTATTTGAGTGGATTAAGCTTGGGGTTGAAAAGCTTAATCGATATTGTAAGGTTTCCTCCTCATCCAAGAAAAGGGGACGAATTCAAGTAGTGAATTGTTTTGGAAAATCCTTAGTGGGAGCTAAGGTAGTGGATGTAGAGTTCGGTTGTTGAACTTGAACCACTATAACCCCTTGTGTCATTTTATTTTCCAATATTCTCTTCACAAAAATTTTTAATTGCCAATTCACCCCCCTCCTGGCCATTTGTAATTGTTTGATCAACTCAACAATTGGCATCAGAGCTACACTCATTGGAAGGATTACAACCCTCTTGAGTCGATCCTTGGAAAGTTGAAAGTTTGATCAACAACAAGTCAAGCAATGGCATCCACCTCCAACTATGAATCTCAATCCACCACCAAGCCACCATTCTTCAATGGGGATAACTATCTTTATTGGAAGAATAGGATGAGGCTCTTCATTAAGTCTACCGACTTTATGGTGTGGGATGTAGTTGAAGAAGGTCCATACATTCCCATGAGGAGAGATGGAGAAAGGCTTGTTCCAAAAATCAAAGCCGAAATGACCGATGATGAAAGAAGAATGATGCAAGTGAACGACAAAGCTCTTCATGTAATATTTTGTGCACTTGGTCCGGATATCTACTCTAAGGTGTCTTCAATCGAAAATGCCAAGGAGGTTTGGGACACTCTCGAGACAACATATGAAGGGACTAGCGATGTAAAGGAGACAAAGATTGGACTACTCAATCTAAACTATGAGAACTTCAAGATGGATCCCGATGAAAGTGTTTCCCAAATGTTTGATCGATTCTCGGTCATTGTCAACGGTTTAAAGGGTTTCGGTGAAATCATTCCCGAAGACAAGCTAGTGAGAAAGTTGTTATACTCTCTTCCGGAATCATGGGATAGCAAGAGAACGGCCATAATTGAAGCCAAAGATTTGAAGACTCTTAAATTAGATGCTCTTGTTGGATCTCTACTCACACATGAGATTATGAGAAAGGGAAGAGAACAAGAGAAGAAGATAGTAGAAAAGAAGGAAGTTGAGAAAAAGAAAGTTGGAATCGCATTAAAGGCTTCACAATTAGAAAACGATTCTAGTGAGGATGAAGAAGAGGAAATGGCTATGTTGGCCAAACGATTTACTCAGTTTATGAAGTCAAATCGTGGAAGAAAATTCATGAGAAGAAGGGACTTCAAGAGTAAAAACAAGGAAGAGGAGATAGACCAAATTACTTGCTATGAATGCAACAAACCGGGTCACATTCGTTCCGAGTGTCCTCAATTGAAAAAGAAAAGCTTTGGGAGGAAGAACAAGCTCAAAGCACAAATTGCAACTTGGAGTGATGATGAGTCTTCCGAGGAAGAGGAAGAAGTGGCCAACCTATGTCTCATGGCCATCGATGATGAATCAAAGGTAACCTCTAATTCATACAATTTAGATTTTTCTATTGAAGAACTTCAAGATGCTTATGATGAACTTCAAGAAGTGTATGATGAGTTAGTAGAAAAATACAAGGAGTCCATTTTGAAAAATAAGAAAATAATTTCTGATTTAAAAATTCAAAATGAGACATTTTTGAAAAATAACTCCGAATTGGAAAAGAAAGTTTTATCTTTAGTTAATTTTTCAAATGATCTTAAAACTAAAAATCTTGAACTTGAAAAACTTCTTTCCGATTTTCAAGATTATCACACAAAGGAAGTGGATAATCTTAAAACATCTTTTGATATTGGGAAAAAGAATTTTGAGAAAGAAAATCATTTTAAACCCCAATATACAAAAAGAAAATATTTTATACCTAAACAAAGAAATTTTTATAAGCAAACTAAAAGTCATAAAATTAGAAATGTTTGGGTTCCTAAAGAACTTATCACTTCTAATAACTTAAATGCTATTGCTTCTTGGATTCCCTAGGGAACCAAATTGTTAAAGGCTAACACTCATGGACCCAAGATGATTTGGGTACCAAAAACCAAGGCCTAAATTCTTTGTTTGTAGGGGGAGCATTGCTTCAAGGCTAAAGCTTCAAGCAAAAATTCTTGGTACCTTGATAGTGGATGCTCAAGACATATGACCGGTGACAAAAGTAGATTTGTGGAAATAAAGCCTAAGAGTGGTGGAGTAGTAACCTTCGGTGATAACTCAAAAGGACTCATTAAAGGAATAGGCTCTATTGGTAATCACTCTTCTATCTACATTAAAGATGTTTTGTATGTCAACGGTCTTAAACATAATTTGTTGAGCATTAGTCAATTATGTGATAAAGGTTTTAATGTTTTATTTGATAAAAGTGGTTGTAAAATTGTAAACATTAAAACAAATCAAACAATGCTCATAGGACATAGAATAGGCAATATTTACATGGTGCATTTAGATGACATCCATTCATCCCATGCATGTTTAGTTGCACATGATGAACATGACTCATGGCTATGGCATAGAAAGTTAGGACATGCAAGCATGAGTGTTCTAGAAAAATTAAATTCCCTTAATCTAGTTAGAGGTTTACCCAAACTTAATTTTTCAAATGATAAAATTTGTGATGCGTGTTCAAAGGGTAAACAACATAGGAGTTCTTTTAAATCCATAAATGATGTCTCTACTAGTAGATGTTTACTATTGATTCATATGGATCTTTTTGGACCAATTAGAACAATGAGCTTGGGTGGAAAATCATATGCATTTGTGCTTGTAGATGACTATTCTAGATATACTTGGGTTCTATTCTTAAGTACAAAAGATGAGGCTTTAGAAAAATTCATCACATTTTCTAAAATAACTCAAAATGATCTTGAACTTAAAATTTCTCATATTAGAAGTGATCATGGAACTGAATTTCAAAATTTGGGTTTTGATGAGTTTTTAAATGAAAATGGGATAAGCCATAATTTTTCTGCACCTCGCACTCCTCAACAAAATGGGGTAGTTGAGAGGAAAAATCGAACTTTAGAAGAAATGGCTAGAACCATGCTTTGCGAAAATAATTTACCTAAATATTTTTGGGCAGAAGCCACAAATACCGCTTGCTATATAATAAATCGAGTAATGATTAGGCCAATCTTAAAGAAGACATCTTATGAGATTTTAAAGTCCAAAAAGCCTAACATTAGCTATTTTCATCCTTTTGGATGTAAGTGTTTTGTTTTAAATAATGGTAAAGAAAACTTAGGTAAATTTGATGCTAAAAGTGATGAAGCCATTTTCTTAGGGTATTCTTTAAACTCTAAAGCCTACCGTGTATTTAATAAAAGAACTCTAGTTGTTGAAGAGTCAATACATGTTGTTTTCGATGATAACCTCCTTTCGAGAAAGGAATCTTGTGATGATGATGATGTAGGAATCATTGATACTATTGATGGAGAACAAACATCAAAAGAGGATAAGATTCCAACTAAAGAAGAAGACTCACAAGAACCTCCTCTTGAAGGCTTAAAAGACTTAGCTCATGAAGAAAAAGAGGTATCTTACCCAAGGGAGTTAAACTATGTCAAAGATGGTGAAATCTTGGGTGATCCATCCAAGGGGGTAACCACTAGATCCTCTCTCAAATTAATGAATCATGTTGCGTTTCTTTCATGCATTGAGCCTAAAAACATTAAAGAAGCTTTAAAAGATGATTTTTGGATTTTGGCCATGCAAGAGGAATTAAACCAATTTGAGAGAAGTAAAGTTTGGACATTAGTAGAAAGGCCTAATAATCAATCTACTATAGGTACAAAATGGGTTTTTAGGAATAAATTAGATGAAAACGGTAATATAGTGAGAAACAAGGCTAGGCTTGTTGCTCAAGGCTATACCCAAGAAGAAGGAATTGATTTTGATGAGACTTATGCACCCGTAGCAAGAATGGAAGCTATTAGAATGTTACTTGCATTTGCATGTTATCATGATTTCAAGCTCTTTCAAATGGATGTAAAAAGTGCCTTTTTAAATGGTTTTATAAATGAAGAGGTATATGTTGAACAACCACCAGGTTTTGAGGATTCAAAATTTCCAAACCATGTGTTTAAACTTACAAAAGCTCTCTATGGTTTAAAACAAGCTCCAAGAGCTTGGTATGAGAGACTTTCAACTTTCTTAATTGAAAAGGGTTTTGAAAAAGGAAAGGTGGATACAACACTCTTCATAAAAAGATATAACAATGACATCTTAGTAGTTCAAATTTATGTTGATGATATTATTTTTGGTTCTACTAATGAGTGTTATTGTAAGGATTTTTCTAAGATAATGCAAGGTGAGTTCGAGATGAGCATGATGGGGGAGCTCTCATTCTTTTTGGGACTCCAAATCAAACAAATGAGTGATGGCACCTTCATAAATCAAGCTAAATACGTAAGTGATATGCTCAAGAAGTTTGGCTTAGAGAATGCAAAACCTCAAGCCACACCTATGAGTTCTTCCATAAAGCTTGACAAAGATGAAGGAGGTAAATGTGTTGATTCTAAGCTTTATAGATCCATGATAGGTTCTTTGCTTTATCTTACCGCAAGTAGACCGAATATTATGTTTAGTGTTTGCTTGTGTGCTAGGTTTCAAGCTAATCCTAAAGAATCACACCTTGTTGCCATTAAAAGAATTTTTAGATACCTAATAGACACACCGACCTTAGGTCTTTGGTATTCTAAGGATTCAACTTTTAGCCTTCATGCTTTTTCGGATGCGGATTATGGGGGATGTAAGATAGATAGGAAAAGTACTTCCGGTACATGTCAATTCTTAGGTAGTATGCTCGTATCTTGGTTCTCTAAGAAACAAAATAGCGTAGCCTTATCTACCACCGAAGCGGAGTATATATCCTTAGGGAGTTGTTGTGCTCAAGTCCTTTGGATGAAGCAACAACTCTTAGACTATGGTGTTAAAATGGAAACCATACCCCTTAGGTGTGACAACACTAGTGCCATTTGTCTCACTAAGAATCCCATTCAACACTCTCGAACTAAACACATAGAAATTAGACATCATTTTATTAGAGATCATGTTTCGAAAAATGATGTTGTTATAGAATTTGTTGACACCTTGAACCAATTAGCGGATATATTTACTAAACCTTTAGATAAAGAGCGCTTTTGGACACTTAGAAGAGAGTTAGGTTTAACTTGTCTTTCTTAATTTTTTTTTGGTCCTAAAATGACAAAAATTTGCTTGAGATTGTTTGTGGTTCATGTTTATGTTAATTGTGTTCTTTTTGCTTCTACACATATTGCTAAGGGAAGTATGTATCATGTTAAGTCATTAAAACTTGTTCATATAACACATACATGCATTTAGGGGCGTTTCAAATTGGATTTTTGCACATAAAAATACCAAAATTGCAGAAACAGGCAAGCGTGTATCGATACTGCATATCAGAGTATCGATACGGTATTCAAATCTGGGATTTTTGCAGATGAATGCGTATCGATACAGCATAGTGTATCGATACGGTAAGAGTCAAGGGAAAAAGTCAACACCGGTGCGTATCGATACGGTCAACTGTATCGATACACATAAAACGACAAAGATAAATTAGGTTATAGCGTATCGATACGCATGCATAGCGTATCGATACTCGACGGACGGAGAGCCTATTTAGGGCTGTTTTAATCAAAATCCCACAATTTTAAAACTCCTCCTCTCTTTTTCAAAAACCCTAACCGAAAACCCCTATAAAAACCCTCTAAACTCTTCAAAATTTTACACAAATCTTCAAAATTTCTTGAGGGATTTTACTTCATACATCAAGGCTATCCTTGGGCATCAATCTTGTGCACTAACACACCCTCTTTCATCCACTCTAAGAAATCAAGGTAAATTTTTCTCTTTTTCAATTTTTTGAATTTTCGTCAATTTTCAATTATTATTTCAACTGATTTTTATATACATTATGATTAACTTACTATGGGTTTCATATTGTTCATAAAATTTTTCAAAAATAAATTTTTTTTTGGTTCGAATATATTTTATATTCGATAAATTTTTTTTTTCGAAAACTAAGATTTGTTGTAATTATTCTTTAAAACAATTTTAAAAAAAAAACAAATTACCTTGAATTATTAGAATCTATTGGATTAAATTGGATGTTAATTGCATACATATTCGAATCGTTTTTGATGTATTTTCAGGATTATGGCTCCTAAAAAGGGGAATAAGAGACATCGCACCGCTTCCGTTTCTAATGAGGATGAGGGTAATCCTACTCCTAACCTTCCTCATATTATCCAAACTAGTTTTCCCACATCCCTAGCTAGAGAAACCTATAAGCTTTGTATGGGAATCAATCTTAGGGAAGAACGAATCGTGTCTATTCCGTTTTTAAACTCTGCTAAATTCAAATTTAAATATCTCCCTTTAATTAGGCAATGGAAACTTTTAACCTTTTTAAACATTCCTCCTATTTTATATAGGAATCTTGTCATTGTCTTCTTTTCAAATGCTTATTGTGTCAATGATGACGCCAATGAGCATGTTATTGCCATTGAATCCTCGGTTATGGGAACTCCTATTCGAATTGATCAAAAAGTCTTGTGCACTGTTTTTGGTTTTGAGGATGTCGGGATAGATGATGAACACTCTTTAGGTTCGGGTTACATAGGTCCGGCAAAAGTTTTAGATGCTCATGATCGTATTCTTCATCTTATTATCTCTTGGTTTATTCGTCCCTCGGGTGGTAGATATTCTACCATTCGTCAAATTGATGATTTTTGGCTTACATGCTTTAGGGAGGGTAAACGACCAAATCTTTGTCAAATTATGTTTGCCGATCTTGTGTTTTTAGTTCAAAACCGTTACACCAAACTTGTTCAATCCTTTTACTATACTACGGCCTTGAGTTGTCTATTTCATTCCCTTGGTGTTGACTGCACACATGACCTTCCCGAAAACCTTGACCAACCCATTGATGAGCATTCCCTTTCTCGCTCTGGTTTCTCTTTTGTCGGTAATGAATGGGTTCGCAACCCTCAAGCTGATCCTCCCGCTGCCCCGGTCAATGCCTCTCGCGCATCCTCTAGCCGTGCTTCTCATGACTCCTCCTCCTCCTCCATGGCAAATCTCATGACTTTCCTCAATGAGAAGTTCAATGCTATGGACGGTCGCTTCACCGCTATAGATAATCGGTTTACATCGATGGAAGAACGACTCCAAGGCATGGACAAGAAAATAGATACCTTGAGTGCTCGCCAAGACTCAATGGATCTTTCTCTTACCGCTTTCCATGGTGCTTGGATCAACCAAAACCGAAGGAACCAACCACCTCGAGAAGATGAAGACGAGGAAGAAGATGATGAGGATGACCATGATGATGATGGAGACGCGTAGATAATGCATCTCATATTAGGACATTTTAGGATTTCATTGCATTTTTATTAGAACTTGAATTATGCCTATTTTCTATGTTTTAGGATTTTTAAAAGGTTTGGATTATTATGCTTGCTATACTTGCTTGGTTTATGAATTTGGAGCTTTATGTTTATTCTTATGATTGATATTCCTATGCTTGATTATTCTAATACTTGTGTTTCTTTTGATCTAACAAAAAGGGGGAGAAGGATTCATTGTAAAGGTCAAAATTTTTTAAAAAAATTCTCTATCTTTAAGTAAGGGGGAGAAACAAATTTGTTTTGAAACATTTATCTTAAAGCAAGGGGGAGAAAAGCCTTTTCAAAGATTTCAAAAACTTAAAAATTTATTATGGTTTTTTTATATCAAAAAGGGGGAGATTGTAAAACTAAAATTGATTTTGATATAACATAAAAATTTAAGGACCAAATTGCAAAATAAATAAATTTTTAAGAACTCTTTAAAGGTTCAAATATTAACATAATGTTTTGTATAAAATATTGTTTGAAGATTGGATCTCAAAACATTAAGTTTCTCAAACCTTTTTCATGTTTTTCAAAACCAAATTATGCAAAAATGGCCCTGCGTATCGATACACTCACTGTATCGATACACTTGAAACTTACTGTAATTCTGAATGAACATAGCGTATCGATACACCCTTCATACGTATCGATACAGTGTTCATCTGGGCAACCGTACCGATACGCTTAATAAACGTATCGATACGCCAAGCATAATTATTTGAAAATTTGTTTTGACCGTTATAACGTATCGATACTCTTGGTCACAGTATCGATACACGTTGATGCAAAAAATTAAATGGTTTTACAGAGAGTTTGGACCGTATCGATACGACCCCCGTATCGATACGCTTTGATGCATCAAACTTAACAGAAAGTTTGGACCGTATCGATACGCCTAGTGTATCGATACACTCTGTTTTCAGGCACAACGGCTAGTTTGAATTTAAACTAGCGTATCGATACAGCCTTGTCGTGTATCGATACGCGGTGCTGGGGAGCTGCCTTAATAGCTGGAAAAATGTTCCCAACGGCTCCTTCAATAAGTCAAATGATCCAAACGGCTAGAAACTGATTCAAGGGTATAAATACAAGCTTCATTTCACCAGGAAGATGAACAATACACATTCAAGCATCATCAAAGCAAAAATCCAAATCCTAGAGCTATTCAAAGCTATATTCTTGTACCCAACTCTTTGTATTTCATTTTGTCATATTATTGAGAGTTTTGGGTTGCTGTAATTGTAAGTGGGTAGACAATCATCCTTTGAGAGGAAATACTTGAGTTTACCAAAAATCTTCTTTGTATTTGAGTGGATTAAGCTTGGGGTTGAAAAGCTTAATCGATATTGTAAGGTTTCCTCCTCATCCAAGAAAAGGGGACGAATTCAAGTAGTGAATTGTTTTGGAAAATCCTTAGTGGGAGCTAAGGTAGTGGATGTAGAGTTCGGTTGTTGAACTTGAACCACTATAACCCCTTGTGTCATTTTATTTTCCAATATTCTCTTCACAAAAATTTTTAATTGCCAATTCACCCCCCTCTTGGCCATTTGTAATTGTTTGATCAACTCAACAGTAGTCGAGCCAGTTGTTAGAGTTGAGGCTCAAGTGGGAGAGCCTGTGGTTGGAGTTGGAGCTCCTCCACCACCTCCACCACCACTATAACACCCCTTACCCCGGATTAGGGGCAAGGAGCGTTATATTAACATGTGACAGATTCGTATTACGTATTAGGCAGCGGAAGGGTTAACAAATTCGTGTAATATATATTTTTTTCTTTCCGAAATACAAACATACCCAACTTAGCTAACTTATAACCAATCATTACTCATGTATAATCAACCACGTTGAATACAAACATTATACATGTGTCTTACGAAAACTCATATCATAATTCAATCGGTACTAAGGTGAGTTCATACTATTCGATTATCAACTTTTAATCTATAACCCAATCTAATTAAATGACCATTTGCATACAAGGTAACATGTACATATGAACCATACATTTAATTTCTAAGTTCATTAACTACACCTAACTTGAATAGGTTAATTCATTTCCTATCGAATTGGATGTCATATATATATATCCAATTCGATTAAATTAACCAACTATGTTGCAAATGATATACTATTTAATTAAGATCAATTTTAAAGTTCCAATTTCATTCGAATGACATATAACTAATTCCATTTGGTTTATACAATTTCTATTTTCTAATTCTTTATTTAACCAATCGAATATCATACACATAATTCATTTCAAGTAATTAAAATTTACATTTCATGATAAAATTATTTTTAATCCATACATAGCCGAAACATTCATCATACTTATATATATATATAATGCATCATCCGATTCATACATCCATACTGTTTCTAGTTTCCCTTTTTACAAAATAAACCCGGGGTACTATATCGGCTAAACCTATAGGTTGCCTATACAAAAAGTGATTTCAACAAAAAGAATTTAAGCCCCAAACATATACTTGGGCAATCTATACCCCAAATATTTACCCCTTACATACATATCAAAATAGAGGGAAACATACTAAAAGTTCATATCGAGCCAAAGTAATAATTCATAAACATAACCATCAGACCAAACTGAACTAACATGCTGAACGCTAGGCCACCCATCATGAGTATGACGAAGACATGGAAAATCATACTTAAGCTTTGTACGAGTAGAATACGGGTAGAGGTCAACGATGCTAGAACCTGAAATTTAGGGGAAGGAAGGAAGGTTCGAGTGGTAAGTACTTCTCGTACTTAGTGAGGAAACCCTATTCTATTCGGTTTCCAATTTAAACATTATGATCAAACAAATTAATTTCACTTTGCACATTAGCTCATTCGAATGGTTCAAGCAATATAATCAATCCACAATTAATAATGCACTATAGCAATCAATCAATTATATACATAAAGACACATAAAATTTCCATTCGAATGCAACAATAATTTTCATATCATTCTTATCATGAATACACATACAAGCCATGAAACCTAATTTAACTTCCAATTATCAAATTATCACAAATTAAAGTTTCATAGCATATAAAGAATAGCAATTCATGAAATTTCAATATTTCATTTGAATGTTCCCATAACCAATTTCATGAATTTATCTTCAATTTTCAGATTGCAATACTTTAATTGTTCATTTTATTCATTTAGCAATGCCTTGGATAGTAGAGTATGCTAGGTAATCAAGTCACGTGTAACAGAAGTTGTGAATCAAATTTACCATGTAATAGGTACCATGTACCAAAGTCGTATCACATATAACATATCATAATGTCCGCAGACATTAAGCAAGAAGGTACACTTACGTACCACAATATCGAGTACACTAACGTATCGATTTTCTTATTGAGCTCAGACTCTAGGCTAGCCGTACTACCTAAATAGACTGTACGCACCAAGGGCTTTGCATATAAATCTTTAATTTAATCAGATACTTAATCAATCAAAATTTCAGAATTTCTTAAATTAATCCTTTCGATTAACATGACATTAATCAATTCGATTAGCACCAACCATTCGGCCAACATATAACAAGCTTATAATCAAAATTTCACTAGTCATAATCAGTCCCATAGACATTAATCGAAACAGCATAGCAACATCATGTTCTATTCCCGCATGTAATTCTTCAAAATTCACATAGCATAACTCAATTTCAAGACAAGCTTATCAAGCATACTCATGGTATTAACCAATTTAAATCACACATTAATCACTTTATCATCTTATCAATTATGCTAACAATCAGCAGTTCAACACATCCAAAAATCAATCCAATATACATAAAGTTCAGATTCAAACTAACTTGATAAGCATCACATTTAAATCCAACACTTAGAATGCCAAAATCACATATCACATGCATATAGCCATTTTCCTTTTATTTCCTTCTTCCCTTACTAAAATCGAATAATTAATTAGTCCAAATTGCATGCTTATCAAACTTAAAAATCAAATTAAGGCAGTTGGAACTCTAATCCCAACTCTAAAAATCGTTTCACTCACAGTTTGCCGAGCTAATTTTGTATCCGAATGCCCTTCGCTCGATCCGAAGCCGATCCCGGTGCAATTTCTTCTTCGACCCTTTCGCTTCTAAGATCTAAGGCATTCAAGCCAAGCAAATAGCAATTTTTCAGAATTTAATTTATGCAATTAGAGGCTGAATTTTGCATTTTTATCTAAAACAGTCCCTAAACTTTTCGGTTCAATTCGACTAGCTTCCATTTTTTATTTTCTTTAATTAGCCTCTTAATCCTTCAAATTGACCATCAAAATTTATGGATTTCACATCCTACAGTTTATAACTCAATTTAACAATACTTCATATAATCCAATTTTACCAATTTCATAAATCTCAAATTCTAATTTCTCTTCTTTTCATTTATACTCATTTCTGACCACCTAGATTGATTCATTTCGTATTTCCTGTATACATCTCCAAATCAGACACCGTTTGTTCCTAAATTCAGTTTACATATCCAATTTTAACATATTAAAATTTCAGATCAAAACTCCTAGTAGATTATTTTCTAAAAATTTTCAAAGTTCACTGTCCAGCTTGAAGCATTGCTGGACAGTTTTGCATGTTGGTTCAAATATGCTTTCCAGATTTTTGTATAGCCATTAAAACTCCATTTTATCATTTTTCTACTAATTTAAACATGTCAAGGTAACACATATCCAAAATTCAGCATTAGACTCTTATTAGTAAATTTTCTATGAATTTCCAAAGATGCATGTCATGAACTTAACAAATCTGCCAACATAATCTACATGCATGCTCTTAATCTTTTATGTCTTTTAATCTTTAAAGATTTCTACATTTTTCCAGCAACTACACTCAAAACATCATCTTCATAATTTTTCTAAACATATTATAACATATGATCTAGTGCAATTTTCACCATAACCGAATTAAGAAAGGAGTAATCTACTTACTTTTAATTTTTCTTTGAATTTCCTAAGTAGATTTCACCACCATGCAAGCTCTCCTTCTTCATCACCGAAAGCTCCCCACTCTTTCTAGATTTTGTGTTTATAATTTTAGTGTGTGAAAGAATAATGAGTTTGGGGTGGGTTGGTTTGGTAGCCGGCTAAGGAAATGAGAAAGGGGGAGGGGACACATTAAATGTGATATGACACTAAGTCATGTCCCAACTAATTCCCCTAATTAACACCCTTAATAATTCCACTATCTCATATATAAGGTCTTAATTATACTATGATTTCATCTTATTATAAGTGTTAATCCATGCATTTCCATTTTAGCATGCAAGCCTCAATTTTTCCATCTTATTCGGTTTGGTCACTAGACATATTGACCGAATTCTTATTGTACATTTATTTTCATTTCGATTTGGTCCATAATGAACCTAATTTCAATTCGAAAATTTGGGAATTTAATCTAATAATTCACTTAATCATTTAATTAGACCTCTAATCTTCTAGGCTAATTTTTTGGATGTTACATTTCTCCCCCCTTAAAGAAAGAATTCGTCCCCGAATTCGTACCTGAATTGAATAATTGAGGGTATTGGTTTCGCATCATTTCCTCAGGTTCCCATGTTGCCTCTTCCATCTTGTGATTTCTCCACAAGACTTTAACCAGTGCAACATTTTTGTTTCGGAGTCTTTTAATTTCTCTATCCAGAATCTGAACTGGTTCCTCTTCATAGGACAAATCAGGATTCAGCTCTACTTCTTCTGGCTCTAAGATGTGAGAAGGATCGGATCTATACTTTCTGAGCATTGACACATGAAAGACGTTGTGGATTTTATCGAACTCACTAGGAAGTGCAAGTCGATAAGCCACTGGACCAATTCTTTCAGTGATTTCGAAAGGTCCAATAAAGCGAGGACTGAGCTTTCCCCTCTTTCCGAACTGGAATACTTTCTTCCATGGAGAGACTTTAAGAAAAACTTTGTCTCCCACATTATGCTGGATATCTCTTCGTTTTTGATCAGCATAGGCTTTCTGTCTATCGAAGGCTTGTTTCAATCGAGAGTGGATAATTTGAACTTTCTCTTCTGTTTCTCTAAGCAATTGGGGTCCCAAAAGTTTATTTTCACCAAGTTCGGACCAGCACAGAGGTGTTCTACATTTTCTGCCATACAATGCTTCAAAAGGAGCCATCTGAATAGACGACTGATAGCTATTGTTGTAGGCAAATTCAACTAAGGGTAGGGATTTCTCCCAATTCTTCCCAAAGTCAATAATGCAAGCTCTAAACATATCTTCGAGAATCTGAATTACTCGTTTAGACTGACCATCAGTTTGCGGATGGAAAGCTGTGCTTAGATTCAATTTAGTACCCATAGCTCTTTGTAGGGTTCTCCAAAATCTGGAAGTAAATCTTGGATCACGATCATAGACAATGGAGATAGGAATTCCATGTAGCCGGATTATTTCCTGAATGTACAGATTGGCAAAAGTCTCCAAACTGTAATTGATACGAATAGGAATAAAATGTGCCGATTTGGTGAATCGGTCGACGATTACCCAAATAGCATCATATTTCCTGGGAGAACAAGGAAGACCAGTCACGAAATCCATAGTAATTCGTTCCCATTTCCACTGTGGCAATACAAGTGGTTGGAGTAGTCCGGTGGGAACTCTATGTTCAGCTTTGACTCTTTGGCAATTGAGACATTTAGATACAAAATCATTGATAGCCGCTTTCATACCAGACCACCAATACAAAGATTTGAGATCTTTATACATCTTAACCGATCCATGGTGGACCGAGAAAGAACTTTGGTGTGCTTCTTCCAGAAGATCTCTTTTCAGATTTTCATCATTTGGAACACATATTCTATCTTTGAAATAAAGGAGACCGTTTGTATGAATACGGAATCCTTCACCAGACTTTGTATCCAGCTTGGAAATAACATCCTGAAGTTCTGGATCCGCTTTCTGAAGATTTTCAATCCTTGAGATTAAACTAGACTGAATTTGAAGTTCGGACAGAAATCCTTGCTTCTGATATACTCGAAGATGAGCATTGATAGCAGTTGGAGCTACAAGAATAAATACCACTTTTTAATCAGAACTTTTATTACAGACATGTTAAATTTTTATTTATTTAAGGCTTAGGGATTAGAGATTTTACCTAATGTTGGTTTACGACTCAAGGCGTCTGCAACTACATTGGCTTTTCCTGGATGATAGTCAATGACTAAATCATAGTCTTTCAATAACTCCATCCATCTGCGTTGTCTCAAATTCAGATCTTTTTGAGTCAAGAGATACTTTAGGCTCTTGTGATCGGTGAACATGTAACATTTCTCACCGTACAAGTAGTGTCTCCATATTTTGAGAGCAAACACAATTACAGCAAGTTCGAGATCATGCGTTGGATAGTTCAATTCATGAGATTTCAATTTGCGTGAAGCATAAGCAATCACATTGTCACCTTGCATTAGAACACATCCAAGACCCGCATGTGAAGCATCACTGTATATAGTATAATCTTTGCCGGGTTCTAGTTGGATCAAAACTAGGGCATGAGTCAGGGCTGCTTTGAGTTGGTCAAAGCTTCTCTGTTGCTTGTCAGACCATTCAAATGGTTGATCTTTACGAAGAAGTTTAGTCAAGGGTAAGGCTATAGAGGAAAACCCTTTGACAAACCTTCTGTAATAACCAGCAAGACCAAGGAAACTCTGTATTTCACTGACATTTCTGGGAGGTCGCCAATCCATGATTGACTGAATTTTCTTTGGATCAGCCTTAATTCCTTCTGCAGAAATTACATGACCAAGAAAAGATACTTCCGATAACCAGAACTCGCACTTGGAAAATTTTGCGAATAACTAGCGTTCCCGGAGAGTTTGCAAGACAATGCGAAGATGATCAGCATGTTCTTCTTTTTTGCGAGAATAAATCAGAATGTCATCAATGAAGACAACAACAAATTTATCAAGATAGGGCTTGAATACTCTGTTCATGAGATCCATGAATGCCGCCGGAGCATTTGTCAATCCGAAAGGCATTACCAGAAATTCATAGTGGCCATAACGAGTTCGGAAGGCTGTTTTGGACACATCCTCCTCTTTGACTCTCATTTGATAGTATCCAGATCACAAGTCGATCTTTGAGAATACTGAAGCATCCCTAAGTTGATCAAACAGATCTTCTATTCTTGGGAGTGGATATCGGTTCTTGATTGTGATCTTGTTCAATTGACGGTAGTCAATGCAAAGACGCATTACTCCATCCTTCTTCTTTACAAACAGAACAGGTGCACCCCAGGGAGAAGTGCTGGGTCGAATGAAACCCTTGTCCTGAAGCTCTTGAAGTTGCTTTTGCAATTCTTTTAATTCAAGAGGTGCCACCCGGTACGGAGTGATAGACACCGGATTTGAACCAGGTTGTACTTCAATCCCGAATTCAACTTCTCTAGTCGGAGGGAGACCAGGTAGTTCCTCGGGAAACACATCAATAAATTCAGAAACAACAGGCATTTCAGACATTCCAAATTCAATTTGATCTCTTAAGACCATGGATGCAAAAATGGAAGTGGGCTTTTTATCAATTAGGAGTATGGATTCTTTTCCTAAACCCTGAAGATACAGTCTTTTATTTTGACAATCTACCCAAGCCTCATGTTTACTTAACCAATCTAAACCCAAAATTAGATCGAACTCACAAGAGGGTAATATGTAGAGATCAATAAGGAATGGCAGATTGCTAATATGCAATGAACAATTTCTACATATTAGGTTTATGTTCGAAGTTCCTCCTAACGGGTTTGAGACTATCAGACTTGTTTTCACATTTTCAGGTTCTAATTTCAACCTTTTTACAACAGATAGACATGTGAATGAATAAGTAGATCCCGAATCTATCAAAGCATAAACAGGATGTGAGTTTAGCTCAACAGTACCTGCAATCACTTCAGGAGACTCTTCATCATCTCTACCACGAATGTGGTAAACTCTAGCAGGAGCTCAAGATTCCTGATGTGTGGTAGCATTAGAATGAGTACCCTTGCCTTTCTTCTGATAACTCGGCTGGGCTGACTTGGTATTCCTATTCCGATTAGAGGAGGTCGGACTAGGAACTGCAGTGTTACGAGTTGGCATAGATTCATGCTTCTGAGGACAGTCTTTGATGTAGTGATCATCACCACCACAAGCATAGCAGAGATTTGCTTGAAGTCTGCACTGACCTCGATGTGGTTTCTGACAGAACTTGCAAGGAGGAATCTTTTCAGAATTTCCCGTACTATTAACAGACATAGTCGGTACTGAGGATCTGATCACTGTAGCTGGTTTTGAAGTGTAATTACTCCTCGGAGCAGAAGTGAAATTAGAAGACCCTTCTTTCTAAAATTTAGGCTTCTTGAAATTCCATTGAGACTTGTCGTCTCGTTTTTTCTTTTTGTCAGGTCTATTGCCCCCTTTTCGCTTTTCCGCAGCTTTCATTCTAGCTTCGGTTGCAATAGCCCGATTAACAAGATTTTGGAAATCATTGATTCCCAAAGCAGTGAAGATTGGACTCAATTCATCATTCATGCCTTCAATGAACATTCGGCATTTATCAGCTTCAGTTTTGATGTACTCTGCACCGTATTTGCAATACTTGCAAAAGTCTGCAACGTACTGCTCAATCGGACGGTTGGCTTGTTTAAGGTGCAAAAACTTCTTTCTTCTTTCAGCTAAGTACTGTTCACTGATGTACTTCTTTTTGAACTCTTCAAGGAAGAATTCCCATGTCACCAGTTCAGTTGGAACAGTGAGAGTAGTGGTTTCCCACCAATTCATAGCCTCATCAGCTAACAGAGCCACAACACACTCCAATTTGTGGTCATCGGAGCACTGTAATTGTCTGGTTACCACCTTGGTGGTGTTTTCAAGCCAGTACTCTGCATCTTCTGGCCTTTCTTCATTAGTACCAGTAAAGGTGTAGGCTCGATGCTGAGAAAGCTTATCTATTGGTGCTCTGCTAGGTGCAGTAGGGACAGAAACAGCAGGTTGCTCTTGTTTCAGATTTGTCAGGAGTTGATTGAACATCTCCTTCATGCTGAGGAGACATTCCCTTTGGGCGGACTGAACCATAGGATTTTCAGGTGGAGGTTGTTCGGTGTTTTGAACAGGTTCTTTATCAGATTGCTCAACGATCTGAACAGGCTCTATAGGGACCCGTTCAGTGACTTGAGCAGGCTTTTTAGCAATTTGCTCGGTAATCTGAGCAGGCTCTTTGTTTTTCTCCTTTCTCGGAGTTTCAGTTCGGGTTGGAGAATTGTCACCCAATCTCACACTTTCACCTTCGCTCGAAGATTCGTGCGAGCTCCCATTCTTTGGGTCTTTTGGGTCCGTCATATTCTATCATTCAGTCAAATAACAAAAGATCAGAAAGCTCAGTACATATATCTTGTCATGCAATACATGGGTGGCAAACCTAAACAATGCAGATGTATGCAGACTCTTTTAAAATTTTTAGGACTTAACCTAAAAAGCTCTGATTACCACTTTATATAACACCCCTCACCCCGGATTAGGGGCAAGGAGCGTTATATTAACATGTGACATATTCGTATTACGTATTAGGCAGCGGAAGGGTTAACAAATTCGTGTAATATATATTTTTTTCTTTCCAAAATACAAACATACCCAACTTAGCTAACTTATAACCAATCATTACTCATGTATAATCAACCACATCGAATACAAACATTATACATGTGTCCTACGAAAACTCATATCATAATTCAATCGGTACTAAGGTGAGTTCATACTATTCGATTATCAACTTTTAATCTATAACCCAATCTAATTAAATGACCATTTGCATACAAGGTAACATGTACATATGAACCATACATTTAATTTCTAAGTTCATTAACTACACCTAACTTGAATAGGTTAATTCATTTCCTATCGAATTGGATGTCATATATATATATATATATATCCAATTCGATTAAATTAACCAACTATGTTGCAAATGATATACTATTTAATTAAGATCAATTTTAAAGTTCCAATTTCATTCGAATGACATATAACTAATTCCATTTGGTTTATACAATTTCTAGTTTCTAATTCTTTATTTAACCAATCGAATATCATACACATAATTCATTTCAAGTAATTAAAATTTACATTTCATGATAAAATTATTTTTAATCCATACATAGCCGAAACATTCATCATACTTATATATATATATATATATATATATATATATATATATATATATATATATATATAATGCATCATCCGATTCATACATCCATACTGTTTCTAGTTTCCCTTTTTACAAAATAAACCCGGGGTACTATATCGGCTAAACCTATAGGTTGCCTATACAAAAAGTGATTTCAACAAAAAGAATTTATGCCCCAAACATATACTTGGGCAATCTATACCCCAAATATTTACCCCTTACATACATATCAAAATAGAGGGAAACATACTAAAAGTTCATATCGAGCCAAAGTAATAATTCATAAACATAACCATCAGACCAAACTGAACTAACATGTTGAACGCTAGGCCACCCATCATGAGTATGACGAAGACAGGGAAAATCATACTTAAGCTTTGTACGAGTAGAATACGGGTAGAGGTCAACGATGCTAGAACCTGAAATTTAGGGGAAGAAAGGAAGGTTCGAGTGGTAAGTACTTCTCGTACTTAGTGAGGAAACCCTATTCTATTCGGTTTCCAATTTAAACATTATGATCAAACAAATTAATTTTACTTTGCACATTAGCTCATTCGAATGGTTCAAGCAATATAATCAATCCACAATTAATAATGCACTATAGCAATCAATCAATTATATACATAAAGACACATAAAATTTCCATTCGAATGCAACAATAATTTTAATATCATTCTTATCATGAATACACATACAAGCCATGAAACCTAATTTAACTTCCAATTATCAAATTATCACAAAATTAAAGTTTCATAGCATATAAAGAATAACAATTCATGAAATTTCAATATTTCATTCGAATGTTCCCATAACCAATTTCATGAATTTATCTTCAATTTTCAGATTGCAATACTTTAATTGTTCATTTTATTCATTTAGCAATGCCTTGGATAGTAGAGTATGCTAGGTAATCAAGTCACGTGTAACAGAAGTTGTGAATCAAATTCACCATGTAATAGGTACCATGTACCAAAGTCGTATCACATATAACATGTCATAATGTCCGCAGACATTAAGCAAGAAGGTACACTTACGTACCACAATATCGAGTACACTAACGTACCGATTTTCTTATTGAACTCAAACTCTAGGCTAGCCGTACTACCTAAACAGACTGTACGTACCAAGGGCTTTGCATATAAATCTTTAATTTAATCAGATACTTAATCAATCAAAATTTCAGAATTTCTTAAATTAATCCTTTCGATTAACATGGCATTAATCAATTCGATTAGCACCAACCATTCGGCCAACATATAACAAGCTTATAATCAAAATTTCACTAGCCATAATCAGTCCCATAGACATTAATCGAAACAGCATAGCAACATCCTGTTCTATTCCCGCATGTAATTCTTCAAAATTCACATATCATAACTCAATTTCAAGACAAGCTTATCAAGCATACTCATGGTATTAACCAATTTAAATCACACATTAATCACTTTATCATCTTATCAATTATGCTAACAATCAGCAGTTCAACACATCCAAAAATCAATCCAATATACATAAAGTTCAGATTCAAACTAACATGATAAGCATCACATTTAAATCCAACACTTAGAATGCCAAAATCACATATCACATGCATATGGCCATTTTCCTTTTAATTCCTTCTTCCCTTACTAAAATCGAATAATTAATTAGTCCAAATTGCATGCTTATCAAACTTAAAAATCAAATTAAGGCAGTTGGGACTCTAATCCCAACTCTAAAAATCGTTTCACTCACAGTTTGCCGAGCTAATTTTGTATCCGAATGCCCTTCGCTCGATCCGAAGCCGATCCCGGTGCAATTTCTTCTTCGACCCTTTCGCTTCTAAGATTTAAGGCATTCAAGCCAAGCAAATAGCAATTTTTCAGAATTCAATTTATGCAATTAGAGGCTGAATTTTGCATTTTTATCTAAAACAGTCCCTAAACTTTTCGGTTCAATTCGACTAGCTTCCATTTTCTATTTTCTTTAATTAGCCTCTTAATCCTTCAAATTGACCATCAAAATTTATGGATTTCACATCCTACAGTTTATAACTCAATTTAACAATACTTCATATAATCCAATTTTACCAATTTCATAAATCTCAAATTCTAATTTCTCTTCTTTTCATTTATACTCATTTCTGGCAACCTAGATTGATTCATTTCGTATTTCCTGTATACATCTCCAAATCAGACACCGTTTGTTCCTAAATTCAGTTTACATATCCAATTTTAACATATTAAAATTTCAGATCAAAACTCCTAGTAGATTATTTTCTAAAAATTTTCAAATTTCACTGTCCAGCTTGAAGCATTGCTGGACAGTTTTGCATGTTGGTTCAAATATGCTTTCCAGATTTTTGTACAGCCATTAAAACTCCATTTTATCATTTTTCTACTAATTTAAACATGTCAAGGTAACACATATCCAAAATTCAGAATTATACTCTTATTAGTAAATTTTGTATGAATTTCCAAAGATGCATGTCATGAACTTAACAAATCTGCCAACATAATCTACATGCATGCTCTTAATCTTTTATGTCTTTTAATCTTTAAAGATTTCTACATTTTTCCAGCAACTACACTCAAGACATCATCTTCATAATTTTTCTAAACATATTATAACATATGATCTAGTGCAATTTTCACCATAACCGAATTAAGAAAGGAGTAAGCTACTTACTTTTAATTTTTCTTTGAATTTCCTAAGTAGATTTCACCACCATGCAAGCTCTCCTTCTTCCTCACCGAAAGCTCCCCACTCTTTCTAGCTTTTGTGTTTATAATTTTAGTGTGTGAAAGAACAATGAGTTTGGGGTGGGTTGGTTTGGTAGCCGGCTAAGGAAATGAGAAAGGGGGAGGGGACACATTAAATGGGATATGACACTAAGTCATGTCCCAACTAATTCCCCTAATTAACACCCTTAATAATTCCACTATCTCATATATAAGGTCTTAATTATACTATGATTTCATCTTATTATAAGTGTTAATCCATGCATTTCCATTTTAGCATGCAAGCCTCAATTTTTCCATCTTATTCGGTTTGGTCACTAGACATATTGACCGAATTCTTATTGTACATTTATTTTCATTTCGATTTGGTCCATAATGAACCTAATTTCAATTCGAAAATTTGGGAATTTAATCTAATAATTCACTTAATCTTTTAATTAGACCTCTAATCTTCTAGGCAAACTTTTTGGATGTTACAACCACCACCTCCTCCACCCGGAGAAGGAGGTGAGGTCGGGGCCGAAGGAGAGGGGCCTCAGGGAGGCCAAGGTGGCCAGGGCGGCCAAGGTGGCCAAGGACCGGCCGGGATTGACTTAGCTCCGTTGGTTCAGGCGATAGCCGGGGGGTTTCAGGCTGCAGTAGCTGGGGGTCAGGCAGCAGCACACCATCAGGGTGAGGGCACTGGGTTGCCATTAGAGAGACTCCGTGGTTTAGGGGCCGAAGAGTTCAGAGGTTCTACTCCAGAGAGATCCGAGTTGTGGTTTGAGAAGACTGTCCGTATCCTCGCACAGATGGGATGTACTGGGGAGCGTAAGTTGGGGTGCGTTGAGTCTTTGCTTCAGGGTGATGCATACACCTGGTGGGTCACCGTTACATCGGGTATGGATGAGGCCGAGGTTACTTGGGAGTTCTTCGAGTCAGTATTCCGTAAGAAGTATCTGGGTCCGCGATACCTCGATGAGAGGAAGAGGGAGTTTATGGCTTTGCTTCAGGGGAGTATGTCCGTGACAGACTATGAGATTCGATTTGTCAGATTGAGTCAGTATGCACCTGAGCTTGTTCCTACTGAGGTGGAACGTTGTAACCGTTTTCGTTATGGGCTGAGTGAAGAGATCAAGACGTATACTCTAGCTTCAGACTACACTGATTTTGATGTCTTGGTCTCGAGGGCCAAGGACTTGGAGCATAGTTTGAGTTTGACCAGACGGTCTGATGGTTCTAGTTCGGGTAAGAGGTCCAGTAACTTTGATAGAGGTGATGCCAAGAGGCATCGGGACAACAGGCCTCATTATGATCATAAGCGTGGTGGCGGTAACCACGGTAGGGGCCAATAGGGCCAGAGAACTGGGGGGAAGTTGTCCACATGTGCTACTTAGGGAGGAACCACACCGGTGAGTGTTGGGGAAATTTCCATTCATGTTGGAGTTGTGGGGCTAGAGACTACATTAGACGTGACTGTCCACATCAGGTGGGACAGGCACCAGCTCAGGCTCCTGCTAGAGCCAACGACTTTCAGAGAGGCCGCGGGCGCGGTAGAGGTAACTTCCAGCCGAGGAACGATGGTCAGAGGAACATAGCACATGTAGTTGCAGTTCAGCCGGAGGAAGGAGGTCAGGCCAGAGTTTACGCTCAGCGTGGAGATCAGCATGACACCGATATGATCGCAGGTAACTTCTTGATAAAGTCTTTGGGTTTGCTTTCCTTGATTGACTCTGGGTCTACACATTCCTACATATTGAGTGAGCATGCACGGTCTTTGAACTTGCCTTGTGAAATGTTAGAGGTAGGAGTTAGTGTTACTAGTTTCTTTGGGGACACAGTAGTAGTTAGGAAGATGTACCGAAGGTGTCCGCTTATGGTTCAGGGACATGTGTTTCCAGTGGACATGATGGAGCTACCTTTCTATGGTTTTGATGTGATTCTGGGTATGGACTGGCTCACGGAGCATAGAGTTAGGATAGATTTTGAGACTAAGAGGATTTCTTTGAGGCTCACAGATGACTATGAGATTGTAGTAGTGGGTGAGAACGTGAAGTTCTTGTCCAATGTGGTTTCAGTTTTTAGAGGCTAAGATGTTAGTTGAGTTGGGGTGTGAAGCATACTTGGCGTATGTGATGAACCCTAACATGAGTGAGGTTAGACCCCAGGACATCCGGACAGTGTGTGACTTTCCTAGTGTGTTTCCGGAAGAATTGTCAGGGTTACCACCGGACAGAGAGGTAGAGTTCACCATTGAGACTTATTCTGATTCAGCTCCTGTTTCGATTGCTCCGTATTGCATGGCACCGAAAGAATTGAAAGAGTTGAAGACTCAGTTGCAATAATTGACAGATAGAGGTTTTATTCGGCCTAGTTCTTCACCCTGGGGTGCATCAATTTTGTTTGTGAAGAAGAAAGATGGAAGCATGAGAATGTGTATAGATTACAGACAGTTAAATCAGTTAACAGTGAAGAATAAATATCTGTTGCCTAGAATTGATGACTTGTTCGATCAGTTGAGAGGAGCATCAGTCTTCTCGAAGATTGATTTGAGATCGGGTTATTACCAGCTAAAGGTAAGAGAGGTTGATGTACCGAAGACGGCCTTTAGGACTAGGTATGGTCACTATGAGTTTTTACTCATGCCTTTTGGGTTGACTAATGCACCAGCTGCTTTTATGGACATGATGAATAGGATTTTTCATCAGTATCTAGATCAGTTTGTTGTTGTGTTTATAGATGACATCTTGGTGTGCTCGCGAACTGAAGAAGACCATGACCGACACTTGAGACTGGTTTTGAAGACTTTGCTAGATCATCAGTTGTGTGCGAAGTTGAGCAAGTGTGAATTCTGGATTTGAGAGGTAGTCTTCTTAGGACATGTAGTGTCAGCCGATGGGATTAGAGTTGATCCGATGAAGATTGAGGCCATTGTTGAATGGAAGCAACCGAAGTCCGTAACAGAGGTACATAGCTTCCTAGGCTTAGCCGGATACTATAGGAGATTTGTAGAAGGTTTCTCTAAGTTAGCCGCTCCATTGACACAGTTGCTTCAGAAGAGTGTTCAGTTTGAGTGGACAGATGCAAGACAGAGAGCCTTTGAGAAATTGAAAGAAGCTTTGACCCAAGCACTGATCTTGATTCAGCCTGAGTCCGAGAAGGATTATGTAGTTTACAGTGATGCTTCTTATGTAGGGCTACGATGTGTTCTCATGCAAGACAAGAGAGTAGTGGCTTATGCGTCAAGACAGTTGAAGACCCACGAGCGCAACTATCCGACCCATGACATAGAATTAGCTGCAGTTGTGTTTGCTCTGAAGATTTGGAGGCACTATTTGTACGGTGAGAAATGCACAGTGTACACCGATCACAAGAGTTTGAAGTACATTATGACTCAGAGAGATTTGAATCTCAGACAGCGTAGGTGGTTAGAGTTGCTAAAGGACTATGATCTTACCATTGAGTACCATACGGGTAAGGCCAATGTAGTGGCCGATGCATTGAGTAGGAAGATAGCCGTGGACTTGAGAGCCATGTTTGCTAGATTGAGCTTGTCAGGAGATGGTGGCTTGGTAGCCGAGCTTCAGGTTAGACCTACTCTAGGTCAGTTGATTAGAGAGAAACAGCTCTTAGATAGATCTTTGGCACCTCACGTGCAAGATATAGCCGAGGGTAGATCTTCAGACTACAGTTTCAGCACCGATGGGGTTTTGTGTTTCAAAGATAGAATAGTTGTGCTAGAGGACAGTGACTTGAGACGTACGATCTTGACTGAAGCCCACAGTAGTCCGTTTGCTATGCATCCTGGAAGTACAAAGATGTACCGCGATTTGAAGAATGAGTACTTTTGGGTTGGCTTGAAGAGAGATGTAGCCGACTTTGTGAGTAAGTGCTTAGTGTGTCAGAGAGTGAAGGCGGAACATCAGGTTCCCTCAGGTTTGTTACAGCCGTTGAGGATTCCGGAATGGAAGTGGGAAAACATCACCATAGATTTTGTTTCGGGTTTGCCTTTGACTCCTACGAAGAAGAACTCGGTTTGGGTGATAGTAGATCATTTTACGAAGTGTGCTCACTTCTTGGCAGTCAATACTACTTACACTCTTGATAGATTGGCCGATTTGTACATTGGTGAGATTGTTAGATTGCATGGTGTACCGAAGTCCATTGTGTCAGATAGAGATCCGCGATTTACTTCTAGATTTTGGGAGTGTCTGCATACAGCTTTGGGTACCCGTTTGAACTTCAGCACGTCTTACCATCCTCAGTCAGATGGTCAGTCAGAGAGGGTCATTTAGATCCTAGAGGATATGTTGCGTTGTTGCATCATTGTCTTTCAGGGTACGTGGGAGAAGCATTTGCCTCTAGTAGAGTTTGCTTACAATAATAGCTTTCAGTCGAGCATTCAGATGGCTCCGTATGAGGCCTTGTATGGCCGGAAGTGTAGGACTCCAGTTTGTTGGGCCGAAGTGGGACAAAAGTTGCTACCTATGCTGGATTTGCTCAAGGGGACAACTGACAAGGTAAAATTGATTTGTGATCGTTTGAAAGCTGCTTCGGATAGGCAGAAGTCCTATGCCGACTTGAAGAGGAAGGAAGTTGAGTACACAGTGGGTGAGAAGGTATTCTTGAAAGTGTCACCGTGGAAGAAGGTGATGAGATTTTGCCGAAAGGGGAAGTTGAGTCCGAGGTACATAGGACCGTATGAGATTGTGAAGAGGGTTGGTCCGGTTGCATATCAGTTGCGTTTGCCCTCCGAGCTAGAGAAAATACACGATGTGTTCCATGTTTCGATGCTCCGTAAGTATAGGTCCGATCCATCACATGTTATGCCCGTAGAAGAGATTGAATTGAATCTGGATTTGACTTATGAGGAAGAACCGGTTGAGATCTTAGCTTCTGACAGTAAGGTGTTGCGGGGTAGATCGATTGAGTTGGTGAAGGTGCGGTGGCAATGTCGAGGTGTGGACGAGGCCACTTGGGAGAGGAAGGAGGATATGGAAAAGCAGTTTCCGTATCTCTTTCAGTCAGGTAATTTTGGGGACGAAATTCCTTAAGAGGGAGAGAGTTGTAGTGCCCGTGTTTTGGGGTTAGGAGTTAGTCGGGTTCGTAGTCCGAGTCAATAAAATAAAATTAAATCGATTCAACCTTAATTAGGGTCTGAATGGGCTTTAATAAAAAGGGGAGGGACCAATGTGGTAATTTGACCAAAACTATTTTAAAAGCAAGACAACTTTTGAAAAGTTGTCATCTTCTCTCCCCACTCCCCCTTTTCCAACGTTAGATACCCTTTCCCCTCTTTCAAACTCTCCCAAACACAAGTTACTATTCCATTGGGTTTCTTCTTCATTCCTAGGTCTTTTCCAAAGGTAAAGATGTTTTCTTACTCTCCTCTTCATCCTTTATCTATCCATGGTTTTAGATTTTAAAACTATGAGCTTTTGAAAATTAGGGTTTGGTTTAAAGCTTGAGTTTTATGGGGATTTTCATCTTGTTTTGAAAAATGGAGTTGGGTTTTTGTTTCTTCATATTAAAATGTACAACATATGTCAAAATGGTTGAGTTTTGTTGAAAACCCGAGGTGGGTTCTTGGAGCAATTTTTGGGATGTCAAAACTTGATTTTTGGGTGGGTTTTAAGTGGAAATTGAAGGGCTGATGGTTTGTATAGGTTAGGAGGATGTTTTGGGACATTTGGGAGTCTTTTGGATGATTGAAAATGGAAATTTCAGCTAGGGTTTGAGGGAGCACGAAAATTGATATATTTGGGGATTTATTTGATTGGAAAATTGGTTGGAGTTAGTTTGAACTCAAGGGTTGAGTGTTGATTGAATATTAGCATTGATTGAGATTATTGGTTGTGTTTTGGTTGGCTAGAAGCAAGAGGAGGCGTCGAAGGAGCATTGGGAACGAATCCGGGCTCGTAGGAGTTTTGCTTTGGTTGCTAAGGAAGGGCGGTGAGTGGTTTTAATCATGATTTAAAGTTTGGTTCGAGTTTGTGTAGTGTGTGAGTGAAATTTGCTTGGTAGGCCATTTCTATATAATTCAAGTTGTTAATTTAGCTATTGATTTCCATTAAATGCTATGTGTATTGCCTATTTATGCTCTTGTGCTATGTGGATTATTTGTACATGTATGCCATGATATGTATATGTGATAAGCATGAGATGTGGTTGATGGATATGTGATGTGTAAATGAAAATTGGCACTAATTAATTTACCGGGTGTAAATGATCGATCATTAGGATTAGTGTGCACACAAATTGAGTCAAAACGTACGTGGCCTTTATGGCGTTAAGTCATCAAGGAGGAGTACGGTGATGTAATATTCCACCGGAAGCTATTATATATTCTACGGGATGATGAGTGGAATCTCATCCGTAGGGCATGTGGCGATGAGTGGAATCCCGCACATGCAAGGTCCGGTGATGAGTGTAATCCCACCGAGGTAATATGATTGTTGAGATTTAATCCGCACATCCGGGTAACTAATAGTGGCCAATTAAATTTGTTCATACGATTGTGACTTATGATGATGATATATGATAATGTTGTTAATGTTCGAGCTTGATATGATGTGAGATGCCATACATGACTCTTGAAAGACTAGCTAGGTCTATTTGTGACTTTATCTATGCATGCTAGATTTGAGGTTTAGGGAATACATGCTTGGACCCTGCATTGTTGATGTTTTCGGTTTTAGAGCACCCTCACTAAGCTTATAGCTTACGCTCTCATTTTCAACAATGCAGATCATTAGCGTGGCGTTAGCTCGGAGCAAGGCAAGAAGGGCTTTCCAAGTTTGTGGCTCAAGTAAGGTTATTAATTATGTAGTAGTTAAGCAATGTGGCAAGAGGGTGTGTTTGTATGAGCTTGTGATGACTCATTTGTGATTTTGATGCTTATGCTTGACTTGGTTTGTAAGCATGTTTACCTTGCCAAATGCTCTTTGATGTATGCCTTTTGAATATTAATATTGCTTTATGGTATGCAAACCCTTATGGGGATGAATGATGCCTTTACTTATCAATGTTTCCAAGCATGAATTGAATGAAAGGCCTTTGTATATTTGTCAAGTATGTATTTGTTTAAATCCATGTTTGTGGGTGTAGAAGTATGTTTAATCTAGGACGTATGCCTCTAGACTTGGTTTGTTGGTGTTGTGTGCCTTTAGGGAGTCCTAGGAGACCTTTAGACTTGTCAAGACTCACTTAAATCTAAATTTCCAAGGTTGCAGACTGCCAGCGTTTCGAAACGGGAAGGGTCGTTTCGAAACAGGTAGGCTTCAGGGACCCCGTATCGGAACGCGTTTCGATACAGTATGGCCTTTGAAACCCCTGTTCCGAAACGCATATCGGAACGTTTTGGCTACTGGAATTTTGAGAAATTCACGAGATGAAAGTGTTTCGAAACGGGCCTGAAGGTTTCGAAACGGTCAAAATCTCGTTGACCACGAGAAGTTGACCGTCGTGGGCGTTTCGAAACGGTTGACCACCGTTTCGATACGGCCCCCCGTATAGGCTCTGGGCAGTTGACCTGGTCAAGGCGTTTCGATACGCCTCAAGGGTGTTTCGAAACAGCCTGTTTAAAAGATTAAAATTGGGCTGTTTAAATGTTGTTTTGGGTTCGAATGGTTGTCTCATGTATTTTTATTCCGATGTTCGATCACATAGGACTTAAATGGACTCTTAGAAAAGAATAAGTTAAAGAAAAAAAATAGGGTTGCTAACCGAGGGGGAACCTTAATGGGTTTCGCTTCGATTTTCCCCGTGTGGCCCACTCGGACCGGTCATCCGGCCAGACCGGGACGAGGGGTTACAAAAATAGTTTACTAACAGTTAATCGAACCTAATTTTGCACCCCTTAATATAAATGACATAATAAGAAGTCAACTACAAGCTTTAAACTTTCAATGTAAAATCTAATGACGTGAAAGCATGTCCTCTCTTTTCTTGCATTACAGGTTACAGCAAATCAATTAAAATGAATTTCTAAGCAAATATGAGAGTGCAAGAGAGCGTGGTTGAAATCAACATGTAATTTTTATAAAAATAAAAAAACTAAATCAGGTGGCAAGTATTCAAACACATTTAAAATCGTCAAAGATAAAGAGAATTACAAGGTCAAAATATTCATTTGACTTTTAAACAAAACACACATATATATAAGCAGGGCCGGTCCTGGATTTTTAGTGGCCCAGGGCGAATATAAAATATGGGCCACAAATTAGAAATTTAAATTGCGATTGTCATCGTATTTACAGTCATGTTAGGTTTTATTGTGGTTGCAGGCATTATAGATGCTATTTCGGTCACTACAAATATTATGGTTGTGAAATCTCTTAATAACCTATGTTATTGTGGACATAAAAATTGCAAGTAACGCGGTTTTAGATGATGCCGCTACCTGTTGAGTGTGTAAAAGTTCTATTATTTACACCATATCTAACCCATATTTTTGTTGCATTCAAGCATTATTTATTGCATTTAGGTCAATTTACAGCAAAACATCACAAATATATTGAAAGGCACAGATTCTACTAAAAATGGTTGTTTTTGCAGGTTGCTGCCATAGCAGACGGAAAGGGCAGGCGCTGGACAGTGAGGCAGAAGAGATGGAACTGGATGAGCAGTCAAGGAGGACGGTGCTGCCATGGTTGCCGCCGTGACAGCAGAGGACGACAGCAGTTTTGAGGAGAAGAAGCAAAGTGGACCTCGACAGATAGAGAAAATTCAGCCCGTATGTCGTGTGAAATCACCATATTTTTCCAAGCCCTAGATCAGAAGATATTCCAAGCCCAAAGTTCAAGGAGAGATAATCCCAAGAAACAAGGAGGACGACTTAAAGATAGATTCTCTAGAGATTTAGTCTTTATTAGAGTTGTATTTTAATTTAAAGTTGTAATCCTTGTTAAATTAGATAACTTGAGCCCAAAGCTTATATAAGGGCATATATCTTAACCTAGAGGGCAGAACCGATTCTCAAGCCTTCTCTCAAACCTTAGCCGTTTTCTTCCTCCCACCATGTTCTAAATTCCCCTTAGGGCCACGGGTTGATTTGTAAAGTAGTTGCAAGGGTTGTTTTGTTTTAGGAATTTTCAGTTCAATAAAATAAACTTCAAGTTCTCTTATTTTGGTTATTAATATCTTACAAGAGCATCGGGAGAGCATTGTGAGGTTATCTATTTACTTAGCATCGGGAGAGTTAAGTATACGAAAGAAATAAGAGCAAGTTCTCTAGCTTATAGTTGAACTATCTCGGACCTAGGGATAGGACGAGGTTAAGTGGCTAAAGAAGAATTCATCCACATCGGTGTTCATCCTTCGATTCACGCCGGGAGGTATCATCAAAGACGTGATCATCGACAGACTTGGACCTAGGGATAGGCCAAGGCACATATGGGATTCTTGCCAAACTTGAAGCACGGAGTTGATTGTTTGCTGCCGCGACAAGCAACGGACTGCTGCCGCGACAGGGACGACGACAGAACTGGAGTTCCGAGACTTAGCAATACCTGCACTACTGAGCAATTCACATGCCTTTAAGTTCAAAATGCTCTCTTAATGTTTTCATGGTTTTAGTTGGTGTTGCTTGTATTAGACCATCTAGTTAGCATTCATGCCTGCTTTTCTGTTCAATTTAAGTAATAAAGCTGTTTGATTTGCTAATATCTTTAACTGGATTCATTGTCTAATTCTATATTATAATTAATGCTCTTATTAATGTCCTTGATTCGGATTTCTTCTTTATTCTCCATCTTTTGTTTTATTGCTTATAAGTTGAATTTACATGAGTTTAAGTTCGAAACTATACCTGAATCCTGTCAATTTGAAGCATACTTGAGCATTCGTGCTTTGTTTTCTGCTCAATTTATGTAAGAAAGCTTTTTGAGTTTATTGCTTTGGATTGCCTTTATGGAATTGGATTACAATTTAGAGCCTATAGGCGAGCAATTGCTATTTTCAAGTCTTCAGGGGCATCTAATGATACTGAATTCTTTTTCCCAAATATGAAAGAATTTGCTTAGTTGCTCATCTGCATTTGATATTTTCTTTTTGCCAGCAATGGGCATGTTGCAATTCTATCTAGGCTTATTGGCAACTAATGTCGTCTTCCCATTTTATATATTGGTTTGCACCTTAAGCTCGAACTTTCGGCTATTGATCTTCACTTATCAACTTAAGCCTTGGTTTGCTACTAACCTTTGTCGGTCGGTTCTGGCAGTTTAACTGAAAACACTGAAAAACCAATTTAATTGATCTAACCAAATCCACTTTACATCGGTTGGTTAAGTCGGTTGCGCTTGTTTCCTTCCAAGTATGAGAACGTGAATAGAAGTTGGTTTGGGACCGTTGGGTTTTGGTTAAAAATTTATATATTATAAATATAATTCAAAATAAAATAGTATATATTATTCGAAGTCATTTAGTCGGTCGGTTCAGTTTTGTAAAGTTATAATCGATAACCGACTTATTTAACCTATTTTAACAACCTAAAATACCAACTTTATGATCTTTGCTGACCTGACTTGACCAAAGGCTATCGGTTAAGCCAGTTTGAACCTACTTTTGCTCACTCCGATGCATCTCTGAGATGATTTTGATGTTGGCCATGGAAATTGACAGCAGATAGTATAGGCTAGCAATGTGTTTTCTTCCAACAGATGATATCACTTAACATATTAGGAAAACCAGTGAGCATGTGTCTCTCTCCATAAAGTTTTATTAAAACTGTAAAAATGATCTTTCTGGAGACTGATTTTTGAGGAAAGGGATCAAAAAATCATGCAATCTCACTAGCATCCAAATGTTTTCGTATTTGTCTTGAGATTTTTATCTCTCTTTTGCAGGAAAACCCCGACCTCTGGAAGTGGTTAACGGGTCAAGAATGTCACGTCCTTGGGCCCAGGATTACGCAGAGGAACACGAGAGAGGCGTGTGCCACGTGCCCTGGAAGAATTCGTCCTACACTGACTCAGAGGACAACAGTTTTAGAATTCCTTTATTTTGTAATTTTCTTTTTTACCCTCACGTGTTGTTAAAAGGAAGGATTGTAAAGCTGAAAAGCATGAATGAAAATACAAAAACCTTCTTCTTCCTAAAAATTCTCTTCTCTCTTCCTCATCTCCTTCGATTTTCTTCTGTGCACGGTCAGCAACCATAACAACTGGTGCTTTCATTGAAACTCACCACCATGGTCAACAACACAGAGTCTATCCGTACACTTCAGGAATCTTCCATCCGCCATGACCAATCTCTCGCCGCCATCGAAACCCAGCTCACAAAACAGGAACAATGGAATACAGCCACCAACGCCACTCTGCAAGAGATGTCTCTGCTGCTTCAGAACTTATCCGCCCAACTGGGCGCGACAGCAACCCAATCGGCCAGCGGCGACTTCACCGCCAACAGCTCTGCTCCTCGTCCCAAACCCAAAGACAAACAAGACTCCGATGCAGCTTTTCCCTTTCCACCAAAACCGGTACAGGTCGAGTTACCGCTTTTCAACGGAGAGGATCCCGAAGAATGGCTGGCCTCGGCACAGGATTTTTTCGAGTTTTACGGCACTGAGGATCACCACCATGTGACGATGGCCTCCTTTCGCATGACAGGGACGGCTCAGAAGTGGTTCCGTTGGATGCAACGTCAACGGCAACTCGCAGGCTGGGCACATCTGGTTGATGCCATCCAAAAAAGATTTCTGGTGATGGAGATTGAATCTCCAGCCGGACAACTGTCTAAGCTTCTTCAGTCGTCCACCGTCGCTGAATATCAGTCGCGTTTCGAAGATCTCGCCCTGCGTACATCCAACCTTCCAGAGGAATTTTTACTGGATTGCTTCACGTCCGGTTTGCGAGCAGACATTAAGAACGAGGTATTTGCTCACCGTTCTACCTCCATGATCGAAGTACAAGCCTTAGCTCGTTTCCATGAAGCCCGTCTCCATTACCGCCGTCCAACGCACGGTGCCTTTATGTCTAAAATGCCCCCGTTACTTCCTACTCCACCATCTCCAACCGCTGACCCCCGTGTTCAACCCGGTCGTCCTCCTCCCGTAGAGATACCTACTGTTTCTCCTCCTGTGGTTCGACGACTTTCCTCCGTCGAGGCACGCGAACGGCGTTTGAAGGGTCTCTGTTATTACTGTGACGACCGTTATTCCCCTGGTCACAAATGTAAGACGCCACAACTGTTTATGCTCGATGATGACAGTGGCCTCGACGACACAACTGAACCTCCGACAGCACCACATCCCCATCCAGACACTCCACCGACAACCTCCGACTTGGTCAGTGATCACTCGACAGTGTCCTTTAATGCATTAGCCGGCTATCACAATCCCACCACTCTGCGCGTCGAAGGTACCATTCCGGGAAAACCAGTCCGTATTTTAATCGATGGGGGTAGTACCCATAATTTTATTCAGTCTCGAGTGGCCAAGCATCTAGCACTCCCTATTACACGTACTCCAAATTTCACGGTTTTGGTGGGTAATGGACAGCATTTAAACAACGAGGGATGTGCCAGAGATGTGCCAGTGGTGGTCCAAAACACGAAGCTGCAAACGGATTTTTACATCTTACCTATTGAGGGAGCCGACGTCGTTTTGGGAGTAGCATGGATGGCCACGTTGGGGCCTATCACAATGGATTTTAGTAAGTTGACTTTCGAATTCATGCATGATAATACACGACATTGTTGGCAAGGAGATTCAGAGCTGGGCCCGCAACAAATCCACCTCCAATCTTTGCGCCGTCTGACAGATACAGGCGCCATAGCTGCATTTTTTCAGTTACAGCTACTACCACCGGACATCCTCCCTGAACCGGGATTGCCAGCTGACTTCTAGCAGATATTATCTGAATTTGCTGCCGTGTTCACAACCCCTTCCTCCCTCCCCCCACATCGAACCACAGACCACGCCATTCACCTAAACCCTTCTAGCCAACCGGTCAACGTCCGACCCTACCGATACCCCCACTTTCAGAAGTCGGAGATCGAGAAACAGGTCCAACAAATGCTCGACTTGGGCCAAATTCAGCCAAGCACAAGCCCATTCTCCTCTCCGGTGCTACTGGTTCGAAAAAAGGACGGTACCTGGCGTTTTTGCGTAGACTATCGCGCTCTCAATGCCATTACGGTGCGCGACAAATTTCCCATCCCCACCGCCGATGAGCTGTTTGATGAACTGGGAGCATCCTATTTTTTCTCCAAACTGGATTTACTTGCCAGCTACCATCAGATCCGTGTTCGTAGCCCCAATGTACACAAGACGACGTTTCGCACCCACGACGGACACTATGAGTTCCTCGTTATGCCCTTCGGCTTAACGAATGCTCCGTCGACCTTTCAAGCGACGATGAACGACGTCTTTAGGCCGTTCCTTCGCAAATTCGTTCTGGTATTCTTGGACGACATACTGATTTTTAGCTCCTCCTGGTCCGAGCATCTTCAGCATGTCCGGCTGGTTCTGCAGACCTTACAGGACCATGGCTTTGTGGCCAAATTATCCAAATGCTCATTTGGTCAACGCTCCGTCGAATATCTGGGCCATGTGGTCTCTGGAGCGGGTTTGGCAATGGACCCGTCCAAAATATCTGCTATCCAACACTGGCCCATCCCCACCTCTGTTCGTGATGTCCGAGCCTTCTTGGGCCTTTCAGGCTATTATCGACGTTTCGTTAAGGGCTATGCCACCTTGTCATCCCCTATAACGGACCTTCTCAAGAAAGACTCCCCGTTTGAATGGTCTTCCTCGGCACAATCAGCTTTCGAGGCCCTCAAATCAGCTCTGTGCACCGCCCCTATCCTCGCCCTGCCAGATTTTGCCAAGGAATTCGTCGTCGAGACAGACGCCTCTGGCGTCGGAATTGGAGCCGTGTTGACACAAGATAAGCGACCCATTGCTTTTTTCAGTCAAAAGCTCAACCCTCGCATGCAAGCCGCCTCTACTTACCACCGCGAGATGTTCGCCATCACACAGGCGGTCCGCAAATGGCGGCAATATTTATTGGGTTGCCGTTTTATCATCATCACCGACCAGAAGGCCCTTCGCGAGCTCACTCAACAAACGATCCAAACACCGGAACAACAACATTGGTTAGTGAAGTTAATTGGGTTCGACTTCGAGATCAAGTATCGCCCGGGCAAGCAAAACACTGTCGCCGACGCTCTCTCTCGCGAAGGTGGTTCTCAACTCATGGCCTTAACCAGTATTACATTTGGGGTTTTGGACGACATTCGGACGACGTCTCAACATGACTCGTTCATTACTGATCTACTCCAGACCCTTCACGACGGCAAATCCGTGCCTCCAGGTTATTCTCAACACCAAGGCCTGCTCTTATTTCGCGGTCGTATTGTGATGCCCGATGAAAGCGCTTTGCGATCTCGACTGTTACGTGAGTTCCACAGCTCGACCACCGGTGGCCATTCAGGGATAACACACACATTTCATCGCCTGGCCGAAAACTTCTTTTGGGCCAACATGAGGGCGGATGTGCGAGCTTTTGTCTCGAGATGCCAAGTTTGCCAACGTATGAAAAGCGATAGTCGCGCACCAGCAGGGTTACTCCAGCCCTTACCGATCCCAACACAGGTCTTCGAGGATATATCCCTTTTCCTTCATCACCGGCCTTCCTCCGTCCCAAGGCAAAGCCGCCATTCTAGTCGTTGTTGACCGTCTGACGAAATACGTGCATTTCTTTGCCTTGCCCAGGAAGTATGACGCTCCAACAATCGCCCGGGTCATGGTCGAAGGCATCATTAAGCTGCATGGGGTACCTCGATCCATGGTCAGCGATAGAGACCCCATCTTCCTCAGCACATTATGGCGTGAATTGGCTAAGCTACAGGGCACTCACTTATGCCTTAGCTCTGCCTACCATCCCCAGACAGATGGCCAAACGGAGGCCTTGAACCGATGCCTTGAAATGTACCTCCGATGTTTGGCCGGAGAGGAACCACAGAAATGGGTATCGTACTTAGCATGGGCGGAATTCTGGTACAACACTGCATTTCAAGCTTCCGCCGGCATGACACCGTTTAAGGCATTGTATGGTCGTGACCCCCCAACGTTGCTCCCGTACACAGAAGGCGGGGCGGCTAATCCGGAGGTAGCGTCTGCTCTTCAGGATCGCGACGAAATCCTACGCCAATTCAAACACAACCTACGTCATGCACTGCTGCGTATGAAAACTCAGGCCGATAGGAAACGCCGCGAAGTCGAGCTCCAGATTGGTGATTGGGTGTTTGTCCGCTTTCAGCCATATCGTCATCTATCCCTCCGCCGTCACAGGAATCAAAAACTTGGCCCCCGTTATTTTGGTCCATACAAGGTGCTGCAACGCCTAGGTTCCGTGGCCTACGAGTTGGATCTCCCAGCACAGACTCGTATCCACCCAGTATTTCATGTCTCTCAGCTCAAGCGCTGTCATGGTGAACCTACACAGCAATTCACCCCGCTGCCACTGTTCCACGCTACTCCGGCCACCCACGACCCAGTCCTTGAGGACAAGGACTCTCTTCAAGCGGGGGGTACTGTCACGTCCTTGGGCCCAGGATTACGCAGAGGAACACGAGAGAGGCGTGTGCCACGTGCCCTGGAAGAATTTATCCTACACTGACTCAGAGGACAACGGTTTTAGAATTCCTTTATTTTGTAATTTTCTTTTTTACCCTCACGTGTTGTTAAAAGGAAGGATTGTAAAGCTGAAAAGCATGAATGAAAATACAAAAACCTTCTTCTTCCTAAAAATTCTCTTCTCTCTTCCTCATCTCCTTCGATTTTCTTCTGTGCACGGTCAGCAACCATAATAAAGAACAACCACCTGAAGCAGTGACAGTTAATCCTGTAAGCGATGATCTTAAGTATACAATGTTTGCACCAGCATTCCCTTTATTTCCCAGTATTCTTATATGATCTTTTGGTTGTATAGGTTTTCTCCGCGGTGCAAGAGAAGGTCTTGAAAAACCTCGACAACCATTCTTCACCTGAGACCCGAGCAACCCCTGGCCAGCCATGGGTGAGAGGGTGGGATGATATCAAGAAAGGTCGTGATAGCCCTATCACCGGAAATCAGTAACTTTTCGTTTGCCATAGAGATAGCAGGTTCTGAATACTGTTTATTTTGGAGCAAATTAGGATTCATATATGTATTTGTTCGATAGGGTATACTGGAATATGAATACGGGTGGCTGCATAACTGCAGTGGCATAGACCTTTCATATATGTATTTTGCTCTGAGATTGTGGACTTGGATGTCTAAACGGTTTGTTTGACCCCGAGCAAAGTGGAATTTCAGTCTGATGCCTAAGATCTTGGCAGAAACCCCTTCATTGTTGAAAATCTGCTTGAACTCAGATTGATCAACTAGTTATATTTGATAAAACTTCCATTCATCTTTGCAATCAAATCCGCACATGTTCGATAATTCGCCTCTGACTCAATCTAATTGTTGATTGATTCAGCACTAAGAACTTATCATTTCTTGTCTTGCTTGAGTTGATCTTGTTCATGAAGCTTGATTGGATTGCATACCTCATGAGTATGAAGCTTCCTAGGATTCAAACCAACGAATTTTGATCGAAATCCTTGAAAATTCAGCTTTGACTTCATGAAATCGAATTCAGAGATTCGACTTCATGAAGTCTCTGCGATATGAGGTGTTTCTTTCTCAAGGATTGTAAGATTAAACTTCTGGACCATTTCGAGAAACGAAAGGAAAGCCTTAATTATTGTTTCAGATATGATAATCTGTTAAGTTATGGTGGAGAAGCTGGCTTAAGAGTGAGTAAGGCAACCTTGTCATTCGATCTGAAAGAGTTTATGATGTGTTTTTTATCCCCCTACGTCCCATGGGCATCATTTAGGTTCTTTCTGCACAATTATAAAAAATGATATTGAATAGTTATTTTAGTTCATTTCTTCAAACATTTCATTTTAGACTAAAATAAAACGTTATGTGAACAAAAGTTAGTCAATTAACGGTAAATTATTTAAAAAGATGTGATAAACATATATGGTAGTTCATAGTGATATATAAGTGTCATATATATAAATGTGTCGACTTAACAAAGTAGTGCATTTGTCAAAAAAATAATTTTCTATAAAATTATTTTTTGCTGGCGTGTCATTGTGTTGAATCATTTCAAGTTGTTTATGTTAATTGACTAATAGTTTTAGTCTAAAAAATATTTTAACTCAAAATAAAATATTAAAGGTTAAAACGTTTTAACAAAAAGAATAAATGCTAAATTAACACACAAAAATAGCATGGAAAGGATCCGAACTTGTGAAATGAGAAAGGGGAGAGAATGTGATCTTGTACTAATCAATAAAAATCTTCCTGAGAAGTTAAGAGTATAATATCTATTTAAAAATGATTAAAAAAATTGTAACATCTCAAATTTTTAATTAAAGAATAAACTATAAAGTTTGCAAAAATTTTGTGGCCAAAATATTAATATGAGAAGTTTTGGATTTTTCTGATAAAGAAAAGGGGATTAGTACAAAAAACAAGTCAAATTATAATAAAAAACAACTTAAATTTATAGATAAATGGTTAAAGGTAGAGAAAGGGGCTACCTACCGGACATCAATGTTATGAATACGCAATTAAACTTCCCAACGATCTAACCCGCGACGCAGCGAGCTGAATTAAATGTCATACACAGTTTTCCGGGGATTTCTTTAATGTATTGTTGGTCACATTAATACAATAATAATGTCATCGCTTTCGGTCCATCCCGATTTAATATTATGATTTTTTATTAAAAAACAGATTTTGAAATGATATAATTTGAAATTTAATAAGTGATCTTAGTAAAAGAAATATTTATGTTCATCTTAGAAAATTTATATTCAAATCGTTTTATATGCAGAGTGTGTCTGCATTGTCAAAGGATTAATATCATTAAACAATTGATATAATTTGATTTTACATTAAATTTTTGAAAAATTCATCCGTTTATTTTCGACATATTTATTAAAATACTCAGGGGCAAATGGTGAATAAAGCCAAAGGAGGCCTTGGCCGCTTCAAAGTTTTTAAAAAATATTGTACTCTTAAAATATTTTTAAAATTTTAATTAGACCCCTTAAAATTTATAAAAATTCTCATAGAGTTATAAAATTTCTAAATACTTTTAACTATCCCATTAAAATTGTTAAAATTTTTCATTAAACTTTCTCTAAGAAAACTAAAAATTTGAATTAGACCCTCCATTTAAAAAATAAAATTCTCAATAAGTCCTCAAAGTTTCTGAAATTTTGATTAAACCTTTAAAAATTTTAAAAATTTAATTAAGCTCGCTCAAGCTCTACGGTCAAGATCCGCCATTGATTTCTGCTGCATAATCTTTTAAATATAATCTCTTAATTTTATAGCATTAATTCTTTATGTTCCCTTTAAAGATGAAATGCAACTTTAAACAAAAGACAAAACTATCTCAATTTCAATTCGCCTCTACCATTTTGTAAGATTTTATAACATAATCGATTTAGTATTTTGTAAAATTTTGGATGTCTCAAGAAAGAATCGAAAAAATTAAATCAAGATCTAGATTCAAGTAAGAGGTTTAAATATCAAATAAATTTCGAAACAAAACAAAGTCAAATGAATACATATATAAAATTATAAATCAAATCAAGTATCATAATAAAAACCCGTCACGCCCGACCCCGTCCGGCAATGTTACATCACTATTCACTAGCATCCTCAATAAATTTTGGGTGAAAGATTAGTTGAGACATGTTTTCATTTAGACAAGAACATAGTGTGATGATAATGAAGAAATCAGAAAACATGAGCTGCGGCAACAAAAGCCAAGAACAAGACAGCTCGGGAAACAATGAGATTGAGAAAACCAAAATATGTCCTATGAGAACCTTTGTTGAAACACAAGATCCTTCTTCCAAGGTTTACTTTGCTTCTCCAAAATATATTTCCTCCGAGAATTCAATAAGTGTAATTTAGAGTTAATTTTTTTGCAGGAAGTAGAGGATTTGACACTGAGAAGATTTCTACGAGCTCGTGATTTGGATCTGGAGAAAGCATCGGGCATGTTGTTAAAGTATCTGAAATGGAGACGAAGCTTTGTCCCCAACGGTTTCATCTCCACATCGGAACTGAAAAATGAAATCCAACAGAAGAAGATGTTCCTGCAAGGTTCCGACAAGAAAGGACGACCACTTGGTGTTCTTCTTGCCGGAAGACATTTCCAACATAAAGGCGGCGTCGACGAATTCAAGCGTACCTTCATTTCTTCTCTACTTGCTTTTCTTTGTTTACTCTTATTTTTAGAATTTACTTTTTCTCAATTCACAGGTTTTATCGTCTACATTTTCGACAAAATATTTGCAAGGTATTGTTTTATTATTATTATTATTTTGTCCATAGAGTTTATCCCATCATGACGAGTAGGATTAAAAGAGCGATACATATCATTTTAAGGTGAAATAATATAAAATTTATGATTTAAAGTTTAGGGTTAGAATTTAGGGTTTTAGGTATGAGAATTTAGAATTTAGAATTTAAATTTTAAAGAAAGGTTTGTGCAATATTTTTTACACAACTTGTGTATCAAAATATAACCTATATAAGTTGTGTAAAAAATATACAACCCTTCATAATTAAACTAAAACATCTCAAACCTAAATTCCTAACCCTAACATTATAAATCATAAACCTTAAACCCTAAACTCTAAATTTTAATCATAAATTCTAAATTATAAACCCTATAACCTAAACTACTAAACCCTAAACCCCAACCTAAATTCTTAAATCTTAAGATTAAAAGACTTATATAACCTAAAGTTTACAAAAACTTGTGTATCAAAGTATTTTTCATATATATGATGTAGAACCTCTTAGGTTTTACATATTTTTGAATAGTTAGATGAGAGTAAATAAATTATTGAGATTAACATACATGTTTGAGGAGATTTTTAAGAAAATAAAAAGATTAACAATTGGGTAAATGAATTCACTTACGCAACGTAAAAATTAAATATTTTATACTAATTTTAGACAATTGAATGAATATAACTTATAGAGATGATCGCTTCTTCTTTTCTCTTAAAAATCTCCTCATTTATTTTTATAATCTCAGTATCCAATTTACCCTCGGCCTAAAACCAATGTAAAAAGTTTATGACAATCAGGATGCCTTTGGGAGAGGAGAAATTCATTGTGATAGGCGATGACGTGCTGTTGGTGTCGGGCAGAAGTAGAAGATTTGGATCACATTTTGTTTCGTTGTTCGATTGCGTGGGCTGTGTGGCAACAGTTTTTTAGTTGGTGGAGGGTGGAATTTGTGCAGCCGTGTGACTTGGGGGCTTTGTTTGAGCAGTGCTTTGCTAATATATTCGATGGGTGCTTCCGCGATTGGTGGTTATCGTCCTGCGCGGCTGTGGCATGGTCCTTATGGTTGGCACGAAATGCATGCCTATTTAATGGTAAAAGAATGGATTTGGGATCGATTGTGTTCTTGGTGAAGTTACGATCGCTGTTTTGGGTGCGACTAGACCTTCCGCCGGGGGCAATTATGGAGTCGACATGGTGGGATAGCCCGTGGTCTTGTGAAATCCGAGCACGAGTAGAAAAATGTCGAGACCATGTGAGGTGGGAATTGCCGATGGAGGGGACGGTAAAATTTAATGTGGATGGTGCTGCAAGGGGAAAGCCGGGTAAGGCCGGTTGTGGTGGTGTTTTGCGGAATGCAGCGGGACAAGTGTTGGCTTTATTTTCCGGGCCGATAGGTATAGTGGACTCGAATGAGGCGGAGGTGCAAGCAATCTGTTTCGCGTTGGAATTGTTGCTTAGTTCGGAGAGGGTGTTTCCTCCATTAGTGGTAGAATCGGATTCGATGACGGAAATTGCGTGGGTGCTGCACCATGACGCAAGACCGTGGAAGTATGGAGTGTGGTAGCGACGTATTGATGAGGCGTGTGCTGCTCTTGGAGATGTGTGCTTTTACCATGTATATCGTGAAGCTAATAAGTTTGCGGATGCGTTGGCAAAAAGTGGTGTCGATCGTACGAGCTGGTTTCAACGGGTGGGTTAATTGTACTTGGGGGTTAGTTTTCTTTTTTCGTGTTGGTGCCTTGTTTTTGACATTACCCAAGTACTCTTTTCCTCTATAGGTTTAGAGAGGTTTTTAATGAGGCTTGGGGAATGTTGGCTATGTATGAACTCTTACCCAATAAATCATACATGTTGCCGAGCAAAAAAAAAAAAAACCAATGTAAAAAGTTTATGACAATCAGGATGCCTCCGGGAGAGGAGAAATTCATTGTGATAGGAGATCTTGAAGGTTGGGGATATGCAAACTTCGACATCAGGGCATACCTTGCTGCTCTATCTCTAGTCCAGGTTTTATTACAATACAAATACTTTCTGGAAAAGTAGACTCAAAGTAATTTATATACACCACTAATGATTTTATGTCACGTATATTAATAATTTTTTTTATTGATAATACACGTAGCATAAAATTATTAGTGAGATATTTAAAGTACTACATAAAAAGAACATTACTTTTATAGTTTATTAGTGAAAAGTAGCATTGAACATGGCAGGATTACTTCCCTGAAAGACTAGAAAAACTGTTCATAGTGCATGCACCATACATATTCACGGCCGCCTGGAAAATTGTTTACCCTTTCATCGACATGAAAACCAGGAACAAGGTATGTTTCGAGCCTGATCGAACATGCCCCCACTTTTTAGTTTTTACTATTGTTTCTTTATAAACATTCGGACCAACTCAAACTAAAGTTGAGAACATATGGTATACATAAAATGTTTAAGAAATTTACTTACATAAAATGTTTGAGGTGGAAATTACAGATAGTATTCGTTGAGAACAAGAAGCTGAAATCAACGTTGCTGGAAGAAATAGAGGAGAGCCAGCTCCCAGAAACATATGGTGGACAACTGCCATTGATTCCCATTCAAGACACCTAAACATATATATCATGCAGATAAAGTTGCTGAAAATCAAGTCTTAAATTCAATAAAGAAATTTATAACTTTGTTAAGAGAATTGAATATCACAATGTATGATTATGATCTATCCTTCCTAACTAATTATGTATCTTTATTTATTTCGCGACACTTTTAAGAAAATTTGAAGTAATTTTGGTTATCCTGTAGTTTTATTTAAACTTCTCTTTATTACATTGACTCTATTTTGGCAGCTATATTCCGGTAAAATCAATATTTTTTTGGGTAAAATTATTCATTTCAGTAATCAATTATTTTAAGGGTAAACTACCTGAAATACCACTCAACTTTAATGTGTGACTCTAATATGCCACTGAACTAAAATTCGATACTATAATACCATTGAACTTCACTGTGTGATTCAAAGTTAGCACTCCACCGTTATTTCCGTTACAGAATTCTGACGTGGACTCTAACTCCCATTACAGGGATGACGTGGTATAAGACTTAAAGAAAGAATAAAAGAAATACAACTTATACCGGTATAAGACTATAGCATCCCCTTTCACTAAAAACTCCATCACATCAGGACCAAACCTTCCATCCACCTCAGCTTGCATATATTTCCCTGATTTGTTTCAGTCCCATATCATTAAATCTCAAACATCAAAAGGCCTAAACCCCAATTTGCAACATCATATATTTCCCTGATTTGTTATAAGTCACTTTACACGTGTTTGTCTTCATGGTATAAGTCACTTTCATGGCCATGGACCTGTAAGTAACAGCATCCCCTTTCACTAAAAACTCCATCACATCAGGACCAAACCTTCCATCCACCTCAGCTTGCATATATTTCCCTGATTTGTTTCAGTCCCATATCATTAAATCTCAAACATCAAAAGGCCTAAACCCCAATTTGCAACATCATATATATTCGAAACCGTATCCGAAAACGAGAGCAATTCGAGAAATATGAAAACACAGAACAATGCAGCTGGTTTAGTCTTTACATACCATTTGGGGTATCTTCAACAAGCACAATCTTGGAATTCTTCTGAGTTTTGAGAATTGCTTCTTGTAGTTCCTGCAATGAAACAAGCTCTCAAAAAAACCAAACCTGAACTGCAAATTGCTCAAAGAACAAATTTGTCAAACCTGAACTGCATTCTCTTTAGAACTCTCAGGAACAATCCATGGGAAAGCAAAAGATGATGACTTTGCATTTGTTGAAATACAACCCGGATTTGTTGATGGGCAAGGCCTAATTTTCCTGTCACAACACTCATCACCATCAAGAAAAACAACTAAACACTAACCATACATACATACATACATACATACATACATACATACATACATACATACATACATACATACATACATACATACATACATACATACATACATACATACATACATACATACATACATACATACATACATACATACATACATACATACATACATACATACATACATACATACATACATACATACATACATACATACATACATACATACATACATACATACATACATACATACATACATACATACATACATACATACATACATACATACATACATACATACATACATACATACATACATACATACATACATACATACATACATACATACATACATACATACATACATACATACATACATACATACATACATACATACATACATACATACATACATACATACATACATACATACATACATACATACATACATACATACATACATACATACATACATACATACATACATACATACATACATACATACATACATACATACATACATACATACATACATACATACATACATACATACATACATACATACATACATACATACATACATACATACATACATACATACATACATACATACATACATACATACATACATACATACATACATACATACATACATACATACATACATACATACATACATACATACATACATACATACATACATACATACATACATACATACATACATACATACATACATACATACATACATACATACATACATACATACATACATACATACATACATACATACATACATACATACATACATACATACATACATACATACATACATACATACATACATACATACATACATACATACATACATACATACATACATACATACATACATACATACATACATACATACATACATACATACATACATACATACATACATACATACATACATACATACATACATACATACATACATACATACATACATACATACATACATACATACATACATACATACATACATACATACATACATACATACATACATACATACATACATACATACATACATACATACATACATACATACATACATACATACATACATACATACATACATACATACATACATACATACATACATACATACATACATACATACATACATACATACATACATACATACATACATACATACATACATACATACATACATACATACATACATACATACATACATACATACATACATACATACATACATACATACATACATACATACATACATACATACATACATACATACATACATACATACATACATACATACATACATACATACATACATACATACATACATACATACATACATACATACATACATACATACATACATACATACATACATACATACATACATACATACATACATACATACATACATACATACATACATACATACATACATACATACATACATACATACATACATACATACATACATACATACATACATACATACATACATACATACATACATACATACATACATACATACATACATACATACATACATACATACATACATACATACATACATACATACATACATACATACATACATACATACATACATACATACATACATACATACATACATACATACATACATACATACATACATACATACATACATACATACATACATACATACATACATACATACATACATACATACATACATACATACATACATACATACATACATACATACATACATACATACATACATACATACATACATACATACATACATACATACATACATACATACATACATACATACATACATACATACATACATACATACATACATACATACATACATACATACATACATACATACATACATACATACATACATACATACATACATACATACATACATACATACATACATACATACATACATACATACATACATACATACATACATACATACATACATACATACATACATACATACATACATACATACATACATACATACATACATACATACATACATACATACATACATACATACATACATACATACATACATACATACATACATACATACATACATACATACATACATACATACATACATACATACATACATACATACATACATACATACATACATACATACATACATACATACATACATACATACATACATACATACATACATACATACATACATACATACATACATACATACATACATACATACATACATACATACATACATACATACATACATACATACATACATACATACATACATACATACATACATACATACATACATACATACATACATACATACATACATACATACATACATACATACATACATACATACATACATACATACATACATACATACATACATACATACATACATACATACATACATACATACATACATACATACATACATACATACATACATACATACATACATACATACATACATACATACATACATACATACATACATACATACATACATACATACATACATACATACATACATACATACATACATACATACATACATACATACATACATACATACATACATACATACATACATACATACATACATACATACATACATACATACATACATACATACATACATACATACATACATACATACATACATACATACATACATACATACATACATACATACATACATACATACATACATACATACATACATACATACATACATACATACATACATACATACATACATACATACATACATACATACATACATACATACATACATACATACATACATACATACATACATACATACATACATACATACATACATACATACATACATACATACATACATACATACATACATACATACATACATACATACATACATACATACATACATACATACATACATACATACATACATACATACATACATACATACATACATACATACATACATACATACATACATACATACATACATACATACATACATACATACATACATACATACATACATACATACATACATACATACATACATACATACATACATACATACATACATACATACATACATACATACATACATACATACATACATACATACATACATACATACATACATACATACATACATACATACATACATACATACATACATACATACATACATACATACATACATACATACATACATACATACATACATACATACATACATACATACATACATACATACATACATACATACATACATACATACATACATACATACATACATACATACATACATACATACATACATACATACATACATACATACATACATACATACATACATACATACATACATACATACATACATACATACATACATACATACATACATACATACATACATACATACATACATACATACATACATACATACATACATACATACATACATACATACATACATACATACATACATACATACATACATACATACATACATACATACATACATACATACATACATACATACATACATACATACATACATACATACATACATACATACATACATACATACATACATACATACATACATACATACATACATACATACATACATACATACATACATACATACATACATACATACATACATACATACATACATACATACATACATACATACATACATACATACATACATACATACATACATACATACATACATACATACATACATACATACATACATACATACATACATACATACATACATACATACATACATACATACATACATACATACATACATACATACATACATACATACATACATACATACATACATACATACATACATACATACATACATACATACATACATACATACATACATACATACATACATACATACATACATACATACATACATACATACATACATACATACATACATACATACATACATACATACATACATACATACATACATACATACATACATACATACATACATACATACATACATACATACATACATACATACATACATACATACATACATACATACATACATACATACATACATACATACATACATACATACATACATACATACATACATACATACATACATACATACATACATACATACATACATACATACATACATACATACATACATACATACATACATACATACATACATACATACATACATACATACATACATACATACATACATACATACATACATACATACATACATACATACATACATACATACATACATACATACATACATACATACATACATACATACATACATACATACATACATACATACATACATACATACATACATACATACATACATACATACATACATACATACATACATACATACATACATACATACATACATACATACATACATACATACATACATACATACATACATACATACATACATACATACATACATACATACATACATACATACATACATACATACATACATACATTGGCTTAATTGAAACAAAAGTAAAGAGATACAAAAAGGTATGGTTTTTAAGACAGACCCATCTTCAAGTCCAAGCTGCAAGAACTTGGATTCAGTAAAAGGGGTGGTGGTGGGAAGGGCTTGTAGGGGTGTGCAAAACCGGGTTCGGTTAACCATTAGCAAATTATTTCGGTTAACCGATAAGTTCGGGTCACTAAATTCTCGACCCTAAACCGTATCCATTCAACTGGTTAACCGTTTAGTCGGTTAACCGAAAAATTCGGTTCGGTTCGGTTCGGGTAACGGTTTTTTATTTTGTTTATTAAAAATATAAATTTTAATTATATGTTAGAAAAAAGTACATACTTTTTAAAATCGACACATGATATTATTATCTTTTCTAATACTAGCAAGTTAAACACTTAAACTTGATAAAATAAAATTATGGTTTTACTTTTGGGGAATGAGAAAATAAAATAAAATTTAATTTTTTTAATATAAAATAATAAAATAACATATAATAATATAATATATATTATATAATCGGTCGGTTCGGTTACCCGGTTTATCCCAAAACTATAAACCGTAACCGAACCGATTTCTTTTTAAAAAATAAAAACCCGAACCGAAACCGAATTTTTCGGTTCGATTAACCAATTTTTCGGTTCGGTTTTTTCGGGTTTCGGAATCGGTTTCGGTTTTTCGGTTTTTTTGCACACCCCTAGGGGCTTGAGGGGAAGATAGAGAGTTGAGAGAAGGGATGGCTAATGAAGGAAGTGGGGAGTTTAAGGTTAGTGTGAGGGCTAAAGAGACAAGGTTTGGGAAGAGAAATGGTTTAGGGTTATAGTCTTATACCGGTATAAGTTGTATTTCTTTTATTCTTTCTTTAAGTCTTATACCACGTCATCCCTGTAATGGGAGTTAGAGTCCACGTCAGAATTCTGTAACGGAAGTAACGGTGGAGTGCTAACTTTGAATCACACAGTGAAGTTCAATGGTATTATAGTATCGAATTTTAGTTCAGTGGCATATTAGAGTCACACATTAAAGTTGAGTGGTATTCCAGGTAGTTTACCCTTATTTTAATGTTACCATTAAATTTTTAATTTTGTTTTAATTTAACTATCGATCCATTAAACACCGTTAAATCACTAATGGTGTACTGACTGGACTAATAACCTTTTTTTAACTTTCTCCACGCCATATTAAACCAAAATTAGTAACATTGAAGCAAAACTAAAACGTTTGATGGTAACATTGAAGCAATTAAAAGTTTAGTTATCAAAATAAATAATTTCCTAAAGTTTAGTGATCATTTATGAACTTTACTCATTTTTATTTCACCTTTGTAACGTAAAATTCTTTTTAAAAAATAGATTAATTATACGTTCACTCTTTTACTTTTTAAATATTTATGTTTGTACTTCAACCTCCAATACTAAATCTGTCCCTGTGAGAGTGATTGAGGTTATTGTCCGGGCTAAGCTCTGTACAAGTAGGATATGATTCGAACTGTGTAGATATTTTCTTCTTTGAACAAACTGTGTATGTAACCCCCTCGACCCGGTCCGGACGCTTGACCGATCCGAGTGGGCTACACGGGGATAACCGAGGCGAAACCCATTAAGGCTCCACTTCGGTTACCGACCCAAAGAAAAACTTTTCATTTATTATCTTGTCTAGATGCGTTAATTTAACCTATGTGTGAAGCGACATCGAAAACAAGGCTCACGAGAAGCCTAACAGCAAACAGGGCCTAAGCCCAAACCTTGAGACCCTTTAGAGATGTCAAAAACCCATTTTCAGGCCTGTGTTTCGAAACAGACATCACCCGTTTCGAAACACGGGCTCCAGTTTAAAAAGCCAGACACTTGTACCGAAACACATCCACCCCATTTCGGAACAGGGTCCCATTTCGCCTAGGCGTTTCGATACCCGTTTCGAAACAAGCAATTCCAGTAGCCAAAGTGTTTCGATACTCGTATCGGAACAGGGGCTCACAGTAGCCAAACCGTACTGAAACGCGTTCCGTACGGGGGCCCTGGAACCACACCCGTTCCGAAATAGCACAACCCGTTTCGAAACACCTGCAGTCTGTGAATTCCTAAAAATCGATTTTAGACATCTCTAAATGATCCCAAACGCCCTTAACGACCCCAAGGAGCATACACAACATACAATCACACTCTAGAGGCATGCACCCAATTGCAAACATACTCAAACACATAAGGATTCAAGATAGGGGCATCCATTTAAAAGATCATATATGGAATTCAAGATTCATGCTTCACAAGAGTATACACTTAGACATTTAAGGTAGGTAATTTAAAACATGGTTTACAAGCAATCCAAGGCAACCAAAGTCAACCAACAACATGATAAAGAAGAGTCTAACATGCTCTTAAACAAAACCAACATCAACATACTTCAAAAGCTCAAAGCAACCAATACATGTCCCATTGCTTGACTATCACATCCTTAAACTAAAATACCCATACTTGATAGCTAAGAACCCACGAACTACGGATCTGCATTGTCGAACAAAAGAGAGCGTAAGCATAAAGCTTAGTGAGGGTAAGCTCATTTAAAACAAACCTTGACAATGCAGGGTCCAAACATGAGCACAACCAAGGTAAATGCATGTTCTTACCTTCGATCCACATGAGCCAAAATGTCAATGATGCATGAACATAAACTCATAATATGCCATGCTCAACAAGCCATAACCACATCATATGTAAGTACATATATCAATCCATATAGGAATCACATTTCATATCATATTGATACACATATCAACTCATATTGGCACCTAGCTATGACTCGAATACACGGATAACACGTTGGAACTCACATCTAACACAACCATTAGCTTATGGTGGGATTACACTCATCACCGTTCACGCGGAGGGGATTCCACTCATCCTCATGCCCTGTCAATGGGATTACACTCATCACCGACTATCATAAATATAAGAAGGTTTTCCGGGCGAACCCGTACTCCATCTTAATGACTACCATCACCAAGACCACGCGCGCATTTGAATCACGTGTGTACACTAAACATCCTAATGATCGATCATTTGTACCCAAGCATACTAGTGCCAATACTAAACACAATCCACAACCTCATTTCGTATCACTTCCGTGCTTAGTACGTACTCACCATGATTAACGTCATGCACAATCCACATGCATATAACCATGCATCAATCCAAGCCTCAATACACATGTATAACATCATATACATAGTCAACACAATCACAATTAAACATGAGGCATAAACACATTCAAAGATCAACCATAGTCTCTAACTATAGCTTGGGATTAGGCTACCACTCTAATCCCAACTCTAGGTGGGTCTACCAAGCCCAACCTAGTCCACATGCTTGAACCAACTACTCAAAACCATTTAAAAGCATTCAACCACTCACCTTCACTTCCAAGCTCAACAACCAAGCAACTAAGACCTTCAAGCTTCCGGATTCACTCCTGATGCTTCACCAACACAAACTCTTGCTTCTAAACAACTCAACACAATCAAAACAACCTCAAATCAATTCATACTTCAATGTAGCAAACCCGGAACACTACTCAAGCATAAAACACATGAATCCAAGCCATGAACAACCCCCAAAAATCAAACTCGAGCAACCCTTAAACCCAATCCAAAACTTATGATTTCCACCCTTTTTACACACCTCAAGGATTCCAAAACAACCCCCAACTATCATACTAACATCAGCCCTCAATTTCCAACATAAAACAACCCCAAAAACAACCTTAAAACTCTTCTAAAAACCTATCAAAACCCAAATCCGGAAATGTTTATAAAACACTCTAAAATTCATATATGTTGGACCTCTTAGGTTGAAAACAACTTATCTAACATTAATAAATCAATAGCTTTGACAAAATCTCATAAAGCTTCAACCTTTGACATTTTCCATGGAAAACCAAATTTCTAAAACATTGATAAAAATGAAATCTAATGGTACCAAAATGAAGAGGATACCAAGGCCAAGTAAAAAATGTCATTACCTCTTGAAAAGCACCAAAGATGAAGTTGAAAAGTGATGGAATAGTAACATAGAGAGAAACTCTCTCCTTTTGTCGTTGAAATGGGAAAAGGAGGAGTGAAGAAGATGACAAAAAGGACTTTTAATAAAAGAGGGGGTTTTAATTTGAAAGTTCCACTAATTACATATTTTCCATTAATGAGATGGCAGTCTCATTAACAATTAAAATCCATGGAATTTGATTTCCAAATCAATTTGAGTCCAACATTCACAATGTTTGTTTGAAATCACAAGGTCCAAAATATATATTATTATTATTTTAATTATAAAACCGAGACTCAAAATATTATTTTATTATTATTTTCACCCGACCCCCAAACCCGGGTGTTACAACCTTCCCCCACTTAAGGAATTTCATCCCCGAAATTACCTAACGGAAACAGATACGGAAACTGCTCAAGCATATCAGCTTTCCTCTCCCACGTGGCCTCTTCCACCCCTCTATGTCTCCACAACACCTTGACCAACTCTATGGTCTTGCCACGCAACACCTTGCTATCAGAAGCAAGTATCTCAACTGGTTCTTCATTATAAGACAAATCCGGATTCAACTCTATCTCCTCAACATGCATAAAATGAGAAGGAACTGATCTATATCTCCTAAGCATCGACACATGGAAGACATCATGGATCTTCTCCAACTCAGAAGGCAATCTCAAATGGTAAGCTACTGGTCCAATCCGTTCAACTATCTCATACGGACCAATAAACCTCGGACTCAACTTGCCTTTCCGGCCAAATCTCATTAACTTCTTCCACGGAGGTACTTTCAGAAACACTTTCTCACCCACGGAGAACTCAATCTCTTTTCTCTTCAAATCTACATAAGACTTCTGACGATCGGAAGCTGCTTTCAAACGGTCACAAATCAATTTCACCTTTTCTGTAGTACCCTTGAGCAAATCCGGCATAGGTAACAACATCTGACCCGTTTCAATCCAACATATCGAAGTCCTACATCGTCTACCATACAAAGCTTCATAAGGAGCCATCTGTATACTAGCCTGTAACTGTTGTTGTAAGCAAGCTCAACTAAAGGCAAATGCTTCTCCCAAGAACCCTGGAAGTCAATCACGCAACAACGAAGCATATCCTCTAAAATCTGTATCACTCGCTCTGACTGTCCATCAGAATGCGGATGATAAGAAGTACTGAAATACAAACGGTTACCTAGAGCACTATGCAAACAACCCCAGAACCTCGAGGTGAATCTCGGATCTCTGTCTGAAACTATAGACTTCAGAACTCCATGAAGTCTCACAATCTCGTGAATGTACAAATTCGCCAACTTGTCTAAAGAATCTGTGGTGTTCACTGCTAAGAAGTGAGCACACTCAGTGAATCTATCAACTATCACCCAAACAGAATTCTTCTTCGAAGGAGACAACGGTAACCTAGACACAAAATCCATGGTGATTCTCTCCCATTTCCATTCCGGAATCTTCAAAGGCTGTAACAAACCTGATGAAACCTGATGTTCTGCCTTGACTCTCTGATAAACCATACAACGGCTCACATACTCGGCTACATCCTTCTTCAAACCAACCCAGAAGTAATCATTCTTCAAATCACGGTACATCTTGGTACTACCCGGATGCATAGAAAATGAAATCGAATGTGCTTCGCTCAAAATCAGACGTCTCAACTCAACATCTTCAGGTACTACAACTCTATCTCTAAAGCACAACACATTCTCACCACTGAAACTATACTCGGTCGGTCTACCTTCGGCTATATCCTGAACATGAGGGACTAATGACACATCTTGCAACTGCTTCTCTCTAATCAACTGAATCAAAGAAGGCTTCACTTGCAACTCTGTGATCAAACCACCATCATCGGATACACTCAATCTAGCAAGCATAGCTCTCAACTCAACTAGAACTTTTTTACTCAAAGCATCGGCTACTACATTTGCCTTACCCGGATGGTACTCAATGGTCAAATCATAGTCTTTCAATAGCTCAAGCCATCTTCTCTGTCTCAAGTTCAACTCTCTCAGTGTCATCAAATACTTCAAGCTCTTATGATTGGTGTAGACTATACACTTCTCACCATACAAGTAGTGACACAAAATCTTCAATGCAAACACAACTGCGGCTAACTCTATATCGTGAGTAGGATAGTTCTTCTCGTGCACTTTCAACTGTCTTGAAGCATAAGCAACAACTCTTCTTTCTTGCATCAAGACATAACCTAAAACTATGTAGGAAGCATCAATATAGATCACAAATTCTTTACTTGAAACTGGTTGCACTAACACTGGAGCATTTGTCAAAGTTTCTTTCAATTTCTCAAAAGCCTTCTGTCTTGTATCTGACAACTCAAACTTAACTCCTTTTTGCAACAATTTAGTCAAAGGAGCAGCTACTCTAGAGAAACCATCAACAAATCTCCTATAGTAACCGACTAATCCTAGGAAACTCCTAATTTCAGTCACAGACTTAGGTTGTTTCCACTCAACAATAGCCTCAATCTTCGTCGGATCAACACGGATACCTTCAGCTGAAACAACATGGCCAAGAAACATAACTTCTCGAATCTAGAACTCATATTTACTAAGCTTCGCATACAATTGATTGCTCAACAATCTCTGTAGAACAAGTCTCAAGTGCTCATCATGCTCTCCTTCTGTTTTCGAGTAAACAAGAATATCATCTATGAAAACAACTACAAATCGGTCTAGATAGTCTCTGAAAATTCTGTTCATCATATCCATGAATGTTGCAGGTGCATTTGTGAGCCCAAACAGCATCACAAGGAATTCATAGTGACCATATCTAGTCCTAAAAGTTGTCTTCGGAACATCACACTCTTTTACTTTCAACTGATAGTACCCTGACCTCAAATCTATCTTTGAGAAAACTGAAGCACCTCTCAACTGATCAAACAAATCATCTATACGAGGCAACGGATACTTGTTCTTTACGGTTAACTGATTCAACTGCCTGTAGTCAATACACATACGCATACTGCCATCTTTCTTCTTTACAAACAACACATGAGCACCCCAAGGAGAACTACTAGGCCTAATGAAACCACGGTCTAATAACTCTTGCAGCTGACTCTTCAATTCTTTCAACTCTTTCGGAGCCATACGATACGGAGCTATAGAAACTGAAGTCGACCCTGAAATAGTCTCAATCACAAACTCAACATCTCTGTCAGGAGGCAATCCTGGTAACTCTTCTGGAAACACATCCGAAAAATCACAAATTGTTCTAATTTCCTTCGGTCTAGCCTCACTCATATTAGGATTCATCACATATGCTAAGTAAGCCCCACAACCGGAATCCATCAACCTATGAGCCTCTAAAGCTGACACAACATTAGACAAGAACTTAATGTTCTCGCCAACTACTACTACCTTGTAGTCATCGAAAAGCTTCAAAGAAATTCTCTTCGTCTCAAAGTCTATACTAGCTCGGTGCTCAACTAACCAGTCCATACCCAAAATAATATCAAAACCATAAAACGGGAGCTCCATCATATCAACGAGAAACACATGACCCTGAATCTTCAGCGGACACCTCCTATATATTCTTCTAACTACAACTGTCTCACCAAAGGAGCTAGTCACATGCGTACCTACATCTAAGATCTCAACAGGTATATCTAACTTCTGTGCATGCTCACTCAAAATGTAGGAATGCGTAGAACCCGAATCAACCAAAGAAAACAAAGACATAGACTGTAACTCAAAATTACCTGTTATCACATCAGTGTCGTTCCCGGTCTCTCTCTGAGCATAGACTCTCGGTGGTCCTCCTGCCTCTGGCTGTACTGCCACAACATAAGCAAGGTTCCTCTGAGCATCTACCCTAGGTGCATCAGCCCTAGGCTGGAAGTAGCCACGACCGCGCCCACGGCCTCTTTGATAATCTATCGCTCTCGCAGGAGCCTGTGCTATGTTAGGTGCCTGTGCCGCCTGATGCGGACACTCCCTCCTAAAGTGGTCCCTCGAACCATAGTTCCAACAAGCATGGAAGTTACCCCAACACTCACCAGAATGCTGTCTCCCACAACGTGTACACTCAGGAAAACGCCCTCCTCCTCTATGGCCCTGGTGGCCACCACCACGTCTATGGTCAAACTACTGTCCGCCACCTCTATACCTCTTGGCATCTCCAAGGTCAAAGTTGTTATGTCTCTTACCAGAACTAGATCCTCCTGAACGCTTGGTCAGCCCCAAGCTGTGCTCAATGTTCTTGGCCCTAGCAACCAAGACATCAAATCTGAATAATCTGAAGCTAAGGTATACCTCTTAACTTCCTCATGAAGCCCATATCTGAAACGATTACAGCGGTCCCTTTCAGTAGGAACCAACTCTGGAGCGTACTAACTCAAATAGACAAAACGGATCTCGTAGTCAGTCACAGAAGTATCTCCCTGAACAAGAGCCATAAACTCTCGCTTCTTCTCATCAAGATATCTCGACCCAGGTATCTCTTCTGGAAAGTAGACTCAAAGAAATCCCAACCAATCTCAGCCTCCGGAACCCCAGTAGTAATGGTGACCCACCAAGTGTAGGCATCACCCTGTAGCAAAGAAATCACACAGCCCAATTTGCGAGCACTCACACAACCCATCTGAGCTAAGATGCAGACAGTCTTCTCCAACCACAACTCGGATCTCTCCGGTGTAGACCCTCTGAGCTCTTCTGCCCCTAGGCTACGGAGCCTCTCCAACGGTAAACTAGTATCATCACCTCTAGGCTGAGCTGCAATCTGAGCTCCGGCAACTGCAGCCTGAAATGCTCCCGCTATAGCTTGCACAAGCGGAGCCATATCTATTCCGGCAGGACCTTGGCCACCTTGGCCAACCTGAGGTCCCTCCTCCTCAGCTCCATCCTCGCCTCCCATTCCAGGCTGAGGAGGTGGTGGTGGTGGAGGTGGTGGAGGAGCTCCAACTCCAGCAACAGGCTCTCCTACATGAGCCTCAACTCCAACCACCGGCTCATCAACAGGAGCCGCAACCCGAGGTTCCTGACGAACCACCCTCGATCTACCCTTAGGCCTCGACATCGCGCTCACAAACAACAACTACAACAACAACAAAGCACAAAAGATAGGGTTAGCAAGGTAAGGGTTCCAAGTGGCTCAAGTATGTTCCCTCACTTTAAAAATCATTTTTCCGATGTAATAGTAGCAATGAGACTCTACACAACATGCTTCAAACAGAACAACACATATACATGCTCAAACAAGCATTCAACATGGCATACTTGATAAACAAGCAAACATGCTTACATGGCAAGCAAACATCGTGTAATTAAATACAAGAACTCAACTTACCTCACTTACCTGCCCAAGGTCTCAGAAACCTTAGGCTTTGATACCAACAAGTGTAACCCCCTCGACCCGGTCCGGACGCTTGACCGATCCGAGTGGGCTACACGGGGATAACCGAGGCGAAACCCGTTGAGGCTCCGCTTCGGTTATCGACCCAAGGAAAAACTTTTCATTTATTATCTTGTCTAGATGCGTTAATTTAACCTATGTGTGAAGCGACAGCGGAAACAAGGCTCACGAGAAGCCTAATAGCAAATAGGGCCTAAGCCCAAACCTTGAGACCCTTTAGAGATGTCAAAAACCCATTTCCAGGCCTGTGTTTCGAAACTGACATCGTTCGTTTCGAAACACGAGCTCTAGTTTAAAAAGCCAGACACTCGTACCGAAACACATCCACCCCGTTTCGGAGTAGGGTCCCATTTCGCCTAAGCGTTCCGATACCCGTTTCGGAACAAGCAATTCCAGTAGCCAAAGTGTTTCGATACTCGTATCGGAACAAGGGCTCACTGTAGCCAAACCGTACCGAAACGCGTTCCGATACGGGGCCCTAGAACCACACCCGTTCTGAAACAGCACAACCCGTTTCGAAACACCTACAGTATGTGAATTCCCAAAAATCGATTTAGACATCTCTAAATGATCCCAAACGCCCTTAACGACCCCAAGGAGCATACACAACATACAATCACACTCTAGAGGCATGCACCCTATTGCAAACATACTCAAACACATAAGAATTCAAGATAGGGGCATCCATTTAAAAGATCATACATAGCATTCAAGATTCATGCTTCACAAAGAGTATAACTTAGACATTTAAGGTAGGTAATTTAAAACATGATTTACAAGCAATCCAAGGCAACCAAAGCCAACCAACAACATGTTAAAGAAGAGTCTAACATGCTCTTAAACAAAACCAACATCAACATACTTCAAAAGCTCAAAGCAACCAATACGTGTCCCATTGCTTGACTATCACATCCTTAAACTAAAATACCCATACTTGATAGCTAAGATAGCACCACAAAGCACACTCGGAGGCCACCTTCTTGCACTAGCAACCCACGAACTACGGATCTGCATTGTCGAATAAAAAAGAGCGTAAGCATAAAGCTTAGTGAGGGTAAGCTCATTTAAAACAAACCTCGACAATGCAGGGTTCAAGCACGAGCACAACCAAGGTAAATGCATGTTCTTACCTTCGATCCACATGAGCCAAAATGTCAATGATGCATGAACATAAACTCATAATATGTCATGCTCAACAAGCCATAACCACATCATATGTAAGTACATATATCAATCCATATAAGAATCACATTTCATATCATATTGATACACATATCAACTCATATTGGCACCTAGCTATGACTCGAATACACAGATAACACGTTGGAACTCACATCCAACACAACCATCACCTTACGGTGGGATTACACTCATCACCGTTCACGCGGAGGTGATTCCACTCATCCTCATACCCCGTCGATGGGATTACACTCATCACTGACTATCATAAATATAAGAAGGTTTTCCGGGCGAACCCGTACTCCATCTTGATGACTACCATCACCAAGACCACGCGCGCATTTGAATCACGTGTGCACACTAAACATCCTAATGATCGATCATTTGTACCCAAGCATACTAGTGCCAATATTAAACACAATCCACAACCTCATTTCGTATCACTTCCGTGCTTAGCACGTACTCACCATGATTAACATCATGCACAATCCACATGCATATAACCATGCATCAATCCAAGCCTCAATACACATGTATAACATCATATACATAGTCAACACAATCACAATTAAACATGAGGCATAAACACATTCATAGATCAACTATAGTCTCTAACTATAGCTTGGGATTAGGCTACCACTCTAATCCCAACTCTAGGTGGGTCTACCAAGCCCAACCTAGTCCACATGCTTGAACCAACTACTCAAAACCATTTAAAAGCATTTAACCACTCACCTTCACTTCCAAGCTCAACAACCAAGCAACCAAGACCTTCAAGCTTCCGGATTCACTCTCGATGCTTCACCAACACAAACTCTCGCTTCTAAACAACTCAACACAATCAAAATAACCTCAAATCAATTCATACATCAATGTAACAAACCCGGAACACTACTCAAGCATAAAACACATGAATTCAAGCCATGAACAACCCCCAAAACATCAAACTCGAGCAGCCCTTAAACCCAATCCAAAACTTATAATTTCCACCCTTTTTACACACCTCAAGGATTCTAAAACAACCCCAACTATCATACTAACATCAGCCCTCAATTTCCAACATAAAACAACCCAAAAAACAACCTTAAAACCCTTCTAAAAACCCATCAAAACCCAAATCCGGAAATCTTTATAAAACACTCTAAAATTCATATATGCTGGACCTCTTAGGTTGAAAACAACTTATCTAACATTAATAAATCAGTAGCTTTGACAAAATCTCATAAAGCTTCAACCTTTGGCATTTTTCCATGGAAAACCAAATTTCTAAAACATTGATAAAAATGAAATCTAATGGTACCAAAATGAAGAGGAGACCAAGGCCAAGTCAAAAATGTCATTACCTCTTGAAAAACACCAAAGATGAAGTTGAAAAGTGATGGAATAGTAACATAGAGAGAAACTCTCTCTTCTTGTCGTTGAAATGGGAAAAGTAGTGATGAAGATGACAAAAGGGACTTTTAATAAAAGAGTGGGTTTTAATTTGAAAGTTCCACTAATTATAGATTTGCCATTAATGAGATGACAATCTCATTAACAATTAAAATCCATGGAATTTAATTTCCAAATCAATTTGAGTCCAACATTCACAATGTTTGTTTGAAATCACAAGGTCCAAATATACATATATATATATATATATATTATTTTAATTATAAAACCGAAATTCAAAATATTATTTTATTATTATTTTCACCTGACCCCTAAATCCGGGTGTTATAGTGTAGATATTTTTGTGTGTTTTTATTTTGACTTTATGTGCTTTCCTGATTATGGAAAATGGAGTTTAGAATCCTAATATTATTTTCCGAGTAAAAAGAAAAAGGAGAAGAACGACTGTTGATCGGCGGCACCTAAAGTGAGAGTGAAGAGCCACCGGACGACGACGACTTTGGTGATATAAGCGACGGCCACCATCTTTGGGGAAGAAGAGTTTTGAAGTTTAGTTTTTAAGGGTAAATGAAGTTTTAAAAATAAGGAGAAAAGGAATCAACTTTATTGCTTTTGATGAAAGGAATCGAAGGAAAGGGTAGTGTCGGTGTTGGGGGTGGTGGTGGGAGGAGAGTGAGCGGGAAAGGGTAGTTTTGGAAAAAAAATAAAACCAAATTAACAAATCATTCAATACTTTATGATCATTCATTGTGCAATTTTCCTTGAGCATAAGAACGCGTAAACAGATATGATATTCTTGCAATAAAATTATTTTAATATTAAAAAGAACAACTCAAGACATTAGACATAAAGAAAAAGATGATTGTAATTTGCAAGAGGAGCAGTTCACATACTTGTTGGGTATGTTCTTAATCATAAGTGTTGTTCTGCTGTCTTCCCCATGTATGATTCGGTCAATATCAAGTTCAAATTGTTTCTTATCACCATTGCTAGAATTTGATTCATTTCTACGGTACGAAAGGCTCCTAACACAATCATTAGGAGAATCAACCGATGCTGGCATTGAAATTACAGGGTTCCTGCCAGGGAATAGGTGGCCCATCTGCTGAGAAGAGTGTACCCCACCATGAGAAAAGGTTTAATTACCCAAAAACTCCCTAAATATTCTAAGATTTTGACTCTCTTTGAAAATTGCCCATTTTCCCAAACTTTGAATTTTTACATTTTGGTCACTAACCAAAATGTACCACTTCCATACCTTATTTTCCAAAATTGATTTGACCAAACCCTTAAACATGTTTTTAAAGGATTTTAGAAATTTTTACCATATTTTTATCCTAACCCGAACCTTGATTTCCCTAAACTACCCAAAATATATTCGAACCGTTTCCGACCGGTCCGTTCCATTTTACCAAACTTCTAGGCCAAAAATCAAGGTGTTACAACTCTCTCCCTCTTAAGAAATTTTATCCTCGAAATTTTACCTGGAGGAAAAAGGTGAGGAATATAACACCCCTCACCCGGATTAGGGGCAAGGAGCGTTATGTTAACATGTGACGGAATCGTATTAGGCAGCGGAAGTGGGTTAATAATTTTTCGTGTGATATTTTTTTTTTCGAATACATCTATTTTAATTTCTTTTCACATTCGATTATCCCATGGACATACTTCATCATCACACATATATATATATATATATATATATATATCATATCCGATAATAACATCCATAGTGTTTTAGTTTCCCTTAATTACATATCAAAATGTAGGGAGATTTCTTATGAATTTATACAATACTAAAGAAATAGTTCATGAACATAACCATCAGGCCAAATTGAACTAACATGCTGAACGCTCATATAAGAAAGAGATTTTACGCACTTTTAATCATGGGGATGGCAAGGAGGTATGACGGCAGAAGGAGGCATGGTGACGATCGGAGTCTAGGTGGTAGCAGAAGGAGCCAAGGAGGCGTTCGGAGCCAAGGAGATGATAGAAGTTTTGGAACTGATCGGACCCATAACGTTGGAGACAGAAGGCAAGGGGGGAGTTGGAGGCAGAGAGACACAAGGAGTCAAGACGGTCAAAGGAGTCACATCAACTCGAAAAGACAAGGTTTTTCCATTTTTGTTGATAATGTTAGCAAAAACATTCATCCACTGAAGCTGAAGGAAGCATTCCTGCCGTTTGGGAAGGTGCTTGATGCTTACATAGCATACAATAATAGGCGAAGGTTCAGGTTTGCCACTACCTTTGCGTTCATTCGCTTCGGTTCGTTACATGAAGCGAAACGAGCAGCTGATAATGGTAACGGGATCCGGTTGGATGGTCACTCTATGAGGGTGTTCATTGCAAGGGAGTCGGGTGGTGGTAGTTTTCCCTCAAACAGCAATCAAACAGAGAGTAGAAGAAAACCAAGTGTGAATGTTTTCAAGGACGAGAGATCTTTCAAAGAAGCCCTCTTAGGTGTTGGTAGGAGGCGCACGACAGCTTCGGAGGAGGTTGGTGCGAAAAACCCGAAGGACATGGCGAATGAGGCAGGAGTGGTGAATATTAAGTTTTTAGAGGGTTTTTGTACTCAAGGCGGAGGTGACTCTGATATGCAGCTGGACGTGGTGATGGTCAAGAAAGAGGAGATGGAATGGAGGAAAAGTTGCTTGGTTGGGGAGATAAAAGACATGTATAATACGGATCTTGTCGAAGAGGCGCTACAGTCGGAGGGGGTGAAGGTAAACATCAGCCCTTGGTTTGGGCTGCTGTCCATTCTGCATTTTAGTTCTGTAGAGGATTTGCAACTAGTCTGGTCTCGGCGATCCGATATGCTGCACCTATGGTTCGATCAGTTAGAACGGCTCGAGGGCTACGATGGTAAACGAAGATTAAGAGCGTGGGTAATTATGCAAGACGTTCCATTGGTGGTTTGGTGTGACAGTTTTTTCAGGGGTATTGCTAGAAGATGGGGCTCGTTCCTGAAGCTGGATAAGGATACGCGGTTACGCCGGCGTTTTGACGAAGCTAGGGTTCTTGTGGCAGTAAATAAGCTATCGCAGATACCGGATAGGGAAGTGATAATTGTCAATGGGGTGGTACATCAGATAAAAATCCGGTATGAAATTCATGACGGAGACCGGAGGTTCATCGACGGGCGGTCACCGTTTGATATTCAGGAAGACGATCTGCAGGACGCTTCGGTTTCCCCACCATGCATGCACGTAGATGTTAATGCGGGATCCTCTCCCGAGATGGGTGGCGGCGTGCACGACGACGTGGAAATAAATGGTCGGGGGCCCCAGGTTTTAGAGCAGGCGTCGTCTGGGTCCCAAGGGGCCCAAGAGAGCGTGGGTTTGTTCGAGGTCCCCATCGTTTCCGCTAATGGGCCGGACATGATAGTTGGTACGAGCCCTATTCCAGTGAGCATGGGTCAGCAGACGGGCGAAGCCAGTCTCTCTATTTCTGGCGAGTCCAAACTGCAAAATGTCATCGTCGAAGCAACTGAGGAATTGAGTGTTATTAACTATAGCCAAATGCTTCATCGTAGACAGTCCCCAAATCTGCGTGTGGAAGCAAATTGCTCTGGTATGGATGCAGGGGACCTGTCTCCGAGAGTTTCGACGGTCAATAGAAGACACGACTACAAGAGGAAGAGGGGAAAACAGTCGCTCGACAATGCTCAGGTGGGAAGGATAATTCAGGCAAGCCATCAAGATCCCTTTCTCATTGAAGCTATTGAGACCGTAAGGGTAGGGAATGCTTTGGGTTTTGAGTTCGATTGTTCAGATCATACGTTAGTTCAAAAGTTGGGTGGTCTAGAAAGGGAGGACTCGAACAAGAACTAATGGGAAGGGCGGTGTCGTGTGTCTCTGAAATTTTTTGATGAATTGCGTTTTCTGCTCTTGGAACGTGAGGGGCCTGGGTAAAGCGGAGAAGTATAGAGCGCTGGGCAAATTAATTGGCCGATCCAAAGCCAATATAGTGTTTATTCAGGAATCAAAGGTCGAAAATCTCAAGCCATGGGTAATGGCAAGGTTACAGAACCTGAATTTGAGGGTTGTTGCCATCGCCCCATCGGCAGGTGCATCGGGGGGATTAGTATCGCTGTGGAACCCAGCAGTTTTTAAAGTTGAAAGCAATATTGTGGGAGCGAGATGGATTATTTTAGTTGGCCAGCTAATGGTTCAGAAGAGAAAGGTTGCTTTAGTGAATGTCTATGCGCCGAACAATTTGAGGGAGAAAAGGAACTTCTTCGAGGAGCTTAGTTCAGAGCTAGATAAACTGTCGATGCCGCTTCTCGTTGGTGGTGATTTTAACTCGGTTCTATCCTGCGATGAGCGTATAGGTGCTGGGGAAAGTGACAGTGTTTTGGAAGTGTTCAGGGAGTTTATTCAGTGTAACAGCCTTATTGACATTCCAATGACCGGGGGGCTGTTCACGTGGTTCAGAGGAGGGGGATCGAAAGCAGCAAGTAGAATCGATCGTTTCCTCTTGTCTTCGGAGTTCCTTTATTTGTTCCCCCGTGTGGTTCAAAGAGCTCTACCCAGGAGTTTATCAGATCATATTCCGATTGTTCTATCAGAGCCTCCTTTTTCTATCCCCCCTCGTCCGTTCAAATGGTTTTCTCACTGGGCCGAGGATAAGAAGTATCGGGAGAAGGTGCAAGAAGTGTGTGTGGCTAACAAAAATCTTAGTATCTACAATCAATTGAGAAAAGTAAAGGATGCAACGAAGGTTTGGGCTGACCAAAACAAAAGGGCTAAGAAGGAGTCAATCGAAGATCTCGAAAGGAAGATTTACTTACTGGAAGAAGAAATGGCAAAAACTCATGATTCAGCTGCTTTGTGGAGCGAAATTAAAGTGCTGCGAAATAGGTTGTGGAGAAATTACAGAACTGAGGAAAGGGAATGGCTACAAAAATCCCGGCTGAAGCATTTTAAGGATGGCGACCGAAACACGAAGTATTTCCATTTGCGTGCTACAATGAGAAGTCAAACAAATCTTATTTCTGAATTGCGTGTTAAAGAGCAGTCTGTACGGGATCCACAGCAAATCAAAGCGGCAATTGTGACACATTTTCAAAACTGGTACAATGAAGATACCACTGCTCCGATTTTAGATTTGAATGTGAATTTCAACCAGCTCTGTCCGGAATCAGTGGCAAGATTAGAGGAACCGTTCTCAGAAAATGAGGTGTGGCAGGCCATCAAGACAGCGGACGGTTCGAGAGCACCCGGCCCCGACGGGTTCAATCTCGATTTTTTCAAAAAGTTCTGGGATCATTTGAAGATAAGCGTTATGTACTTCTTCTCTAATTTCTACAATGGAAGAATAGAAGAAAAAGTCTTCAATCAGTCCTTTATAACGCTAATCCCCAAGAAAAGCAATCCCCTGTTAGTGGACGACTTTCGCCCTATATCGCTGGTTGGAAGCTTATATAAAATCCTAGCAAGGGTGTTAGCTAGAAGATTGGCAGGGTGTATCGAAGAGGTTGTTGGCGACAGGCAGTTCGCGTTTATTAAAGGTAAGCAAATCGCCGATTGCTCGCTAATTGCCAATGAGATCATTGACGAGCAGAGGAGGAAGAGGAGAGAAGCGGTGGTGTTCAAGGCTGATTTTAGGAAGGCTTACGACTCTGTGGACTGGAAATTTCTCGATCTGATCATGCGCAAAATGGGGTTCGGGGTAAAATGGCGAATGTGGATTAATTTATGCCTTTCGACCGCTAACATATCAGTGCTGATAAATGGATCGCCATCGAAACCTTTTAAAATAAGCAAAGGTTTGAGACAAGGTTGTCCATTGTCCCCGTTACTATTCAACCTTGTGGGCGAATCTCTGAGCTCGACGATCCGGAAAGCAGAGGAGTTGGGACTGATCAGCGGGGTTGCCGTGGGCAACGGCAACTTTCGGATTTCGCATATCCAGTATGCGGATGATTTGATTGCTTTTCTTGAAGCGAAAGGTGAGTATATCCGTAATATGAAAAGAATTCTTCGCTTAATTGAAGTCGCAGCAGGGCTGAAACTGAATTTAAAGAAGACTATGGTTTATGGTGTGAATGTGGATGCTGGTAAAGTGTCAGAATGGGTTGAACTCATAAAATGTGGAGTGGAGAGCTTGCCTACGACCTACCTCGGATTGCCGTTGGGGGTATCTCGCAATGCGAAGGAGATGTGGAACCCGATAATGAAAAAAATCAGCGATAGGCTACAGGGGTGGATGGGGAAGAGTCTCTCATTCGGGGGAAAAATCATTCTTATACAGTCCGTTTTATCGAACTTGCCGGTGTATTTTTTATCTTTGTTTGAAATGCCTGCAGGAGTTGCAAAGTCAATTAACAAGAAGATAGCTAGTTTTCTGTGGGGTCGTGCGGATAAACGAAGCATACATTGGCTAAAATGGGACTCGATATGCAGGCCGAAGATGATGGGTGGTCTTGGAGTGGTGGACACTAGATTAAAGAACCGCTCTCTGCTAAATAAATGGTTGTGGCGGTTCGGGACTGAGCGAGACAGCCTTTGGAGAAGAATTATATCGGAGAAGTATGGATCCTCGGATACTCTCCTAATTCCTGAGGTAGAGAAGAGACGGAATTTCTCGTGGATTTGGAAAGCTATTACTACACCTCTATTAGTGCCAGGGGATGTGTATACAATGAATGTGAGATGTGTATTTGGAAATGGGAACGATATTGAGTTCTGGAAGGACAAGTGGACAGAAGTTGATTCGCTCCGCGATAGCTTTCCCAGAGTATATGCAGTGGCTAAAAAGAAATCGGGCAAAGTCTCAGAGTTTGGAAAACTGATCAATAACAGGTGGGCTTGGAATATTGAATTCAGAAGAAGATTCTTTCAGTGGGAAATTGGCATTTGGCAAGAGTTTGTACAGGTGATCAATAGGGCAGTCCTTTCAAAGAATGAGCGTGATACAATTCGATGGAGCGGTTCGAGTGCCGGTCATTACTCCGCAAAAGAATATCGCACTACGTTAATGTCACAAGGAGGGGAGGGGCGAAGCCTGTGGAAGTCGGTGTGGGCGAACCTCGCCCCACCGAAAGTGGAAGCATTCGTTTGGAGGGCCATCCAAGATAGAATCCCTATCAGAACTGAGTTAGCAAAACGCGGCATTATAGACGTGCATCAGACGCGTTGTGGGCTATGCGAGGCAAGCGCGGAAGACACAAGCCACTTGTTTATCCACTGTCGCGTAGCATGGGGCTTATGGTCCAGGTGGTGCAAGCTTTGGCAAGTTCATTTCTGTGTTCCCAGTAATTTATCTAGTTTCTTAACAATGTGGAACCAAACCCCGATCAAAGCTCAGTCCCTCGGCATTTGGAACATGGCTTTTTTCGGAATCATGTGGACCATCTGGCTATATAGGAATGAAAAAATTTTCAGCAGCAAAGTTCTTAGCGACGAGAGACTTTTTGACGTAGCAGTGTTGAGAATTGGGCATTGGTGCAAAGGAAAATGGCCGGATGATGTTTTGTCGATATCGGAATTTCTAAGGCGGCCGTCTTTATGCTCAATTAATACGTCAAATAGCAGAAGGGTGAATCAGTACAAGTGGGTGCCGCCGGTGAAGGGAACTTTGAAATTTAATGTAGATGCTGCTGTACGGAGTGGTGTGGGCGAAGCTGGCCTGGGAGGTATTTTAAGAGACCACGAGGGTAAGGCATTTATTCGCTTCACAAACTTCATCGGTGTATCAGACCCTACCACTGCAGAAATGTTAGCTATTCACAGGGCGGGGCTACTGCTTTCCTCCTCTGCTTTGAGGAACAGTCACAACCTAATCATCGAAACGGATAGTGAACTGGCGGCCAAATGGATTGTAGATCCTGGTTCGGCCCCCATCACATTTTCCAGCGTCGTTCTAAAGTGTAGGGATGTGTGCAGTGGAATTGGTGCAAGGATTGTGTTCGTGCATAGAGAAGGTAATACTGATGCCCATACACTTGCCAGGAGAGGGCTGGGCAGTAAAGAGAATGCCGTATGGATGAGCAGTGAGGCACAGGGAGCCTAACCGTGCTAGCAAAGGGTGTGATGGCTCGGTGCGTTTTATATGTACAATGTGTGCGTGGATGCGATTGTAGAACCGGGATGTTGTAAGCGCGTATACATCGCACTCTTTTTCCTCTACCTAGGTCTAGAGAGGTTTTTTAACGAGGCATGTATACGCGATCTTTCTTAATAATTCACAATAAAGCCGTAATTTTCAAAAAAAAAAACATGCTGAACGCTAGGCCACCCATCACGAGTATGACAAAGACAGGGAAAATCATACTTAAGCTTCGTACGAGTAGAATACAGGTAGAGGTCAACGATGCTAGAACCTGAAATTTAGGGGAAGGAAGGAAAGGTTCGAGTGGTAAGTACTTCTCGTACTTAGTGAGGAAACCCTATTCTATTCGGTTTCCAATTTAAACATTATGATCAAACAATTAAATTTCACTTTGCACATTAGCTCATTCGAATGATTCAAGCAATATAATCAATCCACAATTAATAGTGCACCATAGAAATCATTCGAATATATACACCAAGGAGTCATGTAATTCTATTCGAATACATGCAAGTGATTACATATCATTCATATCATGAATACACATACAAGCCATGAAACCTGAATTAACTTCCAATTATCAAATTATCACAATTAAAGTTTCATAGCATATCAAGAATGGCAAATCATGAAATTCAATATTTTATTCAAATGATCCAACAACCAATTTCATGAATTTACTTTCAATTTTCAGATTTCATTCCTTAAATTGTTCATTTAATTCATTTAGCAATGCCTTGGATAGTAGAGTATGATAGGTAATCAAGTCACATATAACAGAGGTTGTGAATCAAATTCACCATGTAAAGGTACCACGTACCAAATCGTATCACATATAACATATCATAATGTCCGCAGACATTAAGCAAGAAGGTACACTTACGTACCACAATATCGAGTACACTAACGTACCGATTTTCTTATTGAGCTCAGACTCTAGGCTAGCCGTACTACCTAAACAGACTGTACACACCAAGGGCTTTGCATTTAAATCTTTAATTTAATCAGATATATAATCAATCAATTTTTCAGAAATTCTTAATTAATCCCTTCGATTAATTGCTTATAATTCCAATTCCAATAACATGTTATCACACATGATCATATAAACATTTACAAGCTCAATTCACACATTTCAGCTCAGCATTCGAACAATTCAAGCTCATATCATATAATTCAGAATTTCATTTAATAGTTCAATACTCAATTGAACTTGTCAAACATAATTATAACATGTAAGAGTATTGCATACTCACATACTATATCACAACTTCATTGTTTCCACAAGAAATCAATATCACAATAAATTCCAATAATCAGCATGATTAATTCATCCAAAACAGTAAGATTAACCAAATATCAGATTCGGAATCAAACATATCAATCATCAATTTAATTTCAATCACATATGCAACAAAATCGCATAACACAAGCATAAAATCCGAATTCCATTATTCCTTCTTCCCTTACTAAAATCGAATAATTATTTAGTCCAAATTGCATGCTTATCATAACTTAAAGATCAAATTAAGGCAGTTGGGACTCTAATCCCAACTCTAAAAATCGTTTCACTCACTGTTCACCGAGCTAATTCGGAATCCGTATGCCTTTCGCCCGATCCGTAGCCGATCCCGGAGTAACCTCTTCTTCTACCCTTTCGCTTCTAAAATCTAAGGCATTCAAGCCAAACAAATAACAAATTTTCAGAATGCAATTCATGCAATTAGAGACTGAATTTTTTTTCACTTTATTCAAAACAGTCCCTGAATTATTTGGTCCAATTCGACTAGTTTCCAAATTTCCTAATTTCTTCAATTAATCACTTAAACTTTCAAATTGATCCCTAAAATTGGTGGATTTCACATCTTACAGATTGTTAATAAATTTATTATCACTTCATTTAATCCTATTTTTACATCTTTAATAATTCACAATTTCTTAATTTTTCTTCTTTTCGTTTATACACATTTCTGACCACCTAATTTAATTAATTTCTTATTTACTGTACACAACTCCAAATCGAACACCGTTTGTTCATAAATTCAATTAACATACCCAATTTTAACATATCAAAAATTCAGATCGAAACTCTTAGTATATTATTTTATACAATTTTACAAAGTTCACTGTCCAGCTAGGAACATTACTGGACAGTTTTGCATGCTGTTCGAAATGATTTTCCAGATTTTACCACAGTCATCAAAACTCCTTTTTACAATTTTTCTACCATTTTAGACATGTCAAGGTAGAACATATCAAAATTTCATCACTAAACTCTTACTAGTGAATTTTATACAATTTTCTAAAGTTCACTGTCCATCTAAGAACAGTACAGGACAGTTTTACATGCTGTTCATATTAAGCTTCCAGATTTTACTACAATGATCAAAACTCATATTTATAATTTTTATACTACTTTATACATGTCAAAGTAGTACATATCAAAAATTCAGATCAAAACTCCTAGTAGATTATTTTCTATGAATTTCCAAAGATGCATGTCATGTAACTTAACAAACCTGTCAACATACTTTGTATGTATGTTATTAATGTTTTATGACTCTTAATCCTTAAGGATTCATATATATTTCCATATTTCCAGCAACCATACACAAGAACATCATATTTATGAATTTATAGACACCTTAGAACACATGATTTAATAAATCTTTTACCATAACCAAATTGAGAAGAGGATGATCTACTTACTTCCGATTTTTCCTTGATTTTTCTAAGTGTTTTTCACCACCATACATGCTCTTCTTCTTCTTCCTCAAGCTCTCAACTTTCTCTCAAGTTTTCAAGGTTGTATTATTGGTGTGAAAAAGCAAAGGAGATGAGTGATTTAGGGTGGTGTTAGCCGGCTAAGGGAAGAGAAAATGGGGGACAAAAATCAATTGGGATGACTTTATGTCAAATCACACTTATTACTCATTTTTTTATACCTATTTTTATAACACCACTTAGTATTAATAAATTATATATATTCTATAATTATACAATAATTTCATCCTATTAATAATGTAAATACATGTATTTCCATTTTAGCATGCAAATCCTCAACTTTTCCAACTTATTCAGTTTGGTCATTTAATTCGAAAGTTTGGAAAAAATCAATCTAATTATTCACTTCATCATTTAATTTGACCTCTAATCTTCTAGGCTAATTTTTTTGGGATGTTACATTTCTCCCCCCCTTAAAGAAAGAATTCGTCCCCGAATTCTTACCTGAATCGAACAATTGAGGATATTGGATTCGCATCGTTTCCTCGGGTTCCCATGTTGCCTCTTCCATCTTGTGATTTCTCCACAAGACTTTAACTAGTGCAACATTTTTGTTCCGGAGTCTTTTAATTTCCTTATCTAGTATCTGAACTGGTTCCTCTTCATAGGACAAATTAGGATTCAGTTCTACTTCTTCCGGCTCTAATATGTGAGAAGGATCAGATCTATACTTCCTGAGCATTGACACATGGAAGACATTGTGGATTTTATCGAACTCACTAGGGAGTGCAAGTCGATAAGCCACTGGGCCAATTCTTTCAGTGATTTCAAAAGGTCCAATAAAGCGAGGACTGAGCTTTCCTCTCTTTCCGAACCGAAATACTTTCTTCCATGGAGAGACTTTGAGAAAAACTTTGTCTCCCACATTATGCTGAATATCTCTTCGTTTCAGATCAGCATAGGCTTTCTGTCTATCAAAGGCTTGTTTTAGACGAGAATGAATGATTTGAACTTTCTCTTCTGTTTCTCTGAGCAGTTGTGGTCCCAAAACCTTATTTTCACCAAGTTCGGACCAGCACAGAGGTGTTCTGCATTTTCTGCCATACAATGCTTCAAAAGGTGCCATCTGAATAGACGACTGATAGCTATTGTTGTAGGCAAATTCCACTAAGGGTAGGGATTTCTCCCAATTTTTCACAAAGTCAATAATGCAAGCTCTAAGCATATCTTCAAGAATCTGAATTACTCGTTCAGACTGACCATCACTTTGCGGATGGAAAGTTGTACTTAAATTCAATTTAGTTCCCATAGCTCTCTGTAATGTTCTCCAAAATCTAGAAGTAAATCTTGGATCACGATCAGATGCAATGGAGATAGGAATTCCATGTAGCCGGATTATTTCTTGAATATACAGATTGGCCAAGGTCTCCAAACTGTAATTGATACGAATAGGAATAAAATGTGCCGATTTGGTGAATCGGTCAACAATCACCCAAATAGCATCATATTTTCTGGGAGAACAAGGAAGACCAGTCACGAAATCCATAGTAATTCGTTCCCATTTCCACTGTGGTAGTACAAGTGGTTGGAGTAGTCCGGTGGGAACTCTATGTTCAGCTTTGACTTTCTGACAGTTTAGACATTTGGATACGAAATCATTGATAGCCGCTTTCATACCAGACCACCAATACAAAGATTTGAGATCTTTATACATCTTAACCGATCCAGGGTGGACCGAGAAAGAACTCTGGTGTGCTTCTTCCAGAAGATCTCTTTTCAAACTTTCATCATTTGGAACACAGATTCTATCTTTGAAGTAAAGGAGACTGTTTGTATGAATACGGAATCCTTCACCAGACTTTGTATCCAGTTTGGAAATAATATCCTGAAGTTCTGGATCAGCTTTCTGAAGATTTTCAATCCTTGATATTAGACTGGATTGAATTTGAAGTTCGGACAGAAATCCTTGCTTCTGATATACTCGAAGATGAGCATTGATAGCAGTTGGAGCTACAAGAATAAATACCACTTTTTAATCAAAACTCTTATTATAGACACATTATTATTTATATTTTTTTAAGATTCAGAGATTAGAGATTTTACCCAATGTCGGTTTACGACTCAAGGCGTCTGCAACCACATTGGCTTTTCCTGGATGATAGTCAATGACTAAATCATAGTCTTTCAATAACTCCATCCATCTGCGTTGTCTCAAATTCAGATCTTTCTGAGTCAGGAGATATGTTGAGTGGATCACACGAATGAAAATAACCAAGAGGGGGGGTGAATTGGAATTTTAACGATGTTGTAACGGAAATTGCAACTTAAAAATATTGACACGGGAATTTAGAGTGGTTCAAGTTCACCAACCGAACTCTACATCCACTACCTTAGTCTCACCAAGGATTTCCAACAATTTCCACTAAATTGTTCGTCCCCTTTTTCCAGGACAAGGAGGCAACCTTTACAATTTTGGTTAATTTTTCTACCCAAAAATTAACCCAATCCTCACACAAAAGAACAAAGAAATTTGGTGGCTAATAAGGTATCTCTCAATACAAATGATAGCCCGATATCAAGCACTCAACCCAATTGAACAAAATATAAATGAAGGATACAATTGGGGTTTCTAGATAAAAATGGGATTTCAACACAAATGCTTGTATTTGATGAGAGGATGTATGCTTGTAGCTTAATTGATGATTGCTGGAGCTTCTTGGGGTCTATTTATAGCCTCTTGTTGATTTCTAACCGTTGTGGGTGATGGGCTGAAAAATAGAGCCGTTGGGGTGTTTTTCTCACAACTTTTCAGCTTCCAGACGCCTACCGTTTCGGAACGGGGTCACCTGTTTCGGAACGGATTTCAAATAATATAGCCGTTGGAGCGTCTACGAGAGCCCGTTTCGAAACGCCTAGGGGCCGTTTCGGAACGGTTATGCCACTGCCAAAGGGGTGTTTCGAAACGTCCTTGCCCGTTTCGGAACAGATATGCCACTGTCAAAGGGGTGTTTCGAAACGGCCTAAGCCCGTTTCGGAACGCCCTGTTTATTTTCAAATTTCAGTTTATAGCCGTTGCCCTTGTTCGTTTAAATGAAGACCAGTTTCGAAACGAGTCATACCGTTTCGAAACGCCTTGACCCGTTCCGATACTCGTTTCGGAACAGGTGCACGTCGAACTGAAAGTGTTTCGAAACGCCTTGGGCCGTTTCGAAACGGGGCTTGAAAATTCCCTGTTTTGACTTTAAAATACTTAAAAAATATTTTGTAAGTCTTTGGTTTTAGCTATGAAGTGGTCTTTAACAAGATATAGGAAATTTTAAGGACTTTTAAAATTTGTTTTGATATTTTCATTTTAGTCCTTAGGTTTTTAGTTATATCAAAATTAAAACATATGTTTCACAATCTCCCCCTTTTTGATATAACAAAACCAAAGTTAGAATTTTTTAAGAATTTTGAAAGTTTTGAAGATATTCTAACTCCCCCTTAATTTAAGATAGGTTTTGAAATTTAAAACTTGTGACTTTTGAAATCAAGGATCAAAACCTTAAGACAAATTTAAAATTTTGAAAATTCTTGGTTTGAAAATTTTTGGTGGCATGGCATGGCAATTCTCTTAAAGATCTTCTCCCCCTTTTTGTTAGATCAAAAAGAAACAAGCTCATAAAGAAGATTAGTACCAATAAGCAATAATAAGCAATCATAATTAATATCATCAAAATATTCAAAGCATAAATAATAAGTTCATAATCAAATCCCAAAATAGAAGATCATAAGCATAGGTTCTAAAATATAAAGATGCAAACTTAATCCTAAATGCATAATTAATATGATAAACATCCTAAGCCTCGTCATCTGAATCATCATCATCGTCCTTGGCTTGCGAACGATGAAACTTCGTCCATTGCCCATAAAGTGTAGAGAAGGAAAGATCAAGGTTGGCATGCGAAGTCTCAAGAGTATGAAGACGATCCTCAACGTTCTTCAAACGATTATCCATAGAAGAAAAATAAGAAAAATTACCTTAGTTTGGGATTTTGGATGATTTGAGTGAAATCTTTGCACAAGATTGATGAAGCTTGCTTAGATATAAGTTTTAGAGCAAAACCCCTCACAATTTTGTGAAAAACAAAGGGTTTGAGAGAGTATTTATAGAAGGGGGTCGGTTAGGGTTTTTAGGGTTTTAAGAGTTTGATAAAAATTAGAATTTTGAACTTTTAGAAGCCCTAAATAGGGCTGTCCGCGAGTCCGTTTCGGAACGGTCACGACCGTTTCGGAACGGGGCGGCTAGGGTTTGACCCTTCTTAAAACCTTTGACAGATCGTTTCGAAACGGGGATGACCGTTTCGAAACACGTTTGACCCGTATCGGTACGCGTTCCGATACACCCTTACATCGAACCGAAAACGTTTCGAAACGCCTGGGGCCGTTTCGAAACGCCCTTCTCTTAGGACAAAATTTAAGGCACCCGTATCGGAACGGGTTAACCCGTTTCGATACACCTGGGCCTGGAAGTGCAGATGAGGCTCTAAAATGCAGAAAAAATGATTTTCTAAGAGGCCAAACATGCCTATATGATATGAATGAGCAGGCAAAACATATTTAGGCATAAACATACTCCCCCTAACTATATGCATGGAAGAAATTGGGAGTCTAAACATATAAACATGATATTTCACAAAATCAAGCATATTTAAGTTTGAAAAGAGGCCCAATAAGGTCAAGATAGGCTAGTTAGACCTAACTCTCTTCTAAGGGACCAAAAACGCTCTTTATCTAATGGTTTTGTAAAAATATCTGCTAATTGATTTAAGGTGTCTACATATTCTATAACCACATCTTTCTTAAAGACATGATCTCTAATGAAATGATGTCTTATTTCTATGTGTTTGGTTCTAGAATGTTGGATGGGATTTTTTGTTAAACATATTGCACTAGTATTATCACATTTTAGGGGTATGGTTTCTATGTTTACACCATAATCTAAGAGTTGTTGCTTCATCCAAAGGACTTGAGCACAACAACTCCCTAAGGATATGTACTCGGCTTCGGTGGTAGATAAGGCTACACTATTTTGTTTCTTAGAGAACCAAGATATGAGCATACTACCTAGGAATTGACAAGTTCCCGAAGTACTTTTCCTATCGATTTTGCAACCCCCATAATCCGCATCCGAGTAAGCATGTAGGTTGAAGGTAGAGACTCTAGGATACCAAAGGCCTAAACAAGGAGTGTCTCTAAGGTATCTAAAGATTCTCTTAACGGCTATAAGGTGAGATTCTCTAGGACTAGCTTGAAACCTAGCACACAAGCAAACACTAAACAGTATATCCGGTCTACTTGCGGTAAGGTAAAGCAAAGATCCAATCATAGAACGATAAAGTTTAGAGTCAACACACTTACCTTCTTCATCTTTGTCAAGCTTTGTAGATGAGCTCATAGGAGTGGCTTGAGGCTTTGTGTTCTCCAAGCCAAACTTGTTGAGCATATCCTTTATGTATTTTGCTTGATTTATGAAGGTGCCATCCTTCATTTGTTTTATTTGGAGTCCCAAAAAGAATGAGAGCTCCCCCATCATGCTCATCTCAAATTCACCTTGCATTAACTTAGCAAACTCTTGACAATAACATTCATTAGTAGATCCAAATATAATATCATCAACATAAATTTGAACTACTAAAATGTCATTTTTATACATTTTTATAAAGAGTGTAGTGTCCACCTTACCTTTTTCAAATCCTTTTTCTATCAAAAAATTTGAAAGCCTTTCATACCAAGCTCTAGGAGCTTGTTTTAAACCATAAAGTGCTTTTGTAAGTTTGAAAACATGATTTGGAAATTTTGAGTCTTCAAAACCCGGTGGTTGTTCTACATACACTTCTTCATTTATAAAACCATTTAAAAATGCGCTTTTAACGTCCATTTGAAAAAGCTTGAAATTATGATAACATGCATATGCAAGCAACATCCTAATGGCTTCCATTCTAGCTACGGGTGCATAGGTTTCATCAAAATCTATTCCCTCCTCTTGAGTGTAACCTTGTGCTACAAGTCTAGCTTTATTTCTCACAATGTTACCACTCTCATCTAGTTTGTTCCTAAAGACCCATTTAGTTCCTATTGTAGATTGATTACTAGGCCTATCAACTAATGTCCAAACATTACTTCTCTCAAATTGATTTAACTCTTCTTGCATAGCCATGATCCAAAAATCATCTTTCAATGCTTCTTTGATATTTTTAGGCTCTATGCATGAGATAAATGCAATATGATTCATTAATCTAAGAGAAGAACGAGTGGTTACCCCCTTGGATGGATCACCCAAGATTTCACCATCTTTGACATAGTTCAACTCCCTTGGATAGCTAACTTCCTTTTCCTCAATAGCCAAGTCTTTCAAGGCTTCAAGAGGTGGATCTTGTGTGTCTTCTTCTTTTGGTTGAATCTCCTCCTTCTTTGAAGTTTGACCTCCATCAAAGGTATTTATGATTCCTACATTATCATCATCACAAGAATCCTTCCTAGGAAGGGGATTATCATCGAATACAACATGAATAGATTCTTCTACAACTAAAGTTCTTTTGTTAAATACTCGATAGGCTTTAGAGGTTAAAGAGTAACCTATAAAAATAGCTTCATCACTTTTTGCATCAAATTTACCTAAATTATCTTTTCCATTATTTAAAACAAAGCATTTACATCCAAAAGGGTGGAAGTAGCTAATATTAGGCTTTTTAGATTTTAAAATCTCATAAGGTGTTTTCTTTAAAATCGGCCTAATGGTTACACGATTTATAATATAACAAGCCGTGTTTGTTGCTTCCGCCCAAAAATATTTTGGTAAATTATTTTCGCAAAGCATAGTTCTAGCCATTTCTTGTAAAGTTCTATTTTTCCTTTCAACTACCCCATTTTGTTGAGGAGTTCGAGGAGCTGAAAAATTATGGCTAATACCATTTTCATTTGAAAAATCTTCAAATCCTAAATTTTGAAATTCGGTTCCATGATCACTTCTAATATGTGAAATTTTAAGTTCAAGATCATTTTGAATTAATTTTGAAAATGTGATGAATTTTTCCAAAGCCTCATCCTTAGTACTTAAAAAGAAAACCCAAGTGAATCTAGAAAAATCATCAACTAATACAAAAGCATATGATTTGCCACCCAAGCTCATAGTCCTAATTGGCCCAAATAAATCCATATGGATTAGTTGTAAACATCTACTAGTAGAAATGTCATTAATGGATTTAAAGGAAGATCTATGTTGTTTACCCTTTGAGCATGCATCACAAATTTTATCGTTTGAAAATTTTATCTTGGGTAAACCTTTAACTAGGTTTAGAGAGACTAGTTTTTCTAAAACACTTGTGCTAGCATGTCCTAGCTTCCTATGCCACAACCATGCATCATTTTCGTTTTGAGCAACTAAGCATGCATGAGATGTATGAATGTCATCTAGATGCACCATGTATATATTCCCTATGCGATGACCTATGAGCATAATATTATTAGTTTTAATGTCTATAATTTTACAACCGGTTTTATCAAATAAAACATTAAAACTTTTATCACATAGTTGACTTATGCTCAATAAATTATGTTTAAGACCATTGACATATAAAACATTTTCAATGAGAGTAGTAGAGTGATTACCAGTGGACCCAATACCTTCAATGTGGCCTTTGGAGTTGTCACCAAATGTTACTACTCCTCCACTTTTTGGCTTTAAATCCATGAGTCGACTCTTGTCTCCGGTCATGTGTCTCGAGCATCCACTATCAAGGTACCATGAGTTTTGACTTTGTGCTTTGGCCTTGTAGCAATGCTCCCCCAAGGAGGAATCTTCCTCAAGTGCCATGAGGCAGAGGTTCGCCACTTCTTGTTCGTCATCCTCCGATGACTCCTCATCACTCCAAGTAGCAAGCTTGGCTTTGAGCTTTTTCTTCTTCTCAAAGCCCTTCTTCTTGAGTTGAGGGCACTCCGAACGTATGTGGCCGGGTTGTCCGCACTCGAAGCAAGTGATTGGATCCCTTCCTTCTTCTTTGTTCTTGTTTTTAAAGTCCATTTTCCTTTGGATTTTTCTTCCTCGGTTGGACCTCATAAGGCGTGAGAATCGTTTGGCTATCATAGCCAATTCTTCAAGCTCATCCTCATCACTAGATGAACTTTCATCAAGTTGGGATGTTTTAGCCTTGAGAGCTATTCCCATTTTTTTCTTTTTCTCCCCTTCAAGCTTCTCCATTCTTTTTTCTTCTTTCTTTCTTTCATCTTCTCTTCCTTGCTTCATGATCTCGTGAGTAAGGAGAGAGCCTACAAGTTCATCAAGCTTTAGAGTTTTTAAATTCTTTGCTTCGATGATTGCGGTTCTCTTCCCATCCCAAGATTCGGGAAGTGAATAGAGTAGCTTTCGGACAAGCTTGTCTTCCGGTATAACTTCTCCATAGCCCTTTAGACCATTTACAATTGTGGAGAATCGATCAAACATCTTTGACACCGTCTCATCAAATTCCATTTTGAAATTTTCATAACTAAGATTGAGAATTCCAATCTTAGTTTCTTTGACATCGTTGGTGCCTTCATAGGTGGTTTCAAGAGTGTCCCACACTTCTTTGGCACTTTCAATTGATGAGACCTTTGAGTAGATATCCGGACCGAAAGCACAAAATAGCATGTGAAGAGCTTTATCATTTACTTGGATCTTTTTCCTTTCCTCTTCACTCATTTCCGTTCTTCTTTTAAGCACCATCTTGCCATCAACATCTTGCTTCAATGGAATATATGGTCCATCCTCAATGACATCCCACACAAGGTAGTCACTTGATTTAATAAATAGACGCATTTTATTTTTCCAAAATGAGTAGTTCTCACCATTGAAGAAAGGAGGCTTTGTGGTGGATTGTGAGTCGTACATGCCGGGAGCGGAGGTTGATGCCATCTCTTGATATTTTGATGATGATCACACTTCTTCCAAGGATCTCCTCTTGTGGTTGTTAATCCTCAAAGAGTTAAGCTCTGATGCCAATTGTTGAGTGGATCACACGAATGAAAATAACCAAGAGGGGGGGTGAATTGGAATTTTAACGATGTTGTAACGGAAATTGCAACTTAAAAATATTGACACGGGAATTTAGAGTGGTTCAAGTTCACCAACCGAACTCTACATCCACTACCTTAGTCTCACCAAGGATTTCCAACAATTTCCACTAAATTGTTCGTCCCCTTTTTCCAGGACAAGGAGGCAACCTTTACAATTTTGGTTAATTTTTCTACCCAAAAATTAACCCAATCCTCACACAAAAGAACAAAGAAATTTGGTGGCTAATAAGGTATCTCTCAATACAAATGATAGCCCGATATCAAGCACTCAACCCAATTGAACAAAATATAAATGAAGGATACAATTGGGGTTTCTAGATAAAAATGGGATTTCAACACAAATGCTTGTATTTGATGAGAGGATGTATGCTTGTAGCTTAATTGATGATTGCTGGAGCTTCTTGGGGTCTATTTATAGCCTCTTGTTGATTTCTAACCGTTGTGGGTGATGGGCTGAAAAATAGAGCCGTTGGGGTGTTTTTCTCACAACTTTTCAGCTTCCAGACGCCTACCGTTTCGGAACGGGGTCACCTGTTTCGGAACGGATTTCAAATAATATAGCCGTTGGAGCGTCTACGAGAGCCCGTTTCGAAACGCCTAGGGGCCGTTTCGGAACGGTTATGCCACTGCCAAAGGGGTGTTTCGAAACGTCCTTGCCCGTTTCGGAACAGATATGCCACTGTCAAAGGGGTGTTTCGAAACGGCCTAAGCCCGTTTCGGAACGCCCTGTTTATTTTCAAATTTCAGTTTATAGCCGTTGCCCTTGTTCGTTTAAATGAAGACCAGTTTCGAAACGAGTCATACCATTTCGAAACGCCTTGACCCGTTCCGATACTCGTTTCGGAACAGGTGCACATCGAACTGAAAGTGTTTCGAAACGCCTTGGGCCGTTTCGAAATGGGGCTTGAAAATTCCCTGTTTTGACTTTAAAATACTTAAAAAATATTTTGTAAGTCTTTGGTTTTAGCTATGAAGTGGTCTTTAACAAGATATAGGAAATTTTAAGGACTTTTAAAATTTGTTTTGATATTTTCATTTTAGTCCTTAGGTTTTTAGTTATGTCAAAATTAAAACATATGTTTCACAAGATACTTTAGGCTCTTATGATCGGTGAACAGGTAACATTTCTCACCGTACAAGTAGTGTCTCCATATTTTGAGAGCAAATACAATTGCAGCAAGTTCGAGATCATGCGTTGGATAGTTCAATTCATGAGATTTCAGTTGGCGTGAAGCATAAGCTATCACATTATCACCCTGCATTAAAACACATCCAAGACCCGCATGTGAAGCATCACTGTATACAATATAATCTTTGCCCGGTTCTGGTTGGATCAAAACTGGGGCATGAGTCAAGGCTGCTTTGAGTTGGTCAAAGCTTCTCTGTTGCTTGTCAGACCATTCAAACAGTTGATCTTTACGAAGAAGTTTAGTCAAAGGTAAGGCTATAGAGGAAAACCCTTTGACAAACCTTCTGTAATAACCAGCAAGACCAAGGAAACTTCGTATTTCACTGACATTTCTGGGAGGTCGCCAATCCATGATTGACTGAATTTTCTTCGGATCAACTTTAATTCCTTCTGCAGAAATTACATGTCCAAGGAAAGAGACTTCCGATAACCAGAACTCGCACTTGGAAAATTTTGCGAATAACTGGCGTTCCCGGAGAGTTTGCAAGACAATGCGAAGATGATCAGCATGTTCTTCTTTGTTGTGAGAATAGATCAAAATGTCATCAATGAAGACGACGACAAATTTATCAAGATAGGGCTTGAATACTCTATTCATGAGATCCATGAATGCCGCCGGAGCATTTGTCAATCCGAAAGGCATTACCAGAAATTCATAGTGGCCATAACGAGTTCGGAAGGCTGTTTTTGATACATCCTCCTCTTTGACTCTCATTTGATAGTATCCAGATCGCAGGTCGATCTTTGAGAATATTGAAGCATCCCTAAGTTGATCAAACAGATCTTCTATTCTTGGGAGCGGATATCGGTTCTTGATTGTGATCTTGTTCAATTGACGGTAGTCAATGCAAAGACGCATTGTTCCATCCTTCTTCTTTACAAATAGAACAGGTGCACCCCAGGGAGAAGTGCTGGGTCGAATAAAACCATTATCCTGAAGTTCTTGAAGTTGTTTTTGCAATTCTTTTAACTCAAGAGGTGTCATCCGGTATGGAGTGATAGACACCGGATTTGAGCCAGGCTGTACTTCAATCCCGAATTCAACTTCTCTAGTCGGAGGAAGACCAGGTAGTTCCTCGGGAAATACATCAATGAATTCAGAAACAACAGGTATTTCAGACATTCCAAATTCAATTTGATCTCGTAAGACCATGGTTGCAAAAATGGAAGTGGGCTTTTTATCCATTAGGAGTATAGATTCTTTTCCTAAACCCTAAAGATACAGTCTTTTATTTTGACAGTCTACCCAAGCCTCATGTTTACTTAACCAATCTAAACCCAGAATTAGATCGAACTCACAGGAGGGTAATATGTAGAGATCAATAAGGAATGGCAAATTACTGATATGCAATGAACAATTTCTACATATTAGGTTTATATTCGAAGTTCCTCCTAAAGGGTTTGAGACTATCAGACTTGTTTTCACATTTTCAGGTTCTAATTTTAACCTTTTTACAACAGATAGACATGTGAATGAATGAGTGGATCCCGAATCTATTAAAGCATAAACAGGATGTGAGTTTAGCTCAACAGTACCTGCAATCACTTCAGGAGACTCTTCATCATCTCTACCACGAATGTGGTAAACTCTAGCAGGTGCTCGAGATTCCTGATGAGTAGTAGCATTGGAATGAGTACCCTTGCCTTTCTTCTGATAACTCGGCTGGGCTGACTTGGCATTCCTATTCCGATTAGAGGATGTCGGATTAGGAACTACAGTGTTACGAGCTGGCATAGATTCATGCTTCTGAGGACAGTCTTTGATGTAGTGATCATCACCACCACAAGCATAACAGAGATTTGCCTGAAGTCTGCACTGACCTCGATGTGGTTTCTGAAAGAACTTGCAAGGAGGAATCTTTTCAAAATTTCACGTACTATTAACAGACATAGTAGGTACTGAGGATCTGATCACTGTAGTTGGTTTAGAAGTGTAATTGCTCCTCGGAGCAGAAGTGAAATTAGAAGACCCTTCTTTCTGAAATTTAGGCTTCTTGAACTGCCATTGAGACTTGTCATCTCGTTTCTGCTTTTTGTCAGGTCTATTGCCCCCTTTTCGCTTTTCAGCAGCTTTCATTCTAGCTTCGGTTGCAATAGCCCGATTAACAAGATTCTGGAAATCATTGATTCCCAAAGCAGTGAAGATTGGACTCAGTTCATCATTCATGCCTTCAATGAACATTCGGCATTTATCAGCTTCAGTTTTGATGTATTCTGCACCATATTTGCAATACTTGCAAAAGTCTGCAACGTACTGCTCAATAGGACGGTTGGCTTGTTTAAGGTGCAAGAATCTCTTTCTTCTTTCAGCTAAGTACTGTTCACTGATGTACTTCTTTTTGAACTCTTCGAGAAAGAATTCCCATGTCACCAGTTCATTTGGAACGGTAAGAGTAGTGGTTTCCCACCAATTCATAGCTTCATCAGCTAATAGAGCCACAACACACTCCAATTTGTGGTCATTGGAGCACTGTAATTGTCGGGTTACCACCTTGGTGGTGTTTTCAAGCCAGTACTCTGCATCTTCTGGTCTTTCTTCATTAGTACCAGTAAAAGTGTAGGCTCGATGTTGAGAAAGCTTATCTATCGGAGCTCTGCTAGGTGCAGTAGGGACAGAAACAGCAGGTTGCTCTTGTTTCAGATTTGTCAGAAGTTGATTGAACATCTCCTTCATGCTGAGGAGACATTCCCTTTGGGCAGACTGAACCATAGGATTTTCAGGTGGAAGTTGTTCTGTGTTCTGAACATGCTCTGTAGGGATCCGTTCAGTGACTTGAGCAGGCTTTTTGGCAATTTGCTCGGAAGTCTGAGCAGGCTCTTTGTTTCTCTCCTTTCTCGGAGTTTCAGTTCGAGCAGGAGAATTATCACCCAAACTCACACTTTCACCTTCGCTCGAAGATTCGTGCGAGCTCCTATTCTTTGGGTCTTTTAGGTCTGTCATATTCTATCATTTAGTCAAATAACAGAAGATCAGAAAGCTCAGTACAAATATCTTATCATACAATACATGGGTGGCAAACCTAAACAATGCAGATGCATACAGACTCGAATAAAATTTTTAGGACTTAACCTAAAAAAGCTCTGATTACCACTTTATATAACACCCCTCACCCGGATTAGGGGCAAGGAGCGTTATGTTAACATGTGACGGAATCGTATTAGGCAGCGGAAGTGGGTTAATAATTTTTCGTGTGATATTTTTTTTTCGAATACATCTATTTTAATTTCTTTTCACATTCGATTATCCCATGGACATACTTCATCATCACACACATATATATATATATATCATATCCGATAATAACATCCATAGTGTTTTAGTTTCCCTTAATTACATATCAAAATGTAGGGAGATTTCTTATGAATTTATACAATACTAAAGAAATAGTTCATGAACATAACCATCAGGCCAAATTGAACTAACATGCTGAACGCTAGGCCACCCATCACGAGTATGACAAAGACAGGGAAAATCATACTTAAGCTTCGTACGAGTAGAATACAGGTAGAGGTCAATGATGCTAGAACCTGAAATTTAGGGGAAGGAAGGAAAGGTTCGAGTGGTAAGTACTTCTCGTACTTAGTGAGGAAACCCTATTCTATTCGGTTTCCAATTTAAACATTATGATCAAACAATTAAATTTCACTTTGCACATTAGCTCATTCGAATGATTCAAGCAATATAATCAATCCACAATTAATAGTGCACCATAGAAATCATTCGAATATATACACCAAGGAGTCATGTAATTCTATTCGAATACATGCAAGTGATTACATATCATTCATATCATGAATACACATACAAGCCATGAAACCTGAATTAACTTCCAATTATCAAATTATCACAATTAAAGTTTCATAGCATATCAAGAATGGCAAATCATGAAATTCAATATTTTATTCAAATGATCCAACAACCAATTTCATGAATTTACTTTCAATTTTCAGATTTCATTCCTTAAATTGTTCATTTAATTCATTTAGCAATGCCTTGGATAGTAGAGTATGATAGGTAATCAAGTCACATATAACAGAGGTTGTGAATCAAATTCACCATGTAAAGGTACCACGTACCAAATCGTATCACATATAACATATCATAATGTCCGCAGACATTAAGCAAGAAGGTACACTTACGTACCACAATATCGAGTACACTAACGTACCGATTTTCTTATTGAGCTCAGACTCTAGGCTAGCCGTACTACCTAAACAGACTGTACACACCAAGGGCTTTGCATTTAAATCTTTAATTTAATCAGATATATAATCAATCAATTTTTCAGAAATTCTTAATTAATCCCTTCGATTAATTGCTTATAATTCCAATTCCAATAACATGTTATCACACATGATCATATAAACATTTACAAGCTCAATTCACACATTTCAGCTCAGCATTCGAACAATTCAAGCTCATATCATATAATTCAGAATTTCATTTAATAGTTCAATACTCAATTGAACTTGTCAAACATAATTATAACATGTAAGAGTATTGCATACTCACATACTATATCACAACTTCATTGTTTCCACAAGAAATCAATATCACAATAAATTCCAATAATCAGCATGATTAATTCATCCAAAACAGTAAGATTAACCAAATATCAGATTCGGAATCAAACATATCAATCATCAATTTAATTTCAATCACATATGCAACAAAATCGCATAACACAAGCATAAAATCCGAATTCCATTATTCCTTCTTCCCTTACTAAAATCGAATAATTATTTAGTCCAAATTGCATGCTTATCATAACTTAAAGATCAAATTAAGGCAGTTGGGACTCTAATCCCAACTCTAAAAATCGTTTCACTCACTGTTCACCGAGCTAATTCGGAATCCGTATGCCTTTCGCCCGATCCGTAGCCGATCCCGGAGTAACCTCTTCTTCTACCCTTTCGCTTCTAAAATCTAAGGCATTCAAGCCAAACAAATAACAAATTTTCAGAATGCAATTCATGCAATTAGAGACTGAATTTTTTTCACTTTATTCAAAACAGTCCCTGAATTATTTGGTCCAATTCGACTAGTTTCCAAATTTCCTAATTTCTTCAATTAATCACTTAAACTTTCAAATTGATCCCTAAAATTGGTGGATTTCACATCTTACAGATTGTTAATAAATTTATTAACACTTCATTTAATCCTATTTTTACATCTTTAATAATTCACAATTTCTTAATTTTTCTTCTTTTCGTTTATACACATTTCTGACCACCTAATTTAATTAATTTCTTATTTACTGTACACAACTCCAAATCGAACACCGTTTGTTCCTAAATTCAATTAACATACCCAATTTTAACATATCAAAAATTCATATCGAAACTCTTAGTATATTATTTTATACAATTTTACAAAGTTCACTGTCCAGCTAGGAACATTACTGGACAGTTTTGCATGCTGTTCGAAATGATTTTCCAGATTTTACCACAGTCATCAAAACTCCTTTTTACAATTTTTCTACCATTTTAGACATGTCAAGGTAGAACATATCAAAATTTCATCACTAAACTCTTACTAGTGAATTTTATACAATTTTCTAAAGTTCACTGTCCATCTAAGAACAGTACAGGACAGTTTTACATGCTGTTCATATTAAGCTTCCAGATTTTACTACAATGATCAAAACTCATATTTATAATTTTTATACTACTTTATACATGTCAAAGTAGTACATATCAAAAATTCAGATCAAAACTCCTAGTAGATTATTTTCTATGAATTTCCAAAGATGCATGTCATGTAACTTAACAAATCTGTCAACATACTTTGTATGTATGTTATTAATGTTTTATGACTCTTAATCCTTAAGGATTCATATATATTTCCATATTTCCAGCAACCATACACAAGAACATCATATTTATGAATTTATAGACACCTTAGAACACATGATTTAATAAATCTTTTACCATAACCAAATTGAGAAGAGGATGATCTACTTACTTCCGATTTTTCCTTGATTTTTCTAAGTGTTTTTCACCACCATACATGCTCTTCTTCTTCTTCCTCAAGCTCTCAACTTTCTCTCAAGTTTTCAAGGTTGTATTATTGGTGTGAAAAAGCAAAGGAGATGAGTGATTTAGGGTGGTGTTAGCCGGCTAAGGGAAGAGAAAATGGGGGACAAAAATCAATTGGGATGACTTTATGTCAAATCACACTTATTACTCATTTTTTATAACCACTTAGTATTAATAAATCATATATATTCTATAATTATACAATAATTTCATCCTATTAATAATGTAAATACATGTATTTCCATTTTAGCATGCAAATCCTCAACTTTTCCAACTTATTCAGTTTGGTCATTAATGAACCAAATTATAAATTCGAAAGTTTGGAAAAAATCAATCTAATTATTCACTTCATCATTTAATTTGACCTCTAATCTTCTAGGCTAATTTTTTTGGGATGTTACAAGGAAACTGCATCTTCATGTCATCTCTCCTCTCCCAAGTGACTTCCTCAGCACCACGATGACGCCAAAGAACCTTGACCTGCTCTATGGTCTTTCCACGCAAGATTTTGTTGTCCGATGCCAGAATCTCAACAGGTTCCTCGTCGTAAGACAAATCTGGATTCAACTCTACTTCCTCGATCGGCATAACATGTGAAGGATCCGATCTATACTTCCGAAGTATGGATACATAGAACACATCATGTATCTTTTCCAACTCTGATGGAAGTCTCAACTTGTAAGCAACAGGGCCAACTGTTCATCTTCTTCATTAAGTTTTAATTTATTTTCGGCTTAATGTCCCGTTTGGCCCTTAAAGTATACACAAAATAGCGAGCTGTCCCCTAAGTATTTTTTTGGGACGTTTTTCCCCTTAAACTAAAAATTGTTACCTCATTCCTTCATTTAACACCGTTAAAAAATTTGTAGGCTAACCAAAATGCGCCACGTGTCATTTTATTAACAAAAAAATAATAAGCTCACTTAAATTAAATGGGTAAATTGCACGTTAAGTATGTCAGATTTTATTTTTTATTGTTCATTTTAGTCCCAACTGTTCATCTTCTTCCTTAAGTTTCTTATGTCTGTTGCTGCCATGGCTTCTTCTTCAATAATTTGAATATTAGCCAGATTTCTTTCGATCTCTTTAATGATTTGAATATTAACTAATAATAGTACTCAACTTGAATTTTATTTGTAACCGATACGACTTGTCATGAACTTAATTTGACACCTAGAATGACTCAACCTGAAGTTTATCTGAACTCAATTAAATAGATAATTAACAATTTTAATATGAACATGGTATTGACCCAACTCGAACTCGAACTGAGGTTAAATTAAAATCAACTCAACGTTAATCTGAATCAACTTGATCCAAACTTAACTCGACTCGAATAAAATCATTGATTTAACACAATATAACTTGAATCTGATCTGATACGAGCCGACCTAATTTAACTGAAACCTCAAAATACCTAATTTTACATCCTTAATAACGAGGAGATAATCTTTACTAACGAGGATTGATACTATTGTTTGGAAAGAAAAAGTATTTAATTGTAATTTAATTAAACAAAAATAAATAATTTGAAGAGAGGAGGCCCAAAGCCCAATAGTGAGTCTAGATTCAGAATCACGTACGTTTCATGTTCCTTTTAGATTTTCCACCTTTATATATATTTCTCTTACAATTCGCTCCCTCCGAATTCGATATATATTTTTTATTTTCCTTTGTTTTTAGTCTGAAATTACAATTTTTTTTGTTTTGGATTCATTATTTTCGCACTTTTTGAGGTGTTTGATCGCATGAATTTGTGAACGCTTTTTGACTATCTTTATGGTAGTGTTGTCAGTGCAATCGAAACGTTAGTGGAGCAATATGCACGATTGATTTTCTCAATATCTAAACATACATCAATTTAATATCTAGTTGAAAGAAACAATGAGATTTTCACGATTGTTCTTGGGTTTTTTTTATAAACGATGAACGACAATATTTTTTTCTTCACTTCCATTGGATTACATAACAACACCATTTTTATCGCAGATGATTCAAAATTATTCTAATTTCATAAGTAAAAGTTATAAATATCAACGAGGTTGGTTCAAATGGTAAATGTAACCCCCTCGTCCCGGTCTGGCCGGATGACCGGTCCGAGTAGGCCACACGGGGAAAACCGAAGCGAAACCCGTTAAGGTTCCCCTCGGTTAGCAACCTTAATTTTTTCTTTTAATTTAATCTTTTCTAAAGGCACATTTAAGTCCTACGTGATCAAGACTGCGGAATAAAAATGAAGAAGACAATCATCCGAACCCAAAACATCAATTAAACGGTCTAATTTTAATCCATTAAGTAGGCCGTTTCGAAACACCCTTGAGGCGTATCGAAACGCCCTTGACCAGGTCAACTGCCCCAAGCCCTACGAGGAGGTCGTATTGAAACGGAGATCAACCGTTCCGAAACACCCTCAACGGTTAACTTCTCGTGGTCAACGAGATTTTGACCGTTTCGAAACCCTTAGACCCGTTTCGAAACGCTTTCATCTCGTCATTTTCTCAGATTTCCAGTAGCCAAAATGTTCCGAAACCCGTATCGGAACAGGGGCTCTCAGTGGCCAAACCGTATCGAAACTCGTTCCGATACGGGGTCCCTGAAGCCTTACCCGTTCCGAAACAGCCCAGCTCGTTTCGAAACACGGGTTGTCTGCAACCCTTGAAAACCAGACTTAGGCGTTCTTCAACACATCTAAAGGTCCCAAATGACCCTAAAAGGCACTTAACACCAACATACATGAACTAGAGGCATGGGTCCTATGTCAAGCATGCTCAACCACACAAGGCTTAGATTGAAACATTCATTCATGGCATTTACACATTAGCAACATTTCATTAAAAGGCATGCTTGAAGACATTAAAAGCCAAAAGGCACAATTCATTTCAAAGGTTTACATGCTGATCAAAAGCAACTTAAACATCCACAAAGCATACCACCACACAAGCATTTGGCAAGACATAACATGTTTACAATCCAAGTCAAGTCATAGACATCATGTAACCCCCTCGTCCCGGTCTGGACGGATGACCGATCCGAGTGGGCCACACGGGGAAAACCGAAGCGAAACCCATTAAGGTTCCCCCTCGGTTAGCAACCCTATTTTTTTTTCTAGATGCTTTTATTAAATCCTATGTGATAGGACACGCAGCGAACAACAAGGATACAAAACCCACAAGACATACAATTAAACAAACCAAATTTCCATTTTTGTGTAATCCGTATTGATACACCTACAGAGGGTATCGATACGCCTTGACCAAAGTCAACCCTCCAAATCAACTCAGAGAAGACCGTATCGATACACCCTTGAGCGTATCGATACGCCCCTCATCGGTCAACTTTTCAAAGTCAACGAAATGGGATCGTACCGATACGCTACAACCCCGTATCGATACGACCTAACCCCTCCAACTCCTCTGAATTTCAGAGAGTTGGGACCGTATCGATACACCCTTTGTATCGATACACCCTGCAAAAACTGGGTTCTGCAGACAAGACCGTATCGATACACCATTGAGCGTATCGATACGCCCTGTTTTGCAATACTCTAATTGCATCAAAAACTCATAAGACTCATACTCTAGATGCATAACAAGACCTCCATAGACACATCCAAGCATTCATACCGCCTCAATTAACTAAAACATAGTTATACAAGGCACCCAACATGGACGAACATCATTCAACCAAAGAATCCACATAATCATTCAAAGAAGGCATACAAAGCATACATGAGTTTCATGCCTTAGTAAACAAACATAAAACATTCATATAAGGCAATCTAAACATGATTTTACAAACCACACATGTCATCCAAATACCAAAGCAACACTAACATCCAAGGAATGGCTATAAGCCTCCCAAACAAACACTTAGGCATCAACATAAACATGGTTTACAAATCCATAAACATGAGGCATTAACAACATAAAACCAACACGAAGAAGTCTAGATACAAGCTCCTAAAACACGTAGCATTTCCCATTGCTAGACTACTACTTTATTTAATAAACCATACTTGAGCAAACTACCACACGCTTGGACGCCCTTTTCCTGCTCCTTGCTAACTCCAAGCTAAAGATCTGCATTGTCGGAAAAAGGAGAGCGTAAGCATAAAGCTTAGTGAACAGAGCTCTAAAACATAACAACAACAATGCAGAGTTCAAAGTTTCCTTTAAAAGTAAAGGCCAACACATACAAGTCATCCAACAACCTAATTCATTTGCTACATACAAGTTCAACCAAAGGTCAACAACATAAACATTTCACTTCATGGTATGCACAAGCATAACCAAACTTTCACTTACGGTGGGACTACACATCACCGTTTTAACTAGTGGATTTCCAATGGGACTACACATCAAAGGAACTACCCAACTAGTGACTACCGGTGGGACTACACATCACCGGAGTCTTATAACACTTGCTACCGGCGGGACTACACATCACCGGAGCAACGACAACACACATGCTTTACACAAATACAACTAGCATGCAAGTACGGTGGGACTACACATCACCGTTTCAACTAGTGGGTTTCCAATGGGACTACACATCAAAGGAATACCCAACCAGTGACTACCGGTGGGACTACACATCACCAGAGTCTTATACTTTTGCTACTGGCGGGACTACACATCACCAGAGCAACGACAACCATGCAACACAACACACAAATCACCATTCCCACAACATGTACTCACTATATCATGCACAACCACACAAGCTACAACAAAATCCACAATTAGGCACCAACTTACTACAAACAACCATACCAACCACAAAGGGTCTTACCCACCATTTCCGTGCACAACCTGCACCAACTTACACTTATCTCACAAGGCATATAACAACACCATAATTACCACTACACAAAATCAACGATATGATAAGAAGCAACATGCTTCCTTCCAAATATATTGGAATTTCATACATAACAATTCATCACCACAAGTAATGAAAACAAACAGTAAAAAGGGGAAATTAAAGAGGCAATTCACAAACAACTTACTCTTGAATTTAAACTTGACTTTTCAAGCCCAAACAAAACTCTTCAAAACCAACTTTGAACCAAAACGATACTTGAAAACATTTTCACATCCACATGCTTAAACCAACGTTTGAAATCAATTTAAAACATTAACCACTCACCTCACTTCCTTAAGCAATTCCAGCAAAGCCGACTCAAACCTCCATGACTTCCGATATCGATCCCGAGACTTTACCAACGAAATTCCTTGCTCCTAATCATCTCAACACAAATAAATTAACCTCAAATCAATCCACAACACAACATAGCAACCCGGAATGAAATTCAAACATCAAACACTTGTTTTTCAAACCAAGAACAACCACCAAAAAGTCATTCCCGAGCAGCCCTTTAGCACAGTCCAAAACCGATGATTCCAACACATTTAACACTTCTAATTGCTTCCAAAACGACCCCCAACCAATACCCTATCATCGACCCTCAATTTCCAACACAAACCACACTCAAAACTCAACTAAAAACCCTGCTAAACACAAAATCGGGAAACTTAACAAAACTCTTCAAAAATCATATATGTTGAACCGTTTGATTCATAAACTTCATATCTATCACTGTTAAATCAAAATCTCAAGTTAAACACCACAAAACAACCATTTTCATTCAAATCTCCCAAAAATCCAAATTCTAAAACATGGATGAAAATGAAAACTACTTATACTTTTGAAGAGAGGAAGTTGAGAGCAAGTCAAAAACGTAATTACCTTTCAAAACCGAGCCAAAACGAAGGAGAGAGGAGATGAAATAGTATTTGGGGAGGGAGAGATGTTCTTCACGTTAGAAAACAAATGGAAGGGAGAGGAAGAAGATGATAATCATCCTTTATTTATTATTGTTTAAACTTTAATGTTCAAAGACCAAAATGCCCTTAAAGAAAAAGGGAAACCACAATAGGTGCCATCCATGGCTTTTGGGCTCAATTTAAAATTGGTCCAAATCTTAAAACCCGAGGCCCAAACCATTACTTTAATAAATAAAATATTAAAATCGAAACCCGAGATAATACTAAAATATTATTTTCACCTAGCCCCTAAACCGGGGCGTTACACATCAAACGCATATAGGAGTCATACATAGCTCATACAAAACACACACTTGCCACATTGCTAAACTACTACGTAATTGTTTAACCGTACTTGAGCAACAAAAACTTGGAAAGCCCCTTCGCCTTGCTCCGAGCTAACACCACGCTAATGATCTGCATTGTTGAAAATGAGAGCGTAAGCTAGAAGCTTAGTGAGGATGCTCTAAAATCGAAAACATCAACAATGCAGGGTTCAAGCATGCAATCCCTTAATCTCACATACAACATACATAGGTAAATCAACAAGTAGACCTAGCTAGTCTTCCAAGAGTCATAATATGGCATCTCACATCATACTAAGCTCAAACATCATATATCAACATCATACATCATAATCATAGGATCAAGTTCAATTGGCCACTACTAGTTTACCCGGATGTGCGAATTTAATCTCAACAATCACTTTACCTTGGTGGGATTACACTCATCACCGGACCTTGCATGGGCGGGATTCCACTCATCACCACATGCCCTACGGATGGGATTCCACTCATCATCCCGTAGAATATATATAAATTTCCGGTGGAATGTTACATCACCGTACTCCTCCTTGATGACTCAACGCCATCAAGGCCACGTATGTTTTGACTCAATTTGTGTGCACACTAATCCTAATGATCGATCATTTACACTCGGTAAGTTAATTAGTGCCAATTTCCTTTACCACATTGTATATACACCATTTATGTCTCAAACTCATTATATATATACATAGCAAGGCATACATATACAACCAATCCACACATCACAATAACAAATAGGCAATGACATGAATAGCATAATAGAATTCAAGGAGTTAAGTTACCAATTTAACTCTCACATAGAAAAGGCCTACCAAGCACATTCCACACATACACTACACACACTTGAACCAATCTTTAAAATGTATTTAAAGTCACTCACCACCCTTCCTTAGCAACCAAAGCAAGCCTCCTACAAGCCCGGATTTGTTCCCGTTGCCTCTCCAACGTCTCCTCTTGCTTCTAGCCAATCAAAAACACATCCATTACTCTCAATCAATGCTAAAACTTAGTCATCAACTCAACTCTTAAGCACAAGCCAACTTCAACAATTTCCAATCAAATTAATCCCCCAAAATGCCCATTTTCGTGCTCCTTCAAAAACTAGCTGAAAATCCTATTTTCAAACACCCAAATGACACCCAAATGGTCCCAAAACACCTTTCTATCATACTTAAACCATCATCCCTTCAAATTTACCCTAAAACTCACCAAAAACCAAGTTTTAGACACTTTAAAATTGGCCACAAGAACCCATTTCGGGTTTTCACCCAAACTTACCCATTTTAACATATTATATGTATTTTAAGGGAAATAAACTAAAACCCAACTTGATAATTTAAAACCAATTGAAAAACTAAGTAAAAACCCAAACTTTCATTAAACCCTAACTTTTCAAAAGTTGGTAGTTTCAAAATCTACAACCATGTAAGGATATAGAATGAAGAGGAGAGTGAGAAAATGCAATTACCTTTGAAAAATAACTTTGGGTTGAAGAAGAAATCAATGGAATAGTGTTTAGGGCTTTAGAGAGGGTTTAGGTTCTTTGTCATTTGAAAATGGGGAAAAAGGAAGATGATGATTCCTTTTTTTTGTTCCTTTTTGTCTCCAAAAAGGTTGTATACTTTTCAAATTATTGTGGCTAAATTACCAAATGGTCACTCCGTTTAATTTTAAATTCCAATTAGGTCAAGCCTAGGCCAAATTGATTAAAATTGATTTTACCGACTTGGACCACTAACCCGACTAACTCCTAACCCCAAAACACGGGTGTTACAGTAAATAACTTGGTATCACTTAAGTGAGTCTTCAGTTCGAGGTTATGTGTATGCATAAAATCCTTATTGGGAGGCCCACCGACCAAATTTAGGCATGCGATGCATATCGGTACGAACTAGTCAGAACAAAGAATTCCATTTTAAGCTACTACAAACCCAATATAATTATTGGTCCAATTTAGTCATTGCTATCCAATTTAATAACTTTTAGTCCTATAGCACGAGCAGAGCCGTCCCTGGGCAGCAGGGGCGACGGCCCAGAGCCCCAGGGAGGCAGGGCCCACTGGCTATTGGTAAAAAAACAGCCACAGTATTTAATAGTCCATAAAAACTGCTATCATTTTTACGGTTAACTAAGTTTTAAAATTATAAGTTATAGAAAGTGTAATTATAATTTTCTAGGGAATTGAAGATTCAAGTCGGCCAACCAGTCATAATCAAATTTAATTGTTTTTCTTTTTTTAAGTTTAATTATTTTTCCTATTATTATTATATTATATAAATTTAAAAGAGAACGTTAAAAATATGGTAGCCAACAATCATAATTAAGTATAAAGCTGTTAATATCTAATTAGTCTAGGTATTAATGTATTATAGGGTCATAATTAAGATTATAATAATATTTTCATTCAATTTTAAATTTAGAATAAAATTTTCATATACACCTATAAATAGTATTTACATTATTTTTGTTCTTCACATCTCAATTTCTCATCACTTTCCCATTTTTCTTATGTTATTTTCTCACAATTTATTTTGAAGTTATCGAATCCTCTTAACTATGCCGGTGACAGTTGCATTGGCCGAAAGAAGTTTTTCGAAGTTAAAATTGTTGAAAACTTATTTGAGATCGTCAATGTCATAAGAAATATTAAATGGTCTAGCCATTTTATTTATTAAAAAAATATGTTAGATTGTATTGATGCAGACACTATTAATACTGATTTTGCATTTAGAAATGCTTATAAAAGTTGTTTTATGTAAGTTGTTCGGTGTTTAATAGAATTTCTTGATTTTTTCATTTGATAATTATTGGGCGCAACAAAAAATATAATTTACAAACAAATTAATTTATTTTTTTATACTCATCGAATTTTATTTTTTTAATAGTTGTTATTAGGGCCCAATTTTTTGATTTGCCCCTAGGCCACAAAAATCTTAGAAACGGCTCTGAGCACGAGCCAACTTGTCTCAGTGGTTAAAAGAGCGGTTGTTGTTCTTAGAGGTTACGGGTTCGAGCACCACTAGCTGCAGTAGGGTAATTGTACATGCATTGTCAAATAGTTGGGAGTATATTTAGAACATATACTACGTGTAACCACCTTAGCTAAGATTGATGGTTTTTATTGATTGGTCTCGTGGATGACGTGACGAAAATAACCCATAATATAATTTCTCCTTATTTTGACAAAAAAATTAATATAAAGTTTAGATATCATTTAGATCATGTTATATATTATTTTTAGAACCCAGAGTACTGCATAATATATATAAAAAATTATTTTAAAAGTGCTTTCCCCTTTCAATAGGGCTTTTCTATGACTAATTTGAATGACCCGCGTCATACAGATGGTGTTGATGGATGAGTCTCCCAGCATGAATTTTCTGCATACACAAGCCTATAAACTTGAGATTTGCTTAAGCAATATCAAGTTTCTTACCACTTGGACCAACCCTGTTGGTGGTTAAAAGTACTTTTAAATATGATTTATTTTTTATAACTAAAAATGTTAGTTCTTAGCATTTATAAAAGTACTTTGAGCAAAATTACCTATTAGAATTAGTGTTTCTATCTTATATCTATAAATATAGAGTTTAAAAAAAATATTATACACAACACTACATTAAAAATAATACAAGTTTTTTTTGTCTCTTATTTTGTTCGTGTTCATCTCTTTTGTTTTTGTTATTCTTCTACTCTATTTACAACACAAATGTTGAAACCTACAATTGTTATTAATTTTTGATATTTTATTTTACGGTCCAAATTTAAGTTTGTGATTGTGCTATCAGTGACGTGGTCCACTAAGATTTGAACTTTTCTTATTAAATGTATAATATATTTTATAGGTTATAATTAAATTACACTATGTAAAACTCAATTAGTTTTACATTAATCCATAGTCATTAGATTGATTAAATAGATGGATGAGATTAACTCCCCACTTTCCTTTTTCAAGTGATAGTCTTCCCATATCTTACTTTTAATCTCATCCATTCATTTCATTCATCCAATGACTATGTATTAGTGTAAAACCAAATGAGTTTTACATAGTGTAATTTGATCCAATCCCATATTTTATTATTATACTATATATTTTATCATTACACTCCATTCTTATTAGTTTTGAATTTATTATTGCCGCATATTTTAATTATTACTTTAACTAAAAGTAAAAAAAAAAAACAGTGATCAAAATACATATTTTTTGCAAGAAAAAAATGCTGTCGTATAGTTTTATTAATTTAATAAAAAGATTAAATGTATAAAAAATCATTAAGTTTTAATTTATTTTTGGCTTAATGTCCCGTTTAGCCCTTAAAATATACACAAAATAACGAGTTGTCCTCTAAGTATTTTTTAGGACGTTTTTCCCCTTCAACTAAAAATTGTTACCTCAACTCTTCATCTAACGCCGTTAAAAAATTTACAAGCTAACCAAAATACGTCACGTGTCATTTTATTAACAAAAAAATAAGCTCACTTAAATTAAATAGGTAAATTACACGTTAGGTATGTTAGATTTATTTTTTATTGTTTATTTTAGTCCCAACTGTTCATCTTCTTCCTTAAGTTTGCTATGTCTGTTGCTGCCATGGCTTCTTCTTCAATGATTTGAATATTAGCCAGATTTCTTTCGTCCTCTTTAATGATTTGAATATTAACTACTAATAGTACTTGACTCGAATTTTATTTGTAACCAATACGACTTGTCATGAACTTAACTTGACACCTAGAATGACTCAACCTGAAGTTTATCTGAACTCAATTAAATAGATAATTAACAATTTTGATATGAACATGGTATTGACCCGACCTGAACTCGAACCGAAGCTGAATTAAAATCAACTCAACGTTAATTTGAATTAACTTGATTTAAACTTAACCCGACTCGAATAAAACTATTGATTTAACACGATATAACTTGAATCTGATCTGATACGAGCCGACCTAATTTAACTGAAACCTCAAAATACCCAATTTTACATCCTTAATGACGAGGAGATAATCTTTACTAACGAGGATTGATACTATTGTTTGGAAAGAAAAAGTATTTAAATGTAATTTAATTAAACAAAAATAATTAATTTGAAGAGAGGAGGCCCAAAGCCCAATAGTGAGTGTAGATTCGGAATCACGTACGTTTCATGTTCCTTTTAGATTTTCCACCTTTATATATATTTCTCTTACAATTCGCTCCCTCCGAACTCTTTTTCCCGCCTCTTCCGTAACCGATCACTTTCTTGCTTTTTCTCGGTGATTTTCCCTTCCACCAAACACTCCCCAATCCCCTACTCCTCGGCTCTAAATCCGTGCGATTTAAGATTCTGTCTCTCCTCTAACGGATCTCTCTCTCTCTCTTTCCCAATCAATCACTTGTACGGTAAGTCGTTAATCGATCGCTTTACGTACCTTTCTTTCATATCATATTTCTGTGCTTTCTTTTACATTCAAGCCTTTATCGCGGATCACGTGATTCGAAGCCCTAATCACTTCTGTTGTCGTTTAACTTGTTTTAATTATTTATTATGCTTATATGGAGTTTAGCTGTTAGACACTTAGGCTATAAGAAGCTCTAAAAATTGGAACTAGAAAGTCGGAGATTGAATTTCAGGCTATAAGAAGCTCTAAAAATTGGAACTAGAAAATGCGTCCTTTTTTTTGCTGATAATGGACAAATGAAAGTTCGAAATGTTATTTGTTTGTAGATGCAGACAGAGTTTACTGGGCTCTGTTCTTCTGCAATTTTTTGTTGTCATTTTTGTGATTTCGGTTGGGAAATCTTTTCATGAAATTAAAATTCGAACATTTGCTCCCTACCAATAGATTTTAATATTAATTCTTAGGTTAATTATATAGTTGTTTCGCTGCGAAAATGCTAGCGGACAACTTGGCTCCATTAATATTTTTTGTTATGAATAGCTGATAATTTGCTTGTTGACATTAGTTGCTTAGGCTGTTTATTGGATGATTAGTGCTTGGTTTCAGATTTGGATGATGAGAATTCCTCATTCAATGTTTTATTAAGTAGATGCACTCTCTGTATGTTCTCAATTTACCAGGATATTTCTGTATTTGATCTTTTCATTTGATTGCCATTTCAGAATTGCTAAGCATGAGCATAAAATTGTTGCACTTGTCACTATGCTTACCACAGCAGCATGAATGACTTGTATGCATATTGAATATTTTGGAATTGGATAACGTTTGATGTGCAGAAAGAAGAAAATGAGGGCGTGGAACTACGTAGTAATGGCTCACAAACCTACAAAAGTCTCCCACTCGTGCGTTGGGAACTTCACCGGTCCTCAAAAACTTAATCTCATTGTTGCGTACGTCATTTTTTGTTCCTATTCGATTCTTACTCATGAAGGATTAGAGGTGCCTAGTTGATGAAATTAAATATTCTTTCTTCTTATTAAAGAATTTAACTATATATTTTTTAGTATTCTTTAAATTAAGTATTCTTCTCTTTGCTTGCAGTAAAAATACTCATTTTGAAATCAGTTTCATTACTCATGAAGGATTAGAGGTGACTAGTTTGATGAAATTTTATATATTTTCATTTTGAGATTAACAATGATTCTAATGTCTTGCCTTGTGTTGCAGCCTTTTTTAGATGTACCAATATTTGGAAGAATTGCTGCTCTTGAGCTTTTCCGTCCTCGCGTTAGTAGATATCTTTGTTATAGTTATTGTAAAAAAATTTCAGACTTAATGTGATCACTTGTGATTTAATAATATGTATTATGTGATATGTGACAGGGTGAAACGCAGGATTTTCTATTTGTTTCAACGGAATTATACGAATTCTTTGTCCTTCAATGGGATGCTGAGAAATCTGTGCTTCTTCGAAGGTTTTAAACAAGAATATATGCACACACTACTTAGTTTCATTTTGTTGTTTTGCTCATCTGTCGGATTGTCCAACTTGATGTCTGCATACTTTGTGTTGCAGCACTCATTCTGCCTTGAACAATCAGTTGTAGGCTTTTAGTATCAAGCTCACATTGGTTGCACCTGGGGAAACTTGATTTTAGTTTATTGTTATTTTTAAATATGAACCTTTTTTGTCCGTTAACACTTTCCCTACACTTCGACACAATTTCTCTTATGCTGCTGCCTACAACCTGCATTGTTTGATGTAGAAAGAGGTTATGCGTACCTTGTATAAAGCTGTGTGGGGAATTTTAACTCGTCTTTCTGCATTGTGTTTTCTGTTTATTATTTTCCTCAAAATCTTGGATGTCTTTTAGTGATGCAATTTACCCATGATGATGTCTATGAGAATTTGTGGGGTGTTTTTTTTAGAACGTTATTGAAGCTTATATTATTTGCTATATTACCTGCAGAGGAAAGGGCACAGCATCGGGGTATATTTCTTCATTACGCTTCGTTAACTCTGGAATGGTAATTTTTGCTCATAGGAAACCGATACCTTTTGTCGGCGTAAATGTTTATCAACAATGCAAAGTTGTTTAACTAATTTTTTGTTGAACTCTCCATAAAAATCGTTGACTCCTTCCGCTTCTTTGCATTCTATGCAGTCTTCAATAATAGATCCTGATTGTAGACTAATTGGACTTAATCTATATAATCGGTTCTTAGAGGTATGAACACTGGATGCTGCAATTCCTCCATCAAGTCTATTTAATTTTTGTACACTATTTGCATTTCCAGAAAATGTTGTGCATTATGTTTTTTTGTTGTCTCAGGTTATTCGTTTAGATGATGAAAGACAACTACGTGCAGACAGAAGATATGATGCATTTCACATAAGATATTCTTCTTTGCTCTTCTCCAGTAATTTTCTGACAAATACAACAATTTTTTGATAATTGAATAGGTTGCTCTCTATATTTCAGGCTTCCGCGATATCAAGTTTTGGATATCAAGTTTCTTTATGGTTACTCAGAGCCTACAATTGTAGTTTTATACCAGGTCTCGATTTTTCTTTCAATACATATTGTGGACTTATGAATACTCCATCTCACTCTCCCTATTTTCCCCTTTGTTTATGTAGAAATAAATAAGGTAGATTTACAGAGAAGAGAAAGAGAGTTTTTCTCTGTAATATTATATTATCAATAATTCAATAGTTACAAATAGGGATGGGCACGGAACCCGGACCCGACGGGTTCCGAACCGACCCGGCCCGATCGGGTCGGGTATTTTTATGAAAAAATCGGGTTTGGGTCGGGTCGGGTTCGGGTTTTAGGGTGAAAAAATCCGACCCGACCGGACCCGGGACTAATAGTGTAATTTTCCCCTAAATTTTTTTAGGGATATTTGTAATAATACCCTTTTTTATATATTTTTTTATAATTAGGTCCTTAAAATTGATTTTTTATTTACAATTTAGTCCTTAAATTTATTGTTTTTTACAATAAAGTCTCTTAAAATTATTCTTTTTACAATTTAGTCCCTAAAATTGATTTTTTTTATATAGGTCGGGTCGGAGTCGGGTTTAAGGTATTTATTTTCGGGTCGGGTTCGGGTTTAGGATTAATATTTTCGGGTCGGGTTCGGGTGGGCCAAAAACCCGGCCCGACCCGACCCGTGCCCATCCCTAGTTACAAAGGTGAAGCCCTTTTATAGACTTAATACAAGAGTTTCACTAACACTAGACTTTCTATAGGATTAGTCTCTTATTCTTAGAGTAGTTAGAGTTACAAAACAATTAAAACACTAATTAAGATCATATTAGAGGCTAGTATTTACACGCTACTAACTTACACTCCCCCGCAAGCTGGTGTGTACACATTGTATATACCCAGCTTGGATATAAACTTATCAAAAATCTGTTTAGAAAGTGCTTTGGTAAGCACATCAGCAAGCTGTTCTTCTGTGGGAACATAAGTTAAGTTTGCTATTCCATCATTCACTTTCTCAGCAATAAAGTGCCTGTCGATTTCCACATGCTTAGTTCGATTATGATGAACTGGGTTTTTAGCAATCTGGATGGCAGATTGGTTGTCACTGAGAATCTGAAACTTCTCATCTTGCTTCATACCCAACTCTTTTAGCAGTCTAAGCAGCCACATTCCTTCACAGATCCCTAATGCTAAGGCTTTATATTCTGCCTCTGCACTACTCCTTGCAACAACTGGTTGTTTCTTGCTTCTCCATGTCACTAGGTTACCCCACACAAACGAACAATAACCGCTAGTTGACTTTCTCTCAGTAACTTCACTAGCCCAACTTGAGTCTGTATAGACTTTGACTGTTCTTTCTTCAGTTTTCTTGAAGATTAAACCATGGCCTGGTGTACCTTTCAAATATCTAAGAATTCTGTATGCAGCTTCTAAGTGCCCTTCTCTAGGATTAGTCATGTGTTGACTAATGACATTTACGGGAAAGGAGATATCCGGCTTGGTTAGGGACAAATAGATGAGCTTCCCTACCAGCCTTCGAAACTGATTTTTATCAACTTCAGTCCCTAATTCTTCTCCTCTTAACTTCAGGTCAGTTACCATTGGAGTTTCAACTGGTTTACACCCCAACATACCAATTTCAGAGAGTAAATCTAATACATACTTTCGCTGGTTTATCACTAGGCCTTTAATGGATCTGGCAACTTCCATACCAAGAAAATACCTTAGTTGTCCTAAGTCCTTAGTCTCGAATTTCCTGCTCAATAAGCTCTTCAAGTTTTTGATTTCATCTTCATCATCCTCTGTTATTACAATGTCATCAACATAAACAATTAAGATGACTCTTTTATCATTAGAAGTTACCTTTACAAACAGTGTGTGATCTGCTTGACACTGTTTGTACTTGTTCTGTACGAGAACTTTACTGAACCTGTCAAACCAGGCTCTTGGTGACTGCTTAAGGCCATAGAGGGATTTTTCAAGCCTACAAACTTTTTGGCAATTCAGCTTAGGCTCCATCCCAGGTGGCATCTTCATGTAGACTTCTTCTTCCAAATTACCATTTAGAAAGGCATTTTTTTATGTCTAACTGATGAAGACCCCAATCTTTGTTCACAGCAACACTTAGTAGCACTCTGACCGTGTTTAGTTTTGCTACAGGGGCAAAAGTTTCCTTGTAGTCTATGCCATAAGTTTGTGAAAAACCCTGAGCCACAAGTCTGGCCTTAAATCTCTCTATGCTCCCGTCTGACTTGTATTTAATGGCAAAAACCCACTTGCTGCCAACAGCTTTCTTGCCTTTTGGTAAGTCTGCAATAGTCCAAGTGCCATTCTTTTCAAGAGCATTGATTTCCTCTTCAACAGCCTGCTTCCATCTCGGATCCTTTAGTGCATCATCAATATTTGAAGGGATTTCTTCTTTATCAAGGCAAGCTGTAAAAGCCTTAAAAGATGGCATCAAGTTACCATACACAACATATTTTTGAATGGGATACTTAGTGCACTGCCGTACTCCCTTTCTTTTAGCAATAGGCAAATCTTCCAAATTAATTGAAGAGTTTTCATTACCTTCAACATCCTCAGCAGCAACTGGACTCATTTCCAACTCTCGGCAAGTGTCAGATTGAAAAACGGTCTCAGGAATGACTTTCTTCCTTCTAGTGTAAACACTGAGTTGTTTAGGGGTTTGAACAGTTTTAGAATGAGAGTTTTGGGAGGCTGCTGGTTGAAAAACAGATTCTGGAGTAGAGAGATCAGCGGGTAAAGTTTGTTTGGAAGATGTTATATCATTGGGAGGAGTAGAAATAAATTCTGAAGATATAGAAGGAATTACGGGTGAGTATACCTGTGGAATAGTAAGAGGCTGCAATTCTTTCAAAGTCTCCCCGGAATTGTAGGCTTCGAAAAATATGGGTCCTGTTCAAAGAAGGTTACATCCAAAGAGACAAAAAATTGTTTTGTAGAAGGATAGTAACATTTGTAGCCTTTTTTAAGTGAAGAGTAACCCACGAAACTACACTTCAAGGACCTAGGATCTAATTTTGACCGAGAAGGATCAATAGAATGCACAAAGACAGTACAACCAAATATTCGAAGAGGAAGTATAGAAGACATGGGTTTAAAATTTGGATAGCTCTCCAACAAAAGTGACTGTGGTGTTTGAAATTTAAGTACTTTACTAGGCATCCGATTTATAAGATAAGTGGCAGTCAATAAAGCCTCACCCCACAAGTAATTTGGAACGTTATTAGACAATAATAATGATCGAGTGACCTCTAGTAAATGCATATTTTTGCGCTCAGCAACCCCATTTTGTTGTGGTGAATCCACACAAGAGCTAATATGGACTATTCCTTTCTCTGTAAAAAATTTCCCCAAAGAAGTGGTAAAATACTCTCCCATTATCGGACTGAAATATTTGAATTTTACTTTCAAATTGGGTTTCTATCATTGTATAAAACCTCCTAAAAATAGACTCAACCTCAGATTTTTCTCGCATTAAGTAAGTCTATGTTGTCCTGCTATGGTCATCTATGAAAGACACGAACCAGCTATAATCATTAATACTCTTCACTCGAGAAGGACCCCAAATGTCACTGTGAATCAAAGAAAATGGTTTAGATGTTTTAGAAGAAGATGGTAAATAAGAAGCTTTAGATTGCTTAGCAAGAGGGCAAACATGGCATTTGAACAATTGCGGTTTTGTATGAGTAAACAAGTGAGGGAAAAGTTTGACAAGATAAAAAAAATTTGGGTGGCCTAACCGAAAATGCCATAACATGATTTCATCATTTTGTTTTGAGGGTGATATGGAACCAGAAAAAGCTTGAGATTGGAGGGGTTGCTTGCCAAAAAAGGTATAAAGCCCATTTTTCAATCTGGCATTGCCAAGTATCTTCTTCGAGTCCACTGCCTGTAAGATACAATTATCATCAGTAAACTCCAGAGAACACTGTAAACCCTTAGATAGCTTACTGACAGACAGTAGGTTGCATTTCAAATATGGTACAAACAACACACCACTAAGCATTATATTTTCAGTGAGAAGAACTGAACCAGTCCCTTGTATTGGACATAAGGACCCATCTGCAGTTTTAATAGACTGCCGAGAACAAAAGGGTTCAAATGTAGCAAACAAACCCCTATTACCAGTCATATAGTCGGAGGCTCCGGAGTCAATAATCCATGCAAGATTATTCTGTGTAGCTAAAAAACTAGGGAGAGCATTTGTCGAGGAAGTCTGACTTTCAAACCGATGGCAAGTGACTATTTCGCCAGAGAGTTCTGGAAAATCAGCAACAATTGGAAGGGAGTCTGTCGATGAATTAGCACCAGAGGATGCGGAAGGAAAAGCCATCGAGATAGATTTATGGATCAATACCTAGACTGATACCATGTAGAAATAAATAAGGTAGATTTACAGAGAAGAGAAAGAGAGTTTTTCTCTGTAATATTATATTCTCAATAATTCAATAGTTACAGAGGTGAAGCCCTTTTATAGACTTAATACAAGAGTTTCACTAACACTAGACTTTCTATAGGATTAGTCTCTTATCCTTAGAGTAGTTAGAGTTACAAAACAATTAGAACACTAATTAAGATCATATTAGAGGCTAGTATTTACACGCTACTAACTTACAGTTTAGGCATTAAAAAATTAATTTATTGATGTAGCCTTTATGTTATGCTCTTTCTCACAGGATGAAAACGATGCACGTCATGTTAAAACATACACGGTTGCATTTACTGAGAGTTAGTTGTCTGCAACATATCCGGAGGAACGCATTGTTGAGGAAGCATGGTTCCAAAACGATCTTGACAATGGAGCTAATTTTCTCATACCTGTACCCCCACCTCTCTGTGGTGTTATTATTGTTGGGGAAGAAACAATTGTTTATTATAGTGCCAACACATCCAAAACAATTCCGATCGGACATGTAGGTTTCTTATCAAGTTGTTTTTATGTTTTTAAAAGTTTTCTAAGTATTGTTGATAACAATCTTCTGGATTTGACACTCTCTTGCTGATCTTTTATGTGTGCTTTTAGTCAATTACGGAAGCTTATGGAAGAGTGGATGCAGATGGCTCTAGGTACTTACTTTCTGATCGTGCTGGTCTTCTTCGCCTCCTGGTCATTACCCATGAGAAAGAAAAGTAAGTTGTAATTATTGTTTTCAAATGTTCTTGTTGAACAGTTGGGATAAAAATATTGATTTAATTATTTATATATCAAAGCTTGATTTCAGTTTTGAAGTAGTATGCATTAATTAGGCCTTCTTAAGATATAGTTAGTGCATCTTGCAGGGTCACTGGACTTGAGATTCAACTCTTGGGAGAAACTTCTATTGCATCTACAATATCATATCTTGATAATGCAATTGTCTTTATTGGCTCAAGTTCTGGAGATTCACAGGTATATATATTTCATACTCTCCTTAATTACCATTGTAACCTGATTCAGAACTATTATTACTAATGTAAGTTTTGAGGGTACTATTATAGCCTGATTCAAAACTATTACTAAGATAAGTCTTGAGGGGTAAGTGAGGGATCACATGCTGATAATTATATAGAATACACTCTTGATCTGGGGTCTAATGATACTGCAGACCCTTTCTCCCCTCATAATAAAAAACTCCCGAATAGAATACAGAGAGAACTCCTCTTTCTCTTAGTCTACTATTCTACTTTCATCTTTTAAATTGATATTTCCTTTCAAGTGAATAACATTCTTCATTGGCGTTATGTTTTGGTGTACCAATGCAGCTGATAAAGTTAAATCCACAACCTGATGCAAAAGGTTCATTTGTAGAAGTTTTAGACACATATGTCAATTTGGGGCCTATCATTGACTTTTGTGTGGTTGACCACGGGAGACAAGGGCAGTGTCAAGTTGTAACTTGCTCTGGAGCTGATAAAGATAGTTCTCTTCGCATAGTTCAAAATGAAATAGGAATCAATGAACAGGTCTGTATTGTGTTTTATAATTTCTCCATGCTTAATCAAGTTTACCATTTTATACGTGCATCAGCTCACATCTTGGTGCATTTATGCATGTTAGGCCTCGGTAGAACTTCAGGGTATCAAAGCAATGTGGTCGTTGAGATCCTCTACAGATGATTCATTTGACACCTTTCTGGTTGTTAGTTTTATCAGTGAGACACGTATTTTTGCTATGAACCTTGAGGAGTTGGAAGAAACTGAGATCGATGGGTTTAATTCTCAAGTGCAGACTCTGTTCTGCCATGATGCTGTTTACAATCAACTTGTACAGGTGAGGTTTGGCAGCAGTGAAAAATGAGCATACAGTACATGAAGTTTGTTTGTCTAATATTATTGTTTTTGTTTAATCCAGTATTAGCATCTATATAATCTAGCTTTTATTCTAATCTTATACAAATAAAGTTGTATGAGATGATCACTGGCTCATGTTATTTGCCCAGTTGAAGCTAAGAGCAATAATTATGAAAAAAACATATTATATGTGCTTCTTGCTCGACTGATGAGCATTATGGCAGGTCACTTCAAGCTCTGTAAGGCTTGTGAGTTCAATATCTAGAGAGCTACAGGATGAATGGAATCCGCTATCTGGGTATTCGATCAATGTTGCCACTGCCAATGCTACCCAGGTAGTTTTTCCTGTATTGTTTAATGTTGAGATTTGACATTTAGTTTGTATTTAGGTGTTCAAATTATTATTATTATTGTTATTATTATTTATAATCTAATGATAAATAATTTTGTCTTTCTATATGGCTTCTGCAATGGAATGTTTAGGCTTGATGTAATATCCTCTTGCATTTTCTACCCTTAACAAATATATCTTGTATAAAGGACTTCCTATGTAAGTCTTTCCATTGTTTGTATTACAGGTTTTAGTAGCAACAGGGGGTGGCCATTTGGTTTATTTGGAAATCGATGACGGCAAGTTGACACAAGTAAAACATGAACAGTTGGAGTATGAAATTTCATGTCTTGACATTAACCCCATCGGTGAGAACTCTAACTCCAGTCAGTTGGCTGCCGTTGGAATGTGGACTGATATAAGTGTGAGGATATTTTCACTCCCACACCTGAATCTCATCGCAAAGGAGCAATTGGAAGGAGAGATCATTTCTCGTTCAGTTCTTCTTTGCACCTTTGAAGGGGTATGACTTATGGTTTATTTGATATTTCTTCAGCTTATCTTGCTCTGATTTATTTTGCTTCTCTTCTATATGTTTGAATGGGTACAAGTTTCTTTGATATTTCTTCAGTTTCATCCGTATCTTGCTGATATATTTTGCTTCTCTTCTGATATGTGATTATTCATTTTAAACTGATCTATTTAAGAGTCCTGCTATTAAACCTATGTTTGTCACATAGAACTTTGATATTTGGCATTTACATATTTTTTCTCATAATAATGTTTAGAAGTTTGTTTGTTTTCAGATCTCTTACTTGTTGTGTGCCCTTGGAGATGGCCATCTTCTAAATTTTCAATTAAATATTAATGGTGAGTTCACAGATCGGAAAAAGGTTTCTCTCGGGACACAACCTATAAGACTTGGTACTTTCTCCTCCAAGAATTCCACACGTGTATTTGCTGCATCAGATAGGGCAACTGTCATTTATAGTAGAAACAAAAAACTGCTCTATACCAACGTCAATCTGGAGGGAGTCGGTCATATATGTCCTTTCAATACTGCTGCTTTTCCAGACAGGTATGCTTCTTTATATACTTCTCTTGCTTGGAATGAAAAAAAATATCTTAGTTATTTTATTGCTTCATATGGCGCTCTGTTTATTTAGGCCATGTTATTTTAACCGAGCCGTCTTTTTTTACCAGCCTTGCAATTGCAAAACAAGGAGAACTTACTATTGGCACTATCGATCATTTTCGGAAGCTTCACAACATCCGCACTATCCCACTTGGCGAGCATGCACATCGAATCTGCCATCAAGAACAGTCTCACACCTGTGCAATATTGAGTTTGAAAAACCAGTCTAGTGCCGATGAATCTGAAATGCATTTTATCCGCCTGTTAGGTGATCAAACCTTTGAATTCATCTCGACTTATGCTCTTGATACTTCTGAGCGTGGTTGTTCCATACTTAGCTGTTCGTTCTCGGATGACACCGATACATATTACTGTGTGGGGACTAGATATGATTTGTCGAAAGAAGATACGGCAAGAAAGGTGCTAGCTTGTTGTGGTAGACCTTTACTTCCTTCACGGGGCCGTATAATGGTTTTTGTTGTTGAAGATGGGAAGTTACAGCTTATTGCTGAAAAGGAAACTAAGGGGGCGGTTTACTCTCTAAACGCTTTCAGTGGCAAACTACTGGCTTATGTTAATGAAAATATTGAGTTGTACAAGTGGATGCTTCGAGAGGATGGCACCCGGGAATTACTATTGGAATGTGATGATAATAATGGCCTCTGGATTTACCGTCATAAAAAATGTGTTTATGGTGGTGATAAAATTGTTTTTGTTGCCGATACCGATGATTTTATTTTCAGACCAGTTTTCTTTAGAGACAAGGAACAAGCTATTGGCAACCAAATCAGTGACGTTGAGATTCTTGATGATGCCATTTGTCTCGGTGCTGATATGGAATGCAACTTGTTCACAGTCAGGCATCGTTCTGTTAAGGTGGATGCTCGGTACCGTCTTGCTTTTGACATCCACCGATCCGCAGAGTTGGAGCAATCTCACATCAAGAAATCCATAAAGGCGGAGCGATCCATAGAGATGGATGGTGAGTACCACCTCGGGGAATTTGTCAATCGGTTCCGTCATGGTTCTCTCATGGGATCCCTAGATTCTGATGTGGGACAAATCCCAACAGTCATTTTCGGCACCAGCCATGGGGCTATTGGTGTTGTTGCTTCTATTCCTCATGAGCAATACATTTTTTTAAAGAAGCTGCAGTCGAGCTTGGTTAAGGTGAAATCTCCCGATGTAGGAGGGTTGTGCCATCAAAACTGGAGAACAGGCAAGATTAACGGTAGAATTCAAGTACTAGGAAACCATACGGCAATAAACTTTTTGGACGGTGATTTGATCGAATTGTTCCTTGATCTGAGCCGTGGTGAGATGGAGGAGATCTCGAAGGAGGTCAATGTTTCGGTGGAGGAGCTTTCCAAGAGAGTCGAGGAACTAACGAGGTTGCATTGTGAATTCTGAAAATGAGTAATAAGAGCAGCCTTTCCCTGGATCCTAGCATATGCAATAGATGCCACCTTTTCACTGTTGAACTTCTCCCATTTCTTGCCATTGAATGCCTGAAAAGATGTATTGGTTCAATCCCAAGGTTTAAAAATGATGATATTTGCACAGATAAGAGACATGATCCATTTACCAAACCTTATATAAGGGAATGATCTGTTGTGGATCTATCATGTTGATGAAAGCATAGCCTACATTGCATTTATTCTGCAAAACAATTATTTGTAAAATCTACAGTTGGTAACATATTCACCTACAACTAAATGTAGCACGACCAAGCATGTACCAGAGTGTCGACGTTGGAAAAAGCCTGACTGACTAGTTTACTTACCTTGAAGTCAATTGGCAAATAAATAAAATCATATGTTCCTCGACAGTGCTCATCAATGGCTGCCAGAAGCATCTTTGAGGTATACCTGCAAAAATTACCATTTGACTTAACTTGATAATCATTTTGAAATAAGAAACATAGGGAAAGGATAAGGATCATTCTGTAAAAAAATCCAAAGTATAATCACTAGCATAACATCACATCAATTATTTTAGCATTCATCGCCTCTGCTAGCTCACTTCAACATATTGTTAGAAATGGAGAAATCAAACGAACAGGGAGCAATATGTCAAGTAGTGAAAAAGAAACACTTCAAAATTGGTGGTCCATCATTAATTACTCCATTTTGGAGTAATTGTGAGAATTTAAAGGCAAAATGTTGATAATCATCACAGGCTATCAGCAACTTTATGATCATTCATTGTGCAATTTTCCTTGAGCATAAGAACGCGTAAACAGATATGATATTCTTGCAATAAAATTATTTTAATATTAAAAAGAACAACTCAAGACATTAGACATAAAGAAAAAGATGATTGTAATTTGCAAGAGGAGCAGTTCACATACTTGTTGGGTATGTTCTTAATCATAAGTGTTGTTCTGCTGTCTTCCCCATGTATGATTCGGTCAATATCAAGTTCAAATTGTTTCTTATCACCATTGCTAGAATTTGATTCATTTCTACGGTACGAAAGGCTCCTAACACAATCATTAGGAGAATCAACCGATGCTGGCATTGAAATTACAGGGTTCCTGCCAGGGAATAGGTGGCCCATCTGCTGAGAAGAGTGTACCCCGCCATTTTTTGTCAAATCCGTACAATTTCCACCACCATGAGAAAAAATGTTGTGGGAAGTAAATTCCAAGGGATGTGCCAGCGAACTTCTAGGAAATCCCATGCGTCCAAGAGACCCAAGGTGAAAACCTGAAGCTTCAGGAGACTCCCCGGTATAGGGATGCCTCCTGTCCCAGAATGCAGAATTAACTGGTGGCGCGGAGCCAATGTGGTGGTGTACAGGTGACCCTACATTCACCATTACAGGAGGAGCCCTAGGAAATGCAGTGATATGTGGAATATGATTAGCATGAATACCATTGACAAACGATGGCGAATTTGCCCAAGCCATAGCACTTGGCAGATCATGATGTGGCGAGTGGGAGTTATTCCACATGTAATGATTTCCATTAAGTGGCAAGCTTCCATTTCCAGGTGACCAAAAAACTAGAGAGATTTTAGTAATAACACAAAGTTAGAGAGAAAAGTAACTTAATACCCTGAAGTTCAAAGCATAAGAAACATAATTGAATTCAAGAAAAAAGAAGATTACATCTACTCAACTTTCAACATAATAAATTATGAGCTTTATAAAAATATTAACATACTGACTTCCGAAATTCATATGAACCCACAAAAGAGTGCAACAAAGTGTTGAAAGTATGCACCGAAATTGTTGAAAATCAAACAATTAGGTGCAGCCAAGGTTGAATGGAAAATTTCAATGGTAGGTGCAGCCAAGGTTGAAATTTTGGCATGGGAAAATCACAATTTTGGTCCCTAAACTTTAGGCTATTTATAGGTTTAGTCCATGAAGCTCAACTATAAATAGGCCTAACCTTTGCCATTTGAAACCATCCCAAATCATTCTAACATCCTCCCAATACTAGAGAAATTAGAGAGTTTTCATAGAGTTGTTTTCTCCTTTCTTATCAAGAGAGAATTGTCATTGTTTTCTCCTTGTTAGACTGAGAGAAGTTGTAATTCCTATTTTCTCATAGTGAAATTCTTCTACCTTGTCCGTGGTTTTTACCCTATATTATTTAGGGGTTTTCCACGTAAAATTTGTGTCTCTTTTATCTTCATTATTATTTTCTCAAATTATCAGTTGCGTTTTTGCTCTATCCGACGATCGTAATCCGCAACAATTGGTATCAGAGCCTAATTTGGGTGCATATATCTACTTATCGTATTCTCTGTTGGTTGCCACTGAAAAGTGGATCCTCCATCATAAGAAAGTAAGTTAGATATTACTCATTCATTGAAGGTGGTGGGCACTATTCACGTCAAAAAGGTGAAATAGTGGGAGCTATCTGAAATAGAAGCTATGGCAACGAAATTTGATATTGAAAAGTTCAATGAGAGAAATTTCTCACTGTGGAAATTGAAGATAAAGGCCATCCTAAGAAAAAACGGATGTCTAGCGACTATCAGCGAAAGGCCGGCAGATTTTACGGATAACAAGAAATGGAATGAGAATGCTATTGCAGACCTTCATTTAGCATTAGCAGATGAAGTACTATCAAGCATCGAGGAGAAGAAGACAGCCAAGGAGATTTGGGATCACCTCGCAAAATTATACGAGGTCAAATCGTTGCACAATAAAATTTTCCTTAAGAGGAAATTGTACACTCTTCGGATGTCAGAATCTACTTCAGTGACAGAGCACTTAAACATGTTGAATACTCTATTTTCTCAGCTTACATCCCTAAGCTATAAAATAGAGTCACAAGAACGTGCTGAACTTCTACTTCAAAGTCTACCTGATTCGTATGATCAACTCATTATCAACTTGACAAACAACAACCTTACAAGTGATCTAGTCTTCGATGACGTTGCAGCTGCTGTTCTGGAAGAAGAAAATCGGCGCAAGAACAAGGAAGACAGACAAGGAAATCTACAACAAGCAGAGGCCTTAACGGTGATGAGAGGAAGATCAACAGAACGTGGCCAAAGTAGCAGTCACAATCATGGTAGATCAAAGTTAAGGAGTAAGAAGAATTTAAAGTGCTACAACTGCGGAAAGAAGGGTCACTTGAAGAAGGATTGTTGGAGTTTACCTAAAAACTCCAATCCTCAAGGAAATATGGCAAACACTTCAGATGATGGAGATGCTCTCTGTTGTGAAGCAGCAACAGCCATGGAAGGCAGAAAAAGATTTGCAGACATATGGCTTATTGACTCGGGAGCCACATATCACATGACCTCAAGAAGAGAATGGTTCTATAATTATGAACCTATCTCAGGAGGATCTGTGTACAGCTGCAATAATCATGCCTTGGAAATTGTTGGCGTTGGAACCATCAAATTGAAGATGTATGACGGGACAATCAAAGTTGTTCGAGATGTGCGACACGTGAAAGGCTTGAAGAAAAACTTATTATCCTACGGATTGTTGGATAATAATGCAAGCAAGATTGAAACACAGAAATGAATCATGAAGGTGTTCCATGGAGCCGCTTGTGGTAATGAAAGGTGAAAAGATAGCTGCAAATTTGTACATGCTGAAGGGAGAGACCTTGCTAGAAGCTGAAGCCTCTGTTGCCTCATGTAGTTCAGATTCTACCATGTTATGGCATCGGAAAATTGGACACATGTCAGAACAGGGAATGAAAGTCCTTGTGGAGCAAAAGCTACTTCCGGGTTTAACAAAGGTATCACTTCCTTTGTGTGAACATTGTATTACAAGTAAGCAGCATCGATTAAAATTCAACACATCAAATTCTAGAGGCAAGGCTGTTCTAGAATTGGTTCATTCTGATGTATGGCAAGCACCGGTTACATCCCTAGGCGGAGCAAAGTATTTTGTCTCCTTCAGTGATGACTACTCTAGGAGATGTTGGGTGTATCCTATCAAGAGGAAGGCAGATGTGTTTTCAACCTTCAAAGTTTTTTAAAGCGCGGGTGGAACTTGATTCTGGAAATAAGATCAAGTGTTTCAGATCAGATAATGGAGGTGAATATACAAGTGATGAATTTGATGACTTCTGCAGAAAAGAAGGCATCAAAAGACAGTTCACAACAGTATACACTCCTCAACAAAATGGAGTGACAGAGCGGATGAACAGAACTCTGTTAGAAAGAACACGAGCAATGTTGAGAGCTGCAGGGCTAGAAAAAGCTTTCTGGGCAGAAGCAGTCAATACCGCATGTTATTTGGTGAATCGGGCTCCATCAACTGCAATTGAGTTGAAGACACCGATGGAAATGTGGACTGGTAAACCAGTTGATTATTCAAACCTCCATATATTTGGAAGTATTGTGTACGTGATGTACAATGCCCAAGAAATTTCAAAGTTGGATCCAAAATCCAGAAAATGTAAATTCTTGGGGTATGCTGATGGAGTAAAGGGGTATCGCTTGTGGGATCCCACTGCCTGCAAAGTGATTATCAGCATGGATGTTATCTTTGTAGAAGATAAGCTACAAAGAAAAGAAGAAGATGATAGCACTGATAAAGAAAAGCCAGAGACTACACAGATACATGTTGAAAATGAGTTTGAACAGAGAGATTGTTCTGAAGAAGAACCAGAGCTCGAGGAATCAGAACCAGAGAATTCTGAAGCTCCAACAACTCGTCAATCAGATCGTGTGAGAAGACGCCCCAATTGGCACTCAGATTATGTTATAGAAGGTAATGTTGCATACTGCCTTTTAACGGAGGACGGTGAGCCATCAACATTCGAAGAGGCAATGAACAACTCAGATGCTTCGCAGTGGATGGCGGCAATGCAAGAAGAAATCGAAGCCCTTCATAAAAATAATACATGGGAACTTGTGCCACTACCACAAGGAAGGAAGCCAATTGGTAACAAATGGGTCTTCAAAATCAAGAGAAATGGTGACGATCAAGTGGAGAGGTATCGTGCAAGACTGGTGGTCAAAGGATATGCTCAGAAAGAAGGTATTGATTTCAATGAAATCTTTTCTCCTGTGGTTCGACTAACAACGGTTCGAGTTGTCCTGGCAATGTGTGCTACATTGAATTTACATCTAGAGCAGCTAGATGTTAAAACAGCTTTTCTTCACGGAGATCTTGAAGAAGAGATTTACATGCTCCAGCCTGAAGGTTTTGAAGAAAAAGAAAAGAAGAACTTGGTTTGTAGGTTGAACAAATCTCTGTACGGTTTAAAGCAGGCGCCGAGGTGTTGGTACAAGAGATTTGACTCCTTCATCGTGAGCCTTGGATACAACAGACTTAATGCAGACCCTTGTGCTTACTTCAAGAGGTTTGGTGAAAACGAATTTGTTATATTGCTGTTGTATGTAGATGACATGTTGGTTGCAGGCCCCAACAAAGATCATATTGAAGAATTAAAGACACGACTGGCTAGGGAATTTGAAATGAAGGACTTGAGACCAGCAAACAAGATTCTAGGGATACAAATTCACCGAGACAGAAGTAGTAGGAAGATTTGGCTTTCACAAAATAATTACTTGAAAAAGATCTTGTCACGATTCAGCATGCAAGATTGTAAGCCAATTTCTACCCCTCTTCCTATTAACTTTAAATTATCCTCCAGTATGAGTCCTAGCAGTGAAGAAGAGAGGATGGAGATGTCTCGAGTACCGTATGCATCAGCAGTGGGAAGTTTAATGTTCGCTATGATTTGTACAAGACCAGACATTGCACAAGCAATGGGAGTGGTTAGTCGGTACATGGCGAATCCAGGCAGAGAGCATTGGAATGCTGTGAAAAGGATCCTGAGATACATCAAAGGGACCTTAAATGTTGCATTATGTTACGGGGGATCAGACTTTCTTATCAGCGGGTATGTCGATTCTGACTATGCAGGAGATTTGGATAAAAGCAAATCTACAACAGGGTATGTGTTTACACTTGCTGGTGGAGCTGTAAGCTGGGTTTCAAAACTGCAATCGGTTGTGGCTACGTCAACAACAGAGGCAGAATATGTAGCAGCTACACAAGCCAGTAAAGAAGCAATATGGTTGAAAATGCTATTGGAGGAGCTCGGGCACAAACAAGAGAATGTCTCTTTGTTTTGTGACAGTCAGAGCGCCTTGCATCTTGCAAGGAATCCTGCTTTTCACTCAAGAACAAATCACATTCGGGTCCATTACCACTTCATTCGTGAGAAAGTGGAAGAAGGGACGATAGATATGCAGAAGATCCATACCGATGACAACATAGCAGATTTCATGACAAAAGCAATCAACACTGATAAGTTTACTTGGTGTCGATCCTCTTGTGGCTTGTTAGAAACGTAAGCAACATGGAAAGTACGAGGTAGAAAGAATGATGTGAAGATATGATTGTTCCAATCAAATCTTCAAGTGGGAGATTGTTGAAAGTATGCACCGAAATTGTTGAAAATCAAACAATTAGGTGCAGCCAAGGTTGAATGGAAAATTTCAATGGTAGGTGCAGCCAAGGTTGAAATTTTGGCATGGGAAAATCACAATTTTGGTCCCTAAACTTTAGGCTATTTATAGGTTTAGTCCATGAAGCTCAACTATAAATAGGCCTAACCTTTTCCATTTGAAACCATCCCAAATCATTCTAACATCCTCCCAATACTAGAGAAATTAGAGAGTTTTCATAGAGTTGTTTTCTCCTTTCTTATCAAGAGAGAATTGTCATTGTTTTCTCCTTGTTAGACTGAGAGAAGTTGTAATTCCTATTTTCTCATAGTGAAATTCTTCTACCTTGTCCGTGGTTTTTACCCTATATTATTTAGGGGTTTTCCACGTAAAATCTGTGTCTCTTTTATCTTCATTATTATTTTCTCAAATTATCAGTTGCGTTTTTGCTCTATCCGACGATCGTAATCCGCAACACAAAGATGCAAGAAAACATTTTTAATTAATATTGAATATCGTAATCAGCTGAGCTTACCTCCTGCATTAGGTTGACTCAGGTGCCCGTTTGACCTTGCTCCCCGAATGTGCCTATTATGAAGTCCTTCAGCCATCATGGGACTGACACTGCCAGCCATGTCTGTTATGGTGCTATAGGAGTTGAATGGAATACCATTGGCTAAGCAATCATGAAACTCGGGTAAGGAATGGAGATGGAAATTCTGTACACCTTGGTTGGCAAACTTCATTTCATCTAGAGAGTGGTTAGGCTCCCGAATAGGTGCCACTCTTGCTAGAGAGGCCAAGTTAATTGGAACACAAGAACTTCGATGGGGTTCAACAAATGTACGCACAGGTGCAACAACCTGGGAAGACCCATTACCCATGCAGCCAGATCCAGCTATTCATGGAGCAACTGTCAGAACAAATCATAGAGTATGAACTATGAAGCAAAAGAAACATTTGCTATCAAACAGCAGTTTATAATGAATTGATAAGGTGGAAGAAATTAGAGGTATAGCATACCACTGTTTCTTGATGATAACTCATCAAAAGTGCTTTTGCATGGGTTAGGTTCATCTTGCTCCAACTCAGGCTGCTGCATAAAGCTACAAAAGGAACTTTGATTTACTATTACTTACAGAGACACAGAAAACAGCGATTTTTCAATTAAAAGAAAGTAAAGAATAAGGAGCAAATAAGGTATCTAGAAAATGATGAAACACGAGTTAACAACTCCAAATTCATATTGAAGTACGGCAGTAGTAAAGCATAGAACCACAATGTAAAAATAAAAAAATAAAAACAAATTCCCACTTTCAGGAGCCAGGATAATGCGAAAGGGGGAAACAACAAAGGTTGTATGACTCCTTTCAATAGGCAAGGTTACTCTAAAAAACACTTCAAAAGGAATTTGAAGAAACCAGAACCAGTTTATGATATTACTTTCTAAAACCCCATAGACGGATTGGTTCAAGTTTGATCAGCTTCCCAGCAATATCATTCCTATTCAGTGCATGAAAAGCAGCTTCTGCAGCCTTAACGTCATAAAACTCTATGAATTTGTGGTCATGCTTGTGCGGAGTTCCACGGATCTGCCACACAAATTAACTACATGTCTTATACATTATCATCCAAACATAAATGAAACGTCAAGTTAAAGGAAATTGAGCAAATCCTTTACTTCTTTTATTTCTCCAAAAGCACAAAATATTTGTTGAAGTTCATCAGTTGAAACAGAAGAATCAAGGTTGAAAACCACCAGTGTCCCTTGGTTCACATCGTTTTCAGATTGATTTTTTTCCTGAGGTCACGAGAGTTTTGAAAATAAATGATAAAGCAGCAACATGTCACATGAAAATGCATTAACAAATTGGACAAACAGGGTTATAAGTTGAAACAGCAGTGAGGGTAACGACAATAAAAGTAGACAATAACCATCCAGAACAAAATGGTTGCCAAACCTTAGGAGTTGAATAATGTATATCAAGTTTCCTACACTTCAATGATTTATTTTGCAGAGCCCTCATTGCATTTTGGGCTGCCCTTATATCATTATAAGAAACCGTAATGAACCCATGCTGCTTGCAGGCAGTATAGAGAGTTCGGATATCTCCATATTGCTGACAGAAGAAAAAAGGTTGGTCAATCAACTTACTTGAACATGTACCCTTTAAAAGAAGAATTGATGAATTGTCAAGCAAAAAGTCACAATAAACAGTGTAACAGATTAAGAGGAACACGAACCTCAAAAAGAGCCTTTAACTCCGCGTCTTCAACATTGCTATTAATGTTCCTAACAAAAAGTGTCCTAGAAGGATGTTCACCTACAATTAAGCCATTTGAACTCCCTTGGCCATTCAATATTCTAACAAGATCTGAATTCCTTGGAACCATGGATACATGATCATCATCTTCTAACTCCATTCCTCCACCACTGCTGAACAGGTCAAACATCAGACACATGAGATACACAAAGTTGTTTGGCAAAGTATATCTGTCTTAGTCAGCAGAAATGCATATACTCAGAATTGTTCCTCTCCTCATGAAGCTTTCTTGCTTGATTTTACCTTTCAAGAAAAAAAATTCTTGCTTGATTTGATTGGGAAGGAAATCATTGGAGATACTTTTGCTGTTGAACGTGCAACAATCCTATACAGTATAGGTTGGATGACAGTGAAGAGTTTCCGTTTCAAAGGTACCAGGTATGTGTGCTTGTTATGTCTGTCACCTGTATTCGGGTTCAATTAAAAGTTGTGCTCAAAGAAAGTTTGCATGCTTTATTTCTCATCACTTTTACCTTAATCGCGTTTTCTTTTTCTTTTTAAAGTGCTTTAGTTATTCTTGAATGTGAAGTTTGATTTGTTTCCCCCATTCTTTTGCCTTTGTTTTCCCCTACTAAATTCTTTTGGATTAGCAGAATTTTCACTGCATTCATATACAGGCTTAGAAAGAATGCAGTTTTGCAGGAGGATTTCATTTTATTCGATTATCACTGATAATTTGTTCGAGGCTAGGTCTTGATTTAACATAGTTGTAATTTGCTGCATCAATTTTCTTTAACCTTATGATATATTACTTGGAATATCCTCTGTTATGTTGCAGGATACCTATATCATTCCATCTGTGTATATTTATATATGTTTTCAAATTCACATGTATCTATATAAATGAGGACTCTGGTACAATAATAAATTACTGATATCAGCTTTATGAATGATACCTTTTCTTGGTAAAAAAATGATATCTTTTGCGTTAAGTACTTGTTCCTTTTCCTCTTTTCTTGGTTTGTATTTTGAACAGGATTGTATGCTGTGATCTGCACGAAGTTCCATTATCAAAGTAGTAGACTGGCTGAAGCTAGCATTTGTACTCAGCCGTGAGGTTCCTGTACTTTTTAAAAAGGTTGACTATTTTAGTTATTCTGATATGTTCGCCATGCTTGCATAAGCTTAATATAGTCTTAGGTATGGTCCTATTTTAACTTCTCGGTTGTGGCTTGATGTAGAATCTGATTGTGGTAGCTTATCAGCACAAAGAAACCAGTCTTCTGCTTGAGACTGAGTTTTTCTGTGTTTAGTTGATTTTTATTAAGTATGGTGCACTTGAGGATAGCATATCACTATTTTGACTGTTAATTTAGGAGTAGTGCCAAACCTGTTTGAAATTTGGTTTCTTCCTTTTGCCCCTAATTAAGTTACTTTTCCTAATTTTGTGATCTATAGTAACATCAGACCAAATAACTGCCACCTTAAACTAGTTCTTGAGATTGGTTGCTTCTTCTAAAGGTCTTTTTCATCCAAATTCAAATGAACTCTCTCTAAGTTAAGGCCACTTAAGCCAATAATGAGGTTTCTCTTTAGAACTATTGATTTACACATTTCCTAACACCTGTCAGACCTACATGGCTGTAATGAAGGAATGTATTATCCAATTAAGCTAAATTTGATTACCACTGCTAATTTTAATTCACTTCTGATGTTTTTCTTAAGATACCTATTGGTTTGTCGGGAAGTCTCCTTATAATTTCCATCTATTATCTTTGCAAATTGCTCCCAAGAAATTTGTTCTCTTAACTGTTTGAACTTTTTTTTATTCCCTCTATTGCTTTTTCTCTATTGTCTTGGCAGCTAAATTTTTATTTATTAACAATCAGGTTTCCAGATTGCTTTCTGTAGTATATCTGCTCTCTGCCACTAATGAGCATTTTACTTTGCCTTCCAAAGAACTCTCTGAAAGTCATTGGGCTTCATATTTTCATCAAGCTTCACTTGGGACACATCTTGACAATCAATTCTTTCCTAATACTTCAGGGAGAACTAATGATCAACGCTTTGTAGATTCTGGGGTAAGTTTGCACACTTCATCTTGTGATCTTTCCTTGGTGTCATTTTCAAGATGATAAAATATCATGGCTAGCTATTTGCCAAAGGTCTATTGCTATACTATCTTCAGTGAATTCTTTTCTCAATTGAAATCTTAGCACTTCCAAAAATTGTCTTTAAATGTTAAGGTATTTGACGTGCACGGTGTAGTGAAATTGAATCACAGTCACACTCCTGAATTAACATTAGGAAATGCCTTGCGCTCAAGTCATTCTGAATTGGGTGCTCTTTCATGTTTAGTTAATAGTTATGATAGCAGCAATATTATTTATGCTCTGGCGAATTTTGTTTCATTGGGACTTGTCAAAATAGAGTGATTTACTGTAGAAAACTCTCTTGATTTCGATACAACAGCTTACATCTTTATATACAGCTTATATCCTTAACTTAGGTAACTCTTAAGTTAGGAAAGAGACTATTCTAGGTAAACTAAAATCCCTTAAAGTTAGAGATTGTAACCACTAACAAGGATCTACAGGATCCTGTCTAATTATACAAAGAATCTCTAATTTATGCGCATATTTCCTGACATTCCCCCTCAAGCTGGAGAATGGATGTCCTCCATCTTTAGCTTGCTTGTTAGCTTCGGAAAATACTTCCCAGGTAGCCCCTTGGTAAGTATGTCTGCAACTTGATCACCAGTAGATACATAGGGAGTACAAATTAGGCCATTGTCAAGTTTTTCTTTTATGAAGTGTCGATCTACTTCAACATGCTTTGTCTTGTCATGTTGAACTGGATTGTGATTTGTGAGCAATATTAATTGCTGATTTATTGTCACGATATAGTTTCATTGGACCTTCCCACTTGACTTTTAAATCCTCGAAGATAATCTTCAGCCACAATAATTCACAAATCCCAAGTGCAATGGCTCTAAACTCGGCTTCTGCACTGGACCTGGCTACAACATTATGTTTTTTGCTTCTCCAGGTCACTAAATTTCCTCCCAGAAAAGTGCAGTAGCCTGATGTTGATCTTCTATCGACCAAGGACCCTGCATAATTTGCATCAATATAGGCTTCTAATGTCAGATTTTCTCCCTTTCTAAATAAAACTCCTCTTCCTAGTGTGCCCTTCAAGTACTTTAAAATTTGAGTCACTGCCCTTAGATGTGATTCTTTAGGATTGTGCATGAACTGGCTCACAACCCCAACTGCATAAGCAATGTCTGGTCTGGTCTGGTGTGTGATAAGTAAATCAGTCTTCTCACAAGTCTCTGATAGGAGCCTCTGCCCACAGCTGCATCCTCTGTTGCATCTCCAAGTTTGTGATTAACCTCTATTGGTATCTCGGCTGGTCTGCACCCTAGTTTTCCAGTTTCTGTCAGCAAATCTAGAGTATATTTCTGTTCAGATATGAAGATTCCTTGCTGTGAATATGCAACTTCAATTCCAAGGAGGCATTTCAGTCTTCCAAGATCCTTGACTTCAAACTCCTTGATCAAACTGAAGATAAACAGAAAACTCTTCTGTTTTATTAGATGATCGAAAAATCTGATTCAATACAAAGATACTTACAGCCTTATATAGGCTAGGACTTTAAGTTAGATAAGGAGTCCTACTAGGTTTAGTTTTCCTACTCTATCTAAAAGACTTAAGAGTACTACTACAACAATTAAACTAATAAATTAACTCCTATACGGATTAGGATTACTAAACTAATAAATTAACTCATATACGGATTAGGATTACTATGCATATTCTTACACAAGAACCTCTTTAAGTTGTCAATTTCTTTCGAATCATCCTCTGTGACTATGATGTCATCTACATAGACTATTAGGGCAGCAACTCCCCCTGAAGAATGTTTCACAAACAAAGTATGATCACCCTGACTTTGTTTGTAACCTAGCTTCAACATCACTTTGGTGAACCTTCCAAACCAGGCTCTTGGGGATTGTTTTAGCCCGTACATGGCCTTTCAACTTGCAAACTGTTTGTCCACAATTTGGACTAAATCCAGGTGGGATGTCCATGTATACTTCCTCTTCAAGATCACCATGTAAAAATGCATTCTTGATGTCATACTGTTGGTGAATATTAGAGTTTTAGTTCTACCTAGACTCTTGTAAATATTATCTAATAGTAGTTAAGTTGTACAGAAACTCTAACTTAATTATCCTAGATAGAGTTTAACTAGTGAGGAATCCTACTTGGTGTATAACTCGGTGTACTCAGTCTATTAAATAGACGTCTATGTAAATTAAGGAAAAATATGCAAAAACAGAGAAACTAATTTTCTTCTCTGGAAATTCCCTTTCTCACATGGTATCAGATTTAGGTTAGTTGATCCTACAAAAAAACCCTAAAATAAAAACCATGATTACACCAGAAACCTCGGAAAGGAGTATATCTTTTCTTGCTGATTGTACCTCTACAAATTAGGTTGTGGACTCTGGTGCGTCAGACCATATGACAGAGAATATTCATATTTTCCACAAACTCAACAATGAGAAGTCTACATCTTCAGTGAGAACAGCAGATGGCTCACTGTCAGTTATTGCAGGAAGTGGTTCTGTTCAACTTAGTGACACTATTTTCTTGCCTAATGTGCTTTATGTCCCTCAACTTGCTTGCAACCTTCTATCTGTTAGTAAATTATCTGTTGATCTCCAATGTGATTTAAGTTTAATTTGAATGGTTGTGAATTTCAGGCAAAGGGTTCAGGGACAGTGATTGGCACTGCTAGGTTGAGTAATAGGCTCTACATATTTCATGGCTTATCTCCACATAAACAAGTTAATTCAAGCTGCTACCTTAATTCTACTTTATCATATTCTATTTCTTCTAGTGATATTATGTTATGGCACTTTCGATTAGGTCATCCCAACTTTCCTTATATGGCTAAACTGTTTCCTCGGTTATTTGCTAATAAAAATCCAAAGTACTTTGCTTGTGAAATATGCCAACTTGCTAAACACACTAGACAACCTTACTATCCTTCTAAATTTACACCTTCCTCACCTTTTTCAGTAATACATAGTGACATTTGGGGCCCTTTTAAGGTTAAAAACTATACTGGATCAAGGTGGTTCATTTTCTTCATTGATGACCACTCTAGGACTACTTGGACACATTTGTTGAAAGAAAAATCAGAGGTTGAGAATGTCTTTAGAATCTTCCATAGGATGGTAGAAAACCAGTTCCAAAGTACTATTAAAATTCTAAAAACTGACAATGGCAGTGAGTATTTCACCAATACATTAGGTCCATATTTCAAAGAAAAAGGGATTTTGCATATTAGTTCTTGTGTCAATATCCCTCAACAGAATGGGGTGGCTGAAAGGAAAAATAGGCATCTTTTAGAAGTTGCTAGATCATTGTTGTTTTCTACTAGTGTACCAAAACATTTTTGGGGGAGGCCATTCTTACTGCAACCTACTTAATCAATAGGATGCCAAGTAAAACTTTGAAATTTAAAATCCCAAGAGATGTTCTTCTTGCTTCCTTTCCTCATTTCAAGCCATTGTCATCTCATGTTCCTTTCCGAGTGTTTGGGTGCATTTCTTTTGTTCATGTCCATACTCAATCTAGGGGTAAACTTGATCCTAGGTCTCTTAAATGTATTTTCCTAGGTTATTCTTCGAGTCAAAAGGGATACAAATGGTACTCACCCACTACCAAGAAAATTTACAACTCCATGGATGTTACATTCTTTGAAAAAAGACCCTATTTCTCTAAGTCTGAAATTCAGGGGGAGACTTTACAGGAATTTCAGTCCCATGATAGTACTTTACAAGAATTTCAGTTCCATGACAATTTCCAAATCATTTCTTGTTTACCTCCACAACCTGACCTTGGTAAATTACAACAAGATATTCAGCCTTCTCATACATCCATTTTACAGCCAATGCATTCCCCAAAACCAGCAGACGTACCCTCACCAAGTTCTAAAACTCCTAGCACCTCTATTGCCCCAATTGAAACACCTACATCCTTACCAAAAACACCTCCAAAAACCTTGACTCCACAGCTTGAGAGTAAACAACTAAGTGTTTATCAAAGGAGAAAGAAACATGTTTCAGAAACTATTACTCATCCTAGCATTTGCCGAGAATTGGAACTGGATTCTGTTGCCCAGGAAAATCTGGAAGGTAATAATGCTCCTCAAACTTTTGTTCCTACTGATGACACTATAGACCTCCCTATTGCTAAAAGAAAGGGTGTTAGAAAATGTACAAACCATTCTATTGAAAGGTTTGTAGCTTATGGAAAACTAATGCCTTCCTTGAGAGCTTTTACTGCTAAAATTGATAGTATGAAGATCCCAAAAACAGTGGAAGAAGCACTATATGATCCAAGGTGGAGAAAAGCAGTAGAAGAAGAGATTAAAGCTCTTCAGACTAATCATACTTGGAGTTTGGTTGAGCTGCCACAAGGGAAGAAAATTATTGGCTGCAAGTGGGTATTCACTGTAAAATATAATTCAGATGGTAGTGTTGAGAGATTCAAAGCTCGGTTGGTAGCTAAAGGGTTCACACAATCCTATGTGATAGACTACCAAGAAACTTTTGCACCTGTAGCTAAACTAAATACAATCAGAGTGTTACTTTCCTTAGCTGTAAATAAGGATTGGAAATTACATCAGCTGGATATCAAGAATGCATTCTTGAATGGGAATCTTGAGGAGGAAGTGTATATGCAAATTCCCCCTGGTATGGAGGACAACTCAAAACAGAATGTGGTATGCAAGTTGCACAAGTCTCTATATGGCTTGAAACAGTCACCAAGGGCCTGGTTCAATAGGTTCACTAAGGCTGTTGTGAAGAATGGCTACAAACAGTGTCAAGCAGATCACACATTGTTTGTAAAGGTTACACCCGAAAAACAACAAACTCTTTTAATTGTTTATGTCGATGACATAATAATTACTGGAAGTGACAGTGAAGAAATCGAGAGACTGAAGAAGTTTTTGGGTAGTGAGTTTGAAACTAAAGACCTAGGGAGCCTCATATATTTTTTGGGAATGGAGGTTGCAAGGTCCAAGGATGGAATTGTGATTAATCAGAGGAAATATATCCTCGATTTACTTTCTGAATCTGGGATGTTAGGTTGCAAGCCAGTAGACACTCCTATGGATTGTAATTTGAAGCTGAGGAAGGATGATTTAGGGGATCCTGTGAATAAGGAATTATACCAGAGACTAGTAGGGAAGTTAATCTATCTATCTCTCACAAGGCCAGATATAGCTTATTCAGTAAGCATAATAAGTCAACATATGAGCAATCCTAGAGAAGAACACATGGAGGCAGCAAATAGAGTTTTGAGGTACTTGAAATTTACCCCTGGACATGGACTGATTTTTAGAAAAAATGAAGATAGACCAGTGAAGATATACACTGATTCCAGCTGGACAGGGGAATTAACTGATCGAAAATCAGTAAGTGGGTATTGCTCTTTTGTTTGGGGTAACTTGGTTACTTGGAGAAGTAAGAAACAACCTGTAGTCTCTCGGAGCAGTGCTGAGGCAGAATATAGGGCTATGGCACTTGGAATTTGTGAGGGAATTTGGATAAAAAGACTGTTATCAGAACTGACAGTGGATAACACACAGACTTTTGAGTTGTTTAGTGATAGCCAATCTGCTATTAGCATAGCAAAAAATCCAGTTCATCATGATAGAACCAAGCATGTGGAGATTGATAGGCATTTTATTTCAGAAAAGGTTAATAATGGACATGCAAAGCTCCATTTTGTTCCAACCAAAGATCAACTAGCTGATGTCTTCACCAAGGCACTACCACGAGCAACCTTTGATGAATTCACATCCAAGCTAAGAGTCTATACTATCTACTCACCAGCTTGAGGGGGAGTGCTGGTGAATATTAGAGTTTTAGTTCTACCTAGACTCTTGTAAATATTATCTAATAGTAGTTAAGTTGTAAAAAAACTCTAACTTAATTATCCTAGATAGAGTTTAACTAGTGAGGAATCCTACTTGGTATATAACTCGGTGTACTCAGTCTATTAAATAGACTTCTATGTAAATTAAGGAAAAATATGCAAAAACAGAGAAACTGATTTTCTTCTCTAGAAATTCCCTTTCTCACACATACTGTTGTAATCTCCATCATTGATTGGCAGCCAATGACAACAAGATCCTTACAATATTCATCTTTGCAACAGGGGCAAAAGTTTCAAGGTAGTCTATCCCATAGTTACCAGGAACGCAAAACGTCCTACCGGACTGCGTTCCCGGAACTTCGATCCCAAACGGAAAACGAAACGGCGCGGTACGGCGCACCGAATGCGACTCGGAACGTGCCTTGAAGAAAGATGGGTTACCGGCAATAGGCCATCAGGCCGCCTCTGTCTCTACCACATTCACCTGAGAATGGAATGGCGGCATAAAAGGAAAGAGAGAAGCCAAAATGGCGTAAAAAAGGAGAAGCCATTTTGACTAATGAGAAGCCAAAACGGCTGGAAAAAAACCCTAGTTACAAACAAAATGAAAAACTTGTTTATTAATATATGAATTGGGCCTGTATAAACACCTATTTACCCTAATTTATTTATATATAAATTGGGCTTGTTTACTACATACACCTACTTAATATAATTTATTAACCCAATCTTCAATTTATTTTATTTATATATAATTAGGCATGTTTCAAGCAGGTTATATATATATATATAATATTTTTTGTTTTTTGTTATATTATTATTATATTTATTAGTATAATAAGTTCTGTTTATCATCTTGTCGTACCGGATTCGGTAAATTAACGTTCCACGTTTTCGTTTTCGTTTCCCGTTTCGTATCGTATTGCGTTCCGGGTAACTATGGTCTATCCCATAGGTTTGGAATACCCCTTAGCCACCAACCTTGCTTTATATCTTTCCAAGGATCCATTTGACTTGTACTTCACTGTGAATATCCATCTACATCCCACTGTTTTCTTTCCTTTTGGTAACTTCACCAAGTCCCACGTTTTGTTCTTTTCCAGTGCTTCCATTTCAATTTTCATAGCATTCTTCCAATTCTCATTTTCTAAAGCCTCGACCACAGTTATAGGAATGACAATGGAATTTAGGCTAATAAGGAAGGCTTTATGGTTGGGAGATAAATTTCTGTAGGAAATGAACATATAAATAGGATTTTTTATTGTGCAAGTTCTTTTTCCTTTTCTAATTGCAATAGGAAATTCAAAATCCCTATGATCAGAATCATGATTAGGATTCTCAATATTATTTGAATCAAAGATAGGTTCAGTAATTACCTCAGTTTGTGGAGGAGACAAGGGTGATGATTGAGCATGCACTGGTCCCTTTTTTCTCGAGTAGACTCGTAGAGGACGAGCAATATCTTGAATTCCTGTCTTAGGTGTGGCGGGTTCAGATTGTTGCTGGTCAAAGGAAGGCTGAGAATCAGCTTCAACAGATTGGGTAAGATCAGGCTGATTTTGGACAGGCTGGGCAGATTGGGTAAGATCAGGCTGATTTTGGACATGTTAAAGAAGGAAATAATATGTCCTTATCTTCCCTGAACAAAATCTCCCCCCTGAAGATAAGGGTAAGTAAAATAGTTTTCACTCTCAACAAAGGTGACATCAACATAATTGAAATGTTCCCGTGTAGGTGGATGATAGCATTTATACCCTTTCTGAGTAGATGAGTAACCTACAAAGATACATTTCAATGCCCTTGGATCCAACTTACCCTTATTCTGAGAATGAATATGAACAAAGGCAACACAACCAAATATTTTAAGCTCAAGGTGAATTGAAGGGCTAAAGTTAGGGTAGAATTTGAATAGGACTTTGAGATTCAAGAACCTGAGTTGGTAATCTGTTGATAATATAGGTGGCAGTCAACTCAGCTTCCCCCCAGTAGTGTTTAGTAACATTTTTTTTGAAACAACAAGGCTCTTGTTATTTGAAGAAGATGACCATTCTTTCTCTCGGCTACACCATTCTGTTGAGGGGTGTTTACACAAGATGATTCATGTATGATCCCCTTTTCTTGGAAATAGGAAGATAGGACTTGATTAAAGTAGTCTTTAGCATTGTCTGACCTAATCCTTTTTATATCAGCCCCAAATTGATTTCTAACCATGGTGTAAAAGGTCTTAAAAGTAGAACTGACATCAAATTTTTGTTTTAGAAGAAATATCCAGGACACACGAGTGCAATCATCTATAAATGAAACGAACCACCTAGCCCCAGTTATATTTAGAACAGTGGATGGTCCCCAAACATCACTGACTCACTGTGAATGAGAGAAAAGGGTGTAGATGCCTTTTTATTAGTTATGGTAAAAGAAGCACGTTTGTGTTTAGCAAGCTCACATGTGTCACAATGAAATTGTGGATTGTGTGATTGCAGAAAATTAGGGATGTAAATTCCCTAATATCAAGTTGCTATTAGTTAGCAATTATCTTCCTAATATCTTGTTAATAGCTGTAAATAAGGAATTAGATTCTTGTAATTTATTTGTGTAGAACTAAGGTTTTGATATAATATTTGAAAAATGTTTTGGACTAAAATGAAAAGAATTTAAAATATGTTTTTAGTCAAAAACAACTTGAAAATATGTTTAAGGGTTTTTAAAGCTCTGGAATGGAATTAAAGTACATTTAAAGTAGTCAAAATCGTATTTTTTAAGTGACCGTACCGATACGGTAAGTACCGTACCGATACGCCTTAGGGTTTTCAAACTACTAGAATTCCAGTAGCTAAAACCCGTACCGATACGCCTAGACGTATCGATACGGTGTTATTTAAAATAGCCCAACGGCTAGTCGCGTACCGATACGGTTGTATCGCGTACCGATATGCCCAACGGTCATTTGATTTTGCAGGACCGTACCGATACGCCAGGCAAGCGTATCGATACGCATCAGCTGAAAAGCAAAACGGCTATATTGATTTCAAGACCGTATCGATACAGTTTGAGAGTGTATCGATACACTAAGCTGCTGAACTGCATTTGTGTGGGAAATAAAGACTCAAACGGCTATTTTGTATCCCCAACGGCTATGACTCATCCCCAACGGCCATAAACGGCTAGAAACTCAATTTGGAGTATAAAAAGGACCTCCAAGCATCAAGATTGATATGAGCTTCAATTGTTACAACATTATGAGAGAAAAACTTGTCTAGAGCTTAGATTGTTTATTTCTTGCTTAGACAACACTTGTGAGCTTACATTGTTAAATTTGCTCAAGTGTATTAGGTTTTGGGTGAGTGCTTAGAATTGCAAACAAACACCTTTTAGAGGGATTTCTAGTTTGCTAAGTCTTTCTTTGTAAAGAAAGTGTTCCTTCAAGCTTTGGGTAGAAAGCTTCGAGGGTTGTAACAGTTTCCTCCTGATCCAAGAAATGGGGACGAAATTCTTAGTGAATTTGTTGGAAATCCTTAGTGGGGAGCTAAGGTAGTGGATGTAGACTCGGTTGAGTAGTCGAACCACTATAAATCCTTGTGTCAAATTGCCAATTTTTTACCTCCCACTAAAACACCCAATTATCCAACTTCTCCACACTTGGCGAGCAAGAACGGTTGATCGAATCGAGCATCGAAAAACCCAACAATTGGTATCAGAGCTTGGCTCAATTGAAGGGGATTCACATCCTATTGAGAAGATCCAGCAAGCTCGATCAACATTTCACCAACCGACTCAAATGGCGCAATCCATCAACATACCACCTTTTTTCGACGGAGATCACTATGCCCATTGGAAGACAAAGATGAAATTCTTCTTGAAGTCAAGAGATTACAAGCTATGGGACATAGTTGAAGATGGTCCGTTCGTGCCTCAAGGAAGCAAAGCGGAATGGAGTGCCAACGATCGCACGAAGATGGAGCTTAATTGTAAAGCCTTGCACATGCTCTTTTGTGCATTTGGCCCAACCATCTATGAGAAAATGTCTTCTTGTGAGAGTGCCAAGGAGGTATGGGACAAGCTTGAAGTCACATACGAGGGGACAAATGAAGTCAAGGAGACCAAGATTGGGCTCCTAACCCTAGAATATGAAAACTTCAAAATGGATCCGGAAGAGAACATCGAGAAGATGTTTGATAGGTTCTCCACCATCATCAATGGTCTCAAAGGATATGGAGAAGCCATCCCGGAAGAAAAGCTTGTTCGAAAGCTCATCTACTCCCTTCCCGAGTCATGAGACTCAAAGAGGACCGCCATCATCGAAGCTAAGAATCTCAAAACCTTGAAGCTTGATGAACTCATGGGGTCACTTCTCACTCACCAAATAATGAAGAAAAACAAAGAAGAGGAGAAGAAGAAGGAAGAGATTAGAGCGATGGGGAAGAAGAAAATCATGGAGCTAGGTATCAATGATAGTGCCTTAGCTCTCAAATCCTCCACATGCCATCATGTATATTCAAGTGAGGAGGAAAGTGAAGATGAAGAGATGGCCTATCTCTTCAACAAATTCACCCGGTTCATGAAGAACAAAATGGAAAAATCCAAGCATGAATCGATGAAGAAGATGAAGGACTCCCACAAATCCAAAAAGAAGGGATCATCTTCAAAACAAGCATACGTGGCCACATGGAGTGATGAAGACTCCACCGATGATGAAGTAGCCCACCTATGCTTGATGGCCCTCAATGAGGGGGAGGTAACTTCTAACTCATCTTGTTCAAATTCATATTCTTTTGATGAGTTACAAGAAGCCTATGATGAATTGGTTTTTGAGTTCAAGACTTCATTTTCGAAAAATAAAAAATTGATTTCAAAGTTGAAAACCGAAAATGATTTGCTTTCTAAAACCAATTTATAGTTTGAAGCAAAAATTAAAGATTTTGAGCTTAAAGTTTTAAACTTACAAAACTTGCTTCAAACGATGGAAAGAGATCATCAAAAGGAAGTTGATGATCTCAAAAAGGAAAAAGATTTGATTTCCAAAGAGCTTGAAAAGAAAAACAATTTTGGAAAATCAAATTTTTATGTAAGACAATCTAGTGCCCCTAGATTTATAAAAGGAAAATGTTTTAGAAGTGTTTGGGTCCCAAAAGGACTAACCACTTCAACTAAAAAGGATGAAATTGAAAAATGGATTCCTAAGGGGACTAAATTTTGTGCTACTAATGTCTATGGATCCAAAGCAATTTGGATACCAAAAATTACTTGATTGTCTTTTGCTAGGTGTGATGGAGAGTGATCAACAAGTCAAACATTGAGGGGGAGCTCCATGCACACAAGGAAGAACACTTGAAGAAGGAAGGCTTCACATCCTCCCATGGGTTCAAGTGTTGGTAAAATTTCTAGTTGTTTTTTTTAGTTTAAATTCAACTAGATGATCATAAATGTTTGACTAACATTCTCATGATGCTTTGAGTAAGGGGGAACCAATTTTTAAAACCAAAATTTTAAGTGTGTCAAAATTTTTTTTTGCCTCATATGTTATCTTGAACTTAAATGTCATTTTAAATTCTTTTTGATATAACAAAAAGGGGGAGAAATGGTTTGAAAAATTGATTTTTCAAATGAATAAGGGGGAGCTTTATTTGATTTCATATGAATAAGGGGGAGCTTTATTTGATTTCATATCTTTAATCTCTTATTCACAATTTTAAAATTAAAGGGGGAGAATCCCAAACAATTTTTCAAGTTGGTTTTATTATATCAAAAAGGGGGAGATTGTAGAACTAAGGTTTTGATATAATATTTGAAAAATGTTTTGGACTAAAATGAAAAGAATTTAAAATATGTTTTTAGTCAAAAACAACTTGAAAATATGTTTAAGAGTTTTTAAAGCTCTGGAATGGACTTAAAGTACATTTAAAGTAGTCAAAACCGTATTTTTTAAGTGACCGTACCGATATGGTAAGTACCGTACCGATACGCCTTAGGGTTTTCAAACTACTAGAATTCCAGTAGCTAAAACCCGTACCGATACGCCTAGACGTATCGATAGGGTGTGATTTAAAATAGCCCAACGGCTAGTCGCGTACCGATACGGTTGTATCGCGTACCGATACGGTTGTATCGCGTACCGATACGCCCAACGGTCATTCCCAACGGTCATTTGATTTTGCAGGACCGTACCGATACGCCAGGCAACGTATCGATACGCATCAGCTGAAAAGCACAACGGCTATATTGATTTCAAGACCGTATTGATATAGTTTGAGAGTGTATCGATACACTAAGCTGCTGAACTACATTTGTGTGGGAAATAAAGACTCAAACGGCTATTTTGTATCCCCAACGGCTATGACTCATCCCCAACGGCCATAAACGGCTAGAAACTCAATTTGGAGTATAAAAGGGACCTCCAAGCATCAAGATTGATATGAGCTTCAATTGTTACAACATTATGAGAGAAAAACTTGTCTAGAGCTTAGATTGTTTATTTCTTGCTTAGACAACACTTGTGAGCTTACATTGTTAAATTTGCTCAAGTGTATTAGGTTTTGGGTGAGTGCTTAGAATTGCAAACAAACACCTTTTAGAGGGATTTCTAGTTTGCTAAGTCTTTCTTTGTAAAGAAAGTGTTCCTTCAAGCTTTGGGTAGAAAGCTTCGAGGGTTGTAACGATTTCCTCCTGATCCAAGAAAAGGGGACGAAATTCTTAGTGAATTTGTTGGAAATCCTTAGTGGGGAGCTAAGGTAGTGGATGTAGACTCGGTTGAGTAGTCGAACCACTATAAATCCTTGTGTCAAATTGCCAATTTTTCACCTCCCACTAAAACACCCAATTATCCAACTTCTCCACACTTGGCGAGCAAGAACGGTAGATCGAATCGAGCATCGAAAAACCCAACAATTTGTAATTCCTTTTTCCTAGTTTAGGCTCTCTCTTGTAATCTATAAATATGGTCTTTCTTTATCAAATAAATAACAGAATTTAGAGCACTCAAACCGAGACTCTTTTTAGTACATTTCTACATGGTATCAGTCTAATTTCTCGATCCTATCAACTCTCAACATGGTTGATATTTCTACTTCCGCTAAAATCAGTTCTGAAACAGAAAAAAATCCTATTCTTGATGACACATCAGATATCTCCACCTTCCAAATTACTTCCATAAAAATTCCAGAAAAATCTGCATCGACCAGTGCTGCTATAATCCCAGAAGGTAGTCCATTTTTTGCGTCCATGGCTAGTACTACTGACTGTTTCGAGTGGATTGTGGATTCAGGGGCCTCAGATCATATGACTGGCAATGCCTCCCTTTTCCATACATTTCAGCCTTCATCGATCTCCTCTCAAATAAAGATTGCTGATGGCTCTTTCTCCTCCATATCAGGAAGTGGCTCTGTTAAAATATCTCCGAATTTAATACTGCAACATGTGTTATATGTTCCTAAATTAGCTTGTAATCTCATCTCAGTTAGTAAAATTTCTGCTAACCTAAAATGCACAGCTAATTTTTCACCTCTTGGTTGTAAATTACATGCTTTGGACTCGGGGAAAGTGATTGGCAGTGCTAGGTTGTATGGTTATTCTTCTACTAATTTTGTTGAGGAGAATCTACACAAGAAGTTATATGAACAATCCCCTTTTCTTGAAGAAAATCCCCCAAAGCTCTATTTATCCTTTTCCTTGTTTTTCCAATATATCAGAATCTTCAAAAAATGTTCTTTTATGGCATTACAGATTAGGGCATCCTAGTTTTCAATATCTTGCCAAATTGCTACCACAATTGTTTATCGGTAAAAATCCTCAATCTTTTTCTTGTGAAATTTGTCCTCTTTCTAAGCATACAAAGAACACTTATCCTCCCTCTAAATATAAAACCTCTAAACCTTTTCCACCATACATAGTGACATTTGGGGCCCTTCTCAAGTTAAGAATATTGATGGTTCTAGATGGTTCATCATTTTTGTCGATGATCACACTAGGCTCACTTGGACATTTCTTATGAGAGAAAAGTCAGAAACTGAAAAAGTGTTTAAGAGATTTCATAGTCTAATAGAAACTCAATTTCAAAGCAAAATTCAGATCCTTCATACTGATAATGGTAGTGAATATTTTTCTAGAGCTTTGGGGGATTTTCTTCAAGAAAGGGGATTGTTCATATAACTTATTGTGTAGATTCTCCTCAACAAAATGGCATTGCCGAGAGGAAAAATAGACATCTGTTAGAAGTTGCTAGGTCTCTTATGTTCTCTACTAATGTGCCTAAATTTTATTGGGGGAAGCCATCCTTACAACAACCTTCCTTATCAATAGGATGCCTAGTAAACCTCTTAATTTTAAAACACCTAGAAATCTTTTTCTTCAATCCTTTCCTCATTTTCAGCCCCTCTCTTCCTCTATCCCAGTAAAAGTTTTTGGATGCACTGTCTTTGTTCACATTTATCCTCATTCTCGGTCTAAGTTAGATCCTAGAGCCTTAAAATGCATCTTCTTAGGTTATTCTTCTACTAAGAAGGGCTACAAATGTTACTCTCCCATAACTAAAAGAACCTATACCTCAATGGATGTCACCTTCATTGAACAAAAGCCATATTATACCAAGCATGAAATTCAGGGGGAGCGCTTAAGTGAATTCCAAGCTTTTGACATTTTTCCTATCACTAAAATTCCCACTATTATTTCTTCTGAACATGAACCCATTGTTATTACTAAAACCAATGAACCTTCCATCATTCCTAACTCCATTGAAACTACTGTCTTGGAGTCTCCAAGTACACCTCGCACACCACAAAGAACCCAACCAGAGCAACTTGAGGCCAAAGAGCTCATTGTCTATAAAAGGAGAACAAAGCCCAATAAAGAGACGGACATACAACCTGGTAACTTCCAAGAGCTGGAACCTACTCCTACAGCCTCAAAGAATCCACAAGGTATGAAAAATTCTCAAAGTATTGCTCCGACTGTGGATACTGATGATTTGCCTATTGCACAGAGAAAAGGTGTAAGGAAGTGTACAACACATCCTATTCAGAAGTTTGTGGCATATGGAAACTTAAAGCCTGCCTTTAAAGCCTTCACTTCTAGTGTTGATAACACTTTCATTCCAAAAATAATAGAGGAAGCAATGAAAGACATAAGATGGAAGAAGGCTATTGAAGAAGAGATAAGGGCACTAGAAGACAATAAAACCTGGAAAATCACTGATCTTCCACCAGGAAAAAGGCCAGTGGGTTGCAAGTGGATTTTTACTGTCAAGTATAGATCTGATGGGAGCATTGAACGTTATAAGGCAAGATTGGTGGCCAAGGGATTTACTCAGTCCTATGGGATAAACTACCAGGAGACATTTTCTCCAGTAGCAAAGTTGAATACAGTGAGAGTTCTTTTGTCTTTGGCAGTTAACAAGGACTGGAAATTACATCAACTTGACATCAAGAATGCCTTCTTGAATGGCAATCTTGAAGAAGATGTATATATGGAAATTCCACAGGGGTTGGGATATCATTCTGACAAACAGAAAGTTTGTAAGATTGAGAAGTCACTGTATGGATTGAAACAATCTCCTAGGGCTTGGTTTGATCGATTTGCAAAGGCTATTGTGAAGAATGGGTACAAGCAAGGCCAAACTGACCACACCTTGTTCATCAAAGAGGGATCAGAAAAGAAGAAAGCAATCCTCATTGTGTATGTTGATGATATCATCATCACTGGTGATGACAATGAAGAAATTGGAAATTTAAAGAAATTGCTTGCAAGTGAATTTGAAACCAAGGATCTTGGTACTTTAAGATACTTCCTTGGCATGGAGGTTGCGAGATCAGAAGCTGGTCTAGTAATTAACCAGAGAAAATATATCCTAGACTTGTTATCTGAATCTGGGATGAAAGGCTACAAACCAGCTGAGACTCCTATGGAGTTCAATCTCAAACTGAAGAAGGATGTTATTGGAAGTCCAGTTAATAAGGGATTGTATCAAAGGTTAGTTGGGAAATTAATTTATCTTTCTCTTACTAGACCTGATATATCTTTTCCTGTGAGCATTGTTAGTCAATATTTGAGTGACCCTCGAGAGGAGCATCTTGAAGCTGTCAACAGAATACTAAAATACCTAAAGATGACACCTGGCCATGGGCTAATTTTCAAGAAAACCAATGACAGATCAGTAAAAGTCTTCACTGATGCTAGCTGGGCTGGAGAACTGACAGATAGAAGATCCACCAGTGGGTACTGCACTTTTGTTTGGGGCAATTTGGTAACTTGGAGGAGCAAAAAGCAGTCTGTTGTGTCTCGGAGCAGTGCTGAAGCTGAGTATAGAGCTATTGCACTTGGAATGTGTGAGGGAATATGGTTACAAAGGTTACTTGTTGAATTGGGCTTCAGTGACTCTAAAGAGTTTGAACTATACAGTGATAGTCAATCTGCCATCAGTATAGTGAGAAATCCAGTACATCATGATAGGACTAAACATGTGGAAATTGATAGACAGTTCATTTTAGAGAAAGTCAACAGTGGTCTGGTAAAACTGAATTTTGTTTCTTCTAAAGATCAACTTGCAGACATTCTCACCAAGGCACTTCCTAGAGTAACCTTTGATGAGTTTACATGCAAGCTGGGATTATATAATATATACTCTCCAGCTTGAGGGGGAGTGTGGATTGTGTGATTGCAGAAAATTAGGGATGTAAATTCCCTAATATCAAGTTGCTATTAGTTAGCAATTATCTTCCTAATATCTTGTTAATAGCTGTAAATAAGGAATTAGATTCTTGTAATTTATTTGTAATTCCTTTTTCCTAGTTTAGGCTCTCTCTTGTAATCTATAAATATGGTCTTTCTTTATCAAATAAATAACAGAAATTAGAGTACTCAAACTGAGACTCTTTTCAGTACCTTTCTACAGAAATTCTTCATTATTTAAGGATTTGAACAAGGAAGGAAACATAAACTTTAAAACTTTAAATGAAGGATGACCAAGGCGAAGGTGATGAAGCCATATTTGGTCTTTGGTGGTTTTAGAATCTGACACAAGTGAAAAAGATGGAGGATTTGGAACACTGACTTGTCCACTGGAATTTTCAAGATAATACAGTCCATTTTCTTCTCTAGCATGCCCAATCATCCTCCTCGTTCCCTATTCCCGAAAAACACATTGGGTAGGATAAAAGATAACACAACAGTTAGTGTCTTTGATGATTTTTTGGATAGACATGAGATTAGTGAATAGTTTAGGCACATGAAGGACATTTTTAAGTGTTAGGGTGTTACTTATAACAATATCTCCTTGAACAGCCACAGTTATCCTACTTTCATCTGCAACTGTTATCTTTTTATTACTAGGACATGGTATATAATTGATAAAATTTAGAGAGGAATTAGTCATATGGTCTGTTGCTCCTGAGTCAATCACCCGGGAGTTTTGGCTAGGGAAATCCAAGACTTTAGATTTTTGAGAAGAGGATATACCTAAAAAAGCCAGACGACGTGTACCTGAAGAGGAAGGTTTTTCCAGGGATCCAAGTAAACTTTTCAATTTCTCTATTTATTCCCTGTTGAACTCAAAGGACTGTTCTTGGGCATCCTTATTCATCTGCTTGGTGGTATATGCATTTCCCTGTCCTCTTGATGGTCCCTCTCTCTCAAAAAAACTTTTGTTTGTTGTCTGTGGCTTCCCATGAAGCTTCCAGCACTTCTCTTTTGTATGGCAAGATTTCTTGCAATAGGTGCACCATAAAGAGTCTTTGTGCACCATTTTTGATCCTTCTGATTTCTCTTTAAAAACATGCTGTTCCAGATTTGATTTTCTTTCAGTTGCACCTCTGGTGGCTAGAGCTGAACTTTCCACTTGATTGCTCTCAATCATAACCCCTCTTTTTCCTTCCTCAGCCCGAATGATTGCAATTGCTTCATTTAGAGAGGGTAATCCTTTTTACCAAGAATCTGGACTCATACTGCATCAAACTCAATATTTAGTCCAGCAAAAAAATCATAGTTCTTTCTTTTTCAACAAACCTTTTTTAGGATAGCTGTATCTTCACTACACTTCATTTGAATACATTGGCAGTGATCCATCTCTTGCCATAAATTTTGCAGCAAGTTGGAGTATTCTGTGATGGATCTGCCTCCTTGCTTGGTGGACGAGATTTTGGTCTTAATCTCATAGATCTGGGCAGCATCTTTAACCTTTGAATAAGTTTGTTTTACAGCCTCCCATATCTCTTGGGCTGTGTAACCCCTTCGTCCCGGTCTGGCCGGATGACCAGTCTGAGTGAGTTACACGGGGAAAACCGAGTGAAAACTCCCTAAGGAATTCCCCCTCGGTTAGCAACCCTATTTTTTTTCATTTTAAATCTTGTCTAAATGGATATTAAACCCTAAGTGATCATACAGCGGAACAACATATACAAAACAATCAAACAAACTCAAACAATCATGTTACAGCCCAATTTTAAACTTAAACTGCAGGCGGTATCGATACCCTTAAGGGGTGTATTGATACCCCTCCCCAGCGGTATTGATACCCTTAAGGGGTGTATTGATACCCCTCCCCAGCGGTATTGATACCCTTAAGGGGTGTATTGATACCCCTCTCCAGTGGTATCGATACCCTTAAGGGGTGTATCGATACCCTCCCCCAATGGTATCGATACCCTTAAGGGGTGTATCGATACCGAAATGGTCAGTAGCTTCAGAGACCAAAATGGTATCGATACCCTCCCCAAGTGTATCGATACCCAAAGCCTGAATCAAGAGGGTGGTATCGATACCGTACCAAGGGTATCGATACCCCCTGCTACGAACTTGCAAGTTTGAACTGATTTAAGGCACAAGGAGGCCCCTAAATCCCTTAAAAACCCCAACCAGCACACCAACATCAATCCTAAGGAAAATCAACCATAAAAGCATGCTTTCACAAAGGCCAAAAGGCACAAATCAACACGCATCAAAGCATCAAAAACAACAACACCTATCCCATTGCTTTACTACTACAATCTTTCAATTTATAAATCATACATTGAGCTCACCCAAAAGCAACACTTGGAGACCTTTCCTTGCCCTTGCCACCCACAAGCTATTTATCTGCATTGTCGAACAAAAGAGAGCGTAAGCATAAAAGCTTAGTGAGGGTAAGCTCATTAAACAAACCTTCGACAATACAGGGTCCAAGCTCGAGCAATTATCATGATGAGATACATGACCTTATCTTTGATCCACATGAACCAAAATGAACATGATGCATGAACATATAATCAACATTATGTCATGCTCAACATCTCACAAGCTCAACTTACAATGATATATATATACCTCAATGCATTAATCAAAACATATATATCTTCACATTTCATATCACATTGATACACATATCAATTCATAACACTTCCGTGCTTAGCACGTACTCACCATGACTCACGGTCATGCACAAACCACATTTCCATGCCTAGCATGTACTCACCATGACTCACCGTCATGCACAAACCACATTTCCATGCCTAGCATGTACTCACCATGACTCACCGTCATGCACAAACCACATTTCCATGCCTAGCATGTACTCACCATGACTCACTGTCATGCACAAACCACATTTCCATGCCTAGCATGTACTCACCATGACTCACCGTCATGCACAAACCACATTTCCATGCCTAGCATGTACTCACCATGACTCACCGTCATGCACAAACCACATTTCCATGCCTAGCATGTACTCACCATGACTCACCGTCATGCACAAACCACATTTCCATGCCTAGCATGTACTCACCATGACTCACCGTCATGCACAAACCACATTTCCATGCCTAACATGTACTCACCATGACTCACCGTCATGCACAAACCACATTTCCATGCCTAGCATGTACTCACCATGACTCACCGTCATGCACAAACCACATTTCCATGCCTAGCATGTACTCACCATGACTCACCGTCATGCACAAACCACATTTCCATGCCTAGCATGTACTCACCATGACTCACCGTCATGCACAATTTCCATGCATACTTTAAGCAGTACAAACCATGCCTCAACTCACATGTATAATACAATATACATAAGCATTCATATCACAAGTCATACGAGGCATATACATTCATACATTTAAGTTCATCCAAAGGCTCTAGATCAAGTTTAGGATTAGGCTACCACACTAATCCCAACTCTAGGTGGGTCTACCAAGCCCAACCTAGTCCGTATACTCGAACCAACCATTTTAAATCTATTTAAAACATTTGACCACTCACCGACTACTTCATTAGCACAAGCCGACAAGCCTACCAAGCATCCAAGTTTCCGGATTCGAGCCCGAAGCTTCACCATTGATTTCTCTTGCTTCTTCAAAAACGCCCTTGAATTGAAGAAGAAATTAAAGGAAATAGTAATGAGGGTTTGAGAGAAATTTGGGATGGTTTGTGAACGGTGAAGAAGAAGAAATGAGGAAAAAGATGATATAAAAGGGTGTTTATTTTTATTTTGGTTTAATTACCAAAATGATCCCTCCCTTTCTTTCTAAACTTAATTATCTCATACTAAGATCAATTTGATTAAAATTAATTTTACCGACTCGGACCAATTAACCCGACTAACTCCTAACCCCAAAACACGGGTGTTACAACTCTCCCCCACTTAAGAAATTTCGTCCCCGAAATTCATCGAACATGAAGAGTCACTGAAACATACTCCTCAGTACTCTCCTTCTCACCACAACATACTCACCAACTCGGTAGACTTACCACCCGTCTATCGATATCTGATGCTAAGATCTCAACGGTTCTTTCAAGGCATGTCGACTTTAAGCTCAACTCGATCTCTTCTACAACCATAACACAGAACATGTTTGACTCACACTCCCGAATCATAGATACAAAAATCACATCACAAACCCCTTTCTAATTCTGGTGGTAACCGCAACAGATAAACAACAGAACTAGCCCAATTCATAATCTCATACAACACTGTTTGAATACTCGACCCATAACTTTCTCTAATTGACCATCTGACTTCAACCGATAACCAAACACTATACAGACGTCTTCAAAAATCTAGTTGGAATCCTCGGATCTCTATTACTAACTTCCATTAATAACCTTCCACGGATGCAACAAACTAGAAGAAAACTGACGTTCGGTCTTGACATGCTGGCAAATTATACACTTACCCTCATGCTGAACCACATTACCCATCATCTCAATCCCAAATCATTCATCTTCAACCTACAATACGTATTCATACTAAGATCAATTTTTTTTAGATCAAGGTCGAAGCTTCCATTAAAGTTTCTTTCAACTCACATCTTCTTCTGCCTACTTAGGATTTACTCTAATGTACTCAGCTGATCTACATGTCCTAGGAGAACATCATTAACTCGGAGTCCACGTTTGCTCAACTTGGCACACCACTGATTCTCTAATAAGATCTACAACACTAACTTCAAAGCTTGTCATGGCCTTCTTCGGTGCGTTAATATACTCATGTGTCATCTATGAGAACTACTACCACCGATCAAGGAACTCAGGAATTATCCTTTTCAACATCTCTATGAAGGTAACTAATACACTAGTCAAACAAAACGACATAACTCAGAACTCAAGGTGATCACATCTCGCCCCTAAAGCTGTCTTCGGTACTTCAATTTTTTCCCACTTTCAACTGGTAGTAAACGGATCTCGAATTAATCTTCAGAAAGACTGAAGCACCCACTAACTGATCAACAAATCACCGACACTCGGAAGCGGATACTAATCATTCACTGCCACTGGTTTCAACTGTCTGAAATCTCAACACATTCTTGTACTGCCGCTCTTTCTTCTTCACAAACTATACTATCATACTCTAAGATGATGCACTAAGCCTAATGAATCTAAGGCCTAACAGTTCTCGTAGTTGATTCTTCAACATTCTCAATTCTTCCGGGATTCATAAGTTACAGAGCTAACAAAACAGAAGCAACCTCGGAAACGGTCTCAATGACGAACTCTTCTTCTTTATCAAGAGACAAACCATGCAATTCTTCCAAGTACTTTTAGGAAAACACAAATTATACTAACATTCCGCGGTCTAATCTTCGTTCAAAAATCAAATCCATCACAATTGCCAAACAAGTCTGCCAACTAAACTCAATCAATCTTCGACCTCCACAGCTGGATCAACCATTCAATAAGAAGTTCACACCCTCGCCTACTACTACAGTCCCATTGAGACCTGCAACTTCAAGGCAACTCTCTCTCTTTGTCTCAACGTATACACTAACTATGTGCTCTTCAAGCCAAACCTTGTCAAAACGTACCTCAAAACTGTAGGAAGGCGATCACTTCACATTTACTGCATACACATAACCCTGAACCATCAACAAACATCTTCTGCATTTTTTTTTGACCACCACTATCTCATCACAAGGTCTAGTCACATGTGTCCCTACTTCCAAGGTCTCAACACGTACATCAAATTTTCTTTCGCATGCTCACACGAAAAGAACAAATCCGAAGAAACTGTAACTACACCTGTGCACAACTGATAGTCTTCGGTCCTCTTGTTTTCAGACTGGTTCTTCAACAAAATCTGACTCTTCTACACTGTTCTTAGAGCATCTCGTAACTTTAAGATTCAATTCTGATCGTACATTAACAGTCACACTAGACTTGTTCTATAACATTGGTCCGGACGGCTCAAAACATCCCACTACCAAACAATCCGAATTTAAAGCTCAAGACTTCCTTCTCGGCTCAACTATATCGGAAGTAACTTCATCTCTCCTTCTCGCTGGAAGACAACTTAGACGCACACTGGCCCAATCACACAAATTGATTTCCACTTACGGACACTGAACGATTGTTTTGTATAAAAACCATAGGCTGAATCCCAACGATCACCAACTAGCATTTCTGAATTTCAGATTACACAAACGAGACCCTTACCCTGATCTCGCCCCAAAGAACTAAGGTACTCATACCTACCTCTGACACCTCATCGGCACATTCAAACTTGCATGCTTGCTAACAATATACAGAAGTGCAGACTCAGAATCAATCAGAAGGGAACAAGCTCAAAACTGTACCAAGGGCTTACCTACTATATCATCGATAACACTCTGACTCCCACTCATAAGTCGTCACCTCTTTCAATACTAACACCAAAACCAATCACATCGTTCCTCATCAACAGGAACCAACCCACATACACACTAACTCAGTCAAACAAATTGTACCTCAAGTCCGGTACAACCACACCTCCCTAACCAAGATGATGGACTCCCTCAACATCATTCACATTTTCAGAACCCACATTTTCCACTTACCGATTCACAGTCCACGCCTTGGCCTCAAACTTACCAAAAAGTAATAAACTAACAACAACAACAACACATTAACATACAAACTGGGTTAGCAAAGGAAAAGGTCCAAGTGGCTCAAGTATGATTTCCTCACTTAAAATCTCTTTTTTCCGATGTAATAGAAGCAATGGGACTCTACTCAACATACTTCAAGCAACTCAACACACATACATGCTCAATCATGCATATTACAAGGCATACTTGCTAAACAAGCAAACATATGCGTACTATCAAGCAACATATCTTCTCCATCAAACAATCACACATCACCGCATACACGGGTAACGAGCAACATGCTTTTAAACAAACAATCAACATACTTGTCACACAAGCAATCATACTTACAAAGCAAGCAATCATTCATTTCAGCATACTCGAATAACAAGCAACATGCTTACATGATAAGCAAACACCGTGCATCTTAATCATAAAACACAACTTACTCACTAACCTGTCCAAGGTCTCGGAAACCTTAAGCTCTGATGCCAACAAATGTAACCCCTTCGTCCCGGTCTGGCCGGATGACCGGTCCGAGTGAGTTACACGGGGAAAACCGAGTGAAAACTCCCTAAGGAATTCCCCCTCGGTTAGCAACCCTATTTTTTTTTTCATTTTAAATCTTGTCTAAATGGATATTAAACCCTAAGTGATCATACAGCGGAACAACATATACAAAACAATCAAACAAACTCAAACAATCATGTTACAGCCCAATTTTAAACTTAAACTGCAGGCGGTATCGATACCCTTAAGGGGTGTATTGATACCCCTCCCCAGCGGTATTGATACCCTTAAGGGGTGTATTGATACCCCTCCCCAGCGGTATTGATACCCTTAAGGGGTGTATTGATACCCCTCTCCAGTGGTATCGATACCCTTAAGGGGTGTATCGATACCCTCCCCCAATGGTATCGATACCCTTAAGGGGTGTATCGATACCGAAATGGTCAGTAGCTTCAGAGACCAAAATGGTATCGATACCCTCCCCAAGTGTATCGATACCCAAAGCCTGAATCAAGAGGGTGGTATCGATACCGTACCAAGGGTATCGATACCCCCTGCTACGAACTTGCAAGTTTGAGCTGATTTAAGGCACAAGGAGGCCCCTAAATCCCTTAAAAACCCCAACCAGCACACCAACATCAATCCTAAGGAAAATCAACCATAAAAGCATGCTTTCACAAAGGCCAAAAGGCACAAATCAACACGCATCAAAGCATCAAAAACAACAACACCTATCCCATTGCTTTACTATTACAATCTTTCAATTTATAAATCATACATTGAGCTCACCCAAAAGCAACACTTGGAGACCTTTCCTTGCCCTTGCCACCCACAAGCTATTTATCTGCATTGTCGAACAAAAGAGAGCGTAAGCATAAAAGCTTAGTGAGGGTAAGCTCATTAAACAAACCTTCGACAATACAGGGTCCAAGCTCGAGCAATTATCATGATGAGATACATGACCTTATCTTTGATCCACATGAACCAAAATGAACATGATGCATGAACATATAATCAACATTATGTCATGCTCAACATCTCATAAGCTCAACTTACAATGATATATATATACCTCAATGCATTAATCAAAACATATATATCTTCACATTTCATATCACATTGATACACATATCAATTCATAACACTTCCGTGCTTAGCACGTACTCACCATGACTCACCGTCATGCACAAACCACATTTCCATGCCTAGCATGTACTCACCATGACTCACCGTCATGCACAAACCACATTTCCATGCCTAGCATGTACTCACCATGACTCACCGTCATGCACAAACCACATTTCCATGCCTAGCATGTACTCACCATGACTCACCATCATGCACAAACCACATTTCCATGCCTAGCATGTACTCACCATGACTCACCGTCATGCACAAACCACATTTCCATGCCTAGCATGTACTCACCATGACTCACCGTCATGCACAAACCACATTTCCATGCCTAACATGTACTCACCATGACTCACCGTCATGCACAAACCACATTTCCATGCCTAGCATGTACTCACCATGACTCACCGTCATGCACAAACCACATTTCCATGCCTAGCATGTACTCACCATGACTCACCGTCATGCACAAACCACATTTCCATGCCTAGCATGTACTCACCATGACTCACCGTCATGCACAAACCACATTTCCATGCCTAGCATGTACTCACCATGACTCACCGTCATGCACAATTTCCATGCATACTTTAAGCAGTACAAACCATGCCTCAACTCACATGTATAATACAATATACATAAGCATTCATATCACAAGTCATACGAGGCATATACATTCATACATTTAAGTTCATCCAAAGGCTCTAGATCAAGTTTAGGATTAGGCTACCACACTAATCCCAACTCTAGGTGGGTCTACCAAGCCCAACCTAGTCCGTATACTCGAACCAACCATTTTAAATCTATTTAAAACATTTAACCACTCACCGACTACTTCATTAGCACAAGCCGACAAGCCTACCAAGCATCCAAGTTTCCGGATTCGAGCCCGAAGCTTCACCATTGATTTCTCTTGCTTCTTCAAAAACGCCCTTGAATTGAAGAAGAAATTAAAGGAAATAGTAATGAGGGTTTGAGAGAAATTTGGGATGGTTTGTGAACGGTGAAGAAGAAGAAATGAGGAAAAAGATGATATAAAAGGGTGTTTATTTTTATTTTGGTTTAATTACTAAAATGATCCCTCCCTTTCTTTCTAAACTTAATTATCTCATACTAAGATCAATTTGATTAAAATTAATTTTACCGACTCGGACCAATTAACCCGACTAACTCCTAACCCCAAAACACGGGTGTTACAGGCTGTATTGAGAAACATACAAGTATCACTAATTTCTGGTAGCATGGAATTCCATAGCCATGACGGGACTAGTGAATCTTGTTCATCCCAAACCTTAAAATGAGGGTCTCCCTCCTTAGGTCCAGTTCCAAGGAGGTGACTTAGCTTTCCTCTACCCATCAAAAAAGTACGAACCAGCTGAGACCATTTGAGATAGTTTTTTCCATTCAACCTATAGGCAGCCTGTATGCTTTGCAAATCACCTCTCTGTTTCGAACGACTCCCTTCACTCACTGTGATTCCTTGCATAGTCACGGTACTGCTCACATCGCCTACCTCAACCATATTTTTTGCTGGATTAACAGTGAACCTTCACTGAACACTCAAGAAGGAATTAAGAGGAAAAGAAAGGTGTTAATCGAGATTGACAGGGCTCAAAAAAGGAGGTAACAAGGCTCTGATACCATATCAAAATAGAGTGATTTGCTGTAGAAAACTCTCTTGATTTCTATACAACAGCTTACATCTTTATATACAACTTATATCCTTAACTTAGGTAATTCTTAAGTTAGGAAAAAGACTATTCTAAGTATACTAAAATCCCTTAAAGTTAGTGATTGTAACCACTAACAAGGATCTACAGGATCTTGTTTAATTATACAAAGAATCTCTAATTTATGCGCATATTTCCTGACCTGACAGGACTTAGTGCAAATATGTGGAGTCTTGCCAACTTTTTCTGTTTTGCTCTTTCTATCACCTATATTTATATATTTGTGCTATTTTTAATTCTTGACTATTGATGTTGGCACTTTTTATCTCCTTCTGCAGATCAATATATTATAAAACCTGCTGTTTCACCTCTCTCTCTCTCTCTTTTAAATTTCGAGTTGTTGGACTTTCATTTTCAGGACTTGCATGCAACTGGTTCAACTTGCCTACAGACAGAGACATCCACCTTGTTAAGGTTTCTGCTGCTACAAGTGCAAATTTATGAAGATTTACTAGCTTGGTTTCTCCTTACCCCCAACCTCCATTATGTACATACATAAAAAGAAATGTCATCCTTTCTTCTTTTTGTTCTGTTACAGGCTTGCTCCCAAGTCAGTTAAAGATCTTGAACAATTTGTGAAGGACTTTTATGAGGGCCTTCCTTCCACTGCCGTCATCTGTATAAGTTTGCTTGGTCATGCTTATACTAGTTTATTGCAAGAATTGCTACTTTACCCTTCTTCCATTCATGCATGCATGCTGTTGTCACGACTGAATTCTGAGAATCAACCTATTGTTTTGCTGTTGCCCCTGGATTCAGTTTCAGAAGGTATTTTCTTTGGTAGAAATTTTTGTAATTAAAAATTAACAATATATTAATGTGCATAACTACTTGATGCTAAAAGAATCTTGAAAAAAAATACAGAAGTTTCAGAAGATGCTGCTCCTAACGATGAGAATGCAAGAGCTTGTCAGGAATTACGTCAGCGGATGAATTCAGGTAAAAGGTGGCATTGTCCGTGGGGTTCCACTGTGGTTGATATTGTAGCTCCAGCATTTAAAGTGATATTGGAAGAGAACTTCATGACATCTTCTGGCTGTCCTTTAGAAGATACAAAAAGTACTAGGTCTCTGTGGTGGATGATTAGAAAGAAGGTTGATCACCAACTTGGTAAACTGTTGAGGTAGGTAATCTCTTTCATCATATATTTTTCTATCCGTTTTTAGCACTTATTGTGATTGGGATTGGATAACCAGTGGCCAATTTGTGTTTCATAAAACTTCATTCATATGTTCAACTAGTCTTCTTTCTGGAACATGTTAGTAGACTACCCAAAGCTTTTGTGCAGTTTTCTGCATTTCATGTCGGAATTGAGAACTGTTATATGAAATATACAAGCTTGGTCGTTTTACAGTAATTTAGAAGATTCATGGCTGGGCCCATGGAGGCATGTGCTTCTTGGGGACTGCTTGGACTGCGAAAGCTTAAACAAGGAGCATAAGAAGCTGGTGCAGGATCTGAAATCTAAATGCGGAATGGTGGACGTAAATGAGAGTTACCTTAAACTTGTTCTTGGAGCTGCAAAGTTTGGTATTGAAGAAACATGTCTTTCAAAGCAGTGTTTGCAAAAAGGATGCTACATTGGCATGCTTGAACATCACACGGAAGAAAATTGCGGGTCTAATGGCGGTAATAATGTGTCTGCATCGGCCTCTCGATTAATACGTGAAGCAGTGAATGAGATTCATTGGGAGGACACCATCTTTCGGGAACCAATAATTTTAGTGTTGGATTTGGATGTTCAGGTTGGTGAAATTGCTCTAGCTTTAGTGTATATTTTCATCTTGGGGCATATGAATACAGCATGAGTTTATCTTGCTTCAAGAAGATGGTTGTCCTTTAATAGCAATTTTTACACCTCATCTTTGCTTTTGCCGACATCATCTTGGTTTGATTGTTCCTTTGTCTTTTCAACCTTTTCCCTTTGGAAGTCCATCCTTTTTACTTTTTAGTGCAACTACTGACCCTATGAGGACTCTGCAGATGCTTCCTTGGGAGAGTATGCCAATTCTTAGACAACAAGAGGTTTATCGAATGCCTTCTGTAGGCAGTATCTCTATGATGAGAAGTCGTTATCATGAGCTAGTTCCTCTGATAGATCCCTCGGATGCATTTTATTTGTTAAACCCCAGTGGTGATCTTAAAAGCACACAAGCTGAATTTGAGAACTGGTTTAGGGATCAAAATTTCGAGGTAATTTACCCGTTTCTCTTCTCATTACTGGTGAGCCTGGTCAAAGGGAAAAGCATTTATCATACAATGATAGAAAAACCAATTTTCTCTGTTACCTTGTACCAGCTGATGTCAAAGTCATTTTCTTTATATGGAAATAGGTTCTGTAAATAATATCTTTCTTAATGAACCATATAGGGAAGGGCTGGAACTATGCCTACAGCTGAAGAACTTGCTACAGCCTTGAAAAGTCACGACCTTTACTTATATCTCGGCCACGGAAGTGGTAAGTGCTAGTTACACTGATCCTCTGTGCTCTTTTTGTTACCCTTGCATCAATTTTAGAAATGTATTCGTGTGCTTCTGGTTGGTACAGGAGAGCAATATCTTTCCATAGATGAGATTCAGAGACTGGAGAAGTGTGCTGCCACAATGTTAATGGGCTGCAGCAGTGGGTCGCTGAGGCTTAGTGGATGCTATGTTCCGCGAGGTGTTTCGCTATCCTATATACGAGCTGGTTCTCCGGTTACAGTTGCTAACTTGTGGGAAGTAACAGACAAGGACATTGACCGGTTTGGGAAGGCCGTGCTCAATGCTTGGTTGAGAGAAAGAACGGATCTAGCAGACTGCTCTGAATGCAACCAACCAATGAAAGAATCTGGGGCCATAAAAATGAGAAGAGGCCGTAAAGTCGATTCCAAAAAGAAATTGGCAAGCAGCAATTTAGTTGAAACAACAGACAAAGGTTCATTGAAGAATGTACGTGAACACAGACCAACGATAGGATCATTTGTTGGGAGGGCCAGAGATACTTGCACCCTCCCCTTCTTGAACGGGGCGGCACCAGTTTGTTATGGTGTCCCAACAGGCATTATTCGAAAGTGACCAACGATAGGATCATTTGTTGGTAGGGCCAGATATACTTGCACCCTCCCCTTCTTGAACGGGGCGGCACCAGTTTGTTATGGTGTCCCAACAGGCATTATTCGAAAGAGACAACTGTAACTTAAGAACGTGTAAAACAGGAATTTCACGTTAGCTTTACTTGACTGGAAGGTTCAGCAGAATTTGAAAATTTTGCAAACAGCGTTGCTTTCCCAGCCAAGCTGTGATACATAACCTTTAATCGTACATTCTGCCTCCAGATGTCTTATCTTCTCCTCTGCCTGAACGTCCTAAGAGAACTCTGCCATGTCGACCAAGTCGACTAACCAAAGGAGAGGTCTCATCTGCTGCATGTATCTTCTTTAGTTGTTCTATCTCTTGTAATGATAAGATCGTCTACATAAACAATTAAAATTGCATTTTTTCCACATGGAGCTGTTTTTACAAAGTGTAATTAGTTTGACATTGCTTGTAGCCATTTTTAAGAATGACTCTAGTAAATTTATCAGATCAGGCCTTTGGAGACTATTTTAATCTATATAAAGATTTTCTAATTTACAGACCTTTGGATCAATATAAAGTAGTTTCATACCTGGAGGAATTTGCAGGCAAACTTTTTCTAGTGTCTCATTCAAGAATACATTCTTAATGTCAAGTTGATGAAGTTTCCAGTGTTTATTTACTGCCAAAGTTAACAACACTCTAACTGAATTTAGTTTTGCAACAGGAGCACACGTTTATTCATAATATATTCTAGAAGATTGTATAAATCCTTTAGCCACAAATCTCACCTTAAATCACTCTACACTGCCATTAGAATTGTATTTCACTATAAATATCCATTTACAACCTAGTGGTTATTTACATGGTAAATCTATTAATGTCCATGTTTTATTACCTTTAGTGCATTAATCTCTTTTTCAATTGCCCTCTTTCACCATGGATCTTCTAGAACTTTCTCTATTTGTAACACCCTCAACCCATATGTCACATTTGGTCCTTAAGCTCAACCCATTGTCATACAGTTTTCAACCTAGTTTAGCCCAAACCACACCCATTTCACAAAACTCATGAAGTTTGAATATTTTAAGTAGATAATTAGTTAAAACGTTACATGTCAGCTCCATTAAAAATACATAATTAAAAACATTCGACTCATGATTTAAAATCTAAAATATAAGAGTTATAATACAACATAGAGCCCTACGAATACATAGCCCAATATAATCTAAGTACTGTACTCGGACACAAGTCGATGCTGAAATCCTACTATGATGATGCTCCAACAATGCACATCAACCTACTACCCTACGAACGGAAACAACAATTTCTAACGTTGAGCTACCGAAGCTCAGTGGATACACATCCACTCAACCATGCTTTATGCAAATCATAAATACGAGCATGAAGCTGAAGATGGCATTATAACAATATAATAATATTTGACGCTATCTCTAGCTGTCTAAACACATAACAATCAACAAGGATGCATAAAATCTCACACAACAATCATAAGCATCATACCATAAACCTATAGTGAGGTCTGGTGCCACATAGCGTTGAGAACGTACACTCTCTGGGTGAGGCCTGGTGCCACATAGCTTCGGGAACATACACCTATGCACAGAATCTCTCGTCGAGCCTCTTTAAATGAGACTCGGTGTCGCATAGCTTTGGGAACATATATTCGGAAATCTCTGACCCTAGTGGTGCAACACACTCTTTCTCTCACTGGCTATCTGGATCCCAACAATCAATGGCGACTCAACCAAACAAGTGCCCTTACTTGGCACACAACATCACACGATCCATCAATGATCTCTATGCTTGCTATTACAAACAAGTCACCCAAGGTTTTACCAAGTTATTACTCATTATGCTCGTATATGAGGTTTAAATCTCAATTTCTCAGTTTTACTATTTATTTTACCACCTTAGAAGCCCATTGGGCCATAGCCCTCGAATTATAAACCCCTTAAACTCAAAACATAGTTTTCAAGCAGATTACCTAGTGGGTACCGTTATTTCCCCTCGCGTACCAGTATGCCCATGCATACCGATACGATTTGAGCTTACTAGAATTTTATCCAGCCCATGCGTATCGATACAGGCCGACTCGTACTGATGCCTCTTTACCAGACGTATCGGTACAGGTTGAACACCGTACCGGTACCCCTTTCATAGTTCATCTTAATGAAGCAATGTTCTTAAACCTAGAACACTAGGATATCAGTACTACCTCCTTGCGTACTGATATTGAAGCCTAGAAATTGCTTCATAGGTTCGGTATATTGCTTCCCAAGCCCCCAAAACACAACCATTAGACCCATAACTTGATCTTACATCTTATGGTCTCTAAACACTCGAACAACCATAATATCCCATCAAGCAAAAAAAAAATTAAATTTATGATGTCCGTGAAGGCATATGAGTTAACAGTGTACTAACCTTGATTTAAAGTTGGAAAAGAACCCTCCAAACTAAGCTCCCTAAGCCTTCTTCTTCCCAAGCTCCTTTGAGAGATTTCCAACCTCTTTCACTACAGGAAAATGTTGTAAAATGAGTTAACATTGCTGGAAACTTAAGATATGCTAAAGGAAGAATTCTTCAACAAAAAAAGGAGTTAAATTCTGTAATTTCGTTCTTTCTCTTCAACCCCCACCAAACTCCCATTTTTCCAACCTCCACCAAAACCATCCATCCTTACCTCAAAATGTAGACCATTGGATGCTGAACAACTTGCCTCAAACCCAAAATCTGGGATTCACAATTCAAAACACAAAGATCCAACTTTTCTCTTTTGGGTGGAAGCTAAAAGATGAAGAAGGATGAAGGTAGAAGACAAAGGGGACAATGGTGAGCTCATTCTCTTGCTTTTCTGTAAAAAATTAAAGAACTACCCACTATTTCTTCTTCAAAAAGAGGGAATTCACCACACCACCCTTCCATCATCTTTTCAACCCAAATACAATCCCAAAACTTATGCCCAACAACTATAATCAAGCCCACAAGGCTCTCAAAGGCCCAAACTCTCAGGCCAAATATGAAGCCCACTCTTCGAGTTAAATCGACCCTCAAATTCTAAAACTCGGGTTGTTACACTATTATTTTAAGAATAAAGATTCTGTCAACATTTGCAGTAAAAGCCTTGAAATGTAGAATTTAGTTTTCCATATGCTACAAACCTTTGAATTGGATGGTTTGCACACTTTCTTACATCCTTCCTTTGAACAATATGCAAATCAGGAGTGTCAACAATGTAAATAGAAGTTGTATTCTGAGAAAATTTAATACATTCCAAGTGTTTTGAGGCTGTAGGGCTGAGTTTCAGCTCTCATCAGTATCTAGGTTGTATATTGGTCTCTTTAATAGTGTTTGTTTCTTTTTATAGACACTAAGTTTCCTTTTTTTTTATCAAATTGTTCAGGTTGGGTTCTTTGAGAAGTTTGTGGTGAGCTAGGAATAAGAGATGGTGTTGAGTGGATCAATGGATTGATCAAAGCCAAGAGGAGGGTGTGAATTGAGTTTTTAAAATTTTGTAGGAGAAGTGGTATGAATAAAAATGAAGAACAAGACAATTATAGTGGTTCAAGTTCCAAATGAACTCTACATCCACTACCTTAGATCCCACTAAGAATTTTCCAACAATTCACTAATTGATCTTCCCATTTTCTAGGCTTAGGAGGAAACCTTTACAATACCGGTCAATTTTCTACCAAAAATTGACCAAACCCTCACTTGGTTACAAAGAAGAAATTGAAGGCAAGTAGGATATCTCACAATACAAGTTTGCCCCTTTAATACAAGCACTCAATCCAAATGGAAATACAAGATATGAATTACACTCAAAAACAATTTGGGATTTTACAAGAATAAGACTTTTGGCACTTGAGCTTGGATTTTTTGTATAGATGTTTCTCTTGGATGCAATAGTTGTTGTTGATCTTTAATAGGCTTGATTTTATACATTCTCCATTAATTCTAGCCGTTTGGGTGGTTAGGGTATTGATTATAGCCGTTGGAACCCTCTCTTTCCACCATAAATGCACTTTTGTAGCCTACCGTATCGGTACTCGGGGAGGCGTATCGATACCTATCTTAAAAAAGAAAGAGGCATTGCATAATTACAGGAGGGGCGTATCGATACGCGTTCAGGCGTATCGGTACGGGTTAGAGAACCGTTTCGATATGGGTAAGACCTGTAGTGACTAATTTTTTTAGAAAAAATACCTCGGTGTCACTTGGAAGAACCAGGTTTTAATAGGTTTTTTTGGAAATTTAATCGGGTTTAAGAAAATAAAGAGGAGTCTCCACCGGCCATTTAAAATGGTAGACCGGACACCGAAATTAAAAACATAGATTTTTCTTTTTAAAAATGGGTTCGAGAGTCGGTTACACGCGGGGAAGGATGAGCACCCCCGTCGTGCCCAAAATTGGTACCAAAATCATTACCGCTTAATTAATATTAAATTTTGCGAGTTAAAGTGTCGGTTCGTATCAAAATTTGGTTATACGGATGAGTAGATTTTAAAAGTCTTAATATTCGAGAAGGAACGTCCGAACCACCACTACTACGACTGGTACTGGCTTCGTTCGCTCCCGAATAAAAAGACATCGCATTACATTTTCTTATATAGTCCAAATGCAACTTATATGTCATGTGGGATGAACATGCGAATAAATAACAAAAGGATTTAAAAAACTCAAATTAAAAGATGTTACATGCATAAAAAAGATGTACAGCAACACGAATAAATCAACAAAGACGTAAGAAGTAAATAAAGCAAGTATGTACACAACGGTATTTAATTAATGCGTGAACGAAACATGAACAACGACGGTTAATAAGATGGTTCAAATTTAAAAACGATACTAGATCACATGAAAACTATGTCCTATATGGGCAATAAAATACTACGTAACATATCTACATATTAAAAGAAATGACTACATCGTGACCGTGTCCTATATATACATATACACACGCATGTATATATATATATATATATATATTTATGTCATATAAAACGAGTATCATATATTTTATGAAGGAAAACATTTATATAAAGCATACAAATATCAAAACCATATCCTATATAACTTGTGAACAATGTATATGTACATGTAAAAAGGAAACTTCACTAAAAAGGGCTACCACGTTTACAAACATACATGTATTCGGAACGGTGATAAAACTTAATAAAAGAGGCTGAATAAATCAAGGAAAAAAATAGAAATAAATAGACAAATGAATGAACAAATAAAAAAAACTAAATTGCAAAGCATTTGAAAGTTCAGGGACCACGGGAGCTTGGTTTTAGGACGACATTGCAAAGAAATTTGAAGCTTTAAGGACCGAAATCGTGATTTTGAAACACGAAAACCCCCATGTGCGCAATTAACACCGGGCGGGAGGATTAAAAAAAGAATACGCCAATTTTAAAAGATCAGAACGCTATAAAAACCCTTTTAAGACATTTTGAACCCCCTTTTTTTTGCCATTTCTTGTTTTAAAATCAGAAACTCCTTCCCCTTTTTACTCACCCGCTTAGGGTTTGAAAATCGGAAAAGAGAGGGCTTTTCCGGTGCCGTCAATCGTTAACTGGCACCGGTGACCTCGAAAAACCGAGAGAAGAAACCCCCATTTTTTTCAAAACCCCAGACATGAACCCAAAAATTTCTTTTGTTTCGAACCCGAAACCGTGATGGCTCACCCTCTAAGGGATTGTTGCCGAACGGTGCTCGGAGCGAAGGGGAAGGCGAACCGTTGAAAGGCCTAACCGCTGGCGAAGGTAAAGATTTCAGTTTCTTTTTATTTTGTTTTTTTGGTTTCGATGCATGTAATAAAAACGAGAAATACCTCAAAAAATCTGCTGCTTTTTATTTCTTTTCTCTTCGAAACTGTCGGTTCCCCTCTTCCTTTGGTTGCTTTGATTAATTGCCTTTGCTTTATTTTTTTGTTTTTTGCTGTTTTTGGGCTTCTGAGGATTCTGACTCGTGTTCTGGTGTTGCCGGTTTTGCTCAATCGGGGGGAGGCACGGCGTGATCGTGACAGAAGCATGGAGATGGCATGCGAGGAGTTAGTGGTGGCAGAGACGTGCGCGTGAGGGTTCTGGAGTGTTCTCCGCGTCAATCTGGGACCGTTAGATCGACTCGATCTAACTGCTGAGGTTGTGCGGCGCTTGATCATAAGAAGGGCATCTAGGGTTTTCGCCCTCAGGTTCAATCTGGACCGTAGGATCACAAACCAAATCTGACGGTCCAGGTGATGAAACGCGATATGCCATCTGAGAGGCAATTAGGGTTTCTACGGGATCCAATCTGGACCGTTAGACCAGCGTCCGATCCAACGATCACCAATGGGTTGCGCATACAACATAGATACATTAGGGTTTTTGTAATTAAGGCTTTTTGGGCTCTGAACGGGCTGGTCATGTAATTTACAATTTTTTTGACTTTTGTTATGTAAGTTTGGACTCTTATTAATATACTTGGGCTTTATTTATACTCTTTATTTGTGTAATAATAATAATAATAAGAATAATAACTAATAACAACAACAACAATAATAATAATAATAATAATAATAATAATAATAATAATAATAATAATAATAATAATAATAATTAACGATAATAAATAATGGTAAAAATAATAATATAATAATAGTAGTAGCAATAGCATGATAGTGAAAATAACAAACGAAAATAATAATACATATATAACAATGATAGAAGCACTAACGATGAAAACACTTATGCACGGACCAACTTGCCTCAGTGGTTAAGAGAACAGTTGTTGTTCCTAGAGGTCACGGGTTCGAGCACCAGCAGCTGCAGCAGGGTGATTGAGCGTTCATTGTCAAATGATTGAGAGTATTATTCAGAATAGATACTACCTGTAATCACCTTAGCTTTGTCAAAAAAAAAACCCGATGAAAACACTTATAATAATGGGTAGTGATAACTAATAATACTTGTAATATCAACATATATAATAAATAACAAAGACACTAATAATATAGTAATGACACACATAATATAATAGTAATAATAACACTAATAATAATAATAATAATAATATTTATAATATTTAGTCTTTTCTTTTCCTTCTTTTTTGTTGTTTTTTGTTTTTTTTTAATTTAGTCCAATAACAAGCCCAAAAGTAACCTGACTGAGTTTAAGATCGCGGACAAAATTAGTGATTACAATTGTCCCCTTTACTTATACTTGTGGAACAAGAATAAAGCAAATGCCATAAGCACTAATTTTGTCCTACTTCCCTATTGGACGGTTCGTTTTCCCGAAGTAGCCGCGCGATTCCAAGTAATTCTTCTCCCCAAAGCCTTTCGATCATAAATTCTCCCCTCAGATGCCCCGAACAGGTAGACAAAGAGTTTTTTTATTGACTTTTGATTGCCCGTATAGATGGGCAGATTTCCATTCTCCAAGTGCCCGAACGGATAGGCAGATTCTATTCTCCAAATGCCCGAATAGATGAGCGGACTCCAAATATCTTTGCCTTCCCATCACGGCCACAAAGCAAACTGGTCGTCACTAGATTTGTCCAACTTCCTTGTCGGACCATTTGCTCTCCCGAAGCTGCAACGCGCTAGACCGAGCAATTTTCTCTCTGAAGCTTTAAGAACATGAGTTCTCTCCATGGAACTCATTTCCTTGGCGTATTCTTCGAGTAGTAGTTCCTTTTATACGGGACTCTCGTCTTCGTATATCTGAAGTCAAGGATCTACAAGTCCCTTCTCTATAGGACCCTCCGCGTTCGAGATCCTAAATCCTTAGGATTTTGAGTTCTTTCTCCACAGAACTTCCCTTCCTTAGCGTACTCTTCGAGTAGTAGTTCCTTCTCTACAGAACTAGTAGTTCCTTCTCTATAGAACTCCCCTCTTCGCATATATGACATCGAAGATCTCCAAGTCTTCTCTCTGTAGGACCCTCCGCTTTCGAGATCATGAAGTCGCAAGTTCCTCCTATATAGAACCTTTTCGGACCCTTTCTTTGTAGGATACTTCATCTTGGAACATGTCGGCAAGCTTGAAAGCCTTCACCTGATATCCTTGAGTGGCGATTATGAAAGGTTTCTCCTGAAATCCTTGAACGGCGAGTATCTGCCTCATTTTCTCTGAAATTCTTGAGCTTTGAGTTTCTGCCTCTTTCGCCCTAAAATCATGGAGTGGTGAGTCTGAAATCTTTCGCCTAAAATCCTTGATCTTTGAGTATCTGTCTCCTTTGCTCCGAAATCTTTTCTAGGTTTTCTCTTTGTCGTTTACTCCACTTTTTATGAAGGGCCCAATCTATCTTTCAGGTATACCTCCTCCTTTTGGTCCATTGATCTTGATTTTCTCTTGCTTTCCTCTTTTTCTTTTTCATTGTAATGGCGGTACCTCCTCTCTCACCTCGGGCCCTCCTTTTATATTCCCTCTTTTTCTTGAGTTCCTTATCCTATTGCTCTAAAGTGTCTTTACAAGTTTTCACTTTAGAGATTTTCCCTTTTCTTTTTTTTCTCTTTCTTCCCTTTCCATTTCCATTTCCCTTCTTCTTCTTCTTCTTCTTCTTCTTCTTCTTCTTCTTCTTCTTCTTCTTCTTCTTCATCTTTCTTTTCTTCTTCTTAGGAACGATACCACGTCTTATATTTGGGTTCAATCATCTCTGTTTTTTTCTCTTAGGGGATTTGAACATTTGTCCTTAAAGTGCCTTTCCAAGCTTTCACTTAGATTTTCTCAAAGCATCCCTTAAGGTATTCACTTTTTCTTCTTTTCCCTTCCCTTTTATCTCTCATTTTCTCTTTTTTATTTTCTTCTCGCTCTCCTTTTTATCTCTCTCTTTTCTTTTCCTTTTTGTTTTCTTCTTTCTATCTCTCTCTCTTTCTTTCTTTTTCTCCTTTTCTCTTCTTCTTCCATATCGTTCTTCTTTTCTTTTTCTCTCTTTTTTTCTCGTTCTTCTTTTCTTTTTCTTTTTCTCTCCTTTTTTCTTCCTTGCTTTTTGCTCTTTTTCTTTTTCTCCTTTCCCTATCTTTTTCTTTGGCTCCCTTTCTTTCTTTCCCTCTTTCTTTTCCCTTCCTTTCTTTCTGGCGAACTTTCCCCTCTCCTTGGCTAAATGAGTCCCTCTCCTTGGAAACTTCTTCGAATCTTCGTTAGTTGAGTTCTTCTCGTTAGAGACTCACCGTCGAGGCATTTCAAGTCAAAATCCTTTGAAGTCTGCAAAATCTGTAAGAATGCTTTGACGACATGATGTGAGTTAGCATGCTCCTAACTTAGGGATGTCTAACTAAATATGATGCATGAATGGAGTCATTTATTATTATTATTATTATTATTATTATTATTATTATTATTATTATTATTATTATTATTATTTTAGAGTTGCTAGGGAAGAAGCCTCGCTTTCGGGTCGATCACCCTCAACTTCCATGGGTTTTCAGTCTTTGTTGAGTTTTCATTTCTGTCATGCCTTGGAAGGACATGGTTGGCCTATACCGGATAAACTAGAATTTATCACCTCATGAAGTTCTCTTTCATTGCCCCATTCAACCCGGGCTTAGTCATTGCCCCTTCCTGACGGGCTCTTTTCAAATTTAGCGCTTGGATGACCATATGCCCCTACGCATTTAGGACTTCTTATTTCTCGTAAAGTTCTGTCAGTATTCATCCTTGCTCTTCCTTGGAGGGGGACGTTGACTTGTGCTGGCTAGAGTGTGACACCTCTCAGTCTGTCCATTCTTACTGTTTACCCTATTCGAGTTCTTAGGGTTTGATCTTCATCCCTACCATGGCTTATGACAACTTTGCTTAACAATGGGGGGAGTCCACTTCCCCAAGCTTTCTGGACCTTAACTTCTTATTCTTTTTGCTGGATTATACCGGTCATAAAATTAATACCAACCTAGTTGGGGTTTGTGAAACTCTCCCTAAGAAATGGGGGCAATTCGTTCCCCCGAGCATTCTCGAGCTTCTCGCCACTGAATCTCCTTTCTTCCTAAAATTGGCGGACAGCCCCCGAGTCCTAAAACATCCCCTCTATTTCTATCATTTCCAATAGTGGGCTGCTCATTCTAGCTAGGTCAGTTTCTTGCAACCATGCCCTCATATTGAGTTTATCTCCTGAAGTAATGCAAAGGAATCTTTTATTTATGTTTGATAATTTCAAAAGGGATGTTTTCGAAAAAACTGGAATTTCCTCTTCAAATTATGAACATACCGAGCTAAATTAGGTGCCCCAAATATCCCATACACAAGTGACCCTTGAATGGGTCACCAAGGGATGTCTCGATCTTCTTGTGTTTAGAAGACCTCGAAAGATGAATTGATGTCTGAAGATGTGACGCACCCTTCAAGTCATTTATTATTGTTATTATTCTCTTATTGCTTTGTTTTACTTTCTTCTTGTTTTGGGGAAATTAACTCATTACATTCTTTGGCCTGAGGTAAATGATGGAGCAAACAACAAAACCCCGAGCTACTTGACATTGTCATGATTTGAAAATATTACCATCACTCATGAAGCGATGCGTTTGAAAGGGCTTCAGCGGAGTACCCCAAAAATTCCACACTCATATCCGAAAAATCCTATTACCAGGTTTCAAACATTGGAGTGCTTTTTGATTAAACTCTGAAAGGAGACGCCTATTACCAGGCTCTTTCCCTTTTCTTTCTCTCTTCTTTTTTATTTATTTCTTTTTTCTTTCTCTTTCTCTTGCTTTTCTTTTCCTTTTTCTGAGAAACGCCTATTACCAGGCTTCTTTTCCTTTTTTTCTCTTTCTCTTTTTTCCTTCTCTTTTCTCTCTTCTTTTTCTTTTTTTTCTTAAAAAGGATGCCTATTACCAGACATTACGAGTTAAATCAACTTGCTTTTGTTTTAAAATAGCCTATTACCAGGCTTTGATCATTAAACTAATTTATTTTCATTTTTATTTTGGTAACCATCTCCATAATCTAAGCAGCTTAGGATTTCAATTAAACACAGGCCGCTCGGAATCATCCTTTGGGATCTAGACTAACGTCCTTCATGCATTTGATATAATGGGAGCCCAATTAGCCGATATATACACAAAGTGAGGAGGCAATTAAAACGCAAAGGGCAATCATTTCATTCAAACAGACCCTTAACATAAAAAGCCTTTTCCACTGTCGGGCCAACAATAGCAAGGTTGATCCTCCACATTACTTCAGAAGATAAAACAAACACAATGCATGGAAACATAAAATCCTAAACTACGTTGAAGGTCGACGTCTTCCAAAATTTGCCCTTTCAAGAGATTGCCCCTCTTAATCTGTCTTCAGACCTAATCCGCATGGTAGACTCAGGAATACATCAGCAGAGGGGTGAATTTTTCCTTCCCTTTCTCGGCACCCTTTGCCTTTCTTGAGCTTCGAGGGTCTTCAGCCATACCTCGAGGTTTCGAGACTGTGGCACTCTTGGTCACCTCCACCCATCCCTGTTGCTTCCGGTCCCATTCTTCATTTAAGATTTTCCGCAGCGAATCCTCTATCTTGTCTAGAGCCAACTCGACAGGGCATTCGGAATAGGAGCAGTGTACTTCATATTGGCCGATGACGACATGGTCTTCTTCAGATAAGACCTCCTCCATCACAATATTTGAATCATCGTTCATACTTTCTTCGGGCTGTGGGGCTTTTCCTTTCTTGTTCAGGGTGTCGATCATGGCCTTCAACTCATCAAACTGCTCCTTGGTTTCATCTTGAAACTTCTTCACGCACGCGGTTGTTTCCTTCTGGTTCCACACCAACTATTGGTGGAACTGTTCGAGCTCATCCATTCTCCTCACCAGGTTGTTCATGTTCCCAAAGCGGTATTGGCTGGAAACTGTTCCTTTGTCCATTCTCTTTCTCTCTCTTTCTTTTCTGACATGAATGTCTTCCCCAAATTAGTGATGATGCGAGGAAAGGCCTTAAGCAACATTTAATATCCAATGAATGCATTGAATGCATTACTCAAACAAGCTTATAATGGCATGATGCATGATTAACCGACTTAATGTTGTTGGGACGATGCACAAACAAATGTTGTGATATATGCAAATGCGTATGCAAGTCAAATGTGTTGGTCTTATAGGTGATTCCCCTCTGGTCAACTCTCATTTGGACATAAAGGAGGTCTCTCATCGCAAGACAGTCATAGCAAACTCCTTCGGGTGCTCTTCGGATCTCCAAACTGTGTTCAAGGAAATGAAAGTTTCGGCCAAGGTAGCCGAGGTCAGATTTGCTTTCTTCTCTAGCAATTCAAGGACACCTAACACTGCCGGTACCAAGTCTTGGAGGCATTCTAAAAACTAACTATCTCCTTGAAGCTGAATCAATCCCTTGACCTAATCCATGCCCTTTCCGGCCGCCTCTTTGCACTCGGTCGGGTAGTTTCGTGACTTTGGATGTTCGAAGTAGATCCGATCTTGCTTGACTTCCTCGGGATGGAGAAGGGTTGTGCTTTCTTCAATGGTGGGCATTAGATCTTCTATAAGTATGACTTGACATTGTGCGTTCGCTCGGTAAACTGCCCCCTTAACCTTTCTGATTCAACTCTAACCGATGTCAGACTTGCTAATTGATATCATCCTTTCTAGCAACCTCCCATCCATAATGATAGCCCTTAAAATGGTTAAAACCACCTTGACTCAACACCTCTTTGGGCAATGAAATGCATGTAAAAATAAATGCAATAGGGCACAAAAAGAAATGTGTTAGTATTGAATAAACATAGTTTAATATAATAAACATAAGAGAAATAAATCGAGCATTAAACAAGCAACCCTATTTGTCTAGCACACCTTGGTTATCCGCATGGCTCTAAATGGGTTGGTATTCTAAGTTCGCTACATGCAATTTTGGTGCTAGGAGGTACTCGAATTGTCCTCGCTGTCCCCTACTAAGGGTAGCAAGGCCCCCCGGTCATCACCCATTATAGGCTCCTCTCAACCGAGTTCAATTCGAAGGGACCCATTAGCTATATCCGTACGGAGAAACGGTATTCCCACGAAGATATAGGGTATTCGAGCCCTGAAGGTACTTGCTAGGCCCATACGGAGGAACGATATCCTCACAAAAGCACTAAGGTTTCCCCCCACTTAGACAAGCGGGTTTATATGTCAATTTTAAATGCGTTTTTAAAAAAACTCAAACTTATAAACAAATATCGATCGATTCGATCACTTTAATTCGCAACTTCTAATACTAATTAAGAGGTAAGGTTTTTTTTGGCTTGACTATCTTTTTGTTTTTGAAAACAAAAATTTTATCCCCAGCGGAGTCGCCATCTGTAGCGACTAATTTTTTTAGAAAAAATATATCTGTGTCACTTGGAAGAATCGGGTTTTAATTGGTTTTTTTGGAAATTTAATCGGGTTCAAGAAAATAAAGAGGAGTCGCCACCGACCATTTAAAATGGTAGACCGGACACCGAAATTAAAACCAGAGATTTTCCTTTTTAAAAATGGGTTCGAGAGTCGGTTACACGCGGGGAAGGATGAGCACCCACGTCGTGCCCAAAATTGGTACCAAAATCATTACCGCTTAATTAATATTAAATTTTGCGAGTTAAAGTGTCTGTTCGTATCAAAATTTGGTTATACGGATGAGTAGATTTTAAAAGTCTTAATATTTGAGAAGGAACGTCCGAACCACCACCACTATGACTGGTACTGGCCTCGTTCGCTCCCGAATAAAAAGACATTGCATTAAATTTTCTTATATAGTCCAAATGCAACTTATATGTCATGTGGGATGAACATGCGAATAAATAACAAAAGCATTGGCATGTAGAAGCTTGACATGAATCATTGTTATTGTTTATTGTTATGAAATGTTTGATTATGAACCATGAATGATGAACTATTGTTATTGGACATTGGATTCGAAGTATTGGATACAATTGGCATTCCATAGAATTCATGAGCTCAGTGTACGGGTGGACTACGGTCCTAGGGCTACGACCTATATGATTTGGAGAGGTGGAGGGATGTTTGTGTATAGGTCTTTGGCGATGTCGGTGGGATGACCATTTAAGGATTTGGTGTGTAACCCCCGTAGCCCGGCCTAGACGGTTGACCCGAACTACGAAGATTACACGGGGAAAACCAAAGTCAACCCGAAAGTCAACCTTGATTAACGACCTTTTTTTTTCTTTTTAAACTTGTCTAGATGCACATTAAACCTAGGCATACTCTTGAGATATACATACTCAAAAATTACAGCAATCGGAAAACGATAAGGGACCCAATTGCACAAAATACGAATTTAGGGACCAAATTGTAAATTCTGAAAATTAAGAGGACTTTACCAATTTTTAAGTTAACATTATGAAATTAGTCATGTTTCATGCCTCTCTGCCAAATTTCATCTCAAACGGACATCTCAAACTCAAGCAATTGCACAAACAAGAATCAGGACTAAAACGTAAAGCTTGCAAACCTCAAAACCATTCAAATTTTATGGCCAACGGTCAGGTGTTCCGAAACGGGTCTAGGCCGTTCAGGAACACCCCTTGGCAGTAGCCAAAGTGTTCAGAAACGGGCTAGGCCGTTCAGGAACACCCTAGCCAAAACAAGGGCCTGTTTCGAAACAGGCAAGGGTTTTTCGAAACACCCTGCCCAGAAACAGCAGATTGGCCTGTTTAAACACCTTTAAACCCCATCAAACATGCTCCAAACCATTCCACAATAAATCAACAACATGCCAAACATCAAACCTACCAATTTGCATCAAAATCTAGATACAAAACCACCCCTAGATGCACCAACTCATTCAACACATCCAACACTCAAACATGCTTTTCAAACAAGAAGCATAGCATAACAACTTAAGCATAAGAAGATTCAAACGTTGCAAGCTTACACCACATAGTTCAAAATCATAAACCAAACTTGTTCAACATACACAAACTCATTAAACATCAACATAAGAGATTCCCCTCCCCCATTGCCTTTATTATCTATAGCTATTAACCGAGACATACATCTCAAGTGGAGCTCTCCTTGAATCCCTTGCTTCTCGTTGTTCCAACTTCAAATATCTGCATTGATGGACAAAAAGGAGCGTAAGCACATAATGCTTAGTGAGGAATGCTCAAAACCAAAACACCATCAATGCAGCGAGTCATAGAACCACTTTTAAAAGCAAACTTGATTCGATAAACCAAAGCAATGTTTGAAAATCCTTCTCAACAACATGCTCAAAATCATGCATTGCTCAAACATGAAAACCAACCCTTAGCTTAGAAAGCTAAGTAAACCTTTTCAAAGCATAAACTTGCAATACCATCAATTTAACCATTCCATGCATGAACATCATATGCAAAGTTAAATTCAAAACTTTGGAAAACACTTCCACTTCACATCATACCTTTCTCATACTTGCATATCACTTTAAAGCAAGAACCCTTTAAAAACCATTTACACATTCAATTTAATGCTTGCATTAAACAAATGCAACATATGAACCACATCATCAATATTTGCATCACATGCCCTTAAAAACAAGTCTTCGCAAAACTTCAATGCACTAAAGAGATTTCATGCACACATGCACCATTCTCAATAGATATTCAACACTTGTTCAAACTAACAAGTAAACATGCATTCATAGTACGTTATACACTTCTCATGCAACCATGCATCATTTCAAGCATCTCATGCTTCAATATATTCAAGAACATATATTGGCTTCCAAGTGATAAACCAAATCCACTTTTCAACTCAACATCCAATCGGATACGCGAATCACAAGCGTTGTCCCCACGCTTCATACACACTACCAACCCAAGGTCCCCAAATGGAATTTTAACCACCATTTGACCTTACCACACACAAGGGCCTCATATGGAATTTAAACCACCATATGACCTTAACATTTACAAGGTTCCCATATATGGAATTTTAACCACCATATAACCTTAACATTCACAAGGTTCCCATATATGGAATTTTAACCACCATATAACCTTAACATTCACAAGGTTCCCATATATGGAATTTTAACCACCATATAACCTTAACATTCACAAGGTTCCCATATATGGAATTTTAACCACCATATAACCTTAACATTATCCGTTGGTAGTTGTATAACATCACTAACGAGATCCGGGACACCCTACACAAGATCCACACATAGACTTTACACCACCATTGTGATCTTAACAAGCACAAGGTCCTCAAATGGAATTTTAACCACCATTATTACCTTTGCTTACACAAGACCCACCCATGGAATTTCAACCACCATGGTGTTCTTAACCATCTCGTTAGGATACTTGGATGGAGTTACCGGTTCACTCACAACCACTCCACATCCAAGCCGACTTTATTCACGGTGCACCCAATCCTATAGCCGGCTAACTATATCCGATTTAAGTAACCAAGAACCACTTACATCACTTGCCAATATAACCATCTTACCACATTAATCCATTGATTTACAAGCATAACCATAATGCAAAAACCACCATTTACCATCATCAATCCACTATTTTTGAAGCATCACACAAAGCCATTAAACAACATGCAACACCATGCATCAAATCCACAATTTCAAAGCACAAAACCAAGGATTTCTTACCTTGAGCATCCTTCACCCATGGTTTTCAAAACCAGCATAAAACCATGCTAAAATATGCTTTCAAAACAGAATTTAAAACATGCAAACCACATGCATTGCATCCAGCAATCACAAATACTTTAAAAACCAATTCACAACACAAACCAAGAGAGAAATCCATTTACTTACTCTTGAGCTTAGCAAAGTTGTTTAGACTTAAACTAAGCTCCCAAAACCTTCAAACCTTGGTTTAAAAAGCTGAAAACCCAACTTCACTCACCGATACACAAAACAAGGCTAGCCAACAAGCCTTCCAAGCATCCGAAACCTTCCACACCACCTCTAATGCTCACGGATCTTCTTCCCCTGTTTCAAGCACATAAAATCAGAGGATTAGTGCATCATAATGCACTAAAAACACCAGCAACACAACTAAACTCGCTGCTCATCACAAATCCAACATTTCGGCTACCAAACACAACCGAAATCACCTCCAAACACTTCCAAAACTTAACCCAGCCAAGATCCATCACTTCTAACCATTTTTAAACATCAATTAACATCCAAAATGATCACAAACACGTCCTTATACCTCCAGCTATAACAGATCACCAAGATCACTCCAAAAACAACCAAAAACTCAAGCAAAACTTAGGAAATTCAACCCATTTGGGATTGCATTGATAAAACCTCAATTTCTCATCAATTTAACATTCATTTAACATCAAATTGACACCTCAAAACACTGCCCAAACAGATCATACGAAATTCCACTAAAATCAAGCAAATCTTGCATTTTAAAGCCAAGATCAAGAACAAATCAATAAAACCTTTTATAAAACACAAATTAAGGATTGAGAACTTGGTAATTTCAGTAAAGAACTTAAAGTTCAGAGGAGAAGGACGTTCTTACCTCCAAACTTGAGTTTTCTCCCTTTTTGGAACCAAAATCTTGAAAATCCAATTAGCAAATGGTGAGGTTTTGTTGAAGAGATGATTAGAGATCAAAAGAGAATTGAAATGTGATATTTAGGTGACAAAATCAGAGGAAAAGCTCTGGAGGAAATGTGTTTGGTTTGAGAGAAAAGATGAGAGAAAATGGAAATAGGATTTTTGGAAAAGTTAGTTGGAAATGACAAAATATCTTCCCTCCACTTTTCTTTTATTTTAAAATCAATAATTAAACCTTTAATATTTTAGAAAAATCTGGAGAAACTCCCATTGGGTAAATAGCTCCTTAAAGATTCAAAGTTTCAATCCTTTTTAAAACAGTCACACAGTTTTCAAAAATTACATTTTGGTCACTAACCCAAAATGTCACCCTTCCAAACCTCATTTTGCAAAATTGATTCCACCATTCTCTTATATATATTAAAAGAGAATTTTAAGACATTTTTCCATATTTTTAATGCAACCCGAACTAGGCTTTCCTAAAAATCACCTTTTATATTCGAACCGCAACCCGACCGGTCCGATCCAAACCCAAAACTTCTAAGCCCAAAATTGGGGTGTTACATGGTGAGGATGTGGAATTCGTGTATCCATATACCATGAATTGATCCAAGGGAACTAAAGACTCAAGATATTGATTTACCATGAAACTATGATATTGACATACATTATGCTTTGCTATGAATATGAAATATGCCATGTTGTTGCATAATTAGGATTATGATCATTTTGGAAGCACGTTACATGTTATCTATTGTTTTGTCCATTGTCATGTGACTACCTCACTAGGCAAAGTATGCCTAATGCATTCCATGCATCCATTTTCAGGTTAAACGTGTATCAGGATCGAGATCGGAGAAGTTGGAGCGTTGCGCAAGTCACAAACAAGTTTTAAGTAATGTATTTTGTCATTTCGAGCTCCTAGTATGGTGGCAAGGTCTATGTACAAGTTTAATATGTTTCTTTTGATATGTCCTTGTTATGTTTAAGTGTTTTTGGAATGGATAGTTTGAAGTAAGCCTTTTATATAGTAAGTTATGGTCTTAAAATCTCATGTTTTGTACTAAAAAGATAAAATCGAACAAATGGAGTCATTTGGCTCTAAATCTTGGTATGACAGTAGCTTAAACCCTTATAATGTTGTGGGTAAAGTTTCATTACTTTTGAACCTTGTTTGCTTTGTCAAGTTGATTAAAAACCAGCTAGAATTTGTCATTACAGGCCTGACCGTACCGAAACGGGTGATGGCGTTTCGATACAGGTAAGCATAATTTAAACCTAGGAAACAAGGTGTACTGAAACAGAATAGGGCCGTGTCGGAACATTTTGCCTCTGGAGACCTCTGTTTCGATACGGGTTTCGAAACGGGTCAATGTCAAAGTCAAAGGTGATCAATCCGTATCGATACAGGTCAAGCCGTATCGATACGATTGATAAAGTGTAAGTCAATAATGTTGACTTTTGACCTTCCGAACCGAAATGGCTTAAAGCGTTTCGATACGAGGGTGGTTTTCCTAAGGTTTCTTTAAGGATAAATGGATTAATACGTACACTCGGTAACATTCTGTTCGCGTAAAAGTTGATGAAGTTCTGATTATAAGTTCAATAACTTCAATATTGTTAAAGTGTTAATTAGAAAGTTAAAAGTTTTGTTTTCGGTAACGCTCTCCGAACCGGTCCTCTACCAGGCCGGGAAGGGGGTGTTACATTAGTGGTATCAGAGCTAGAGTTTAGTCGGTTCTGGACTAAACCTAAGTATGTTTGTATTGTTTGTTATGTTACTTTGCCACATAGGAGTCATTCTGTAGAGTATTGTGACTTGTCAACTGATTCGATCTCTTTTTATATATAGATATGTCTCATACTAACGAAGCTTGTGATAATGAGTTTGCTTCTAATTCCTCGACTCGTGGCGAGGAGGTTCAAGGAGGAAATCCTTCGAATCCTCAGAACCCTCATGTTCAAGGTGTAGAACCTGAAGCGCCTGCAGCTCAGGCAGAATGTTATCAAAACATGGCTAATATGTTCTAGCAATTTATGAATGTGATAAAGACTAGTCAAGATGTGCAACCTACGCCACCTGTTGCTCAACCTCTTCGAGCTCCTATCGATAAGTTATCTCAATGCCGAGCTTTCACCTTCACTGGTCGAGACGATGACGATCCTGAAATCGTCGAGTATTGGTTAGACAATACTTTAAGAATTTTGGATAAGCAATTACGGTGTTCGGGTGAACATAAGCTTGAATCCGCTATTGCATTTCTTGCCGATGAAGCTTTACAGTGGTGGGAGACTACCCTTCTTACCGTCTTTGAGGACACTGTGAATTGGGAATTCTTTTTGAAAGAGTTACGTAAGAAGTATATAAGTGAATTCTACCTTGCCGAAAGGCGAAGCATATTCCTTCATCTAAAACAAGGTGGACGACCGATCGAACAGCATATCTACGATTTTTTCAAGTATTGTAGATATGGTGTTGACTTTATCAAGAAGGAAGAAGAAAAGTGTCGGATGTTCATTGTTGGACTCAACGATGAATTACGCCCCATGTTCACAACATTGTGTATCACCAATTTCCAAGATCTTGTAAACAGAGTTAAAGCTACGGAAGAAGCACAGAGGGCTCAGAGAGCTAGTGGATCCAACAAGTTTGAAAAGAGAAATCGAGATGAGTCTCAATTCTCAGGATTTTTTAAGAAAGGGAAGCATCGCAGCTCAGAACAAAATGTATATTCGCAACCTTCCCAGTTTGAGCATGTTGTCAAATCTCAAGTTATATCTCGTCCTCTATTGGATGACAATCCTTCTGAAAGCAATGTTGGTTCTAGACAAGACACGAGAATTACTAAGTGTAATTTCTGTCAGCGACGACACGAAGGGCAATGTCGCAAGAAATCCGGCGCTTGTTTCTTTTGTGGAAAGTTAGGTCATCTCATTCGTGAATGTCCGGAGAACCCTAACAATCCTGTTTCTGTAACAACTAATCTTGCTCAATCTTCTCGAGGCAAGGGGGCAAATTAGGGATCCTTCGGAAAGTCGGGAGGATCGAGAATGTCGAAGGTAATAGGTAGACCAGAATCTAAAGCTTCTGCATGGATATTTCACATTCAGGGCAAGGACTCAGAAAATGATCATGACACCATTTTGGGTAAGAAGTTTAACCTTTATGTCTATGTATATTGATAAGAAATTTCTGTTTAAATAAGCTTAGTTAAGGACCCATTTGTAGAACGTAGAATATAAAGAATGAACTCTTGGCTAGGCGTGTCGATACGGGAAGAACACGTATCGAAAGGACCTATAAAGGCGTATCGAAACGAATATAAATGTATTGAAACAGTTTAGCGGTCATAACCGAATTTTGGATTTTGCTTGACCGTATCGATACGGTGTGAAGTGTATCGATACGAGTACTTAATCTTGAATAGGAACAAGGAAAAAGATTGAAATAAGATTTGAAGATGATGACTCACCTATGTGTTTGGCACCGAAGTCATATAAGTTCAATAGAAAATTTGCAAGGTGTCACGTAGATATGAAGAGGTGAAAGGATAAACCTTGAAAAAGCTTTAGAGTATTTTAATTGGTTCTTAGAAAGGTGGGAAAAAGACGAATCTTTCATTCTATATATGATGATAGACATTCTCAGCAATACCAAGGCTAAAACCCATCTTTGTTCTAAGAGATTGAAATAAGCATTCTTCCTGAAGGTACCTTCGTTTCCAAAGTAATGTCTAGTTCGGTCAAGAAATCCAGTGAGTCGGAACAAGAAAGGCTTTCTTGTAATTTTTGTCAAGGCAAACATCCAGCAGAACAATGTCAAAGGAGATCAGGAACTTGTTTCATTTGTGGTAAGGCGGATCATTTCGCTCGAGTTTGTCCTAAGAAATTTTACAAGAAGCATCGACATGTAAGTGCAAAGAGAACTTGGCCAGAAGGATTAGGAAAGATGAATTCTTCATCTCCGGAAGATTCTGATCCCGAAGAATGCACTGATAAGCAACGCGAAGCTACAGGTAAGAATTTGAGGACGAAATCTTTTCTAAGGAGGGGAGAATTGTAACACCCCAAAAACCGGTCTAGTCGGAAATACGTTCCGATGATCGGAATATTGGTATTAAAATATTAAAAGTCTTGATTCCTTGTTATAAAATATGTTGTTATAGTGTTGCAAGACCTTAAGTAAATTAAGTCCCTTGTAAGGATGCTTGTAGAAATGCCCAATTAACATTTTTGATCTAGGCGTTTCGGAACAGTCAGATGCGTACCGAAACGGTCTAAGTAAGGCGTTTTGATATGATAAAGGGCGTATCGATACGGTGTAACGGTAATAACAAACTCTTTTGGAATTATGCTTGACCGTATCGAAACGGCCTCGGGGGTTTCGAAATGGTACCCTGCAGAAAACATGGTAAGTGCTCTCAAAGTCAAAAGTTGCGGCCCTTAAGTGACTCACCTGCTTGCTTGGCATCTCTATATACTTTTAGGCTGAATTATGATCTCTTTTACCAGAGATATGACAAGGATGTCATAGGAAAGGTAGAAATGAGCTTTAGGATGAGTAAACCCTCATGAATAGGTAAGCTTTCCATTGGCCCTTTAGAGAGGCAAACCCTTAAGTATAGGAAACCCTCTCTTTGGCTGATATGTAAGGTGGGAATAAAATAATAATTCCCTAAATCCTCTATAAATGAAATGAGAATGAAAGGAGTTTGGTTTTTGATTTTTCCTACGAAGCTTAACTTTCTCTTTACAAAATAAGCAAGCTCCTCCATGTTCATCTTCAACCTCAAGCTCTAAGCAAGCACCTCCTTTGAAGACAAACCAAAGTTTTGTCTTCCATCGTTTAAGAGTCTCGTTTAATCAATACAAGTACAAGAAGGATGATTTAAGCATCGTACGAGGTATTATTGACCATAGAAGCCTTAGCCGAACAAGGTGAGTGTAGTAGCGTCTCGGGTTTAGGCAAGGGCTGCCCGAAACTAATGTTATTTTTGTTAATACTAACCTTCGAGATAGAGGTTTTGCATCATTGATCGTATGTTGGTAAGTGTATAGTAAGTTTTGCATTGATTCCATGTTCATAACATGGTTATGATTATCATGAAAATCAATGAAACCATTGGCATGTAGAAGCTTGACATGAATCATTGTTATTGTTTATTGTTATGAAATGTTTGATTATGAACCATGAATGATGAACTATTGTTATTGGACCTTGGATTCGAAGTATTGGATACAATTGGCATTCCATAGAATTCATGAGCTCAGTGTACGGGTGGACTACGGTCCTAGGGCTACGACCTATATGATTTGGCGAGGCGGAGGGATGTTTGTGTATAGGTCTTTGGCGATGTCGGTGGGATGACCATTTAAGGATTTGGCGAGAAGGTGGAATTCGTGTATCCATATACCATGAATCGATCCAAGGGAACTAAAGACTAAAGATATTGATTTACCATGAAACTATGATATTGACATACATTATGCTTTGCTATGAATATGAAATATGCCATGTTGTTGCATAATTAGGATTATGATCATTTTGGAAGCACGTTACATGTTATCTATTGTTTTGTCCATTGTCATGTGACTACCTCACTAGGCAAAGTATGCCTAATGCATTCCATGCATTCCTTTTCAGGTTAAGCGTGTATCAGGATCGAGATCGGAGAAGTTGGAGCGTTGCGCAAGTCATAAGCAAGTTTTAAGTAATGTATTTTGTCCTTTCGAACTCCTAGTATGGTGGCAAGGTCTATGTACAAGTTTAATATGTTTCTTTTGATATGTCCTTGTTATGTTTAAGTGTTTTTGGAATGGATAGTTTGAAGTAAGCCTTCTATATAGTAAGTTATGGTCTTAAAATCTCATGTTTTGTACTAAAAAGATAAAATCGGACAAATAGAGTCATTTGGCTCTAAATCTTGGTATGACAGTAGCTTAAACCCTTATAATGTTGTGGGTAAAGTTTCATTGCTTTTGAACCATGTTAGCTTTGTCAAGTTGATTAAAAACCAGCTAGAATCTGTCATTACAGGCCTGACCGTACCGAAATGGGTGATGGCGTTTCGATACGGGTAAGCATAATTTGAACCTAGGAAACAGGGTGTACCAAAATAGAATAGGACCGTTTCGGAACATTTTGCCTCTGGAGACCTCTGTTTCGATATGGGTCAATATCAAAGTCAAAGTTTGGTCAATCCATACCGATACAGGTCAAGCCGTATCGATACGATTGATAAAGTGTAAGTCAATAATGTTGACTTTTGACCTTCCGTACCGAAACGGCTTAAGGCGTTTCGATACGAGGGTGGTTTTCCTAAGGTTTCTTTAAGGATAAATGGATTAATACGTACACTCGGTAACATTCTGTTCGCGTAAAAGTTGATGAAGTTCTAATTATAAGTTTAATAACTTCAATATTGTTAAAGTGTTAATTAGAAAGTTAAAAGTTTTGTTTTCGGTAACACTCTCCGACCCGGTCCTCTACCAGGCCGGGAAGGGCGCGTTACACTTAATAAAAGAGGCTGAATAAATCAAGGAAAAATAGAAATAAATAGACAAATGAATGAACAAATAAAAAAACTAAATTGCAAAGCATTTGAAAGTTCAGGGACCATGGGAGCTTGGTTTTAAGACGACATTGCAAAGAAATTTGAAGCTTTAAGGTCCGAAATCGTGATTTTGAAACACGAAAACCCCCATGTGCGCAATTAACACCGGGCATGAGGGTTAAAAAAAGATTACGCCAATTTTAAAAGATCAGAACGCTATAAAAACCCTTTTAAGACATTTTGAACCCCTTTTTTGCCCTTTCTTGTTTTAAAATCAGAAACCCCTTCCCCTTTTTACTCACCCGCTTAGGCTTTGAAAATGAGAAAAGAGAGGGCTTTTCCGGCACCGTCAGTTGTTAACCTACACCGGTGGCCTCGAAAAACCGAGAGAAGAAACCCCTATTTTTTTAAAACCCCGAACATGAACCTAAAAACTTCTTTTGTTTCGAACCCAAAACCGTGATGGCTCACCCTCTAAGGGATTGTTGCCGGACGGTGCTCGGAGCGAAGGGGAAGGCGAACGTTGAAAGGCCAAACCGCCGGTGAAGGTAAAGATTTCGGTTTCTTTTTTTTTGTTTTTTTTGGTTTCGATGTATGCAATAAAATGAGAAATACCTCAAAAAATCTGCTACTTTTTTATTTCTTTTCTCTTCGAAACTATCGGTTCCCCTCTGCCTTTGGTTGCTTTGATTAATTGCCTTTGCTTTATTTTTTGTTTTTTTGCTATTTTTGGGCTTCTGAGGATTCTGACTCGTGTTCTGGTGTTGCCGGTTTCACTCAATCGGGGGAGGCATGGCGTGATCGTGGCAGAAGCATGGAGATGGCACGCGAGAAGTTAGTGGTGGCAGAGACGCGCGCGTGAGGGGCGTGAGGGTTCTAGAGTGTTCTCCGCGTCAATCTGGGACCGTTAGATCGAATCGATCTAACGGCTGAGGTTGTACGGTGCTTGATCATAAGATGGACATCTAGGGTTTTTGCCCTCAGGTTCAATCTGGACCGCAAGATCACAAACCAAATCTGACAATCCAGGTGATGCGGCGCGATATGCCATCTGAGAGGCAATTAGGGTTTTCACGGGATCCAATCTGGACCGTTAGACCAGCGTCCGATCCAACAGTCACCAATGGGTTGCGCATACAACATAGATACATTAGGGTTTTTGTAATTAAGGCTTTTGGGGCTCTAAACGGGCTGGGCATGTAATTTACAATTTTTTTGGACTTTTGTTATGTAAGTTTGGACTCTTATTAATATACTTGGGCTTTATTTATACTCTTTATTTGTGTATTATTAATAATAATAAGAATAATAACTAACAACAACAACAATAATAATAATAATAAATAACCATAATAATTAACGATAATAAATAATGGTGAAAACAATATAATAATAATAATGGTAGCAATAACATGATAGTGAAAATAACAAACGAAAATAATAATACATATATAACAATGATAGAAGCACTAACGATGAAAACACTTATAATAATGGGTAGTGATAACTAATAATACTTGTAATATCAACATATATAATAAATAACAAAGACACTAATAATATAGTAATGACACACATAATATAATAGTCACAAAAACACTAATAAAAATAAAATAATATTAATAATAATATTTATAATATTTAGTCTTTTCTTTTCCTTCTTTTTTGTTGTTTTTTGTTTTTTTTAATTCAGCCCAATAACCAGCCCAAAAGTAACCTAACTGAGTTTAAGGTCCCGGACAAAAATAGTGATTACAGCTGCCCCCTTTGCTTATACTTGTGGAACAAGAATAAAGCAAAGGCCATAAGCACTAATTTTGTCCTATTTCTCTGTTGGACGGTTCGTTTTCCCGAAGTAGCCGCGTGATTCCAAGTAATTCTTCTTCCCAAAGCCTTTCGATCATGAATTCTCCCCTCAAATGCCCCGAACAGGTAGACATAGAGTTTTTTTGATTGACTTTTGATTGCCCGAATAGATGGGCAGATTTCCATTCTCCAAGTGCCCTAACGGATAGGCGAGTTCTATTCTCCAAATGCCCGAATAGATGAGCGGATTCCAAATATCTTTGCCTTCCCATCACGGCCACAAAGCAAAATGGTCGTCACTAGATTTGTCCAACTTCCTTGTCGGACCATTTGCTCTCCCGAAGCTGCAACGCGCTAGACCGAGCAATTTTCTCTCTGAAGCTTTAAGAACATGAGTTCTCTCCATGGAACTCATTTCCTTGGCGTATTCTTCGAGTAGTAGTTCCTTTTATACGAGACTCTCGTCTTCGTATATCTGAAGTTAAGGATCTACAAGTCCCTTCTCCATAGGACCCTCCGCGTTCGAGATCCTAAATCCTTAGGATTTTGAGCATTTAGAACGGTCACGGAACCCCCCAAAACATGTCCAAGAGAATTTTCATCTTCGATACCCTCATCCTCAAACTTAAAAACATTACAAAGAGATTGAACATCAACTGTAATCTTTTTGCCCATGAGATAAGAGTTAACGACAACGATATTATCCGAGGCATCGACAACACACTTGGCATTAGCATAGAAGATCAAAACCAAATTGCGAAAGAAAAATCTCGGTATTTGTAGAAAATCCATGAACTTCCATTCGTGGAGCAAAGGTAAATAGACAAACTTAAAACGCTCCGAATTTAGAAAAGGAACGGAAATTATCCTCTCCGGTCGAATCTTATATTCTAAAAAGAGCGAAAGTAATTGAGTTCACCGGGAGTTCTAAAACACCTTTGATAGATAAGAGTCAAGTTCGGACGAGTACCATCGCCGAGATTCGATCCTTCACCGACTTCGCTTGTAGTGCGCGCTCTCTTTTTAGGTGCCATAGTCTAGAGAAATTGATCAAAACAATGTTATGTATTATTTTTCTCATTCAACCCATGGATAAATCAATAATCAAGGTAAAAAAATTTGAAAGGTAAAACAAAACAAAAAAGTTGGATAAAATCTTTTGAAAGAACAAAAACAAAACGAAAAGATTTAAAAACGAAAATCATAAATAAAATAGAAAGAAAAAGAATTTTTATACCTTGATATTGAGATAGGGAGGAACGGATGAAGATTTTGCACCAAATTGATGGAGAGCCTTAAGACTTGGCTTAATTTTGAAAAACCCTCAAGAGATTTTAAGTTTTGTGATGAAAATATGAGGGATTGAGAGGCTTTTTATAGAGGAAAAACGACTAGGGTTTTGAAATATGAGTTTTGATAAAAGAGAGTCTTTTAATGCCAATAAAAGTTGTCTGCGCGATCGCGTATCGATACGCCTAAAGGGTTTATCGATACGGAGGTACAAAGGTAATTCCCTAGAACCACCTATCAAGGAACCGTATCGAAACGGATGGCATCCGTATCGAAACGCTCACAACTCGTATCGAAACAGGATTTAACCGTATCGATACCCACAGGAGAGAAAATGCAGTATGGTAAACTAATGAAGTACTCGTATCGATACGCATAAGGCCGTATCGATACCCTATGCCCAGAAATGCATTTTTGGTCACAAGAACAACCAAAGGCTCGACTTTAACATCTTCTAAATGTATGCAAATGATGTATGAGTAGATCTAAGCATGTTCTAACAGAAGCATACTCCCCTAGCTATAAGCATGGTTTCTATCAAGATCAACAACACATAAACATGCATTTTCACAAGATCAAGCAAATCTTAACCTCAAAAGAGTCCTAAAGGGTCAAGATAGACTAGTTAGGCCTAACTCTCTCCTAAGGGACCAAAAACACTCTTTGTCTAGAGGTTTGGTAAAAATGTCCGCTAGTTGGTTCAAGGTGTCAACATACTCTATAACAACATCTTGCTTAAGGACATGATCTCTAATAAAATGATGCCTTATCTCTATGTGTTTGGTTCTAGAGTGTTGGATGGGATTTTTGGTTAGGCATATAGCACTAGTGTTGTCACACTTAAGGGGTATGGTTTCTACTTTAATTCCATAATCTAAGAGTTGTTGCTTCATCCAAAGGACTTGAGCACAACAACTCTCTAAGGATATGTACTCAGCTTCGGTGGTAGATAGAGCTACAATAGTTTTTTTCTTAGAGAACCAAGATATGAGCATACTACCTAAGAATTGGCAAGTGCCTGAAGTACTTTTCCTATCTATTTTACAACCCCCATATCCGCATCCGAATAAGCATGAAGGTTAAAGGTTGAGTCTCTAGGATACCAAAGACCTAAACAAGGAGTATCTCTAAGGTATCTAAAGATTCTTTTAACGGATATAAGGTGAGACTCTCTAGGACTAGCTTGAAACCTAGCACACAAGCAAACACTAAACAATATATCCGGTCTACTTGCGGTAAGGTAAAGCAAAGATCCAATCATAGAGCGATAAAGCTTAGAGTCACCACACTTACCTCCTTCATCTTTGTCAAGCTTTGTAGATGAGCTCATTGGTGTAGCTTGAGGCTTAGCTTGCTCCAAGACAAACTTCTCGAGCATATCTTTCACGTACTTTGCTTGATTTATGAAGGTGCCATCCTTCCTTTGTTTGATTTGGTGTTCCAAAAAGAATGAGAGCTCCCCCATCATGCTCATCTCGAATTCACCTTGCATTAACTTAGCAAACTCTTTGCAATGACATTCATTAGTAGATCTAAAAATAATATCATCAACATATATTTGCACTACTAAGATGTCATTTTTATATCTTTTTATGAAAAGTGTAGTGTCCACCTTACCTTTTTCAATCAAAAAGTTTGAAAGCCTTTCATGTAACCCCCTCGTCCCGGTCTGGCCGGATGACCGGTCCGAGTGGGCCACATGGGGAAAACCGAAGTGAAACCCGCTAAGGCTCCCTTTCGGTTAGCAACCCTATTTTTTATCTTTCCTAGATGCATTTATTAAATCCTATGTGATAGGACGCGCAACGAACAAACACGGATACAAGACCCCGAGACTTGCAATTAAACAGCCCAATTTTCCCTTTTTAAGCAGGTCGTATCGATACACCTACAGAGGGTATCGATACGCCTTGACCAAGGTCAACCCTTACAGTCAACTCAGGTAGACCGTATCGATACAGCCCTTGGGCGTATCGATACGCCCTTCTCGGTCAACGTCTCGTGGTCAACGAAGTAGAACCGTACTGATACGCCACAACCCCGTATCGATACGCCCTAAAACCACCAACTCCTCTAAATTCCAGAGAGTTGAGACCGTATCGATACACCCCCGTGTATCGATACGCCTAGCCTGACTTGAATTCCAGAGAGTTGAGACCGTATCGATACACCCCTGTGTATCGACACACTCAGCCTAAACTGAGTCCTACAGGCAAGATCGTATCGATACGGCCCTTAGGCGTATCGATACGCCCTGCACTGCAACTCTTCAAAAACCATCAAAACCAAATAAAACTCAACTCTATATGCATTTGGGACTTCCCTAGACTCGTTCAATGACACATACATCAAAACTACAACCAAGGATTAACATACGAAGCATTGAATCTAACCAGGACCATACAAGTCAAGGATTTCATGCAATTCCACAAAGAGAGCATACTTAGCAATTATAAGGCCCCATACCCAAGCCAAACAAACATAGAGCATGCATAGACCAAAACATACTTCTTTAGACACATAAAACTAAGCAATAAGATAGGCATGATCCTCAATCCATGAAATGAAAGCATAACACATCCATGAGTTTAACATGCTCAATAACACAATCACCTAAGGAGTTTGACACCAACTCCTAAACTCTATACCCCATCGTCTAGGCATTATTACAAAACGCAAACCATACTTGAACTAGCTTGAGAACTCCAAAAGCTCATCCCTTACCCGCTTGCCTCCCGAACTCTAACGATCTGCATGTTGGAAACAAAAGAGAGCGTAAGCTAACTAGCTTAGTGAGAGGAGCTCTACAAATCCACAACATGCAGTTTTCCAAAACACTTTTCATATGCAAGTAAAACAATGGATGCACGAGGTGACTATCTCAACAACAACACATGGTTTGCACAAGCACAACCAACATACGCACACGGTGGGACTACACATCACTGTTTTGACTAGTAGATTTCCAATGGGACTACACATCAAAGTACTTTCCTACTAGTCACTACCGGTGGGACTACACATCACCGTAGTTTAGACTACCATCACGTGAGGCACAACTTCAACTCGACTACACATTAACTATTGTATGAACAACTTAAGATGCACGAGATAATCACAATATATAACTATTCATTCATTCACAACAAACATAGGAGTAGAGAGGCTTACACTCGGGTTTAGGTGAACCCACGAGGTCCCACCCAAACCCCAAAGGTTCCATATCGTGCACAATACAAAGATCAACAATTCTACTCACCGTTGTTACCCAAGAGAAGACCGAAGACCAAGCTCAAGACCCCAAAATCTCTGGATTCGTCTCTGAAGCTTCACCAACCAAATTCCTTGTTTCTAAACAATCAAACACACTCTATTAATCACCAAAACAACCTCAAACCACTATTGTAACTCATAATACCAAATAAGCATCAAACCAAGCCAAGAACACCCACAAGACTTCTATTTTCGAGCAGCCCTATTACACATACCAAAACCCTTTATTTTTGACTCCCTTTTCACCCTTAAATGCCTCCAACACAACCTTTAACTATCATACTAACTCCAGCCCTCAATTTCCAACATAGAACACCCTCAAAACCAACCTTAAAACCCTCTCAAAACCCAAATCCGGGAATTCACACAAAACTCTTTAAAAATCGCATATATTGGACCTCATGGATAGTAAACAACCCACACATCAACAATAAATCAAAAAATTTAGCTAAAGACTATAAAGATTGCATTTTTAATCAAAAATCACCAAAACCTCAAACTTCAAAAACTTGTATAAGAATGAAAGCTAAAGGTATTAGCTTGTAGAGAATAATGAGGGCAAGTAAAAAACGTGGTTACCTTCGCAAAACCTTTCAAAATGAGCAAGATATGGGATGGAATAGTGTCAAGGGGAAGGGGGACTCCTTGTCGTCAAAATGAAAATGGTGAGAGGTAGAAGATGAGCCAAAAAGCAATTATTTTATGTTTGTTTAAAATTGGGAAGCCAAAGACCAAAATACCCTTAATGAAGTAAGGAAATCACAATAAGAGACATCTATGGCTATTTGGGCCTGTTTTGAAAAATGGTCCAACTCAATTTATTTGTTTTAAAACCCGAGGCCCAATTTATTATTTTATTATTATAATTAGAAAACCGAAACCTGAACCATTATTTAAATATTATTTTCACCCGACCCCCGAACCCAGGTGTTACAACTCTCCCCCACTTAAGGAAATTTCGTCCCTGAAATTACCTGACGGAAACAAGTATGGAAACTGCTCAAGCATATCCGTTTTCCTTTCCCACGTGGCCTCTTCCACACCTCTATGTCTCCATAATACCTTGACCAACTCTATGGTCTTGCCACACAACACCTTGCTATCAGAAGCAAGTATCTCAACTGGTTCCTCGTTGTAAGACAAGTCAGGATTCAACTCTATTTCTTCAACTGGCATCACATGGGACGAATCCGATCTATACCTCCTAAGCATTGACACATGAAATACATCATGAATCTCCTCTAGCTCAGTCTGAAGCCTCAATCTATATGCAACGGGGCCAATTCTCTCTACTATCTCATAAGGTCCTATGAATCTTGGGCTTAACTTGCCCTTCCTCCCAAACCTCATTACCTTTTTCCAAGGTGAGACTTTCAAAAACACTTTATCCCCCACGAAGTACTCTACCTCTTTCCTCTTTAAGTCGGCATAGGACTTCTGTCGATCTGAAGCTGCTTTCAAGCGATCACATATCAACTTTACCTTTTCGGAGGCGCCCTTAAGCAACTCGGGCATCAGTACAAGTTTCTGTCCGGCCTCGTCCCAACAAATCGGGGTTCTACACTTCCTACCATACAAGGCCTCATAAGGAGCCATCTGAATACTCGACTGAAAGCTGTTGTTATACGCGAACTCCACTACCGGTAGATGTTTCTCCCACGACCCCTGAAAATCAATGATACAACACCTCAACATATCTTCCAATATCTGAATCACTCTCTCAGACTGACCATCTGACTGCGGATGATACGAAGTGCTGAAGTTCAACCAAGTACCCAAGGCTCGATGCAAACACTCCCAAAATCTAGCGGTAAATCTCGGATCTCGGTCCGACACGATCGACTTCGGTACCCCATGAAGTCTCACTATCTCACGGATATACAGTTCAGCCAACATGTCCAAAGTATAGGTAGTATGAACCGGTATGAAGTGGGCCCACTTAGTAAATTTATCTACGATCACCCACACTGAATTTTTCTTCGAAGGAGTCAATGGAAGTCCTAACACAAAGTCGATGGTGATACGCTCCCACTTCCATTCTGGGATTTTCAACAGTTGCAATAATCCTAAGGGAAACTGGTGCTCTGTCTTGACTCTCTGACAAACCATACATCTACTTACAAACTCGGCTACGTCCTTTTTCAAGCCAACCCAATAATACTCTTCTTTCAATCCTCGATACATCTTCGTGCTACCCAGATGCATAGCAAAAGGACTATTGTGAGCCTCATTCAAGATCGTACGCCTCAACTCGACATCCTCCGGAACCACTATCCTATCCTTGAAACATAGGATCCCATTCTCTCCAAAACAATACTCGGTAGGTCTATCTTCGGCTATGTCTTGCACGCGAGGTGCCAAAGACCCGTCTCGCAACTGCTTCTCACGAATCAACTGAACCAAAGATGGCTTAACCTGAAGCTCGGCTATCAATCCACCATCCGTAGACACACTCAACCTTGCAAACATTGCTCGCAGCTCAACGACCACTTTCCTACTCAAGGCATCGGCCACCACATTTGCCTTGCCCGGATGGTACTCTATGGTAAGGTCATAATCCTTAAGAAGCTCTAACCACCTTCGCTGCCTGAGGTTCAACTCCCTCTGTGACATCAAATATTTCAAACTCTTGTGGTCGGTGTACACGATGCACTTCTCACCATAAAGATGGTGTCTTCAAATCTTCAATGCGAACACCACTGCAGCCAACTCTATGTCATGTGTGGGGTAATTCTTCTCATGGACTTTCAACTGTCGTGAAGCATACACTACTACCTTACCTTCTTGCATAAGCATACAACCTAGCCCTACGTAGGACACATCACTGTAAATCACAAACTCTCTCCCCGGCGCAGGCTGAATCAAAATAGGAGCTTCGGTCAAAGCTTTCTTCAATTTCTCAAACGCTTCTTGTCTTGCATCTGACCATTCATACGTAACATTCTTCTCTAGCAACTTGGTCAACGGAGCCGCTATTCTCGAGAACCCTCAACAAACCTTCTATAGTATCCCGCCAAACCTAAGAAGCTGCGGATTTCTGTCACTGACTTCGGTTGTTTCCAATTCACAATAGCTTCTATCTTCTTGGGATCTACACTAATCCCACTAGCCGAGATCACATGACCTAGGAAGATCACCTCCCTAATCCAAAACTCACACTTACTTAGCTTGGCATACAACTGATTCTCAAGTAGGGTCTGAAGCACTAACCTTAAATGCTCATCGTGCTCTTCTTCGGTCCTAGAGTACACTAGGATGTCATCGATAAACACTACCACAAACCTGTCCAAGAACTCATGAAACACTCGATTCATCATATCCATGAAGGCTGCTGGAGCGTTAGTCAACCCAAAGGGCATCACCAAAAACTCATAATGCCCATAACGTGTACGAAAGGCTGTCTTCGGTATGTCCACATCCTTTACCTTCAACTGATAATATCCAGACCTCAAGTCAATCTTTGAAAACACAGAAGCACCTCTCAACTGGTCTAGCAAGTCGTCTATCCTAGGCAAAGGATACTTGTTCTTCATTGTTACCTTATTCAACTGTCTATAATCTATACACATCCTCATGCTACCGTCCTTCTTTTTCACAAACAAGACCGGAGCACCCCACGGGGATACACTAGGCCTAACGAAGCCTCTATCAGTCAACTCCTGAAGCTGTGTCTTCAACTCTTTCAACTCTTTCGGTGCCATTCTATACGGAGAAATCGACACCGGAGCAGAATCAGAATATGTCTCAATAGCAAACTGAACCGCTCTATCTGGAGGCAAGCCTGGTAGCTCTTCCGAAAAAACACTCAGAAAATCACACACTGTTCTGATGTCCTGTGTTGCGTGTAAAATAGTCTATCGCAATGGTAGTGCAAGTATACACGACGCAAGTAGTAAAGTGATACAAAGTATCGGATATCGTCTCCACAGGGATTGGGCTAATAGCTTCACCTTAATTCACTGCATGAAAGTAAAGAAGATAATTGAGAAGTTGTCACGAAAATAATAAAGTAAACGTAATAAAAGAGTAGAATAATCAAGATAGAGAGAATGGGCTGGTATTGAATTGCTCAGTAGTGCAGGTATTGCTAAGTCTCGGAACTCCAGTTCTGTCGTCGTCCCTGTCACGACAGCACCTGTCGCGGCAGCAGTCCGTTGCTTGTCGTGGCAGCAAACAATCAACTCTGTGCTTCAAGTTTGGCAAGAATCCCATATGTGCCTTGGCCTATCCCTAGGTCCAAGTCTGTCGATGATCACGTCTTTGATGATACCTCCCGGTGTGAATCGAAGGATGAACAACGATGTGGATGAATTCTTCTTTAGCCACTTAAATAAAAACAACAAAATATAAAGCAGTACATCACAAAATATATAGCAGGCAACAAAATATATGATAAGAAACTTAAATTTAGTCGTTGTCTTCGCTGCTGCTGCTGAGGCGGATCTAGCGGTGGACTCTGGCTTTCTTGGCGGGTTGGAGCACAGGGGATGCATAAGTGTTTTTGGCCTTGACCTCCCGTGGTGGCTGGACTCGGGTTGGGGATATGTGGGGTGGTTGCTCCACAACCTGAATATCCGAGTTGCTGCTGCTGGCCTTTGGCAATTTGTTCTTATTAGCCGTCCGCTTCTGCCTCTTCGCAGGGGTGAATTCTTTTGCCAAATTCCTCTTGATAGAGGGTTCATCATCACTGGCTGCCCAAACAGAAGAGGAGGAGAATCCAGCAACAAAGGCAGCAAGATCCTTCGATACCATCGGACGTTTTGTTCCTTGGGCAGATGGTTCGGCATGGGTGCTGCCTGCTGCTGTCGGGGTAGGCGATGGTGTGGAGGTGGCAGATGGTGTTCGTGTGGTAGCAGCAGATGTAGGAGTGTGGACAGGGGTAGTGACAGTAAAGTAATGGGCAGGAAAAGTAGGGAAAGCAGCATTAGGGAAATTTAAAGTATTTTGAATAAAAGTTACCGTAGAGGCGGCAAAGTCCCTGATGAAGGTCATTAAGCCCAGCTGTCGTTCCTCCAGCTTCTGAATGGCAGCTAATATCCGGGCAGAGGAGTCTGTTGGGGCAGCTGCTGCGGCAGCAGGTTCAGTATGTTGCTGCTCTGTCGTTTCAGCTGTGGCGGCAGCGGGGTCGAATGACGACAGAGGGGTGGCAGCAATCAGCTCTATGAGGCTGAAGATGTTCTTTTCGGTCCAACCTCTTCCTTCGACACGCAAATCAGTGCGTACTTCTGGTACGCCATGGCCTCGGCCGAGTGAAGTGATGAGGTACGGGAGGAAAAGGGGGCCCGTCGGTCTATGCGCACACTCCAAAATACTCTCTCTGTAACCCCCTTAACCCGGCCTAGACGGTTGACCCGAATTAAGAAAGTCACACGGGGAAAACCAAAGTCAACCCGAAAGTCAACCTTGATTAACGACCCCTTTTTTTTTAAAACATGTCTAGACGCACATTAACCCTAGTTATGATCATTCAAACAACATACCAAAAGATCATAAACATCAGAGATCAAACAGGGACCCAATTGAACAATTTACAACTTTAGGGACCAAATTGTAAATTCTGATAAATATAAGGACTTTACGCAAATTAAAGTTACCATCTTGAAGTTATACATGTTTCATGCATCTCTGTCAAATTTCAGCTCGAACGGACATTCCGAACTCATACAATTGCATAAACAAGTTTCGGGACTAAACTGCAAACATTTTGAAACATAAAACTGCCAATGTCAGCCCCCAACGGTCATCCGTTCCGAAACAGGAGACAGCCCGTTTCGAAACGTGGGGCCGTTCCGCAACGCGTACCGAAACGGGGGCTGACAGTAGCCTTTCCGTTTCGGAACGGTGTCACCCGTTTCGGACGCCTGGGCTGCTTCGAGGCACCCGTTCCGAAACGGCAGGCATTGTTCCGATACGGCCTGCACAAAATGCAGAAATTTGCTTGCTTAAACATGCAATTGACCAACCAAGCATGCTCCAATTGCTATCAAACTTTACCAGCATCTCATACAACATACAAGAGACATATTTGCATCAACAATTCATCATTATATCAACATATATGAAAAGCCCCAAATCTAAAGGCATGCTTCCTACACAAGCAACCATTCATGCACAAAAGCCTCTAAACCAACGCATAATGGCCAATTACAAAAAACCAACATTAACAACAACATAAATCCAACTTAGGGAGTTCTAAACATCTCCCAAAACAACAACATTGGTCCCCCATTGCCAAATGCCAAAAGCTAAAAGTGTTTAAGAAAACCTTCCCATACATGAGCTTAACTTCCACTTGATTGCTTGCCCTCCTTGCTGCCCTCAAAGCACTTTAATGCTCTGCATTATTGGTTTAAGAAAAGAGAGAGCGTAAGCAAAAGCTTAGTGAGGAAAGCTCCTTAAAACCACACAATAATGCATTTATAAAACTCATTTATAAATCATACTTCAAGATACATTTAGACATGCTCACAAGAAATCTTAAAACAAGCATCTCATGCTTCATAACATAACATGTCATATTGGCCACAAGTGATAATTTCCATCTTTAAAACAAGATCAACATAAGACTCACACATGGACTTTTAAACACCATTGTGATCTTATCCCCAAGGACTTTTAAACACCTTGGCCCATGGACTTTTAAACACCATGGCAAGGACCACACAAGGACTTTTAAACACCTTTGTGTCCTTAACAAGTTTCACCTCAAGGACTTTTAAACACCTTGACCCCAAGGACTTTTAAACACCTTGGCCATGGACTTTTAAACACCATGATAATAATCACCCCAAGGACTTTTAAACACCTTGGCCTCAAGGACTTTTAAACACCTTGGAAAGGACCACACAAGGACTTTTAAACACCTTTGTGTCCGTAACAAGAACCATCCAAGGACTTTTAAACACCTTGATGTTCTTAAGTAAACAAGGCTCACTCAAGGACTTTTAACCACCTTAGTGACCTTAACCTTTTCAAAACATCACTTGCCAATATACATCATTTATCATCAATAATCCACTGTTTTAAAGCATTTAACCAAGCCATAAACATCATGCATCTTTAAGCATTAAACCACATTTAAACAATGTTCCATTACAAGGAACTCTAACCTTGAGCTTCCTTAATCACATGGCTTATAACCTCAGCAACAAACATGCTAGATATGCTTTAAAAACAGAATTTAAACATGCAACAAACACATTGCACCCAACCATCTCATGGTTCCTGAACAGGAGAGTTTTTCCGAAAACTTACTCTTGAGCTTAGCAAAGTTGTTTAGACTTAGACTAAGCTCCCAAACCTCCAAAACATTGGTTTCAAAGCCGAAAACCAAAATCCACTCACCGATTCCGTTTCGCCTCTTGCCGAAACACCAAATCAAGCTTCCGGATCACCACCACTTGGATCCAAAGATGACTCCCCTGTTTTAACACATTAAAACAGTAGATTAATGCATCATCATGCATTAATAGCTTCAAAGAAAGCACCTAAACTCGCTGCTCTCATCCACACTCCATTTTCAGCCACCAAACACAACCGAAAATGCATCCAAACAACTTCTCAACAATGCCCAGCCATAAACCATCGAAACTAAGCATCCTTAAACATCATTTAACATCTAAAAAGGACCTAACAACATCCTTATACCTCCAGCAACAACAGATCCACAAGATCACCCAAAAACAACCAAGAATCACAAGCTAAACTTAGGAAATTCAACCTATCCGGGATTGCATTAATTAAAACTCAATTCCATAACAAATTAACATTCATTTATCATCAAATATACACCTCAAATCACTGCTTTAACAGATCCAACGAAAATTCATCAAAAATCATCAAATCTTGCATTTAAAGCCAAGATCCATTACACAACCTTAAAAACCTTTTATAAATCATCAAATAAGGATTGAGAACTTAGGAATTTCATTAAAGAACTTGAAGTTCAGAGGAGAAGGACGTTCTTACCTCCAAACTTGAGTTTCCCCACTTTTAGAACCAAAAAGCTTGATGAAACAACTAGCAAATTGAGAGGTTTTGTTGATGTGATGATTAGGAATCAAAAGAGGATTGAAAAGAGAGATTTGAGTGACAAAATCAGAAAGAAATCTCTGGAGAGAAAGTGTTTGGGTTGAGAGAAAATGAGAGAAAAGGAAAATTGGAAAATATGGGAAGTTAGTTACAAAATAGCCAAAATGATTTTCCCTCCACTTTTCTTTAGCTTGAAAATCAGAATTAAACATTAAAATATCTTAGAAAAATCTGGAGAAACCCCCTTTGGGTAAATAGCTCCTTAAAGATTCAAAGTTTCAATCCTTTCTAAAACAGTCACGCAACTTTCAAAAATTACGTTTTGGTCACTAGCCAAAATGTCACCCTTCCAAACCTCATTTTGTAAAATTGATTTCACAGTTCACTTATATATATTAAAAGATGATTTTAGAACATTTTTCCATATTTTTAATGCAACCCGAACTAGGCTTTCCTAAATTCACTCTTATATATTAGAACCGCACTTTGACTGAACCGGTCAACGCCCAAAACTTCTAAGCCCAAAACCGGGGCGTTACAACTCTCCCCCCCTTAAGAAATTTCGTCCTCGAAATTTACCTGAAGGAAAGAGATAAGGAAACTGCTTCAGCATGTCATCCTTTCGCTCCCACGTGGCTTCCTCAACACCGCGATGCTTCCACAACACCTTCACCAACTCGATGGTCTTGCCACGAAGAACCTTGCTATCCGAATCCAGAATCCTCATCGGTTCCTCATCATAGGTCAAATCCGGATTCAATTCCACCTCTTCCACAGGCATCACATGCGAAGGATCAGATCTATACTTCCGGAGCATAGAAACATGAAACACATCATGAATCTTCTCCAACTCTTGAGGTAACCTCAACCTGTACGCAACAGGACCCACACGCTCAACCACCTCGTATGGTCCAATGTACCTAGGGCTCAACTTGCCCTTCCGGCCAAACCTCATCACCTTCTTCCAAGGCGAAACCTTCAAGAACACACGGTCACCAACCGCATACTCAATCTCTTTACGCTTCAAATCCGCGTAAGACTTCTGCCGATCAGAAGCTGCCTTCAAACGCTCACAAATGAGCTTCACCTTCTCGGTGGTTCCTTTCAACAAAGCCGGCATAGAAACCAACTTCTGACCCGTTTCAGCCCAACAAAGAGGAGTCCTACACTTCCTCCCATACAAAGCCTCATAAGGTGCCATTTGAATACTTGCCTGATAGCTGTTGTTATAAGCAAACTCTACCAAAGGCAAATGCTTCTCCCAAGAACCTTGGAACTCAATCACGCAGCACCTCAACATATCCTCCAAAATCTGAATCACGCGCTCTGACTGACCATCAAACTGATGATGATAGGATGTACTGAAATTCAACCTCGTACCCAGAGCTTGATGCAAACACTACCAGAACCGCGATGTAAACCTCGGATCCCTATCCGACACAATCGACTTAGGCACACCATGCAGCCGCACAACCTCAGCAATGTACAGCTCCGCAAGCTTATCCAAAGAGAACGTAGTATGCACAGGCAGGAAATGCGCACACTTCGTCAGGCGATCCACAATCACCCACACCGAATTCTTCTTCGATGGAGACAAAGGTAAACCAGATACAAAATCCATGGTGACCCTTTCCCACTTCCACTCAGGGATTCTCAACGGTTGCAACAACCCTGAATGAAACTGATGCTCAGCCTTAACTCGCTGACATACCAAACACTTGCTGACAAACTCCGCAACATCCTTTTTCAAACCCACCCAATAGTACTCATCACGAAGATCACGGTACATCTTAGTACTACCAGGGTGCATAGCAAAAGGACTACTATGACCTTCAGTCAGAATAGCACGCCTCAACTCAACATCATTAGGCACCACTATCCGACTTCCAAAACACAACACTCCATCATCATTAAAACAGAAATCCGAAGGTCTACCCTCCGCGATATCCTGAACATGCGGCACCAAGGAATCATCCAGCAACTGCTTTTCCTTGATCAACTGAACCAAAGATGGCTTCACTTGCAACTCAGCCACAAGACCACCATCACGCGAGATACTCAAACTGGCAAACATAGCCCTCAGCTCCACAGCCACCTTTCTACTCAAGGCGTCCGCCACAACATTAGCCTTCCCAGGGTGATACTCAATCGTCAAATCATAATCCTTGAGTAACTCCACCCAACGCCGCTGCCTGAGGTTCAACTCCCTCTGAGACATCAGATACTTCAAACTCTTATGATCCGTGTACACAGTACACTTCTCACCATACAGGTAATGTCTCCAGATCTTCAAAGCAAAAACCACTGCAGCCAACTCTACGTCATGCGTGGGATAATTGCGCTCATTCACCTTCAACTGCCACGATGCATAAGCCACCACCTTACCCTCTTGCATCAACACACATCCCAAACCAACATAGGATGCATCACTATACACCACAAACTCTTTCCCTGATTCAGGTTGAACCAAGATAGGAGCTTGCGTCAAAGCTGCTTTAAGCTTCTCAAAAGCCTGCTGTCTCGCTTCCGTCCACTCATACTTAACATCTTTCTGCAACAACCTTGTCAAAGGTGCAGCAATCTTAGAAAACCCATCCACAAACCTCCGGTAGTATCCTGCCAAACCAAGGAAACTACGAACCTCATGAACAGACTTAGGAACCTTCCAATTCATCACCGCCTCAATCTTCTGAGGATCAACATGAATCCCCTTTGCAGAGACCACATGCCCAAGAAACACCACCTCCCTTAACCAGAACTCGCACTTGCTCAGCTTAGCATAAAGCTGATTCTCCAACAAAGCTTGCAAAACAATCCTCAAATGCTCTTCATGCTCCTCCTCAGTACGCGAGTACACGAGGATATCATCAATGAACACCACAACAAACTTGTCCAGGTATTCATGAAACACACGATTCATCATGTCTATGAAAGCAGCAGGAGCATTTGTCAACCCAAACGGCATCACAAGGAACTCATAATGCCCATACCTTGTCCTGAAAGCTATCTTAGGCACATCCACATCCTTCACCTTCAACTGGTAATACCCTGACCTCAAGTCAATCTTAGAGAACACAGCAGCTCCCCGAAATTGATCAAAGAGATCATCAATTCTCGGCAAAGGATACCGATTCTTGATAGTCAACTTGTTCAGCTGACGGTAATCAATGCACATTCTCATAGTGCCATCCTTCTTCTTCACGAACAAGACCGGTGCACCCCAAGGCGACACACTCGGCCGAATGAAACCATGCTCAAGCAACTCTTGCAACTGCGTCTTCAGCTCTTTCAGCTCCTTAGGTGCCATCCTATAGGGAGTAATGGACACAGGAGTTGTATTCTCATACAGCTCAATTCCAAACTCCACCTCGCGATTAGGAGGTAAACTAGGCAACTCCTCAGGAAACACACCAGGAAACTCCTTCACAACCCTGATATCGTGCACACGCAACTCCTTAGAGCTAGGATTCATCACAAAAGCTAGATAAGCTTCACAGCCTTGCCTCAGCATCCGGCTTGCCTCCAACGTAGACACCACATTGGCAAGAAACTTCACATTCTCGCCAATCACAACAACTTCATAATCATCCGCAAGCTTCAGCGAAACTCGCTTATTTTCACAATCCACCACAGCACGATGCTCAGCCAGCCAATCCATACCAAGGATTACATAAAAACCATAGAAAGGTAACTCCATAAGGTCAACATGAAAAACATGATCTTGAACAACCAAAGGACACCTTCTATACAGCTTTCGAGTCACAACAGTCTCACCAAAAGAACTAGTGACACGCATACCAACATCCAAAGACTCAACAGGCAAACCAAGCAATTCAGCATGCTCACGCAATATGTAAGAGTGCGTAGATCCAGAATCAATCAAGGAAAGTAATGACAAGAATTGCAGAGTAAAAGTACCTGCGATCACATCCGCGTCATTCCTCCCCTCACGCTGAGCAAACACTCTAGCCTGCCCACCACCCTCTGGCTGCACAGCTACAACATGGGCCACACCTCGGCCACCTTCCTCTCTCCACTGAAAATTACCACGGCCGCGCCCACGACCTCTCTGCGGTGCTGCAACAACAGGAGCACGAACTTGGCCACCAGCCAACATAGGACAATCTCGCCTCAAGTGATCCGCAGATCCACAATTCCAACAACCATTACCAGCTGCCGCAACAGGAGCTTGAACCTCCCTCACAGCACGAGGACAATCACGTTTCATGTGACCATGAGACCCACAAATCCAACAAGAACTCGGATCAGCTCTAGCGTTGCCTCCCCGAGCAGGTGCTCCACAACCTCGCTTAGCCGAGGACTGATACTTCTGATCACGTCCCCTCTTGTTCCGTCCACCACCGGAACTATACTCAGCTGCTCGCTTGCCAGCACCTTTAGCAGATAAACCCAGGTTCATCTCAATATCCTTGGCTCGGCCCACCAACACATCGAAATCATCATACTCGGTGGCCAGCACGTACATCTTCACCTCCGTCACTAAACCATAACGGAACCTTTCACACCTCGCTCGCTCATCCGGAACAAGCTCAGGTGCATACTGACTGAGTCGAACAAACTGCACTTCATACTCAGCCACCGTCATGCTCCCTTGGGTAAGAGACATGAACTCCCTCCTTTTCTCATCTAGGTACCTCACACCCAGATACCTTCTCTTGAACACATTCTGAAAGAATGTCCAAGTCACATCAGCTTCTGCCATCCCAGCAATAGTGGTTGTCCACCACGTATATGCATCCTTCTGCAGCAAGGACACAACACAGCCAAGCTTCTACACATCAGTGCAACTCATCTGACCCAAAATCCTCTTGGTACTTTCTAACCAAGCCTCAAACCCTTCAGCAGACATACCCTGAACTCAGTCCCTCCTAGACTGCGCAAACGCTCCAAAGGTAGTCTAACTCTAGCATCTTCCTGATGCCCAGCTCCACGAGCTCCAGCTACCGCTGCTTGAAAAGCACCAGCTATAGCTTGAATTAACACTGTCATGTCAGGAACAGCTTGCCCCTGACCAGCCTCAGGTCCAGCAGCCTCAGCACCAGCTGCAGCTCCAGCTTCTTCAGCCCCAGCACCACCACCACCAGGTAGAGGAGGTAAAACCGCGCTTTCAACGTTCTCCTCATTTTCGTTCTCATTCTGAGCCGTAGCTCTCACATTACTCCTCAACTCTCTACGAGGTGCCATACTCTAATTATGCAATCACAATGCAAATAAACAAAGTCGGGCCCAGCAAGGTAAGCAATCCAAGTACTCAAGCTCAATTTCATTTAAAATCAACATCACTTTACTAGCTTTGATTTGGCAATGGGTACCCACAACATGCTTCACCACAGCATACAACTCAATTGCATCATATTCACAACATACTTCACAAACCATTCATCATGCTTTCACCCAACAAGCATACAAAGCATACATACTTCAATCATGCACACATTCATTCCCAATTACTCGAGAACTCAACTCTGATACCATCAAATGTAACCCCCTTAACCCGGCCTAGACGGTTGACCCGAATTAAGAAAGTCACACGGGGAAAACCAAAGTTAACCCGAAAGTCAACCTTAATTAACAACCCCTTTTTTTAAAACATGTCTAGACGCACATTAACCCTAGTTATGATCATTCAAACAACATACCAAAAGATCATAAACATCAGAGATCAAACAGGGACCCAATTGAACAATTTACAACTTTAGGGACCAAATTGTAAATTCTGATAAATATAAGGACTTTACCCAAATTAAAGTTACCATCTTGAAATTAATCATGTTTCATGCATCTCTGTCAAATTTCAGCTCGAACGGACATTCTGAACTCATACAATTGCACAAACAAGTTTCGGGACTAAACTGCAAACATTTTGAAACATAAAACTGCCAATGTCAGCCCCCAACGGTCATCCGTTCCGAAACGGGAGACAGCCCGTTTCGAAACGCGGGGCCGTTCCGCAACGCGTACCGAAACGAGGGCTGACAGTAGCCTTTCCGTTTCGGAACGGTGTCACCCGTTTCGGACGCCTGGGCTGCTTCGAGGCACCCGTTCCGAAACGGCAGGCACTGTTCCGATACGGCCTGCACAAAATGCAGAAATTTGCTTGCTTAAACATGCAATTGACCAACCAAGCATGCTCCAATTGCTATCAAACTTTACCAGCATCTCATACAACATACAAAAGACATATTTGCATCAACAATTCATCATTATATCAACATATATGAAAAGCCCCAAATCTAAAGGCATGCTTCCTACACAAGCAACCATTCATGCACAAAAGCCTCTAAACCAACGCATAATGGCCAATTACAAAAAACCAACATTAACAACAACATAAATCCAACTTAGGGAGTTCTAAACATCTCCCAAAACAACAACATTGGTCCCCCATTGCCAAATGCCAAAAGCTAAAAGTGTTTAAGAAAACCTTCCCATACATGAGCTTAACTTCCACTTGATTGCTTGCCCTCCTTGCTGCCCTCAAAGCACTTTAATGCTCTGCATTATTGGTTTAAGAAAAGAGAGAGAGCGTAAGCAAAAGCTTAGTGAGGAAAGCTCCTTAAAACCACACAATAATGCATTTATAAAACTCATTTATAAATCATACTTCAAGATACATTTAGACATGCTCACAAGAAATCTTAAAACAAGCATCTCATGCTTCATAACATAACATGTCATATTGGCCACAAGTGATAATTTCCATCTTTAAAACAAGATCAACATAAGACTCACACATGGACTTTTAAACACCATTGTGATCTTATCCCCAAGGACTTTTAAACACCTTGGCCCATGGACTTTTAAACACCATGGCAAGGACCACACAAGGACTTTTAAACACCTTTGTGTCCTTAACAAGTTTCACCTCAAGGACTTTTAAACACCTTGACCCCAAGGACTTTTAAACACCTTGGCCATGGACTTTTAAACACCATGATAATAATCACCCCAAGGACTTTTAAACACCTTGGCCCCAAGGACTTTTAAACACCTTGGAAAGGACCACACAAGGACTTTTAAACACCTTTGTGTCCGTAACAAGAACCATCCAAGGACTTTTAAACACCTTGATGTTCTTAAGTAAACAAGGCTCACTCAAGGACTTTTAACCACCTTAGTGACCTTAACCTTTTCAAAACATCACTTGCCAATATACATCATTTATCATCAATAATCCACTGTTTTAAAGCATTTAACCAAGCCATAAACATCATACATCTTTAGGCATTAAACCACATTTAAACAATGTTCCATTACAAGGAACTCTAACCTTGAGCTTCCTTAATCACATGGCTTATAACCTCAGCAACAAACATGCTAGATATGCTTTAAAAACAGAATTTAAACATGCAACAAACACATTGCACCCAACCATCTCATGGTTCCTGAACATGAGAGTTTTTCCGAAAACTTACTCTTGAGCTTAGCAAAGTTGTTTAGACTTAGACTAAGCTCCCAAACCTCCAAAACATTGGTTTCAAAGCCGAAAACCAAAATCCACTCACCGATTCCGTTTCGCCTCTTGCCGAAACACCAAATCAAGCTTCTGGATCACCACCACTTGGATCCAAAGATGACTCCCCTGTTTTAACACATTAAAACAGTAGATTAATGCATCATCATGCATTAATAGCTTCAAAGAAAGCACCTAAACTCGCTGCTCTCATCCACACTCCATTTTCGGCCACCAAACACAACCGAAAATGCATCCAAACAACTTCTCAACAATGCCCAGCCATAAACCATCGAAACTAAGCATCCTTAAACATCATTTAACATCTAAAAAGGACCTAACAACATCCTTATACCTCCAGCAACAACAGATCCACAAGATCACCCAAAAACAACCAAGAATCACAAGCTAAACTTAGGAAATTCAACCTATCCGGGATTGCATTAATTAAAACTCAATTCCATAACAAATTAACATTCATTTATCATCAAATATACACCTCAAATCACTGCTTTAACAGATCCAACGAAAATTCATCAAAATTCATCAAATCTTGCATTTAAAGCCAAGATCCATTACACAACCTTAAAAACCTTTTATAAATCATCAAATAAGGATTGAGAACTTAGGAATTTCATTAAAGAACTTGAAGTTCAGAGGAGAAGGACGTTCTTACCTCCAAACTTGAGTTTCCCCACTTTTAGAACCAAAAACCTTGATGAAACAACTAGCAAATTGAGAGGTTTTGTTGATGTGATGATTAGGAATCAAAAGAGGATTGAAATGAGAGATTTGAGTGACAAAATCAGAAAGAAATCTCTGGAGAGAAAGTGTTTGGGTTGAGAGAAAATGAGAGAAAAGGAAAATTGGAAAATATGGGAAGTTAGTTACAAAATAGCCAAAATGATTTTCCCTCCACTTTTCTTTAGCTTGAAAATCAGAATTAAACATTAAAATATCTTAGAAAAATCTGGAGAAACTCCCTTTGGGTAAATAGCTCCTTAAAGATTCAAAGTTTCAATCCTTTCTAAAACAGTCACGCAACTTTCAAAAATTACGTTTTGGTCACTAGCCAAAATGTCACCCTTCCAAACCTCATTTTGTAAAATTGATTTCACAGTTCACTTATATATATTAAAAGATGATTTTAGAACATTTTCCATATTTTTAATGCAACCCGAACTAGGCTTTCCTAAATTCACTCTTATATATTCGAACCGCACTTTGACCGAACCGGTCAACGCCCAAAACTTCTAAGCCCAAAACCGGGGCGTTACACTCTCGAATATAACTGCCCACATTAATGGGCCGTTCATGTAGAATAGAGTGTATCAACGCTAACCTTTGATGGTCGACGGTGGTGTTGTGGGATGATGGCGTGATTCTCTTTTTTATGAAGGCCTTCCATAACTTTGCCTCCGGCAGCAGCTGGGTCCGCTTCACCGACCGTGGATTTTTCCGGCTAGTATTCCATTGGGTTCCCTCCTCCGTAAATTCTTCCATGACAGCATCGTAGGCAGTAGTGTCTAGTGTATTCAGGAATTGCTGGTGGGCATCGTCATTGTGGCCGATGTAGAAGCCATATAAGGAGTTAATGTGCTCTGCTGCAAACGGCACTTCTTTCCCTCGAACGAACACTGCTGTCGCTGTCCTGCTGCTGATGGCAGCATAGAACTCCTGAACCAGCGTCACGTTCATTTCCTCCGACTGCTCCGCAAAAGTCTGCCACAGTAAAGCTCTAATCTTCCGGGCTATGAACGGCGTGAGGCCCAGATTTTCCTCCTTCGATGTATAGATAAAGCCTCTCTCTTCCCACATATCTCTGGTGGCAAAGGAACGTGGGGGAGTTGCTGTCGGTGAGGAACTGGAGGCAGCATTGCGACGGGTTTTCCTAGTAGACATATTTGTGCAAGGGTTGTGAAAAGCAAATGAAAGTAAAAGAAACTAAAGCGGGAGAGTAAGTAAGAAAGGTAGAAGTGAGTGAAAAATGAAAATGAAACGGGGTTATATAGAGAGGAAGTTGCTGCCCGTTGAAGCTGTAACGGCAGGCGCGAATAACGGGGCCAGCTGTTGTACGTTAGCGTGTCTGACGCGTCTGACACACGTTTCCGCGTCTATTATGCGTCTGTGACGTGTTTCCGCGTCTTTCGTGACAGCGTGATGACAGCCTGTATTTTCCGCGTCTGTCGCGGCAGCTGGAACAATAGGCTTCAACTTTTGGGCTTTGTTGGGCTGGTGGATGGATGGTGGGCTGAGTTCACTTCTCATGTTCTTCTTGACTCCTTTATTTCCTAAAAACAATAAAAATAAACGCATTATTTAAATAAAATAAATCTTATTTCCTAATAACTAATAAATAATAATAATAATAAAATAAAATTTAGGTTAAATTAGGGATGCCAGGTGGGGCATCTCCTAAGGTAACCACTTCCTGTATTCCTGAGGCTTCAGTCCCTTGATAATGCTTGAGGCACTGTCCGTTGACTTTGAATTGGTGCCCGTCTTTTAGTGATCGAATTGTGATGGCACCATGGGGAAAAACCTGTACGACTTGGAAAGGGCCAGACCATCTAGATTTTAGCTTCCTTGGGAAGAGTTTCAGTCTAGAGTTGAACAACAATACAAGCTGCCCTGGGCAGAACTGTCGTGGCAGCAACTTTTTGTCATGCCACTTCTTCATTTTATCCTTGTAGATTCTTGCATTGTCATAGGCCATTGTTCGGATTTCTTCAATTTCGTTCAAATCTAACAGCCTTTTCTGCCCTGCCTTGTCCAAGTCCATATTCACTTCCTTGATTGCCCAGTATGCTCTGTGCTCTATCTCGACAGGTAGATGACATATTTTCCCATAAATCAATCGGTATGGAGACATTCCCAATGGAGTTTTGAAAGCTGTCCTATAGGCCCATAACGCATCATTGAGGAGTAAAGACCAGTCTTTCCTAGTTGGCTTAACCATCTTCTCCAGAATGTTCTTAACTTCCTTGTTGGAAATTTCAGCTTGTCCATTGGTCTGTGGGTGATATGCTGTCGCGATCCGATGCTTAACACCATATTTCTTCAGGGCAGCAGCAATAACCCTGTTGTCGAAATGTCTCCCTTCATCACTGATAATCGCCTTAGGGATGCCAAACCTAGAAAAGATATTTTTGTGTAAAAATCTTTGGACTGTCTTGGCATCATTCTTTTGAGTGGCAATGGCTTCAACCCACTTAGAGACACAATCTACTGCTAGGAGGATGTATAAATTTCCACATGAAGATGGAAAAGGTCCCATAAAATTAATCCCCCAAACATCGAAGATCTCGACTTCTAGAATGTTCTACAGTGGCATCTCATTTCTCATTGAGATGTTTCCTGTCCTTTGGCACCTGTCACAACTCTTGTAGAAGATTTGTGCATCTTTATACAGTGACGGCCAATAAAACCCTGACTGCAGCACCTTGGCAGCAGTTTTGTTGCCTCCTAAATGACCTCCATACTGTGAAGCATGGCAGTGATGAAGTATGTCTTCTTGCTCTTCCTGTGGTACACACCTCCTTATAACCTGATCTGCACATATTTTGAAAAGAAGAGGTTCGTCCCAATAATAATGCTTAACATCATTTTGGAACCTCTTCCTGGCTTGATAATTAAGGTCAGAAGGAATTATTCCGCTAACTAAGAAATTAACGAAATTAGCATACCAGGGGAGTTCAGAAGACTTACCTGCCGCCATGGCTGTTGCGGCAGTGATTGCGGCAGCAAAGAGCTGCTCGTCTGGGAATGTCTCCAGTATGTTTGTCTCATCTGTTGGTAGACTTTGTCCCTTCTCCAACCTTGACAAGTGATTTGCTACCTGATTTTCTGTCCATTTTTTTTCCTTGATTTCAAGGTCGAATTCTTGCAATAGCAGGATCCACCGTATCAATCGAGGCTTTGCATCCTTTTTCGTGAACAGATACTTCAAGGCAGAATGGTCTGTGTGCACTATTACCTTCGTTCCAAGTATGTAAGAGCGAAACTTGTCAATGGAGAATACCACAGCTAATAACTCATTTTCTGCGGTTGTGTAGTTCACTTGGGTGTCGTTCAGTGTCTTGCTGGCATAATATATGACATGAAATAATTTATCTCTCCGCTGCCCAAGTGCTGTCCCGACAGCATAGTCACTAGCATCACACATAATCTCAAATGGCTGTGTCCAGTCTGGTGGCTGTACTATTGGGGCTGTTATCAGTTTTTCCTTTAGAACCTTGAATGCTTCAGTACATTCATCATTAAAGTCAAAGGGTCGGTTCTGCTCCAGAAGATGGCATAGGGGCTTGGTGATTTTTGAGAAATTTGCAATGAATCTCCGATAAAAACCAGCATATCCTAAGAAACTTCTAATACCTTTGACTGTGGTTGGCGGCGGCAGCTTTTCGATCACTTCTATCTTAGCCCTGTCGACTTCTATCCCACGGCAGCTAATCTTATGGCCAAGGACTATTCCTTCATCCACCATAAAGTGGCATTTTTCCCAATTTAAGACCAGGTTTGCTTCTTCACATCTTTCAAGTACCTTTTGTAGATTGCGTAGGCAGCTCTCAAAATCGTCCCTAAAGACTAAAAAACCATCCATAAATATTTTAAGAAAGTCCTCCACCATATCGGAGAATATGGCCATCATGCAGCTTTGGAAGGTGGCGGGTGCATTGCATAATCCAAACGGCATTCTCCTAAAAGCATATGTTCTGTAGGGGCATGTGAAGGTCGTCTTTTCTTGATCTTCTGGTGCAATAGCTATTTGATTATATCCTGAATAACCATCAAGAAAACAATAGTAAGGTTTACCTGCTAATCTATCAAGCATTTGATCAATAAAGGGTAAAGGAAAGTGGTCTTTTTGGGTAGCTTTGTTAAGCTTTCGATAGTCCATACAAACCCTCCAACCGGTCACAGTCCTGGTTGGGATTAACTCATTGTTTTCATTGGTTACTACTGTCATTCCTCCTTTCTTTGGAACGCATTGCACCGGGCTCACCCATTTGTTGTCGGAGATGGCGTAAATAATACCAGCATCTAACCATTTGATTATCTCTTTACGCACCACCTCTTTCATCGCATGGTTTAGCCGCCTTTGGGCATCTATAGTCGGCTTATGATCATCCTCGAGAAGGATTTTATGCATACATAGTGCTGGACTAATGCCTTGAATATCAGCTATCGTCCATCCAATTGCCTTTTTTGTGCTGTTGCAGCATCCCTATTAATTGATGTTCCTGTTCCTGCATTAACTTGGAAGAGATGATTACGGGCAACGTATCATTTGAACCAAGAAAAGCATATTTTAGCTGCCCTGGCAGGGGCTTCAGTTCTAAAACAGGGGGCTCAACAGTAGATGGCTTTTGGATTGCATGGTTATCCGAAGTATAATTTAAAGGTTCGAATAACTTACCTGGACGATCGCCTATCCAATTTACCTCCTCCTGATCTTCAATATCTGATGTTTCGGATTCTGAGGAGTTGCTGTCGTCAGTGCTGTCGTGACAGTCCTGTAAGTGGCTGTCGAGGCAGTGACCAATTTCTATGTCGTGACAGCCCGACCTGATGCAGGGTTGGTCACGGGTAACATCAGTGATAACCTTGCATTCTTCATCTGTATCTGCATGCTTCATAGCTTGGAGAACATTCAACTTTATTTCTTGATCGTTCACTCTCATGGTGAGTTCTCCTTTCTCCACATCAATCAGTGATCTTCCCGTGGCTAAGAAGGGTTGCCCAAGGATGATTGGTGCGTTTTCATCTGCTTCACAATCTAAAACAAGAAAGTCAGCAGGAAATATAAATTTATCCACTCTTACAAGAATATCTTCGATTTTTCCTTCCGAATGAACATAAGAGCGGTCTGCCAGCTGCAGAATTACTGTCCTGGGCCGAGCTTTTCCAATACCTAATTTCTAAAAAACAGATTTTGGCATTAAATTAATACTAGCACCAAGATCACAAAGTGCCTTACCCACATATTTATCTCCGATTACACAAGGTATGATGAAGCTCCCTGGATTCTTCTTTTTCTGGGGTGGCTGCCTATGAAGAATACTCATGCATCCTTCTGTCATCTTAACCGTTTCAAATTCCCCAAGTTTAGACTTCTTTGAGATAACATCCTTGAGAAATTTGGCGTAACCGGGCATCTCCCTCACGGCATCTAACAGTGGAATATTAATATGAACCTGCTTAAAAATATCGTAAATCTTTTTGAGCTGAGATTCTTGCTTCGCTTGCTGTAACCGTTGAGGAAAAGGAGGTGGGGGACGATAATCAGCAATACGTCCTTCCCACTGCATACGAATCTGAGGAGGTTTGGGTCCATCATCTTTCTCTTCTGTCGCTTCTGCTGTCGTGACAGGTTCATCGGCAGCAGGCTGTTTCTTACCTGTCGGGGCAGCTTCCTCGGCAGGTCTGTCCAAGGCTGGTTTTTTCACTGTTTCGGGTTCCTTCTTTGGCCCTGATAGTTTCTTCCCACTCCTAGTAGTAATTGCTTTACACTGCTCATGTGTGGGCTGCCTAGCATTTTTAGTATTGCTAGGAAATCTGCCATTCTGCCTTGGGTTAACATGCTGGGAAATCTGACCCATCTGTGTCTCCAACGATTTCAGAGTAGCTTCATGATTGGTCATCCGCATCTCTGTTGTGTCCATGAATGTCTCAGTCTTTTTGACAAAGTGATTCATGTTCTCTATGTATGTTCCTGTTTGAGACATAAACTTAGCTAGGGTCTGCTCCAGTATACTTGTTGAGGCAGCTGGTGGCTGTTGCTGCTGCTGCTGCGGTTGCAGTTGCTGTCGAGTCAGCAATCTAGGTCCTCCCTGATTCTGATTATTGTGTGCTTGAGGATTCAGGGCATTATTAGGATTACTCCAAGAAAACTTGGGATCCTTTCTCTAGTTGGGATTATAGTTGTTGGAGTTGTAATTCGGCTTATTGTAATTTCCAACATACTTTCCCTCTTCTAACTGTATTGGACATTCCTCCGAACTGTGATTTCCCTCACAAATGCCACATACCTCCTCGACATCAAATCCATGTTGTGCATCATCATTCAAGAGCTTTTTCATTGCCTTAGTAAGGTATGCCACCTGTGATTTCATCGTGATGTCGGCCTCATAATCCTTAACAGCTAGAACCCATTTACCCCCTCTTCTTGCTGTCGGAAACTGCTCCTCATTCTTAGCCAGATTTTTCAATACTTGCATTGCCTCTTCTGGGTCTTTGTCCAATAGTAATCCGTTTGCTGCTGAATCAATTCGAATACGAGTTTGTAAGTTGGCAGCATTATAAAACTTAGTTACCTGGTTCCAGACGGGGAATCCATGCATTGGGCAGTTCCGTAGTAGAGTGGTAAATCTGTCCCAGGCCTCGTGCATCGGCTCGTCATCTTCCTGTTGAAAAGTAGCGATTTCGTTACATAATCGCTTAGATAAATGTGAAGGATTAAAACGAGATAAAAATTCATGAGACAAATCTACCCAAGTTCTTATTGAACCCGGCGTAAGTTTATTCCACCAAGTCTTTGCTCTGTCCCTCAATGAATGGGGAAATAACCGAAGCCTCAGTATCTCCGGATTAACTCCTGGTAGTCTAAACGAACCACAGATCTCCTGGAACGTTTTGAGATGCTACCTAGCATCATCTGTAGCAGCACCACTGAATTGACCGGCATTGTTGATCATGCTAAACATAACATGTTTTAGCTCGAAGTTGTCAACATCTATGTCTGGCAGCGTGGTTTCTAGTTCTACATGATCGTTCAGCATGTAGTCTCGACAGGACCGTCGTCTGACAGCGGCAGGCGGGTCGCCGACAGGCGGTATAACAGCTCCATCTCCAGCAGGAGGGTTGTCTCCTCGGTAGGCCATTGTCTCTAACTGTTCCTCGAGGTACTCATTTCTGGCTAGTACGTGACGAAGTCGGTTCCTATGATTGATTGATCGTTCTATTTCCGGATCTAATGGATACTCAGGATCTTCACCTCGTTTCGATCTGCGCATAAACAAGGAACCTTGTGAAAAGAAAGAGTTGAACACACCAAAGAAAAACAGTAAAATAAAAATAAAAATAAAAGGTGCAGAAAAAGAAAAGGTAGAGTTAAGTTGCCAATCCCCGGCAACGGCGCCAAAAACTTGTTGCGTGTAAAATAGTCTATCGCAATGGTAGTGCAAGTATACACGACGCAAGTAGTAAAGTGATACAAAGTATCGGATATCGTCTCCACAGGGATTAGGCTAATAGCTTCACCTTAATTCACTGCATGAAAGTAAAGAAGATAATTGAGAAGTTGTCACGAAAATAATAAAGTAAACGTAATAAAAGAGTAGAATAATCAAGATAGAGAGAATGGGCTGGTATTGAATTGCTCAATAGTGCATGTATTGCTAAGTCTCGGAACTCCAGTTCTGTCGTCGTCCCTGTCGCGGCAGCACCTGTCGCGGCAGCAGTCCGTTGCTTGTCGCGGCAGCAAACAATCAACTCCGTGCTTCAAGTTTGGCAAGAATCCCAGATGTGCCTTGGCCTATCCCTAGGTCCAAGTCTGTCGATGATCACGTCTTTGATGATACCTCCCGGCGTGAACCGAAGGATGAACAACGATGTGGATGAATTCTTCTTTAGCCACTTAACCTCGTCCTATCCCTAGGTCCGAGATAGTTCAACTATAAGCTAGAGAACTTGCTCTTATTTCTTTCGTATACTTAACTCTCCCGATGCTAAGTAAATAGATAACCTCACAATGTTCTCCCGATGCTCTTGCAAGATATTAATAACAAAAATAAGAGAACTTGAAGTTATTTTATTGAACTGAAAATTCCTAAAACAAAATAACCCTTGCAACTACTTTACAAATCAACCTGTGGCCCTAAGGGGAATTTAGAACATGGTGGGGGAAAGAAAACGGCTAGGGTTGAGAGAGAAGGCTAGAGAATTGGTTCTTCCCTCTAGGTTAAGATATATGCCCTTATATAAGCTTTGGGCTCAAGTTATCTAATTTAACAAGGATTACAACTTTAAATTAAAGTACAACTCTAATAAAGACTAAATCTCTAGAGAATCTATCTTTAAGTCGTCCTCCTTGTTTCTTGGGATTATCTCTCCTTGAACTTTGGGCTTGGAATATCTTCTGATCTAGGGCTTGGAAAATATGGTGATTTCACACGACAGACGGGCTGAATTTTCTCTATCTGTCGAGGTCCACTTTGCATCTTCTCCTCAAAACTGCTGTCGTCCTCTGCTGTCACGGCGGCAACCATGGCAGCATCATCCTCCTTGACTGTTCATCCAGTTCCAGCTCTTCTGCTTCACTGTCCAGCGCCTGCCCTTTCCGTCTGTTACGGCAGCAACCTGCAAAAACAGCCATTTTTAGTAGAAACTGTGCCTTTTAATATATTTGTGATGTTTTGCTGTAAACTGACCTAAATGCAATAAATAATGCTTGAATGCAGCAGAAATATGGGTTAGATAGGGTGTAAATAATAGAACTTTTACACACTCAACATCCTGAGGTCTCACCTCACTCATATTCGGATTCATTACGTAAGCCAAATAAGCTTGACACCCTGAACTCAACAATTTCCGAGCTTCCAAAGCCGAAACTACATTGGATAAGAACTTGACATTCTCCCCAACTACCACAACCTCAAAGTCATCGGTAAGCCTCAAAGAGACTCTCTTGGTCTCAAAGTCAACCCTAGTTCTATGCTCTACAAGCCAATCCATGCCCAAAATTACATCAAAACCATAGAAGGGTAGCTCCATCATATCGACCGGAAATATGTGGCCCTGAACCATCGAAGGACACCTCCTATACACTTTCCTAACTACCACTGTATCACCAAAAGAGCTAGTGACATTTACACCTACCTCTAACCAATCACACGGTAATCTTAATGACTTCGCGTGCTCACCCAATATGTACGAATGTGTCGACCCCGAATCTATCAAAGAAAGCAAACTCAAAGACTGTAATGAGAAGTTACATGCTATGACATCAGTGTCATTCCCAGCCTCTCGCTGAGCGTACACCCTAGCCGGTCCTCCTCCCTCGGGCTGGATTGCTACGACATAAGCCAAGTTCCTCTGACCCTCATTCCTTGGCTGAAAGTTCCCACGACCGTGCCCACGGCCTCTCTGATGCTCAAAGCCCCTAGCTGGAGCCGGTCTGCCCCTAACTAGGTGTGGACAATCGCGCCTCAAATGGTCTCGGGAGATACAGTTCCAACACGCCCCAAACATACCCATATACTCACCTGGGTGGCGTCTCCCGCACCTAGTGCACTCCGGAATGTGCCCAACAGCTCCCTGGACCTGACGGCCCTGACCATGGTTACCACCCCTAGGTCTCGTATCCGGCTGATACCTTTTATCTCTATGCCTCTTGGCATGATCTTTATCCCAGTTCGCATTCCTCTTTCCGGAATCAGACCCACCAGGACGTGCTCTAGAGCTTAGGTTCTGCTCTATATCCTTGGCCCTAGAGACCAAGACATCGAACTTAGTGTAGTCGGAGGCTAGCATGTAGGTCTTCACATCAGTAGTCAACCCATATCTGAAACGCTCACACCGCTCCTTCTCATCCGGGACCAACTCTGGTGTGTACTGGCTCAACCTCACAAACTGGACTTCATATTCAGACACGGTTCTATTACCTTGAACCAAGGCCATAAACTCTCTTTTCTTTTCATCCAAGTACCGAACTCCAAGGTACTTCCTCTTGAAGGCATTTCTGAAGAACTCCCATGTGACATCTGCCTCGGCCATACCGGAAGTGACAGTGGTCCACCAAGTATAAACGTCTCCCTGAAGCAAGGAGACGATGCATCCCAACTTACGGGCATCCGAACACTCCATCTGACCCAAGATGCGAGTAGTGCTCTCAAGCCACCCTTTCGAACCCTCCGGAGATAACCCGCGAAACTCAACTGCCCCTAAGTTACGAAGCGTCTCTAGGGGTAATCCTGTCCCCGCACCCTGAGGTGGTGCTGCAGCTTGCATACCGGCCAAAGCTGTCTGGAAAGCTCCGGCTATGGTCTGAATCAAATGAGCCACATCTGGACCCGCCTGACCTTGGCCCGCTTGAGCCCCATTACCTCCCACATTAGCCTCAGCCTGAGGCCCATTACCATCGCCTCCAACGTTTTCCCCATTACCCTCGGGAGCATGAAGAGCAGGAGGCACATTCTCGGGTGCCTGGTCACCCGCTCTAGGCCGTCCCCTCGGTCTCACCATAGCAATTATAATAATCTAAAACAGCAAACACACAACAACAAAGGAAACATTAGGTTAGCAAAAGGGCAAGGACTCCGGTTCTCAAGCTTGTTAAACCAAAACAATTTCTCTTTTTATTTTTTACAACAACGCCTAACAATGGGGACTTTGGACCTACTCTCAAGCATCAACAAAGTCATCACAACATGCAATCATACACCGTGCTAGCAACAGAATTTAGGCATGCATGGCAAATCACCTATAACACATTAACTCACCTCACTTACCTACCCAAGGTCTCGGAAATCTCAGGCTCTGATACCACTAAATGTAACCCCCTCGTCCCGGTCTAGCCGGATGACCGGTCCGAGTGGGCCACACGGGGAAAACCAAAGTAAAACCCGCTAAGGCTCCCCTTCGGTTAGCTATTTTTTTATCTTTCCTAGATGCCTTTATTAAATCCTATGTAATAGAACGCCAACGAACAAACACGGATACAAGACCCACGAGACTTGCAATTAAACAGCCCAATTTTCCCTTTTTAAGCATACAGTATCGATACACCTACAGAGGGTATTGATACGCCTTGACCAAGGTCAACCCTTACAGTCAACTCAGGTAGACCGTATCGATACAGCCCTTGGGTGTATCAATACGCCCTTCTCGGTCAACGCCTCGTGGTCAACGAAGTAGAACCGTACTGATACGCCACAACCCCGTATCGATACGCCCTAAAACCACCAACTCCTCTATATGCATTTAGGACTTCCCTAGACTCGTTCAAGCACACATACATCAAAACTACAACCAAGGATTAGCATACGAAGCATTGAATCTAACCAGGACCATACAAGTTAAGGATTTTATGCAATTCCACAAAGAGAGCACACTTAGCAATTATAAGGCCCCATACCCAAGCCAAACAAACATAGAGCATGCATAGACCAAAACATACTTCTTTAGGCACATAAAACTAAGCAATAAGATAGGCATGATCCTCAATCCATGAAATGAAAGCATAACACATCCATGAGTTTAACATGTTCAATAACACAATCACCTAAGGAGTTTGACACCAACTCCTAAACTCTATACCCCATCGTCTAGGCATTATTACAAAACGCAAACCATACTTGAACTAGCTTGAGAACTCCAAAAGCTCCTCCCTTACCCGCTTGCCTCCCGAACTCTAACGATCTGCATGTTGGAAACAAAAGAGAGCGTAAGCTAACTAGCTTAGTGAGAGGAGCTCTACAAATCCACAACATGCAGTTTTCCAAAACACTTTTCATATTCAAGTAAAACAATGGATGCACGAGGTGACTATCTCAACAACAACACATGGTTTGCACAAGCACAACCAACATACGCACACGGTGGGACTACACATCACCGTTTCGACTAGTAGATTTCCAATGGGACTACATATCAAAGTACTTTCCTACTAGTCACTACCGGTGGGACTACACATCACCGTAGTTTAGACTACCATCACGTGAGGCACAACTTCAACTCGACTACACATTAACAATTGTATGAACAACTTAAGATGCACGAGATAATCTAAACACATAACTATTCATTCATTCATAACAAACATAGGAGTAGAGAGGCTTACACTCGGGTTTAGGTGAACCCACGAGGTCCCACCGAAACCCCAAAGGTTCCATATCGTGCACAATACAAATATCAACAATTCTACTCACCGTTGTTACCCAAGAGAAGACCAAAGACCAAGCTCAAGACCCCGAAATCTCTGGATTCGTCCCCGAAGCTTCACCAACCAAATTCCTTGTTTCTAAACAATCAAACACACTCTATTAATCACCAAAACAACCTCAAACCACTGTTGTAACTCATAATACCAAATAAGCATCAAACCAAGCCAAGAACACCCACAAGACTTCTATTTTCGAGCAGCTCTATTACACATACCTAAACCCTTTATTTTTGACTCCCTTTTCACCCTTAAATGCCTTCAACACAACCTTTAACTATCATACTAACTCCAGCCCTCAATTTCCAACATAGAACACCCTCAAAACCAACCTTAAAACCAACCTTAAAACCCTCTCAAAACCCAAATCCAGGAATTCACACAAAACTCTTTAAAAATCGCATATATTGGACCTCATGGATAGTAAACAACCCACACAATAACAATAAATCAAAAACTTTAGCTAAAGACTATAAAGATTGCATTCTTAATAAAAAATCACCAAAACCTCAAACTTCAAAAACATGTATAAGAATGAAAGCTAAAGGTATTAGCTTGTAGAGATTAACGAGGGCAAGTAAAAAACGTGGTTACCTTCGCAAAACCTTTCAAAATGAGCAAGATATGGGATGTAATAGTGTCAAGGGGAAGGGGGGACTCCTTGTCGTCAAAATGAAAATGGTGAGAGGTAGAAGATGAGCCAAAAAGCAATTATTTTATGTTTGTTTAAAATTGGGAAGCCAAAGACCAAAATACCCTTAATGAAGTAAGGAAATCACAATAGGAGACATCTATGGCTATTTGGGCCTGTTTTGAAAAATGGTCCAACTCAATTTATTTGTTTTAAAACCCGAGGCCCAATGTATTATTTTATTATTATAATTAGAAAACCGAAACCCAAACCATTATTTAAATATTATTTTCACCCGACCCCCGAACACGGGTATTATATTTCATACCAAGCACTAGGAGCTTGTTTTAAACCATAAAGTGCTTTGGCTAGCTTAAAGACATGATTTGGAAATTTTGAATCCTCTAAACCCGGTGGTTGTTCCACGTACACTTCTTCATTTATAAAACCATTTAAAAATGCACTTTTCACATCCATTTGAAAAGGCTTGAAGTCATGATAACATGCATATGCAAGCAACATCCTAATAGCTTCCATTCTAGCTACGAGTACATAGGTTTCATCAAAATCTATTCCCTCTTTTTAAGTGCAACCTTGAGCAACTAGTTTAGCTTTGTTTCTCACATTGTTACCACTCTCATCTAGTTTATTCCTAAATACCCATTTAGTTCCTATAGTAGATTGATTACTAGGCCTTTCAACTAATGTCTAAACATTACTCCTCTCAAATTGATTTAATTCTTCTTGCATAGCTAAAATCCAAAACTCATCTTTTAAAGCTTCTTTGATATTTTTAGGCTCTATGCATGAGATAAATGCAACATGATTCATTAATTTGATAGAGGATCTAGTAGTTACCCCCTTGGATGGATCACCTAAGATTTCACCTCCTTTGACATAGTTGTACTCCCTTGGGTAGCTCACTTCCTTTTACTCAAGAGCCAAGTCCTTCAAGGCTTCAAGAGGTGGATCTTGTGCATCTTCTTCTTTAGTTGGAATCTCATCCTCCTTTGAAGTTTGTCCTCCATCAAAGGCATCAAGGATTCCTACATCATCATCACAAGATTCCTTTCTCGGAAGGAGGTTATCATCGAAAACATGTATAGACTCTTCTACTACTAAAGTTCTTTTATTAAATACACGATAGGCTTTAGAGTTTAAAGAATATCCTAAGAAAATAGCTTCATCACTTTTAGCATCAAATTTACCTAAGTTGTCTTTTCCATTGTTTAAAACAAAACACTTGCAACCAAATGGATGAAAATAGCTAATGTTAGGCTTCTTAGATTTTAAAATCTCATATGGTGTTTTCTTTAAAAGTGGTCTAATCGTTACTCGATTTACAATGTAGCAAACGGTATTTGTGGCTTCCGCCCAAAAGTATTTAGGTAAATTGTTTTCACAAAGCATGGTTCTAGCCATTTCTTGTAAAGTCCTATTTTTCCTCTCAACTACCCATTTTTGTTGAGGAGTTCGAGGTGCCAAAAAATTGTGGCTAATACCATTTTCAGTAAAAAACTCTTCAAAACCTAGATTTTGAAACTCGATTCCATGATCACTTCTAATGTGAGAAATCTTAAGCTCAAGATCATTTTGAGTTAATTTTGAAAACGTGATTAATTTTTCTAAAGCCTCATCTTTTGTACTTAAGAATAGAACCCAAGTAAACCTAGAATAGTCATCAACAAGTAAAAAAGCATACGATTTACCACCCAAGCTCATAGTTCTAATAGGTCCAAAAAGATCCATATGAATCAATTGTAAACATCTACTAGTATAGACATCATTAATGGAATTAAATGATGATCTATGTTGTTTACCTTAGAGCATGCATCACATATTTTATCATTTGAGAACTTAATATTGGGTAAACCTCTAACTAGATTTAGGGAAACTAATTTTTATAAAACACTAATGCTATCATGTCCTATTTTCCTATGCCATAACCATGCATCATTTTCATTTTGTACAACAAAACATGCATGGGATGAATGAATGTCATCTAGATGCACCATATATATGTTTCCTATGTGATGGCCAATGAGCATTATTTTATTAGATTTAATGTCAACAATTTTACACCCGTTTTTATCAAATAAGACATTAAACCCTTTATCACACAATTGACTAATGCTCAATAAATTATATTTTAGACCATTGACATATAACACATTTTCAATGAGTATGGTAGAGTGATTACCTATGGATCCAATACCTTCAATGTGGCCTTTGGAGTTGTCACCAAAAGTCACTACTCCTCTACTTTTTGGCTTTAAATCAATGAATCGACTCTTGTCTCTGGTCATGTGCCTCAAGCATCCACTATCAAGGTACCATGAGTTTTGGCTTTGTGCTTTGGCCTTGTAGCAATGCCCCCTCTGCAAACAAAGAGATTAAGCTTTGATTTTTGGTACCCAAATCATTTTGGGTCCACGAGTGTTAGCTCCCAAAAGCTTGTTTCCCTTAGGAATCCAAGATGACATGTCATCAACATTATTAGATTTGACAAGTTCCTTAGGAACCCATAAACTTCTAATTCTTTTAGTTTTATTATGCCTATAGGAGCCACTTTGTTTGTAGTTAAAGTTCTTTCTCTTAGGTTGGTTTGTTTTAGATGATTCACCTATTTCATTTTTCAAAGTATCAACACTCTTGAAAGACTTTTTGAGCTCATTTAGCTCATCTAACACCTTTTTGGTGTTCAATGTTACATTGAGAAATAAGATTATTTAAATCTACATTTTCATTTTGAAAGTATTCAAGTTCATCTTGTAGACCTACAATCTTTTTCTCAAATTCCAAGTTAGCTTGAGAAATTGAATCATTTTTAGCATGCAAATCCAAAATGACTTATTTTTCAAAACAGACTCCTTATACTTCTCAACTAACTCATCATACACCTCTTGTAACTCATCATATGCTTCATGCAATTCATCATATGTAAAATCAAAAGTAGATGAGTTAGAGGTTACCATAGAAGAATCCTCCTTAAGAGCCATGAGGCAAAGGTTGGCCACTTCTTGTTCCTCATCCTCGTATGATTCCTCATGACTCCAAGTAGCAAGCTTTGCTTTGAGCTCCTTCTTCTTCTCAAAGCCCTTGTTCTTAAGTTGAGGACACTCAGAACGAATATGACCCGATTTCTTACACTCATAGCATATGATCGGATCCTTTTATTCTTCTTTGTTCTTGGTCTTGAAGTCCATCTTTCTTTGAAACTTTCTACCTCGGTTGGACCTCATAAACCGTAAGAATCTTTTGGCTATTATAGTTAATTCTTCAAGATCTTCCTCCTCACTAGAAGTGTTCTCCTCATATAGAGAAGCTTTGAGAGCCACTCCTAGTTTTTTTTTTCTTGTCTACCTCAAGCTTTTCCACTCTTCTTTCTTCCTTCTTCTTTTCATCTTCCCTTCCTTGCTTTATGATTTCATGAGTTAGGAGAGAACCAACTAGCTCATCAAGCTTTAGTGTCTTCAAGTTCTTTGCCTAGATGATAGCGATTCTTTTCCCATCCCAAGACTCGGGAAGAGAGTAGAGTAGCTTCCGAACTAGCTTGTCCTCCGGGATGATCTCTCCAAAACCTTTTAGCCCATTTACGATCGTTGAAAAACAATCGAACATCTTTGATACGGTTTCGTCAGGCTCCATTTTGAAATTCTCATAGCTAAGATTGACAATTCCAATCTTTGTTTCCTTCACATCGATTGTCCCTTCATAGGTTGTCTCAAGTGTATCCCACACTTCTTTAGCACTTTTGATGGAAGAAACTTTGGAGTAGATATCAGGTCTAAAGGCACAAAATAGCATGTGAAGAGCCTTGTCGTTGATTTGAAGCTTCTTTCGATCATCTTCACTCATTTCTCCTTTACTTTTCAGCACAAGTCTTCCTTCATCGTCTCTCTTCATTGGAATGATGAGACCATCCTCTATAGCATCCCAAACAAGATAATCACTAGACTTTATGAAGAGACGCATCCGGTTCTTCCAAAAAGGATAGTTATCACCATTGAAGAAAGGCGATTTGGTGATCGATTGAGATTTGTACATGCTAGAGCCGGAGGTAGATGTCATGGCTTGCTTTGTTGATGATCACACTCTTCCTAGAATCTCCTCTTCCGGTTGTTAATCCTTTCAAGAGGTAGGCTCTAATACTAATTGTTGAGTGGATCAATTGATTGATCAAAGCCAAGAGGGGGTGAATTGGGTTTTTAAAATTTTGTAGGAGAAGTGGTATGGATAAAAATGAAGAACATGGCAATTATAGTGGTTCAAGTTCCAAATGAACTCTACATCCACTACCTTAGCTCCCACTAAGGATTTTCCAACAATTCACTAATTGATCTTCCCCTTTTCTAGGCTTAGGAGGAAACCTTTACAATACCGGTCAATTTTCTACCCAAAATTGACCAAACCCTCACTTGGTTACAAAAAAGAAATTGAAGGCAAGTAGGATATCTCACAATACAAGTTTTCCCCTTTTAATACAAGCACTTAACCCAAATTGAAATACAAGATAAGAATTACACTAAAAAACAATTTGGGATTTTACAAGAATAAGACTTTTGGCACTTGAGCTTGGATTTTTAGTATAGATGTTTCTCTTGGATGCAATAGTTGTTCTGGTCTTCAATAGGCTTGATTTTATACCTTCTCCATTAATTCTAGCCGTTTGGGTGGTTAGGGAATTGATTATAGCCGTTGGAACCCTCTCTTTCCACCATAAATGCACTTCTGTAGCCTACCGTATCGGTACTCAGGGAGGCGTATCGATACCTGTCTCAAAAAAGAAAGAGTCATTGCACAATTACAAGAGGGGCGTATCGATACGCGTTTAGGCGTATTGGTATGGGTTAGGGAATCGTTTCGATACGGGTAAGACCACATCGATGCAATTTTTCCTACAAAGCTCACTAGAGGAATTCGTATCGATACGGGTAAGAGCGTATCGATACTCATTAACCAACTCTTTAAAAATTTGTTACCTACCAACTGACAAACAACGATCAAATTATTTAAGGCTTCGAATTTAAAAATTTCTTTTAAACCGTATCGATATGGGTGAGACCGTATCGGTACACCATTCAAACTCCGTGTGATTTTATAGAGAGAGCGTATCGATATAGATGCAATCTATTTCGATACGATAAGGGGCGTATTGAAACGGTTTTCTCCAGTAGCCAAGTTTGTAAAAAGGTATCGATACGGTAAGAAGCGTATCGATACATATTGACGTTTTTGAGCAATTTGGCCTTGGAACACTTAGAAAATATTTTGGAGTTTGAGTTTTTCAAACTAGAGCAAAGCCTTATTGACTTGAAACCTTTAAAGGGACTTAAAAATTCATTTCAAGTTTTACAATATTGTAACCCCCTTACCCGTCCTAGACGTTTGACCCGAACTACGAAGATTATACGGGGAAAACCGAAGTCAACCCGAAAGTCAACCTTGATTCACGACCCTTTTTTTATCTTCTCTAGATGCACATTAAGCCTATGTGATTATGCAAGAATCATAGGGGAGAAGGACAAAGCGATCAGAAAACATTTAGGGACTCAATTGCATGTTTTATATAGTTTAGGGACCAAAATGTAATTTTCAGAAAATATAAGGACTTGGATGAATTTAAGGTTACCAGTATGTAATTAATCATATTTCATGCCTCTCAGCCAAAACTCAGCTAAAAAGGACATTCCAAGATCAAGCAATTGCACCCACAACATTCAGGACTAAAATGTAAAACATGGAAACCTAAAACAATTCAAAATCATCATCCAACAGTCGTCCGTTTCGGAACACCAAACCCTTGTACCGAAACGCCCGTATCGAAACGGTGTTGACCGTTTCGGTACTCGGGTGTGTTCCGAGACTAGTATCGAAACAGGCCTCTCCAGTGGCCAAATTGTTCCGAAACACCTTCAGCTGTTCCGAAACGCTATGGCCATTGCAGGCCCCCGTTTCGAAACAGTTAAGGGTGTTTCGATACACCCTGCACTGTGACAGCAGAAATTGCTGGTTTTCCATGCTTTATCATACTCGAATCAACCCCGAGACATGCCACAACATGCATACATCAAGGATTCATATCAACAATCATCATGCCGAAGCTATAGCTTAAACTTAGCAACCAACATATAAGCAAAGGCACTAAAGGCATGCTTCCTAGTTTGCCAAAACCATAACAAGTCAAAACTCCAAATAAACCAAAATCCAAACTCCAATGGCCCTTTACAACTAAAGTATAGGCAAACCAACATGCTCAAAGTAAAAGAAACATTCTCAAACATTCCAAAGTATAAATCCCTCCCATTGCCTCTTATTACACTAAAGATGAATCACATACATCTCTTTAGCAAAGTTATGGATTCCTCTTGCTTTTGGGCTGCCTCCAAAGGTTCAATTCTCTACATTGATGAAACAAAAGAGAGTAAGCAATAAGCTTAGTGAGGATCGCTAGACAACATTCATCAATGCATAACCCATGATTTGCAAAAACAACATTTTACAACATATGCCCTCTATAAACAAGTCTTCTCAAGACTTCAATGCACTTTTGAAACCCCATGCACATATGCATCAATTTACAACAGCAAATAAACCTTTGCTCATGCTCTAACAAGCATCACATGCATTCTTGCATCATACACATATTTCTCATGCACCCTTGCATCATTTACAAGCATCTCATGCTTCACTTAGTTCATTTACATTATATTGGCTTTCAAGTGATAGTCCACAAATCATTTCAACACAAAACACAATCGGATACGCGGATTACAAGCATTGTCCCACACACTTCATACACACTACCGGACTACATAAGGCCCACACACAAGAGCAACCCTCCATGTTGTGGCACCCATGGTGGAGTATAACGGTACAATCTCAACCCCTCAACACCACTCATCGGTAGTTGTATAATTCCACTAACGAGAGCATGGGACACATAACACAATATCCACACACGGAATTTACAACCACCATTGTGATCTTACCTCAATTGTTAGGGTACTTGGATGGAGTTTACGGTACAATCACAACCCCTCGACATCCAAGGCGACTTTATTCACGGTGCACCCAATCCTATAGCCGGCTAACTATATTCGATTAAAGTAACCAAAAACCATTTCCATCACTTGCCAACATAACCATTTTACCACAATAATTCACTATTTTAACAAGCATAACCACAATGCCATTTCCACAAGCTTCACATGCTTAATATCGTATGCATTTGACACATGCAAACCAAGGATCACCTACCTAGTGCATCCTTAACATATTGGCATTAAAATCTAGCATCACATCATGCTTAAACATGCTTAAAAATAGTAAACAAATCCACTCTTACAACAAATGCAAATTTCACCAACATAGCACATTTCCAAGAGAGGGATTTCCGAAACACTTACACTTGAGCTTAGTTAAGTGTATCAAGCTTACACTAAGCTCCCAAGAGCACGCTCAAAGTGTTACAAAGCAGGAAATTGCATTTCCACTCACCGATACGCGAAGCCTTGTTCGCCGACACGAAAATTACACCTCTGGAGCTTCCAAAACCACCTCGTTAGCTTCCGGATCAAGATCCCCTGTTTTCACATCATCAAAACAGAGATCTAAATGCATTAAATTGCATTCTAACACTAGCAACAACTCATAAACTCGTTTCCCACTCAAACTACACCAAAATACCCTTCCAAAACAACCGAAAACTCAATCGATTGCTTCCTAAACCAAGCCCATCCATCATACATCACTTCCAAAGCATTATCAACATCAAAACACATCTATTAAACATCCTAACTCATCGTTATACCTCCAGCAATCACAATTCCACCATTACACCCCAAAATCACACTTAAAACTACCAAGAAACTCAAGGATCTCAAGGATTTCGGGATCTATGTTAATAACACATCATCTTAACATATAAATCAACTTAAAAATTATTTAAAATCAACACAAAACAGTGCCTAACTCATCAAGTCTGAAAATCAAGATTTCCTCCACATTTTCACAAGATTTTGATCTCAAATCAAAACTATATTGAAAACTCAATCAAAAATAGATATTAGAAGCCAAATATCTTGGGAATTTCAATAAAGAACTTAGATTAGAGGTTGAGAACGGGATTTACCTCCAATCCTTGCTTCCTTCAATAGATGACAAGTTTTCCTTGCAAAAATCTTGAAGAATTAAAGAAGATCTCTTGAAAAAGATTTAGGAAATGTTGAGAGGATTTTTAGAAGAGAGAATTCTGGAAAAGATGAGAGAAAATGGTGTTTGGCTAAAATGAGAGGGAATTGGTAGTTACGTAAAATGAAAATCCACTAACTACCAATTAATTAATATCACATTTTAATTAAAATCCTTTAATTAAAATTCATTTAAATCACATGTCATATTGAAGAAAGGTCAAATTGACTTAAAGCCCCCTAAAGATTCTAAGATTTTGGCTTCCACCTCAAAAAGCACATTTTTCCCAGTTTTGAAACTTTACAATTTGGTCACTACTCAAAATGTCCACTTTCCAAAACCCTTTTTGTAAAATTGATTTGACCAACCCCTTAATTATATTTTTATAGGATTTTAGCAATTTTTATCACAATTTTACCCTATGCCGATCCTTGATTTCCTAAAATCACCTTACGCGATTCGAACCGTTCTCGACTGATCCGATCCGATGTCTAAAACATCTAGGCCCAAAACCAGGGCGTTACAAATATAGTCCTTAAAACACTTTGGTATATCAAAATCAGACATAGGTTTTACAGATGGTGTGAGTTCTGAAGAAGAATGAGGTGCAGGCTCTGAAAGAGAATATATAAGTATGATAAGTTAATCTGTAGGTTCTGAAGGAAGTACAGGTTCTAAAGGAGAAGATATATGTATTATAGGTTGAATAATAGAAAGATGAAAATCATTAAAAAACTGAGGTTTTCCTACATTCTCCCCCTAAATTTCAGATGTATAGTAAAAATGCTTATTTTCCAGGAAAAGTAACACCTATAGAGGCATAGGTTCTTTTAGTGACAAATGAGTAACACTTGTAGCCCTTCTTAGTAAAAGAATATCCTTAGAAAATGCACTTAAGAGTCGAGCCGTGTTGATCCCGAGCCGAGCCGCGTTGATCGAGTAGTTGACTTTCTCTAGCGGTCTCTACTTGAGGGTTTCTCGATGTTCTGAGTTTGTTGGTGTAGTTCGTTTTGCCAAATTAAAACCTGGTAAGCTATTTTTACGGGTTTGACGTTATGCTTTAGTTAGTGAATGAGGTTAATTAATAATTATAGTATTCATATATTTACGAGGATTGTTCGGGCTCAAATATCATATCAAGAAAAGTGTTTGAAGAGCTCGAGTAAGGATTTATCAATAATTGCTTAAGCTTAGTACACCTAGAACTCCTATTGCTTCATGAGCATCATAAATGTAATTGCTTTGCATGTTAGTATCTGCAAAATAGGTAGACGAGAATATGCATGTTTGGAGATCGATAGTATGAGACTTGATATCTATGAGATGTTTGACGATGTTACGAATATGATGAGACACATGGAGGCTTTAGAGACCGTGTAGGGTCGTTTGAGATGTTCGTGCAATTACTTGATGATTGTTTGTTTGATTGATAATCGCGATGCCTTGTTTTCTTGTTCGAATATATTGGCGTGATTTGATGAGAATTATGCTTAAGGGATAAAGACTCGATTAAATTATTATGAAGCCGATAATTAATATTAGTTGATTAAATGCGTTAGTAAACAAACCATAATACCTTCATAAACTTTAGGGATCGAATAAAGTGTTGTAAAATCATAATTCAAGGAAATGGTGTGAACTCGTGAGTAGGGTATCGATACGAGCTTTAGCCGTATCGGTATGCAATTAGGGGCCGTATCGATACGGGTCGACTCGTATCAGTACTTGTGGAAATGTATAATTTCCAATAAGCAATATCTGTACCGGTACGCATGTGGGTACCGGTACTCAAGAGTATCGTATCGATACTCGTGTTCGAGTATCAGTACCCACTGAATAAAATAATCTATTATGCTAATAAAAAGATGAAAATTGACGTAGAATAATTAATGAGATAATATAGATTAATAGAGATAATTAATGAAGGTGATTAATATAGATTTTCATAATGTATTAACAAGTTGGTAAACTTAAATGGTTGGCCTGATAGTTGATAGAAACCATAGAGTTTGGTAATTATGTAAATGTTATGTGTTGTATGCTAATCGCGTCCATGTTGTGTGTTGTTTGGACACTTGGTTGATTGAGTTACTTTTGATTGATGGGATTTGGATACCTAAAGAGCGGGTTGTAACACCATTGTTAGAAATGTCAAATGTACGTTTCTGAAGCTGTGTGACATCAGGCCTCATTCGGTGATACTCGAGGAGAGATATCGAGTTTGTGTATGCATTCCCAATATTGTGTGATGTCGGGCCTCACCTAGAGAGAGTGTATGTTCCCGAGGTTGTTTGACACCGAGCCTCACTCTAAGTTTGTGGTATGACTTTGTGTGCTTTTGCTCGGATGATCTGGTGAGATCCCGAATATGGTTGGGCCTTGTGTGCCATGTATGATATTTTTCTATGATGAGAATATGTGTTTAGGAGACTAGTGGTAGCGCCACATGTTTATTTATCTCTCTTTACTGCTTGTACTAGCTTGTATGCTTATGCTTATGATTAGCACGAAATATAGTGGCTAGATGTGTACCACTGAGCTTTGTAAGCTCAACGCTCGAAATCGTTATTTCCTTGTGTAGGTTGATCGTCGGATCGTGGGTCGAGGAGCACTATTAGTCGAGATTTCAGCATGTGATGATTTTCAGAGTACAATACTTGTGTTTAATAGGCTGTGTATTCTAGGACCTTACGTGGTGGAGTATGTAATTCTTATTTTCGAAATTGTATTAATCAAGTCGAATGTTTAAATGTTTTAAATTAAAGTGGACCTCCTTTTTAACGTTTTGATTATTTATCTATACTTTTAACTATTTGATTCAAATGTTTTTGGAAAATTCCTTGTTGGGCTAAATCAAATTGAGAAATTTTTTGGTAGTAGGTTGAGCTTAAGGCCCAAATGTGACATTTAGGTTTAGAGTGTTACATTTCTATTCAAATTTAATTATAGATATTTATAATGTTCGGGTAGTAATTGGTTCCAATTCAAATAAATTTTTATAACCATATATATATATATATATATATATATATGTATAGGCAAATCCAAAAAATTTAATTTGGTAATTCACCGACCAATAACAAATACAATCAATGTAAGCAAAAAGTAAATTCAACGAGTCAACAAAAGTTACATTTAAAAGTCATAGAAAATTTAAATTATAGATTACCGGTACATAAAAATAATTATAACTAAATTTAATTTTTGAAAAAAATACACAGGAACCTCGAATTTGGGGAAGTTTCAAGCATAAAGGTATGAATTGTTCAATTAGGATTAAATTAAATTTTTTGCAAAGACTTGGAAGTCATTTTATAATTTTTTTTTCCAAAGTTTCAAGGTAAAATAGTAATCTTTAAATGTCTAGTACCATTTCTAAAAAATCCTATTAAGTTCAGTGACTCGCTTCGAAATTTACCTATCAAGATGGCTATTTCATTTCTAATAATCGACAGCAACCTTCTCTTCTCCTTCTCTCTCTCTCTCTCTCTCCCCCCCCCCCCCCCTCTCGTCTCTCTTGCTTATCTCTGTATTGTTTTTTTCTTTGATTGTCGTAAACTATCATTCGCATCTCTATTTTCTTAGGTTTATCTCAAAACCCCAATCACTCTTTAGTAAAATCTTTGCTTCTTTACTGTCGTTTTCCAGATTCGAAATCCCCATATAAGTTGACATTTTGTTTTGTGAATCATCTTCTGTCGCTTGAAGCTACACTGTTGAACGTCTCAACCTTAAAAATAATGGTAGGTCACTTGAACTAGGAGGCACAAAGGTAGATCCGCCCCTATATATATATATATACAAGATAAAGTTGTGAGACTCGACTAACTTAAAAATTAACCCACTAATTACTAAAAATTTTGAGTTATTTGAATTCCCGTTTTATCAGTCAAACTTTATTTGAAATTATTTCGAGTCCTGTATAGTTTTTTCGTGTTGAGCCAAGTCGAAAAATTTAATTTTTTTCTAATCTAGTTTTGTTCACCATTAGTGACAGTTAAATATTAAATAAAATTAGTATAATTATGCATTTGTTGCTCATTAGATACACATCCTGTTAATTTAGTACTAATTTTAATTTAATTAAATAAGTTTAATCCATTAATAAGATGGTGATACAGCCGTTAATAGTTAACAAGATAATTAAACAAAATTGTATAATTACAAAAATTATCCTTATTACTTATAAATTCTATCAATTTAGTCATAATTTTAATTTATTTAAGTAAAACTTTAATAGGCTTCATGGATCTCCATTGGACTAGTCTTCAAGAAGTTTGACATGCGGTGTTAGTGGGTACCGTGGGAAGGTCAACCCATCATGTTCATGGTTATGCATTTTGTGCCTTGGTGCTTGTATCACCACCTTTCCTTCTTGCATTAGGACATACTCCAGTCCTAATTTTAATTCTTCCTGATTCGGGTTGGACTAAAACTAGACCCTCTATTAGATTTTTTTTCTTCCAATTTCTCGAAATTCTCTTGACACTTTTTTTTTGTCTAAGTTAGAACAACTTGGACATTGGTAAAACGATCATAGAAAAGTCCTAAACAAATCTACTACTCCTATAATAACTAGATAATAGGCCTGTAAACGAACCAAACGTTCATTGAACTGTTCGGCAGAAAGTTCGTTTATTTATTAAATGAACGAACATGAACAAAATTTTTTGTTCGTTTGATTAAATGAATGAACACGAACAAAGAGCTCGTCTGTTCATTTATGTTCGTGAACGTTTGGTAACTGTTCGTTTAGATCAATTCACATTTGTCCATTTATAGTTATTATCTTTTATAACATAAGTATTATATTTTTAAAAAATTATGCACATATGTTCGTTCGTTTATGTTCCTTTAAATTTATTCACATATGTCCTTTTATGTTCGTTTACGTTCGTTTATCATTTTAATGAACAAACATGAACGAGCACGAACAAGTTACATTCCTTAACAAACGAACACGAACAAGAAATTATGCTCATTTAGTTGTTTGTGTTCGTTCATTTGTTCGGTTAAAATTAAATGAACGAACATGAACATACCCTCATTCGTGTTCGTTCGGTTCGTTTATAGACCTACTAGATAAAAGCCCAAATTTTTTTTGAACCTTAGTGACATTTCCTGGAGTTCTCCAATAAACAATAGCATCAATGTTCTTGGGATCTACTCAAATCCTCTTTATTGATGCTATATGGCTTAAAAATGACACTTCATCCAAACGAAACTGTTGGAAAGCATGGCATACAACTATTTCTCACAAAAAGTTCACAACACTATCCGAAGATGCTTGACATTATATTAGGTCATATAAAATCTTGATACAAAAATTTTGTAGTTGGGCCTTCAACTACTTCAACTCTATGGATCAAGCACATTTGACTAGTTGGTTGAGTTGTTTATTTTTGTTCCTCATATTTTCGTAAGTCATGGGTTCAAAACTCACTAGGAGCACTCTCATTCCTTCCCCTAGAGTCCCCTTCCCCTCTCTTTTAGGATTAAGATTAGATTAAGAATTTGTCAAAAAAAACTACGTCAACTCTATGATACGAGCATAAAAGAGGTTGAACAATTTATTTTGGATAATAAATTGAAATTGTTTTTCAAGTCTGAAACACCAACTGACTTGCGACGACTTTTCAAAATGAGATTCAAGCAATTTTGAATCGAGGTGTCATCTTTGCATTGACTTTCATTCGATTATCTTTCTAACACATATTAAAACGCTTCAATTGGACGTAAAAAAACTCAAGATATGCTTGTTTTAGTGAAGACATTACGTGCACGTAAAGAACTCAAGATATGTTTGTTTTAACGAAGACATTACTTGCAGAAAATTGGATATGGACTCAATATAATTTTTTTGAATTATTACGAATTTTTAATTAATTTATTGATTATTTGTAATTAAATTCAGCCCAAGACTTTCTATAATTTACTTAGGCATAAAGTCAAAAAATGCCCCCAACGTTTAACTGAATAGTCACTTTGACTCATATTTTTTGGGAGCAATTCAACCCTCAACGTTTCATTTTGAGCCAAAATGACCCCTCTACGGATGAAAATTGTCAGTCAACTGACAGTAAATGGCTTGAAATGACGTGACAAACCTATATGACAGTGTCGTATAGACAGATATGTTGACTTGAAAAAGCGCTACATCAGTAAAAAATAATTCTATAAAATATAAAATAATTTTATCTTCCAACTTATCGTTCTGTCAAGCCATTTCAAACTGTTTATCGTCAATTTTCTAACAATTTTCATCTGCAGGGGACCATTTTTACCCAAATGAAACGTTGAGGGTTGAATTGCTTCAAAAAAAGAATAGAGGCCAAAATGACTATTCATTCAAACGTTTGGGGTATTTTTGGAATTTATGTCATTTATTTAGGATTATATTTCTTATTTATTTTCTTACTCAAAGTTAAGTTTGTTTTGTGTTTACTCAAAGTTGTTTTACTTTATCCTTAAGGATATATAACAATAATATAAAAAATAGTAAGTTTTTATATTTTTAAGGTTTTGTAGCCTATAAATAGGCATTTTTAATGTATTTTCCATCAACCAGTTAACCAATTCAATAAATAAGTTGTAAAAAATCTCTTTGAGTGTTTTTTTTTTTTTTGGTGCTCAAATTTTTTTATCACGTTTTTGTTTAGAATGCGAAGATCTAATTACGTATTCTTTCTCATCTAGATTGTTAAGGTGATGTATTCTTAAAGGGTTAGACGTCCATTTATCCTGCCTCAAAGTCCTCGTGTAGGTTAGTAAAGGAAAAAATTCTTAAAGGGTTACACGTTTTGTCCATCCATATTTTCTATTCTTCCATCCGTTCAGATTTGTTTTTCCTATTAATTGGCATCAGTTTTCAGACGATTTTGATTTACTATAATGTTTTTTTATCAAATTTTCTTCTAAATACTCTGCAAAAGTTTTTGAAAACCTAGAAAAATTTTCTTCCCATTACATTCTTGTGCTATAATTGCCGGTAATAGTAAAGAACAAAAAGAAAAAAACAAATTTTTAAACAGTTTTTTTGAGTTTTATTTTTAAAAAAGAATGCTTTCAAACACTTTTAAATCGAATAAAAATAGAATATTTTCCCGACTAAGGCTGAGTTCAATTTTGTAGCAGACTAAAAAGGCTTGTACAGGTCCATTATGAGTTTATTGGTCTCTAAAGTTTGTACTCAACACTGATACATGTTGCAACTAAAGAATTGTAAAATGAGATATACTTGATGCTTTCATAACAATCCTATATTTTTCATGCTGTGTGCTTTTAGCCAAAAATCCACTGAAGCTGTGTGCTTCTCATAGCAACATCATCGTCCTAACAACCCAACTTCTTCTGGCCTAAGCAAGATTATCGTCGAAAGACAAACTAATATGAAGTTACACTGATCTTAACGACTCTATTCATGATCTTGATTTTTGTTCTAACATTATTGACAAGTTAGATGTTGAAAATGAATCTTCTTCTAAACACAAGAAAGTGACGGTAAACAAAAAGAATATACGAGGACTCGAGAGAGTTATTTGTTAGACCTTACAGAGTAATCTGAAACACCTACTCTCCTCCGAATACATTATACTTCAATTACATTCAAAAAAAAATTCATGAGGAAATATGAGAAGTGAGTTATCTCTAAATAAGACCGAGTGAAGAGGCCAAGAGCACTAAAAGTCACAATAAGGATCCAAATTTAGTGAGAGAAAAAACATGACAAAATACGGAGGGGTGTACAAAAAAAAAGAGGAATCAGAAAGAGAATTTTTTGAATAATGTAACAATACAAATTTAAAGAAGAAGAATTATAAAGGGGCGAAGATAGAAGAGCAAAGGGAGACTAAGAAAATTCTCTCTGTCAAAACAAGAGAGTCAACACAACTAATTTCATTCAATAACGTGCTCAACAACAACCCCAGCTTTTAACCTAGTGTCAACAAACAACACTGTTTCCTAACTCTATTAACAAGCTAAAACTCATCGTTTTGTTAACAAACATTAAGAGAAAATAAAGCAAAATTAAAACAATTAAAAGAAAACTATGAAACAACATAATTTCAACTTAGGCTCATTACAATACTCCTTCCTTACAAAGGAATCCTTAACCTTAAGGATTAATTGATGTCGCAACATGAGCAAAAGTGTCGTAGCTCGATTTCGACAACCAAATGAGATGGAAAAAATCACACAAAGGGGCTGCCACAAGGTTTGTCTCAAAATGACCATTAGTTACTTGAGATCCTTCAAAGACCATGGCTTCACATACTCGGAACTCTTCATTATCCACTATCCTGAGCTTGTGCTTATACAATGGGCAGAAAACAGATATGGGCAGAAACTAACCTGATGCATCTCCTAAGAGATATGAAAATCTCTCGGGCAAAGATAACCACTTTTGATTGCAGTGGAATTGCTTAACAGTCTCCCCAAACACACCGGAAAATCCTATAAAGTGACCATCAATATATTCGATATTGCTGTAATAGTCATATCCCTCCTTGAGATAATGTGCATTTTCTTCAAGGTTATCTGGTCCGACTTCAAAAATATTCCTTTGGTAATGTGAATCCTCATATAACATGATCATTGTAGAACTAATGTTTTGATATAATAATTGAAAAATGTTTTGGACTGATTTAAAAAGTATTTAAAACATTTCCAAAGTCCAAACAACTTGAAATTATGTTTAGGGAAGTTTTTAAAAGGGTTTTACATGTTTTTCAAAGCTAAACTAAACAAAATCGTCCAAGCATTTCGAAACGCCCTATGGTGTTTCGATACGGGGATTCAGTAGCAAAATCGTTTCGAAACAAGTTTCGAAACGGGCATTCCCTAGACGAGATTTTTGCCCAGCGTTTCGAAACGGGCTATGCCGTTTTGATACGCCTACGTGGCACTGACCACAACGGTCATAAATCCCAACGGCTATTTCCCAACTAACATTCAAATGCAGGTCGTTTCGATACGGGACTAGGCGTTTCGAAACGGGTGTTTCGAAACGGACAAAAGCGTTTCGATACGAGTCCACGTCAGACTGCAACGACTCTTTCTACTTAAAGGGTGTTTCGAAACGGGTTCGAGCGTTTCGAAACGGGGAGCTGCAGAACTGTATTTATGGTGGGAATTAAAGTTCTCAACGGCTCCAATTCAATCCCAACGGCTATAAACTCATCAAGGAGTATAAAAGTGACCTCCAAGCATCAAGTAAAGGCTAATGCTCATATTGTCAAACATCAAATGATCAAGAATTGTCTTAGAGCTTAAATTGTCATTTATTGTATAGACAAACACTAGTGAGCCAAAATTGTCAAATTTGCTCAAGTGTTTTTGTTGGGTTTTTCGGGGCTCGATTCGATCAACCGTTCTTGCTCGCCAAGTGGTGGAGAGGTGAATATTTGGGTGGAAGGGTTTTGGAAGCTAGAAAGATAAAGACACGATGATTTATAGTGGTTCAACCTTCTAACCAAGGTCTACATCCACTACCTTAGCTTCCTACTAAGGATTTCACAATCAATCCACTAATTGATTCGTCCCCTTTTCTAGGCTTAGGAGGAAACCCTTTACAACCCTCGAAGCTTTCTACCCAAAGCTTGAAGGAAAACCCTCTTTTACAAAGAGAAACAATAAGCAAACTTGAAACCCTCTAATAGGTATTTGTTTGCACAATTTAAGCACTCACCCAAAACCTAAAACACTTGAGCAAATTTAACAATGTAAGCTCACTAGTGTTGTCTAAGCAAGAAATGAACGATTTAAGCTCTAGACAAGATTTTCACTCATAATGTTGTAACAATTGAAGCTCTTCTTAATCTTGATGCTTGGAGGTCTTATTTATACTCCAAATTGAGTTTGTAGCCGTTTATGGCCGTTGGGATCAAAATATAGCCGTTTGAAGACTTTAATTTCTTCCAAAATGCAATTCAGCTGCTACCCGTTTCGGAACGCTTCAAGCCCGTTTCGGAACGCCTTCTTTATAGAGATAGCCGTTGCAGTCTGTCGGGGTACCCGTTTCGGAACACCCTATTGCCGTTTCGGAACGCGTATCGGAACGCCTTAACTCTGTTTCGAAACGCCTGTATTTTGAATATTAGTTGGGAAAGAGCCGTTGGGGTTTATAGCCGTTAGGGTCGTTGCCACGTAGGCGTATCGAAACGGCCTATACCGTTTCGGAACGCTTGGCCCGTTTCGATACGAGTATCGAAACGTTTTGCCACTGGAATCCCCCTGTTTCGAAACGCCCTATGGTGTTTCGATACGCCCTATGGTGTTTGAGAAATTTGGCCTTTGAAACACATTAAAAACCATTTAAAAACTTCCTAAACATAATTTCAAGATGTTTGGACTTTAGAAATGTTTTAAATTCTTTTTAAATTAGTCCAAAATATTTTTCAAATATTATATCAAAACATTAGTTCTACAATCTCCCCCTTTTTGATATAATAAAACCAACTTGAAAAATTGTTTGGGATTCTCCCCCTTTAACTTTAAAATTGTGAATAAGAGATTAAGATATGAAATCAAATAAAGCTCCCCCTTATTCGTTTGAAAATTCAATTTTTCAAACCATTTCTCCCCCTTTTTGTTATATCAAAAAGAATTTAAAATGACATTTAAGTTCAAGATAACATAGGAGACAAAAAAATTTGACACTTAAAATTTTGGTTTAAAATTGGCTCCCCCTTACTCAAAGCATCATTGAAATGTTAGTTCAACATTTATGAATATCTAGTTGACATAAAAGAAAATAAATCAATAAACACTAAAACAACTAGATTTTACCACACTTGAACTCAAGGGAGGATGTGAAGCCTTCCTTCTTCAAGTGTTCTTCCTTTGTGTGCATGGAGCTCCCCCTCAATATTTGACTTGTTGATCATTCTCCATCACACCTAGCAAAAGACAATCAAGTAATTTTTGGTATCCAAATTGCTTTGGATCCATAGACGTTAGTAGCACAAAATTTAGTCCCCTTAGGAATCCATTTTTCAATTTCATCCTTTTTAGTTGAAGTGGTTAGTCCTTTTGGGACCCAAACACTTCTAAAACATTTTCCATTAAAAAATCTAGGGGCACTAGATTGTCTTACATAAAAATTTGATTTTCCAAAATTATTTTTCTTTTCAAGCTCTTTGGAAATCAAATCTTTTTCCTTTTTGAGATCATCAACTTCCTTTTGATGATCTCTTTCCATCGTTTGAAGCAAGTTTTGTAGGTTTAAAACGTTAAGCTCAAAATCTTTTATTTTTGCTTCAAACTCTAAATTGGTTTTAGAAAGTAAATCATTTTCGGTTTTCAACTTTGAAATCAATTTTTTATTTTTCGAAAATGAAGCCTTGAATTCAAAAACCAATTCATCATAGGCTTCTTGTAACTCATCAAATGTATAAGAATTTGAAATAGATGAGTTAGAAGTTACCTCCCCCTCATTGAGGGCCATCATGCATAGGTGGGCTACTTCATTATCGGTGGAGTCTTCATCACTCCAAGTGGCCACGTATGCTTGTTTAGAAGATGATCCCTTCTTTTTGGATTTGTGGGATTCCTTCATCTTCTTTATCGATTCATGCTTGGATTTTTCCATTTTGCTCTTCATGAATCGTGCGAGCTTGTTGAAGAGATAGTTCATCTCTTCATCTTCACTATCCTCCTCACTTGAATCTACATGATGATTTGTGGAGGATTTGAGAGCAATGGCATTTACATTAATGCCAATGCTTTTGAGTTTCTTCTCTCCCATAGCTCTAATTGCTTCCCTCTTTTTCTCATCCTCTTTATTTTTCTTCATGATTTGATGAGTAAGGAGAGACCCCATGAGTTCATCAAGCTTCAAAGTTTTCAAATTTTTGGCTTCGATGATGGCGGTCCTCTTTGAGTCCCAAGACTCGGGAAGTGAGTAGATGAGCTTTCGGACAAGTTTTTCTTCCGGGATGGCTTCTACATAACCTTTAAGACCATTGGTGATGGTGGAGAATCTATCAAACATCTTCTCGATGTTCTCTTCCGGATCCATCTTGAAGTTTTCATACTCTAAGGTGAGGAGCCCAATCTTGGTCTCCTTGACTTCATTGGTCCCCTCGTATGTGACTTCAAGCTTGTCCCATACCTCCTTGGCACTTTCACAAGAAGACATCTTCTCATAGATTGTTGGGCCAAATGCACAAAAAAGCATGTGCAAGGCTCTACAATTTAGCTCCATCTTCTTGCGATCGTCGGCACTCCATTCCGCTTTGCTTTCTTGAGGCACGAACGGACCATCTTCAACTATGTCCCATAGCTTGTAATCTCTTGCCTTCAAGAAGAATTTCATTTTTGTCTTCCAATGGGCATAGTGATCTCCGTCGAAGAAAGGCGGTATGTTGATGGATTGCGCCATTTGAGCCGGTTGGTGAAATGTTGATCGAGCTTGCCGGATCTTCTCAATAGGATGTGAATCCCCTTCAATTGAGCCAAGCTCTGATACCAATTGTTGGGTTTTTCGGGGCTCGATTCGATCAACCGTTCTTGCTCGCCAAGTGGTGGAGAGGTGAATATTTGGGTGGAAGGGTTTTGGAAGCTAGAAAGATAAAGACACGATGATTTATAGTGGTTCAACCTTCTAACCAAGGTCTACATCCACTACCTTAGCTTCCTACTAAGGATTTCACAATCAATCCACTAATTGATTCGTCCCCTTTTCTAGGCTTAGGAGGAAACCCTTTACAACCCTCGAAGCTTTCTACCCAAAGCTTGAAGGAAAACCCTCTTTTACAAAGAGAAACAATAAGCAAACTTGAAACCCTCTAATAGGTATTTGTTTGCACAATTTAAGCACTCACCCAAAACCTAAAACACTTGAGCAAATTTAACAATGTAAGCTCACTAGTGTTGTCTAAGCAAGAAATGAACGATTTAAGCTCTAGACAAGATTTTCACTCATAATGTTGTAACAATTGAAGCTCTTCTTAATCTTGATGCTTGGAGGTCTTATTTATACTCCAAATTGAGTTTGTAGTCGTTTATGGCCGTTGGGATCAAAATATAGCCGTTTGAAGACTTTAATTTCTTCCAAAATGCAATTCAGCTGCTACCCGTTTCGGAACGCTTCAAGCCCGTTTCGGAACGCCTTCTTTATAGAGATAGCCGTTGCAGTCTGTCGGGGTACCCGTTTCGGAACACCCTATTGCCGTTTCGGAACGCGTATCGGAACGCCTTAACTCTGTTTCGAAACGCCTGCATTTTGAATATTAGTTGGGAAAGAGCCATTGGGGTTTATAGCCGTTAGGGTCGTTTCCACGTAGGCGTATCGAAACGGCCTATACCGTTTCGGAACGCTTGGCCCGTTTCGATACGAGTATCGAAACATTTTGCCACTAGAATCCCCCTGTTTCGAAACGCCCTATGGTGTTTCGAAACGCCCTATGGTGTTTGAGAAATTTGGCCTTTGAAACACATTAAAAACCATTTAAAAACTTCCTAAACATAATTTCAAGATGTTTGGACTTTAGAAATGTTTTAAATTCTTTTTAAATTAGTCCAAAATATTTTTCAAATATTATATCAAAACATTAGTTCTACAGTTTTAGATTTTGGGTGAGTGCTTAATTGTGCAAACAAACACCTATTAGAGGGTTTTAAGTTTGCTTCTTGTTTCTCTTTGTAAGAGAGGGTTTCAATCAAGGCTTTGAGTAGAAAGCTTGATTGTGTATAAGAGTTACCTCCTAAGCCTAGAAAAGGGGACGAATCAATAGTGGATTGATTGGAAATCCTTAGTGGGGAGCTAAGGTAGTGGATGTAGACCTTGGTTATAAGGTTGAACCACTATAAATCTTTGTGTCAATATTCTTTTTAGCTTCCACTACCCTAACACCCAAAAATCCACCTCTCCACCACTTGGTGAGCAACATTGGTTGATCGAATCGAGCTCCTCACAACTCAACAATCATCTCCCCAAAACTCAATCTATGAGCAGCAAAATATACCACCATATCGTGAATATGCTTCCCTAGTTCTAAAGCCTGTAGAAAATAATAAGCTTGTAGTGTAAAAAACAATGTTAACTCACTAAGTAGCGATTTTCTCTTTTTCATTGCTGCAAAGACATCATGTGTTTCTTTGACAATACCATGTCTCAAATAGCTCAAAATCAAAGTATTACAAGTTACAATATCCTTCCGCTCAATTTGTTCAAATGCCCTAACCAAATCACTCAAGCATCTGCACTTTGGATACATTGTCATCAACAGATTCTCAACTTTTACAAAATCATATTTATGTACTCCAATCAATCCTTGGACAACTAATGCAACAATTGCTGACCTACATAATGGACTAATCACAACAGATTTTTTATTCACACTCAAGCTTATAACACCTTGAATAATACTTCTTCCCATCACCAAAAGTCTATATACGTAGGGATCATGAATTGCAACAACTTTATCAACATTCAAAATCTTCACCGAGTAAATTCTTCTAAACAAAGATTGAATAGAGAAGTGTTACTTGGGTTACCAGCGTGTTCACACGTTTGGAATTGATCCACATTTGCCTTTGAAGCCTTCGGTGACTCTACCTGCCTTGCTGCCCCATTTAAACCAAATCGATTCGGATCAACAAATCTCTCAACTCTTTGCCTCCTTTCATTAATAATGTTCCCGGTACCCCAAGCAAACCTTTCCATCTTTTCTAACTTTATGGACATATTATCAATTTGGACTGCCTTCTTTTTAATATCTTCATGACTTGTAGTTGCATTTTCTTTCTCAAGAGTAGTTTCAAATTCTTCTATGATTACCCTCTGCCAAAGAACATCTAACTCCTTTTTTGACTCCTCCTTTGACCTCTCTATGTGAGCCTTTACCTCTATAATTTTGGCTTGTAACATATCTACTTGGCCTTGGCATTTTTCTCTCCTGCTTCCACAATTCACGAGTTTCACTAAGTTGAGACTGTAAAATTAACAAGTCCAGATTGTGCTCGGTTGCCATGCCCTTTTCAGCTTTGTGGTCATATTCCCACCGTGCAATTAAAGAAAAAGAAACAATAATAGTTTCACTTCAACCTCCTGTCTTCAGTTTAAATGTTGTCAATGTCTTGTGGCTCTCATTAATTGATGTACCTTTCTTTTTTTCGTTTGCACATTCAGTGGCAAATGAAAGAATCATTTCTTGACAATGGTCATTTAGATCATTAAAAAAATACTCCCAAGTCCTCGTCTCTCACCTCAATCCTTAATGTAAAAATAGTCATTATACCTTTTTTTGAACCGAAGATAAAAGGATGGATCAAATTTATCGCAAGACCTTTTTCATATCAAATGGAATCAAATGAAAATGCTTGACATCCTCTTCAAAGATGTAAGTTGGAGTTAAATCAGTTCCACCACCAAACCACCATTGTCTAGGTGTTTCAAGAGCATCTTTAGGAGCATCAGTTTCAAAATACCTATAATTAAAATGCAACATAGCAACAAACAACTTCTTCGGATGCAAAACAATTTTGTGACATGTTCAAAGATAATCCGCTTTTGTCATGAGCAATAGTCTAAACTCGTATGGGCCATCGCTCTCAATAAACTCAACAATATGTTTTGTTGATGTTGGGTCCTCACCTTGTTTCAAAAAACTTTCATCGAACACCTTCGTTGTATCTGAACCCACCACCTGGCCATCATCGATGAATCCAACACTACACCCTTAATCTGTGACCATCCCAGTAGTCCCTTAGCCAAGTCCCCACACCCCTTGGAAATTGTCTAATAAACCCTTAGCTGAATCGTCATCCAACAAAGTCCCAAACGAATCCTCATTTGTTCTCATAAACAAGTCGTCGAACATATGGTCTTCGGCAAAATCAGTCAACAATGGTCCTATTTTGTCTCTACCAGCTCTGTCGACACTACACCTTGAATCAATGGTGGTTTCAACAGACATAGAGAAAATAAAGCAAAATTAAAACAATTAAAAGAAAACTATGAAACGACATAATTTCAACTTAGGCTCATTACAAACAAACATCTCGAAGTACTAGAGATCCTCCGGCGGCAACCAGGATAGTATCATGTTACCTCCATCGACTCTGGCGAGTGTCACAAAAGCTGCTGAGAAAACAATACAATCCTAACCTATGGATGTATAAGCAAACACTTCAAATTTTATTCATTATTTATAAAAAGAGTACGCCACCATCCCTCAAAATGATATACGCACCAATTAAACAACAGTTTCACTGACTTTTACCAAACAAATTCATCCGCGAAGAACAATATGAAAATGCAATACACCGAACAAACAACTTCAAAACTATGCTCTATGGATGATCACAAAAGCTGCCGAGAAAACAATACAATCTTAACCTTCAAGCTGCAACCTGACCGAAAAGCCACTTGCGGATCTGCAATTAGACAGGAATCAAACTAAGATGAGAAAAAGGGACAGGACTGTCAAAATTAAGCTATGCTAGCCGTATATGATCAGAATTACAAAACCTTAACTTTCCTATCAGCATAGACAAGCACTATCCATTAAATAAATTACACTCTCCACCATATGGCTATGCCAATAAGTGTGCAAACAAGAAATAACGATACACATACGAGCAGTCTATGCACACTGTACTGGCTCTTTGCATTTTCAAACTCATCATGCAGTACTAAAAAATATTGCAATTAACAGTTAATTCGATACACAATCTCCCCATCCAGGCTATGATGGTATAACTAAGGGAAACAAGTTACAAAATAATCTAAATGTATCTTAGAATCTACCAAAACCCACCTCTGGAAGTTTCTTACTGAATGCAACATCCAACCGTGCATCCAAGGTGTTCTCGAACACAATTTTTCCATCTCGAGATGCAATGACTACACCTCCAGAGCTGCAAAAAATTTTGAAGAAAAAATGAATTAGCATTACTTCTTTGTTCCTTATCTTCTTTCTTGTAGGGGAAGGGTGCATCAAAGGATATCACGAAAGAGGGAGCAACCTAATAAAATGCCTGTACGGAAATCAGTAATGTACCACTAGTATTTTGTACAGTAAGAAACATATATCATAATATACCAAATAATATCTCCACTCATAATCTAAAAGAAGAAATGTTGGTCCAAAGGACTAATAATCCTTGCCAAAGCATTGCATGACTAGGGGCATTTAATCTTGCATTTCCATAAAACTAATCTATTTACCAGAAAGGTCCATGAGCTTCAGCATGATGATGATGAAAAAAACCATGATGATGCGAAGGACCAGGAGGAAGATGGACATCATCAACGAATATCTCTGGTGGATGAACATCCACTTTAGAAGCATATTCCTCCTTCGCTGAATCCAGAACGGACTCCACCAAGTGCAAATCCTCTTTGCGACAACGAAGCAGGACAGCAGGCTCTTTCAGTCTAACCAAACTCTGCAATAAAATATCTCCCAAGAGTTCATCTAATGTTGCAACTTTCAAATACTTTCATGAAAGGGTTAATGATCTTGCCATACACTGACCTGAACAATTAGATCTTTCAAAAGCCTTTCGTACACATGGTGATCATGGCTCACATTCAGAAGGTCCTTGGATGCCGATCCTTTCATCTCATTAACCACATCATCTTGAGCCTGAAGTACCTTAATCCTAGATGCATTCAGCTGCATCGAGTACTCACTGCAATAAAAGAATAATGCTTAATCTTTTTTCACAAAAAGCACAAGTATATTCCTCACTAACTAATCCTATGTGCCAATCCTGCAATAAAACAAACTAAACTCGCTTCCCTTTCGCATCAATTATCACCAAGATAATCAAACTTCTACAGTATTCAATAATTTTTCATCCAAATCACATTAAGGTTCATTAGTAACTGAAATAGTGCATCTTGAAATCTGATTAATTTCCAATAAACCTCAGTTTGAATTTGACTTAATATCCACTAAAACATAAAAATCCAGTACGAAAGATAAATTGAACTTAAAATTGACAGTTATACAGAAGAACTAGGGAAACTAAATTAATTTAAAAAAAAAATCGATTTACATTTTCTTCCGAATTTCAACTTGCTTCTCCTTCTTCTCGTACTCCTGTCTGATCTTCTTCTTCTCCGCTTCCACCAATTGAAGCTTCTCGATGTTGAACTCCTAAAAAAGCAATCGTTTAACCATCAATTAACCGGAATATATAAAACTTCAAAAAGAAACAAAAAAAGTGAATAAAGTAGTGAGAATTGAAGTACCTCTTCAGCGGAAACTGAGATCTCGTTAGCCTTTTCCTCAGCCTCTTGGCGGATGAATCTCACCATCTGCTGGATCTGCTTGGATACATCTGCGTCGTTCATTTTCGCGGGGATCTAGATTAGATCTTCTGATGAACTGATCAGTGAAGAGTGTAGAAGGCGATGTTTGGATGATTTTCGATCAAGGGAAAATGATGCAGACTATGACCACAAGCAGTTTTTTAGTTTTATACAGCTCCGTAGATGTGTGTCAGTGTGTGATCGAGAGCGGATCGGGTTTTTTTTTTTTTGGCTTAATAGGTAAATAGGTGCCCAAACTATACTTTTTTTTAGTTAGATGCCCAAATTATGCCTCTTTTTTTCAGTTAGGTGCCTAAACTATTTTTTGGTTAAATTGAGGCTTAAAGTTTTATTCCGTGATCCATTTAAGGTTCGGTGTTAATTTTTTTCGTTAAATAACACGTGTCATCTCCTGAAAATTCTAAAAATTATATTATAAATAAATAAAATTAATAAAACAAAATAAAAATATATCTTGAAATTTTCAAATATTGCCAAAACAATCCCCAAATTCCTAAACCCCGCAAATCTGACCACTCCCGTCGGCGGCGGCTGCGCTGCCGAAGACGGAATGTAGCGCCCCCTTGCTGAAAAACTCACACGTTGTTCGTCGCCACTCTTGCCGTCGTTCGTCGCGAATCGTTCAAAAGAACCATTCAATAATTTTGTCGATTCGCACGACGTCAGTCGATTTTCGGCGACATGATGGTCCAACAACCGATGTGGTGGGCGGCGACGTGGCAATTAGAGATGGAATCAACCTAAATCGGGATTTAGGTTCTGGGGTTTAGGGATTTTAGAATTTGTGGGTTGTTTTATAAAATTTGGAAAATTTAGAGATTTTTTTAAAAATTAATTAATTTTATTTTTTATATAATTTTGGATTTATCTAGAGGTGACACGTGACATTTAACGGTGGAAATTAACGACGAACCTGAAATAGGTCACGAAATGAAACTTTAGGTCCTAATTTAGCCCGAATAATAGTTTAGGCACCTAACTGAAAAAAAATGACAGTTTGGGTACTTATTTCATGGTTAAACCCTTTTTATAGACATTTTTGTCTTAATATTCATGTTAGAGTGTGAGATTGTCCCTTCTAATAATTTTATTGTAAAAGTTAAAATTTGTGTTTTCTTCTTGTGAGTACATGTGGATATAACCTTCAAAGTTTCCTTTTTATAGTCACATCAACGCTCTCAATATTTGTTAATGGAGCGGATTAGATTTAATAACACAATACATCACTTTCTCACCATCGAATTATTAAAAATAATGAAAATGTTGATGTAACAATTAAATAAAATTATGTAATTATACATTTGATTTTTTATTTACACAATTAATTAATTTAAATATTAATTTTAAAATAGAATATATCGAGGGATTTCGGTGGATAAGAAGATAATGTTTATTCTAAAAAGTTAAAGTTCAAGCATCATTGTCGGCAAGATATATGTCTAGTCGAGGGTTAAGAAAAATATGAATATATACTAAATTGTAATCACTTTAAAATTATTTTAAAAAATAAAAATAAATTATAATTAGACATTTGGTCAGAGGAAAATAGATGGACTGAAAGCGTAAAGTGGATTTAAACAAAAAGGCTTAACAGCACTAATGGACTTTAAAGTATACATTTTTTTTATCAAATTGGTCCCTAAATAATTTTTCAGGGCATTTTGCCCCTAAACTTGAAATCATGTCCTCAATTGTCCCTTACCATTAACTCTAGTAAAAAATATTTATGGACCAATTAAAACGCGTCATGTGTCATTTTATTAAAAAAATCGATTGACTTTAATAAAAAGGGTAGGTTGCACTTTAAGTCTGCCAAATTTTTATTTTTGTTCACTTTAGTCCTAAAATCTTTATTTAACCCGAATATAACTCAATTTTCTTTCTAATTTTTATAATTTAGTCCAATACTTTTAACATGACGATATTTTTGTTCAATTTAGTCCATAAATTTTTTATTTAACCTGAAATTGACCCCTATTTCTTTATAATTTTTATAATCTAGTCTAACATTTTAAATATAAATATATTTTGTTCAATTTAGTTCTAAAAAATTATATTTAACACGAAATTGACCCCTATTTCTTTATTATTCTCATAATTTAGTCCAATATATTAAATATAATCATAACCTTGTTCAAATTAGTCCTAAAAATCTTTATTTAACACGAAATCAACCCCAATTTCTTTCTAATTTTATAATTTAGTCCAATATTTTAAATATAATTATACTTTTGTTCATTTTAGTTCTAAAAATCTTTATTTAACACAAAATTAACCCTAATTTCTTTCTTATTTTATAATTTAGTCCAATATTTTAAATATTATTATACTTTTGTTCATTTTAGTCATAAAAATCTTTTGTTAAGATATTTGTTTTGATATAATAATTGAAAAATGGTTTTGGACTAAATTGAAAAGATTTCAAAAATGATTTTAAGTCCAAACAACTTAAAATATGTTTAAGGAGTTTTCAAAAGGTTCTGGTAAGATTTGAAATATTTTAAAGTAACCAAACCAAAGATTTCAGCTTGATCGTACCGATACGGTATATCCCGTATCGATACACCTTAAGTGTTTCAGCTACAAGTTTTGTTTCTACCAAAACTCGTACCGATACAAGCTTTGGCCTTATCGATACGGCGATGGTCGTCTCTATACGCTATGAAGTGTTTCGATACGCCTACGTGTCAAAACCCCCAACGGCTATTTCCTAACGGTTATTTGAATTGCAGGCCATAATGATACGGTACAAAGATGTACCGAAACAGGCGTACCGAAACGCGCCCAGGCGTTTCAATACAGGTGTGCTTAAGAAGCTCAGTGGCTAGTTTCTGAATAACACGTACTGATACGACTACCCGCATATCGATACAGACAACTCTAGAACTGCATTTATTGCGAGAAATAAATGCCTCAACGGCTCCAAAACATTCCCAACGGTCACCAACATCTAGGAACTCATTCCAAACATAAATATAAGCCTTGAAACACTTGAAGATGGTTAGAGAACACATCCAAGCAATATGATCAAGAAAATTTGAGTCCAATTCTTACTTCTTGATTTCTCTTGTAACACCCCCTTCCCGGCCTGGTAGAGAACCGGGTCGGAGAGCGCTACCGAAAAACATAACGGAGATCGGAGACATAAATTCAAAGTTCAAAAATCATTTCGTAATATTTTATTAATCTCTTTTAAGACTTAACACTCAACTTATTAACAACTTACTCAATTGGGGTCAATTTTAAACTTTTTCAAACTTAGGGACTAAATTGTAATTTACACAAATTAAAGGTCTTTATCTGAAATTCGTGAAAATATACTGAAATTAAACTTACTAGTTATTAGCCTGTAAAACCTCATTACTATCGGAGGTTATTTATCTACCTGATTAGACGATGCAATATTTAGTGACTATTTTGTAAAATATTCAAATCTATTTCTTTTTATTATCTTACTAAAATTCTTTACATATTTAAATGAGCCTAACAACTTACAAAAATCTTAGAGTCCTTTCTAATCATTTTTTTTATTAGAAAATTATTCGTATCTATCATTATTATTGTTCTAACATTTATTTAATAGGACTTTTCTAGATTACTAAAATAATACCACATTATTAAATTACAAAACACAATTTATACAAAAGTTGGATCATATGCCACTTTACTAGGAGTTCATGAAAGATATCATACATATAAGGTAGAGATGTGACTTGCAACTGCACCACACGATCAAAGGTTGGAAATCTATCAGGGTCCTGAAAATGCATGAGACACGTATGTTAGGCTTACATAGCCTAGTGAGGTAGTCATGATAGTAAATTGACAATAATATGAATGTCATGATTAAATATAAATTTAATCTAACTTATTTGCATGCTTCTATAACAGTATAAGCATAACATGATCAGATATCCATATCACTAACATAACATAATATAATCATATATCTTATCATAAACATGTCATGGTATAACATATCGAACACATATTATATTGGTACCATTGGATACGCGGATTCCCTGTACACCATATCATAAATCATAAATGAGCCGTAGCCCTGAGCCGTAGCTCCATGTATCCCTTACACTTCCATCCTTTTATCTCCCACATATAGGCCGTAGCCCTGGACCGTAGTCCTCCCTTACATGGTGAGCTCGAATATTCCTATGGCATGCCAATTGTATCCAATGTCCATAAATACACACAATTTCACATAGTTCATGATTTTCAGATCATATCATATCAAATAGCAAGATGAGCCGTAGCTCCATATCAGATAGCATTTCATATTATTTTCATGTACATATAGCATATCATAATCATTTTTGAGCATATCCAAATAATGCAGGGTACTTACCAGATGCAGATAAATTCATAATTAATGCAACGAGGCAGCACAGAGCCTACCCCTGACACGACTATACTCACATATCAAGACATAAAAATATCGGAATGACACCGTGTCACCCGAGACAAATGCATCTACACTCACCTTGACAGACCGGTGCTTTATTTTTATTTATTGGGCTTGAAAGTTGATCTGAATCGACCTCGTGTACTACGATAAAAATTAATTAAAATAATAAGACAATATCGAATATATATAAAAATATTAATCAAACTCGATACCGAAACTTAATCTAACTAGAGATTTGAGCTTACCCCGTCGTCGGCAGAAATTTGATATTACTATATTGAAAATATCAGACTACCAATTAAACATTGGATCGTAACCTACTGATTTGTTTTCTTCAATTGCCGTGTAAAATCACTCAATTCTCTTCCCCTTTTATACTACTTCGGTGAACTATTCCTTTTCTTTTTCTTTTTTTTTTCCTTTTTTTTATAATAAAATAATAATAATTTTAACTACTCCATATCTACTCCATAAAATAATAATAATTTTAACTACTCCATATCTACTCCATAAAATAATAATAATTTTAACTACTACATAAAATAATAATAAATTTTTACTTACTCCATAAAATAATAATAAACCGAATAAAAATTTCGAACCTAATTTCTACTAGACCGGTTTTTGGGATGTGACAACTCACCCCCCCTTAAGAAAATTCGTCCTCGAATTTTTACCTGAATCGAACAGATGAGGATATTGCTTTTTCATCGTGTCCTCAGGTTCCCATGTTGCCTCTTCCCTCTTGTGATTTCTCCACAAGACTTTAACCAATGCAACATTTTTGTTTCTTAGTCTTTTGATTTCTCTATCCAGAATCTGAATTGGTTCCTCTTCGTAAGACAAGTCAGGATTCAGCTCTAATTCTTCCGGCTCTAAGATGTGAGATGGATCGGATCTATACTTTCTGAGCATTGACACGTGGAAGACATTGTGGATTTTATCGAACTCGCTGGGAAGTGCAAGTCGATAAGCTACTGGGCCAATTCTTTCAGTAATTTCAAAAGGTCCAATGAAGCGAGGACTGAGCTTTTCCCTCTTTCCAAACCGAAATACTTTCTTCCATGGAGAGACTTTAAGAAAGACTTTGTCTCCCACATTATGCTGAATGTCTCTTCGTTTCAGATCAGCGTAGGCTTTCTGCCTATCAAAAGCTTGTTTCAATCGAGAGTGAATGATTTGAACTTTCTCTTCTGTTTCTCTGAGCAATTGTGGTCCCAACACCTTGTTTTCACCAAGTTCGGACCAACACAGAGGAGTTCTGCATTTTCTGCCATACAATGCTTCAAAAGGAGCCATCTGAATAGACGACTGATAGCTATTGTTATAGGAAAATTCCACTAAGGGTAGGGATTTCTCCCAACTTTTCCCAAAGTCAATAATGCAGGCTCGGAGCATATCTTCCAGAATCTACAAGGAAGATTGTAATCGATATAGGATATCTAGCTTATGTTTAAAGAAAGACAATAACGAGGTTACCTGAATAACCCTTTCAGATTGGCCATCGGTTTGGGGATGGAATGCAGTACTGAGATGTACTCTAGTTCCCAATGCCTCCTGCAAGGTTCTCCAAAATCGAGATGCAAACCGTGGGTCTCGATCAGAAATTATTGATGTTGGAACTCCGTGCAAGCGTATAACTTCGCTGATATACAACTCTGCTAGCTTGGATAAGTTGAAGTCCATTCTTACAGGAAGAAAGTGAGCTGACTTGGTAAATCGATCTACGATGACCCAGATTGCGTTGTTTTTCTTTGGAGTCGGGGGTAATCCGCTTACAAAGTCCATAGTGATACGTTCCCACTTCCACTGTGGCAGCTCAATGGGTTGAAGAAGTCCCGTCGGTACTTTATGTTCAGCTTTAACCCGTTGACAAGTCAAACACCTTGCTACAAAATCTGTGATTTTACTTTTCATACCGGACCACCAGTAGATCTCTTTTAGATCCTTGTACATCTTAACAGCTCCGGGGTGAATAGAAAAAGGGCTAGCATGTGCTTCACGCAGGATCTGGTTCCGAAGATCATCATTGTTTGGGACACATATACGATTACGAAAGCATAACAAGCCTTCAGAGTTTATGGCAAAATCAGGGTCTAGTTCATCCTTGATTCGGGCTAAAATAGGTTGCAACTCCTCATCATCTTCTTGAAGTGCTTTAGTCAGGGACACAATGGTCGATTGTACCCTGAGCTCGGCTAATAACTTGCCACGCTTCATGAGCCGAAAGTGAGCGTTTAAACATCTAGGAGAAGAAGTGGGCTTCCGGCTAAGAGCGTCCGCCACCACATTTGCTTTACCGGGATGGTAATCAATTACCAAATCATAATCTTTCAAAAGCTCCATCCAACGACACTGACGAAGGTTTAATTCTTTTTAGGTCAAAAGGTATTTCAGGCTTTTGTGGTCAGTAAAAAGATAACACTTTTCACCGTAGAGGTAATGTCGCCAGATCTTTAGTGCGAATACAACCGCAGCTAGCTCAAGGTCATGAGTTGGATAATTAAGCTCATGCGGTTTGAGTTGACGTGAGGCATAGGCTATAACTTTACCTTCTTGCATCAAGACACAGCCCAATCCTTGATGGGATGCATCACTGTATACTGTGAAATCTTTTCCTGGCTCCGGTTGTACTAGGACAGGAGCGTGGGTGAGGATTTGTTTAAGCTGATCAAAACTCCGTTGTTGGTCCACGGTCCACCTGAAAGGAATGTCTTTACGGAGAAGCTTCGTTAGGGGTGAAGCAATCAAGGAGAACCCCTTAACGAACCTACGGTAGTATCCTGCAAGGCCCAGGAAACTACGAATTTCTCCCACGTTCTTTGGGGGTATCCATTCGAGAATGGCTTGAATCTTCTTTGGGTCCACTTGAATTCCCGCAGAAGATATCACATGACCGAGAAAAGATACTTCTGTAAGCCAAAACTCGCATTTACTAAATTTAGCATAGAGCTGTTTTTCACGGAGGGTTTGGAGTACAATCCGAAGATGTTCTTCGTGAGTAACAGAATCTTTCGAATAGATCAAAATGTCGTCTATGAAGACAACGACAAATTTATCAAGATAAGGTTGAAATATTCGGTTCATCAAATCCATAAAGGCTGCAGGAGCATTGGTGAGCCCAAAAGGCATCACCAAGAATTCGTAATGACCATATCTGGTTCGAAAGGCTGTTTTTGAAACATCTGGTTCCTTCACGAGCATTTGATAGTAACCAGATCGGAGGTCTATCTTAGAAAAGACAGAAGCACCCTTTAGTTGATCAAATAGGTCGTCTATTCTAGGAAGCGGGTACTTATTTTTTATTGTTACTTTATTCAGTTGTCGATAGTCGATGCATAAGCGCATCGATCCATCTTTCTTCTTCACAAATAAAACCGGTGCTCCCCAGGGTGAGGAACTCGGTCGAATAAACCCCTTACTTTCAAGGTCTTGGATTTGGGCCTTCAATTCCTTTAACTCTATTGGAGCCATTCTGTATGGAGCGATAGAAATTGGAGTAGTTCCAGGTTGAACTTCTATCCCAAACTCAACTTCACGTATAGGAGGGAGTCCCGAAAGTTCTTCAGGGAATACGTCAGGAAAATCTCTTATTATGGGTATATCTTTAGGCTTTAGTTCCTTCGTAGATTCTAAGGCACACATGAGACTACTCTGACATTTAGATTTCATTAAGGTGATGCTTTCTCTACCTAGTCCACGGAGATATAATTTCTTTTTAGAACAATCTACCCATGCTTGATGTTCAGCTAGCCAATCTAGGCCGAGGATAAGGTCGAACTCATTAAAGGGTAAGACAATCAAATTGGCCGAAAAAGGAATTCCTTGGATTTTTAAGGGACAAGATCTACAGATCTTTTGGATTGTTACACTATCTCCTAATGGGTTTGACACAAGTATTTCGGAAGCAACATGATCATATTTTAAGGCATATTTTTCAATCAAAGGTTCACTAATAAAGGAATGCGTGGAGCCTGGATCTATCAAAGCATAAACAAATTTAGAACCTAACTCCACCATACCTGCAACAACATCAGGGTCGTCTTCTTGTTCGCGGCCTCGAACGTGGTACATCTGGGCTGAAGTCTTTGGATTTCGGCTTCCTGAAGGAGCATTATTGTTATGGGGCCTTCCGGAAGAACCAGACAGTGCTTGATTTATTCCCCTCCCTTTTACTGGAACGTTCTGGGAGGCTATAGAGGTAGGGGCTTGTGGATTTTGGGGGCATTGTCGGATGAAATGACCAGATTCTCCGCACAGGTAACAAGAACCTGACTGTTTACGGCACTGTCCCAAATGTCTCTTTTGACAAAAATTACATAGAGGGATCTGAGAACTTTTGGCAGAGCCTCCTGTACTGTTTATCGAGGTTGTACGCGTAACAGTGATCCCACCAGATGGAAATTGAGAGACATAATTAGAGTTAGGTAGCTGTTGATTGACAGATGACCTTTGGTCCCACTGTCTTCCTCTTTTTTGAGATAGAGGAGGTTTGGAATCTTCTCGGAATCTTTTATCAGGTCGAGCTTGGTTTCCCTTCCTTCTTTCTGAGGCTCTTTGAGAAGCTTCAGTTGCAATGGCTCGATTCACCAGAATTTGAAAATCCTCGATTTCCAGAGCAACAAAAAGAGGACGTAATTCATCGCAGAGGCCATCTATGAACATTCTACATTTTTCTTTTTCAGTGTGGATGATATCAGTACCATATCTAGCGTATTTGCAGAAATCATGAATGTACTGCTCCACTGGCCTTCCTCCTTGCTTCAAATGGAGGAACTTTTTACGTCTTTCAGCGAGGTAATGCTCACTAATATACTTTTTACGAAATTCCTGGAGGAAAAATTCCCAGGTTACTTTATGTTCGGGTACAGTGAGAGTTACAGTGTGCCACCAGCTTTGTGCTTCATCTGCAATCAGGGCTAAGGCACATTCCAACTTATGCTCCTCGGGGCACTTTAGTTGCTTGTTGATTACTTTCAAAGTATTTTCTAGCCAATATTCTGCGATTTCAGGATTATCCAGATCTTGGCCAGTAAATGTATAAACTTGATAACGTTTTAGCTTATCTATTGGAGCTCGAGAGATCTGCTGAGCAGCTTCAGCAGATGAGGAAGGTGCTTCTTGTCGAAGAGACACCACTACTTGTTTTATCATGTCGGCCATAGACATCAAATAGTCTTGTTGAGCCGATAACATAGGTGGAAGATGGGGTGGATCATTCTGAGCCACTTGTTCGGTACTTGGTTCTAGCCTCACATTTTCCCCTCGAGTGGAAGAGGAATCATGATCGGGCTCATTTGTTTCTTTCCTAATAGTAGGAGCGGTCATTTTGGTTCTAGACACACATAAGAATTAAATCGTGTAAGTTGCAAGTCACAAAATACATATTTAATCAACTCCTAAGTGGCATATGAAACATAGACTCGTTAACGAATGTCTAATTAGTCCTAGAATCGACTAAACTCTAGCTCTGATACCACAAATGTAACACCCCCTTCCCGGCCTGGTAGAGAACCGGGTCGGAGAGCGCTACCGAAAAACTTAACGGAGATCGGAGACATAAATTCAAAGTTCAAAAATCATTTCGTAATATTTTATTAATCTCTTTTAAGACTTAACACTCAACTTATTAACAACTTACTCAATTGGGGTCAATTTTAAACTTTTTCAAACTTAGGGACTAAATTGTAATTTACACAAATTAAAGGTCTTTATCTGAAATTCGTGAAAATATACTGAAATTAAACTTACTAGTTATTAGCCTGTAAAACCTCATTACTATCGGAGGTTATTTATCTACCTGATTAGACGATGCAATATTTAGTGACTATTTTGTAAAATATTCAAATCTATTTCTTTTTATTATCTTACTAAAATTCTTTACATATTTAAATGAGCCTAACAACTTACAAAAATCTTAGAGTCCTTTCTAATCATTTTTTTATTAGAAAATTATTCGTATCTATCATTATTATTGTTCTAACATTTATTTAATAGGACTTTTCTAGATTACTAAAATAATACCACATTATTAAATTACAAAACACAATTTATACAAAAGTTGGATCATATGCCACTTTACTAGGAGTTCATGAAAGATATCATACATATAAGGTAGAGATGTGACTTGCAACTGCACCACACGATCAAAGGTTGGAAATCTATCAGGGTCCTGAAAATGCATGAGACACGTATGTTAGGCTTACATAGCCTAATGAGGTAGTCATGATAGTAAATTGACAATAATATGAATGTCATGATTAAATATAAATTTAATCTAACTTATTTGCATGCTTCTATAACAGTATAAGCATAACATGATCAGATATCCATATCACTAACATAACATAATATAATCATATATCTTATCATAAACATGTCATGGTATAACATATCGAACACATATTATATTGGTACCATTGGATACGCGGATTCCCTGTACACCATATCATAAATCATAAATGAGCCGTAGCCCTGAGCCGTAGCTCCATGTATCCCTTACACTTCCATCCTTTTATCTCCCACATATAGGCCGTAGCCCTGGACCGTAGTCCTCCCTTACATGGTGAGCTCGAATATTCCTATGGCATGCCAATTGTATCCAATGTCCATAAATACACACAATTTCACATAGTTCATGATTTTCAGATCATATCATATCAAATAGCAAGATGAGCCGTAGCTCCATATCAGATAGCATTTCATATTATTTTCATGTACATATAGCATATCATAATCATTTTTGAGCATATCCAAATAATGCAGGGTACTTACCAGATGCAGATAAATTCATAATTAATGCAACGAGGCAGCACAGAGCCTACCCCTGACACGACTATACTCACATATCAAGACATAAAAATATCGGAATGACACCGTGTCACCCGAGACAAATGCATCTACACTCACCTTGACAGACCGGTGCTTTATTTTTATTTATTGGGCTTGAAAGTTGATCTGAATCGACCTCGTGTACTACGATAAAAATTAATTAAAATAATAAGACAATATCGAATATATATAAAAATATTAATCAAACTCGATACCGAAACTTAATCTAACTAGAGATTTGAGCTTACCCCGTCGTCGGCAGAAATTTGATATTACTATATTGAAAATATCAGACTACCAATTAAACATTGGATCGTAACCTACTGATTTGTTTTCTTCAATTGCCGTGTAAAATCATTCAATTCTCTTCCCCTTTTATACTACTTCGGTGAACTATTCCTTTTCTTTTTCTTTTTTTTCCTTTTTTTTATAATAAAATAATAATAATTTTAACTACTCCATATCTACTCCATAAAATAATAATAATTTTAACTACTACATAAAATAATAATAAATTTTTACTTACTCCATAAAATAATAATAAACCGAATAAAAATTTCGAACCTAATTTCTACTAGACCGGTTTTTGGGATGTGACATCTCTTGTATATAGTGTTTGAGAGAATGCTTAATTGTAAATCCTTTGTACTCTTGTGAGCTTAAATTCTTGTAAACACCCACCTAAGTGAGGTTTTAGAGTTTACACAAATCCCTTGTAAAAGGAGATGTTCTAGTTTAGCCTTAGACAAAAACTAGAGTGGTTCTATCTTAGCCGTTAAAAGATAGGGTTGTAAAGGTTTCCTCCTAAGCCTTGAAAAGGGGACGAATTTATAGTGAATTGGGAAATCCTTAGTGGTGTGCTAAGCTAGTGGATGTAGGCTTTGGATTAGAAGCCGAACCACTCTAAAATCATCGTGCAATTTATCCATCTTTTTATCAGTTTTAGCCAATTCATCAAAGGAGCAGTTCAACCCTCTTAACACAAGATCGAAAGGGAGCAACAAGGTTTTTCATCTTTATTTAACCCAAAATTAACCCTAATTACTTTCTAATCTTTATAATTTAATCCAATATTTTAAATATAATTATATTTTTGTTCATTTTAGTCATAAAAATCTTTTTTTTAGGATATTTGTTTAGATATAATAATTGAAAATGGTTTTGGAATCAATTGAAAAGATTTCAAAAATGATTTTAAGTCTAAACAACTTGAAAATATGTTTGAGGAGTTTTCAAAAGGTTTTGGTAAGGTTTGAAACATTTTAAAGTAGCCAAACCAAAGATTTCAGCTTGATCGTACTGATATAATATATCTCGTATCGATACACCTTAAGGGTTTCAGCTACAAGTTTTGTTTCTACCAAAACCCGTATCGATATAAGCCTTGGCCTTATCGATACGGAGATGGTCGTTTCTATACGCTATGAAGTGTTTCGATACACCTACGTGTCCAAACCCCACAACGACTATTTCCCAACGATTATTTGAATTGCAGGCCGTACCGATACGGTAGAAAGATGTACCGAAACAGGCGTACCGAAACGCGCCCAGGCATTTGGATACGGGTGTGCTTAAGAAGCTCAATGGCTAGATTCTGAATAACACATACCGATACGGCTACCCGCATATCGATATAGACAACTCTAGAACCGCATTTATTGCGGGAAATAAAGGCCCCAACGACTCCAAAACATCCCTAACACCAACGGCTAGGATCTCATTCCAAACATAAATACAAGTCTTGGAACACTTGAAGATGGTTAGAGAACACATCCAAGCAACATGATCAAGAAAATTTGAGTCCAATCCTTACTTCTTGATTTCTCTTGTATATAGTGTTTGAGAGAGTGCTTAATTGTAAATCCTTTGTACTCTTGTGAGCTTAAATCCTTGTAAACACCCACCTAAGTGAGGTTTTAGAGTTAACACAAACCCCTTGTAAAAGAAGAGGTTCTAGTTTAGCCTTAGACAAAAACTAGAGTGGTTCTATCTTAGCCGTTAAAAGATAGGGTTGTAAAGGTTTCCTCCTAAGCCTTGAAAAGGGGACTGATTTATAGTGAATTGGGAAATCCTTAGTGTCGTGCTAAGGTAGTGGATGTAGGCTTTGGATTAGAAGCCGAACCACTCTAAAATCATCGTGCAATTTGTCCATCTTTTTATCAGTTTTATCCAATTCATCAAAGGAGCATTTCAACCCTCTTAACACAAGATCGGAAGGGAGCAACAAGGTTTTTCATCTTTATTTAACCCAAAATTAACCCTAATTACTTTCTAATCTTTATAATTTAATCCAATATTTTAAATATAATTATAATTTTGTTCATTTTAATCCTAAAAATATTTAACCCAAAATTAATCATAATTTCTTTTTAATTTTTATAATATAGTCCAATATTTTTAATATAATTATAGTTTTATTCACTTTAGTCTTTTGCAATGAAATTTCTTGGATATTGTGGTTTGTTGGTATTTGTAGTTGCGGTTATGTGAGGAGTAGCTGTTGGTGGGTTACCAGTTGTGCTAAGATGAATCTTCAGTGTTTTTGTTCACGAGGAACGACAATAATAAATCACAATATCTGAAAATTTAAGGTCTTTTTGAATTGTAGGCAGGGGTCTTGATCTTTTTTTCGAGGCTGCAGAAATTAGAGGGTAGGTTAAGACCACTGCATGTAATCGGAGTCAAAGGTCATACTAGTGTCGTAGTACACGATCAGTGGATAGAACTGGTCGTCTTTGTGTGCACACAAAATTCAAGAATCTTGGCCATATGTCCACTTCATGAAAACATGTTTATGGGTAGAAGACTGGGCTCCAATAGACCTCTGAGCCGGAAGAAAAGCAACGATTGTCTACTCAACCCTGGAAGTAAAGAGGGGGACGATAAGAAAACACTTCGGTTCTCTACTTAGAACTTGATGAAGAAGATCGGTTTCGTAGTCAGCTATGGTCGATGAACTAGGGTATGTTTACAAAGAAGACTATGAGTAAAGCATACCCCAAGGATTTAAACTTGCTGGACTACCTAACCGTAGAAGTAAGCTGATATCATCCTCAAATACCGGTCTAGGCTTAAAGATGAGAATTGAGTGTTTAGGGGTACAATGGTACAACTTGAATATGTTGGGTCATGCCGGTACACCCCATAACGCAGCAGAAAAATTATCCGATGATTACCACTAGAGATCTATGTACGAGGAACGAATTGGGGTGAATAAGGGCGAAGAATTACATATTTAAAATCTAGAATTTTGAATTTGGAGGAGATAGATATTCAATCACGATCTCATGATGTCGATTCCTAAGCCGCAATGATAACGCTCCGACCTCTACGTAGTTCACCCTGTTGAAACGAGCATATAAAATTCTCTAAATCATTTAGAAGGGAACGAGCATATAAAAATTTTCTAAACTATTTAGACAGGTTTTCCCAAAAAGCATTAATGACTGCTAGATCTCTCATGCATTTATATAGCCTTTATAATCCTAATTCAACTCATATTAGGATTTCAATATATATATATATAATATTATCCTAATTTAACTTTAATTAGGATTTCAATATATATATATATATATTAAATATATAAAATCCCAATTTAACTTAATTAGTATTTCAATATATATATATATATATATATATATATATATATTAAATATATATAATCCCAATTCAACTTAATTAGGATTTCAATATATATATATATATTAAATATATATAATCCCAATTCAACTTGAATTAGGATTTTAATATATATATATATATTAAATATATATAACCCCAATTCAACTTAATTAGGATTTTAATATATATTGATTTAAATCGAATTATATTATTTATATATTAAAAGAGTCATAATTACAATAATTATTTTTCTTTAAATATTTACCCAATAGTTAAATTATATATACCAAATATATATTAATTTAACTAAATCTGTGTACAAAAAATTTGTACATATATAATTTGTTTAATATATGCTCATTACTGTGGGTGTGACCATGTAGGTTCATGTAACGTTAGTAGTAAATATTACATCATTTCTAATATTACAAACAATGAGTGACATCTAGCAATCTGTCATTGTCACCTAAGTTACAAGAAATAATGATTCGACATAACATCTTCGTGATTAACTCTTTTCATGTGTTATATCCTTTTGTCCTTAGATCTAGATTGGACATCAGTCATGGAATAGTCACACTTGTATAGTCCATAATATTTCTTGATATCTTGAGTAGACTATTATAAATGAATAACTATGATATCTCATATCAACTTATTCGAGCATGACCATGTATTTATAGTCTCACTCAATCAAGTGGACTATGATATTACTCCTATTATGTAGGAGAGACAAATCCTAGCTTGATCAATCATATCTCACTACATAGACTGTGACATATTCAATATCAGTCTTTATAGTATAGTCAGTTACGATACATGTTTTACTTTATCAAAATATGTCACTCACGATGTTGAAATCAGATGATCTCAAGTCTGAGGATCATACATGTAGTTATCACTATGAGCAATGTTGTGACTGTCCCATACTAATCCAAGAAACATGCTCATAGCGGGTCAGTCCAATATGTCATTCTCTAACACATACTTATGTATTGATTTTGACATCTCCATGTCAATGACAATACTTTGTCATCAATCAACTACATATTTGTCTTAATGCATTATTGTTATTCAATCCCACAATAATACTCAACTAAAGAAATTTAAGAATAACCATATTATTCTAAGGACTTCATTATAATTTAGTTTATTTATGCACGCAGAATTGTAACTGAAAATAATAATGGCAATGCCTCTTTATGAATAAACAAGGTAAAAACAAATGTTATTTACAATCATCTTATGATTAGTCTTTGGGCATACTCTAACAATCTCCCACTAGCACTAAGACCAATCACTCATGTATATGATACCAAGTGACTTAGTGTGATGATCATGCTTCTGCTGCGTCAAAGGCTTTATCAGTGGATCAAAAAAGTTATCATCTATTGATACTCTACATATTTCCACATCTTCTCGATCTATAATTTCTCGAATGAGATGGTGACGCCTAAGTATGTGTTTGGATCATTGGTGAGATATGGGTTCTTTTGCTTGTGTGATGGCTCAATTGTTATCACAACGTAGATCTATAGCATCCAAAATGCTTGGCACAACCCCTGGTTCAGATATGAACTTCTTGATCCTAACACCATCTTTTGCAGCATCGCATGCTACAATATACTCGGTTTTTGTTGTAGAATTAGATACTATATATTGCTTTGAACCTTTCTAGCTCACACCGCCTCCATTAAGGCAGAACACAAAACCCGATTGCGATCGTGAATCATCCTTATCGGTTTGAAAGCTGACATTTCCTCACCTCCATATATAAGGAATGCATCCTTAGTTCTTCTCAAGTACAATAAATCCTCTATTAATTAATACCCTTGAGACCATGAAATTTTATTAATTTAGAGAGATATTAATATATCGATAAATTAATAATTTATTAATTAAAAGAAAATTTCTCAATTCAGCAAATATAACTTTGATAAAGATATTGTGTGCAAATAAATTGTAAAGTGTACATAATATTCTAATTAATTAAAAATAAGTAGATTCTTGTATATGTTATTAAATATATTCATGTATCAAATTATTTATATCTAACTAGACTAATGCATGTACTTAATAATTCATTGTTTCAATTTAATATTGTATTCATGAATTTACGAATTCATTGAAACTAATTGAATATTTTCATGTATCTATTAAGTTCATTGTAATTAATCAAATAATAAGTTAAAAACTATGTACTGATTTAATGTAACTAATTAAATATATTCATGCATGATAAGTGAACAAAATTACTATATAAATCTCAATATGGAAAGAAAAATAATAAGATCATAACACCAACCATGGCCTCTCATTTAAAAAGAAAAAGATTACAATAGATTCATATTTTAGCAAGTTACCAAAGTAGTAATTGTAATATTTATGAATTATTAATTTACAGTTTTAATGAGACCTTTATATTTTTTTTTTGATCAGCAATATGATTTTATTAAAGCAAAAATCATACAAAACACAACTAATGGCCTCATTAAAAACCCCCCTAAGCCTAAGTGGGGGAAAAGAGTACCATTAGTTGTGTAATACAAAGGACAATCACGACTCAAAACAAGGCCGAACCCAAATCCAAGACACCCTATCGACACCCCCCTTAGCAAGGGCATCCGCCACTTGATTGCCCTCTCGCAAAACATGTGAGAAACATACGCTCGGCAAATACTCACAAGCGTCGTCAATCTGAAAGAACCATCTCCACAAACGCCACGGTCTGCGCTCAATCCCCTGAATCCACGCAAGAGCCACCTTCGAATCAGATTCGATAATTACCGAATCCACCCCCTCCCAAGACAGCTCCCTCAACATCTTAAGGGCAAACGCTATCGCCTGGATCTCGGCCTCATTCGAGTCCGCCACTCCAATCGCCCCAGAAAACAGCCCCCTAATCCGACTCTCCCAATCCCGAAGCACTCCCCCACATCCTGCCAAACCCGGTTTACCCCGAGCTACTCCATCGACATTAAATTTCCACACACCCTTCCAAGGAGGTGACCACTCAATAACACACCGAACCGACTGGTTCTCCTTTGCATCGTTGGCGCAAAGTAAGAGACAATCCCACCACGCTGCTTCCCTAATGTCCACCTTATCGTATCTAATCCGCGTCCAATGAAATGCTCGCAATTTGATTAAGAAAAAAATACCCCCAATCGACGAACTCTTGTCTTGAAACATTAAATTATTACGCGCTAACCACAACGACCACAACACACTAGTACATCCTATAAGCCACCACAATCTCAAGTCTCCTGTAAAAAAGCTGTGGAAACTAGATAAAAGAAAGTCCCGCACCTGTCGCGGACGCGGCACACTCACACCTCACCACGCGAAAAAGCATCCCCAAATGTCCCAAGCCAACGAACAGTGCCATAGGATGTGATTCACTTCATCCACGCCTTCCCCACAGAACCGGCACAATAAAGAAGTCTCTCCCAATGCTAAACCGCGGGCAACCAACATCGACAATGTTGGCAGTCGATCCAGTACAAGGAACCAAAGAAAACATTGCAATTTTGGCAGCACAGGGAGACGCCACGGCCAACTTACGTCCGACATATCCGACATCCCAAATGATAACATTAATTTGTTCAAAGCTCTTACCGAAAACTCACCCGACGGCGCATGAATCCAAATGAAACGGTCGACCATCCCATGTCGCAGCTCATATCCCTGTATACACGCCACCATATCGCGTAACATGTCCCCCTCGAACACCCGTAAAGCTCTTCGAAAACAACAGCCCCATTCATCCAAGGACTGCCCCAGCACCTCACCTACACGCACCAATTTATCCCTTGCTAACCCATATAGCCGAGGGAAAGCAAATTTCAGTGGTTCGGATAAGCACCAGCAATCATGCCAAAACAGCACGCTCTCGCCATTCCCTACAACCCAACAGAATTGTGAGGTATTCATGAACCGTGCTACGACTTCATTTTGCTGTACATCAACAATGTGCTTCCACATAGCAGACATCGACCTCTTTCTTTGCTGATGTATCCGCCAATTAAGCACCTCGGTTCCATATTTGGCGTCCACAATCCTCCTCCAAAGAGACCCTTTCGATTCGGCATATTTCCATGCCCACTTAGCCAATAAGGTTAAGTTCCGAGCATGTAGATTTATCACACCCAAACTGCCCAAATGTCTCGGCCTACAAGCAAGTTCCCAACCAATCCGGCTCAATTTTGCTCTCTCCTCTTTTCCTCCCCATAAGAAATTACACCGAATTCGATCAAGTTTCAGGATGATTCGCTTTGGGACCAGAAAAACGCCCATGTAGTACACCGGTAGCGCCGATAACACCGAGTTAACCAACACAAGTCGCCCAGCAAAGGAGAGCGAATCTCGTTTCCACCCCGCCAAACGCCGACGAAATCTTTGAATCAATGGGTCCCATATTTCCATTCCACGCGGACTCAACCCAATAGGGATCCCCAAGTATTTCATCGGCAAGACCCCCCTTGGACAGCCTAATACACGTCCCACACCATCAAGTACCGCCTCTTCCAAGCCAATACCAATCAAACATGATTTATCATAATTAATTTTCAGCCCTGTTGTAAGTTCGAAGCAAGTAAGTACCCGCTTCAAGTTGCGAGCCATCTCTACATCGCCCCGGATGAACAATACTGTATCATCCGCAAACTGTAGATGCGAGACTGATACATCCCCTACCACACGTACTCCAGCTATCAAACCCCTACGCTCAGCATTCACCAAATAAAGATGAAGAATCTCGGCAACAATAACAAAGAGGAGAGGTGAAATTGGATCGCCTTGCCGCAGCCCCCTCCTCATTGGGAATTCCTCCGTAAAACTACCATTAATCAGAACCGACAACCTCACCGTCTCCACACACTCCGACATCCACCGACACCATGATTCCCCAAAACCCATGTTCACAAGAATTAGCTTCAAACAGCCCCAATCGATGCAATCGTACGCCTTAGCGAAGTCAAGCTTCAGCATATAACTGCCAATCAAATCCCTCGAAGACTTCATTGAATGAATTACTTCATTAGCAAGTAATATACCATCTAAAATCTGCCTCCCGCTGATAAAGGCTGATTGAACATCACTAACAATATGCGGTAACACCACTTGAAGTCGACGAGCTAAACATTTGGCCATAATTTTGTAGACCGAGTTGAGTAAACAAATAGGCTGGTAATCCCCCAACTCACGTGGATGATCTTTCTTTGCTATGAGCACAACAAACGTTGAATTGTATCCCCACGGTAAACGACCCGTAGCATGGAACTCCTCCATGAATGCCATTAAATCATCTCGCACAAACTCCCACCCTTTGCGAAAGAACTCAAAGGGAAATCCGTCCGGACCCGGTGCTTTCGCACCCTCGCTACTCCATAACGCATTTTTCACTTCATCCACAGAAAACAGCCTTTCCAACTCTTCACGTTGCTGTATCGAAATTCGTTCAAAGGCAACATCCAGCACTAAGACTCCCCCACCCGGTTGCATCCCAAAATGTTGAGTAAAAGCTGACTTCACCATATGTTTCAAACGCCTAGGTTCCGTGACCCATTCGTCCCCAAACTGAATGCCTCTAATCGAGTTCCGGGCTTGTCTAATTTTTGCAGTTTTATGGAAAAACGAAGTATTTCGGTCACCTTCCGCTAACCATAACGCTCTCGATTTCTGACACCAAAACGATTCACGCATGCTAGCCAACTTCCAAAGCCTAGAATGTAAATTCCGGTATTCCTCTTCCTCGACCTTTGCCCTTTCCTTGTCCCCTATCCGAGCATCCCAATCATCAATTTGTTTCGATAAGTCCCCATATTCCCTGTCCAAATTCCCAAAATCCGAACGATTCCAGCTCTTTAGAACTAGCTTTAACCCCTTCAATTTCGAGCTAATTGACCGACCCTCCCTCCCCAATGAAAGCCGCTGCCATTCCTTTTCTAAGAGTGGTAAATTAGTCAGCCATGCATTCACAAAACGAAATGGCTTAGGACCACTATCCTCCATTTCGCTCACCAAGACAATCGGCGAATGATCTGATAACTCCTTCGGGAGGTGTAAAACTACTAACGACTTAAAACGCTGTAACCAACCGTCCGAAACCAAGAATCTGTCCAGGCGACTACACCTTCCCCCTGGTCCGAACCACGTAAACAAGGTACCTTTGATCGGAACATCGATTAAAGCAAGCTGTTCGATGTTCTCACAAAATAAATCCATGCCCGGATATCCAGACCCGCACCCCCTTCGCTCCTCCACACACTTCACAACATTAAAATCACCTCCCACACACCATTCAATATACCTAGTGTTTACTACCTCTCGAATGCCTTCCCAAAATACAACCTGATCTGATACCCCACAAGGCGCATAAGCTCCTATAACACCACTTTCCCATTCTTCCCTTACCCAAGTTCCCACGACCATAATCAGGTTCCGTCGAACTTCCGAAACTGAAACTTGAAAACCAACAGGATCCCATAACAATAGGACCCCTCCCGACCTCCCCTCCGATGGAGCAAACAAAAAGTTAAATGAGTCGGAAAACCACAATTGACGAACTAACCTCTCGGTAATGCTCTCCATTTTTGTTTCCTAGAAGAGAGCCATACCACATTGTTGTTGTCGAAGAACACGTCCGATAGAACGTCGTTTCGCCGCTGCCCCAAGGCCCCGAACATTCCACGACAACAACCGCATACTCCGCTATTTCGACGCCTCACGCACCTCCAATAAGCGCGCGATATCTTGTATAACTTCGTCTTCCCTACCTACTGTCACTGCCCCAATCAAGTTTCCCACCCTTGCTGTTTCCTCGGCCTCGCGAACAATCGCCGGTTTGCGACAAATAAAGTCTGAGTCCGACAACGACTCGCTCGCTATCGCAATCGGCTGTAGCTTTCCCTCCTTCTTATTTTTCCTCGGACGGCCACGTCCTCTCTTCACATTCTTAGACTTTGACGGTGATTCCACTACTGTAGGGGCTGGGTTGAGTTCCGATAGGAGTCAAACTCTTCTTAATTCCCCATTCACCTCCATTAGGCTAGCTTTAGTTACCCTTCTGTCCCCACCCTGTGGCCCATCATTCACCCGGTTCGATAATTCACAGACATTATCTCCCACTACTGCCGGCTTATCAAACCTCCCTCCCCCAATTGTGATGTCGTCCACGATAAAACGCTCCTCCGCTGCCGATAGCTCCCCTCCCTCACGGTTTATCAAGCCTAATGACTCCTCCTCACATCCCCTATCGTATAAGAACAATGGTGGCGGCACTGCCCTCCCATTTATTGTCTCGTTCTCCAATTCATCCATTCGTAAGCTAGCTTCGAATGGCACCGACTCCTCTAGTTCCCTATTCACCATTACCAATTGTTCCTCGTCACTCGCATTCTCCAATGATATCACCCTATCGTTCTCCCTAACATTATCCTCCCACATGTGATCAATAAAATTTTTGTCGCGACTACAACCATTATCCACTTCAACTTGGTCTCTATTAATTGAATCCACTACAACTTGGTCTCTAACAATTGAATTCGGTACTATAGTTGCATCGGAATCATTATCATGTTCAAACATGGAGTTTGACTTCCACTCTACATCCCCCTCCTTTAACGTCTCCCCTTTGTCGGAGTATGAACCCGAGTCGCAATTACACTCCCACTTTCTACCAAACCCCTCCTCAAATTCGGTGATACGGACCATGAAAGTCGATTCCCCCTCCTTTATTTCCACCATTTCGTTAATCCTGAATAACCAATCCGTTTCTATAAGGATTCTCGCTCTCTCGAATGACGATGGTGCAATCATTTCCGCATCCACCCGCACTAACTCGCCCCACAAATTCGCTACATTCCGGAATGTATCCTCCGACCATAAGTGAATGGGCAGTCCACACAAAGAGATCCATGCTCGTCGATTTGGGATTGCCGTCGACGGTGTCCACTCCATTACATTTTCTAACCACTGCTGTAATTTTCCCGATTTCATCGTCGACTCGCGTAATCCGCAATTGTCAAACATCAGCAAGACCGTTGAGCCTGCTACTCACATCACGGATAACCCCTTAAGATTTTCGCGGTGAAATTCACTAGCCAATTCCTCAATTGAGTAAGGTTTTCGACAAAAGCCTAGTGCACATGATTCTAAAATCTGCCTCTTATCTTTGTCGACAATTCCCAATGCTTGTTTATAAGTGCTCTGTTGTTTCGATGTTGCGGACTGTCCTAATCCCTCCATCCTTCCCAAGTGCTGAGTTGATCGAATTGCCTCCTTAGGTCTTACACCCTTTTCGCCGTTAGTTGAATTGATCGAATTGCCTTTCACCCCCTTCTTCTTCCACTGCTCACTTCCGCTATCCCTAGCCATTGATACCCGGATTCGTGATCCATAGAGACGAAAGCCATCAAATCTCTCTATCGCTCTCTCCGCATCCTGTTGCGATTCCATCCGAACAAACCCAAATCTGGCATCGTCTTTTGATCGTTTTGCGGGGATGAATACATCCACAACCACTCCATGGCGATCGAATACCTGCCAAGCACCCTTCCAATGCAATTGATCCGGTAGGTTATAGACGAAAATGGTTTATAAAGGGGATCTTCAAAAAATTATTATATTATTATCTTATCGAAGTTGATGATTTTTTACATTGGCCCAAGTCGGGACCGAAGAAATTTATTATTTAATAGAGTTTATTAATTTATAGATGTTTTACTGTACTTAAGGATGTTTTTTCACCGGGATCTACCTAGTATCGACTTGTCATACTTAAAGTGTATGATACAATCGGACAAGTACATAGCATGGCATACATGATAGATCCAATTGTTGAAGCATATGGAATATTACTCATTTGCTTTCTTTCTTGAGGTGTTGAAGGACACGTTTCCTTCAAGAGTGAAATTCCATGTCTCATAGGTAAGAATCCCTTTTTGGATTCTTCCATACTAAATCTTTTCAGTACTTCTTCTATGTATGTATTTTGACTCAGTCCTAGGAGTTGTCTCGATCTATTTCAATAGATCTTGACTCCTAATATGTATGTTGCCTCACCCAAGTATTTCATGTAAAAACAATTTCCTAACCAAGTTTTCACAGACTGTAAGCTAGATATGTCATTTCCTATTATCAATATGTCATCCACATACAATACTAAGAATATGACAGTGCTCCCACTAATTTTCTTGAAAACACACGACTCATCTTCATTTTTGATAAAATCAAACTCTTTGATTGCATCGTTAAAACAAAGATTCCAAGTTCGAGAAGCTTGCTTCTATCCATAAATGTACCTTTATAGCTTGCATATTTTTCAGCATCTTTTGGATCGAGGTTGTGTCATGTACACAACCTCATCTAGTTTTCCATTAAGGAAAGTGGTTTTAACATCCATTTTCCATATCTCATAATCATAAAATGCAGCCATAGCAAGTAAGATCAAAATGGACTTAAACATAGCAACAAGTGAAAAGGTTTCATCATAGTCTATACCATGAATTGGACCAAAACCCTTAGCGACTAATCACACTTTGTATGTTTGTACATTACCATCCATGTCGGTTTTCTTTTTGAAAAACTCATTTGCACCCTATGGGCTTAACTCTTAGAGGTGGGTCAACTAAGGTCCAAACTTGGTTTTCTGACATAGAATCCATCTCAAATTTCATGGCCTCTAGCCATTTCTCAGAGTCTGGCTTGTCACTGCTTCTTGATAAGACCTAGGTTCATCTTGATCCATGAAGAGAACATCACCATGCAATACGACAAGAAATCCATATTTCTCAGGTGTATTGCATTCTCTCAAAGATCTTCACAGTGGTTGTGTTTCCAAAACTGTTGAATGTTCCTCAACAATTTGTGGAACTTGTTGTTGTTCAATCTCTTGTTCAATGATATGTGGTTGAACTTAAATTTCATTGAGTTTAATATTTCTCCCACTTCCTTTTTAGAAAACAAATTGTCTTTCTAGGAAGATTCATGTTTGAGCAAAAAACACTTTGTTCTCGGTAGGGTTGAAGAAATAATATCCTTTAGTTTCTTTAGGATAACCTACAAAATTACATTTATGATATCCGGGTTCGAGCTTTGTAGACATCTTATGTTTAACATAAGCTTCACATCCCTAAGTTTTTCATAAAAGACATACTAGGACGTTTCCCAATCCATATCCCATATGGTTTTTTTGAACCAATTTAGATGGAACACGATTTAGTGTAAAAGCAGCTATTTTAGTGCATGTCCCCAAAAAAGAAACTAGAAGATTAGCGTTACTCATGATTGATCGAACCATGTCTAACATTGTTCGATTTATTCTTTTTGGAAACTCCATTCCATTGTGGAGTACCAGGAGGTTTGAGACAATTCCACATTCCTTAAGAATATCACCAAACTCTAAGCTTAAGTATTCTCATCCTCGATCTGATCGAAGAGCCTCAATACTTTTCCCTAGTTGGTTTTGTACTTTATTTTTAAAATTCCTTGAAATTTTCAAGGGCTTCAGATTTATGATGCAATAGGTCAATGTACCCATATCTATTGAAGTCATCTGTGAAAGTAATGAAGTATTGAAACCCTTGTAACATCCCAAAAATCTAGTCTAGAAGTACGTTACAACTTTAATTGTGTTCCAATTGGACTAAGGACACCTTTAGCATTAATGAATGAATGAATTAAGGATCAAATTGGATCAAAGAAGAAATGAATGACTAAATGTAAAAGGATCTAATTGAATAAATGTTTTAATTGGAAGTTTGCATGTAAAAGTTTTAATAAAAAAGAGTATGTACACATGTCTAACATTGTTAGAGACATGTGGGAAGGGGAAAGGAGTGAACCAGTCATTGGGAAGGAAGAGCTTACCAATCCATCATCTCTTTCTTCCTTTCTCGTCCATATCGAGCCCCAAATGAGAGAGAGAAAGAGAGAGCTTAAAACTCTGCCATGTAATTTGCAAGGATTCAAGCTTAGAGATCCCTTGGTGTTTAACTCCTTGCTAAAATAGCTAAAGGAAAAGGGCAAGCCTTCTACCCTTTCATTTAGTCTAGATCTTATTGTGAATTTGTTAAGAATTCACCATGTATTTTATATGATTATAGTGTTAGTATGACTATATGAACCTTTGCTAAAATCTTGGATATATTTTGGGTGATAGAACTGTCTGAACGATGTGCATGATAAATTGTTCTATTTTGGTGATTATCGAAATATGGTTAAGATGTAAATTAAATTGTCCTTGAATTCTAGAGTATGTTATGATAATTGATTGGTAGATTGGAACATGTTGTGATCAAGTAGGATGCTTGGGTGATGAAATTGGTTACATTGCTTAAGGATAATGAATTGTAGGTGACATGAACTTAGATGTTTCTATTAAGGAGTGTTTTTATTAATTTGGTGTATATTGTTCCCAATAATGGAATTGGAGTAATTAAGTTATAGGTGGAACTGTTTTTGCCTAGTCAAAAACAAGGAAGAATGCAATATGCCTAGGGGACCTTGTTTTGGTAGTAAGTTTAAAAAATCAGAGAAAATTGAATTTGTCGATTTAAGAGATGAATTTTACGTTTATGGAACCATGTGTGAGTCTAGTTTAATCTCCAACAAACTGAGATCGATTTCGAATTGTAAAAGAAAAGACATGAATTTTTCAGTAAGGGAAGGTCAAAACTGGTTTTAAAACTATTTATTTGGTTGCAATGTGTGCACCAGCCGTTTGAAACTAATGGAAGGAGTGACGCGACAGTTAGTAAAATTGGTATAATTACACACCTTGCCTTTGGTAGGATTCGAACCCAGGTTGGCTAGGTTGAGAATGAGCGCGCCTAGCACTAAGCCAACACTCTCCTTGTGATACATTGTACAAAATCTAATATATATCTTAGTGTTTTACTCATGCCAGGAAAAAAAAGCAAGAAACATCTTAACTCTGTCAGGATTCAAACCCAGGTTACCTGGGTTGAGAGTAAGCGCACCTACCACTAAACTAATAATATCCTTATGATATAATGTACAAAATTTAATATATATCTTAGTTTGCTGCTCATGCCAGGAAAAGAAAATAAATATGGATTAAGGGGACTCGAATATGACACTTTTGAGATGCATAAAAATATTTAAACCACTGAAATATATCTAATAATTAAATTATTAACCATTTTTATTAAATTTTAATTAAATTATTATATTAAAAAATAAAAAAATTATATCTAAATTTTTGTGAGTTTAGATTCGTTAAATAAATTTTTAATATAATTTTTAATTTTTAATTTTTAATATAATAATTTAATTAAAATTTAATACAAAATAAAATGGTTAATAATTTAATTATTAGATATATTTAAGTGGTTTAAATATTTTATGCATCCCAAAAATGTCATATTCGAGTCCCCTTAATCCATATTTATTTTCTTTTTCTTGGTATGAGCAACAAACTAAGATATATATTAAATTTTGTACATTGTATCACAAGGATAGTGTTGGTTTAGTGGTAGGCGTGCTTACTCTCAACCAAGGTAACTTGGATTCGAATCCTACCAGAGGTAAGATGTTTCTTGCTTTTTTTCCTGCATGAGCAAAAAACTAAGATATATATTAGATTTTGTACAATGTTTCACAAGGATAGCGTTGGCCTAGTGGTAGGCGCACTCGCTCTCAACCCAGCCAGCCTAGGTTCAAATCTAACCAAATTATTTTATTTATTAAAATTAGGACTAAATTGATAAAATATATAAATAGCGGGGGACCAAATATGTAATTATACCAATTTTACTAACTGCCACGTCACTCCTTCCGTTAGTTTCTAACGGCTGGTGGTCACATTGCAACCAATTAAATAGTTTGATGGTTTAATTGCTTAGAAAAAAGTATGGTGGTCAAATCGCTACTTTACCAATAATATGGTGATCATTTATGTAGTTTACCCTTAAAACAAACGGAATTGAATTCCGAGCTATAGAATAGTTTATAGAGACGATTCCTTAAGGATAGTGCAATCTGCCCGGTGGCAGAACTGTGAGTACTTTTTTTTTCTTCTAAATTCTGTATTAATTCATAAGGATTTAAAATACAAAGCTTATATTGTTAAAAAGGCAATTGAGTCATCTTTCCAACGGTGTAAACATTTCGAAATTTCGACGTACGAAATGAAATATATGAATTTTTAATCGAGTGAGGCGCAGTCTGCCTGACAACAGCAGCTCTATAGGACATTAGAAAATATCATTGAAAAACATGAAAGTATGGCAATTGTTTTGAAATTATACAAGAATACATGTGATTTTGGGCTATCTTGAGTTTACTTATATATATACTATATAATGTTTTGATAAGATATAGATGTGTATGTATGTGAATTGGATTGCAATGTAAACATGAACAAGCATGCTGCTCTGTTTTGAATGAATTGTTGTACACATATGAAATCTGCCCAAATTTGTATATACATACATGAAAATGGACCGACTTTGATATGTGTTTGTGTGTATATTGTGGGCTGGGCAGAATTGTTTGAATTGAAAGTAACTGGACTGATTTTTGAGTAAAATACGTGTATACATGTTCAATTGGACAGTTTTGAATGATTAAATGCATATGAGTATAAGCTGCCATGTTTGGTAAATGTTTGAAAGATTGAATTGATTCTAATATATAGTTATATTCTTGCTATATTTAGATCAAGAAGTTAGGAAAGGCTTTGGATGAGTAACAAGATAGGATTGAGGATTCAAGTATCCCGTAACTTCGGGATAAGAGGTGAGTGTAGTTTAAAGCCTCATGATAGGTTGAAACTATCCTGAGTATTTCTATTCTACTTTAGTTTACAATTCTTGTTAGTTATAAAGTTTAGCAAAGGGAACATGTAAGCTTGGAAGTTGAGGTAAGTACTTATTGAAAGGCATTCTTTGATCTGAAGGTGACGTGCCTTATTGAACTTTTATATGTTATTACTTGTTTGTAAGAAATCCTTGATTATTTGACTTTAGATTAAATCTTAATTGTGATTCGAAAGATTTGAATGAACCAAATTGGTACCTAAGTGTCTAGTATGAGATGCTATGTGATGCTTGAATTGACGCTATGCAATTGGTGAGACTAATTCATGCTTTAATGAGTTTGACAAGGAAATTCTGCTAAGCTATCATTGATAAAGATAAAACGCACAAAAAAAGAATCGCTTATGATTTATAAATATACAAACTGGAAAGGAACAACAATGAGTGGTGCTCACTTGATGCCTTGAATATGTTTGAGTATGTTTGAAATGTTCTCTTTGTTCGAAAGATACATGATTGAACCTATGCATATGTTATGAGTTAAGCTATGATATTATGATAGCAAGAAAATAGAGCTATGCTCATTCTATGTTAATAAGATATGATAATGTGAAAGCCTTTGTCTCGAGTCAGTCTTAGGTATAGTTGGCATGCCATATAGTCCATAGAGCTCTTGAGGGTGGACTACGATCCTGGACTACGGTCCCTTGCTGATAAAGATCGAGTGATCTATTGGTACTACTAGTACCCTTGCTTGATGATGAATCTTTTGGTACTCTTGTGTACCCTTGTTCGGTACTTTATGTAACCTTGTTTGATACTTGTTGGATAGGATTCGTGTACCTAGGTTGTAATTCGATTCTCAAGGCTATTAAAGGGTTAATACGAAACTTACGATGAATTCAAGAAATAAACCTAATATCTCTTGTGACAAAAATCTAAGTGTATAATATGCTATGTTGATACATCATATGATGAAATAAGTAAACTATGATTAAGATGTGACATGCTTGTTAAATTATATGATAAGTAATACATGTACATGTACATAAATATTTGTTGCCCGCTTTGTAAATACATGTCTTTCTTGAACTGTTTTGAGTGTGTATAATGTACACAAATTTATGCTGCCTTGATTTGTATATACATGTCTTTCTTGGATTTTTTTGAGTGTGTATAATGTACACAAATTTATGCTGCCCTGATTTGTATATACATGTCTTTCTTGGACTGTTTTGAGTGTGTATAATGTACACAAATTTATGCTGCCCTAATTTGTATATACATGTCTTTCTTGGACTGCTTTGAGTGTGTATAATGTACACGAATTTATGCAGCCCTAATTTGTATATACATGTCTTTCTTGGATTGTTTTGAGTGTGTATAATGTACACAAATTTTTGTTGCCCTGCTTTGTATATACATGCCTTTCTTGGACTGTTTTGAGTGTGTATGATGTACACATATATCTGTTGCTCTGATTAGTATGTACATGGGATATGGACTATTTTGGGCATGCTTATTAAATACGTGAACTGAGTTGAGAAAATGTGTAAATGTACATAAAATATAGACTAATTTGTATGATTTTAAAGAAGTGGTGGACTGTTTTGATACTACATAAGTATATACATGATTTCAAGACTGATTTGTACGATTTTAAAGAAGTGCTGGACTGTTTTGGTTAAAAATGATTATACATATACTGTTCCGCAAGATTAAATTGTGTGTACAATTAAGTGAACTGTTTTGATTGAAACGGTTAAAAAAATTGGACTATTTTGTATTGGATTGTTTAGAATGTTTAAAATATATAATCATGATTCATAGATTGTTTTGTATCGAATTAAATGATCAGTGGACTGTTTTGATAAGTTTAAAAATATACATGATTAACTGGACAGTTTTGCAAAATTTTATGAAGTTAGTGGGCTGCCTTTGATATGCTTGTTTGAATATCTTTGTAACCCCCGTAGCCCGGCCTAGACGGTTGACCCGAACTACGAAGATTACACGGGGAAAATCAAAGTCAACCCGAAAGTCAACCTTGATTAACGACCCTTTTTTTTCTTTAAAATCTTATCTAGATGCACATTAGTCCTATATGTGATCACACAAGCAACATACTCAAAGATCACAGCCATCAGAGATCATTCAGGGACTCAATTGCACAAAACACAACTTTAGGGACCAAATTGTAAATTTTGAAAACTTTGAGGCCTTAACCAGATTTTAAGTTACCAACTTAAAATTAATCATGTTTCATGCATCTCGGCCAAATTTCAGCTCAAACGGACATCCCAAACTCATACAATTGCACAAACAAGATTCAGGACCAAAATGCAAACATTTTGAAACACATAACTGCCACTGACAGCCCCCAACGGTCAACCGTTCCGAAACGGGGGACAGCCCGTTCCGAAACGCGGGGCCGTTCCGAAACAGGCATAGCCCGTTTCGAAACGGGGGTCGGGCAGAGGCCTTTCCGTTTCGGAACGGTCTCACCCGTTTCGGACGCCTGGGTTCATGCAGGGCACCCGTTCCGAAACGGTGTCTCCTGTTCCGAAACGCCTAGCCCAGAAAGCTGCATTTTGCTCACTCAAACACACAATTGACCATCCAAACATGCTCCAAAAGCCACCAAACTTTACCAGCATGCAATTCAACATAAATGAGACATGCTTGCATCAACAATTCATCAGAAACACATCATATACAAAAAGCCCCAAATCTATAGGCATGCTTCCTACACAAGCAACCATTTAGGCACAAACCTTCCAAAACAAACTCAATTAAGCCAAATCATGTTCCAACAACTTTAACAACATTAAAACATTCTTGAACAACATAAACGATCACAAACACAATAATCCCAAGAGATTCTACCCCCATTGCCTTTATTAACTATAGCTATTCACCGAGACATACATCTCACTTGGAGTCCACCTTGAATCCCTTGCTCCTTGCTGTCCAAACTTCAAAGATCTGCATTGATGGACAAAGAGAGCGTAAGCACATAATGCTTAGTGAGGAATGCTCAAAACCAAAACACCATCAATGCAGCGGGTCATAAAACACTTGTAAAACAAACCCGATTTGTTTACCAAAACCTTGTTTGAAAACCTTTTCAACAACAAGCATCAACCATGCATAAACACCATATGCAAAGCTAAAACAAAACCATGGAAACACTTCCATTTCACAACATACCTTTCTTAAACTTGAAAGCCATTCCAACATAAATCCTTTAAAACCATTTCACAAGCCAACCAACACTTGCATTACACCAAGGCAACATATATACCATACAAACATATTCACATGCCTTTCAAACAAGTCCTACAAGACTTCAAAGCATTAAAGATATTCATGCTCACATATATCATTTACCAAATGATAATCAACACTTGTTCAACCTAACAAGTAAACATGCATTCACATGCATCATACACCTTTCATGCAACAATGCATCTTTCCAAGCAACTCATGCTTCACATGCAACCATGCATCATTTCAAGCATCTCATGCTTCACATGCAACCATGCATCATTTCAAGCATCTCATGCTTCACATGCAACCATGCATCATTTCAAGCATCTCATGCTTCTTTATTTTTAAGAACATCATATTGGCCTTCAAGTAATCAATCACATCCACTTTCCAACTCAACACCCGATCGGATACGCGGATTCCGAGCGTTGTCCCTACGCTCCCTACACCCTACCCAATCCAAGGTCCTCGAATGGGCAACACCTCCATTATGACCTTACAAGCCTAAAGTTCCCATGCATGGACTTTTAAACACCATACAACCTTAGCTTTTCCCGAGGTTCCCATGTATGGACAACCATACAACCTCACATGCACAAGGTTCTCCCGTATGGACTTTTAACCACCATACAACCTTTGCATAACCGATTGGTAGTTGTAGAACATCATCTAACGAGATCCGGGACATCACACACAAGATCCACACATGGACTTAACACTGCCATTGTGATCTCAACAAGCACAAGGTCTTCACATATGGACAACACCTCCATATAACCTTTGCTTAACCAAGGTCCTCGAATGGGCAACACCTCCATTATGACCTCAAATAACCAAGGTCCTCGAGTGGGCAACACCTCCACTATGACCTCATCTCGTTAGGAAACTTGAAGGGAGCTTATCCGGTCCACTCTTGACCACTCCACCTCCAAGGCGACTTTATTCACGGTGCACCCAATCCTATAGCCGGCTAACTATATCCGATCAAAGAACCAAGAACCACTTACATCACTTGCCAATATAACCATCTTACCACATCAACCCAATGTTTCACATGCATAAACATAATGCAAGGCCATCACATCATTAGCTCAATGATTCACATGCATACACATAATGCAAAGCCATCACACCATTAGCTCAATGATTCACATGCATACACATAATACAAAGCCATCACATCATTAGCTCAATGATTCACATGCATAAACAATATGCACAAGGTAACAATTATCATCATTAATCATCATCATTTCACTGTTTTTAAGCATCATATAAAGCCATTGATCAACATACAACACTATGCATCGAAATCACATTTCAATGTATAAAACCAAGGATCTCTTACCTTGAGCATCCCTTTCAAATGACTTTCAAAACCAGCATTAAACCATGCTAAAAACATGCTCACAAAACAGAATTAAACCATGCATAAACATATGCATATCAATCATCAACCACATTTGATTTTAAAACCAAATCACACACAATTCAAGAGCAAAAACCCATCCACTTACTCTTGAGCTTAGCAAAGTTGTTTAGACTTAAACTAAGCTCCCGAAAACCTTCAAACCTTGCTATAAAAGCTGAAAACCCAACTTCACTCACCGATTACCAAACAAGCCTAGCCAACAAGCTTTCCAAACTTCCGAAACCTTCCGAAAACACCTCCAAGGCTCAAGGATCAACCTCCCCTGTTTCAAGCACACAAAAAATAGAATATTAATGCATCCTTATGCATTAAAACACCAGCAACAACAACACATCTCGCTGCTCATCACAAATCTAGCAATTCGGCCACCAAACACAACCGAAATCACCTCCAAACATTACCAAAACTTAACCCAGCCAAGATCCATCACTTCTAACCATTTTTATACATCAATTAACATCCAAAATGATTACAAACACATCCTTATACCTCCAGGTATAACAGATCACCAAAAACACTCCAAAAACAACCAAAAACACAAGCAAAACTTAGGAAATTCAACCTATCCGGGATTGCATTCATTAAACATCAATTTCTAATCAACTTAGCATTCATTTAACATCATTTTGACACTTCAAAACACTGCCCAAACAGATCACACGAAAATTCCACCAAAATTGCCAAATCTTGCATTTTAAGCCAAAAATCAAAATCTCATTTGAAAAACCATTAACAAATCATAAAACAAGGATTGAATACTTGGGAATTTCAATAAAGAACTTGAAGTTCAGAGGAGAAGGACGTTCTTACCTCCAAACTTGAATTTCTCCTTTTTAGAGCCAAAAAGCATGATGAAACAACTTGCAAATTGAGAGGTTTTGTTGATGAGATGATTAGGAATCAAATGAGAGTTGAAATGAGAGATTTAGATGCCAAAATCAGAGAAAGAAATCTGGAGAATTTTGTTTGGGTTGAGAGAAAATAAGAGAAAAGAAAAATGGAGAGAAAATAGAAAAAGTAGTTAGAAAAGTAGTTAAAATGATTTCCCTCCTTTTCTTAATCTTTAAAATCAGAATAAGCCTTAAAATATCTTAGAAAAATCTGGAGAAATCCCCTTTGGAATAATAGCTCCTTAAAGATTCAAAGTTTCAATCCTTTATAAAATTGTCACCGAACTTTCAAAAATTACATTTTGGTCACTAGCCAAAATGTCAACCTTCCGAACCTCATTTTCCAAAATTGATTTCACAGTTCACTTTTATATAATAAAAGATGATTTTAGAACATTTTTCCATATTTTTAATGCAACCCGAACTAGGCTTCCCTAAATTCACTCTTATATATTCGATCAGCACTTTGACCGAACCGGTCAACGCCCAAAACTTCTAAGCCCAAAACCGGGGTGTTACAATCTTGTAGATGAGATTTGTTTGAATAGAAAAGCAGGTTGGTTTGTTGTGATATGAAATTTGGTAAATTGTGTAATAAGCAATATGTACCTATGAAATGCCATGTAGGAAGTGTTATAACCTTAGTACTTACCTCTTGTCATGTCAATGTTTGCTTGAACCCTGATTGACCTTAGTGAAAGTTTAGTAATGAAACATAATGTTCAAGGCTTGCTTTAGATTATTTATTCTACCTCACTAAGTGTTTACTTACTCTGCTTCTTTCACCCCACATTTCAGGGTAAAATCGTTTGCGGCTATCCTAAAGTTTTGGACGAGATCGCAAGTACCTAGAAGTATAAATTGTAATATTTCTTGAAAACTCCTAGATGGTGGCACCTAGTCGATAAGTGTGCATTGTGCATTTAGATCAATCTTTGTGGCCTTTTATGAATATAAGTCTTATATGTTTACAAAGTTTTGTAAATAGGTCTTTAATTATTCAATGACTGCTTGTTATATGTGTTATAATAGTTGATATAAGTGTATGGTTGTTTTAAGTCTATATGCACCTTAAGTTGTTAGACCACCTTGATTTCATGCGTGCTTGAGCGAATATATATATATATATATATATATATATATATATGTTTATTAGCATGTTTTAACCATAATAAGATGATATAGTTGTAATTTTAGATTAATGATTAAATTAAACGTTTGGTAAACATGTCAATAAATATGTGTAAAGTGTTTCAATGTGGATGTTACGTAATTGATCAGGTTTGGACCTAACTTTGAAATAACCTTGATCTTAGTATTTTAGATATAGCTATCACCTTGTAGTCGTAGATGACCTATAATGTTTCAAGTTTGCTTGTTTGTTAAGCCATGTTAGTTATATTTCAAACATTGCTTGTTGGTAATGATAGGATAGGCATAATATTTGAATGCTTGCTACCTTGGTTATATACTTGGTTGCGACACTCAATACTTGGATAGTAACCTTGAATAATAAGTCTTAATTTCCTAATACTAAACTTGTAAGTTCAAAGATTTTTAATCCATGGTCTTCTATGTTCGTGAGCAATCTCAAAACGTTGATTGTTATATCTTAGATTTGGTTTGTGATAGGCCAGGTTGTAATTGGTCCAAGATTATTAAAGCACATGAACGTAAAGAACTTTGATGTGATAAGTAGATGTATGTAATAACCCTTTGAGGTATTGTATTTAACTTAGAGGTATGTTTCGATTTGGTGTTTGAAGCATATTGTTTATGCCCGTAATTTGTGTACATGATTTAAAGATGAAGTCAAACTTATGATATGTATAAAAGTTTTATAATTTCCCTGATTTTATTTTATTTTGGTTACTCATAGTTGGGAAGTAACTACTTGCCGCTTGTTTGTCTGAATGTTTGTTTCAATGTTTGTTTCCTAACACCACCTAATTCGGTTTACTCCTAAGCCGGGTTAGGAGTGTTACAACCTTCCTCTGGCTTGTGTATTCATTGGTCCACATACATCTCTATGTATTAATCCTAATAAAACATTTTGTAGAACTAATGTTTTGATATAATATTTGAAAAATGTTTTGGACTAAATTGAAAAGAATTTAAAATATGTTTTTAGTCAAAAACAACTTGAAAATATGTTTAAGGGTTTTTACAAGGCTTTGGAATGATTTAAAGTACATTTAAAGTAGTCAAAACCAGCCTTTTCAAGTACCCGTACCGATACGGTCTTGGACCGTACCGATACGCCTTAGGGTTTCAACTACCTGATTTTTCCAGTAGCCAAAACCCGTACCGATACGCTTAGCCGTATCGATACGGTGTGTTTTGAAATAGCCCAACGGCTAGTCGCGTATCGATACGGGTGTATCGCGTACCGATACGCCTAACTTCCCCAACGGTCATTTTCCCAACGGTCTTTTAATTGCAGGGCCGTACCGATACGCTAGGTAAGCGTATCGATACGCATCAGCTGAAGAAGCCCAACGGCTAATTCCTCATTGAGACCGTATCGATACGGTTTGACGAGTATCGATACGCCCAGCTGCAGAACTGCATTTATGGTGGGAAATAAAGGCTCCAACGGCTCCAATTCAATCCCAACGGCTAGTAACGACTACAAACTCATCAAGGAGTATAAAAGGGACCTCCAAGCATCTTGTAATGGTTAATGCTTCAATTGTTACAGCATTATGATGTCAAAATTTGTCTAGAGCTTAAATTGTTTATTTCTTGCTTAGACAACACTTGTGAGCTAAACATTGTCATATTTGCTCAAGTGTTTAGGTTTTGGGTGAGAGCTTAGTATTGCAAACACATACCTATTAGAGGGATTTCTAGTTTTCTAAGTCTTTCTCTTGTAAGAGAGTGTTTGATCAAGCTTTGGGTAGAAAGCTTGACCGTTGTAACTGTTTCCTCCTAAGCCGAGAAAAGGGGACGAAATTCTTAGTGAATTTGTTTGGAAATCCTTAGTGGGGAGCTAAGGTAGTGGATGTAGACCTTGGTTAGAAGGTTGAACCACTATATGTAACCCCCTTAACCCGGCCTAGACGGTTGACCCGAATTAAGAAAGTCACACGGGGAAAACCAAAGTCAACCCGAAAGTCAACCTTGATTAACGACCCCCTTTTTTTTCTTTTTAAACTTGTCTAGATGCATATTAATCCCTAGATATGATCATACAACAGCATACTCAAAGATCATAAACATCAGAGATCAAACAGGGACCCAATTGAACAAATTACAACTTTAGGGACCAAATTGTAAATTCTGATAAATACAAGGACTTCACCCAAATTAAAGTTACCAACTTGAAATTAATCAGGTTTCATGCTTATCTGTGAAATTTCATCTCGAACGGACATTCCGAACTCATACAATTGCACAAACAAGATTCAGGACCAAAATGCAAACAATTCGAAACATTTAACTGCCAATGTCAGCCCCCAACGGTCATCCGTTCCGAAACGGGAGACAGCCCGTTTCGAAACGCGGGGCCGTTCCGCAACGCGTACCGAAACGAGGGCAGACAGTAGCCTTTCTGTTTCGGAACGGTGTCACCCGTTTCGGACGCCTGGGCTGCTTCAAGGCACCCGTTCCGAAACGGTAGGTACTGTTCCGAAACACCCTGCACAGATTACCCCAAAATGCATACTTAAACATGCAATTAAACATCCAATCATGCTCCAAATGCCACCAAACTTTACCAACATGCAATTCAACATATATGAGACATACTTGCATCAACAATTCATCAAAACATCAACATATGTGAAAAGCCCCAAATCTATATGCATGCTTCCTACACAAGCAACCATTCAAGCATAAACTTCCAATTCAAGCATATAATGGCCAACCACAAAAACCAGCATTCTCAACAACATTCAATATACTTAGGGAGTTCAAAACATCTCCCAAAACATACACATAGGTCCCCCATTGCCAAGATTACCAAAAGCTAAATGTACTTAAGAAAACCTTCCATACTTTGAGCTTTACTTCCACTTGAATGCTTGCCTTCCTTGCTGCCCTCAAAGTACTTTAATGTTCTGCATTAATGATTTGAGAAAACAAAGAGAGAGCGTAAGCAAAAGCTTAGTGAGGAATGCTCAATAAAACCATTCAATAATGCATTTATAAAACACTTTATAAATCATGCTTCAAATCATCATTTACACATGCTCAAAAGCATACTTAAACATGCATCTCATGCTTCATATCATAACATGTCATATTGGCCACAAGTGATAAGTTCCATTTCTTTAAAAACAAGTTCATCAACTTTTACCCCAAGGACTTTTAAACACCTTGGCCCCAAGGACTTTTAAACACCTTGGCCCATGGACTTTTAACCACCATGGAAAGGACCACACAAGGACTTTTAACCACCTTTGTGTCCGTATCAAGTTTCACCCCAAGGACTTTTAAACACCTTGGCCCCAAGGACTTTTAAACACCTTGGCCCATGGACTTTTAAACACCATGGAAAGGACCACACAAGGACTTTTAACCACCTTTGTGTCCGTATCAAGTTTCACCCCAAGGACTTTTAAACACCTTGGCCCCAAGGACTTTTAAACACCTTGGCCCATGGACTTTTAAACACCATGGAAAGGACCACACAAGGACTTTTAACCACCTTTGTGTCCGTAGCAAGAATCATCCAAGGACTTTTAACCACCTTGATGTTCTTAAGTAAACAAGGCTCACTCAAGGACTTTTAACCACCTTAGTGACCTTAACCTTTTCAAAACATCACTTGCCAATATACATCATTATCATCAATTTATCCACTGTTTTAAAGCATTAAACCAAGCCATATTCATCATGCATTTAAAAGCATCAAACCACATTTAATCAATGTTCAAAAACAAGGAACTCTTACCTTGAGCTTCCTTCAACATATGGCTTACAAAAACAGCATTAACCATGCTAAATCATGCTTTCAAAACAGAGTTAAAAACATGCAATAAACCACATTGCACAACAATCAAATCATGGCCACCACTAGAGAGTATTTCCGAAAACTTACACTTGAGCTTAGCAAAGTTGTTTAGACTTAAACTAAGCTCCCAAGACATTGGTTTCAAAGCCGAAAACCCAATTTCACTCACCGATTCCACTTTGCCTCTTGCCAAAGCACCAAATCAAGCTTCCGGATCAACAACTCTTGGATCCAAAGATGCCTCCCCTGTTTTAACACATTAAAACAGTAGGTTAATGCATCATCATGCATTAATTGCTTCAATGAAAGCACCTAAACTCGCTGCTCTCTTCCACACTCCATTTTCGGCCACCAAACACAACCGAAAATGCATCCAAACCACTTCTCAACAAAGCCCAGCCATTAACCATCAAAACCTAACATCCTTTAACATCATTTAACATCTAAAAAGAACCTAATAACATCCTTATACCTCCAGCAACACCAGATCCACAAGATCACCTAAAAAACAATCAAGAATCACAAGCTAAACTTAGGAAACCCAACCTATCCGGGATTGCATCAATCAAAACTCAATTCCTTATCAATTTAGAGTTCAAATAACATCAAAAACACATCTCAAATCACAGATTTAACAGATCAAACGAAAATCATAAAAAATCACCAAATCTTGCATTATAAGCCAAGATCCATTTCACAACTTAAAAGCCTTTAACAAAACATCAATTAAGGATTGAAAACTTAGGAATTTCAGTAAAGAACTGATAGTTTAGAGGAGAAGGACGTTCTTACCTCCAAACTTGAGTTTCTCCTCTTTTTGGAATCAAAAACCTTGATGAATCAAGTAGCAAATGATGAGGTTTTGTAGATATGATGATTAGGAATCAAAAGAGAGTTGAAAGGAGAGATTTAGGTGAGAAAATCAGAAACAATTCTCTGGAAAGAAAGTGTTTGGGTTGAGAGAAAATGAGAGAAAAGAAAATAGGAAGTTAGTTATCAAAATGGCCAAAATGGCTTTCCCTCCTCTTTTGATATGTTTTAAAATCAGAATATAGCTTAAAATATCTTAGAAAAATCTGGAGAAACTACTTTTGGAATAATAGCTCCTTAAAGATTCAAATTTTCAACCGTTTCTAAAACAGTCACAAAACTTTCAAAAATTACATTTTGGTCACTAGCCAAAATGTCACCCTTCCAAAACTCATTTTCCAAAATTGATTTCACAGTTCACTTAATTATATTAAAAGATGATTTTAGAACATTTTTCCATATTTTTAATGCAACCCGAACTAGGCTTCCCTAATTTCACCTTTTTAGATTCGAACAGCACTTTGACCAAACCGGTCAACGCCCAAAACTCCTAAGCCCAAAACCGGGGCGTTACAACTCTCCCCCCCTTAAGAAATTTCGTCCCCGAAATTTACCTGAAGGAAAGAGATAAGGAAACTGCTTCAGCATGTCTTCCTTCCGCTCCCACGTGGCTTCCTCAACCCCTCGATGCTTCCACAGCACCTTCACCAACTCAATGGTCTTGCCACGAAGAACCTTGCTATCCGAATCCAGAACCTTCACCGGTTCCTCATCATAGGTCAAATCCGGATTCAAAACCACTTCCTCCACAGGCATCACATGCGAAGGATCAGATCTATACTTCCGGAGCATAGAAACATGGAACACATCATGAATCTTCTCCAACTCTTGAGGTAACCTCAACCGATACGCAACAGGACCCACACGCTCAACCACCTCATATGGTCCAATGTACCTAGGGCTCAACTTACCCTTCCGGCCAAACCTCATCACCTTTTTCCAAGGCGAAACCTTCAAGAACACACGATCACCCACCGCATACTCTATCTCCTTACGCTTCAAATCCGCGTAAGACTTTTGCCGATCAGAGGCAGCCTTCAACCGCTCACAAATGAGCTTTACCTTCTCTGTGGTCCCTTTCAACAAAGCCGACATCGAAACCAACTTTTGACCAGTTTCAGCCCAACAAAGAGGAGTCCTACACTTCCTCTCGTACAAAGCCTCATAAGGTGCCATCTGTATACTTGCCTGATAACTATTGTTATAAGCGAACTCAACCAAAGGCAGATGCTTCTCCCAAGAACCTTGGAACTCAATCACGCAGCACCTCAACATATCCTCCAAAATCTGGATAACTCGCTCAGACTGACCATCCGACTGAGGATGATAGGATGTACTGAAATGCAACCTTGTACCCAAAGCTTGATGCAAACACTGCCAGAAACGCGATGTGAACCTCGGATCCCTATCCGACACAATCGACTTAGGCACACCATGCAGCCGCACAATCTCAGCAATGTACAGCTCTGCCAACTTATCCAAAGAAAACGTGGTATGCACAGGCAGGAAATGCGCACACTTCGTTAGGCGATCCACAATCACCCAAACAGAATTCTTCTTCGAGGGAGACAAAGGTAAACCAGATACAAAATCCATGGTAACCCTTTCCCACTTCCATTCAGGGATTTTCAACGGTTGCAACAACCCTGAAGGAACCTGATGCTCAGCCTTAACTCGCTGACACACCAAACACTTGCTCACAAACTCCGCAACATCCTTCTTCAAACCCACCCAATAGTACTCATCACGAAGATCACGATACATCTTGGTACTACCAGGGTGCATAGCAAAAGGACTACTATGACCTTCAGTCAAAATAGCACGCCTCAACTCAGCATCAGCAGGCACTACTATCCGACTCCCAAAACACAACACACCATCATCATTAAAGCAGAAATCCGAAGGTCTACTCTCCGCAATATCCTGAACATGAGACACCAAGGAATCATCCAGCAACTGCTTATCCTTGATCAACTGAACCAAAGATGGTTTCACTTGCAACTCAGCAACAAGACCACCATCTTGCGATATGCTCAAGCTAGCAAACATAGCCCTCAGCTCAACAGCTACTTTCCTACTCAAGGCATCCGCAACAACATTAGCTTTTCCAGGATGATACTCAATCGTCAGATCATAATCCTTGAGCAACTCCAACCAACGCCGCTGCCTAAGATTCAACTCCTTCTGAGACATCAGATACCTCAAACTCTTGTGATCTGTGTACACAGTACACTTCTCACCATACAGATAATGTCTCCAGATCTTCAGAGCAAAAACCACTGTAGCCAGCTCAATATCATACGTAGGGTAATTGCGCTCATGCACTTTCAACTGCCGCGATGCATAAGCCACCACCTTACCCTCCTGCATCAGCACACACCCCAAACCAACATAGGATGCATCACTGTAAACCACAAACTCTTTCCCTGATTTAGGCTGAATCAAGATAGGAGCTTGCGTCAAAGCCGCCTTAAGCTTCTCAAAAGCCTGCTGTCTCGCTTCCGTCCACTCATACTTAACATCCTTTTGCAACAGCTTCTTCAAAGGAGCAGCAATCTTGGAAAAACCATCCACAAACCTACGGTAGTATCCCGCCAAACCAAGGAAACTACGGACCTCATGAACAGACTTAGGAACTTTCCAATTCATCACCGCCTCAATCTTCTGAGGATCAACACGAATCCCCTCAGCTGAGACCACATGCCCAAGAAACACCACCTCCTTAAGCCAGAACTCACACTTGCTCAGCTTAGCATAAAGCTGATTCTCCAACAAAGCTTGCAAAACAATCCTCAAATGCTCTTCATGCTCCTCCTCAGTACGCGAGTACACGAGGATATCATCAATGAATACCACAACGAACTTGTCCAGGTATTCATGAAACACACGATTCATCATGTCCATGAAGGCAGCATGAGCATTTGTCAAACCAAACGGCATCACAAGGAACTCATAATGCCCATACCTTGTCCTGAAAGCTGTCTTAGGCACATCCACATCCTTCACCTTCAACTGATAATACCCTGACCTCAAGTCAATCTTAGAGAACACAGCAGCTCCCCGAAATTGATCAAAGAGATCATCAATCCTCGGCAAAGGATACCGATTCTTGATAGTCAACTTGTTCAGCTGACGGTAATCAATGTACATTCTCATAGTGCCATCCTTCTTCTTCACAAACAAGACCGGTGCTCCCCAAGGTGACACACTCGGCCGGATGAAACCACGATCAAGCAACTCTTGCAACCGCGTCTTCAGCTCCTTCAGCTCCTTAGGTGCCATTCTATAGGGAGTAATGGACACATGAGTTGTATTCTCATACAGCTCAATTCCAAACTCCACCTCGCGGTTAGGAGGTAAACCAGGCAACTCCTCAGGAAAAACACCAGGGAACTCCTTCACAACTCTGATATCTTGCACCCTCAACTCTTTAGAGCTAGGATTCATCACAAAAGCTAGATAGGCTTCGCAACCTTGCCTCAGCATCCTGCTCGCCTCCAAGGTAGACACCACATTGGCAAGAAACTTCACATTCTCACCAACCACAACAACTTCATAATCATCCGCAAGCTTAAGCGAAACTCGCTTGTTTTCACAATCCACAACAGCACGATGCTCAGCAAGCCAATCCATACCAAGGATTACATCAAAACCATAAAAGGGCAACTCCATGAGATCAACATGAAAAACATGTTCTTGAACAACCAAGGGACACCTTCTATAAAGCTTTCGAGTCACAACAGTCTCACCAAAAGAACTAGTGACACGAACACCAACATCCAAAGACTCAACAGGCAAACCAAGCAATTCAGCATGCTCACGCAAAATGTATGAATGCGTAGATCCAGAATCTATCAAAGAAAGCAATGACAAGGATTGCAAAGTAAAGGTACCTGCAATCACATCCGCATCATTCCTTCCCTCATGCTGAGCATACACCCTTGCTTGGCCTCCACCTTCAGGCTGAATAGCCACAACATGGGCCACTCCACGACCACCTTCCTCTCTCCTCTGGAAATTACCACGGCCGCGCCCACGACCTCTCTGCGGTGCAGCAACAACAGGAGCACGCACTTGATCACCAGCCAACCTAGGACAATCTCGCCTCAAATGGTCTGCGGATCCACAATTCCAGCACCCATTACCAGCTGCCGCAACAGGAGCTTGCACCTCTCTCACAGCACGAGGACAGTCACGCTTCATGTGACCACGTGAACCACAGATCCAACAAGCACTCGGATCAGCTCTAGCATTGCCTCCTCTAGCAGGTGCACCACCACCTCTCTTAGCTGAAGACTGATACTTCTGATCACGTCCCCTCCTGTTCCGTCCACCTCCGGAACTATACTCAGCAGCTCTCTTACCAGAACTTGCTCCAGCACCTTTCGCAGATAAACCCAAGTTCATCTCAATGTCCTTGGCTCGGCCCACCAACACATCAAAATCATCATACTCGGTGGCCAGCACATACATTTTCACATCCGTCACTAAGCCATAACGGAACCTCTCGCACCTTGCCCGCTCATCAGGTATCAGCTCAGGTGCATACTGACTGAGTCGCACAAACTGCACTTCATACTCAGCCACACTCATGCTCCCTTGGGTAAGAGACATGAATTCACGCTTCTTCTCATCAAGATATCTCACACCAAGATATCTCCACTTGAACACATTCTGAAAGAATGTCCAAGTCACATCAGCTTCAACCATCCCAGCTATGGTGGTCGTCCACCACGTATACGCATCGTCCTGCAGCAAGGACACAACACAACCCAGCTTTTGCACATCCGTGCAGCTCATCTGACCCAAGATTCGCTTGGTACTCTCTAGCCAAGCTTCACAACTCTCAGCAGACATACCCCTGAACTCAGTCCCACTAAGACTGCGCAGACGCTCCAAAGGTAGTCTAACTCCAGCATCTCCCTGATACCCAGCTCCTTGAGCTCCAGCTACTGCTGCTCGGAAAGCACCCGCAATAGCTTGTACCAACATAGACATATCAGGCATAGCTTGCCCCTGACCAACCTCTGGTCCAGCAGCTCCAGCACCAGCTGCAGCTTCAGCTCTTTCACCCTCAGCACCACCACCAGGTGGAGGAGGAGGTATCACCGCACTACCCGTGTTTTCCTCATTCTCGTTCTCATTAGGAGCCGTAGCTCACACATTACCTCGTAACTCTCTACGTGGTGCCATACTTTTACCATGCAATCACAATGCAAATAAAACGAAGTCAGGCCCAGCAAGGTAAGCAATCCAAGTATTCAAGCTCAATTTCATTCAAAACCAACACCATTTCATTAGCTTTTATTTGGCAATGGGTACCCACAACATGCTACATCACAGCATACATCTCAATTGCATCCAAATCACAAGCCACTAAACATGCTTTCGATCAACAAGCATACAAGGCATACATACTTCAATCATGCACACATTCATTCCCAATTACTCGAGAACTCAGCTCTGATACCACCAAATGTAACCCCCTTAACCCGGCCTAGACGGTTGACCCGAATTAAGAAAGTCACACGGGGAAAACCAAAGTCAACCCGAAAGTCAACCTTGATTAACGACCCCTTTTTTTTCTTTTTAAACTTGTCTAGATGCATATTAATCCTTAGATATGATCATACAACAGCATACTCAAAGATCATAAACATCAGAGATCAAACAGGGACCCAATTGAACAAATTACAACTTTAGGGACCAAATTGTAAATTCTGATAAATACAAGGACTTCACCCAAATTAAAGTTACCAACTTGAAATTAATCAGGTTTCATGCTTATCTGTGAAATTTCAGCTCGAACGGACATTCCGAACTCATTCAATTGCACAAACAAGATTCAGGACCAAAATGCAAACAATTCGAAACATTTAACTGCCAATGTCAGCCCCCAACGGTCATCCGTTCCGAAACGGGAGACATCCCGTTTCGAAATGCGGGGCCGTTCCGTAACGCGTACCGAAACGAGGGCAGACAGTAGCCTTTCCGTTTCGGAACGGTGTCACCCGTTTCGGACGCCTGGGCTGCTTCAAGGCACCCGTTCCGAAACGGTAGGTACTGTTCCGAAACACCATGCACAGATTACCCCAAAATGCATACTTAAACATGAAATTAAACATCCAATCATGCTCCAAATGCCACCAAACTTTACCAACATGCAATTCAACATATATGAGACATACTTGCATCAACAATTCATCAAAACATCAACATATGTGAAAAGCCCCAAATCTATATGCATGCTTCCTACACAAGCAACCATTCAAGCATAAACTTCCAATTCAAGCATATAATGGCCAACCACAAAAACCAGCATTCTCAACAACATTCAATATACTTAGGGAGTTCAAAACATCTCCCAAAACATACACATAGGTCCCCCATTGCCAAGATTACCAAAAGCTAAATGTACTTAAGAAAACCTTCCATACTTTGAGCTTTACTTCCACTTGAATGCTTGCCTTCCTTGCTGCCCTCAAAGTACTTTAATGTTCTGCATTAATGATTTGAGAAAACAAAGAGAGAGCGTAAGCAAAAGCTTAGTGAGGAATGCTCAATAAAACCATTCAATAATGCATTTATAAAACACTTTATAAATCATGCTTCAAATCATCATTTACACATGCTCAAAAGCATACTTAAACATGCATCTCATGCTTCATATCATAACATGTCATATTGGCCACAAGTGATAAGTTCCATTTCTTTAAAAACAAGTTCATCAACTTTTACCCCAAGGACTTTTAAACACCTTGGCCCCAAGGACTTTTAAACACCTTGGCCCATAGACTTTTAACCACCATGGAAAGGACCACACAAGGACTTTTAACCACCTTTGTGTCCGTATCAAGTTTCACCCCAAGGACTTTTAAACACCTTGGCCCCAAGGACTTTTAAACACCTTGGCCCATGGACTTTTAAACACCATGGAAAGGACCACACAAGGACTTTTAACCACCTTTGTGTCCGTATCAAGTTTCACCCCAAGGACTTTTAAACACCTTGGCCCATGGACTTTTAAACACCATGGAAAGGACCACACAAGGACTTTTAACCACCTTTGTGTCCGTAGCAAGAATCATCCAATGACTTTTAACCACCTTGATGTTCTTAAGTAGACAAGGCTCACTCAAGGACTTTTAACCACCTTAGTGACCTTAACCTTTTCAAAACATCACTTGCCAATATACATCATTATCATCAATTTATCCACTGTTTTAAAGCATTAAACCAAGCCATATTCATCATGCATTTAAAAGCATCAAACCACATTTAATCAATGTTCAAAAACAAGGAACTCTTACCTTGAGCTTCCTTCAACATATGGCTTACAAAAACAAAATTAACCATGCTAAATCATGCTTTCAAAATAGAGTTTAAAACATGCAATAAACCACATTGCACAACAATCAAATCATGGCCACCACTAGAGAGTATTTCCGAAAACTTACACTTGAGCTTAGCAAAGTTGTTTAGACTTAAACTAAGCTCCCAAGACATTGGTTTCAAAGCCGAAAACCCAATTTCACTCACCGATTCCACTTTGCCTCTTGCCGAAGCACCAAATCAAGCTTCCGGATCAACAACTCTTGGATCCAAAGATGCCTCCCCTGTTTTAACACATTAAAACAGTAGGTTAATGCATCATCATGCATTAATTGCTTCAATGAAAGCACCTAAACTCGCTGCTCTCTTCCACACTCCATTTTCGGCCACCAAACACAACCGAAAATGCATCCAAACCACTTCTCAACAAAGCCCAGCCATTAACCATCAAAACCTAACATCCTTTAACATCATTTAACATCTAAAAAGAACCTAATAACATCCTTATACCTCCAGCAACACCAGATCCACAAGATCACCTCAAAAACAATCAAGAATCACAAGCTAAACTTAGGAAACCCAACCTATCCGGGATTGCATCAATCAAAACTCAATTCCTTATCAATTTAGAGTTCAAATAACATCAAAAACACATCTCAAATCACAGATTTAACAAATCAAACAAAAATCATCAAAAATCACCAAATCTTGCATTATAAGCCAAGATCCATTTCACAACTTAAAAGCCTTTAACAAAACATCAATTAAGGATTGAAAACTTAGGAATTTCAGTAAAGAACTGATAGTTTAGAGGAGAAGGACGTTCTTACCTCCAAACTTGAGTTTCTCCTCTTTTTGGAATCAAAAACCTTGATGAATCAAGTAGCAAATGATGAGGTTTTGTAGATATGATGATTAGGAATCAAAAGAGAGTTGAAAGGAGAGATTTAGGTGAGAAAATCAGAAACAATTCTCTGGAAAGAAAGTGTTTGGGTTGAGAGAAAATGAGAGAAAAGAAAATAGGAAGTTAGTTATCAAAATGGCCAAAATGGCTTTCCCTCCTCTTTTGATATGTTTTAAAATCAGAATATAGCTTAAAATATCTTAGAAAAATCTGGAGAAACTACTTTTGGAATAATAGCTCCTTAAAGATTCAAAGTTTCAACCCTTTCTAAAACAGTCACAAAACTTTCAAAAATTACATTTTGGTCACTAGCCAAAATGTCACCCTTCCAAAACTCATTTTCCAAAATTGATTTCACAGTTCACTTAATTATATTAAAAGATGATTTTAGAACATTTTTCCATATTTTTAATGCAACCCGAACTAGGCTTCCCTAATTTCACCTTTTTAGATTCGAACAACACTTTGACCAAACCGGTCAACGCCCAAAACTCCTAAGCCCAAAACCGGGGCGTTACACTATAAATCCTTGTGTCAAATTGCCAATTTTTCATCTCCCACTAAAACACCCAATTATCCAACTTCTCCACACTTGGCGAGCAAGAACAGTTGATCGAATCGAGCCCCTCTCAACCCAACAATTGGTATCAGAGCTTGGCTCAATCGTAGGGGATTCACATCCTATTGAGAAGATCCGGAAAGCTCGATCAACATTTCACCAACCGGCTCAAATGGCGCAATCCATCGACAAACCGCCCTTCTTCGACGGAAATCACTATGCCCATTGGAAGACAAAGATGAAATTCTTCTTGAAGTCAAGAGACTACAAGCTATGGGACATAGTTGAAGATGGTCCGTTTGTGCCTCAAGGAAGCAAAGCGAAATGGAGTACCGACGATCGCAATAACATGGAGCTTAATTGCAAAGCCTTGCACATGCTCTTTTGTGCATTTGGCCCAACCATCTATGAGAAGATGTCTTCTTGTGAGAGTGCCAAGGAGGTATGGGACAAGCTTGAAGTCACATACGAGGGAACCGATGAAGTCAAGGAGACCAAGATTGGGCTCCTCACCTTAGAGTATGAGAACTTCAAGATGAATCCGGAAGAGAACATCGAGAAGATGTTTGATAGGTTCTCCACTATCACAAATGGACTTAAAGGTTATGGAGAAGCCATCCCAAAAGAGAAGCTTGTCCGAAAGCTCATCTACTCCCTTCCCGAGTCATGGGACTCAAAGTGGACCGCCATCATTGAAGCCAAGAATCTCAAGACCTTGAAGCTTGATGAACTCATGGGGTCACTTCTCACTCACCAAATAATGAAGAAAAACAAAGAAGAGGAGAAGAGGAAGGAAGAGATTAGAGCGATGGGGAAGAAGAAGATCATGGAGCTAGGCATCAATGCAAGTGCCGTTGCTCTCAAATCCTCCACATGCCATCATGTAGATTCAAGTGAGGAGGAAAGTGAAGATGAAGAGATGGCCTATCTCTTCAACAAATTCACCTGTTTCATGAAGAGCGAAATGGATAAATCCAAGCATGAATTGAGGAAGAAGATGAAGGAATCCCACAAATCCAAAAGGAGGGGATCATCTTCAAAACAAGCATATGTGGCCACATGGAGTGATGAAAACTCCACCGATGAAGAAGTAGCCCACCTATGCTTGATGGCCCTCAATGAGGGGGAGGTAACTTCTAACTCATCTATTTCAAATTCTTATACATTTGATGAGTTACAAGATGCCTATGATGATTTGCTTTTGGAATTCAAGGCATCATTTTCCAAGAACAAAAAGTTGATTTCAAAAATAAAAATTGAAAATGATTTGCTTTCCAAAACAAATCTTGAACTTGAAGCAAAATTGAAAGATTTTGAACAAAAATGTTTTGTTATGTAAGACAATCTAGTGCCCCTAGATTTGTGAATGGAAAATGTTTTAGAAGTGTTTGGGTCCCAAAAGGACTAACCACTTCAACTAAAAAGGATGAAATTGAAAAATGGATTCCTAAGGGGACTAAATTTTGTGCTACTAATGTCTATGGAATCAAAGCAATTTGGATACCAAAAATTACTTGACTGTCTTATGCTAGGTGTGATGGAGAGTGATCAACAAGTCAAAAATTGAGGGGGAGCTCCATGCACACAAAGGAAGAACACTTGAAGAAGGAAGGCTTCACATCCTCCCTTGAGTTCAAGTGTGGTAAAATCTAGTTGCTTTTGTTTTTAATTGATTTATTTTCATTTATGTCAACTAGATAATCATATATGTTGAACTAACATTCTTATGATGCTTTGAGTAAGGGGGAGCCAATTTTAAACCAAAATTTTAAGTGTGTCAAATTTTTTTTGCTTCCTATGTTATTTTGAGCTCAATGTCATTTTAAATTCTTTTTGATATAACAAAAAGGGGGAGAAAATGGTTTGGAAAATTGAATTTTCAAATGAATAAGGGGGAGCTTTATTTGATTTCATATCTTTAATCTCTTGTTCACAATTTTAAATTTAAAGGGGGAGAATCCCAAACAATTTTTCAAGTTGGTTTTATTATATCAAAAAGGGGGAGATTGTAGAACTAATGTTTTGATATAATATTTGAAAAATGTTTTGGACTAAATTGAAAAGAATTTAAAATATGTTTTTAGTCAAAAACAACTTGAAAATATGTTTAAGGGTTTTTACAAGGCTTTGGAATGATTTAAAGTACATTTAAAGTAGTCAAAACCAGCCTTTTCAAGTACCCATACCGATACGGTCTTGGACCGTACCGATACGCCTTAGGGTTTCAACTACTTGATTTTTCCAGTAGCCAAAACCCGTACCGATACGCTTAGCCGTATCGATACGGTGTGTTTTGAAATAGCCCAACGGCTAGTCGCGTACCGATACGCCTAACTTCCCAACGGTCTTTTAATTGCAGGACCGTACCGATACGCTAGGTAAGCGTATCGATACGCATCAGCTGAAGAAGCCCAACGGCTAATTCCTCATTGAGACTGTATCGATACGGTTTGACGAGTATCGATACGCCCAGCTGCAGAACTGCATTTATGGTGGGAAATAAAGGCTCCAACTGCTCCAATTCAATCCCAACGGCTAGTAACGGCTACAAACTCATCAAGGAGTATAAAAGGGACCTCCAAGCATCTTGTAATGGTTAATGCTTCAATTGTTACAACATTATGATGTCAAAATTTGTCTAGAGCTTAAATTGTTTATTTCTTGCTTAGACAACACTTGTGAGCTAAACATTGTCATATTTGCTCAAGTGTTTAGGTTTTGGGTGAGAGCTTAGTATTGCAAACACATACCTATTAGAGGGATTTCTAGTTTGCTAAGTCTTTCTCTTGTAAGAGAGTGTTTGATCAAGCTTTGGGTAGAAAGCTTGATCGTTGTAACAGTTTCCTCCTAAGCCGAGAAAAGGGGACGAAATTCTTAGTGAATTTGTTTGGAAATCCTTAGTGGGGACCTAAGGTAGTGGATGTAGACCTTGGTTAGAAGGTTGAACCACTATAAATCCTTGTGTCAAATTGCCAATTTTTCATCTCCCACTAAAACACCCAATTATCCAACTTCTTCACACTTGGCGAGCAAGAACGGTTGATCGAATCGAGCCCCTCTCAACCCAACACATTTACTCGCTCACTTTTACCATTAAAGGGAGCTTTGTTCATCTTTCCTAATAACCAAGGCTCGCATACATCAAGTTGCTCAAAAACAAATGAATCTAAAAAATTCATCTTTATGAAGTTTCGAAATGCGTTTTTCACTTATGTGACCCCAAGTGACAATGCTAAAGATAAGTTTGGTTAGAGTCATTTGTTTTTGATCTTTTTGTATTGATGCTGTAAATGGAATTCTCTTGATCCACAATATAGAGGTCATTTATTAATTGTGTCACTCCATAGAAAACATTATCGAGATAAAAGAACAAGAATTATTCTTAGTAATTATCTCAAATCCAATCTTGTCTAAACAAGAAACCGAAATGATGTTTTTAGTCAAACTAAACACAAAATAACAATCCTCTAAACATAAATTAAGTCCACTAGGCAAAGATAAAATATATGTTCCTATAGCTAATGCAACAACTCTTGCTCCATTACCAACCCGTAGGTCCACCTCTCATTTTCTCAGATTTCTACTCTTTTATAGTCCTTATACAAATGTAAAAATATGTGAACCACAACCGATATCCAATACCCAAGAAGTAGGTGTTGATAACATAAATATCTGAGGCGGACGCTCCGCTTTCATTTGTCTTCTTGACTTTTTCAAGATAAATGGGACAATTCCTTTTACAATGACATGTCTTATTATAATGGAAACATTTTCCTTCTAGTGGCCAGTCATGGTAGTTTACGCCGTTCAACTTGTCCTTCTCAAGGACCGATCGCAATGATAACAAATTTGTATTTTCCATAATAAGTCTACAATAATAGAATATGAATTTTGAGTACGTTTACCAAGTTTGTTTATAAAAAGGACTTTATACTCCCATTACTTTTATTAAAATTAATAACCGTCAAATATTAATGTCGAAAATACATTTTGTAAAGTTTTTCTAGTGGGCAAGGATCCAAATTTTACATTCACTTAAGTCTGCTTTGGCTTTTCTCTGAAGATTATGGTCTATCTTGGTAAGCAACACTTGCTAATTACATCTCATGTAACTTCTTCATTTGGTGAACAACTCTTGTTCATGATCATCTTATGAGTATCCAAATACTCTAACTTTTAGGTTTTCTAATCATATTAGAGTAACCTAGTTAAGTCTTTAACCAATATTACAACCAACAAATATCACTTGCTTATTCTTCGCGTTTGGCCAAGATAAATACAAGTACCTCGCTTTGGCAGAACCTGCATTTTATCGATCTAGACTTTAACGAGGGTTAACATTGGGAAGCAATAAAAGACTTAATATTTTATTGAGGGGTTTTGTGAATATTATCTCACCATTTAACATTTGATCTTATCAATTTACTAGCATGCATCTCATACATTTATTTTGTCTCATGCAAGAAAAGCAATAAATATGAATGCAATAGTTATAGCCCATATCCTAAGGTGGCATGTCCCAAGCCAATGGGAGAACCAAATTATTCTAAGGATAAAAAAAATCTCAAACATCTTTCTGTCGGCCCACATTTCTGTTCCTCTGGTCCATGCTTCTTCGTATAGATTACAATTTCCGAAACTCGTTTTACATATGAGGGAGTAAGATGAGAAGAGAATTACAATAGAAGTGGAGAAAGGCACGACACGTAGGCCGTATTTATAAAACCTTATAAATAAAATTAAATAAGCTATTGGGCTATAACCATGCATTCGAAACACCATGCATATCAAACATAATAACGATGTGGTTTGTTATTAAAGTCTTACCAGATTGTTCCCACGCATGTGTCAATTCCCTTGTAGGGGTCTAAGGGGTGGAGAAATATTTAAAGATCAGCATCTTAATTGCTGTGTAAAAACCTCACAATTTGATATTTTTTATCAACATTATCGTGTTTTTAGGATTTTAAAATCTATGGGGTTTTTACTGAAACAACTCTTGTTACTTTCCCGCACGAAATCTATAGACTAACCATTAGTCTAATATATAACTATAATCCGCATATGTTAACATTTAACATCTAAAACCCTTAAACTCAATAATAAATATGTTAACAATTACCATATAATATTTCAAACCTTATCGACAAAGATCCTAATGATTAACTCTTAATCATCTATCTAAGGAACATCTTTTAACTAGATTAACAGATTAACCGTGATTGAATAGATTTTCTCATACAAATATCATATATTCGCTAAATAAAAAAAATAACATGTATCTCATACAATTACATCACCCAAGTAATTAAAACCCAAATATGTATCGTACAAGTGGTTTTGATACCACTGTTGGGTCACGCCGGTACACCCTATGGCACAGCGGAAAAATTATCATGTAACACCAGAGTTTTGGGGTCGGGAGTTGAGTGTGTGAGTCGGGTTCGAGTCGTTAGACTCGATTTAATTAAAATAGGCATTTGTTTTATTTTAATAAGACTTGAATTTTAGTAATGGCAATTTCGTAAATTTTCAAAAGTAGGGAAAAAAGATTAGTAAAAGCCTTTTTGAAACAAAAAAAAAAGGTCTTCTTCTTCCTTGTTTCAAATCCCACGACCAAAACCCCCTAAAACCTCCCAAGTACTATTCCATCAAGGCTCTTCATCGTTTCAAGTGATTTCAACGAGGTAAACACGTTTTTGACTTCTCATCTCTATTCTGAACATTTCCATGGTTTTAGATTCTTATAAGCATCATCTTTTTGGTTTTCAAGTTTCAAGTTTTTAAAGGAAAATGGAGAATCTTTAAGGGTTTTTCGTTTAGCTCTTGATTTGATAAGTTTATTTATGCTTTAATCTAGTCCTTCGATGTATTATAACTTAAAATGGTAGGGTTTTGGTCAAAATCCCGAAATGGGTTTTTGGGGGCATTTTAAAGGTGTCAAAACTTGTGATTTTGGAGGGGTTTTGTGTAAGGTGGTTGGGGTGATGTTATAGTGATGTTAGAGAAGTGTTTTGAAGGTTTTTAAAGGTGGTTTGGATGTTGGAATTGGTAGTTTTCTGCTGGGTTTAATGGGAGTACGAAAATGGAATTTGTGGTTGTTAGTTTTGGCTTGAAGTTGTTGAGAAATGGGTATTGGTTGAAATCTGAGTTGTGACAGTGTATTGTGGATGATTTGTGTAGTAATACATTGTTTTTGATTGGTTAGAATCAAGGGGAAATGTTGGAGAAGGTTCGAGCACGATTCCGGAAGTTGTGGAGGCTTAAGTCGGCTTTGCTTGGTTTGCTTAAGGAAGTGTGGTGAGTGGAAACTTTTACATTGGTTTAAATTGGTTCGAGTGTATGGTTGAGGAGTTGGATTGAGCTTGGTAGGCCAATCCAAGGTAGAGGTTAAGTTGGTAGCTTGACTTCTTGTATGTTTTATGAGTTTTGCTAAATATGCTTGATATAAACTTGTAAAGCATGTGTTGATTATGTATGTGTTATATACATTGATATGTGTGATGAGTGATATGTTGATATGCATGATGGATTGTCATGGTATGACTAAATAGTATGATTGGCACTAGTTAAATTACCGGGCATAAATGATCGATCATTAGGATGAGAGTGTGCACACGGTTGGGTCAAATTCGCGCGTGGCCTTGGTGGCGTAAAGTCATCAAGGAGGAGTACGGTGATGTAATATTCCACCGGAAATTTATATTATTATGTGATGATGAGTGGAATCCCATCCGTAGGGCATGTGATGATGAGTGTAATTCCATCCATGCAAGGTCCGGTGATGAGTGTAATCCCACTGAAGGTAACGTTGTTGTTGAGTACGTTGGAGGTGAAAGCCCCAACGGAAGTTATCCGCATATCCGAGTAAACTAATAGTTGCCAATATACTTGTTCATATGGTTTGTTGTAAGATTAAATGCTATATCTTGTTGGGCATAACATGAGGTAAGATGCCATGTTAGTGCATTCATGTGATGTTAGCTTCATGCTATGTTGATGCTTATGTATGCTTGTGTATGGTATTAAGGATGATATGCTTGAACCCTGCATTGTCGTTGTTTTGCTTTAGAGCACCCTCACTAAACTTCTAGCTTACGCTCTCGTTTTCGACAATGCAGATCATTAGCATGAAGTTAGCAAGGAGCAAGAAAAGGGGCTTTCCTAGCTTTTGTAGTTGCTCAAGTATGGTTTAGTAAGTAATGTGGTAGTTTAGCAATGGGACTGCTATGTGTTTGTATGAGCATTGTTAGACTCATAGATGTTGGTTTGTTGTTTGTGCCTTGATATGGTTTTGTAAACCTTGTTATGTCATTGCCTAATGCTTGTTTCTTGGAGGCTTATGACCTTTGTTCCATGAATGCTAGATGTTGTTTTGTGAGCATGTAAACCTTGCTAGTGGATGCATGAACCTTTGGCTTATTAGACCCTTTATGTATGATTAGAATGCAAGATTCTCTTAAGTATAGATGCCTTGATGTTAATGCTCCGTTGTTCGTTTAAATTGTTCCATATGCTGATTCTCGGTTGCTAAATGTTGTATGAATGTTTGTTTGTGGCTAAGTGAGTCGTAAATTGCATTTAGAGTTGAGTTTTAGTGCGTTTTGCAGCTAAACTTAGGTTTGCAGTGCAGGGCGTATCGATACGCCCAAGGGCCGTATCGATACGGTCCTACACTTTGGGCCTCAATTTAAGCTTAGCGTACCGGTACACGGGGGTGTATCGATACGCCAAAGGCTCTCTAGAAATCTGAGAATTTTGACGAGATTTCGGCGTATCCGTACGAGTCTTGGGTGTATCGGTACGGTTTTTATCGTTTGATATTGAGAAGTTGACCGTGGAGGGCGTATCGGTACGATCAACTAGTGTACCGATACGGTCTCCCTAGGTTGACTTTGGGCAGTTGACCTAGTCAAGGCGTATCGATACCCTCTCCTAGTGTATCGATACAGCCTACTGTACAAACCAAAATGGGCTGTTTTAAATTGCTTGCTTTGTATGTTTGCATTAATTCGTTGTGTTTCCGCTGTCACGTTTCACATAGGAAATATTAAAGCCTTCAGACAAGATAGTGTAAAAAGAATTTTCTAGGGTTGCTAACCGAAGGGGAGCCTTAACGGGTTTCACTTTGGTTTTCCCTGTGTGACCCACTCGAACTGGTCAGTCGTCCAAACCGGGACGAGGGGGTTACATTTGTTGGTATCAGAGCCTGAGGTTTCCGAGACCTCGAGCAGGTAAGTGAGGCGTAGTGTTTGAAATCATGTGTTAGCTTGAATGTGGTGTCGAGGCGTAGTGTAGAGTTCCCATTGCTACTATTACTTATTTTGAAAAGATTTTGTAAAGGAAAATACTTGAGCACGATTGGACCCTTGCCTTTTCTAACTTAATCCTTATCTGTTTGTTTGTTTTAGTTGTTATCTTGCTTACTGTGAAATGAGACCAAGAGGGAGGCCTAGGATGGTTCAACCGGAACCACGGTCAGCAGCTCCGGAACTTGAGCCAGTTGTTGAGGCACAGGCTCCTCCACCTCCTCCTTCTCCTCCTCGTCAAGAGCCGAGGGTGTAGAACCTCAGGTTGGCCAAGGACCGGCCGGTATAGATTTAGCTCCTTTAGTTCAGGCGATAGCCGGGGCTTTTTAGGCTGCAGTGGTTGGGGGTCAAGCAGCGGCACAACCTCAGGGTGAGGGCACCGGCTTTCCACTAGAAAGGCTTCGCAGTTTGGGAGGCGAAGAGTTCAGAGGGTTGTCACCCGAGAGATCCGAGACTTGGTTTGACAAGACCGTCCGTATTTTGACACAAATGAGATGTACTGGAGCCCGCAGACTTGGGTGTGTTGTATCTCTGCTTCAGGGTGATGCCTACACTTGGTGGGTCACCATTACTACGGGTATGCCAGAGGCCGAGATCACTTGGGAGTTCTTTGAGTCAGCTTTCCGTAAGAAGTATCTGGGTCCTCGTTATCTCGATGAGAAGAAGAGGGAGTTTATGGCTTTGCTTCAGGGGAACTTGACCGTGACCGAGTATGAGATTCGTTTCGTCAGGTTGAGTCAGTATGCATCTGAGCTTGTTCCTACTAAGAGGGAACGTTGTGACCGTTTTCGCTATGGGTTGAGTGAAGAGATCAAGAGGTATACCTTGGCTACTGACTACACATATTTTGATGTCTTGGTCGCTAGGGCCAAAGACATAGAGCACAGTTTGGGTTTGACCAAACGTTCTGGTGGATCTAGTTCTGGTAAGAGGTCTGACGATTTTGATAGGGGTGATGCCAAGAGGCATCGGGACAATAGGCATCACTATGACCATAGACGTGGTGGTGGTAACCACGGTAGGGGCCATCAGGGCCAGAGAGCTGGTGGGCGTTTGCCCGAGTGTGCTCGTTGCGGGAGGAATCACACCGGTGAGTGTTGGGGGAACTTTCACTCTTGTTGGAGCTGTGGAGCTAGGGATCACATTAGGCGTGACTATCCACATCAGGTGGGGCAGGTACTAGTTCAGGCTCAGGCTCCTGCTAGAGCTAATGACTTTCAGAGAGGCTGTGGGCGCGGTAGAGGTAACTTCCAGCCAAGAAATGATGACCAGAGGAACATAGCGCATGTAGTTGTTGTTCAGCCAGAGGGTGGAGGTCAGGCTAGAGTTTATGCCCAGCGTGAGGGTCAGAACGACACAGATGTGATTGCAGGTAACTTTTCGATACAGTCTATGGGTTTGCTTTCTTTGATTGACTCCGGGTCTACGCATTCTTATATTTTGAGTGAGCATGCAAAGTTGTTGAATTTACCTTGTGAGGTATTAGAGGTAGGAGTTAGTGTTACTAGTTCCTTCAGGGATACGGTAGTGGTTAGGAAGATGTGCAGAAGGTGTCCGTTAATGGTTCAGGGACATATGTTTCCAGTGGATGTGATGGAGTTACCGTTATATGGCTTTGATGTAATTCTAGGTATGGACTGGCTTACAAAACATAGAGCTAGGATAGATTTTGAGACTAAGAGGGTTTTCTTGAAGCATGCGGATGATTATGAGATTGTGGTGGTAGGTGAGAACGTGAAGTTCTTATCGAATGTAGTTTCAGCTTTAGAGGCTAAGAGGTTAGTTGAGTTAGGTTGTGAGGCGTATTTGGTATACGTGATGAATCCGAACATGAGTGAAGTTAGACCTCAAGATATTTGGACGATGTGTTACTTTCCGAGTATGTTTCTGGAAGAATTGCCGAGTTTACCGCCTGATAGAGAGGTAGAGTTTTCTATAGAAACTTATTCAGATTCAGCTCCTGTTTCAATTTCTCTGTATCGTATGACACCGAAAGAACTAAAAGAGTTGAAGACTTAGTTGCAAGAGTTGACAGATAGAGGCTTCATCCGACCGAGTTCTTTTCCTTGGGGTGCTCCGATTTTGTTTGTGAAGAAGAAAGGTGGAAGTATGAGAATGTGCATAGATTACAGACAGTTGAATCAGTTGATAGTGAAGAACAAGTATCCCTTGCCGCGTATTGATGATTTGTTTGATCAGTTGAGAGGGGCATCAGTCTTTTCGAAGATTGACTTGAGATTCAGTTACTACCAGTTGAAGGTAAAAGAGGTTGATGTACCAAAGACAGCTTTTAGGACTAGATATGGTCACTATGAGTTTTTAGTCATGCCATTTGGGTTGACTAATGCACCAGCTACTTTCATGGACACGATGAATAGAATCTTCCATTAGTACTTAGACCAGTTTGTAGTTGTGTTCATAGATGACATTTTGGTGTATTCGCGTACCGAGGAATATCATGACCGACACTTGAGGTTAGTTTTGCAAACTTTGTTAGACAACCAGTTGTATGCAAAATTGAGTAAGTGTGAATTCTGGATCCGAGAAGTAGTCTTCCTAGGGCATGTGGTGTCAGCCGATGGGATTAGAGTTGATCCGAAGAAGATAGAAGCCATTGTTGAGTGGAAGCAACCAAAGTCAGTAACAGAGATTCGTAGCTTTCTAGGCTTAGCCGGATACTATAGAAGGTTTGTTGAAGGTTTCTCGAAGATAGCCGCTCCCTTGACGAAGTTACTTCAGAAGAATGTGTAGTTTGAGTGGTCAGATGCGAGACAACAAGCCTTTGAGAAATTGAAAGAAGCTTTGACCCATGCACCGATTTTGATTCAGCCAGAGTCGGGGAAAGAATATGTAGTTTACAGTGATGCTTTTTATGTAGGGCTAGGTTGTGTTCTTATGCAAGACACAAGAGTGGTGGCTTATGTCTCAAGACAGTTGAAGACTCATGAGCGTAACTATCCGACCCACGACATAGAGTTAGCTGCAGTTGTGTTTGCCTTAAAGATTTGGAGACATTATCTGTACGGTGAGAAATGCACAGTGTACACGGATCACAAGAGCCTGAAGTATATCATGACACAGTGAGAGTTGAATCTCAGATAGCGTAGGTGGCTAGAGTTGTTGAAGGACTATGATCTTACGATTGAGTACCATCCGGGTAAAGCCAATGTGGTGGCAGATGCCTTGAGTAGAAAGGTAGCCGTTGATTTGAGAGCCATGTTTGCTAGATTGAGCTTGTCCGGAGATGGTGACCTAGTGGCTGAGCTTCAGGTTAGACCTACTTTAGGTCAGTTGATTAGAGAGAAACAACTCTTAGATAGATCTTTGGCACCTCACGTGCAAGACATAGCTGAGGGTAGACCTTCAGACTACAGTTTCAGTGCCGATGGGGTATTGTGTTTCAGAGATAGGATAGTTGTGCCAGATGACAGTGATTTGAGGCGTACGATCTTGACTGAAGCGCACAGTAGGCCGTTTGCTACGCATCCTGGTAGTACGAAGATGTACCGTGACTTGAAGAATGAGTACTATTGGGTTGGTTTGAAGAAAGACGTAGCCGATTATGTGAGTAAATTGTATGGTGTGTCAGAGAGTGAAGGTGGAACATCAGGTTCCTTCAGGTTTGTTGCAACCGTTGAGAATTCCGAAATGGAAGTCAGAGAATATCACCATGGATTTCGTTTCGGGTTTACCTTTGACTCCTACGAAGAAGAACTCGGTTTGGGTTATAGTAGACCATTTCATGAAGTGTGCTCACTTCTTAGCTGTTAATACGACTTACTTCTTAAATAGATTGGACGATTTGTACATCGGTGAGATTGTGAGACTGCATGGTGTGCCGAAGTCGATTGTGTCCGATAGAGATCCGAGGTTCACAGCCTGAGTTTGGGAGTGTCTGCATACAGCTTTGGGTACTCGTTTGAATTTCAGCACGTCGTATCATCCTCAGTCAGGTGGTCAGTCAGAGAGGGTTATATAGAATTTAGAGGATATGTTGCGTTGTTGCATCATTGATTTTCAGGGTACACGGGAGAAGCACTTGCCTTTAGTCGAGTTTGCTTATAATAACAGTTTTCAGTCGAGCATTCAGATGGCTCCGTATGAGGCCTTGTATGGTAGAAAGTGTAGAACTCCGATTTGTTGGGCCGAAGTGGATCAGAAGTTGTTACCTATGCCGGATTTGCTTAAGGGGACTACCGATAAGGTGAAATTGATTTGCGACCGTTTGAAGGCAGCTTCGGATAGGCAGAAGTCCTATGCCGACTTGAAGAGGAAGGAAGTTGAGTATTCCGTGAGAGATAGAGTGTTCTTGAAAGTCTCTCCGTGGAAGAAGGTTATGTGATTTGGCAGAAAAGGGAAGTTGAGTCCGAGGTATATTGGACCGTATGAGATTGTGAGGCGAGTCGGTCCGGTTGCTTATCAGTTGCGTTTGCCGTCTGAGCTAGAGAAGATCCACGATGTGTTTCACGTTTCGATGCTTCGTAAGTATAGGTCAATTGAGTTGCGTGGAGGAGATTGAATTGAATCCGGATTTGACATATGATGAGGAACCTGTGGAGATCTTAGCCTCAGACAACAATGTGTTGCGTGGTAGATCAATTGAGTTAGTCAAAGTGAGGTGGCAACGTCGAGGGGTGGACGAGGCCACTTGGGAGAGGAAGGAGGATATGGAAAGACAGTTTCCTTATCTCTTTTAGTTAGGTAATTTCGAGGACGAAATTCCTTAAGTGGGAGAGAGTTGTAACACCCGAGTTTTGGGGTCGAGAGTTGAGTGTGTGAGTCGGGTTCGAGTCGTTAGACTCGGTTTAATTAAAATAGGCATTTGTTTTATTTTAATAAGACTTGAATTTTAGTAATGGCAATTTTGTAAATTTTCAAAAGTAGGGAAAAAAGATTAGTAAAGGCCTTTTTGAAACAAAAAAATGGTCTTCTTCTTCCTTGTTTCAAATCCCACGACCAAAAACCCCTAAAACCTCCCAAGTACTATTCCATCAAGGCTCTTCATCGTTTCAAGTGATTTCAACGAGGTAAACACGTTTTTGACTTCTCCTCTCTATTCTGAATATTTCCATGGTTTTAGATTCTTAAAAGCATCATCTTTTTAGTTTTCAAGTTTCAAGTTTTTAAAGGAAAATGGAGAATCTTTAAGGGTTTTTCATTTAGCTCTTGATTTGATAAGTTTATTTATGCTTTAATCTAGTCCTTAGATGTATTATAACTTAAAATGGTGGGGTTTTGGTCAAAATCCCGAAATGGGTTTTTGGGGGCATTTTAGAGGTGTCAAAACTTGTGATTTTGGAGGGGTTTTGTGTAAGGTGGTTGGGGTGATGTTATAGTGATGTTAGAGAAGTGTTTTGAAGGTTTTTAAAGGTGGTTTGGATGTTGGAATTGGTAGTTTTCTGTTGGGTTTAATGGGAGTACGAAAATGGAATTTGTGGTTGTTAGTTTTGGCTTGAAGTTGTTGAGAAATGGGTATTGGTTGAAATCTGAGTTGTGACAGTGTATTGTGGATGATTTGTGTAGTAATACATTATTTTTGATTGGTTAGAATCAAGGGGAAACGTTGGAGAAGGTTTGGGCACGATTCCGGAAGTTGTGGAGGCTTGAGTCGGCTTTGCTTGGTTTGCTTAAGGAAGTGTGGTGAGTGGAAACTTTTACATTGGTTTAAATTGGTTCGAGTGTATGGTTGAGGAGTTGGATTGAGCTTGGTAGGCCAATCCAAGGTAGAGGTTAAGTTGGTAGCTTGACTTCTTGTATGTTTTATGAGTTTTCCTAAATATGTTTGATATAAACTTGTAAAGCATGTGTTGATTATGTATGTGTTATATACATTGATATGTGTGATGATTGATATGATGATATGCATGATGGATTGTCATGGTGTGACTAAATAGTATGATTGGCACTAGTTAAATTACCGGGTATAAATGATCGATCATTAGGATGAGAGTGTGAACACGGTTGGGTCAAATTCGCGCTTGGCCTTGGTGGCGTAAAGTCATCAAGGAGGAGTATGGTGATGTAATATTCCACCGGAAATTTATATTATTACGTGATGGTGAGTGGAATCCCATCCGTAGGGCATGTGATGATGAGTGTAATCCCATCCATGCAAGGTCCGGTGATGAGTGTAATCCCACCGAAGGTAACGTTGTTGTTGAGTACGTTGGAGGTGAAAGCCCCAGACGGAAGTTATCCGCATATCCGAGTAAACTAATAGTTGCCAATATACTTGTTCATATGGTTTGTTGTAAGATTAAATGTTATATCTTGTTGGGCATAACATGAGGTAAGATGCCATGTTAGTGCATTCATGTGATGTTAGCTTCATGCTATGTTGATGCTTATGTATGCTTGTGTGTGGTATTAAGGATGATATGCTTGAACCCTGCATTGCCGTTGTTTTTCTTTAGAGCACCCTCACTAAGCTTCTAGCTTACGCTCTCGTTTTCGACAATGCGGATCATTAGCGTGAAGTTAGCAAGGAGCAAGAAAAAGGGCTTTCCAAGCTTTTGTAGTTGCTCAAGTATGGTTTAGTAAATAATGTGGTAGTTTAGCAATGGGACTTCTATGTGTTTGTATGAGCGTTGTTAGACTCATAGATGTTGGTTTGTTGTTTGTGCCTTGATATGGTTTTGTAAACCTTGTTATGTCATTGCCTAATGCTTGTGTCTTGGAGGCTTATGACCTTTGTTCCATGAATGCTATATGTTGTTTTGTGAGCATGTAAACCTTGCTAGTGGATGCATGAACCTTTGGCTTATTAGACCCTTTATGTATGATTAGAATGCAAGATTCTCTTAAGTATAGATACCTTGATGTTAATGCTCCGTTGTTCGTTTAAATTGTTCCATATGCTGATTCTTGGTTGCTAAATGTTGTATGATTTTTTGTTTGTGGCTAGGTGAGTCGTAAATTGCATTTAGAGTTGAGTTTTAGTGTGTTTTGCAGCTAAACTTAGGTTTGCAGTGCAGGGCGTATCGATACGCCCAAGGGCCGTATCGACACGGTCCTACACTTTGGGCCTCAGCTTAAGCTTAGCGTACCGGTACACGGGGGTGTATCGATACGCCAAAGGCTCTCTGGAAATCTGAGATTTTGACGAGATTTTGGTGTATCAGTACGGGTCTTGGGTGTATCGGTACGGTTTTTATCGTTTGATCGTGAGAAGTTGACTGTGGAGGCCGTATCGGTACGGTCAACCAGTGTACCGATACGGCTCCCTAGGTTGACTTTGGGCAGTTGACCTAGTCAAGGCGTATCAATACCCTCTCCTAGTGTATCGATACGGCCTACTGTACAAACCAAAATGGGATGTTTTAAATTGCTTGCTTTGTATGTTTGCATTAATTCGTTGTGTTTCCGCTGTCGTGTTTCACATAGGAAATATTAAAGCCTTTAGACAAGATAATGTAAAAAGAATTTTCTAGGGTTGCTAACCGAAGTGGAGCCTTAACGGGTTTCACTTCGGTTTTCCCCGTGTGACCCACTCGGACTGGTCAGTCGTCCAGACCGGGACGAGGGGGTTACATATCCGGCGATTACCACCAGAGATCCATGTACGAGGAACGAATCGGGGTGAATAAGGGTGAAGAATTACCTGTTTAAAATCTAGAATTCTAAATTTGGACGAGATAGATATTCAATCATGATTCGACGATGTCGATTCCTAAGCCGCAATAATAATGCTCCGATCTCTACGTAGTTCACCCAGTTGAAACGAGCATATAAAATTCTCTAAACCATTTAGAAAGGAATGACCATATAAAAACTCTCTAAACTATTTAGAGGGTTTTTCCCCAAAAAAAAACATTAATGACTGCTAGATCTCTCATGCATTTATATACCCTTTGTAATCCTAATTCGACTCATATCAGGATTTCAATATATATATTAAATATATATTATACTAATTTAACTTTAATTAGGATTTCAATATATATTAAATATATATAATCCTAATTCAACTTAATTAGGATTTCAATACATATATATATTAAATATATATAATCCCAATTCAACTTAATGAGGATTTCAATATATATATTAAATATATATAATCTCAATTCAATTTTAATAGGCTTGATAGGCTCGATTTCCTTCAATCGATTTAGCTAGCCAAGAGGTGGAGAAGTTGAATTTTTGGATGTTTCAGTTGTTGGCAAAAATTAAGAATTAAACACATAGATTTAGAGTGGTTCGACTTTCTAACCCATAGCCTACATCCACTACCATGGAACGCCACCAAAGATTTCTCAAATTCACTAAGAATTTCGCCCCCTTTTCTCAGATGAGGAGGAAACCGTTACAACGATTAAGTTATCTACCCTTAGCTTAATCAAACACTCTCTTACAAGTGAAATACAAAGCAAACAAGAAATCCCTCTAATAGGTATGTGTTTGCAACTCTAAGCACTCACCCAAAACCTATACACTTGATCAAATATAACAATTTTGGCTCACAAGTGTTTTGTCTATACAAGAGAATGACAATCAAGCTCTAAAGATAATTTGACATTCATAATGTTGTTACAATTGAAGCATTAACCTTTCCTTGATGCTTGGAGGTCCCTTTTATACTCCTAATTGAGTTTGTAGCCGTTGAGGACCGTTGGGGTTGAATTGGAGTCGTTGGAGCATTTATTTCCCACCATAAATGCAGTTCTGCAGCTTAGCGTATCGATACTCCTCAATTCGTATCGATACGGTCCCGATAAGGAAATAACCGTTGAGCACTTCTAGCTGGTGCGTATCGATACGCGTGGCAAGCGTATTGGTACGGTCCTGCAATTTAAAATACCGTTGGGAAATTGACCGTTGGGGGTAGTTAGGCGTATCGGTACGCGATACAACCGTATCAGTACGCAAACTAGCCGTTGGATATTTAAAACACACCGTATCGATACGGAAAAAGCGTATCGGTACGGGTTTTGGCTACTGAAATTTCACTGTAGCTGAAACCCCAAGGCGTATCGATATAGTACCAGACCGTATCGATACGGTTACTTGAAAAACAGTGGTTTGGCTACTTTAAAAGCATTTTAAGTTATTCCAAAGCCTTTTAAAAACCGTTAAACATATTTTCAAGTTGTTTTGACTAAAAGTTTGTTTTAAATTCTTTTCAATTATTATATCAAAACATATATTTCTACAATCTCCCCCTTTTTGATATAATAAAACCAACTTAAAAATTGTTTAGGATTCTCCCCCTTAGTATTTACAAATTTGAATAAGAGATTTTAAAATTTGAATGAAGTTAAAGCTCCCTCATATTCATTTGAAAAATCAATTTTTCAAATCATTTCTTCCTCTTTTTGTTATATCAAAAAGAATTTAAAAGACATTAAGCTCAAAATAACATAGGAGGTTTAAAAAAATTGACACAATTAAAAACTTTTGGTTTTAAAATTGGCTCCCCCTTACTCAAAGCATCAAATATTATTAGTCCAACAATATGATAATCTAGTTGTAAAGAAAAATAATCTAATTAAAAACAAAAACAACTAGAAATTTTACCAACACTTGAACTTCAAGGGAGGATGTGAATCATTCCTTCTTCAAGTGTTTTTTCTTGTGTGTATGGAGCTCCCCCTCAAATTTGGACTTGTTGATCACTCTCCATCACACCTAAACAAGACAATCAAGTAATTTTTGGTATCCAAATTTCTTTGGATCCATAAACATTAGTAGCACATAATTTTGTCCCCTTAGGAATCCATTTTTCAATTTCATCCTTTTTAGTTGAAGTACTTAGTCCTTTTGGGACCCAAATACTTCTAAAACATTACCATTAAAAAAATCTAGGGGCACTAGATTGTCTAATGTAAAAATTTGATTTTTCCCAAATTGTTTTTCTTTTGGATTTCATTGGAAAGCAAATCTTTTTCTTTCTGAAGATCATACAAGGCATTTTGATGATCTTTTTTCAATCTTTTGAAGCAAAATTTGTAAATCAAGAACTTTTTGCTCAAAATCTTTTAATTTTAACTCAAAATCAAAATTGGTTTTAGAAAGAATTTCATTTTCCTTTTCAAATTTGAGATTAATTTCTTGTTTTTGGAAAATGATGCCTTGAATTCAAAAACCAACTCATCATAGGCATCTTGCAACTCATCAAAAGTATATAAATTTGAACTAGATGAGTTAGAAGTTATCTCCCCCTCATTGAGGGCCATGAAGCATAGGTGGGCTACCTCATCATCGGTGGAGTCTTCATCACTCCATGTTGCCACATATGCTTTCTTTGAAGATGACCCCTTTTTGTTAGACTTGTGGAAATCCTTCATCTTCTTCTTTGATTCATGCTTGGATTTAGCCATCTCGCACTTCATGAATGGGGTGAATTTCTTGAAAAGATGAACCATCTCTTCATCTTCACTTTCCTCCTCGCTCAAATAAACGTGTTGGCATGTAGATGATGGAAAAGGCAATGACATTTACATTAATGCCAAGCTCCATAATTTTCTTCTTCCCCGTCTTCTTTATCTCTTCCTTCTTCTTCTTCTCTTCATTTTCTTTCTTCATTATTTCATGAGTGAGAAGAGACCCTATGAGTTCATATAGCTTCAAGGTCTTGAGATTTTTGGCTTCGATGATGGCGGTCTTCTTTGAGTCTCATGACTCGGGAAGAGAATAGAGAAGCTTTCGGACAAGCTTGTCTTCCGGAATGATCTCTCCATAGCCTTTGAGTCCATTTATGATGGTGGAGAATCTATGGAACATCTTTGTGATGTCTTCATCCGGTTCCTTCTTGAAGTTCTCATACTCATGGTTGAGGAGGCCGATCTTGGTCTCCTTTACTTCATTTGTTCCCTCATATGTAACCTCAAGCTTGTCTCATACTTCTTTGGCATATTCACAAGAGGACATCTTCTCATAAATGTTGGGGATAAATGCACAAAAAAGGATGTGCAAAGCCTTGCAATTTAGCTCAATCTTCTTGCGATCATCCGCACTCCATTCTGCCTTTACTCTTTGTGGAACATAAGGACCCTCTTCAATAATATCCCAAAGATTGTAGTCTTTGGATTTGATGAAGAACATCATTCTAATCTTCCAATGAGCGTAGTTGGTCCCGTCAAAGAAAGGTGGCTTGTTGATGGATTGTGCCATTTGACCGATTGATTGAATTGTTGTATCGAGCTTCCTGGATCGCCTCAATATGATGTTAATCATATTCGATTGAGCCTCCTCTGATACTAATTTTTAGGATTAATAGACTCGATTTCCTTCAACCGATTTAGCTAGCCAAGAGGTGGAGAAGTTGGATTTTTGGGTGTTTGAGTTGGTGGCAAAAATTAAGAATTAAACATAAGGATTTAGAGTGGTTTGACTTTCTAACCCAAAGCCTACATCCACTACCTTGGAACGCCACCAATGATTTCCAAAATTCACTAAGAATTTCGTCCCCTTTTCTCGAATGAGGTGGAAACCGTTACAACGAAGCTATCTACCCTTAGCTTAATCAAACACTCTCTTACAAGTGAAATTCAAAGAAAACAAGAAATCTCTCTAATAAGTATGTGTTTGCAACTCTAAGCACTCACCCAAAACCTATACACTTGAGCAAATATAACAATTTTGGCTCACAAGTGTTTTGTCTATACAAGAGAATGACAATCAAGCTCTAAAGACAATTTGACATCATAATGTTGTTACAATTGAAGCATTAACCTTTCTTTGATGCTTGGAGGTCCCTTTTATACTCCTAATTGAGTTTGTAGCCGTTGAGGACCGTTGGGGTTGAATTGGAGCCGTTGGAGCCTTTATTTCCCACCATAAATGTAGTTCTGCAGGTTAGCGTATCGATACTCCTCAATTTGTATCGATACGGTCTCGATAAGGAAATAGTCGTTGAGCACTTCTAGCTGGTGCGTATCGATACGCGTGGCAAGCGTATCGGTACGATCTTGCAATTTAAAAGACCGTTTGGAAATTGACTGTTGGGGGTAGTTGGGTGTATCGTTACAAGTTTTGGCTACTAGAATTTCACTGTAGCTGAAACCCTAAGGCGTATCGATACTGTACTAGACCGTATCAGTAAGGTTACTTGAAAAACAGTGGTTTGGCTACTTTAAAAGCATTTTAAGTTATTCTAAATCCTTTTAAAAACCCTTAAACATATTTTCAAGTTGTTTTGACTAAAAGTTTGTTTTAAATTCTTTTCAATTTAGTCCAAAACATTTTTCAATTATTTTATCAAAATATATGTTTCTACAAATTTCAATATATATATTAAATATATATAATCCCAATTCGATTTCAATATATATATGTATATATTGTTATGAATATTTATCTATGTGGATGTCTATAATGATAAGAACTTTATCTAGGAGATTTGATTTACTTTATCATTAGGAATATTATCTCCATTAATTAGAGTTTAATGTATTATGTACTTCTTATGCCTATAAATAGATAAAGGCATTGTACACAAGTCTAGTTTTGATAATAATACGAATCTCCCTCTTTCTCTCATCTCTTTGTTCTTTTATACTTGTTTGTTGTTCTTTATTATTTTATTCATAACACGTTATTAGCACGATCTCGCTCAGGTACAGTGATTCTTGTCAAGTGATGTCCATTCCAAAGATTACACCAATCATAAGGAATTTTGCTTCTAAGGCGGTGGTTATATACCACGACACAGTTAAGCACAATTTATTTCTTTTATTTATTTTTCCAGTCAATACTAATGTTTTGTTTTGTAGCAATCTAGCTTGCTAACCATTGAGAAGCAAATATATCATTGTTGGTTAAATGTGGAAGGGCATCATTAAAGCAGTGTCATAATTTTGGTTTAAGTGAGCCATGAATTTTTGAAGGCGCTCGAAAACCATGCCAAAATAGAGGCATCCACCATGGCCTAAACATATTGATGTTGCAACTTGCAATTGAATTCAAAAGATATAGCTTATGTCGTCTAATACCAATTACCAAGGCATCCACTCTAGCTTCCACCATGAAGTAATTAGTTTTTAACAAAATAATTGACATATCGGTGACTTAGAAATAGACATAAAAGGATTATGAGAAGCTATCTTGGTCATTTTTCGAGAGGAAAATCAATTCTTTTTATTTTTATTCTTTAAATTATTATTTTAAAGTGCATTAAATCACGATGATTTTGAATCTACAAGAAGACTGTTATAAAGTCTATATTTTCTCAACAGGAATAATTCTCATGTGTCGAAAATCTCGACTATAATCTTCTCCCAAGTTCAAGTTACGAAAATTCATCTTGATCCAAAAAGTTTTATTGGAGGCATTCCCTGAAGTGAATGCACGCCTGATTTTTATTCCATGCGATTATTGGATATGTTTCATTCCCTGAAGTGAATGTAAACATGGTAAATCATTATTCAATTAGAGACATAACTTCGATATAATCCAAGTATATTGGCTGGACATCCCGTTTTGCGAGGCTACTGGTCTCAAAGGAGGTTTTTAAAGGACCTTGTGAACTGGTTTAACAATGCCGCGTACGAGGATTAAATCTTTGTTCTCTGTGATGAGGATATGTTAATAAAATCATACTCCACTTTTCACGACAAATAATGTTGTCCTGAGACACAATATCGTGAAAAAGATTCTAAAGGCCCACTAGCTCTACTCCATTCCCTGAAGTGAATGTGAGATTTTATAATGGAAAGAATAAATGCCACATTAGTAGTTGTGGTCATGGTCGAGGCCATGGACATAGACATTATGGTCATTTTAAGAATACTTCTTGTAGAACTAATGTTTTGATATAATAATTAAAAAATAGTTTTGGACTAAATTGAAAAGATTTCAAAAATGCCTTTAAGTCCAAACAACTTGAAAATAAATTTGTGGATGTTTTAAACGGTTTTCGCAATGTATGAAACGTTTTTAAGTAGCCAAACTAGTGCTTTTAATTTATTCGTTTCGATACAGGCATAATCTATTTTGAAACGTTTTGAAACCGTCAAAACCCGTTTCTATACGGCCTCACACGTTTCTATACGGCCCTACCCGTTTCTATACGGTTTCTTATTTCACATAACGACTCTTTTTATTTTGAGATTGTTTCGAAATAGAGACACATGTTTCAATACGGGTAGCTGCAGAACTGCATTTAATGAGGGAAATAAAGTCTCCAACGGCTCCAAAACATCCCTAACGGCTAGTAACGGCCACAAGCTCAATTAAGACTATAAATTGAAGGCTTGAACACTTGAAGAAGTTAAGAGACAACATCCAAGCATTCTTCAAATCTTGCCATTTTCTTGAACATTGGACTTCGAGCAAATGATATTTACTCCCGGATGTTAGTCCTTCGATGGAGACGAGGCTCTGATACCAATTGTTGGGTTCTATGTGCTCGATTTCCTTCAACTGTTCAAGCTCGCCAAGTGTGGAGAAGTTGGATATTTAGACTAAATTGAAATGATTTCAAAAATGCCTTTAAGTCCAAACAACTTGAAAATAAGTTTGTGGATGTTTTGATATAATAATCGTAAAATAGTTTTGTACTAAATTGAAAAGATTTCAAAAATGCCTTTAAGTCCAAACAACTTGAAAATAAGTTTGTGGATGTTTTAAATGGTTTTGACAATGTTTGAAACATTTTTAAGTAGCCAAACTAGTGCTTTTAATGTACTTGTTTCGATATAGTCATAATCTGTTTCGAAACGTTTTGAAACTGTCAAAACTCGTTTCTATACGGCCTCACCCGTTTTTATACGACCATTTCTATACGGCCATTTCTATACGGCCTCACCCATTTTTATACGGCCTCACCCGTTTCTATATGACCCTACCCGTTTCTATATGATCTCCTTATTTCACACAACAACTCTTTCTATTTTGAGAATTTCTCGAAAAAGGGACAAATGTTTCGATACGGGTAGCTACAGAACTGCATTTAATGAGGGAAATAAAGTCTCGAACGACTCCAAAACATCCCTAACGGCTAGTAACAGCCACAAGCTCAATTTGGACTATAAATTGAAGGCTGGAACACTTGAAGAAGTTAAGAGACAACATCCAAGCAATATGGTCAAGAGAATTAGAGTCTAAATCTTTATTTTACTATTCTCTTGTACATAGTCTTTAGAGAGAGCTTAATTGTAAATCCTTTGTTCTTGTGTGAGCTTAAATTTGTGTAAACACCCACTTAGTGAGGTATTAAGGTTACCAAACAAATCCTTGTAAAAGGAGATGTTCTAGTTTAGCCTTTAGAGAAAAACTAAAGTTGATTCTATCTTAGCCAAGTCCAAAGAGATAGGGTTGTAACGGTTTCCTCCTAAACCGGTAAAAAGGGACGAATTCATTGTTGAGTGAATTGGGAAATCCTTAGTGGTGTGCTAAGGTAGTGGATGTAGGTGCTTGTTAGAAGGCCGAACCATTATAAATCCTTGTGCCAATTGTCCAATTTTCATCTCCCACTAAAACACCCAAATATCCAACTTCTCCACACTTGGCGAGCTAGAACGGTTGAAGGAAATCGAGCACATAAAACCCAACAATTGGCATCAGAGCCTCGTCTCAATCGAAGGACTAACATCCGAGAGTAAAGATCATTTGCTCGAAGTCCACCGTTCAAGAAAATGACAAGATTTGAAGAAGGTCATTCTATCTCGTGTCCTCTACTCTTCGGAGGAGAAGCATACTTCCAATGGGCAAATATCATGAAATTCTTCATCAAGTCTCAAGACTATGAGGTTTGGGACATCATTGAAGACGGTTATTTGGAAGCTCCGAAAAAGAAGAAAAAGAAAAGGAGTGCCAACGAGACGAAGGCAAAGCTAAACACCAAGGCGATGCACATTCTCTATTGTGGCCTTAACGAAGAAGTTTCCAAGAGGATCTCCACATACAAAACTACCAAAGAATTGTGGGAGAAACTTGAGAAACTTTATGGCAACAAGAAGGGAGAAAAGAAAGATGATGATCAATCATGTGCAAACATTCTCTCCAATCCAAAGGTGGATGGTGTTTTGGCTCTCGATGAGCCTAAGGTATCTTCTAACTCAAGTGAGATTTATTCTCACTCTTTCGATGAGTTGCAAGATGCTTTCGATGAATTATTTTTGGAATTTGAGACCATGAATTCCAAATTTAAGAAAATGATTTCAAAACTTGAATTTGAAAATGATTTTCTTTTGAAAAAAAATTGGATTTTGAAAACAAAAATAAAATTTTGAAAACTGATTTAGATTTTTCAAAAACAAGTAAAGATGTTTTAGAAAAAGAAAAGGCTTAATACAACTTTTCCCCCTAAAGTATACCCGATTTCCCAACTTGCCCCTTAAACTTCATTTTGCCCACTTTTTCCCCTTAAACAATTCGTCGTTACCCATATAACCCCAAAAAGTTGACGTCGTTAAAAAAACGTAACAACCAATCAGAAGCTGCCACGTAACCTCTTTTTTTATTTCTTATTTTCTGAATATTAGATAAGAAATAGATAAAATAAAAAAATTAATATAATCATAATAATAAAATATCTTAAAAATAAATCTTATCTAATATTCACACCCTCATTCCCCCTTCTTCTCCGACCCTCATTTCCCCTTCTTCATAACCTGGATATACATTTTCCTCATAACCCATCTTAATAACCATAACCATAACCTAGAAGAGAAAGCCACACCCTTAAGCAAACTTCCAAAGGTATCTTTTCATGTCTTTTAGAATTTTGTACGTCGTCCCTAAATTCCTACAATTTACAAAGTCAGTGATCATCGTGTTCCAAGAAACGGTGTCTCTGTGGGGAATTTCGGCGAACACCTTGGGAGCAACATGTAACTCTTTGCATATCGCGTATGCATTTAAGATTTTGTTGGCAGTGTAAACATCGACAAGAGTTCCTGATTTGAGAGCGCGACAATGGGTTATTAAGATGGGTTATGAGGTAAATATATATGTAGGTAGTGATCTTTTGGATAAGCATGAGTCTTGGGGAAAGGAGGGGCATCTAGAGCTTGAGAGAATTTGGATAATTCGAAAGAACTTGTGGAGACTTCCATGGGCGATGGAGTTGTGTGCATGCCTTTGTAGCAGCAGCAACATCAACATCAGCACATCATGGAGATGTTTCCAGTTACAGAAAATCAAGAGAACGGTTCCTTGGGTGACCGTGATAAGCAGAACGTAAACAAAAAATTTACTACTTTTTTCTTCTCGGCGTGAAGCTTTGGGTTTCATCCCCCCGAACTCAGCGTTACTTCTTGGATAATCTTGAACTGATGCCAGTGGCGCAGCCTGGTGATCTGGTTGCAGATTGGGGAAGAAGATGAAAGGAGGATGAAGACGAGGGTAATTTGGGTATTTTGGGAGATATAATTAAATTAAAAAATATTTTAATATATTTATTTTATTTTAAAATATAAAAATAAATAAATAAAGTGACGTGGCGTGGCGTGTTCTGATTGGTCAAAATAAATTTTCTTTAACGGTGTTAACTTTTTAGGGTTATATGGGTAACGACGAATTGTTTAAGGGGAAAAGTGGGCAAAATGAAGTTTAAGGGGCAAGTTGGGAAATTGGGTATACTTTAGGGGGAAAAAGGTTGTATTAAGCCAAAAGAAAATATAGATTTGAAAGTTAAGCTTAAAAGCTTAACAAAAGAAAAAGAAATCATTTTTAATAATTCATCTTGTCACATAATGGCAAAATGCTCACATTGCCATTATCATGGTCATTCCTTACATACTTGTCCTATTAAGAAGAGAAAATCTTATATGATTAGACAAGTATGGGTTCCTAAGGGAACTAAAGACATTGTGACTAACGTAAATGGAGCCAAAGCAATTTGAATACCAAAAATCAAGTGAATGTCTTTTGTAGGTGTGTTGGAGCAATGGGAAGAAATGCAAAGACATGAAAATGCTCTACTCACACAAGTGAAGAAATTGGGTAACCTCTAAGCTTATAGCTTTTATTTTCTTTTATCTTTGGTTATCTAATTTTCGTTTTAAAGTCTTGGATTTTTTAAGCCTATCAATGATGCTTGAGTAAGGGGGAGCCATTTTAAAACCAAAATTCTTATTTGTGTTAATTTTTTTAACCTCCTAAGTTATTTTGAACTTAAAGTTATTTAAATTCTTTTTGATATAACAAAAAGGGGGAGAAATGGTTTGAAAAATTGATTTTTCAAGAGAATAAGGGGGAGCTTTAACTTCTTTTATATTTTGAAATATCTTATTTAAAATTCTAAAATACAAAGGGGGAGAATCCCAAACAATTTTTCAAGTTGGTTTTATTATATCAAAAGGGGGGAGATTGTAGAACTAATATTTTGATATAATAATTGAAAAATGGTTTTGGACTAAATTGAAGAGATTTCAAAAATGCCTTTAAGTCCAAACAACTTGAAAATAAGTTTGTGGATGTTTTAAATGGTTTTGGCAATGTTTGAAACATTTTTAAGTGGCCAAACTAGTGCTTTTAATGTACACGTTTCGATACAGGCATAATCTCTTTCGAAACGTTTTGAAACTGTCAAAACCCATTTTTGTACGACCTCACTGTTTCTATACGGCCGTTTCTATACGACCTCACCCATTTCTATACGACCGTTTCTATACGGCCTCACCCGTTTCTATAAGACCTCATCCGTTTCTATACGACCCTACCCGTTTCTATACGGTCTCCTTATTTCAAATAACAGCTCTTTCTATTTTGAGACTGTTTCGAAACAGGGACACATGTTCGGTACAGGTAGCTACATAACTGCATTTAATGATGGAAATAAAGTCTACAACGGCTCCAAAACATCCCTAACGGCTAGTAATAGCCACAACTCAATTGAGACTAAAAATTGAAGGTTGGAACACTTGAAGAAGTTAAGAGACAACATCCAAGCAATATGGTCAAGAGAATTAGAGTCTAAATCTTTATTTTACTATTCTCTTATACATAGTCTTTAGAGAGAGCTTAATTGTAAATCCTTTGTTCTCGTGTGAGCTTAAATTTGTGTAAACACCCACCTTGTGAGGTATTAAGTTTACCAAACAAATCCCTTGTAAAAGGAGAGGTTCTAGTTTAGCCTTGAGAGAAAAACTAGAGTTGGTTCTATCATAGCCAAGTCCAAAAGATAGGGTTGTAACAGTTTCCTCCTAAACCGATAAATGATGACGAATTCATTGTTGAGTGAATTGGGAAATCCTTAGTGGTGTGCTAAGGTAGTAGATGTAGGTGCTTGTTAGAAGGCCGAACCACTATAAATCCTTGTGTCAATTGTCCAATTTTCATCTCCCACTAAAACACCCAAATATCCAACTTCTTCACACTTGGCGAGCTAGAACGGTTGAAGGAAATCGAGCACATAAAACCCAACACTTCTACCCACCGGTAGTGGGGTTATAAGGATAACAAGAGTGATAAAAGATCATTCTAAGGAAGTAAAATCCTTTTTTATTACCAATGCGATGTAATAACCCATTGGTCTCGTACTTGTCGTACGTTGAAAAATCAACAATCATTGAATGATAAAGGAAAGAAAATAGAAGAAAATTTTGTTTGCAAAAAATGATGAAGATGATATTGGTCCAACTTATTTGGACATTGCTAGTCCAACTCATTTGGACGTTGTTGATTTCCTTATAACTTTCGAAGGGAATAAATTATCTTCTTATTATTCTCATAACTTTGAAGATAATTATTTATCTTTTTATTTATTTTGCTGTTTATTTACTTTACATATTAATTATTTATGTTTTATATTTATATATTACGATATTTATTTATTTTGTTTAACATGATTACTTATCAAATACAATTTATGGTTACGATTTATGCTTAGCAGAAGCATAAGATATATTTTCCCATTTAATGCAAGGGAAAATGTGAGTACTATATCTCAAAGTACTGAAAATATTGATGCTCCAGAAGAGCAATAAGTTCTTGAGAGAAAGCACATTATGAAAAGTGCAGAATTGCATATATTGTAAAATTACCATTGATGGTAATAATATCGTCACCACTAGAAGTGGAAATTTTAAGAAAGCAATATGAGTTCGCAAAATAATCTTTTAGGAATTATAGATAACATATGTTATCAATTGAGATTTGAAATAAGCCAATATGGATATAAGTTCCGGTAGCCAAAAGTCAGTGGAAAGCTCTAGAAGAGCTATACATTGCTACCAAAAGATAATTTCCATTGAAAGCTCTAAAAGAGCTAAATATATTCCTATTCAAAGGAACAATTTTGATGGTTGTACTAGACATGTACGTTTGAAATTGAATCACATGTTATGGTAAACCAGAAGTTTACCAAATTCAGAAATATATATACACACATGTATATAGTTGACATGATCGGCTAGACCATCCTGATCAATAATGATGCGGAAATTATTGAGATTTACATGCACATGTATTAAATGAACCTGGAGTTCTTGTGGTGCTTATTCTCAAAGGAATTACTTAAATTTCTCTTATTAAAGAACATGAAGTTCTTGTGTTGCTTAAAGGAATTGATTAAATTCCACTTACTAAAAGAACCTGAAGTTCTTGTGTTGTTTGTTCTCAAAGGATTTACTTGATCCTACTTACCAAAAGAACTAGAACTTGAAGTTCTTGTACTGAAGTTGAGACTGCATGTCTTGAATATCTGAATGAAATACGGGCCCATATATCCACAAATATGGAAAGTTGTATATGATTTTAGTAGATGCATCTACATTGTTTTATCAACTTACAACCAGAAGTTTGTGAGATTGATTCTAAAAGGATTCAAATTATGCAATTAGACTATTCGTCTTGCAAAAGCTAGTGTGCGACACCTCCCTCCCGGCTTAGCACTAAACCTGCCGGGAGGCGTCGTGAAAGCGCAAAAAAATTAAAAAAATTTCGCAACTCATTCTTAAAGAATGAGTTTCTTGGATAGTAAGCAACAATCATCCAAAACCTTAGCACACCAACCCAACATGTTCAGATACACAACATTCAATCACAATTACAAACAACCAAATTAGAGAAGACCTTAAATTAACTTCCAAGCTAGGTGAGATTTAAGTTTATTCATATATATAACTTAACTACCATGTTAAAGCTTAATAATATTACCAACTTAGTCAACCTATATATATATAGGATTTTAATCATATACACATTAAGACTCAACTATTTGAACCATACAAGTAAACGATGAATCCTAATCTTTAGCCACCTATTCGAAACTTCAACCCATACATGATAAATTGCCATTCAATTTATTACAAGGTAAGGAACAATTAAACAAACATATTCAACCAACATTTCAACCAATTATAGGATCCATTCCATATTTCAATCAAGATCTTACTATCATTCATAAAACCAAGAATACATAATTACAATTCAAGTCTCAAAACATGATTCTAGCATCACATATATATAAGGGTCATAACCAAGTTTATATTTACAATCATGTCTTAAGTTCATTAAATGCCAAAATCAACTAGCAAGTACATCATCTAGACACGACATGCATGACATAACTAACACAAAAACTAACTCAATGCCACCATCCATAAGTCGAACAAGAAGGGATCAAGTAATACATGATTACTATGCTTGTAGTCCTTGCTCTCGATCAAGGGAGTATTAGCTATCGAACCAGGATCAATCTGCTAGGTTTGGAAGAAGGAAACGAGAGATGATAAGTACAAAGTTGTACTTAGTGAGGTAGCAATTATTATTCAATTTTAAAACAAGTTAGATCTTATTTAAGGTTGCACCAAGATTTCCTACATAGGCATTTAATAAGAAGACCTAGCTAGTCTCATGGCATATTCAATCATATACATTCATAAGAGTCATATAAAAATAATCAATACTTGCAAAATAAGTCACAATAACAATTATCATAAGAACAATCCATGCAAGACATGTGTTTAATCTTGTAATTAAGTTGCCTTGGTTATTAGATTGGTCTAGGTAATTGAGTCACAAGTTGGTACATTTGTACCTAATCAAGAAGATACTAGATAGTATCACAAGTAGGTGCTAAGACACCAAATCCACCAGTACATATAGTACCATTTCACAAGGCACACAAGGTGCTAATCAAGAAGGTGTATAATCACCAATACAAGAAGGTATGTCAATACCCGAATCAAGAGAGCTCTAGACCCTAAGGCATGCCCTTCTACCTAAGCCATCTAGTAAACCAAGGACTTGTAGTTTTTAAATTAGCATATCCATTATATTTCATGTCATAGAAGATAAATCATGGTACAACAAGAGATTATTCAATCAAACCATGGCATGATAATTTCCAGCAAGCTATCACATGGATTTTCATATCATTCAATCGTCTAAATCAAGAGCAACCAGATTCGATTCATACATGTATAATCAGCCATGGTAAACAAACATGTATCAAACTTTTAATTGCATTCCAATTTCAGTAACATACAAGAAATTTCATGCCTCGTTCAATCATTCACAACATCACACGAACCAGTCTAATAATACACAATAACAAACCATTCATTCGAGCATACTTTCATGTTTAATTATTTAGCCTCCTTCCCTTACTAAATTTCCAGCTTTAATTTAAGTCATTTTCATGCTTGTAACATAACTAAAATTAAATAAAAACAAATGGTGGTCAGGACACTAGTCCCAACCCTAGGGTAACTACACTCACAAACTTCCAAGCTACTCTTGTTCCTTGATAGTAATCCCTTTGTTCCTTCTTTGGGATGACCCAATCTTGGCTTCCTCCTCCAAGTTCTCAATCCCTTGGTCTTGTTGATCATACACATACATATAAAAGACATATTAGTATCTAAATCATGCATTAGACCTCCAATATGCAATTGCTAAATTCAATTTCTGAAGGTTGTCCTAATCTGGCAGACTTGAGCACCAGCCACTAAATTGGTCATAACTTTCTCTATACAATTCCAAAAATCAATTATCATACATGCGTAGAAAGGTAATTCAATATTCTATTTAACCAAATTGGCCTCACATTTTTATCACTTCTAGATTAGTACAGTTTATTACTTCTTTATAGGTATTCTGGATTCAAGACAGTTTTGGTGTGCCTAACGTAATTCACTTCCAGATTTTAGCACATAGCTCCAAATTGAACTCCGTTTTCTCTCAACTAAAATAGACATATGAAAGTTTAATCTATCAAAATTTCAGTTCAAAATTATTTATATACAATTTATAGTGAATTTTGAAAGTTGATGTTCCGGAACAGGGCTGTTCTTGGACAGGTTTCACTAATGTGCTTAATTTATCAAATTGAACAATTTTAAGTTTAATTCAAGTTACTAAAATTCTTCTAACATAATCTCTTGATTTTTAAATCAATTTACAGAATCATAATTTAACCAATTTCAATCCTAGCATTTTCTAATTATTACAAAACAGTCCCAAATTTCAGTTTTCATAATTCACTGAACCAATTTGCTAATTCCCTCAATCTAACTTCATTTTAATCAGCTTTTAGCCAATCCAAAGCCTAAATCTTATAATTAAAACCCTAATCTTCAATTCATTCCTAATGAAAATTTTCCAATTCAAACCCTAATTCTTACAATTTTACAGATTAGTCCAAAGCCTTAACATTATCTTCAAATCTGTCCTAAGGTTAATCGGTTCTCTAATTCAAGCTAAAAATCATATTTCAAATAAAATCCTTCATCAAATTTCAATTCTAAGATCATGACAAACACATGCATGTATGATAGTATCATTTTTGTCTATAAATTCAAGATAGGACTCATGCAAATGCACCAACTTAATCGGTTAACAAAATGGTGACAAGGAGGCTACTTTGTAAAATCTCTAATTTCTCTCAATTCTAATCTCAAATCGCGCTTCAACACCCCTCCATGGCCAGCAAAACAACAACAAACCTCTCCTTTTTCACTCTAAAACTCACGGCAAAAGAAGAAAGGAAGAAGGAGAAGAAAGTGTTTTGTTTGATAGTGAGATATGTCCAATCCTACTCTCTCACTCAAGTGGCCGACCAAGGGAATGATTAGGGGCTGGGAAGTGTCAATTTTACCCCTCAACTCTCTTCTAGAGTTTACTATTTACAAGGGGTAGGTTTAGTCTATTTAAAACCTTTGCATGCAATCTTTTTATTTATGCTAAATCCTAGTTAAGTCATCTTAACTTGGCTCTCATATTTTCAATTTCATTCAATTAGCCACTAAATTATCTAATTATTTTTAATTTATGATCAATTAATTCAATTAATTAATCGACTTAACTTATTTTCTTCTAGGGTACATCGAGGATATTACAATTTCTCCCCCTTAAAATAAGAATTCGTCCTCGAATTCTCACCTAAATCAAAGAGATGAGGATATTGCTTCTGCATAGTATCCTATGGTTCCCATGTAGCTTCTTATACATTGTGATTTCTCCAGAGAACTTTTACAAGAGGAACGTTCTTATTTCTGAGCCTTTTAACCTCCCGATCAAGAATCTGAATAGGTTCCTCCTCGTATGAAAGATCGGGATTCAATTCCACTTCTTTCGGCTCTAATATGTGAGATGGATCAGAACGGTAGCGTCTGAGCATTGATACGTGGAAAACATTATGTATCTTATCGAACTCAGGAGGAAGAGCGAGTCGATAAGCTACTAGACCAATTTTCTCAGTCACTTCGAAAGGCCCAATAAATCTAGGACTAAGTTTTCCTCTCTTGCCAAAATAAAAGACTTTCTTCCATAAGGACACCTTCAAGAAAACCCTGTCTCCAATTTCATATTGAATGTCCCTCCGTTTCTGATCAGCATGTGATTTCTGCCTATCAAAGGCTTGCTTCAATCGGGAATGAATAATCTGAACTTGCTCTTCAGTTTCCTGAAGAATCTGAGGGCCTAACACCTTATTATTTCCCAACATAAGGGAGTTCAACACCTTCTTCCATAGAGTGATTCAAAAGGAGCCATTTGAATCGAAGACTGGTAGCTTTTATTGTAAGCAAATTTTACCAGAGGCAACGATTTCTCCCAATTCTTCCCATAATTACAATAATTATTTTTCTTTTAATATTTACCCAATAATTAAATTATGGGTAAACTACTTCATTGATCACCATACTATTGGAAAAGTTGCGATTTGACCACATTACTTTTTTTTCGAAGCAATTAAACCACCAAACTATTTAAATGGTATCAATGTGACCACCAGCTGTTAAAAATAACAAAAAATTGACAGTGCTGTTAAATAAAATTGGTATAATTACACATTTGGTCCCCTATATTTAAAAATCTATTAATTTAGTCATGATTTTAATCTAATAAAATAAATTAATTATTTAATAAGACGGTGACATGTGTCACCATCTTATTGGAGGATTTTAATTATTTTTATTTAATTTGATTAATTAATTTTCCCCCTCCAATCAGGTGATGACACGTGTCACCTGATTGGAGAAGGAAAAATGAAAACAAAGAAAGCCTCCATGGGAATCGAACCCATGACCTCAAACATAAGAAAGAAGGACAAGCATGCTAGCCACTAGGCCAAACACATTTTTGTAATGTAAGTTACATCATTTAATATATGTTTTAAATACTTTTTAATGCCCAGAAAAATGAAAATAAGGAAAATGGCCTTTGGTGGATTCGAACCAGTGCCTTTTGAGTAAAAGTAAAGTGTGTTTACCACTAGGCCAAACATACTTTTAAAATATAATGTACAACATTTAATATATGTCTTTCATATTTGTTAATGCCCGAAAAAATAAAAGAAAATAAAATGTGGTTTTAGGAAAATCGAACATAAAATATTTAACCCAATATAATTTTGATTTATTTAATTAAATTTTAATTTATTTAATTGGGTTAAATATAATTTTCCTAAAACCACATTTTATTTTCTTTTATTTTTTGGGCATTAACGAATATTTAAGACATATATTAAATGCTGTACATTATATGTTAAAAATATGCTTGGCCTATTGGTAAACACGCTTTACTTTTACTCTAAAGGTATTGGTTCGAATCCACCAAAGGCCATTTTCCTTGTTTTTATTTTTCTGGGTATTAACAAGTATTTAAAAGATATATTAAATGTTGGAACTTATATCACAAAAATGTGTTTGGCCCAGTGGTTAGCATGCTTGTCCTTTTTTCTAATGTTTGAGGTCGTGGGTTCAATTCCCTTGGATGTTTTTCATTTTTCCTTCTCCAATCAGGTGACACGTGTCATCACCTGATTGGAGGGGGAAATTAATTAATCAAATTAAATAAAAATAATTAAAATCATCCAATAATGTGGTGACACATGTTACCACCTTATTAAATAATTAATTTATTATATTAGATTAAAATTAGGACTAAATTGATAGATTTTTTAAATATAATGGACTGTATGTGTAATTATACCAATTTTATTTAACAGCACCGTCAACTTTTCTGTTATTTATAACGGCTGGTGGTCACATTGGTACCATTTAAATAGTTTGGTGGTTTAATTGCTTCGAAAAAAAGTAATGTGGTCAAATCGCAACTTTTCCAATAGTATGGTGGTCAATGAAGTAGTTTATCTTTAAATTATATATATCAAATATATATTAATTTAAATAAATTCGTGTACAACAAATTTGTACATATATAATTGTTTAACATATGCTCATTTCAACTATGGGTGTGACCCTGTAGGTTCATGTAACGTTAGTTGTAAATATTAGAACATTTCTAATATTACAAACAATGAATGACATCTAGCAATATGTCATTGTCACCTAAGTTACAAGAAATCATGATTTGACATAACCTCTTCGTGATTAACTCTTTTCATGTGTTATATCCTTTGGTCCTTATATCTAGATTGGACACCAGTCATGGAATAGTCACACTTGTATAGTCCATCTGATATTTCTTGATATCTTGAGCAAACTATTATAAACGAATAACTATGATATCTCTTATTAACTTATTCGAGCATGGCCATGCATTTCTAGTCTCACTCAATCAAGTGGCCTATGATATTACTCTTACTATGTAGGAGGGACAAATCCTATCTTGATCAATCATATCCCACTACATAGATTGTGACATATCCAATATCAATCTTTATAGTGTAGTCAGTTACGACACACATTTTACTGTATCAAAATATGTCACTCACGATATTGAAATAATGATGATCTCAAGTCTGAGGATCATACATGTAGTTATAACTATGAGCGATGTTGTGACTGTCACATAATAATCCAAGAAACATGCTCATAGTGGGTCAATGACAATACTTTGTCATCAATCAACTACATATTAATCTTAATGCATTATTGTTGTCCATGCCTACAATAATACTCGGCTAAGGAAATTTAAGAATAACCATATTGTTCTAAGGGCTTTATTATAATTCAGTTCATTTATGCATGCAGAATTGTAACTAAAAATAATAATGGCAATGTCTCTTTATGAATAAACAAGGTAAAATAAATGACATTTACAATCATCTTATGATTGGTCTTTGAGCATACTCTAATAGAATAAGGATTAGACCAATAGAGCAAAACAAGTTCAGGATATTATATGTTTGTAGAATGTCTTCTATAAATACTATAATAATGTACGCGTTTTTGTTTCTTTTATAAGCTTATGTATTAGCATGTTTAGGGGTTTATTTTACGTGTTTGGAGCTTCATAAAAAAGCAAACATTGAATGATTTACCCCTATAAATAGTTTATAAAATAAATGAACGAACGATTGAAAAATTAAATGAAAGACCAGTTCCTAAAATAAATAAAAGAACATCGGGTCATTTACACCTCTATAAATAGACCTCTCCGCATCTTCAAAAACTCACAGTTTTCCTTTAATTGTAATTCTCTCAATATTTTTCTTAGTCCATTTCATTCCTTCAAGCTCTATAATGGCTACAATCGTAGATGATCTCCCATCTATTAGGAGACAGTCGTGTGATGCTACTGTCGATGGTGATGGTAAACTAGAAGTTGGGATGATATTCACGACTAAAACAATCATGGAGGATGCAATTAAGAACTACAACATACGTCGATCAGTTGTTTTGATAGTGAAGAAAACGAGCACAAACAACTATATTGCCGAATGTATCCAAAAGGACCACGGCTGTAAGTAGAGGATCCGAGTATCACGAAAGAAGAGGTTGAACAACGTGTGACAGATAACAAGATATGGCAGACCTCATACATGCTAGTTTTTCCAATGTAATTGGATGATTCATACGTTTTCTTAATTACGTATTTTGTGATTGTTAACGGTTTGAAAATGTAATTGGATGATTCGTACGTTATTTATGATCTCATAAAAAGAATTTAGCGTAAGTAAGCAATGTAGAAAATTATTTAAATGAAACGTACTACATGATAGTTAATTGAAATAATTACTCCAACAACATTAAATTACTAAGCCTAGTTAAAATGAATGGAAGATGAATCTAATTCGCTGTCATCGTAGTCGGTACTTATGTCAGATGTTAAGTTTAGTTCCTCAATTATTTGTCTTTCTTCTGCCGTCTCCAATAATTTTGTGTAGAGACCGCGTCCTCATCTGGACATTGGGGGGATGTCGACGCAATGGTTGATGAACTAGAGCCTTCATCAAATTTTACACTGATCTCGATGTTCGTACCCCTAGCACGTTTGTATACCCAAAACATATTGTGCATATCTTTCTCATTGGATAGTGTTAGCATGTAGTGTTCTTTCGGACCAGGCTTATTGACTGGCACTTTGACACGCAAGGCTGAAATTTTCGCGCTTGTACACTCCCTAACCCGTGTTGAAATCAACTCAAACAAATCATCTTTTGTGATTTTCTCATTGAAAGAAGTGTAGAAGTAGGTTCCACGAATGAAAACCGTAGCAGAAAACCGTGCCATATTTTATTTGTGTGGTGTAAACTTCACTGCTGCATTATTTATACGCGCCTTTTAGTTTCTGATGTCGGTTGAATTGTTAGAGAACTAAACTCGCGTTCTGCACAACGCGAATTTGACTGCCATGTCAGTATTGATAAAGAAGACTACTAAACTCGCGTTTTGCAAAACGCGAGTTAACCTGCCATATCAGGAATACGTTCTTGGCCAAACGGAAGTTCCACCAAATTCCTTCACACATCAACTCACGTTATAAAAGGACGTTCGCGGCACAATTATCAAACACAACAACCATTTTCTAACAAACCCTAATAGAAAAGCGTGTTATAAAGACCGATTGCTCTTTTATTCTCAACAATGGCAAGAAGAGTGTAGGATGTGGTATACTACAATGGTCAAATGATCCCTGATACATATCTTGGTGTTATATTTCACTCCCCCAACAGTGTTACATTAAATTTTACTAGGCGAGCCAAGTATCAAACGCGGAATGACAAAATATCGGGGAAGGTTCCACATGCTTCTAGGAGGTAGTTGGAGTCATTGAAGTATCGATGTCCTACATCGTTAGAACCATTGTATCTCATAATATTCGATGTTAAAGATGATGGTGATGTGTAACTGATGATCGATACCCATACTCAGTATTCAATGGAAAGCCCCTAGAGCTCTTTGCAACATTTTCTGAAGCTCATGTGTTGGGTGGATCACACGAATGATAATAACCAAGAGGGGGGGTGAATTGGAATTTTAACGATGTTGTAACGGAAATTGCAACTAAAAATATTGACACGGGAATTTAGAGTGGTTCAAGTTCACCAACCGAACTCTACATCCACTACCTTAGTCTCACCAAGGATTTCCAATAATTTCCACTAAATTGTTCGTCCCCTTTTTCCAGGACAAGGAGGCAACCTTTACAATTTCGGTTAATTTTTCTACCCAAAAATTAACCCAATCCTCACACAATAGAACAAAGAAATTTGGTGGCTAATAAGGTATCTCTCAATACAAATGATAGCCCGATATCAAGCACTCAACCCAATTGAACAAAAATGTAAATGAAGGATACAATTGGGGTTTCTAGATAAAAATGGGATTTCAACACAAATGCTTGTATTTGATGAAAGGATGTATACTTGTAGCTTGATTATTGATTGCTGGAGCTTCTTGGGGTCTTTTTATAGCCTCTTGTAGATTTCTAACCGTTGTGGGTGATGGGCTGAAAATTAGAGCCGTTGGGGTGTTTTTTTTTTCACAACTTTTCAGCTTCCAGACGCCTACCGTTTCGGAACGGGGTCACCTGTTTCGGAACGGATTTCAAATAATATAGCCGTTGGAGCGTCTACGAGAGCCCGTTTCGAAACGCCTAGTGGCCGTTTCGGAACGGTTATGCCACTGCCAAAGGGGGGTTTCGAAACGGCCTTATCCCGTTTCGGAACAGGTTTGCCACTGTCAAAGGGGTGTTTCGAAACGGCCTAAGCCCGTTTCGGAACGCCCTGTTTATTTTCAAAATTCAGTTTATAGCCGTTGCCCTTGTTCGTTTAAATGAAGAACAGTTTCGAAACGAGTCATACCGTTTCGAAACGCCTTGACCCGTTCCGATACCCGTTTCGGAACAGGTGCACATCGAACTGAAAGTGTTTCGAAACGCCTTGGGCCGTTTCGAAACGGGGCTTGAAAATTCCCTGTTTTGGCTTTGAAATACTTAAAAAAAATATTTTGTAAGTCTTTGGTTTTAGCTATGAAGTGGTCTTTAACAAGATGTAGGAAATTTTAAGGACTTTAAAATTTGTTTTGATATTTTTCATTTTAGTCCTTAGGTTTTTAGTTATATCAAAATTAAAGCATATGTTTCACAATCTCCCCCTTTTTGATATAACAAAACCAAAGTTAGAATTTTTAAGAATTTTGAAAGTTTTGAAGATATTCTAACTCCCCCTTAATTTAAGATAGGTTTTGAAATTTAAAACTTTGTGACTTTTGAAATCAAGGATCAAAACCTTAAGATAAATTTAAAAATTTGAAAATTTTAAAAGTTTGAAAAATTTTGGTGGCATGACATGATGACATGATGGCATGGCAATTCTCTTTAAATGATGGCATGGCAATTCTCTTTAAATATCTTCTCCCCCTTTTTGTTAGATCAAAAAGAAACAAGCTCATAAAGAAGATTAGTACCAATAAGCAATAATAAGCAATCATAATTAATATCATCAAAATATTCAAAGCATAAATAATAAGTTCATAATCAAATCCCAAAATAGAAGATCATAAGCATAGGTTCTAAAATATAAAGATGCAAACTTAATCCTAAATGCATAACTAATATGATAAACATCCTAAGCCTCGTCATCTGAATCATCATCATCGTCCTTGGCTTGTGAACGATGAAACTTCGTCCATTGCCCATAAAGTGTAGAGAAGGAAAGATCAAGGTTGGCATGCGAAGTTGAAAGAGTATGAAGACCATCTTCAACGTTCTTCAACCGATTGCCCATAGATTCAAAATTTGAAGCAATGCGAGTGTCCATAGTATCAAGTCTAGAATCTAAGGCATTGAATCGCTGGGTAAGTAGAGTAGTGAGAGCATCAGTGTTTCCCACTTGATCTTGAGGCGGAGGAGCAACAGGAGGAGGAACCGCTTCCCTATCAACCCTTTCCCAAATACCATTCACATAAGTGAATCCTGACTTGCGAAGAGAGGATTCTCCAATCTTGGTCTTGCGAGGTTCCGGGAAGTCATAGGTACAGTCAATATTGAGATGATGGAAGAGGAAACTCAAAACAATCCCATAGGTGAACGAAATTAACTCATTCGTGTCAATAAGCTTAATGTTATTGACAATCTCGGCAAAAATAATTTTAGGGACATTTGGGCGCTCACCCCTACGGAAACACTCTAGCCAAAAGTGATCTTTTTCTCGGATGTGGGAGTATTTACCCCCGGATGGTCGAATAAACCAAGAAACAATGAGATGAAGCACACGATCATGCACATCTAAATTTAGAGCTTTCCCGGTAAAAGTGCCAAAATGGCGTTCATCTTCAAGACCCTCATTTTTGAGTTTAAGGGCAGACTCCAAAAGAGCAATATTGATAACAAACTTCTTTCCCAATAAAGATGACTCAATTCCTACTATCTCAGTTTTGGTTTCATCGTAAAGAAAACGAGCATTAGAGTAGAAAAGGAGTACCATGTTTTTGTAGCAAATATCTTCGATGCTCAAGAAGAAAAGAAGATCCCACTCATCCAAACGACCAAGATACCGAAAGAGGAATCGCTCGGAATTAAGGAATTCGACATCAATAACTCTTTCCTTACGAACTGCAAAGTCCTTGACATAAGCAAAACGAGCACGCTGGTCTGGAGTTCTAAGAGTTTTTTGAAAGAGCTGAGTGATATTTGGACAAATGCTCGATTCACCGGATTGAACGGCTTTGCGCTTTTTGTTCGATTGATCCGCCATCTAAGAATATTAAGCAAGAGTTTTAAAATTAAGTGTATGCATTGATAATTAAAATCAATCCAATAGGAAATCCCACTTAGGTTTTTGAAAAAAAATAAAATTAAGAAAAATACGATTAAAAAATTTTATATTCGAATCAAAAATTTTGAGATTTTGAGAATTTTTACAAGATTCGAATAACCCACAACTAAAAACATATAATGTATACAAAAATAAATTTTTCTATCCTATGATTCGAACATAATTTGAAAAAGAAGAAAAATAAGAAAAATTACCTTAGTTTGGGATTTTGGATGATTGGAGTGATATCTTTGCACAAGATTGATGAAGCTTGCTTAGATATATGTTTTAGAGCAAAACCCCTCACAATTTTTGTGAAAAACAAAGGGTTTGAGAGGGTATTTATAGAAGGGGGTCGGTTAGGGTTTTTAGGGTTTTAAGAGTTTGATAAAAAATAGAATTTTTAACTTTTAGAAGCCCTAAATAGGGCTGTCCGCGAGCCCGTTTCGGAACGGTCACGACCGTTTCGGAACGGGGCGGCTAGGGTTTGACCCTTCTTAAAACCTTTGACAGATCGTTTCGAAACGGGGATGACCGTTTCGAAACACGTTTGACCCGTATCGGAACGCGTTCCGATACACCCTTACATCGAACCGAAAACGTTTCGAAACGCCTGGGGCCGTTTCGAAACGCCCTTCTCTCAGGACAAAATTTAAGGCACCCGTATCGGAACGGGTTAACCCGTTTCGATACACCTGGGCCTGGAAGTGCAGATGAGGCTTTAAAATGTAGAAAAAATGATTTTCTAAGAGGCCAAACATGCATATATGATATGAATGAGCAGGCAAAACATATTTAGGCATAAACATACTCCCCCTAACTATATGCATGGAAGAAATTGGGAGTTAAAACATATAAACATGATATTTCACAAAATCAAGCATATTTAAGTTTGAAAAGAGGTCCTAAAGGTCAAGATAGGCTAGTTAGGCCCAAATCTCTCCTAAGGGACCAAAAACGCTCTTTATCTAATGGTTTTGTGAAAATGTCCGCTAATTGATTTAAGGTGTCTACATACTCTATAGCCACATCTTTCTTAAGGACATGATCTCTAATGAAATGATGCCTTATTTCTATATGTTTGGTTCTAGAGTGTTGGATGGGATTTTTCGTTAAACATATTGCACTTGTATTATCACATTTAAGGGGTATGGTTTCTATTTTTACACCATAATCTAAGAGTTGTTGCTTCATCCAAAGGACTTGAGCACAACAACTCCCTAAGGATATGTACTCGGCTTCGGTGGTAGATAAAGCTACACTATTTTGTTTCTTAGAGAACCAAGATATGAGCATACTACCTAGGAATTGACAAGTTCCCGAAGTACTTTTCCTATCGATTTTGCAACCCCCATAATCCGCATCCGAGTAAGCATGAAGGTTGAAGGTAGAAACTCTAGGATACCAAAGGCCTAAACAAGGAGTGTCTCTAAGGTATCTAAAGATTCTCTTAACGGCTATAAGGTGAGACTCTCTAGGACTAGCTTGAAACCTAGCACACAAGCAAACACTAAACAGTATATCCGGTCTACTTGCGGTAAGGTAAAGCAAAGATCCAATCATAGAGCGATAAAGCTTAGAGTCAACACACTTACCTCCTTCATCTTTGTCAAGCTTTGTAGATGAGCTCATAGGAGTGGCTTGAGGCTTTGTGTTCTCCAAGCCAAACTTGTTGAGCATATCCTTTATGTATTTTGCTTGATTTATGAAGGTGCCATCCTTCATTTGTTTGATTTGGAGTCCCAAAAAGAATGAGAGCTCCCCCATCATGCTCATCTCAAATTCACCTTGCATTAACTTAGCAAACTCTTGACAATAACATTCATTAGTAGATCCAAATATAATATCATCAACATAAATTTGAACTACTAAAATGTCATTTTTATACATTTTTATAAAGAGTGTAGTGTCCACCTTACCTTTTTCAAATCCTTTTTCAATCAAAAAATTTGAAAGCCTTTCATACCAAGCTCTCGGAGCTTGTTTTAAACCATAAAGTGCTTTTGTAAGTTTGAAAACATGATTTGGAAATTTTGAGTCTTCAAAACCCGGTGGTTGTTCTACATACACTTCTTCATTTATAAAACCATTTAAAAATGCGCTTTTAACGTCCATTTGAAAAAGCTTGAAATTATGATAACATGCATATGCAAGCAACATCCTAATGGCTTCCATTCTAGCTACGGGTGCATAGGTTTCATCAAAATCTATTCCCTCCTCTTGAGTGTAACCTTGTGCTACAAGTCTAGCTTTATTTCTCACAATGTTACCACTCTCATCTAGTTTGTTCCTAAATACCCATTTAGTTCCTATTGTAGATTGATTACTAGGCCTATCAACTAATGTCCAAACATTACTTCTCTCAAATTGATTTAACTCTTCTTGCATAGCCATAATCCAAAAATCATCTTTCAATGCTTCTTTGATATTTTTAGGCTCTATGCATGAGATAAATGCAATATGATTCATTAATCTAAGAGAAGAACGAGTGGTTACCCCCTTGGATGGATCACCCAAGATTTCACCATCTTTGACATAGTTCAACTCCCTTGGATAGCTAACTTCCTTTTCCTCAATAGCCAAGTCCTTCAAGGCTTCAAGAGGTGGATCTTGTGTGTCTTCTTCTTTTGGTTGAATCTCATCCTTCTTTGAAGTTTGACCTCCATCAAAGGTATTTATGATTCCTACATTATCATCATCACAAGAATCCTTCCTAGGAAGGGGATTATCATCGAATACAACATGAATAGATTCTTCTACAACTAAAGTTCTTTTGTTAAATACTCGATAGGCTTTAGAGGTTAAAGAGTAACCTATAAAAATAGCTTCATCACTTTTTGCATCAAATTTACCTAAATTATCTTTTCCATTATTTAAAACAAAACATTTACATCCAAAAGGGTGGAAGTAGCTAATATTAGGCTTTTTAGATTTTAAAATCTCATAAGGTGTTTTCTTTAAAATCGGCCTAATGGTTACTCGATTTATAATATAACAAGCTGTGTTTGTTGCTTCCGCCCAAAAATATTTTGGTAAATTATTTTCGCAAAGCATAGTTCTAGCCATTTCTTGTAAAGTTCTATTTTTCCTTTCAACTACCCCATTTTGTTGAGGAGTTCGAGGAGCTGAAAAATTATGGCTAATACCATTTTCATTTAAAAAATCTTCAAATCCTAAATTTTGAAATTCGGTTCCATGATCACTTCTAATATGTGAAATTTTAAGTTCAAGATCATTTTGAATTAATTTTGAAAATGTGATGAATTTTTCCAAAGCCTCATCCTTAGTACTTAAAAAGAAAACCCAAGTGAATCTAGAAAAATCATCAACTAATACAAAAGCATATGATTTGCCACCCAAGCTCATAGTTCTAATTGGCCCAAATAAATCCATATGGATTAGTTGTAAACATCTACTAGTAGAAATGTCATTAATGGATTTAAAGGAAGATCTATGTTGTTTACCCTTTGAGCATGCATCACAAATTTTATCGTTCGAAAATTTTATCTTGGGTAAACCTTTAACTAGGTTTAGAGAGACTAGTTTTTCTAAAACACTTGTGCTAGCATGTCCTAGCTTCCTATGCCACAACCATGCATCATTTTCGTTTTGAGCAACTAAGCATGCATGAGATGTATGAATGTCATCTAGATGCACCATGTATATATTCCCTATGCGATGACCTATGAGCATAATATTATTAGTTTTAATGTCTACAATTTTACAACCGGTTTTATCAAATATAACATTAAAACCTTTATCACATAGTTGACTTATGCTCAATAAATTATGTTTAAGACCATTGACATATAAAACATTTTCAATGAGAGTAGTAGAGTGATTACCAATGGAGCCAATACCTTCAATGTGGCCTTTGGAGTTGTCACCAAATGTTACTACTCCTCCACTTTTTGGCTTTAGATCCATAAGTCGACTCTTGTCTCCGGTCATGTGTCTCGAGCATCCACTATCAAGGTACCATGAGTTTTGACTTTGTGCTTTGGCCTTGTAGCAATGCTCCCCCTACAAACAAAGATATTTAAACTTTTGTTTTTGGTACCCAAATTATTTTGGGTCCATGTGTGTTAGTTCCTAAAACTTTGGTTCCCTTAGGAATCCAAGGTGACATAGCAATAATATCATTAGATTTAACAAGTTCCTTAGGAACCCATACATTTCTAATTCTTTTAACTTTACTATGTCTAGGATAGTTATTTTGTTTGTAGTAGTTAGTCTTTTTCTTATATTGGTGTGTTCTAGAGGATTCTCCTATGTCATGTTTAACACTACCATTACTTTTTAAAGACTTTTTGAGCTCATTTAGCTCACTTAACACCTTTTGGTGTTCACAATTATTTTGAGATAAAAGATTATTAAGATCAATATTTTCTTTTTGAAAGAATTTGAGTTCATCTTCTAATCCTAATATCTTTTTCTCAATTTTAGAATTAGTTTGAGTAAGTGAGTCATTTTTCTCTTTTAATTCTAGAATAATTTTTCTATTCCTAATAACCGACTCCTTATACTTCTCAACTAATTCATCATATACCTCTTGTAACTCATCATAAGCATCATTTAATTCTTCATATGAATAATCTAAAGTAGATGAGTTAGAGGTTACCAAGGAGGAATCTTCCTCAAGTGCCATGAGGCAGAGGTTCGCCACTTCTTGTTCGTCATCCTCCGATGACTCCTCATCACTCCAAGAAGCAAGCTTGGCTTTGAGCTTTTTCTTCTTCTCAAAACCCTTCTTCTTGAGTTGAGGGCACTCCGAACGTATGTGGCCGGGTTTTCCGCACTCGAAGCAAGTGATTGGATCCCTTCCTTCTTCTTTGTTCTTGTTTTTAAAGTCCATTTTCCTTTGGATTTTTCTTCCTCGGTTGGACCTCATAAGGCGTGAGAATCGTTTGGCTATCATAGCCAATTCTTCAAGCTCATCCTCATCACTAGATGAACTTTCATCAAGTTGGGATGTTTTAGCCTTGAGAGCTATTCCCAATTTTTTCTTTTTCTCCCCTTCAAGCTTCTCCATTCTTTTTTCTTCTTTCTTTCTTTCATCTTCTCTTCCTTGCTTCATGATCTCGTGAGTAAGGAGAGAGCCTACAAGTTCATCAAGCTTTAGAGTTTTTAAATTCTTTGCTTCGATGATTGCGGTTCTCTTCCCATCCCAAGATTCGGGAAGTGAATAGAGTAGCTTTCGGACAAGTTTGTCTTCCGGTATAACTTCTCCATAGCCCTTTAGACCATTTACAATTGTGGAGAATCGATCGAACATCTTTGACACCGTCTCATCAAATTCCATTTTGAAATTTTCATAACTAAGATTGAGAATTCCAATCTTAGTTTCTTTGACATCGTTGGTGCCTTCATAGGTGGTTTCAAGAGTGTCCCACACTTCTTTGGCACTTTCAATTGATGAGACCTTTGAGTAGATATCCGGACCGAAAGCACAAAATAGCATGTGAAGAGCTTTATCATTTACTTGGATCTTTTTCCTTTCCTCTTCACTCATTTCTGTTCTTCTTTTAAGCACCATCTTGCCATCAACATCTTGCTTCAATGGAATATATGGTCCATCCTCAATGATATCCCACACAAGGTAGTCACTTGATTTAATAAATAGACGCATTTTATTTTTCCAAAATGAGTAGTTCTCACCATTGAAGAAAGGAGGCTTTGTGGTGGATTGTGAGTCGTACATGCCGGGAGCGGAGGTTGATGCCATCTATTGATATTTTGATGATGATCACACTTCTTCCAAGGATCTCCTCTTGTGGTTGTTAATCCTCAAAGAGTTAAGCTCTGATGCCAATTGTTGGGTGGATCACACGAATGATAATAACCAAGAGGGGGGGTGAATTGGAATTTTAACGATGTTGTAACGGAAATTGCAACTAAAAATATTGACACGGGAATTTAGAGTGGTTCAAGTTCACCAACCGAACTCTACATCCACTACCTTAGTCTCACCAAGGATTTCCAACAATTTCCACTAAATTGTTCGTCCCCTTTTTCCAGGACAAGGAGGCAACCTTTACAATTTCGGTTAATTTTTCTACCCAAAAATTAACCCAATCCTCACACAATAGAACAAAGAAATTTGGTGGCTAATAAGGTATCTCTCAATACAAATGATAGCCCGATATCAAGCACTCAACCCAATTGAACAAAAATGTAAATGAAGGATACAATTGGGGTTTCTAGATAAAAATGGGATTTCAACACAAATGCTTGTATTTGATGAAAGGATGTATACTTGTAGCTTGATTATTGATTGCTGGAGCTTCTTGGGGTCTTTTTATAGCCTCTTGTAGATTTCTAACCGTTGTGGGTGATGGGCTGAAAATTAGAGCCGTTGGGGTGTTTTTTTTTTCACAACTTTTCAGCTTCCAGACGCCTACCGTTTCGGAACGGGGTCACCTGTTTCGGAACGGATTTCAAATAATATAGCCGTTGGAGCGTCTACGAGAGCCCGTTTCGAAACGCCTAGTGGCCGTTTCGGAACGGTTATGCCACTGCCAAAGGGGGGTTTCGAAACGGCCTTATCCCGTTTCGGAACAGGTTTGCCACTGTCAAAGGGGTGTTTCGAAACGGCCTAAGCCCGTTTCGGAACGCCCTGTTTATTTTCAAAATTCAGTTTATAGCCGTTGCCCTTGTTCGTTTAAATGAAGAACAGTTTCGAAACGAGTCATACCGTTTCGAAACGCCTTGACCCGTTCCGATACCCGTTTCGGAACAGGTGCACATCGAACTGAAAGTGTTTCGAAACGCCTTGGGCCGTTTCGAAACGGGGCTTGAAAATTCCCTGTTTTGGCTTTGAAATACTTAAAAAAAATATTTTGTAAGTCTTTGGTTTTAGCTATGAAGTGGTCTTTAACAAGATGTAGGAAATTTTAAGGACTTTAAAATTTGTTTTGATATTTTTCATTTTAGTCCTTAGGTTTTTAGTTATATCAAAATTAAAGCATATGTTTCACATCATGTGATCATAATGTGGTTCCAAATTAGCTATGAGAAAATCTTGACTTCGACCCAAATGCTCATAGTCCAACATCAAGTCTGCGACATGGCTTCAACCTACTAAATACAAGCAATGATGAAGCTTCATCGTCTTCTACTTCGAGGCCAAGACATTCGTGCATGGCTAGGTCCGACTTCGACCTTAATATGACACCAACCGAACACGCAACGTATAATCCATATAGTACGAGTCTAGGGTCGTCATCATCTGTGCGGTCGTCTTACCATGAAGAGTTTAACACGTTCGATGATTTCTCAACCGAACGCCACTCAACTTATATCCCTAGTGAGCAGAACGTAGAAGATTTCTCATCTATAGGGAGACATTCCGGAGCTGCTTTTGTCGACCCAGATAGGCCTCGTCACCGATCTCGTGATCGAGTTGCGCTTGCAGAACCTATTAATGTACTAGTTGTTGATGAAGTAGAATTGTTCCAGTTTGAAGGATATAATATTGATGAAGAACCGCTTACGGAGGTTGGGCTAGATGGTGATGAGATGGGGTTATTTCTTGAAGAACTAACAGACCCTGACGAGCTTGTCGATGAGTATGTAACACCCCCTTCTCGGCCTGGACATATCTATATTACAAAAGATTGGATTAGTCAACAAGTCACAATATACACAATATATAACTCCTAGATGACAAAATAACACAATAAAAATGCATTAAGCTTCGGTTTAGTCCTACAATTGACTAAAATCTAGCTTTGATACCACAAATGTAACACCCCCTTTCCGGCCTGGATGAGAACCGGGTCGGAAAGTGTCATCGATGAACAATATGATGATCGGTGCAATAAAATTCCAATCAATAACAACACATAATCAAAGCTTTGCTTAATAAACATGACCAACATATATTTTAATCCAAGTTATTCACTTCGTAACGATGGTTACTTAATTAGGACCAAATTCTAACTTTTATAAGCTTTAGGGACTAAATTGTAATTTAAATAATTTAAAGGTCCTTTATCACAACTGATCACACCACAGTGCAATTAGACTCAATATCAGTAAGATTGTAAATTTTCTTGTTATTCAGAGTTTGTTTACCCATCCAATTAAGCCATCTAAAATTTAGTGACCAATCTCTAAACAATGTAAAACCTCAACCTATGTCTTTTAACAGAATTAACTACCACTGTACCGATACCTTTTAGGGTCGTATCGGTACGCTATGCCTGACGTTCAAATTCCATAAACAAGCTAACAAGCTCGTATCTGTACGATTTAAGGCTGTACCAATACTGGTTGACCACGTATCAATACGCCTTAGCCCCGTACTGATACCATTTTTACAACCAAATTCTAGTAACCATTTCCCGTATCGATACGCCTATACCGTATCGATGCCCCTTTTTCAAACATATTCCAGTAGCCAATTTTCGTATCGATACGCCTAAATCGTATCGATACACCATGCTTCAAAAGCCAATTTATACTTTTCTGTACCGATATGCCATCACCCCGTACCGATACGGCTTGACATGTAATGACATAATTTTTCTGGTTTTTATTCAAATTGACCTATCTAGCGATGTCCAAATACAATGAAACTTTACGCATAACATTTCAATACCATAATCTACTTGCGTGCAAAGTTTTAGGGTCATTCAAACCCATTTACTAGGTTTTTACCTTTTAGTGCCAATTATGCCATTTAAGCCATTTTTGCCATGTCTCAAAAGTTATTTTAGGATAATATGCACTATTTACAAACCACTCATATTATAAACATACCAAAAGAGACTCATATGACTATTTCAATCACTTTGCCACCATTCTAGGAGTTCATAGGGACAAAATACATTACTTGTGGCTTGTTGTGACTTGTCAATCTCCAACTTCCCCGATTCTCAACAACGATAGTTCTTTAACCTGAAATGCATGGAAATTGAATACATTAGACTTGCAAAGTCTAAGCGAGGTAGCCTTAATCAACAATAAAACAATGGTATGCATTCTAAAACAAGTGGAAAGCTCTCAGATTATCCCACGTAAGTGGAAATTTTAATTGAGGAGGGGCTAATCGCAAGGTTAGTCCCTCAACTCTAGGTACTTAATGGATTCGCCCTCCAAACTTACCATTTTCACAATTTAGTCACAGAAGAGGCTTCAATATTATTCAATAATGTCTATACTCGATGAACTAATTCAAATTAGAGTTCCATATTGTTGGGCTTTTTAGCACGCTCGAATCGATCACCGAAACCGTCAAGGAGGGTTGTAATTGCTTGGTGGTTGAATTGGCTAAAACCGAAAAAGTAGACAATTTTTGCACGATGATTTTAGAGTGGTTCGACTACTCAACCGAGTCTACATCCACTACCTTAGCACACCACTAAGGATTTCCCAATTCACTCAACAATGAATTCTTCCTTTTGAGGACAAAGGGTAACCTTACAACCCTATCTTTTCAATGGCTAAGATAGAACCACTCTAGTTTTTCTCTCAAGGCTAAACTAGAACCTCTCCTTTTACAAGGGTAGAAAGATGTAAACAAATATACCTCACAAGGTGGGTGTTTACGAGAGTTGAGCTCACAAGAGTGTAAAGAATAAGAACAATGAAAAACAAAACACTCTCTATACAATATTTACAAGAGAAATGAGGAAGATAAAGACTTAAACGCTATTTCTCTTGATCATGAATCTTGGATCATGTTTCTTGATGCTTGGAGGCCTTATTTATAGTCCCAATTGAGTTTGTAGCCGTTTATGGCCGTTGGGATCAAAATATAGCCGTTTGAAGACTTTAATTTCTTCCAAAATGCAATTCAGCTGCTACCCGTTTCGGAACGCCTCAAGCCCGTTTCGGAACGCCTTCTTTATAGAGATAGCCGTTGCAGCCTGTCGGGGTACCCGTTTCGGAACACCCTTAGCCGTTTCGGAACGCGTATCGGAACGCCTTAACCCTGTTTCGAAACGCCTGCATTTTGAATATTATTTGGGAAAGAGCCGTTGGGGTTTATAGCCGTTAGGGTCGTTGCCACATAGGCGTATCGAAACGGCCTATACCGTTTCGGAACGCTTGGCCCGTTTCGGTACGAGTATCGAAACGTTTTGCCACTGGAATCCCCCTGTTTCGAAACGCCCTATGGTGTTTCGAAACGGCCTATGGTTTTTGTGAAATTTGGCCTTTTAAACACATTTAAAAACCTTTTAAAAACATTTTAAAGCCATTTCACATTTGGCTACTGCCCTGACAAGTTTCGAGACCTTTGTTTAAGGTTTCGAAACTTTACTCTAAAAACATGTATTTTGGGCATTTTTTGACTTTCAAAAGAGTAGTTCGATATAGGTATTCAATCGAACTCTTTTAAAACATTTTGTCAAGTTTTAAGGACTTTTGAATTATCTTTGAAGTCCTTAAACAAGTCTTAAAACATTTTTCACATAATTGTTATATCAAAATATTTCTCAACACATATTAATAAATCAACCTTGTGGTAGATACCGACACAATATCTAGACTTTATCGATGTATGATTCTCGATCACCGGAACCCAATTCTTACTAGACCAGATTTTAGGGTGTTACAACTCTCCCCCTTAAGAAAAAATTGTCCTCGAATTTTACCTAAACCGAAAAGATGAGGGTATTGTTGTTTTATAGCCTCTTTAGGTTCCCAGACAGATTCCTCAACGGTATGGCTTGTCCATAGCACTTTAACTAACAGTACAGATTTATTACGAAGCCTTTTTAATTCTCTTGCAAGAATCTGAACCGGTTCTTCCTTGTAGGAAAATTTTGGTTGAATTTCTACAGACTCGGGTTCGATAATGTGTGAGGGATCAGAACGGTACTTCTGAAGTATCGATACATCGAAGACATCATGGATTTTACTCAGTTCTGAGGGCAACTATAATCGATATGCCATGAGGCCAACTCTTTCAATGACTTCAAAGGGTCCAATGAATCGGGGACTCAATTTTCCCTTCTTACCAAACCTCAAAACTTTCTTCCACAGTGAAACTTTAAGAAAGGCTTTTTCACCAACTTCATACTCAATGTATCTTCTCTTGAGATCGGTATTGGCCTTCTACCGGTCAAAGGTAGCTTTCAAGTGATCATGAATGATGGTAACCCATTCTTTAGTTTCCCGAAGTAAGTCAGTGCCCAACATTTTGCCTTCACCGAGTTCAGACCAACACAATGGAGTTCGTAATCATCTGCCATACAGGGCCACATACGGAGCCATCTAGAATGAAGCCTTGTAGTTGTTATTGTAGGCAAACTTAACAAGGGGTAGGGATTTCTACCAAGTTCCAAAAAAATTGATGATGCATGCTCGAAGCATATCTTCTAAGATCTGTATAGGAGAGTTCAATAGCAACACAGATTTTCAAGGGTTCAATGGAAGAGTCTTTCAATAATTACCTGAATTACCCTTTCTGACTGGCTGTCAGACTGAGGGTGAAAGGCAGTACTAAGATTAACTCTAGTACCCAGAGCTCCTTGTAAGGTTCTCTAGAACCGAGATGCAAAACGAGGATCTCGATCGAAGATAATATACTTGGGTACTCCATGGAGTCAGATCACTTCCTTGATGTACAAGTCAACTAATTTAGGAAGTTCGTAGTCCATTCTAACCGGTATGAAATGAGCTGACTTGGTGAAACGGTCTACAATGACCCATATGCCATCATGTTTTGCGGGAGTTAAAGGTAGACCACTAACAAAATCCATAGTGATCTTCTCTCACTTCCATTGCGGTGGGTCAATAGGTTGCAACAATCCACTAGGAACACAATGTTCTGCTTTAACACGTTGGCACGTAAGACACTTAGATATGTAATCAACTATGGTCTGCTTCATGCCCGACCACCAATAAAGTTTGTGAAGGTCCTTATACATCTTCACGGACCCGGGGTGAACAGAAAAAAGTACTTGAATGAGCTTCAGAAAGAATGTCACTGCGAAGAGATTCATCATTAGTTACACAAATCTGGTCACGGAAACACAAGAGCCCTTCAAAATTAATTATGAAGTTGGGGTTATCCGGTAACTTAGAGAAAATGGATTGGAGCTCAGGATCTTGCTCTTGCAAAACCTTGATTCGTGAAATGATGGTATGCTGAACTTGAAGTTCAGCTACAAGACAGCGATGCTTCCAAAGTCAGAAGTGAGCATTAATTGCCCGGGGGCTACAAAATAGCGACATTACAACGAGTCAATGTATTACACAATACATATAACTCTATATTCATTGTCAATACTTACCAGGCAAAAGTTTGCGGTTGAGTGCATCAGCTACAACGTTGGCCTTGCCCAGATGATAATCGATGACAAGATCGTAATCTTTAAGGAGTTCCATCCACCTTCGTTGTCGAAGATTTTACTCCTTTTGGGCCTACAGGTACTTAAGGCTTTTATTGTCGGTGAAGAGATAACATTTTTCTCCGTAGAGATAATGTCTCCAGATTTTCAATGCAAAGATAACTTCAGCCAGCTCAATGCCATGAGTAGGGTAATTCATCTCGCGCGGGTTAAGTTGTCTCGAAGCATAAGCGATGGCTTTGCCTTCTTGCATCAATACACATCCTAACCCAAGACGCGATGCATCACTGTAAACTGTGTAGTCTTTTCCAGACTCGAGTTGGGTCAGAACTGGTGCATGAGTCAAGACTTGTTTCAACTGATCGGAACTTCGTTGTTGATCCTCGGTCTAAACAAAAGGATCTTCTCTCCTCAATAGCTTAGTCAATAAAGCAACTATCATAGAGAACCCTTTTACGAATCTTCTATAGTAGCCAGCAAGCTCAAGAAAGCTTCTGACTTCTCTAGTATTCTTTGGTGGATGCCAATCTACAATAGCTTGAATTTTCTTCGGAACCACCTGAATACCTGATGCCGACACAATATGTCCAAGAAATGCAACTTCGGTGAGCCAAAACTCACACTTAGAGGATTTTGCATACAACTGCTTCTCTCGTAAGGTTTGAAGCACGATGTGAAGATGATCTCGGTGTTCCGCAATATTCTTGGAATAGATTAATATGTCATCTATAAACACCACTACGAATTTATCAAGATAGGGTCTAAAGACACGATTCATCAAATCCATAAAAGTTGTCGGTGCATTGGCTAACCCAAAGGGCATCACCAAGAATTTGTAGTGTCCATATCTCGTACGGAAGGCAGTTTTGGGTACATCACATTCTTTCACTCTCATTTGATAATAGACTGACCTTAAATCGATCTTAGAAAACATAGAGGCGTCCTTTAATTGATCAAACAAGTCATCTATTCTAGGCAATGGATACTTGTTATTGATGGTTACCTTGTTCAATTGTCGGTAATCAATATAGAATCGCATAGAACCATCTTTCCTCTTTACAAAGAGAACCGGTGCTCCCTAAGGCGAAGAGCTCAGTTGAATGAAACCTTTATTTAACAATTCTTGAATTTGAGCTTTTAACTCTTTTAATTCAACGACTGATATTCGATATGGTGCAATGGAAACTGGAGCAGTCCCAGGTTGCACTTCAATGCCAAACTCCACTTCACGGGTTGGGGGTAATCTCGAAAGTTCCTCAGGAAAGACATCAGGAAATTCACATACAATGTCAATGTCCCGTAACTGAGATTCATCTTTGGCTTCTAACGTCAAAGCACACAATGAAGGATTCCTCGCATTCATCAAAACAACATTTTCCCTGCCAAGACCCCTAAGATACATGTAACCCCCTTAACCCGGCCTAGACGGTTGACCCGAATTAAGAAAGTCACACGGGGAAAACCAAAGTCAACCCGAAAGTCAACCTTGATTAACGACCCTTTTTTTTTCTTTTTAAACTTGTCTAGATGCATATTAATCCTTAAATATGATCATACAACAGCATACTCAAAGATCATAAACATCAGAGATGAAACAGGGACCCAATTGAACAAATTACAACTTTAGGGACCAAATTGTAAATTCTGATAATTATAAGGACTTAACCCAAATTAAAGTTACCAACTTGAAATTAATCAGGTTCCATGCTTCTCTGTGAAATTTCAGCTCAAAAGGACTTCCTAAACTCACACAATTGCACAAACAAGATTCAGGACCAAAATGCAAACAATTCAAAACATTTAACTGCCAATGTCAGCCCCTAACGGTCACCCGTTCCGAAACAGGAGACAGCCCGTTTCGAAACGCGGGGCCGTTCCGCAATGGGTACCAAAACCGGGGTCGGGCAGTAGCCTTTCCGTTTCGGAACGGTCCCTCTCGTTTCGAACGCCTGGGCTTGTTTAAGGCACCCGTTCCGAAACAGTAGGTGCTGTTCCGAAACACCCTGCACAGATTACTCCAAAATGCATACTTAAACATGCAATTAAACATCCAATCATGCTCCAAATGCCACCAAACTTTACCAACATGCAATTCAACATATAAGGGACATACTTGCATCAACAATTCATCAAAACATCAACATATATGAAAAGCCCCAAATCTTTATGCATGCTTCCTACACAAGCAACCATTCAAACATAAACTTCCAATTCAAGCATATAAAGGCCAATTACAAAAACCAGCATTCTCAACAACATTCAACATACTTAGGGAGTTCAAAACATCTCCCAAAACATACACATAGGCCCCCCATTGCCAAATTACCAAAAGCTAAATGTACTTAAGAAAAACCTTCCATACTTTGAGCTTTACTTCCACTTGAATGCTTGCCTTCCTTGCTGCCCTCAAAGTACTTTAATGCTCTGCATTATTGATTTGAGAAAACAAAGAGAGCGTAAGCAAAAGCTTAGTGAGGAATGCTCAATAAAACCATTCAATAATGCATTTATAAAACACTTTATAAATCATGCTTCAAATCATCATTTACACATGCTCAAAAGCATACTTAAACAAGCATCTCATGCTTTATAACATAACATGTCATATTGGCCACAAGTGATACATTTCATTTCTTTAAAACAAGTTCAATAACTTTCACCCCAAGGACTTTTAAACACCTTGGCCCCAAGGACTTTTAAACACCTTGGCCTATGGACTTTTAAACACCATAGAAAGGACCACACAAGGACTTTTAAACACCTTTGTGTCCGTATCAAGTTTCCCATCAAGGACTTTTAAACACCTTGATCCCAAGGACTTTTAAACACCTTGGCCATGGACTTTTAAACACCATGATAATAATCACCCCAAGGACTTTTAAACACCTTGGCCCCAAGGACTTTTAAACACCTTGGCCTATGGACTTTTAAACACCATAGAAAGGACCACACAAGGACTTTTAAACACCTTTGTGTCCGTAACAAGAATCATCCAAGGACTTTTAACCACCTTGATGTTCTTAAGTAAACAAGGCTCACTCAAGGACTTTTAACCACCTTAGTGACCTTAACCTTTTCAAAACATCACTTGCCAATATACATCATTATCATCAATATATCCACTGTTTTAAAGCATTAAACCAAGCCATATTCATCATGCATTTAAAAGCATCAAACCACATTTAATCAATGTTCAAAAACAAGGAACTCTTACCTTGAGCTTCCTTCAACATATGGCTTACAAAAACAGCATTAACCATGCTAAATCATGCTTTCAAAACAGAACTTAAAACATGCAATAAACCACATTGCACAACAATCAAATCATGGCCACCACTAGAGAGTATTTCCGAAAACTTACACTTGAGCTTAGCAAAGTTGTTTAGACTTAAACTAAGCTCCCAAGACATTGGTTTCAAAGCCGAAAACCCAATTTCACTCACCGATTCCACTTCGCCTCTAGCCGAAGCACCAAATCAAGATTCCGGATCACCACCACTTGGATCCAAAGATGACTCCCCTGTTTTAACACATTAAAACAGTAGATTAATGCATCATCATGCATTAATAGCTTCAATGAAAGCACCTAAACTCGCTGCTCTCATCCACACTCCATTTTCGGCCACCAAACACAACCGAAAATGCATCCAAACCACTTCTCAACAAAGCCCAACCATTAACCATCAAAACCTAACATCCTTTAACACCATTTAACATCTAAAAAGAACCTAACAACATCCTTATACCTCCAGCAACACCAGATCCACAAGATCACCACAAAAACAATCAAGAATCACAAGCTAAACTTAGGAAATTCAACCTATCCGGGATTGCATTAATCAAAACTCAATTCCTTATCAAAACAACATTCATTAACCATCATTTTAACACCTTAAAACACTGCTTAAACAGATCCAACGAAATTTCATCAAAAACACACCAAATCTTGCATTTTAAGCCAAGATCCATTAAACAATCTTAAAAGCCATTTATAAAACATCAATTAAGGATTGAGAACTTAGGAATTTCAGTAAAGAACTGATAGTTTAGAGGAGAAGGACGTTCTTACCTCCAAACTTGAGTTTCTCCTCTTTTGGAACCAAAAAGCTTGATGAATCAAGTAGCAAATACAAAGGTTTTGATGATGAGATGATTAGGAATCAAAAGAGGATTGAAAAGAGAGAAATGAGTGACAAAATCAGAAGAAAATCTCTGGAGAGAAAGTGTTTGGTTTGAGAGAAAAGATGAGAGAAAATGGGAAATGGAAAATTTAGAAAGTTAGTTAAAAATGACTAAAATATCTTTCCCTCCTTTTTACTTTTATTTTAAACCATTATTAAATCATTTAATATTCTAGAAAATCTGGAGAAACTCCCCTTTGGGTAAATAGCTCCTTAAAGATTCAAAGTTTCAATCCTTTCTAAAACAGTCACAAAACTTTCAAAAAATTACATTTTGGTCACTAGCCAAAATGTCACCCTTCCAAAACTCATTTTCCAAAATTGATTTCACAGTTCACTTAATTATATTAAAAGATGATTTTAGAACACTTTTCCATATTTTTAATGCAACCCGAACTAGGCTTTCCTAAATTCACCCTCTTAGATTCGAACAGCACTTTGACCAAACCGGTCAACGCCCAAAACTCCTAAGCCCAAAACCGGGGCGTTACAACTCTCCCCCCCTTAAGAAATTTCGTCCCCGAAATTTACCTAAAGGAAAGAGATAAGGAAACTGCTTCAGCATGTCTTCTTTCCGCTCCCACGTGGCTTCCTCAACACCTCGATGCTTCCACAGCACCTTCACCAACTCAATGGTCTTGCCACGAAGAACCTTGTTATCCGAATCCAGAACCTTCACCGGTTCCTCATCATAGGTCAAATCCGGATTCAAAACCACTTCCTCCACAGGCATCACATGCGAAGGATCAGATCTATACTTCCGGAGCATAGAAACATGGAACACATCATGAATCTTCTCCAACTCTTGAGGTAACCTCAACCGATACGCAACAGGACCCACACGCTCAACCACCTCATATGGTCCAATGTACCTAGGGCTCAACTTACCTTTTCGGCCAAACCTCATCACCTTTTTCCAAGGCGAAACCTTCAAGAACACACGGTCACCCACCGCATACTCTATCTCCTTACGCTTCAAATCCGCGTAAGACTTTTGTCGATCAGAGGCAGCCTTCAACCGCTCACAAATGAGCTTTACCTTCTCCGTGGTCCCTTTCAACAAAGCCGGCATCGAAACCAACTTTTGACCAGTTTCAGCCCAACACAGAGGAGTCCTACACTTCCTCCCGTACAAAGCCTCATAAGGTGCCATCTGTATACTTGCCTGATAACTATTGTTATAAGCAAACTCAACCAAAGGCAAATGCTTCTCCCAAGAACCTTGGAACTCAATCACGCAGCACCTCAACATATCCTCCAAGATCTGGATAACTCGCTCAGACTGACCATCCGACTGAGGATGATAGGATGTACTGAAATGCAACCTTGTACCCAGAGCTTGATGCAAACACTGCCAGAAACGCGATGTGAACCTCGGATCCCTATCCGACACAATCGACTTAGGCACACCATGCAGCCGCACAATCTCAGCAATGTACAGCTCTGCCAACCTATCCAAAGAAAACGTGGTATGCACAGGCAAGAAATGCGCACACTTTGTCAGGCGATCCACAATCACCCAAATAGAATTCTTCTTCGAGGGAGACAAAGGTAAACCAGATACAAAATCCATGGTAACCATTTCCCACTTCCATTCAGGGATTTTCAACGGTTGCAACAACCCTGAAGGAACCTGATGTTCAGCCTTAACTCGCTGACACACCAAACACTTGCTCACAAACTCCGCAACATCCTTCTTCAAATTCACCCAATAGTACTCATCACGAAGATCACGATACATCTTGGTACTACCAGGGTGCATAGCAAAAGGACTACTATGACCTTCAGTCAGAATAGCACGCCTCAACTCAGCATCGGCAGGCACTACTATCCGACTCCCAAAACACAACACACCATCATCATTAAAGAAGAAATCTGAAGGTCTACCCTCCGCGATATCCTGAACATGAGACACCAAGGAATCATCCAGCAACTGCTTATCCTTGATCAACTGAACCAAAGATGGTTTCACTTGCAACTCAGCAACAAGACCACCATCTTGCGATATGCTCAAGCTAGCAAACATTGCCCTTAGCTCAACAGCTACTTTCCTACTCAAGGCATCCGCAACAACATTAGCTTTTCCAGGATGATACTCAATTGTCAGATCATAATCCTTGAGCAACTCCAACCAACGCCGCTGCCTAAGATTCAACTCCTTCTGAGACATCAGATACCTCAAACTCTTGTGATCTGTATACACAGTACACTTCTCACCATACAGATAATGTCTCCAGATCTTCAGAGCAAAAACCACTGCAGCCAGCTCAATATCATGCGTAGGGTAATTGCGCTCATGCACTTTCAACTGCCGCGATGCATAAGCCACCACCTTACCCTCCTGTATCAGCACACACCCCAAACCAACATAGGATGCATCACTGTAAACCACAAACTCTTTCCCTGATTCAGGCTGAATCAAGATAGGAGCTTACGTCAAGGCCGCCTTAAGCTTCTCAAAAGCCTGCTGTCTCGCTTCCGTCCACTCATACTTAACATCCTTTTGCAACAGCTTCGTCAAAGGAGCAGCAATCTTGGAAAAACCATCCACAAACCTTCGGTAGTATCCTGCCAAACCAAGGAAACTACGGACCTCATGAACAGACTTAGGAACCTTCCAACTCATCACCGCCTCAATCTTCTGAGGATCAACACGAATCCCCTCAGCTGAGACCACATGCCCAAGAAACACCACCTCCTTAAGCCAGAACTCACACTTGCTCAACTTAGCATAAAGCTGATTCTCCAACAAAGCTTGCAAAACAACCCTCAAATGCTCTTCATGCTCCTCCTCAGTACGCGAGTACATGAGGATATCATCAATGAACACCACAACAAACTTGTCCAGGTATTCATGAAACACACGATTCATCATGTCCATGAAAGCAGCAGGAGCATTTGTCAAACCAAACGGCATCACAAGGAACTCATAATGCCCATACCTTGTCCTGAAAGCTGTCTTAGGCACATCCACATCCTTCACCTACAATTGATAATACCCTGACCTCAGGTCAATCTTAGAGAACACAGCAGCTCCCCGAAATTGATCAAAGAGATCATCAATCCTCGGCAAAGGATACCGATTCTTGATAGTCAACTTGTTCAGCTGACGGTAATCAATGCACATTCTCATAGTGCCATCCTTCTTCTTCACGAACAAAACCGGTGCTCCCCAAGGTGACACACTCGGCCGGATGAAACCACGATCAAGCAACTCTTGCAACTGCGTCTTCAACTCCTTCAGCTCCTTAGGTGCCATTCTATAGGGAGTAATGGACACAGGAGTTGTATTCTCATACAGCTCAATTCCAAACTCCACCTCGCGATTAGGAGGTAAACCAGGCAACTCCTCAGGAAAAACACCAGGAAACTCCTTCACAACTCTGATATCTTGCACCCTCAACTCCTTAGAGCTAGGATTCATCACAAAAGCTAGATAGGCTTCGCAACCTTGCCTCAGCATCCTGCTCGCCTCCAAGGTAGACACCACATTGGCAAGGAACTTCACATTCTCACCAACCACAACAACTTCATAATCATCCGCAAGCTTAAGCGAAACTCGCTTGTTTTCACAATCCACAACAGCACGATGCTCAGCAAGCCAATCCATACCAAGGATTACATCAAAACCATAAAAGGGAAACTCCATAAGATCAACATGAAAAACATGTTCTTGAACAACCAAGGGACACCTTCTATAAAGTTTTCGAGTCACAACAGTCTCACCAAAAGAACTAGTGACACGAACACCAACATCCAAAAACTCAACAGCCAAACCAAGCAATTCAGCATGCTCACGCAAAATGTATGAATGCGTAGATCCAGAATCTATCAAAGAAAGCAATGACAAGGATTGCAAAGTAAAGGTACCTGTAATCACATCCGCATCATAACTTCCCTCACGCTGAGCATACACCCTCACTTGGCCTCCACCTTCAGGCTGAATAGCCACAACATGGGCCACTCCACGACCACCTTCCTCTCTCCTCTGGAAATTACCACGGCCGCGCCCACGACCTCTCTGCGGTGCAGCAACAACAGGAGCACGCACCTGATCACCAGCCAACCTAGGACAATCTCGCCTCAAATGGTCTGCGGATCCACAATTCCAGCACCCATTACCAGCTGCTGCAACAGGAGCTTGCACCTCTCTCACAGCACGAGGACAGTCACGCTTCATGTGACCACGTGAACCACAGATGCAACAAGCACTCGGATCAGCTCTAGCATTGCCTCCTCTAGCAGGTACACCACCACCTCTCTTAGCTGAAGACTGATACTTCTGATCACGTCCCCTCTTGTTCCGTCCACCTCCGGAACTATACTCAGCAGCTCTCTTACCAGAACTTGCTCCAGCACCTTTAGCAGATAAACCCAAGTTCATCTCAATATCCTTGGCTCGGCCCACCAACACATCAAAATCATCATACTCGGTGGCCAGCACATACATTTTCACATCCGTCACTAAGCCATAACGGAACCTCTCGCACCTTGCCCGCTCATCAGGTATCAGCTCAGGCACATACTGACTGAGTCGCACAAACTGCACTTCATACTCAACCACACTCATGCTCCCTTGGGTAAGAGACATGAATTCACGCTTCTTCTCATCAAGATATCTCACACCAAGATATCTCCGCTTGAACATATTCTGAAAGAATGTCCAAGTCACATCAGCTTCAACCATCCCAGCTATGGTGGTCGTCCACCACGTATACGCATCGTCCTGCAGCAAGGACACAACACAACCCATCTTTTGCACATCCGTGCAGCTCATCTGACCCAAGATTCGCTTGGTACTCTCTAGCCAAGCTTCAGAACTCTCAGCAGACATACCCCTGAACTCAGTCCCACCAAGACTGCGCAAACGCTCCAAAGGTAGTCTAACTCCAGCATCTTCCTGATGCCCCGCTCCACGAGCCCCAGCTACTGCTGCTTTGAAAAGCACCCGCAATAGCTTGTACCAACATAGACATATCAGGCATAGCTTGCCCCTGACCAACCCCAGGTCCAGCAGCTCCAGCACCAGCTGCAGCTTCAGCTCTTCCCCCCTCAGCACCACCACCAGGTGGAGGAGGAGGTAACACCGCACTACCCGTGTTTTCCTCATTCTCGTTCTCATTAGGAGCCGTAGCTCGCACATTACCTCTTAACTCTCTACGTGGTGCCATACTTTTACCATGCAATCACAATACAAATAAAACGAAGTCAGGCCCAGCAAGGTAAGCAATCCAAGTATTCAAGCTCAATTTCATTCAAAATCAACACCATTTCATTAGCTTTTATTTGGCAATGGGTACCCACAACATGCTACATCACAGCATACATCTCAATTGCAACATACATGCAATTCACTGAACATGCTTTCGATCAACAAGCATACAAGGCATACATACTTCAATCATGCACACATACATTCCCAATTACTCGAGAACTCAGCTCTGATACCACCAAATGTAACCCCCTTAACCCGGCCTAGACGGTTGACCCGAATTAAGAAAGTCACACGGGGAAAACCAAAGTCAACCTTGATTAACGACCCTTTTTTTTCTTTTTAAACTTGTATAGATGCATATTAATCCTTATATATGATCATACAACAGCATACTCAAAGATCATAAACATCAGAGATCAAACAGGGACCCAATTGAACAAATTACAACTTTAGGGACCAAATTGTAAATTTTGATAATTATAACGACTTAACCCAAATTAAAGTTACCAACTTGAAATTAATCAGGTTTCATGCTTCTCTGTGAAATTTCAGCTCAAAAGGACTTCCCAAACTCACACAATTGCACAAACAAGATTTAGGACCAAAATGCAAACAATTCAAAACATTCAACTGCCAATGTCAGCCCCTAACGGTCACCCATTCCGAAACAGGAGACAGCCCGTTTCGAAACGCGGGGACGTTCCGCAACGGGTACCGAAACGGGGGTCGGGCAGTAGCCTTTCCGTTTCGGAACGGTCCCTCCCGTTTCGAACGCCTGGGCTTGTTTAAGGCACCCGTTCCGAAACGGTAGGTGCTGTTCCGAAACACCCTGCACAGATTACTCCAAAATGCATACTTAAACATGCAATTAAACATCCAATCATGCTCCAAATGCCACCAAACTTTACCAACATGCAATTCAACATATAAGGGACATACTTGCATCAACAATTCATCAAAACATCAACATATATGAAAAGCCCCAAATCTTTATGCATGCTTCCTACACAAGCAACCATTCAAACATAAACTTCCAATTCAAGCATATAAAGGCCAATTACAAAAACCAGCATTCTCAACAACATTCAACATACTTAGGGAGTTCAAAACATCTCCCAAAACATACACATAGGTCCCCCATTGCCAAATTACCAAAAGCTAAATGTACTTAAGAAAAACCTTCCATACTTTGAGCTTTACTTCCACTTGAATGCTTGCCTTCCTTGCTGCCCTCAAAGTACTTTAATGCTCTGCATTATTGATTTGAGAAAACAAAGAGAGCGTAAGCAAAAGCTTAGTGAGGAATGCTCAATAAAACCATTCAATAATGCATTTATAAAACACTTTATAAATCATGCTTCAAATCATCATTTACACATGCTCAAAAGCATACTTAAACAAGCATCTCATGCTTCATAACATAACATGTCATATTGGCCACAAGTGATACATTTCATTTCTTTAAAACAAGTTCAACAACTTTCACCCCAAGGACTTTTAAACACCTTGGCCCCAAGGACTTTTAAACACCTTGGCCTATGGACTTTTAAACACCATAGAAAGGACCACACAAGGACTTTTAAACACCTTTGTGTCCGTATCAAGTTTCCCATCAAGGACTTTTAAACACCTTGATCCCAAGGACTTTTAAACACCTTGTCCATGGACTTTTAAACACCATGATAATAATCACCCCAAGGACTTTTAAACACCTTGGCCCCAAGGACTTTTAAACACCTTGGCCTATGGACTTTTAAACACCATAGAAAGGACCACACAAGGACTTTTAAACACCTTTGTGTCCGTAACAAGAATCATCCAAGGACTTTTAACCACCTTGATGTTCTTAAGTAAACAAGGCTCACTCAAGGACTTTTAACCACCTTAGTGACCTTAACCTTTTCAAAACATCACTTGCCAATATACATCATTATCATCAATATATCTACTGTTTTAAAGCATTAAACCAAGCCATATTCATCATGCATTTAAAAGCATCAAACCACATTTAATCAATGTTCAAAAACAAGGAACTCTTACCTTGAGCTTCCTTCAACATATGGCTTACAAAAACAGCATTAACCATGCTAAATCATGCTTTCAAAACAGAACTTAAAACATGCAATAAACCACATTGCACAACAATCAAATCATGGCCACCACTAGAGAGTATTTCCGAAAACTTACACTTGAGCTTAGCAAAGTTGTTTAGACTTAAACTAAGCTCCCAAGACATTGGTTTCAAAGCCGAAAACCCAATTTCACTCACCGATTCCACTTCGCCTCTAGCCGAAGCACCAAATCAAGCTTCCGGATCACCACCACTTGGATCCAAAGATGACTCCCCTGTTTTAACATATTAAAACAGTAGATTAATGCATCATCATGCATTAATAGCTTCAATGAAAGCACCTAAACTCGCTGCTCTCATCCACACTCCATTTTCGGCCACCAAACACAACCGAAAATGCATCCAAACCACTTCTCAACAAAGCCCAGCCATTAACCATCAAAACCTAACATCCTTTAACACCATTTAACATCTAAAAAGAACCTAACAACATCCTTATACCTCCAGCAACACCATATCCACAAGATCACCACAAAAACAATCAAGAATCACAAGCTAAACTTAGGAAATTCAACCTATCCGGGATTGCATTAATCAAAACTCAATTCCTTATCAAAACAACATTCATTAACCATCATTTTAACACCTTAAAACACTGCTTAAACAGATCCAACGAAATTTCATCAAAAACACACCAAATCTTGCATTTTAAGCCAAGATCCATTAAACAATCTTAAAAGCCATTTATAAAACATCAATTAAGGATTGAGAACTTAGGAATTTCAGTAAAGAACTGATAGTTTAGAGGAGAAGGACGTTCTTACCTCCAAACTTGAGTTTCTCCTCTTTTGGAACCAAAAGCTTGATGAATCAAGTAGCAAATACAAAGGTTTTGATGATGAGATGATTAGGAATCAAAAGAGGATTGAAAAGAGAGAAATGAGTGACAAAATTAGAAGAAAATCTCTGGAGAGAAAGTGTTTGGTTTGAGAGAAAAGATGAGAGAAAATGGGAAATGGAAAATGGAAAATTTAGAAAGTTAGTTAAAAATGACTAAAATATCTTTCCCTCCTTTTTACTTTTATTTTAAACCATTATTAAATCATTTAATATTCTAGAAAATCTGGAGAAACTCCCCTTTGGGTAAATAGCTCCTTAAAGATTCAAAGTTTCAATCCTTTCTAAAATAGTCACAAAACTTTCAAAAAATTACATTTTGGTCACTAGCCAAAATGTCACCCTTCCAAAACTCATTTTCCAAAATTGATTTCACAGTTCACTTAATTATATTAAAAGATGATTTTAGAACATTTTTCCATATTTTTAATGCAACCCGAACTAGGCTTTCCTAAATTCACCCTCTTAGATTCGAACAGCACTTTGACCAAACCGGTCAACGCCCAAAACTCCTAAGCCCAAAACCGGGGCGTTACAATACAACTTTCTTTTACAACAATCTACCCATGCTTGATGCCCACTAAGCCAATCTAAGCCTAGGATGACATCAAACTCATGGATCGGTAAGGCCAAAATATTGGCCGGGAAAGGAATCCCTTGAATCATTAAGGGGCAGTTCTTGTATACTACTCTCACGGTGACACAATCTCCTAAAGGATTGGTTACAGAGATTCTCGATGCTATTGGATCAAAAGACGTGCTATACTTTTTTGACTATTATGGTGCTTATAAAAGAGTGAGTAGAACCAGGATCAATCAATGCATATAAAGAGCGCGAATATAACTCAATGGTACCTGCAATGACATCAGGCTCATCCTCCTCTTCCCTGCTCCTCACATGATACATCTGGGCGGAGCTTTAGTGTCTTGCTTGTTGAATGGTTTCCCCGAACTACTAGATCACCCAAAAGTTCCCGATGATCCTTGCTTTGATCCCTTACCTCGGAAAGGTTGGGCGGGAGAGGCATCAGTAGTCGGAGTAATTGTAGACTTGGTTGCATTCAGTGGACAATCACGAATGAAGTGACATTGCTCTCCAAAGTAATAATAAGCTCCAGTCTGCTTACGGCATTGACCCGTTGGGTGCTTATTTTGACAGTAGTTGCAAACAGGATGTTGGATGCTTCGATTCGAACCTTCGGTGCTATCAATAAATGTTGCCTTAGCAAAGGATTGAGTCACAGACTGAGGCCTATCAATATTTCCAGAACGAGAAGGTTGTGGATAAACATTCTGCTTAGGGCCTTTATATTTTCCTTTCTTATTTCATTTGGGAGGTCGAGAATCATCCCTGAACCTTTTCTCCAATTTACCATACCCACTAGCCCGTTGAGCTTTCTGTGCAGCTTCAGTAGCCTTGACTCGATTCACCAAGTCTTGGAAATCAACAATGCTCAACGCAGTGAACATATGGCGTAATTCATCATTGAGCCCAGCAATGAACATTCAGCACTTCTCCTCCTTCTTGATGTATTTAGCACTGTATCTACAGTACTTATAGAAGTCATGAATGTACTGCTCGATCGGTCGTCCACCTTGCTTGAGGCGAAGGAAGATACTTCGCCTTTCAGCGAGATAAAACTCACTGATGTACTTCTTACGAAATTCTTTAAGAACTCCAGGTTACAACATCCTCGGAGACCGTCAAAGTAGTAGTCTCCCACCATTGGAGTGCCTCGTCAGCCAGCAACGCAAGAGCACCCTCAAGTTTGTGCTCGTCCAAGCACTGCAACTGCTTGTTCAAGATCTGAAGAGTGTTGTCCAACCAATACTCGGCAGTTTCAGGGTTATCATCATCCTAACCGGTAAAATTATACGCTCGATACTAATATAGCTTGTCGATAGGAGCTCGAGTATGTTGGGCAACATGAGCATTGGGTTCCATAACTTGCTCAGCCCTCATTGCAGTCATAAATTGCATGAACATATCAGCCAGGTTCTTGTAACATTCAGCCTGAGCGGTAGGTGCTACATGCTCAACATTCTAAATAGGAGGGTCCTGATGAATCGGAGAATTCGGAGGGTTTCCTCCTCTTATCTCCTCGCCATGAGTCGAGGAGCCGGTGGCAAGCTCGTCAATATGAGCTTCGTTATTTTTAGACATATCTATATTACAAAAGATCGGATTAGTCGACAAGTCACAATATACATAATATATAACTCCTAGATGGCAAAGTAACACAATAACAATGCATTAAGCATCGGTTTAGTCCTACAATTGACTAAACTCTAGCTCTGATACCAAAAATGTAACACCCCTGTCCCGGCCTGGATGAGAACCGGGTCAGAAAGTGTCACTGACGAACAATACGATGATCGGTGTAATAAAATTTCAATCAATAACAACACATAATCAAAGCTTTGCTTAATATATGTGACCAACATATATTTTAATCCAAGTTATTCACTTCGTAATGATGGTTACTTAATTAGTACCAAATTCTAACTTTTATAAGCTTTAGGGACTAAATTGTAATTTAAATAATTTAAAGGTCTTTTATCGTAATTGATCACACCACATTGCAATTAAATTCAATATCAGCATTGTACTGATACCATTTAGGGTCGTATCGGTACGCTATGCCTGAAGTTCAAATTCCAGAAATAAGCTAACAAGCCCGTATTAGTACGATTTAAGGCTGTACCGATACTGGTTGACCACGTTGACCTTGTATCGATACACCTTAGCCCCGTACCGATACCATTTTTTACAACCAAATTCCAGTAGCCATTTCCCGTATCGATACGCTTATATTGTATCGATGCCCCTTTTTCTAACAAATTCCAGTAACCAATTTTCGTATCGATACGCCTAAACGATATCGATACACCCTACTTCATAAGGAAAATTATGCTTATTCGTACCGATACGCCATCACCTCGTACCGATACGGCCTAACCTGTAATGACATAATTTTGCTGGTTTTTATTTAAATTGACCTATCTAGCGATGCCCAAATACAATGAAATTTTACACACAACATTTCAATACCATAATCTACCAGCATGTAATGTTTTAGGGTCATTCAAATCCATTTACTAGGTTTTTACCTTTTAGTGTCAATTATGCCATTTAAGCCATTTTTACCATGTCTCAAAAGTTATTTTAGGATCATATGCACTATTTACAAACCACTCATATTATAAACAACATGTTAAAAGTACTTTAAAGCCAGGTTTCTTGAGCCCGAAACAAGGACACCCTTGAGCTCCAAGTATGGATTTTTATACTTGTTTTGTAATTTCTCCTAGTGGTCACCTTAGTGATGTAAATGGTCATGTTTAAGCATGCAGATGTGAACCTTGGATTTTTATGTGTATATATATAAGGTTTTTGTAAACTTTGGCACTTGGCTTGTATAAACTTTAAAGAGCAATGAAGTGCTCTAATGTGTATGGTTGATGACATATATATATATATATATATGAATGTCTTTTTGTTCGATGTCATGATCTTAAATAAGTGAAAAAGTGGACTGATTTTATGTTTATTTGTGTATGTATACCTATGCTTCCATGTAAGTGAATGAAGTAAAAAAAAAAGTGGGTTGTTTTAAGATACATACATGTGCTGCCTTGTGGAGTAAAATTTGGTGATGTACTTGTAGTTAGTTTGAGTGAATGCCATGTTTAATGTAAAGGCTAGCTTAATGTGAAAACATTTGTATGATAAGTTAACAAGGATCACCTAATTAAGAATGTGTTTGAGATGGTTGAACCATGCTATGCTAATTTCGAATAATACATGATCTAGGGACTACATGTTAGCTTGGGTGAATGCTTAATATGTATGTTTGAGTATACTATTCGAATGGTCCCCTAATTGGTTGAGATTGATGTGTGGTATGCCTATCTATATCTTGTTCGAATGAAGTTTGGATCTAAGGGGATGCATGTTAGTTTGTGAGATTACCATGTATGATTGGAATGCCTTGAACCGATTGCTTTTCATTCGAATGCCATGGTCTTCTAGATTGCTTAAGTTATTCGAATATGACCCTTGTTTGTATGAAGCATGCTTGTTATGTCTAACTCGAATGATGTGAAATTATTAAAGATTCCATGTTAGTCCATTCGAATGATCTTGAATAATTGGAGAACTTAATGATCATGTTTAAAGAAATGAATGGTAACCTAAAGAGTAGATGAAGCATGGTAAAGAAATGAATTAGTAGTTACTTGATTATTAAGTAATAGCCTTCTTATAAATGAAGTAATCTTGAAACATGATAGTTAATAAAACTCATCTATTAGTGATGAGTTATAAGAAGAAAAATTTTAATTTACTCCTAAATTCCATGTCTTGAATGCCTTGTTTTGTTTGATCATGCAATGTTAATCGATAAATTAACATTCCTTGCTTGGGTTACTACTAACCCGGGCGAGGGGTGTTACAAGAGTGCTAATCAGAGCTTTTGGTTAATTGAGTCTAGGACTCATGCATCATGTAGTATTACTTGTGCCACCTAAGAGATAAATGTATATTGAGCTTGTGTCCTTCATTAAACTAACTCCTATATTTCTTTCTTGAAATAGAACATGTCCGAAACTCATCTAGCTCGGGACGATGAAAGTCTCGTATGCTTATCAGATAAAGGGGATAGCGCGAGTATGGAGCAGAATCCTCCGCAACAACAAGCTCAACCCGAGTACAAGCTGTTACTGCTCAACAAGAAGCCCCGACTATCAATCATGTGCAACATGAATGTCTCCAAAGCATGAAGGAGATGTTCGACCATCTCGTGACTACTCTTAAACGAGACCATTCGATTACTCCTCCCGTCGTTGCACCTACTAGAGCCCCAATCGACAAATTGTCTCAACACCGAGCCTACACCTTCACCGGTACTGGTGAAACCAATCCTGAAGTAGCTGAGCACTGGCTCAAGGCTACCACTCGAATACTTACCAAGCAACTCCAGTGTTCAGATGAGCACAAGCTTGAATGTGTTGTGGCACTCTTGGCTAACGAAGCCTTAAGCCGGTGGGAAACCATCATTCTAACCGTCCTGGCCGAGAAAATCACCCGGGAATTCTTTGTACAAGAATTCAAGAAGAAGTACGTGAGCGAAAAATACCTTGCTGAACGTGGAAAATGTTTCTTATACTTGAAGCAAGTCGTCCGACCCATAGAGCAATATGTAGCCGATTTCTGTAAATACTGTAAGTATGGCTCGGAATACATCAAGACCAAAACTGACAAATGCAGAATGTTCATTGATGGCCTAAACGATGAGCTTAGCCTGATCTTTGCAACTCTCGAGATCACAGACTTCCAAAGTCTAGTAAACCGGGCCATTGCAACTGAAGCCAAGATGAAGGCTGCTGAACAAAGGAAGGGTGGTGGTCATCGAAGCGACAAAAGGCCTAAACATGATGATAAGCCTTCGTGGAAGTCGAAGAAGGCTAAACACCACAAGGAGAACTCTTCTTCTCATACTCCTACTCAAAGGGGTGACTTTATACTGAGACCTCAATCAGTAAATAAGACCTCAGCCCTAGTTATCTCTGTCAATAGCACAGGGAATTCTGGAAGATCCAATCAAGCTCCTACTTGCAAATTATGCCATAAGCTTCATTCTGAGCAATCTAGATCCCAGTCTAATCTATGCTATCTATGTGGAGGTTCCAATCACTACATCAAGGATTTCCCACAAAATCCTAATAAGCTTTCGAGTCGAGCTTCAGTGAATGTTAGTTCTGCACCTTCTAACCGGAAAAAGGGCCTGAGATTAGCTTAATCTGGGAACCATAAAAAGGGTAGAGGATCTCACTCTAATGCACCTACCTATCAGGAATCACGAGCTCCTGATCGAATCTACCACATTCGTGGAAAAGATGAAGAGGAAGCAACCGATGTAATTGCAGGTACGGTTGAATTAAATTCAAGTCCTGCTTATGTTTTAATTGATACGGGATCAACCCATTCTTTCATATACTCTTTTGTACTTGATAAACTAAACCTGAAACTTGAGCTAGTGAAATCAAGCCTTGTAGTTTCGAACCCAATAAGGGGGACTATGCATATTAACTTGCTTGGCAAACAAACCCCTGTTACCATTCGAAATATTCCATTCCTTATAGAATTATATGTCTTGCCTTTTAGTGAGTTCGATCTAGTGTTGGGACTAGATTGGCTAGGGAAACACCAAGCTTGGGTAGATTTCCAAAACCAGAGGCTTTACCTCTGGGGATTAGGTAAAGAATCCATCCTTTTGATCGACAACAAGCCCACTTGTATCTTTTCTAAAATGACTCTACAAGATAATTATGACTTCGCGTTACCTAATATTCCTATTATATCTGATTTCATCGATGCTTTTCCCAAGGAACTCCCCGGTCTTCCCCCGACATGAGAAGTGGAGTTCGGGATTGATGTCCAACCTGGTACAAGCCTGGTATCCATCACTCCCTATAGGATGGCATCTATTGAACTTAAGGAGCTTCAAAAGCAACTACAAGAACTTCAGGACAAAGGCTTCATACAGCCTAGTTCTTCACCATGGGGTGCACCGGTCTTATTCGTGAAGAAGAAATATGGCACGATGGGACTATGCATCGATTATCGGAAATTGAATCAACTCACCATCAAGAACAAATACACCTTGCCTAGGATCTATTCGACAAATTGAAAGATGATGCGGTGTTTTCTACTATCAATCTTCGATCAGGTTACTACCAAATGAAGGTGAAGGAAGCAGACGTGCCTGAGACAGTCTTTCGCACCCGATATGGTCACTTTCAATTTCTGGTAATGCCATTCGGGTTGATGAATGCCCCGACTACATTCATGGACCTCATTAACCGAGTCTTTAAGCCTTATATTGATAAGTTTGTGGTTGTGTTCATTGATAACATCTTGGTCTATTCTCGAAACAAGGAGGAACACTCGAAGCACCTCGGAATTGTCTTGTAAATCATTTGAGAACACCGGCTTTATGCAAAGTTCTCCAAGTGTGAATTCTAGTAGCCTGAAGTTTCATTCCTCGACCATGTCATCTCTTCCGAAGGAATCAAAGTAGACCCGAGAAAAATCCAGTCTATTCTAGATTGGAAACCTCCAAAGAATGTACGTGTGGTCAGAAGCTTCCTCGGTTTAGCAGGCTATTACCGACGGTTTATTAAAGGATTCTCAACCCTAGCTTTGCCTTTAACCAATATTTTTCGAAAGGAGACACCCTTCGAATGGTTTGAGAAGCAACAACGAGGCTTCGACCAACTCAAGCAAGCCTTGACCCATGCCTTGGTTCTTGTCCAACCTGAATTGGGAAAGGAATTCACGGTCTTTAGTGATACCTCACACTCTGGGCTTGGATGTGTATTGATGCAAGACAAGAATGTAGTAGCATATGCATTAAGGAAATTGAAACCTCATGAGCTCAATTATCCCACTCATGATCTCAAATTGGCTGTTATCGTATTCGCTCTAATGATCTGGAGGAACTACTTGTATGGTGAGAATTGCTATCTATTCACAGATCATAAAAGCCTCAAGTACCTCCTAACTCAGAAGGATTTGAATTTGAGGCAAAGAAGATGGCTTGAACTACTCAAGGATTATGATCTAGTAATCGATTATCACCCCAGGAAGGCCAATGTAGTCGTCGACGCTCTAAGTCGCAGACTTTACTCGGGTAAGTCCTAAATCTAAGCCTTTAGAATAATTCATTTGAACTAAGCCTCTTTGGGTCTTCTAATAACTAACCGAAATAGGCCTCACCTATTCGGTGAAGTAGCCATTCGAAATAGGCCTTCCTTGCCTTGCAAGAAAGCATTCGAATGATGCCTTACCCATTAAGCAATTACTTGAAATCATTCTAAGTGATCTTGGTTATCCTTTCGTAGCTACCCCGGCTATCAATGCTCACTTTCGTTTATCCAAGGAATGAAAATTCATGTCCGAACTTCAGATTTAGTCTAGCTTAATCTCGAGGATTAAAGACCTCCAACAAAGCGACCCTGAACTTCAAGCTATTATCTCGAAGCTTGAATCAACTCTCAAGCCTGAATTCTCCATTCATTCGAATGGCTTACTCTACTTCAAGGATAGGGTATGTATCCCTAATAATGAATATTTGAAAAGGGAAATCTCGCAAGAAGCGCATCAAAGCACCTTCTCGATTCACCTTAGATCGGTGAAGATGTACAAGGATTTGAAGCCACTCTATTTTTGGCCCGGTATGAAGGAGGCTATCACAGACTTCGTGTCTAAGTGCCTTACTTTCCAAATAATCAAAGTTGAACATAAAGTTCCTACGAGATTACTCCAACCAATTGAATTGCCTCAATGGATGTGGGATAGGATCACCATGGACTTCGTGAGTGGTCTACCTTGCACACCAAGAAAGAATGATGCAGTGTGGGTTATAGTTGATCGGTTTACCAAATCAGCCCACTTTATCCATATCCGAATGACTCTAGAACTAGATGCTCTAGCCAACCTTTACATCCGTGAAGCGATACGCTTACATAGAGTTCCTATATCGATAATCTCCGATTGAGACACCAGATTCACTGCTCGTTTCTGGAAATCCTTGCAGAAAGCTCTTGGAACTAAAACGAACTTGAGCATAGACTTCCATCCCCAAAGTGATGGCCAATCTGAATGGGTAATACAAGTACTCAAAGACATGCTAAGAGCTTGTGTAGTAGACTTCGGGAAAAACTAGGAGAAGTCTTTACCCCTCGTAGAGTTTGCCTACAATAACAGCTACCAAAGCTCGATCCAGATGGCTCCATTTGAAGCCTTATATGGTAGAAGATGTAGAACACCATTGTGCATGTCTGAATTGGGTGAGAACAAGGTACTTGGACCAGAACTGCTACGTGAAACCGAAGAACAAGTCAAAATATCCATAGTAGACTTAAGCAAGCTTTTGATAGGCAAAAAGCCTATGCCGATTCAAGAAGAAGGGACATCCAACATGAAGTGGGAGATAGAGTGTTCTTGAAGGTATCACCTTGGAAGAAGGTCTTCCGATTCAGGAAGAAAGGCAAGCTTAGCCCCTGGTGTATTGGACCATTCGAAATCCTTGAAAGGATTGGTCCAGTGACTTATCGATTGTCACTCCCGAGTGAGTTCGATAAGATCCATAATGTTTTCCATGTCTCGATGCTAAGAAGGTACCGGTCTAACCCCTCTCATGTCCTAGAACCCGAAGAAGTAGAACTGAATCCGGACTTGTCCTATGAAGAAGAACTGTTCCAAATCCCCGATAGAGAAGTTAAAAGACTCCAGAACAAGTTAATCTCTCTCATAAAAGTCCTTTGGAGGAACCACAGGGTAGAAGAAGCCGTCTGGGAACCCGAGGATACAATTAGGAGTCAATATCCTCACTTGTTTAACTCAGGTAAATTCGAGGGTGAATTTAAATTAAGGTGGGAGAATTGTAACAACCCAAATAAGGCCTATTAATATTATGACTACTAATCAGGAATCTAACTAAGTTTAATTAAACCTTAATTAGAAAGGATTAAGGTTATAATTAAAAGAAAAGAGAAGTGAAAACCTAGCAAGGACTAAATTAATAAGAAAGTAAACATTAATAATAGGAATTGAGGACTATATTGGAAGAATTAGCAATGTAGTGGGAAAAAATTTTAAAAAAAAGAAGGGAGAATCGGTTAGTGACCAAAATTGAAGGAAACTCAAAGTGAGGGGCCAAATTAAAAAGGGGATAAAATGCATAGTTTACAAACTTAAGGTTTGCATGCGAATTAAAATTTAAAGAGTGGGCATTACATGTGTTCACCCCTCTCTCCCTTGGCCGGCCACTAAGGGTGGGGAAACCCCATCTTCTTCCTCACGTTTCCAAAATAGAATTAGAGAAAGTGGGAGAGAAAAAGAGAGAGAAAGCTTGGTGGCCATGGAGAATTTTTGAACTAGAGAGCTAAAGGGAGTTAGTTAGCACTTGTTAAGGTAATCACATCCTAACTCCTTTAATTTCATGCTTGTATACATGAGATATTGAGCTTGCATGATGCTGGGAATTTAGTTTAGTGTTGTATCTAAGCTAAATAAATGGTTAAGTTACTAGTAATGAAGAAGTAAACTTGTAATGGACTTAGGTAATATGAATAAGACTTGAAAGTGATAACTACATGTTCATGCATGCTTTAAAATGAACCATGGTTGCTGGAAATTTTAGAAAAACACTTGAATGACTCCTTATGTTACTAGAAAGTGAAAACAAGCATGATGATGAAAAGGAAGTAAGATGAAACTGTTTTTACTAGGTAAAAATGGTGTAATCACTAACATGCGGCTTGTTGCTAGAGGAAAATAAGTGTGTACATGATTAAGCTGCTAAAAATTGATTTAGGACATATGTGAAAATGAAAATTGGCATGGAATTAAGCTTGGTAGCACATGAGACTGTTTCACTAGGTAAAACAATGCACATATGTTAATTGGGGCAAATGAGCAACATGATCTGTTTTAACATGGGTAAAAATTGATTAAGATCAATCTAGACAAGTTAGAAAATAATTTTCACTAAATTGGCTTGTAAAAATCTTGTACATGACATTTTAGGAGTTTAAAATGAAAGTTGGTAAAATATGTCCAGAATGTTCTGTTCTAGAAAGTAACTTCAAAAATTCGCCAAAAATCACACACACGATATTAAGGGTTAAAAATTTGGTGGATTGTACTTCTGTATGTCTAATTTCACTAGGAGACAACGGAATCCAATTCTGGACTATGTGCTAAAAACTATAAATAAAATGGCTGGACAGTGCAAGTTGTCAAGAATCTGTGTATACCCTAACTTCAAGTAATAAGCTGTATCGATTAGCTGGGAAAAAAATGCAAGCCTTACACCATTTTAAACAGAATTTAATAGGATTTCTAACTGTGTAAAGTAATCGAAATTCTGATGTACGGTTTAGGAGATATGCTAGTTTAAAGTGAAGGTGTGCAAACTGCCAGGCAGTAGTGGCCAGGACAGTTTGACACTGTTTTATTGCCTAATATGAAACTGTCTTGAAAAACAGTTTTGGGACCTTAATGTTGTCCAACACTGCCTTAAATTAAGCCTAAGGTAGTCTTGAAATTAAAATAGATTCAAGTATGAAAAATTATAATGAAAAACCGTAGCTAAAGTAGTGTAAACATTTTACTTACTTTGTTGTTTTGTATGTGTGAATTGTGTTCATATACTAATGTACAATTATTGTACATTTGCTAGAACCAGAGGAGAATTATGTGGAGGAAGAGAGGGCTGATCAACAAAAGAGCAAAGTCAAGGGAATTTTAATAAGAGATCAACATTAAGCTTGGAGATTGTGAGTATAGCCCCCTTAGGGTTAGGACTTTAGGTCCTAACCAATCCTTTATTCTTGATATACCAAGTAAATTGAATAATTGCAAACTCGGTAAAATAAAGGGAGAAGGAATAACTTGCTTGATAACCTTGTTTGTTGCCATGATTTGTTTGATTGTTTGATGCCATGCTAGGTAGTTATCCTTTCTTTTGTAATTGCTTTGTAAATGCATGTTCATCTTGTATAGCTTGGAGATGCCTAAGGTAAGAATAAGGCATGCCGCTTTGGAAATACCAAAGGTATGAAGTAGGCACGATGCTTGCTAGCTAAGGTATGCAATGCATGCATACTGCTTGTTACTTGAAAATGAAAGTATGATTACATGACTTGAATGCTTGTTACTTGAAACGAAAGTATGATTATATGACTTGAATGCTTGCTACTTGAAATGAAAGCATGATTACATGACTTAATTGCTTGATACTTGAATTAAAATCATGTTAAATGAATGAAAGCCTGACTTGAAAATGATAAAGACCTTGGTTACTAGTTAGTCATATCTTGTTCAAATGAAATTTGGATCTAAGCGGATGCATGTTAGTTTGTGAGATTACCATGTATGATTGGAATGCCTTGAACCGATTGCTTTTCATTCGAATGCCATGGTCTTCTTGATTGCTTAAGTTATTCGAGTATGACCCTTGTTTGTATGAAGCATGCTTTTTATGTCTAACTCTAATGATGTGAAATTATTAAAGATTCCATGTTAGTCCATTCGAATGCTCTTGAATAATTGGAGAACTTGATGATCATGTTTAAAGAAATGAATGGCAACCTAAAGACTAGGTGAAGCATGGTAAACTAATGAATTAGTAGTTACTTTGTTATTAAGTAATAGCCTTCTTATAAATGAAGTAATCTTGAAACATGATAGTTAATAAAACTCATCTACTAGTGATGAGTTATAGGAAGAAAATTTTTAACTTACTCCTAAATTCCATGTCTCTAATGCCTTGTTTTGTTTGATCATGCCATGTTAATCGATAAATTAACATTCCTTCTTGGGTTACTACTAACTCGGGTGAGGGGTGTTACAAAACTATTACAACTTTGGTATACTACGATGGGCATATAGTCATTGATCCATCTACCGGCATCGTATTTCAGTCATCAAGTACAATATTGCTTCCGCTGCCGACGAACTTATCGTATAACAAGTTAATGCAGGAAGTGAAGATACATGTTCCACTGGTCATGGGAAAAAGCTGGAATCGTTGATGTGGCGAATGCCAACGTCATTAGAACCATTAACGTGCTCATTATACTACGTTATGGACAACGCTGATGTGGAAGTGATGGTGGAATCCCACCTACAGTTTTCTTTAGGGAGGCCTTGAGCTTGAGCTGTATGCAAAGTTTTATGATAATGATGGTGATGTTATCGGAGTCCCAAATAATATGTTAATTATATTTTTATTTTTAACGTTCTTTAAAGCTTCGTTAAAACACGCTAATTTTAGCACCATTATTTTTAGTCAGTTTCTTCGGTCCCGTAAGTTTTTTTATGAAATCACAGAACACAACAATTAATAATAAATTTGATCATGAATTCACTAATTTCATACACCAACTTTTTTCCTTGCACTCATTCCATACACCATTTTTAGCGATGCTAATTAGGCCCTATCAACCCATGTTTGGTTGTTCTTCATGGGAAAAAATAAGGCTACATAGCATTTTTAACGTGATTTCTACACCTTATAAGATGTCATATACATGCAAATTTTAGCACAATTGCAAACATATGCTTCACTACTACGACGTGAAACTCAAACAACAACAAAAAATGTCCCCCAACATACCAAAAAATCAGCTTCAACATGCCTATGGACCTATGTATGCTTGTTCTTCATGGAGAAAACATGGTTGCATAGCATTTTTAACGCGATTTCTACACACTTTAAGATGTCTTATACGCGCTAATTTTAGCACCATTGTAAACATATGTTTCAGTACTACGACGTCAAAGTTAAACAACAACAAAACAAATCTCCCAACATACCACAAAATACATTTAAACATGCATATGGACCCAAGTTTCCTTCTACTTCATGCAAAAAAACATGGTTAGATAGCCTTTGTAACACAATTTATACACAATTTAGGATGTCGTATATGCACCGACCTTCACACCATTTTCAAGAGATGTTTCAGTACTACGACGTGAAAGTTCAAAAATACGAAATAATATCTCCCAACACCCAGTAATTCCAGTACAACACACCTAATTGAACCTTGTTGTAAAAATGATAATGTACTAAACTCGTGTTGCACCAAACGCGGGTTGCATTATTATCACGCGAAAAATTACTGTCGTTTCATCTCATATACCGCCGAACTCGTGCCCTACCAAGCGCAGGTTTGTTTTGTCCAATATTTAAAATTCGCCAACGGATAAGACACGCCACATCATAATGAACCCGCGTTGCACGTCACGCGAGTTTGGACTTTGCGTTTCGTAAAATGCGAGTCGTTCCTACGTATTCCAAATGGGGGTATTTTTTTCAAATGATTTCTAAAGGGATACTTTTCAATTCTTTTCCCAAAATGGACTATTCAAGCAAATTCCCCATCTTTAAAGGGAGTAAATTGCACTTCTATAAATTTTTTGGGACTCTTGTAGGGTAAATAAATCAGGTTTGACTGAATAAGTTTGTATTTATATCTGTTTGTCTTCATCTTCGTTAATAATTTTAATATTGTATTTGTGTTCGTTTGATTAATTTTTAAAGTATTTGTGTTTGGTTCATTTAACAGTCACAAACATGTTTATTTAACGTTTCCAAACATGTTTGTTTATATACTCGCCAACATGTTCATTTATATATTTTCCAACATATTCTCTTAACATTCACAAACTTATTCATTTATGTGTTTTGAAACGTTAACTAAACAAACAAACAAAATGATGAAATTAAGAGTTAAAAAAAATCAACCCTATGAATTTTCCTCCTCAGTTTTCGGGTGGCGCCGCAGTCAACCCTTTGTTTGATTTGGTGAATGGTCGGCCGCCGGATGTATCCACTGTTGATTGTCCTACACATCAGGAGGTGCGGCCGACGGTGGTATCAGGGTTGTTTGATAACCGACTTGTGTTGTTGGTGAATGGGATGGAGGATTATGATGTGACGATGAATCATGTTGTGCTGGGCGTATCCTCCCTGGAATGCCCTGGCTCACCCATGGATGTTGTTTTAAAGCCGTTAACGAAGAAGGGTAAGGGTCATGCTAGTGATAATGGAGATGTTAATCGAGGACAGACTGGAGACAGTGGAGATGCATATGTGTCGATGTCCTAAGCCGATGTAAATAAGTTGGGTATGACGGTAAGGGATTCGAGCCCTGGGGATTAGAATATACCTCTTCCTACTCGCCCTTCTATCCGCGTTATTATGGCAGGTACTTCATCGACTCATGTTCAATGTCCTATGGTTGAAGATTTTGATGTTGAGGTTTTAGAGGAGGATGTTCGTCTAAGTTCAAAGTGTGTTTTCACTGAGATTCAGTTTTCCGAAATGGTCCATTCCTCTATCGATAAGAAGCTGAAAAAATCGTTAGTGATCAGGCTTTTAGGGAAAACGATTGGGTATAAAGCACTTCTTAACAGAATTGAATTACTATGGAAACCAGTAGGAGAGATGTGCCCAATCGATCTTGATAACGAGTATTACCTTGTGCGCTTTGCGCTGCAGGAGGATCTTGACAAGGTAATGACAGGGGGACCTTAGGTAATCTATGGTTATTATTTAACGGTTCAACCATGGACCCACACATTTTCTACGGAAGCTGATCACCCTTCTAGAATTATGGTTTGGGTAAGACTCCCTGGCTTGCCCTATCGGTATTATACGAAAAGTCTTTTTCGCCATATTGCAGGTGCACTGGGTTCGGTGGTTAGGATTGATTACAACACGAGTGTAGCGGATAGAGGTAGATTTGCGCAGCTTGCAATCATTGTCAATCTTGACAAACCTCTGAAATCTGGTTTACTCATTGATGGGCGGATGCAACCGATCAAGTATAAGGGTCTCCCGGTTATTTGCTTTGGTTGTGGAAAGTATGGTCATTCTAAAGAGTCTTGTGGAAATAAGGTGATCCCTGAAAAGATAACAAGAGGGTCGTTGAATGATGTTGGCGAGAAGGATCCTTACGGTTCATGGATGCATGTTATTCCTCGTCGTAGGGGTAACCAAGCTCAACGTTAAGTTAACCCTAAAGGCGAGCCTATTAACATACAGACAGCCCCTAAAGCTGGTTCTTGTTTTTCAGTGTTGGGTGGTGATGATCTTGAATATGGGACGACACTAGTCCGTAATAAAGTGAGTATTGTAGTTGCGGATCAACGGGAAGTGATGCAATAGCTGTGAATGGGGAAAGGTTGGAGTCCGAGGGGCAGCGGGATAAGGCGCTGATGTTGGTTAATAACATTTTACATGCACGTAAGTGGGGCTGAGAGGGTAGTGTTGGTAGTAATTTGATAATCGTAAGTGATGAGTCTATGGTGGAGAAGGGTATGGAATCTACGGTTGTGACCAAGGATAAGCCTACGCCAAGGTCTGCTGGGGCGTTGGTTATATCAGATAGCCAATCTAAGGATGTGGCTTCAACATCAACAGTTATTCCGGTAAACTCGTCGTTAAACGAGGTACAACGTACAGCTCTTAAGGTGGTTGAGGAAGGAACTCGTTCGGCTTTGAAAGAGAAAAATGGTAGAGTTCTACCTTCTTCCATTATGAACTCCTCTGCGAAAAATCAAAATAAAACGTTATCGGTTTTAAAGGGAGTATCTCGTAAGGGTTTGAAGACAAAGAAGAAAGAGGGGAATATTTCTGCAAAACCACCTATGGCTGAGTTAGTTGAAGTTTTAACGTCTGATCTTGAGAATGCAACAGTGAACCATTCTCGTCCACCTGCAGCTTCATCTAATGGTGGTGGTAGTTCGGTTCAGTGGAGGGAAAATTCAGCCTTTGTGACAGTCGATGGTGCTGGTTTGCAGGTCTAGTGGTTCGATATCTCATCTTTTAATTTTTTTTATGGTTAAGTTAATTATTTGGATTGCTCAAGGTGCCCTTGGGGCCGACTTTAACCGCTATTTTAGAATGTTTGTGCGCTTGCATAAGCCGGATATCTTTGTAGTTATTGAGCCTTAGATTAATGGTGTGAAAGCTGATTCTTTTATAAGGCGCTCGGGGTTCCATGCATCGTACCGTATTGAAGCTTCAGGGGTTTTCAGGTGGTATATGGGTCTTGTGGCGTCAATCATTAATTATTGATGTGGTGGCGATTTCGGCTCAGTTTGTTCATGATTTTAACTCAATTCCTGGTGAAAAGAAAAAAAATTACGTTTGTGTATGCGAGTCCTACTCCGACTCGTCGTCGTGCTCTTTGGAATCATCTCTTAGCTTTAACTCCTAATGTTAAATGGTCGTGGGCTCTAGGAGGAGATTTTAATGCTATCGCTGATAGTTCTGAACGTAGCGGGGGTTCACAAAGGTAGCTTGGGGTTTGTCAGTTGTTTAAGGAGTTTTTGTTTAGTTCTTGTTTGTTGGACATGGGTTTCCATGGTTCTGATTATACATGGCAGCGTGGTGATCTTATGCAAAGGCTTGATTGTTATCTTTGTTCTGCTCAATGGTATGATCATTTTCCGAATTCTGAGGTTGTTCACCTTTAAAGACTTGGGTCGGACCATTGCCCTATCTTGCTTGATGTTGATCTTACTATGCCACGGCTTTCCTCTAGGCCTTACCGCTACTTGTAGGCATGGAATTTGCATCCTCAATTCCATGATTTTATAAATGGCGTTTGGAATGACAATGTGGGTTTGAAGGAAAATATATTAGCTTTTCAAAAGGAAAGCGGTGAATGGAATGATAATGTTTTCAGTCACATTGGTAAGCGTAAGTCTCTCCTGATTGCCCGTATCTGTGGTATTGAAAAGGCGTTGAATAGAACTGAGTCCGTTTTTCTCTCGAATTTGGAAGTAGAATTAAAGAATGAATTGAAGATGGTGCTTGAATAGGAATAGGCGTTTTGGCACCAAAAATCACGGGTTGAGTGGATAGATAATTGTGATCGTAATATGGCATTTTTTCATAGAAGCATTATGATCTGAAGACAACAAAACTATGTGCGAATGCTTCAGTTGGAAGATGGTACTTGGTGTGATGACCATATTGTGCTAAAATCCCATGCATGTAGTTTCTTCAAAAATCTTTTCTCGAGTGAGTCTCGCCAGGGTTGTGGTACTTTATGTAATGGCCGATTCCACCCATTCTCCAATGAGGAGATGCGAACAATGAAAGCAGTCGTAACCTCTGAGGAGGTGCGTCGAATTGTGTTCAAAATGGCTCTGTTAAAATTGCTGGGGTGGGATGGATTATCTGCTTATTTCTATCAGAAGAATTGGTCGATTGTTGGTACCACAGTTTTTGATTTGGTGAGGAAAGTGTTTAACGATGGTGAGATGGAGGAGTGGGTTAATCAAACACTCATTGTGCTTATCCTGAAGGTGCTGAACCAGTCGATATCAAACAGTTCCGTCCTATCAGTCTTTGCACTATGAGTTATAAGATCATTTCTAAGATAATTGTTGAGCGCATGAAACTGTTTCTTCCGGCTTGGATTTCATCTACACAAACGAGCTTTGTGTCGGGCCGAAATATTATGGATAATATTATATTGGCACAAGAGGTGATGCATTTGATGTCTAATAAAGGGGGGAAGAGCGGATGGATGGATATTAAGGTAGATCTCGAGAAAGCGTATGACCGGATAGACTGGGGTTTTCTGGAGGAAACTCTCCTGCTTACCGGTATGCCTTCTACTTTCATTGATATTATTATGACCTGTGTACGTTCCGTGTCCTCATCAAATTGTTTGGAATGGCGATTTGTCGGAGGAATTTAAGCCAACTAGAGGGCTCAGGCAGGGTGACCCGTTATCACCTTATTTATTTGTTATCTGTATGGAGAGGTTGTCGCATGAAATTTTTCATCGGGTTGATATTGGTCAGTGGCAAGCAATCCATCTATCTCGGGGAGGGCCTGGTTTGTCGCATCTTTTTTTCGCAGATGATTTGATTCTTTTTTCAAAGGCTTCTTGGGAGAAAATGGACGTGATTAAATCTGTTCTTGATGATTTTTGCTTATTGCCCGGACATAAAGTCAGTGTGCAAAAGACTTAGGTTTTTTCTCTAAGAATGTGGGCGCGTACTTGAAGCTTGGTGTTGCCCATTACCTAGGCTTTGAGGTTGTCGAGGAGTTGGGGAAATATTTAGGAGTTCCTCTTCCTACATTCTAGAGTGACAAAAGCAATGTATGCTTACATCATTGAAAATATTCAACGTAGATTACCTAGTTGGGCTGCTCAATCTTTTTCTTTAGCTGGCCGTATAACCTTAGCTAAATATGTGCTACAGTCGATTCCTATTTATGCGATGCAGTCGATGTGGCTTCCGAAAGGGGTGTGCGAGGAGATTGAGTCTTTGATTCGTCGATTTGTATGGGCTGACTCTAATGGTACAACTCATACTGCTCTAGTCAAATGGGAAACATTACAAGGTGATCTGGAGAGTGGGGCCTTGGTTTACGTGATATTCATCAACGTAATAAAGCGTTTATGCTTAAGATAGCCTTCCAATTAGTTACCGACGAGGATATTGTTGAGTGTGTAAAAGTTCTATAATTTACCCCCTATTTAACACATATTTTTGCTGCATTCAAGCATAATTCATTACATTTAGGTTAGATTTCAATTATACATCACAAATATACCAAATGGCACCGTTTCTACTGAAATTGGTTGCTTTTGCAGGTAGCTGCTGTAGCAGATGTAGGGCAGTGGAGAAGCAGACACTGGGCAATAAAGAAGCAGAGCTGGAACTGGATGTGCAAACGAGGAGGACGATGCTGCCATGGCCGCTGCCGTGGCAGCCAAGGACGACAGCAATGGTGAAGAGAAGAAGCAAAGTGGGCCTCGACAGAAAGAGAAAATTAAGCCGGTCTGTCGTGGAGCACCCTTATATTTTTCCAAGCCCTAGATCAGAATGAAGGTCAAGCCCAAAGTTCAAGGAAGAAACTCCAAGCAAGAAGGAAGGACGAATTAAAGATATATGCTCTAAAGATTTAGTCTTTAATAGAGTTGTACTTTAGTTTAAACTTGTATTCTTGCCATATTAGAAAACTTGAACCCAAGGCCTATATAAAGGCATGTAATTCGACCTAGGGAAGGATATCTTACTCTCTAGCCTTTTTCCCAAAACCCTAGCCGTTTTCCCCTTCTCATCATGTTCTAAACTTCCCCTAGGGCTAAGGGTTGATTTGTAAAGTAGTTGCAAGGATTGCATTTGTTTTAGAAATTTTTTTGTTCAATAAAATAGACTTCAAGTTTGCTTATTTTGGTTTTCAACATCTTGCAAGAGTATCGGGAGAGCATTGTGAGATTACATATTTACTTAATATCGGGAGAGTTAAGTATACGAAAGGAATAAGTACGGGTTCTCCAGTTTATGGTTGAACTATCTCGGACCTAGGGATAGGACGAGGTTAAGTGGCTAAGGAAGAATTCAACAACATCGGTGTTCATCCTTCGATTCACGCCGGGAGGTATCATCAAAGACGTGTTCATCGACAGACTTGGACCTAGGGATAGGCCAAGGCACATCAGGGATTCTTGCCAAGCTTGAAGTACAGAGTTGTGTGATTGCTGCCGCGACTAACAACAGACCGCTGCCGCGACAGGTGCTGCCGCGACAGGCGCAACGACAGAACAGAGATTTCTAGACTTTGCAACACCTACACTACTGAGCAAATCAATACCGGCCCATTCTCTCTCTCTCTTGATTTCTTTACTCTTTTATTTTCAGTATTCTTTATTATCTCGTGACAAACATTTAAACTATTTCTTTTTCCCTCTCGTGCAATAATTCCAGGTTAAAGCTATTGGCCCAGTCCCCGTGGAGACGATATCCGATACTTACGTATCACTTTACTACTTGCGTCGTGTACACTTGCACTACATTGCGATAGACACTTTTACACGCAACAAGTTTTTGGCGCCGCTGCCGGGGACTGGCAACATATCTTTACCCTATCTTTTACTGCACTTCTTTTATTTTTCTGTTTTTACTTGGATTGTTCAACCTATACCTTTCACAAGGTCTTTTGTTTGCGTATGCGCAGATCTCAACAAGGAAAAGAACCTGAGCACCAGTTAGATCCTGAAATCGAACGAACGTGCAATCTCAGGAAAAGAGTCTGCCTCCTCGTAGAAAGAAACGAATACTTGGAGGAACAATTAGAAGCAATGGTGAACGAAAGGCACGAAGAAAGAAGGAACAACCAAGGGAATCCCCAGGATGCTGAAAATCCTGTCGGAGATGGAAGGAACGGTCCACCTGCCGATCCTCCTGTCGCTGCCGCACGCCGGTCATGCCGAGACTGCATGCTCAATGATCATATGGAACTAGAAACAACCCTGCTAGACGTAGAAGTTGACAACTTTGAGCTGAAACCTGTTATGTTCAGCATGATTAACAACGCTGGCCAATTTAGTGGTGCTGCTACAGAGGATGCTAGGGAGCATCTGAAAACGTTCCAGGAAATCTGTGGTTCGTTTAGACTACCAGGAGTTAATCCGGAGATACTGAGGCTTCGGTTATTTCCTCATTCATTGAGGGACAGGGCGAAAACTTGGTGGAATAAACTAATGTCGGGTTCAATACGAACTTGGGCAGATTTAACTCGTGAATTCTTGTCTCGTTTTAATCTTTCACATTTATCTGAGTGATTGCGTAATGAAATTGCTACTTTTCAATAGGAAGATGACGAGCCGATGCACGAGACCTGGGACAGATTTACCACTCTTCTGAGGAACTGCCCGATGCATGGATTCCCCGTTTGGAACCAGGTAACTAAATTTTATAATGCTGGTAACTTACAGACTCGTATGAGAATTGATTCAGCAGCAAATGGATTGTTGTTGGACAAAGATCCAGAAGATGCAATGGTAGTACTGAAAAATCTGGCAAAGAACGAGGAACTTCCTACAGCAAGAAGAAGGGGTAAAAGAGTACTAGCTGTAAAAGATTATGAGGCCGATAGTTCTCTAAAATCACAGGTGGCATATCTCACTAAGGCAATGAAAAAGCTTTTGAAAGAAGATTCACAGCCTGCCTACTCTACTGAAGAGGTATGCGAGACTTGCGATGGGAATCACAGTTCGGAAGATTGTCCGCTACAGTTAGAAGAAGGGATGTATGTTGGGAACTACAATAAACAGAACTACAATTCCAACAACTACAATCCCAACTGGAGAAAGGATCCCAAGTTCTCTTGGAGCAACCCTAATAATGCCCTGAATCCTCAAGCACAGAACACACAGAATCAGGGGGGACCTAGATTATTGACTCGGCAGCAACCGCAGCAGCAGCAGCAACAACCACCAGCTGCCACGAATAGTATACTGGAACAGACCTTGGCTACGTTTATGTCTCAAACATGAACTTATATTGAGAACATGAATCACTTCATCAAGAAGACCGAATCATTCATGGATAAAACAGAGATGCGGATGACCAACCATGAAGCTACTCTGAAATCATTAGAGACACAGATGGGTCAGGTTTCCCAGCATATTAAACTGAGGTAGAATGGAGGATTTCCTAGCGAAACTGAAAACGCTCAACAACCCACACATGAGCAGTGTAAAGCCATCACTACTAGGAGTGGGAAGAAATTACCAGGGCCAGAGAAGGAAGCTGAATTAGTTAAGGAACTAGCCTTGGAGTCGACTGCCGAGAACGCTGCCCCGACAGACGACAAACAGCCTGCTGCCGATGAACCTGTCACGACAGCAGAAGGGACAGAGGAGAAAGATAAAGAACCTAAACCTCCTCAGATCCGAATGCAGTGGGAAGGACATATTGCTGATTATCGTCCCCCACCTTCTTTTCCTCAGCGGTTACAGAAGCTGAAACAGGAATCCCAGCTTAAGAAGATCTATGATATTTTTAAGCAGGTCCATATCAATATTCCGCTGTTAGATGCTATAAAGGAGATGCCTGGTTATGCCAATTTTCTCAAGGATGCCATGTCGAAGAAATCCAGACTTGGGGAATTTGAAACGGTTAAAATGACAGAGGGATGCATGAGTATTCTGCACAAGCATCCACCCCAGAAGAAGAAGGATCCTAGGAGCTTCATCATACCGTGCATAATCGGAGATAAATTTGTGGGTAAGGCACTTTGTGATCTTGGTGCTAGTATAAATTTAATGCTAAAATCTGTTTTTCAGAAATTAGGTATTGGAAAAGCTCGGCCCACAATAGTCGTACTGCAGCTGGCAGACCGCTCTTACGTTCATCCAGAAGGAAAAATTGAAGATATTCTGGTAAGAGTGGATAAGTTTATTTTTCCTGCTGACTTTCTTGTTTTAGATTGTGAAGCAGATGAGAATGCACCAATCATCATGGGGCGACCCTTCTTAGCCACAGGAAGATCACTAATTGATGTGGAAAAAGGAGAACTCACTATGAGAGTGAACGATCAAGAGATAAAGCTAAATGTTCTCCAGGCAATAAAACATGCTGATGCAGAAGAAGAATGCAAGGCTATCACTGAAATTACCCTTGACCAACCCTGCATCAGGTCGGGCTGCCATGATATCAAAATTGGCCACTGCCCCAGCAGCCATTTAGAAGACTGTCACGGCAGCGACGACGACAGCAGCTCCTCAGAATCTGACATACCTGATACTGAAGATCAAGAGGAGGTAAATTGGATAGGCAATCGTCCAGGTAAGTTGTTCGAGCCCTTAAACTATACCTCGGATGAACATATAGTCCAAAAGCCATCAATTGTAGAGCCCACTGTTCTAGATCTTAAGCCCCTGCCAGGGCAGCTAAAATATGTTTTCCTTGGTTTAAATGATACGTTGCCCGTAATCATCTCTTCCAAGTTAATGCAGGAACAGGAACATCAGCTGATAGGGATGCTGCAGCAGCACAAAAAGGCTATTGGATGGACGATAGCTGATATCCAAGGCATCAGTCCGGCACTATGCATGTATAAAATCCTCTTAGAGGATGATCATAAGCCGACCATTGATGCACAGAGACGTCTGAACGATGCTATGCGAGAGGTGGTGTGTAAGGAGATAATAAAATGGCTAGATGCTGGAATAATCTATGCCATCTCGGATAGCAAATGGGTGAGCCCGGTGCAGTGCGTTCCCAAGAAAGGAGGAATAACCGTGGTAACCAATGAATAAAATGAGTTAATCCCAACCAGGACTGTGACCGGTTGGAGGGTTTGTATGGACTACCGGAAGCTTAACAAACCTACCCGGAAGGACCACTTTCCTCTGCCCTTTATTGATCAAATGCTTGATAGATTAGCGGGAAAGCCTTACTATTGTTTTCTTGATGGATACTCAAGTTATAATCAAATAGCCATCGCACCGGAAGATCAAGAAAAGACGACGTTCACATGCCCATACGGTACTTATGCTTTTCGGATGATGCCATTTGGACTTTGTAATGCACTAGCAACCTTTCAAAGGTGCATGATGGCAATATTCTCCGATATGGTGGAGGATTTCCTGGAGATATTCATGGATGATTTCTCTGTCTTTGGAGACAATTTTGAAAGCTGCCTTGGCAACCTACAGAAAGTGCTCGAGAGATGCGAGAAAGCAAACTTGGTATTGAACTGGGAGAAATGTCACTTCATGGTGGATGAAGGGATAGTCCTAGGCCATAAAATAAGTTGTCGCGGCATAGAAGTCGACAGAGCTAAGATCGAGGTAATCGAAAAGCTGCCACCACCCACCACAGTCAAGGGAATCAGGAGTTTCTTAGGGCATGCTGGTTTTTATCAGAGGTTTATCGCGAACTTTTCGAAGATCACAAAACCCTTATGCCATCTTCTAGAGCAGAACCGTCCCTTCGACTTCAACGCTGAATGTACTGAGGCATTCAAGGTTCTGAAAGAAAAGCTGGTAACAGCCCCAATAGTACAACCACCAGATTGGAAACTGCCATTTGAAATTATGTGTGATGCTAGTGACTATGCTGTCGGGGCAGCACTTGGGCAGCGGAAAGACAAGCTCTTCCATGTCATATATTATGCCAGCAAAACACTGAACGATGCCCAAGTAAACTACACCACAACAGAGAAGGAACTGCTACTTGTGGTGTTCTCTATTGACAAGTTCCGTTCATATATACTTGGAACGAAGGTCATAGTCCACACAGACCACTCTGCATTGAAGTATCTGTTCACCAAAAAGGATGCAAAGCCTAGACTGATACATTGGATTCTGCTACTGCAAGAGTTCGACCTTGAGATCAAGGACAAAAAGGGGACAGAGAATCAGGTTGTAGATCACTTGTCAAGACTAGAGAAGGGAAAGAGTCTCCCCACAGACGAGACACAAATACTGGAGACCTTCCCTGACGAGCAGCTTTTCGCTACCACATGCACTGCCGCGACAGCCATGGCGGCAGGTAAGTTTTCTGAACTCCCCTGGTATGCTGATTTCGTTAATTATTTAGTTAGCGGAATAACTCCTCCTGACCTTAATTATCAAGCTAGGAAGAGGTTCCAAAATGATGTTAAGCATTATTATTGGGACGAACCTCTTCTTTTCAAAAATTGTGCAGATCAGGTTATCAGGAGATGTGTACCACAGGATGAACAGGAAGCGATACTACATCACTGTCATGCTTCACAGTATAAAGGACATTTAGGTGGTAACAAAACTGCTGCCAAGGTTTTGCAGTCGGGATTTTATTGGCCGTCACTGTTCAAGGATGCCCAAACATTCTACAAAAACTGTGACAAGTGTCAACGGACTGGAAACATCTCAAGGAGACATGAGATGCCACTGCAAAACATTCTAGAAGTCGAGATCTTCGACGTTTGGGGGATTGATTTTATGGGAACATTCCCAACTTCATGTGGGAACTTATATATCCTCCTGGCAATGGACTATGTGTCCAAATGGGTTGAAGCGATCGCTACTCAGAAAAACGATGCCAAGACAGTTCAGAGGTTTTTGCATAAAAACATATTTTCTAGATTTGGCATCCCCAAGGCGATCATCAGTGATGAAGGGAGACATTTCGATAATAGGGTTATAGCTGCTGCCTTGAAAAAGTATGGTGTCAAACATCGGATCGCAACAGCATACCACCCTCAGACCAATGGACAGGCTGAAATATCCAACAGAGAGGTTAAGAACATTCTCGAAAAAATGGTTAAGCCAACTCGGAAAGACTGGTCTCTACACCTCAATGATGCATTATGGGCCTACAGAACAGCATTGAAAACTCCATTGGGAATGTCACCCTACCGGATGATCTATGGGAAAACATGCCATCTACCTGTTGAGATTGAGCACAGAGCATACTGGGCCATCAAAGCAGTGAATATGGACTTGGAAAAAGTAGGACAGAAAAGGCTACTTGATCTGAATGAGATTGAAGAAATTCGAACAATGGCCTATGACAACGCAAGAATCTATAAAGACAAGACCAAGAAGTGGCATGACAAGAAGTTGTTGCCACGATAGTTCTGCCCAGGGCAGCTTGTGTTGTTATTCAACTTTAGGTTAAAACTCTTCCAGGGGAAGCTGAAATCTAGATGGTCTGGCCCATTCCAAGTGGTGCAGGCTTTTCCCCATGGTGCCATCACAATCAGATCTTTAAAAGACGGGCACCAATTTAAAGTCAACGGACAAAGATTGAAGCATTATCAGGGGACTGAAGCCCCACGAATGCAGGAAGTGGTTACTTTAGGAGATGCCCCTCCTGGCATCCCTAATTTAACCTAATTTTATCTTTATTATTTATTATTTATATATATTAGGTAATTAGAATTATTTTATTTTTAGGAACTAAAGTTTTTATTTTTATTATTTTCAGGAAATAAAGGAGACAATGAGAAGAGGAGAAGTGAATTCAGCCCACCATTTTTCCTTCAGCCCAAAAAGCCCAACTTTGGAGCCTGTCGTTACAGCTGCTGCGACAGACGCGGAAAATCCAGCCTGTCAACACGCTGTCGCGGCAGACACGCAAACGCATAACAGACGCGTCAGAAACCACGTAACAGCTGGCCCCGTTATTCGCGCCTGCCGTTATAGCTCCAACGGGAAGCAAACTCCCCCTCTATATAAACCCTATTTTACTATTCATTTTTCACTCACTTTTACTCTCTCTACTTGTTTCCTCTAGAATTTTACTTGCTTTCATTTTTTCCACAGTCCTTGCAAAAATGAGTACTAGAAATACCCGCCGAATCTCTGCCTCAGGATCTGCCCCAGCAGCATCCACTCCAAGCTCCTTCTAGATCCGTGATATGTGGGAGGAGAGAGGTTTCATTTACACTTCCAGAACGGGGAACCTGGGGCTGCAACCGTTCATAGCCCGCAAAATCAGAGCCCTGCAGTGGCAGATATTCGCTGAGCAGCCAGAGGAGATGAACGTGACTCTCGTCCGGGAATTTTATGCTGCCATCGGCAGCAGGAACGCGACAGCAGTTACAGTCTGAGGGAAAGAGGTACCTTTCGAGCCTGAATACATCAACACACTCTACGGGTTCTATGTGGGGAGAAAGGAAGATGGCCATCAAAGATTTCTCGAGAGTTTAGAGTCTGCCGACTACGATGCTGTGATGATAGAACTCACAGACGAGGGTACCGAGTGGAATACCAATCCGAAACATCCGAGGACAGTGAAAAGAGTCCAGCTCACCCTGGAGGCAAAACTTTGGAATGCGTTTATCAAGAAACAGATTATGCCCTCCTCGCACAACACAACCGTCGACCAACCAAGGTTAGCCCTCATCCATTCTATTTTAAATGAGAGGCTAATTAACGTTGGCAGATACGTTCGCGGGGTATACTGGATTGTGCATACCGGCCGTCAGGACCACTCTTCTACCCTTACCTCATCACTGCCCTCTCCCGTGGCCACAATGTACCGGAAGCTGCCGAGGATTTAAGAGTTCGAGGGAAAGGCTGGACAGACAGGAACATCCTCAGCCTGATGGAACTAAAAGCTGCCACGCCCCTGTCGTCTTTTGACCCTACTGCCACGGCAGCTAAGCCAACAGAGCCCAGCGACACCGAGCCTGCTGCCACAGAACCCAGGCAGCCTACCGCAGCAGCTCCTCCAGTAGACACCTCCACACAAATACTTGCTGCCATACAAAAAATGGAGGAACGACAGCTCGGCCTCATGAGTTTCACCCAAGATTTCACCACCGCCACGGTACATTTCATCCACACTTCTCTTAATTTTCCCGATGTACTGTTCCCTACTTTCTCCAATCATTACTTTGCTGCCCCCACCCCTGCCCATATCCCTGCTGCCACACCAAAAACGCCACCTGCCGCGTCCACTCCAACCCCTGCCACAACAGCTGCAGGCGGCAGCCGCACAGCCGACACATCTGCACAGGGAGCCAAGAGAAAAGAGCCTGAGTCCGACCTCGAAAGGTATATTGCTGGTTTCTCCTCCTCTGAAATCTGGGCGGCATCCGATAACGAGCCCTTTGTCAAGAGGAACTTGTCTAAGGAGTTCACCCCGGAGAAACGTTAGAAAATAGGCCCCGGAGTCGAACCAGCAGATAAAGAAAAATATGATAGCAGCAGCCGTAGCAGCAGCAGCAGCGGCAGCAGTAGCGGTAGCGAGAGTAGCAGCAGCTCCGAGGTTCAGGTAGTGGAGAAACCACCTCATATCTCCCCTACCCGCATACAACCTCCACGGGAAGCCAAAACCAAGAACACCTCTGCCTCTCCCATCCGTCTGCCAGCACCAGAAAATAAAGTCACTGCCCGTCGGCAGATTCAACTCAGCAGCAGCAGCAGCGGCGACGACAGCGCTTGAAATTTTAAGTTTCTTATCTTATATTGTTGTCTGCCTTTTGTCATATTTTGTGATGTTGTTTTTATTTTGATTTTTCTTATCTGTCATTTGCATTGAGGGCAATGCAACCCTCGAGTTTGGGGGTGGCATCCCTCCATTAATGGAGTCTTTTTAAGTTTAAAAGTTGTGTCTTTTACTTAATTTATTTTTGCTTAAAAAATGATGAAAATTTGGCTTAAGTCTTTGAACTGAACTTACCTGCCGTGACAGCCTCTGTCGTGGCAGTTCCTTTAGGATAGTTTAGGAGCAGTTTAGAGCCTTACTATAGTTCTAAATCTTAAACACCATTTGTGACTTTTATACTGCCTAGAACTCTGCTAGTAAACTAGAATAGAAAGCTTAACACTTGAGTTGCCCCTAGAGGTGCCTAACACTGGCTTTAGGAAAAGAAGTTAAGAAAAATAGACTCAATACACCTAGAGGTGCCCGAAACCGGCTCTAGGAAGTTAGCTAGAGATGCCCGAAACCCGCTCTAGTCAAACTTAAGCTTGAGAAAATAGAATCGAGTCTGCATAAAAACTAAAGGAGCCTAAGAATTGCCTCCAAAAAGATGAAAATTGGCATAAAAATTCAAGTTAGAAGCTTAACTATTCTAGTAAACTAAGGGAGTCTTGGCATATAATTGTTCACAATGCATGCACACACTACACAAGAATTATAGCAAGGTTCCGGATAAATCCTGAATTATCCAACAAGGAGTTGCTCACAATAGGGAATGAATGGTAGGTAAGAAAAAGTTCACTGTTTTAAGCCAAACAAAAATTTTGTTTTTCTTTTTTAGGTCTGAATTGCTTGAGGGCAAGAAAAAACTTGAGTTTGGGGGTGTGTTGAGTGTGTAAAAGTTCTATAATTTACCCTCTATTTAACCCATATTTCTGCTGCATTCAAGCATAATTCATTGCATTTAGGTTAGATTTCAATTATACATCACAAATATATCAAATGGTACCGTTTCTACTGAAATTGGTTACTTTTGCAGGTAGCTACTATAGCAGATGTAGGGCAGTGGAGAAGCAGACGTTGGGCAGTAAAGAAGCAGAGCTGGAATTGGATGTGTAGACGAGGAGGACGATGCTGCCATGGTCGTTGTCGTGGCAGCCAAGGACGACAGCAATGGTGAAGAGAAGAAGCAAAGTGGGCCTCGACAGAAAGAGAAAATTAAGTCGGTCTGTCGTGGAGCACCCTTATATTTTTCCAAGCCCTAGATCAGAATGAAGGCCAAGCCCAAAGTTCAAGGAAGAAACTCCAAGCAAGAAGGAAGGACGAATTAAAGATATATGCTCTGAAGATTTAGTCTTTAATAGAGTTGTACTTTAGTTTAAACTTGTATTCTTGCCATATTAGAAAACTTGAACCCAAGGCCTATATAAAGGCATGTAATTCGACCTAGGGAAGGATATCTTACTCTCTGGCCTTCTTCCCAAAACCCTAGCCGTTTTCCCCTTCTCATCATATTCTAAACTTCCCCTGGGGCTAAGGGTTGATTTGTAAAGTAGTTGCAAGGATTGCATTTGTTTTAGGAATTTTTCTGTTCAATAAAATAGACTTCAAGTTTGCTTATTCTGGTTTTCAACATCTTGCAAGAGTATCGGGAGAGCATTGTGAGATTACATATTTACTTAATATCGGGAGAGTTAAGTATACGAAAGGAATAAGTACAGGTTCTCCAGTTTATAGTTGAACTATCTCGGACCTAGGGATAGGACGAGGTTAAGTGGCTAAGGAAGAATTCAACAACATCGGTGTTCATCCTTCGATTCACGTCGGGAGGTATCATCAAAGACGTGTTCATCGACAGACTTGGACCTAGGGATAGGCCAAGGCACAGCAGAGATTCTTGCCAAGCTTGAAGTACAGAGTTGTGTGATCGCTGCCGCGACAGGCGCAACGACAGAACAGAGATTCCTAGACTTTGCAACACCTACACTACTGAGCAAATCAATATCGGCCCATTCTCTCTATCTTGATTTCTTTACTCTTTTATTTTCAGTATTCTTTATTATCTCGTGACAAACATTTAAACTATTTCTTTTTCCCTCTCGTGCAGTAATTCCAGATTAAAGCTATTGGTCCAGTCCCTGTGGAGACGATATCCGATACTTACGTATCACTTTACTACTTGCGTCGTGTACACTTGCACTACATTGCGATAGACACTTTTACACGCAACAGATATGTTATGTGTGACTGTGCTTAAGCACAAGTACAAATGGAAGGATCGTTTGCCTTTTACGCTTTTTTCAGGAAATTGTTCTCGGTTATGGCAGGGTTTGGTGAATGTCTGGGATACTCTTCACAACAATATCGTTTGGAACATTCGAGACAGGATGAGTACTGATTTTTGGAAGGACAATTGGCTCAATTTGAATGAACCCATAGAGTATTTCAAGCTGCATTCTGAAGCTAATACCGACACCAAGGTGGCACAGCTTGTGGGTGCGAATGGCGATTGGAATTTGGACCAGTTGCGGTAAATGTTGCCTGAGGATATTATTCAGAAAATCATAGCTCTTCCTCCACCTAAAGAGAGCCTTGGTGCTAATATTGTTGGTTGGAAATGGGAGAAGTCTCATTGTTTTACGACAAGGACAGCCTATGAGTGTTTGGAGTGGAGGGAACCTATCGGCTTGAAACACCAATGGAGAATTTTATGGTCGCTAAAAGTACCTCAAAGAGTTCGGGTATTTTTATGGTTGGCGTTGAGTGAAGGCTTATTAACAAATGCCGAACGTGTGCGTCGACATATGTCGAGCCAGAGCTTGTGTGAAATTTGTAAGGTTGGTATTGAGGATGTGTGTCACGTCATGCGAGATTGCCCAAGGGCTAGGTCGGTTTGGAATTCGTTAGTGAGTAATCATGTGTATGAATCGTTCATGGGAAAGGATTTCCAAGACTGGTTTGTGGAGAATCTTGGTTGTTCTCAGAATTATGGAAATGAGGGGCTGAGCTAGTCTATAATTTTTGCAGTTGTGTGTTGGCAATTATGGAAAAAACGATGCAGCGCGTTGTTGGACCTTGATTACATGGAACGGAAGGATTTTATTGTCCATTGTTTGCATCTTGCTGGTGAATTCGAGGAAGTGAATTGCGGATCAAGCATTGCAATAAATCTGCCTTTGTCGGTTACTGCTTCTTGGGAAAAGCCAAGGTTGGATTGGGTGAAGTTGAACACGGATGCGGCTGTTAATTCTCGTACTGGAGCTGCTGCAATTTGCGGTGTTATCTGGGACAGCAATGGTGATTGGATTTGGGGTTTTTCGCGAAGCATTGGTGATTGTACTGTTCTACTGTCGAAGTTATGGGTGATTCTTGATGGTCTCCAGCAAGCATGGCATCTTGGTTACCGAAAGGTGATCTTGGAGTCGGATAATTTGGAAGCAACTCGGATTTTGAATCGTTCCACTCAGGTCCTTCGTTCTCATTCCCTTGTAGCATCGCTGTTGGAGCTTATCTCGCGTAACTGGTTGGTTGAAGTGTGCCATGTGCATCGGACTGCAAATTTGGTTGCTGATTGTTTAGCTCGGCTGCATCGTGATGATCCTGCTGGTAGTTTGATGTTTTCCGCTCCACCTCCTGAAGTTGCTGCTGCGTTGCTCACAGATTATGCAGCTTAGTTCTTGTTTCTCTTGTGCACTGTATTATCAAAAAAAATGATGAAATTATTGATGTGTAACACTTTGTTGTATGGTTAAGCTTCTGGTAAGTCCTCAACTTCCATGTACAAAGGACTTGATCTTGAACTATCGTCGGATTGTACTTAAAATTTGTCTCGTTCGTATAATAATATCTCTTTAGGCATTCTTTATCTCCAATTTTTTTTGTTCATCATCTATTTAATTTAGTATTTATCTTCACCAACATTTAAAATATATATAAAAAAGGGGCATTATGTAAACGAGTTTGTTCGTCAACATAAACAAATATCTTATGAATGATTCACGAACAATTCATCAAACACTCTATTCATTTACCCCTAATTATAAATTATTTTTCATTTTGTTTATCAACTATAAGAATTATAAAATAATTATTTGACTTTAAAAAGGCACCAATTAGATCAAGTCTTTAAAATTTAACACACAATATCATGACAATTAATAAATTTAGTAGGATAACAAGTTTGACCTAAAAATTTTATAATTTATTTTAATTTAATCTTAATTATGAAAAAAATATTTATTTATTTTTCATTTCTTTTCTCCTTTTCTTCTTCTCCAATTGGTGTCTGCCACTGTCAACGTGACAACTGGTTCAGATTTTTAGAAGGTTAATATTTTTTTAGTAAATTACATTCATGACCACTCAATTATAAATTTAATTCTATTTTGTCCCAAACTATCATATTTGATTTTTAGAAAGTCTCACATTAATACATATATATAGACATTTAGACATCATTTTAGCATAGCAAAAACATCGTTATAACATACATGTCATCATTTGCACGCCAATCACCTAAAAATATCGAGCATGCATATACACAACAAGAAATACATCATAATTTTGACTAAAGAAATGTTGCTAACTTTAATAGAATAAAATAAATGATATGTAACGTCTCTCATGTTTTATTTTTTGTTCAGTCTAGTTTTAAAAAGTTATTTAAAACCTAAGAAACTTATTGTCATTTACCACTTTTCATTAAGTCAACAACATTTCTTTAGTTAAAAGTATCACACACCACACTTTGATTAGTTGTATTTTTTCTAATGAGTGTTGAAAAAAATATGACAACTCGAGTAACATTTTAAGTTAATGAGCATAACAACTGATACGTGTATAATGTATGCACAAATTAGAGCAAGTATACTCGTTGCTCAAGTAATAAAGTGATAAGTAGAGTGTTGAACCCACATGGATTGAAGTGATAAACTCAAAGCAATCACATTTAAGAGTTAGTGAAATAATGATGGTGTGATCAGTCACAGATCTAGAATGTTTTTCAAGGGTGGACACAAGTCAAAATATTTTTTAGGATAGGCACAAATCATAGAAATTTTAAAATTTTAGGGTGGGCACAAGTTATAAAATTTAAGGACTAATTCATAAAAATTAAAAAATAAAAGTCAAATGTATGAACTTTTAAAAGTTCAGGGTGGACACGGGCCCACCCAAGCATATATGTGGCTCCGCCACTAGGTGTGAAGAATAGAATTATAAACTAAATGAAATAAAAAGTAAATTGTAGCAATGATTAGAGAACAAACGGATGTTTTAGCAGAAATTCTAATGATTATGAATGTTGGATTTATTGCCTAAGACATATTTTAACTACCATTCGAATGCTATAGTGAAGGGTCAATGTTACCTCCTCAAAAGTATTGTTTTTCATGACTATAATGATATGCTTTTGCTTGTTTTTTGGTACATTTAGTTGCATTAGGTTGTTAGAATCATGCATTTGCAAAAGGAGTTTAGTATTCTACCTATGCCGGAGTGAAATGTTGTTTTGTGGCTATTTTGCAGGTTTGGCAGAGGATGGATGCAGGAAAGCAACAAAGTTAGGAACGCAGTTAGGACTGCCAAGAGCTGTGGGCACAGATGGACCAGTGGCGTGCCAAGCACTTGTTGGCAGAGAGATGCATTTGATGCCATGCCAAGATATGATGAATCCCTGAAAAATAGGAAAGGATCGGGCTCCTAAAAGATCACAATTGGATCAACTTCCGAAAAAATAACAGATAAGGGGATGCCAAGTGAAGTTGGTGATGTTGTGTCAAGCTTGGATGCCAAGGCGACATCGGCATGATGACGTCATCCCTAGCCTGATAAGCTATCACACCAAGCTAATAAGATGTCAAAATGATTGGATAGAGCTCTACCTCTTATCCCTTTATCATTTCAAATTCAAATGAAAAGGCTTATCTCATCCTTTCCCACTCACGCATATACAAAGACCAAACCGATCAAGCATTTGAGAATGACGAGAAGAGGAGAGACAAAATGAGAGTGAGATAGAGCTCTATCTCTTATCCCTTTATCATTTCAAATTCAAATGAAAAGGCTTATCTCATCCTTTCCCACTCACGCATATACAAAGACCAAACCGATCAAGCATTTGAGAATGACGAGACGAGGAGAGATAAAATGAGAATGATCGGGTGGAGAGTGACCGGAGTACGTCGTTGGAGTGAACGGAGAGTGACTGTCGGATGCATCGAGAAAGGGTGGTTTAACCTTTTGGCCGAGAGCCTGGCGTGGAGGGCTGCATCAAGAGACCTCTCCAGCTATTCTTTTGGCACAAGTTGTTTATCTTTAGTTTTTTTTTATGATGATGTTTTTGAAAACGAATATGGTTGTGTTGGTTAATCCCTTCACCATGAACTAATTTTCACAGTTGGTGGGGGATGTTTTGAATTGAATATTGGCTTTATGCCTTAGTTCCTTTTATAATAATTCTGTTTTTGGAAAAGTTTTTCTATTTGGCATACTCTAATTTTTCCTAAATACTCTGCCAAGCGAGAGCTAGCACAGTACGCCTATTGCCTCCCAATATCTTAACAGACTTGGGTTGGCGACGATTAAGTTGTTGAATACTTGGGAGAGAAGCTTCGAGAGAAGTCGTTCAAGTAGATGAACTTACTTCGGAAGTGAAATCTACCCCCTCGGAGTATAGATTGGTTCTAATCAAATTGGTTTAAGAAAAACATACACTATAGAGATATAAGGGTTTTTACTTGGCCAATTTAGGGCAATGACCATCGAGAGAGGCTTTACTAATGTTGAATCTGTCGGCAAACAATGCCAAGATAGTTTTTCCAATGAAGGCTGGCATGAGTCATGTTGAATCCAGGCATTTCGTGCCAACATTCATCACTCGTTTAGAAACACCTTCCTTGCCAACAATTTACTTCATTTTATTTTTCTTTTCTTTAGTTTCTAAAAAAACTCCAAAACAAATCATTTTTTCCCAAGACAAGTAAACCATCAAAGCAATCAAATTCCAAGTCAATCTCTGTGGGATCGATAACTCAACTTAATGTTGTATTACTTGTAGACCGTGTATACTTGCACACAAAGGACTTTTGGCATACAATTTCTCATTATCTACAAATTTCCCCTTTTTCCAGCATCACTTTACACATCTCCCTAAAGAGTCTACAATCACTTTTATCTACTCGACAAGGTTTTCTAGCGAACTCCTAAACTCTCTCGATATCTAGAAGTTCATAACAAGATGCTATGGCAATACATGACTGCATAAACCCTAAACTTATGTCTAAGCCGGATTAGAACCTAAGTTAACAGCTTAAGCTCTATTATTCATATAGTCTAACTTAACTCTCTCGATATTTAGTCATGAATCATTAATTAACGATCTCTCTCGATAGCTCTTACAATAATTAAGCATGAAGAACAATGGCAAAATAGATAAGAAGCAAGTGTTGTAGCATTAATTGATAATTAAAACATAATATCCTAAAACAATAAACCCATCAAAAAGTATTTAGCTCACGTCTGAGCAAATAACATACATAGTAATAAAATTATAAGTCATGGCAGTTTAGTAAAGAAAGAAAGAAAGAAAAAATCAAGCGTCCTCGAAGTTCTTCTTCAAGCCCTCAAACCAATTTTATAGCGCTCCAACTCTTCAAGCCTCTCTCGATTCATCGTTGGAGACTCCTCTGGACCTTCGACAAAAGTTGTTCTCTTCTTGATCGAGCTCCCTGTGTGTTTGTGCCTTAAGTGCAACTTGTGTTAATTGATGCCCATGATGTCTTTGTATAGAGGTGGCTCTCTGAGGGGTTTTACATCCCTAAAGTAACATGTGATCATTTAATAAAGATCTTGCTTTTTGCGTCATTAATTGTTCAATAAAGGAGAAGGGTCCACGCGTTAATTAGCCGTCAAAAGGTTCAAAGATTCATCTCAAGCTTCACATCGATGTTGTGGCATCAGGTCCATCACGAGAGAATGTTGGTTCACTACTCCATCGCTCCATTGCTTCCTTCCACTCCATTCTTTCCTGCACAAAAACCACTAAAACACCCTACCTTTCCCATTAATAGAATCATTATATAAAAATATTAAGCTCAAGCATAAAACTCCCTAAATGAATGCAAAATAATCCTAAATGCAACTATATAGGCTCGAACACATGCAATATTTCAAGTAAAATGGCACAAGATATAAGTTTTCCACATAGTTATCACAACCCAAAAAACTTTAGGAGCAACACAGTCAAATAAGTATAATTTAGGGGGATTGTACCTTAATCCCTCTATATTTTTTCCCTTTTTTATCATAGCCCTCTAAAAATGTTACCTCAAGCATTTTGCAAACAAACATATACCAACACGTAGACTCAACTTTCTAATAGTTTTCTTTATGCGTGTTCATATTAAATCGTAACTGTTAATGGATATAATCGTTACATTTTATAGTTTAATTAATTGAATCGTTAATACTAAACAATTTTGGTTAACCGAATTTTTAAAAATGATGGTTAATGGTGTTAACCGTTAATTAAATTATTTATGAATATACTTTGTTCGCATGATTGGCTACGTCAATCTCGTGGCCCTGTTATAAGATAATATTTATCGGAGAGATAATTTTATTATTCTCAACCATGTTTTAACGGTTAGCTTACAAGTCAAGAACCGTTATAATAGTTAATCGGTTGTTTAGGCTAAACAGTACGGTTAACCTACCATAAACAACCAAGTTTTCTCGCCCAACACTCAATATAAGCTGAGGTATTAAGCATAATAAAATAACACCCCCACCCCACCATATCAAACATCTACATCTATGAGATACCATGGGTGCATGTCTAATGGATCTGATTCAGAATATCCTGAATGTGATAGTGCCTCCATTAATGATCATTTCTCTCTTCATTGTTTACCCACTCTACCTGATTTACAAGCTCCTCCACTTCATAAAAAGGCTCATAACCAGTGAAAATGTTGCTGGAAAAGTAGTGCTCGTCACTGGTGCAGCTTCGGGAATCGGGGAGGTTTATTTTAACATATTTCATAAAATTTAACACCATTATTATCACTGTCTTAAACTGTGTGATTTTTACTTGCCATTTCTTTTTCCTTTTTGAAGCAAATCTGTTATGAATATGCAAGAAGAAGAGCTCGGCTGGTTTTGGTAGACATAACGGATGATCTTCTAGGAAGGGTTGTCCGAAATGTTAGAAGCTTTGGATCTCCTGAAGTTATTTCCATTACAGCTGATGTTTCCAAGGAAGACGATTGTAAGAGATTTGTTGAAGAAGCAGTAAAGCATTTCCATCGATGTGAGTTTATGTTTACAGATTTGGTCATAATAGAGGGACTAAAATTGTAATTTGACCTTTTTCCCTTTGGTAATCTGTTTGTTTCTTCACCCTGAAACAGTGGATCATTTGGTGAACAATGCTGGGATTGCAAGAGTGAAACTGTATGAAGAAATCAAAAGCTTCTCTGATTTCTCTTATGTAATGGTAATATAGTTTACATTAAATTTTTGTTTATTATTTCCAGTGACGTGTCATCGTCCGACTTAAAATTATGCATTATTAACGCATCAAATATCAACTTATAATATAAGTGTGTTTTCTTGAATTTGATAGGACGTAAACTTTTGGGGAGGTGCGTATGCCACTCACTTCGCCATTGCACACTTAAGGAAAACTAGAGGGAAGATTATTGTCATGGCTTCATCAGTTGGATGGTATCCTTTCCCACGCTTCAGTTTCTACAACGTAAGTCAATGAATCGAACACCGATAGTTATAAAAAATATATTTGTATAATTTTAAAGAAGTGAAAATTTGGTGGTACAGGCAAGCAAGGCAGCAGTGATAACCTTCTACGAGACATTGAGAACGGAGATCGGTAATTCGAATATTGGCATAACAATTGTGACCCCGGGACTGGTCAAGTCGGCATTGTCTCAAACTGAACCCGCAAAGGTACACTCCACTTCACCATGCATTTCAATATTTTAGGGGTTGATAAAGCGTTTAAATTATGAGCAAGTCTAATATCCAGTAACATACGTATGATTTTATGTTAGGATACGAGCTATAAAAAAGTTATATTAAAAACTTAAGGAGTGCAAAATTATAAAATTTTAGAAGGTGTAAACTTAGATCATCAATAGAAGAAAAAAAGAAAATACATAAACTATATGCGAGCTTTAAATTTTTAGAGGTGCGACTGCTCTTCTAGCACCCATCGATCCATCCCTACTTATATTAATATTTATAAATTAAAATGTGTTAACTGAATTTTTTAAATTAATACTTTAAATATGTTATATTCAAGTTAAGATTTGATGAAAGCTTATTAAATTTGATCTAAAGTCAATTTGACTATAGAAAGTTGTATTTAAACAAAGATATGGAGTTTGATATTCATAAGAAGAAAATTTGAGATAAATCAGTAAATAAGGCTAAACTAGTTATCATAAAATTCTTAACGGCCCAATAATATCTACTATATTAATGCATAAAATCGTATTTAAAAATAATAAAATTATATACTATAATACTCTTTTATTTGCATTATCTAACAAAAGTTAATAATCAAGACTCGTCAATTTCATTTGAACAAATAATAATAATTCAAACTTGATCCTCAAACTTAAATGAACCAATCAAAAAGACCTTTAATAAATTTAAATGACCTGAATCCGAATTGACTTAAGCTTGAATGTCATTGTCAAACACTTAAACTTCAAATCCCAAATTACTCAAACCTTTGATATATAAAAGTTTGAAGCAATGAACCCTTTATTTATTATAGGTGATTCCTACTAGCATAATAAAATGAATTGAAAAGTACTAGTATTTGATATTGGAACTTGTGGTGGGGTACTATTCATTCAGTCAGCGCTGGGTTGCATTCCGATGGCGTCGCCGGAGCAATGTGGGAAGGCAATAGTGAGGAGTGCATGCCGAGGGGACAAGTACGTGGTGGAGCCATCCTGGGTTAACTCACTCTATCTTCTCAAAGTGCTGTGCCCTGACCTGGTCGAGTCCTGCAATCGCTTCTTATTTATTACTTCAAACAAAACTGCACCGCCCATTAATGGACTCCATAAAGCCTTGGTTTCAGCAGACCACAAATCTGATTGATTCAGCCATTTCAGCCTCGCACTTCTTTTTTTATATATATAATCTGTAGGTTTCTTTTTGTATTTCAGTTATATGTAATAAAGATTTGATCTATTTCATTTGACATGGTATGATTATATAATATTACTAGTTTCTTATATTCGGCCGATTGATCAAGCAGCTCCTCTTTGTTCTCCCTTTTTCTTATAGGTTATGGGTTCTAAACCCACTAGGAATAACCTCTCCTAAGTAAGATTAATATTAGAACTAATATTTATAAAAAAAAATTATTAGTTTATCCAGATCGTTAACACCGTTACTTATTTAATTGAAATGCATAAGTAGAATTTTTTAGTATAAAAGTTACATGTTAATTGAATGCATAAGTAATTTCTTTTTTAGACTCTTTAATTATTTTTTATTAAATAGAGGTATTACATTTTAAGATAAATGTTAAGATTCGAATTCGTATAAAATAGGGCAACATGAGCATTTTTAGCCACTCGACCAATTACTGACAGTAGAAAAAATATACTCTACCAGCACGACTAATTTTACATTAAGAATTAAAATCTAAATCCCTAACCCTATATCCTAAACCACAATTCCTAAATTCTAAAATCTAAAATCTAAATTCTAACAATAAAACATAAACTCTTATACTATAACTCTAAACCTTAAATTAGACATGTTTGCGAAAAACAAATTTTCTACCGTCAATGCATAGTTCATATATATATTGATTTATTAAATAGAAAGATATTACATTCTCATGTGAAGATTTGTACCCATACAAAATAAGACAAGATCAGCATCCTTAGCAACTAGACCAATTAGTAGATCTCTTAAATTATATTATTTATTTGTTGTCGTCACCATCGTTGCTCTAAATGGAGAAATATTACAGGTTTTCCCATTACATTCCAGCTCTTAACCATAACAAATAACAAGTTTTAATAAAAGAAAAAAATGTTTTCTTTAATTTTTCATGTCACTTTTTTTGAATCAAACACCAGATTTTATTAAAATAATAAGAAGAAATACACAGATAAGTATACCTTAAACTATAAAAATAAACGTAGAAAAACAAAGAGTATGCAAACATGAATAGCAAATTTAAATTGTAACCACCTGGACCTGCTTATGCGTTTAACCCAACTCCAGGCAGTCACAACCTATAATCAAACCCTTGTAAAATATCGTAGTCAAAATATCAAAACTGACATAGTTTCCCCCTTTCGGGAGATTTACGAATCATACCATAAAACCTGTTATCAAATACATATCAATACTATTCTCTGAACGATTATAAAATCTACTAGTAACGCTTTCAAATCCATCCAAAAGTAGTAAGCAAAAGTTTAGTATCATGTGATTACAAAATAGATGATATGAAAGCATAAAGTGTTCAGTTATATCAAAAGCCAACACCCGGCAAAACCAAAAGATAAGTCGTATCAAAATATAGGCATAAGTCACCCAAATACGGACAGTTTGGAAGATAAGAACATTACAACAGTCTAGAGCTAAATGTGCCGATCCTCCAGTTGCCGGGTCCAAAAGGGGTAGCCTATCACAAGTATCTGAAAGGGGAGAAGAAGAAGGCATGAACTAGGGAGCTCAGTGTGATCCAATAAGTGCAGATCAAACAAGCAATGAATACATAACAATCAGATCATAATAACACATAGCAGATCAATGCAAATACTCAGATGCATGCATGAGTTTACTAGTGACTACCCTCCAACCATACACCAAATGCAGTCCCCCAGAACTGCATCCATAAGGACTTACCCTAGGCCCGATGGGCATAGGCGCCACCTAAGGGGATGCCTTAGGTCCATAAGGACTTACCCTAGGCCCGATGGGCATAGGTGCCACTCAAGGGGAGACCTTGAGTCCATAAGGATTTACCAGCTTGATCAGGGCTGTACCAACAGAGACTTCACATCATAACCCAATAGTATACCCCAGATAGTAATCAGTGTCCAGATCTCAGATATGAATAACAGAGTACATGTGGCAGGCATTCTATTCAGAATATCAGAAACAGAAGATTTATACTTTTGACAGATAATTGGGCATACCTATTGAGCAAAGTATACGTTCTCATCATTCAACATACAAACAGATAGTAACATCTCAGGTCAAGCTAACATATCATACTTTCAAGTTCATCAGACAATCAGGCAATTCCATCACAGATCAAGAAATCATATTACAAGTATACACATTGAGCAAACATACATCATGTCGGCAGAGAGTGTCATTATATAACCAGTTCATCATTTCATCTCATTTCTAACATAGTGATGCAATCTCAACAACTATTAAGATATTAAACAAGCATAGTATTGTTTATGATTAAATCATTAGGCAAATCATTCAACAGAATATAGCACACATATGGAACACACCTCAAAGCTGGTCGGAGAAGGTCTAACGGGCACCTGCCTCAGTACGCTCGGATACGGGGTCAGATCCTAGATCAAGAAAGATTAATGGTCATAATATGAAATAAGAGTTAAACTCATTCTTATACATAGGGTTTGATATCATACTGATATTCACTGAAGCGTGAGGGTGAGCGGGTCGAGAGGAGCTAGGCTGAGCTGGTGAGTGGTCACACGAGTCCCGGGTACCTTTACACAATTAAAACACTAGTTTAGACACTTATTCGATTTACTGATATCTGAATGGAATAATTAAGTACATATGCATGATTTGGGTTTAAGGTCAGATTCGGGGGCCTTAGAGTCATAATTTCGCAAAACGGGCTTCAAAAACGGACTCAGGACGTCGAAAAACATAGGATAGGGTCTTTTCGAAAAATTTGACTTTTTGGTCAAAGTCAACGCTGACGTCAGCAAGTCAACGCTGACGTCAGCAAGTCAACGCTGACGTCAGCAAGTCAAAGTCAACGGGGCCAGGTCAACCGATGACGTCATGATGACATCAGCAACCAACAGGGTCAACTGTGTTGACTCGGTGAGTTAACTCACTGAGTCAACTCGGGCGAGTTGACTCACTGAGTTGACTCAACGAGTTGACTCGGACACGGGTCGGTTCGGGTCAAAGATGGGTCGGGTCGGACTCGGATGATGGGCTCGGGTTGGGCCGGTTCAGACCGGTTCTTACCCTTGGATCAACTTTGCCGGCCGGTCACCGGAATGGTCGCCGGAGATGCCCAAAAGCTGTGATTCTGCCAGGAAACATAGATCAATGAGCCACAATCTCAACCCAAGCATTAACGACGCGAAATAAGCCGGAATTTCGTCGGATTTTACCTTAAAAGCTTGTAACTCGCCGGAAAAAGGGTGGTGCTCCGATGAAGGGTGAAACGACGGCCAAAAATTTGGATTGAACCTTGGGTTTCGATCGGACCGACGAGTAGGTTCCAGATCTGACGACCGCAACACTATTGGGCATCGAGGACGGCCGGAAGCGGCGGAGAAAGGTTGCGCCACACGTCGAACTTCAGACGTTCATACGCGGCGAAAGACGGCGCGAAATCGCGCGTGCTTGGCGGCTGGAGACTCAGGGAGAGACGACGCACTTGCCACCGGTGGCGGTGTCTCGCACGGAGCGACGGTGCCGGAGATGGACGGAGATCGGGGAGAGGGGCGGGGTTTATTTTAGGGATTTGAATAAACAACTGATAGAGTAAAAAAAATAGGTAGGTGAACAGACGTCTCTTTAATTAAATGCAGATACAAACGGTTTTACGTTAACCTTAAAGGGAAAAAGACAGGGGCAATAACAGAAATGAGCCTTGGCTCAATTGGTTAGCGTGTTGGGTGGTGAGGGCTGAGGTCTCGGGTTCGAGCCTCCACACCCTCACCTTCTTTCTTTCTTTCTTTTTTTTTAACCGGGTGTTACAACTCTCCCCTCCTTACGAAAAATTTCGTCCTCGAAATTTACCTGAATCAAACAGATGTGGAAACTGCTTTCTCAGGGATCCCTCGATCTCCCATGTAGCCTCACTAGGACTCCGATTTCTCCACTGTACCTTTACCATCGGAATGTGTCGATTCCTCAAAACTCTCTCATCAAAATCTAAGATCTGGATTGGTTCCTCCTCATAGGACAAGTCTGGCCTCAACTCTACATCCTGAACCTGAATGACATGACTAGGATCTGGATGGTACTGCCTCAACATGGACACATGGAAGACATTATGGATACGACTGAGCTGAGGAGGTAACTCAAGCTGATAGGCAACTGGTCCAACTCTCTTCATGATACGGTACGGCCCAATGAATCTCGGACTCAGCTTACCCCTTTTTCCGAATCTCAGAACTTTCTTCCATGGAGATACTTTCAGAAAGACTTGATCACCGACCTCAAACTCAATATCCTTTCTTCTCCGATCAGCATAAGATTTCTGTCTGTCGAAGGCCTCTTTCAGGCGATCACGGATTAATCTGACAGTCTCTTCAGTCTCTTGGACCAATTCCGGACCCAAAGTCTTCTTATCATACAACTCGGTCCAACAGATAGGAGTTCGGCATTTACGACCATACAAAGCTTCATAAGGGGCCATGCGAATACTAGCCTGATAGCTATTATTATAAGCAAACTCGGCCAAGGGCAAGAAATCTTCCCAACTACCGCGGAAGTCTATCACGCATCCTCTCAACATATCTTCAAGAACCTGAATTACTCTCTCAGACTGACCATCAGTCTGAGGATGGAAGGATGTACTGAAATTTAAACGCGTACCCAACGCATTATGCAAGGCCGACCAGAAGTGAGAAGTGAACCTCGGATCTCGATCAGATATGATAGATAAGGGTACCTCATGCAATTTGACGATCTCTGAGATATACAGCCTAGCCAGCTTCTCCAGAGAATAAGTAACTCGCACAGGAATAAAGTGAGCTGACTTGGTGAGTCGATCAACAATAACCCAGACAGAATCCTTTTTTGAAGGAGTCAGAGGCAACCCGGTAACGAAATCCATCGTGATACGCTCCCATTTCCACTCAGGAATCTTAATGGGTTGTAACAAACCAGAAGGATGCTGATGTTCCGCTTTGACTTGCTGACAGGTCATACACTTCGATACATAATCTGATATATCCTTCTTCATACCCTCCCAGCGGTACCTTTGTTTCAGATTCTGGTACATCTTGTCTCCACCAGGATGCATAGCATAAGGGCTGTTATGAGCCTCACTAAGTATGGCTCGCTTCAGGTCGGCATCATCGGGGACACAATAACGACCCTTGAAGCACAAAACGCCATCCTGATCGAAGGCATAAACAGATGTGGATCCCTGCTCAACTTGCTGCATGACTGGGAGTAAGGAACTGTCTAAGAGTTGCTTGGCTTTAATCTCTTCGGCCAAAGTTGGTTTAACTTGCAACTCCGCTAGCAAACTGCCATCACTATAAATACTCATCCTGGCAAACAGAGATCTCAGGTCGGATATGGTCTTACGACTTAAAGCATCGGCAACAACATTGGCTTTTCCCGGGTGGTACTCAATCACGCAATCATAGTCCTTTAACAGCTCAACCCAACGACGTTGCCTCATATTTAAATCCCTCTGAGTGAGGATATACTTCAAGCTCTTGTGATCAGTAAAGATATAGCACTTCTCTCCGTAGAGATAGTGCCTCCAGATTTTCAGAGCAAAGACCACCGCAGCTAACTCGAGGTCATGGGTCGGATAGTTACACTCATGTGGTCGTAACTGACGTGATGCATAAGCGATTACCTTCCTATCTTGCATCAGTACACAACCAAGCCCGGAGAGTGAGGCATCACTATACACTGAGAAGTCCTTCCCAGACTCGGGTTGTGAAAGGACCGGAGCTTGAGTCAAAGCCGCCTTCAGTTTCTCAAAACTAGCTTGCTGGGCATCAGACCAAGCAAAAGGAACATTCTTCCTCAAAAGCTTCGTCAAAGGGGCAGCAACGATGGAGAAACCCTCGACAAAGCGGCGGTAGTAACCAGCTAAACCCAGAAAGCTACGGATCTCAGAGACATTCTTGGGTGGCTTCCAACTGGTGATCGCCTCGATCTTACTAGGATCAACCTGGATACCTTGAGCTGATACAACATGCCCCAGAAATGTCACTTCTCTGAGCCAAAATTCACACTTGCTCAGCTTAGCATACAAACGATGCTCTCTCAAGGTTTGCAGAACAATCTTCAAATGTTCAACATGCTCAGATTCTGTCCGAGAATAAACCAAGATATCATCAATAAACACCACAACAAATTGGTCTATATAGGGTCGGAACACACGGTTCATCATGTCCATGAAGGCAGCTGGTGCATTGGTAAGACCAAAAGGCATCACAAGAAACTCATAGTGCCCATATCTAGTGCGGATAGCTGTCTTCGCAACATCAGATCCCTTTATCTTCAGTTGATAGTATCCAGACCGAAGATCAATCTTTGAGAAAACTGTGGCTCCCCGAAATTGATCAAACAAGTCGTCGATCCTGGGTAACGGGTATTTGTTCTTAACTGTCAGCTTGTTCAACTTCCGATAATCAATGCATAATCGGAGTGAACCATCTTTCTTCTTGACGAAGAGGACTGGAGCTCCCCAAGGTGAAGAGCTAGGTCGAATGAAACCTCGATCAAGCAGCTCCTGTAACTGAATTTTCAACTCCTTAAGCTCTTTAGGAGCCATACGATAGGGATTCATAGATACAGGTGCAGACCCCGGATAAGTCTCAATCTCAAACTCAACATCCCTATCCGGAGGTAATCCAGGCAATTCTTCGGGAAAGACATCAGGGAATTCGCTGACAGTGCGAATTTCTTCAATCTTGGATAGAGAACCCTTCGTATTTAGGAGAGAAGCAATGAAGGTCTCATATCCCTTCCGAATCATTTTGTCGACGGTCAGAGCAGATACTACGTTAGACAAGTAACCTCGACGTTCACCAATTAGAACCACTGACTGACCATCAGAAGTCCTTAAGGTTGCCCTTTTCAATTCACAATCAAGGTTAACCCGATGCTCGGTCAACCAATCCATACCCAAGATCAGATCGAATTCCTCCATTGGAAGCTCCATAAGATCAACCAGAAAGATTTCCCCTTGAACCTCAAGAGGACAACGCCTAAACACCTTATCCACGGTCACCGACTGACCTACTGGGCTCATAACTGTAACAACATTCTCTGTGGCTTCTATCGGAAATGGAAGGTCTCGGGAAACAGATCTTGAAATGTAGGAGTGGGTAGAACCATTATCGAGCAATGCAAAGTATGGAACAGAGAAAATGGTAAATGTACCTGCTATAACATCCGGCTCATCTCTATCATCCCATCGTCTGGTAGCATATACAAGTGCTGGCTGCCTAGCCTCAGACAAGACTGGTCCCCCACTCTGATAGGATCGTGCTCTAGAGTCTGTCCTAGCAGCAGATGCAGAAGGTCTACTCTGACCACGACCCTTGGCTGGAGTCTGTACGGATGTCTGTGAGCGTGCAGGGGTCTGGGAGGATGCTCGAGGTGCAGAAGATGGGACATGGCAATTCTTCAGAAAATGGTCTCCGGACCCACATCGAAAACATGCACCGGTCTTCCTTCTGCACTCGCCCCCATGTCGCTTGTCACAATGCACACAAAGGGGCATAGGGGTGAAATCAGACGAATCACCTCTACTAGCAGCCGGGGTCGAAGAAGCATCTGGTCTGGATCCAAAATTACCTCTCTGACGACCAGAAGTGCGATTCCTCTTTCCATGACGCGAGGAAGGCTCGGGATTAGGAGGCCTCTTAGACCGCTCTCGGTCAACTCTACCTCCACCAGTGGCTGCTAGCTCAACTTCTTCCAGGTCTTTAGCTTTCTCAACTAAAGTATCGAAGTCCTTATCAAGATGACCAACAACATGTACGCATAGCTCATATCTCAGCCCCATCACAAATTTACGACATTTTCCCTCTCGGTGGGCACTAAACTAGCCCCAAATCTGAGCAAGCCCAAGAATTCTGTCTCATACTCGGATACAGACATATCTCCCTGAGTCAAGGTCCTGAATCGTTCTTGCATCTGCCTCATGTAACGCTCACCAACAAAGCGGCTCTTGAAGCGTTCCTTGAAAAAGTCCCAAGTCAAACGGGCCGCAGGAACACTACTAACCACAGATTCCCACCAAGTACGAGCATTACCATACAGCATAGAGACGGCTCCCAAATATCTCTTGGGTGACTCAAGACCCAAAGAATCCATACGCCTCTCCAGATCGTGGAGCCATTCTTCTGCCTCGGTCGGGGCTCCACCAGTAGGGCCATCAAAAGTTCTCGCCCCATTCGTGATCAAGGTCTGAGAGATGGGAACCTCAGGGACAATACCAGCTGCTCTAACCGCACTAGTAATCAACTGCAAAAACTGCCTACTAAGGGCTTCGTCAGTAACAGATGTGGGAGGCTCAAAAGAAGATGGTACTCCTCTAACCGGAGTAGACACATCAATCCCAGGGGCAGACTGAGGAGCAGTCACTACAGTAGGGCCAGATGGTACGGAAGGCTCAGGAGGACCAGGGACAGGAGTTGGAGTAGGTGGCTCGACCACCGGATCATTCATCGCATCGGCAAACCGGACAGGTCTACCGCGTCTCCGAATAGGTCGACGTCCTCTTGCAGTACTCATAGCAGAAGACCTCTACAAGGAATAAGCTTAGGGTCAGTTTCATAGCAATGGAGAATCGAACACAATTAAGCAGACAAAATTGGGTGACTTAGCTCATTTCAAAACACTTTTTGTAAAACTTTTCAAACATTGCGTAAAATGGACTCATACACAGTCCGAGGTTTTTAAAACCAAAAGCTCTGATACCACTAAATGTAACCACCTGGACCTGCTTATGCGTTTAACCCAACTCCAGGCAGTCACAACCTATAATCAAACCCTTGTAAAATATCGTAGTCAAAATATCAAAACTGACATAGTTTCCCCCTTTCGGGAGATTTACGAATCATACCATAAAACCTGTTATCAAATACATATCAATACTATTCTCTGAACGATTATAAAATCTACTAGTAACGCTTTCAAATCCATCCAAAAGTAGTAAGCAAAAGTTTAGTATCATGTGATTACAAAATAGATGATATGAAAGCATAAAGTGTTCAGTTATATCAAAAGCCAACACCCGGCAAAACCAAAAGATAAGTCGTATCAAAATATAGGCATAAGTCACCCAAATACGGACAGTTTGGAAGATAAGAACATTACAACAGTCTAGAGCTAAATGTGCCGATCCTCCAGTTGCCGGGTCCAAAAGGGGTAGCCTATCACAAGTATCTGAAAGGGGAGAAGAAGAAGGCATGAACTAGGGAGCTCAGTGTGATCCAATAAGTGCAGATCAAACAAGCAATGAATACATAACAATCAGATCATAATAACACATAGCAGATCAATGCAAATACTCAGATGCATGCATGAGTTTACTAGTGACTACCCTCCAACCATACACCAAATGCAGTCCCCCAGAACTGCATCCATAAGGACTTACCCTAGGCCCGATGGGCATAGGCGCCACCTAAGGGGATGCCTTAGGTCCATAAGGACTTACCCTAGGCCCGATGGGCATAGGTGCCACTCAAGGGGAGACCTTGAGTCCATAAGGACTTACCCTAGGCCCGATGGGCATAGGTGCCACTCAAGGGGAGACCTTGAGTCCATAAGGATTTACCAGCTTGATCAGGGCTGTACCAACAGAGACTTCACATCATAACCCAATAGTATACCCCAGATAGTAATCAGTGTCCAGATCTCAGATATGAATAACAGAGTACATGTGGCAGGCATTCTATTCAGAATATCAGAAACAGAAGATTTATACTTTTGACAGATAATTGGGCATACCTATTGAGCAAAGTATACGTTCTCATCATTCAACATACAAACAGATAGTAACATCTCAGGTCAAGCTAACATATCATACTTTCAAGTTCATCAGACAATCAGGCAATTCCATCACAGATCAAGAAATCATATTACAAGTATACACATTGAGCAAACATACATCATGTCGGCAGAGAGTGTCATTATATAACCAGTTCATCATTTCATCTCATTTCTAACATAGTGATGCAATCTCAACAACTATTAAGATATTAAACAAGCATAGTATTGTTTATGATTAAATCATTAGGCAAATCATTCAACAGAATATAGCACACATATGGAACACACCTCAAAGCTGGTCAGAGAAGGTCTAACGGGCACCTGCCTCAGTACGCTCGGATACGGGGTCAGATCCTAGATCAAGAAAGATTAATGGTCATAATATGAAATAAGAGTTAAACTCATTCTTATACATAGGGTTTGATATCATACTGATATTCACTGAAGCGTGAGGGTGAGCGGGTCGAGAGGAGCTAGGCTGAGCTGGTGAGTGGTCACACGAGTCCCGGGTACCTTTACACAATTAAAACACTAGTTTAGACACTTATTCGATTTACTGATATCTGAATGGAATAATTAAGTACATATGCATGATTTGGGTTTAAGGTCAGATTCGGGGGCCTTAGAGTCATAATTTCGCAAAACGGGCTTCAAAAACGGACTCAGGACGTCGAAAAACATAGGATAGGGTCTTTTCGAAAAATTTGACTTTTTGGTCAAAGTCAACGCTGACGTCAGCAAGTCAACGCTGACGTCAGCAAGTCAAAGTCAACGGGGCCAGGTCAACCGATGACGTCATGATGACATCAGCAACCAACAGGGTCAACTGTGTTGACTCGGTGAGTTAACTCACTGAGTCAACTCGGGCGAGTTGACTCACTGAGTTGACTCAACGAGTTGACTCGGACACGGGTCGGTTCGGGTCAAAGATGGGTCGGGTCGGACTCGGATGATGGGCTCGGGTTGGGCCGGTTCAGACCGGTTCTTACCCTTGGATCAACTTTGCCGGCCGGTCACCGGAATGGTCGCCGGAGATGCCCAAAAGCTGTGATTCTGCCAGGAAACATAGATCAATGAGCCACAATCTCAACCCAAGCATTAACGACGCGAAATAAGCCGGAATTTCGTCGGATTTTACCTTAAAAGCTTGTAACTCGCCGGAAAAAGGGTGGTGCTCCGATGAAGGGTGAAACGACGGCCAAAAATTTGGATTGAACCTTGGGTTTCGATCGGACCGACGAGTAGGTTCCAGATCTGACGACCGCAACACTATTGGGCATCGAGGACGGCCGGAAGCGGCGGAGAAAGGTTGCGCCACACGTCGAACTTCAGACGTTCATACGCGGCGAAAGACGGCGCGAAATCGCGCGTGCTTGGCGGCTGGAGACTCAGGGAGAGACGACGCACTTGCCACCGGTGGCGGTGTCTCGCACGGAGCGACGGTGCCGGAGATGGACGGAGATCGGGGAGAGGGGCGGGGTTTATTTTAGGGATTTGAATAAACAACTGATAGAGTAAAAAAAATAGGTAGGTGAACAGACGTCTCTTTAATTAAATGCAGATACAAACGGTTTTACGTTAACCTTAAAGGGAAAAAGACAGGGGCAATAACAGAAATGAGCCTTGGCTCAATTGGTTAGCGTGTTGGGTGGTGAGGGCTGAGGTCTCGGGTTCGAGCCTCCACACCCTCACCTTCTTTCTTTTTTTTTTTTTTTAACCGGGTGTTACATAAATCTTCTCATAAAATCTTCATCAATGTTCTTTAAATCTATCATCATAGCAAAAACTTGGGGTGCTCTCTGAAAGAGCGCAGATCATTGAATTACTCCAATCAACAAAAAGAGAGAAAAAAGTATTGGTTAACTTCACGAACAACCAACCCATGCAATGTTGTGCAGTAAGATTCAATTTGAACATGCACCAGGTTGTAGATGTCTTCAAAATCAGCGTGCCATAGAGACAGACAAAGAACGTGCCATAACGACAGATGAAGAACATGCCAAAACATCTGACGAAAAATAAAAACAATGAAACAACTAAAAGAAGTCATCGCCAGTAGACGACTAAAACCGCCACCATTGATTTAAAAATTTTAAAAATTACTTAAAGACTCTCAAAAAAAATAACTACTGCAGAAAAATATGAGAAAAATATGAGAATAGGAGAAAGTGGCTTTTACAAATACCAACTACACAAGATACTATTGAAATCTTGTATTTAGTGTCGATTATAATTTTTCCTATCACTTTGATCAAAAGAGAAACCCTAACTTCTTATCGCTGCTCAATATTTTCAGATTATTTATTAGAAAAAATAATGAAATAAATTTACTAGAGAATGCGTTTGTTTATCAATAAAATAAAGGATTATTATCTTATACATCGGCGGTAGAAACTAAAAGTTTCTACAAGCACTTTAGTTTTAGGGTTTAGGGGATTAATTTAGGGTGTAAGATTTATGAGTTTAGGTGTAGGAATTTAGAATTTAGGGATAGTGGTTAGAATTTAGGGTTTAGATGTTAGGGTTTAGTTTTTAGGGTAATATGATGAGGATTTAGGTTTTAATATAAAAATCCTAAATTATAACCCTAAACTGTAAATTTCAACCACTATCCCTAAATTCAAAACACATACCCCTTAACTCTTAAACCCTACACCCTAAACTAAATCACTAAACCTTAAAACTAGGGGTGAGAATTGGTGGGGAATACCCGAAAATCGTGGGGATCCGAACCGATGGGTATGAGGAATAACTGAAATCTTTACCCATGGAACGGGGACAAGGGAAGTTTTATCACTGAAGCTCAAATGGGGATGTGGACGGAGATTGCTATATCTGAAGCGTAGGGATAACGAACCATAACCGTATAAATAACCGTAGGGATCCCCAGAAAATATCCATAAAGATCCCGATATTTTACAATATTTTTAAAATATATATATACTTATTTATTTATATACCCCTAATATATATCTTAATAAAAAAATCTTAACTATATTATTATCATTTAACTTTCTCTCAAACCTCCAAACTCAAATTTCTCAACATGTTTTAATCTTAACTATATTATTATCATTTAACTTTCTCTCAAACCTCCACACTCAAAATAATGAAACCCTCGTTTAAATCTTCCCCAACACAATACCCTTTCAATCTTCATCATCTCATAACTGCTTTTAATCGAAGTATCCAAACTTTATATTTTAAAATGAATTGGCCATTTATTTTAGTCAGTAATATAGTAATTTTGTTTAATATTTTTGGGTATGAAGATTCCCCGAAAACCATGGGAATCATCGCGAGGAAGGTATGATGACGAAAAAATCCTTGAAGCATTTAATGGGGATTTCCCGAAACTATAACCGCAAATGTTGGGGGATGAAATAGGAAATGTAAAGCTGTCCCCGCCCACTCAATTCCCACCCTTACTTAAAACTAAAACGCTTATGGAAACTTTTAGTTTCCATCGCTAGCGTATCAAATAATTACCCTAAAATAAAATAACACATGCTTCAATATTTATGTAATAAACAGTAAAAAATATGTAATTTTTATTAAATAAATTTTATAAAACGTGATTTTTAGAGAATTACAAATTTCATCAACTAACTACTAAAACTTTAAATTTTAGTAACCATGAGATGTGGTGTGGTGGTTGCTCACCTCATCCTTTAACACGAGGTCAGAAGTTCAATTTTTACTAGTAAAAATGGAGCACATTTAATGACCAGCCGTCTACCTCTTTGTGAAAGCACCCGCAACGAAAAGATTATTCACTGTTATCAACAGTAAATATCTTGGTCATTACAAAAAAAAAAACTTTAAATTTTAGTCAAGTAAATGAAAAAAATAATGTAACGTATTTAATAAAATGCTAAACGAGCATTTGATTCAAGTCACGTGAAATTTTCAGGGTAGTATCATACTAAATATTAAAAATATATTATCTTTTATGATTTTTTGGTGCAATCTTTATGAATGTCATTTATTAGTTCAAATAACACTGCACCGACCATCAATGGGCTCAATAAAAGATTTTTTTTTTGATTTTTTAGAGTTTTGTCATGATTAATTCGAACTGATCCGTATTGTACACTTAATTTTAGTGGGTGAGTCTTTTAACACTATGTTTTGCATATATAAGCCTCGAACTCAAGACTTGCTCAAATGATATCAATCTACTTACTACTTGGACTAACTCCATTGGTAATAAAAGACAAATTTTAACAGATAAAAATTCAATGCCTCTTTTTCGGTGCCCCTTTCTATGCTCTAACACTAAAAATACTACAAAATTAAATTTCAAGCACTAACCCTAAATTCTAAATCCCAAACCCTATACCCTATACCCTAAAAATTACACCTTACCCTAAATTCCCTAAACCCTAACCACAAACCTTAAACCCTAAACTCTAAACTCTAAACCTAATTTTTAGTGTGGGGCATAAATAGGGACACCGAAAAAGACAGATGATTTCTATTCAATTTTAACTGGACCGAAGTATGATTGAAAACCGTCAATTGTGCCAGTTGCAGCACTCCAATAATTCTATTAAACTGTGTCTCTAAATTTTATTTAAGGGTGAGCAAAACTCGACTCGATGAAAATTTTCAAAGTTATACCATATTAAATATTAAAAATATATCATCTTTTATGATTTTTTGGTGCAATCTTTATGAATGTTATTTATTAGTTCAAACAACACTACACCGACCATTAATGGGCTCAATAAAAGAATATTTTTTTGTTATCTTTTCGGTTTTTCGAAGTTTTGTTATGATTAATTCGAACCGATCACTATTGTACACTTAATTTTGGTGGGTGAGTCTTTTAACGAAACATTTTGCGTATATAAGTGATGAACTCAAGACCTGCTTAAATGATACTGGTCTACTTACTACTTGGACTAACTCCATTGCTAATAAAAGACAAATTTTAACGGATAAAAATTCAATGCCTCTTTCGGTGCCCCTTTCTATGCCTCAATACTAAAAAACACTACAAAATTAAATTTCAAGCCCTAACCCTAAATTCTAAATCCCAAACCCTAAACCATATACCCTAAAAATACACCTTGCCCCAAATTTCCTAAACCCCAACCACAAACTTTAACCTTAAACCTTAAACTCTAAACCTAATTTTTAGTGTGGAGCATAATAGGGACACCGAAAAGGGGCGGATGATTTCTATTCGATTTTATCTGGACCGAAGGATGATTGAAAACCGTCAATTTGTGCCGGTTGCAGCACTCCAATAATTAGGGGTGTTCATTGTCGGATATCGGATTGGTTCCGATCCGATTTTTGCGGATTGGCAATATAGTGATCCGTATCCGATCCGGAAAAAACCGGATATCTGGTTTTTTGGATACCGGATAATCGTATCGGATATTCGGATATCCAATTATCCTAAAATATTATTTGATTCAACTATTTTTTTTCAAATTTGAAGGTCGTATTTATGAAAATTTTCAGAATTTCGAATATAACAAACAACAAATTGCTAAATATAACAAGATTCAAATCTATGAAAAATTCAATTTTTTAAATTTTCGGATATAACAAGCATCAAATTGTTAAATATAACAAGATTAATATTTAAAAAATTAGGTTTTTTGATTTTCGGGTTTTCGGATAATCCGAAACTTGAAATATTACGATCCGTATCCGATCCAGAAAATCTATAATCGGATCGGATATCCGATTCGGAAATAAAAATCAGATCGGGTCAACGGATAATCGGATCGGAACGGTCGAATCGGATATTTTTGAACACCCTACCAATAATTCTATTAAATCGCGTCCTTAGGTTTTATTTAGGGGTGAGCAAAACTCTACTCGAATGTAAAAAATCTATATTTGTTTCAATTTTGAGTTATTCGAGTCGAGTTATTAGAGTCAACTCGAGTAACTCGAAAAAATTTTGAGTTCGAGTCGAGTTGAAATTTGCCCAACTTGAAAAACCGAAAAATCGAAAAACTGAATTTTACAGTTTTGCAATTTAGTCCCCGAGTTCATTTTTCTTCAATTCCTCCTTCATTTTAAGTCCATTTTTATCAAATTTGAACCACATATTCCTAAACTAACGTACAATACTTATTTATCTTCAATTTATATTTTTGAAGATAAATTTCATATTTTTTTTTCAATTCAGCCCCTTAACTTTGTATGATTTCCTTATTTCTTCAATCCCTCCTCCATTTTAAGTCAATTTTGACCAAATTTGAACCATATGCTCCTAAACCACCGTAGAATAAATATTTAGCTTCAATTCATATTTTTTAAAATAAATTTTCAACTTTTGCAATTTAGCCTCTCAACTTTGAATGATTTCTCATTTCTTCAATTTCTCTTTCGTTTTAAGTATATTTTTACTAAAATTAAACCATGTGATTCACTAACACTAATATATATATATATATATATATATATATATATATATAACTTCAATTTATATTTTTAACAAATATATACCTTTTGCAATTTAGTCCTTTAACTTTACATTTTATTCAATTTAACCGTTCAACTGATTTTTTTTGTAATTTTTTTCTTCACATCAATTTATTGACTCATTTATACTCCCATCAATACTTTATCCCCAAAAGTTCATTATTTAAAAATAATATTATAAATATATTTTAGAAGTTTAGATGATATTTTTTATTAAATAACATTACAAATCTTACTTATACATGTGAAAAATAATATGAAGAAATATATATGCATATCTTATATGATTAGAGAAAGTCATTTAAATTGGAATCAAACTGTACTATAACATGGTAAATAATTATAATTAAATTTGTATAGGAACTCGAAAACTCGACTCGAATTTCATAAACTCGACTCGTATCGATAAAATTTCAAATTAAGTTCAAGTTGTAAAAAATGACGCGTTAACTGGAATAACTCAAAACTTTTTGACTCGACACAACTCAATCGAACGTTCACCCTCAATTTTATTTAGTATTTTGACTTAATGCTTTAAGAGATCCTCAATTAATTAGTTCAATTATTGTTTTTTATTAAATCCTCAAATATAAACAAAATAATTAAACTTTTAAATTAAAAAACACATAATTGAACATTTTGAACAATTTTAACCGTTAATTTTTAATAATTTAAGGTTATGACTATCACATGACAATTGTGATGCTTCCATGGTTTTCAGTTTTTTATTTTTATAATTAATTATATATAAATATTAAAAAACTATAAAATGCAAGAGACGAATAAATAATTTTCAAAATAGTTGGATATTAAACTTTTACAAATCTAAAAATAGAGAGCGAGAGCGGCCGTCAAAAATGGGTGGACGATCTTCGTCACTAATTTATCGATCCAAATCCATTAGAAAGGTGTGTGGCAGGTATTTGATCGACAAAGAAAAGTAAAAGATGTCTTTGTACCAAACAAACAGGCACGAGATGGATCAAGATTTGAATTCGTGCAGATGGAGAAAGATATAGATGCACGAAGGGAAACTGTATGACTCCCCAGTTTTGGTTCTAGAGGTTTTTGGGATGGTTTTAGGGTCTGTTGGACCGAGATTAGAGATTCGGGTAAGTTTCGAGATGAGTTCAGGGAAAAACATATTTCGAAAGGTGATACAAATATGGAAAAATTATCTAAAATCCTTTTTAAATATATAAAAGGTTTTGTGAAATCAATTTTAGAAAACGAGTTTTGGAAATGTGACATTTTGGACTAGTAAACAAAATGTAAAGTTTGGAAACTGGTTTTAATGACTGTTTTGTAAAGAGTCTAAACTTTGAATCTTTAAGGAGCTTTTGACCAATTTGTTAAATATGAGTTTTCCCTTAATGAGTCTTATTTTAAAATGTATTTTAATTAAGGAAATATAAGAGGAATTAGTTAATAAGTTGATTATTTCATAAAATGAGAATTTGACGTAACTTTCATTCTCTCACATTTTCTCTCAAAATCCTTTCAGCCAAACAACTCTTTTCATCAGAGATTTCTAGGTAATGATGTTGTTTTCCTTAATTTTTGATATCCTAAATGATTCTTCAATTAGATTTCTAAATATCTTATTAAATCTCAAGTTTTTCAAGAGAAAACAATCAATTAAGGGAAAACTCAATCATTGGAGGTAAGGTTTTTTCATCTCATATAATAAAAGGTTCTTTAATGAAATTCCCAAATTATTGACTCTTTAAATGTTGTTTCTATTAAGGTTTTATGATTTAATTGGAGGAAATGATGAAATCAAGATTTAATTGATGGATTTACATGATTTTCGGATTGGATCTATTTTTTGGGTTTATGATTGATTTTAATCATGATTTTGAAGTTTAATAATGTTAAGATAAAGGTTTTAACATTGTAATCCCGAAACTATGAGAATCTCTAATTGCTTAGGATGCTAGATTTGGGTTTTTTTGTGGAGTTGTGGTGGTTTTATGAATGCTGGAGGTATAAGGATGATAATATGATGATTTTGGATGTTAATCAATGATGATTGGTGGTTTGAAACATTAGTTTGTGGCTGGGTTAAGTTTAGAAGTGTTTTGGTGATGATTTCAAATGATATCGATTGACAATTGATAGCCGTTAGCAAGGCGATGTTGAGGTACTGTTTCACTGGGATTTAGAATGCATTTCAATGCATTAATCCTCTGTTCTTATGTGGTTAAAACAAGGGAGGTTGATCCGAAAGAGATAGGTGAAGCTTTGGAGGCTTCAGGCGCTTGAATTCATGTTGACGAATTGAAGTTTCGCATGTTGGTGAGTGAGCACGTGGATTTCAACTTTTAAAAGGTTTAAAGGTTGTTTGGGAACTTATATTTGAGCTTGAAACGCTTGTCTAAGTTCAGAAGTAAGTATAGTGGATTTTCTCTCTCGGTCATGCTTTTACGAAATGGTTTATGCATTTGGTTTTGATTATATGGATTTACCTACTGTTTATGCATGTTTAAGTATGTGATATACTACTTTTAATCATGAGATGATGATAGATGCACGCGGTAAGTGATTCATGTAAGTATGTGTTTTATACTTGTTTTTAAAGCATGGTTTGATGCTTTGGAAAATGGTTTATGTTGATGCATATGAAAACAATGAGTTATGTGGTTATAATAAATTATATTGGCAAGTGATGTGGTTTTGAAAATGTTATCGGATATAGTTAGCCGGCTATAGGATTGAGTGCACTGTAAACAAGTTGCCTTGGATGTTAAGGGTTTTATACGGTGTACCGGATACTCTATCCAAGTACCCTAACGATCAAGGAAGAGTAGTGTCCCGTCTTTCGTTAGTGGTGTTATACATCTACCGATGAATGGTGTTGAGGGGTTTATACAGTGTACCGAATACTCCACCACGAGTGTCACAACAGTTGAGAGGTTTATATTGTATATCGAATACCCGTGTGTGAACCTTGAGATGTCGGTGAGAATGTATAAAGTGTTGGGACAATACTTGTGAATCCGTGTATCCGATATGATATTTTGGGAATGAAACTTGGTTAATGATCACTTGAAAGCCAATATAATTGTTGATGTATCATGAAAAGGTTTATGTTGTATAATGTGATTTATACATGTTTACTCTTTAAGCTTTACATATGATTGTTATGCATGAGAAGACTTAAATTGAGGTTTAGCAATGATATTTGTTGTTGAATTAAATTGAGGCATATGGTTTAATATGCTGGTTTTGTAAAGGTTTAAGTGCATGGCTTTCAAGGCATGGTGTTTTATAATGGACTAAAATGATAATTTCAATGGTTTTGAGAAAATATTTTCAAATTGCATTGATGGTGTTTTGTTTTAAGCACTCCTCACTAAGCCTAGTGTGCTTACGCTCTCTTTGTCCATCAGTGCAGAGAATTAAAGGAGTGGAGGCAGCTAGTGGGCAAAGAGGATCCAAGAGCTTCGTTCTTTGAAAGTATGGTTTCAAACTAGACGTTTAGTATTAAAGGCAATGGGGTTCATGGTTGATATAGGAGTGTGTTTGTTAAACTCTCTGTTTTGAGCAAGTTTATATTTGTAACCCCCTAAATCTGACCCAAGGGTTATGGGCTAAATTAGGAAATCGGGTTAAAAACGTGTCCCTCAAGTAAGATGATTATTAGGTTTCAAAAATTCAATATTTAAATTATTTATTAAAACGATGTCGTTTCACATTAAGTCTCATTTTTCGAAAACGCGGTCGTATAATAAAAACAACACAAAATAAATTATCAAAATATCCGATTAAAATTCCCATGCATGCTAAAATAGTTGAAAATCCCAAATCAAAATGTAAGTATCTGAATTACATAAAATTCCCAAATAGTAAAATAACTGGTATTAAACTGAAGTAAATCTGAAAATCTAAAATGTTAATATTGAAAACTGTAAATAATCTGAGGAAATGTGGTCCTCCAAGTACCGAACTCCTATGTCTGAGAATATGAAATAGAAGCTAAGGGGGAGTCAGCTAAACTGTAAATAAGCTCAGTGTGTCTCTAAAGTGCATAAACAAAACAACACAAGAATCATGTCATCATCATAGTCATTTCAACAATCAGTCAGATACACAAATATGCATAGCACGATGCACCTAATTCTATGTCATGTATCCATCTACATCATCGTCCGAAGAGTAAGGTTCCCCTGAACCACTCTCTACATCATCACTAAGTCCGAAGTGGAATTCAGCCCAAATGGTGAAACCACTAATCTTCCCCGTACATTTTCCCAACCCGAATGATATGACATGAAAATCTGATACTAATCTGAATGCAATCATAATTAATCCGAAAATGCATGAGCATTTAGTCCGACAGATATTATTCAAATTCCGATGTATGATGCAAGACAAGTCATACACAAAGCATATCAAAGCACATATTAGATATCACACAACATCAAATAGATAGTGTAGCACAGGTAGAGAATACACCTTAGCCAAAACAACTTAACCTACTGAATGACGCGCTTTCCACGATCAGAAGTACTAGGTCCAACTGTATTAGAATTTATATGATTCCTATTATTGATGTCCAAATAAATTGAAGGCACGATTGGATTGAACGGTTCGAGTAAAGGATCAATTGGACAGTTTAGGACAAAATTGTTACACAAGCCAATTTTGAGTACGAGTCGATCGGGTCTCATGTTAACAGATCAGATCTTGGATTTAGATCAAAAGTTGGATCAACTAGTCAAATCAATTTCAAGCAACAACTAACTAAAAATAATAGTTTATCTATACATACGTAATAATTTTAACAAAAGTTGTAATAGTAAGTCATATATGTATAATAACATAAAATAACTATAATGCTAATAATGATAACAACCGTAAATAATATGGAATATATATATATATATATACATATCCATATGTATGTATTTATATTTGGTAAATATTGTAAATCTGTAATGATTATAAAACTGTAAAAACTTATAATAATAACAATAATCATACGTGAAAGGGTTTGTAGCAGATTGGTGGTGCTCACAAAAGACAACAAGAAAGATAATTTAACGGTAGGGGTTCACTCGCGAAAAGACACTGGTCACTTTGGAGGCGATGAAGCACCATACAGCCAAGATTTGGGGCTTGATTGGAGCTCTGATCAGACCATCAAAGGTGGGGATACGTTATTTTGACATGAGGGGAGGTTAGGGACAACACATCTATAGAAAAAAAAAGAATGGTAACAGAGGGTTTCTAGAGCTGAAAAGAAATTAAATAACAAGCTTTTAAGGGTAAAATTGAACATAAGGTCATCCAACTCTTTAAGGGTTTGTAGAACAACACCCAATCTTTACCCAAATTCCAAAATGGGCCCTAAAAACCCAATTAAAAAGGTCATTGGACTTCCGATTATCAACAAATAGGTCACTAATTTCACAACTAAAATTCAATTTAATTCTGAATTTTCAATTAGGGTTTTGAATTTAAATCCCTAGTTCTTTGAGTTTTTGATTTAGGGATTCCAAAATATAGGTCTTTTGGATTGGGGGAAAATTTGGGTGTTACAATATTGTTGTTTTGAAGTTGTAAATGGCCTTTATATGTTGGTTTTGTTTGGGATTAATGTTTTGGATATTGGATGGTTTATTTTCTAGGAAGCATGCCTCTAGTTTTCCTTTGAAGCATGATGATTGATTCTTGATGATAATTATGTGTTGGATTGGCATGGTTTGGTCTCTAATATGCATGTAATTATTTTAAGGCATGTTGGTATGAGTTTGAAACCTTAAAAGCATGAAAAACCAACAATTTGGGGCATTTCAGGCCCAGATGTATCGGTACAGGTTGATGTGTATCGATACGGGTAAGTTTATTGTGGCTAGGTGTATCGATACAAGTTGAGGTGTATCGATACAAGTTGAGCTTCTATAATTTTACGTATCGATACGCCTAGGGACCGTATCGATACGCCCCACATTTATATACACCTTGGAGCCGTATCTATACGCTTGGTAGTTAGGTTAGTTATTTTGGTTAATAAAGGTTTTAGATTCTTCTATTTTGGTCCCTGATCGTTATGCATGCAATTGAATAAGTTTAGATGATCTTTTATAGCTGAAATTTGACATGTATGCATGGAACCTGACTAATTGAGGATTGGTAAATGTAATTTCAAGTAAGTCCTTATAATTTTCTAGATTTACAATTTGGTCCCTTAATGTTTGTAATTGCAATTGAATGCCCTATTGATGTCCGTTTGAGTTGTGATTTGACATTGTGAAATGAAATATGACTAAATAAAGGGTCGTAACTTTAAATTGTCTAAAGTCCCTATAATTTTTAAAAGTTACGATTTGGTCCTCGGATCATGTATGTTGTCAAACGAATGCCTAATCGATGTCGGATTGAGTTGCGGTTCCTTCCGCTACGAGTTCAAATCACATAGGATTATAATGTGTTTTTAGACAAGATAAAAATAAAAAAATGGTTGTTTATTGAGGTAAACTTTCATGGTTTACTTCAATATTCCCCGTGTGACTCACTCGGTTCAGTCTCGCGTCTAGACCGGGTCGAGGGGTTTATATTTGTTGGTATCAGAGCCAGGTTTGCGATAATTGGGAGGTAAGTTGTGATTGATTAGTGTTGTTGATTGTTTAAACCAAGTTTGTGATAAATTGGAATGTTGATACTGGTTGAATGTTGTTGATTGTTATGCACAGTGATTGTTATATATATGTTGATTGTGATATGTCTTATGAGGTATGTTTTGGGGAAACCATTGCCTTATTACTATAGTATGAAATGTTTTGATTTCTAATGAAAGTCTTGGACCCTTGCTTGAAGCTGGCCTGATTGTTTTTGTTTTGTTGAAATTATCATGCCTTAGAAATGTGTTATGTTACGACCAAGAGATGAAGTTAAAACTAGCGTGGTTATGTTTCCTTTGGGCAAGGAGTTGAGGAGAGTGTTATATCTCCTGGGGGTTTGTTGCCCCGAAGTAAGTACAACATGCGCTAGTTGGGCTAGTGTTGGGTGACATGGCGCCTGGAATATAGACGTTGTCTGGAGCTTATGAAGCTGACATTGCTGGAGTGCATGAGACTGCACTAGCTGTTGGACAATTGTGAGTTGTTGTTATGGCGCTTTTGTAGTTTGGAAGAAGTTGAGCTCGAGGGTTGGCACCCGAGGCATCCGTAGAGTGGATGGCATGTACTGTTCGGATAATGGAACAAATGGGGTGTAATGATGCCCGTAGGTTGAAGATGTAACACCCCGGTTTTGGGCCTAGATGTTTTAGGCATCGGATTAAGTTGGTCGAACCTAGAGTTGGAGATTTGAGCTTTTAGAATCGGTTCAGGGAAATCATGATTCGAGATCAGGTAAAAATATGGTAAAAAATTCTAAAATCATATAGATGGGTTTGGTAAAAATAAATTTTACAAAATGAATTTTGGAACGTGTACATTTTGGGCAGTGACTGAAATGTAAAGATTTAAAATTGTGTAAAAAGTGTGATTTTCAAAGGAGAGTCAAAATCTTAGAATCATTAGGGAGCTTTATGGAAATTAAGCCTTTTCTTTTAATTGGCATGTGATCGTAATGTTTTAATTAAAATGGGAGAGGGACGTTTTATTAAAATAAAAAGGTAGTTATTTTGTAAAACCAATTTGACGTAACTTTTCTATTTCTCCTTTTCTCTTCAGCCAAACATTCCCTCTTTCTCTCAATTTCCAGAATTCTTTTCATCCTTTTTCTCTTTTGATTAACAACTCTTTTCCAAATATTTATCTCAAAGATTACAAATATTTCTTAAAGCTTCTTGAGTTGAAAACTTGCCAATTGGAAGAAAAGGAAGGATTGGAGGTAATTTCGTGCTACTCCTCTAATCATGGTTCTTTAATGAAATTCCAAAGTATTTGACTCTTGATTTGTGTTTTTAATTAAGGTTTTAATGTGGATTTGTTGAAAATGCCGAAATCTTGCGAAAAGATGAGATTAAATGTGATTTTCGTTTGGGCACTGATTTGATGGATTTGAGAATGATTTTAAGGTTGAGTTGGATGTTAAATGATGTTGATAATGAGCTTTGATCATAATAATACCGAAATCATTGAGATCACTAATTGTCTAGGTTGTTAGTTTTGGGTTTTTGGCTTGGAAATGTGAAACCTGAGTTGCTGGAGGTATAAGGATGATATTAGGATGTTTTTGGATGTTGATTTATGGTGAAAATCTGTTGGAAGTGTTTGTTGATGGCTGGGTTGAGTTTAGTAATCAATCAAAGGTGATTTCAGTTGTTTTGGATGGGTATTTTGGTGCCTTTGAGCAGAGCTACGGGTTTTTAGTGTTTACTGGTGGTTTTAATGCATTCAGATGCATTAATCCTCTGTTTTTGTACGGTATAAACATGGGAGGATTCTTTGGAAGCATTGGGCAAAGTTCCAGGACTCCGGACGCTTGATTTTCACGTCGCCAATTGAGGTTTCGCATGCCGGTGAGTGGAAATGGGGTTTCCAGCTTTGAAACATCTTAAAAGTGGTTTTGGGAACTTAGTGTAAGCTTGGGAACTTAGTGTAAGCTTGAAACACTTTACTAAGTTCGGAAGTAAGTAAAGTGATTTTCTCCCTCAGATTGTGCTATTATAAGCTTGTGGATGCACTTGTTAAATGTGTTTACCTACTGTTTTAAAGCATGATTTGAGCATATAATTTGCTGTTTATGATGCCATATTGTTGAAGGATGCACTAGGCAAGTGATCCTTGTAAGTATGTGATTATACTAGTTTTATGAAGCATGGTTTAATGCTTGGAATATGGCTTATTGTGAATGCTTTGAAAATTAGTGAGGTTTGTATTAAAAGTGAATTATATTGGCAAGTGATGTTGTGTAAAGTGTTTTGAAAATGAAATCGGATATAGTTAGCCGGCTATAGGATTGAGTGCACTATAAACAAGTCACCTTGGATGTTGAGGGGTTGTGATTGTACCAAAATCTCCATCCAAGTACCCTAACGAATGAGGAAATTGAGTTGTGTCCCGTCTCTCGTTAGTGGGGTTGTACATCTACCGATGAGTGGTGTTGACGGGTTGTAAGGTACCGAATACTCCACCACGGGTGTCACAACGGTGGAGGGTTACTCCCGTGTGTGAACCTTGAGATGCCAATGAGAATGTATGAAGTGTTGGGACAACACTTGGGAACCGTGTATCCGATACTTTTTGAGAAATGAGAATGTTGTTGATCACTTGTGAGCCAATATAATTGATTAATTACTATGGAAATGTTTATGGATGCATCACATGAAAAATGCATGTTTTACTTTTAAGCTTTGCATATTGGTAGATATGCATGGAAGGTTTGAGTTATGTGTTAGCAAATGGATTTTGCTGTTGAAGTATTTAATACTTGTTGCATGGTGTATAACATGCTGATTTTTAATGATGAAGTGAATGGATTTCAAATAGAGCATGATGGTTTTCAAAAGTGTGAAAATGGTTTTAAGCATTGATGGTATTTTTGGTTTTTGAGCATTACTCACTAAGCTTGTATGCTTATGCTCTCTTTTGCTCTAATGCAGATAACTAAGTGTTTGAAGGCATCAACTTACAAGGGAATCCTAAAAGACTTCACTTTGAAAGTATGTTTCGATTATGAACTAGAGTAATAAGGGCAGTGGGGGATTTTATGTTTTGTTTGGGTGATGTGTATGAACACTCTTTGAGCATGTTTGCTATATGCTTTTATACTTGTAAAGGCCTTTAATTGGTGTTTGAAGTTTTGGTTTGAGTTTTGACTCTTGAGTGGCATATTTGCTAGGTTGCATGCCTTTAGATTTCCATTGATGCAATTGGCCATGTTTTGATGCTTAATATGCTACATATGATTGAGGAATAATGTTTATGATTGATGTATGTGTGTTAGAAACATTTTGGATTGGTTTAAGTTTGAATTTTTGATTAAAAATCAGCAAAATCTTTCATTATAGGCCCAGGTGTTTCGAAACACTCGAGCCTGTATCGAAACGGGTACCTAAAATGGCCTTAGGGTTTCGAAACGGGTAAGGTCTGTTCCGGTACGATTTGCGACTAGAAACCATGGTTTCGAAACACTTCAAAGGAATTTCGATACGAGCCCGTGTTTCGAAACAAGGCTTTAGTGTTCTGAAACAGGTGACAGTTAAGTTAGTTGATGGCATGTTCTGAAGTTCTGTTTCTTTGTGTTTTAGTCCTTGAATGTTATGGATGCAATTGAATGAGTTTGAATGATTATTTTGATCTGAGATTTGACTGAGATGCATGTAATGAGATTAATTAAAGGATAGTAACACTAAAATGGCTTAAGTCACTGCAAATCAGAAAAATTACAAAATGGTCCCTAAAAGCCGTATTTAGGTGAAATTGATGTATGTTTGTGTTGCGAATGATCCGCTGCAATGTTAAACACATAGGAACCAAATTCGCATCTAGATAAGATAAAAAGAAAAAAATAGGGTTGTTTATTGAGGTAAACCTTTTCGGTTTACTTCAATATTCTCCGTGTGGCCTGTTTGGTTCGGTCTGCCGGCTAGGCCTAGTCGAGGGGGTTATAGAAGATGTGTTGTGTCTCAGTTGCAAAGAGATGTGTACAGTTGTCAGTTGGTGGACTACTGTGGTTGTGGGCGTAGAACCCAGTGTTGTGACCTATGAGTTCTTTTGAACTGTCTTTAAGAAGAAGTATCTGAGAGTTAGATACTTGGATGACAAGAAATGTGAATTCATGGCTTGGGTTCAAGACAGTATGTTTGTGGCCGAGTTTAAGGTACAATTTGTTCAGTCGAGCAGGTATGCTTATGAACTAGTATTGGATGTGAGATATCGATGTGATTGATTCTGTTATGGTTTTGTACACGATGTTAGGATATATATGTTGGCTTTTGGCTACATCGTTTTCAACGTGTTGGTTACACGAGCAAAGGATATTGAGCGGAACTTGGGTTTATCTTCTCGTGTGGGAGGTTCTGGCTCTAACAAGAGAGTTGCAGACTCTGGTTTCGATGGTAGTTAGTTTAAGAAGAATTATGATAAAACATATCGCCTGAGTTGAAGCGAGGTGGTGATAGTGTTGGGCGAGGACCGTGGGGTCAACGTATCCATGCTAGAGTAGCATTTAATACCTATTAGGTATGTGGATCATGTGATCATATGAGGCAGGATTGTCCACGTTTGAACCGTAGGGTATAGACTTTTACGCCTATTGTTGCTAATGCTTTTGGGAGTTGTGGTTTAAACGACCGTCTTAGAAGTGTCAGATCTAGGAATGCAAGTAACTAGTTCCTTTGGTGAAACGGTTGTTACAAGAAGGTTGTTTAGTAGATGTCCTTTGACTGTCCAAGGTCATGTGTTTGCGGTTGATTTGATGGAGTTTTCGTTTCATGGTTTTGATGTAATCCTGGGTATGGATTGGTTGTGTGAGCATAGGGCTGTGGTTGATTTTGAAACCATGTGAGTTACCCTAAAACTTGTTGATGCTTACGAGGTGGTAATCGTGGGTGAGAATGTTAAATTCTTGTTCGATGTTGTTTCGACTTTGGAAGTGAGTTGTTTGATGGAATCGAGTTGTTAGGCTTCCTTGGCCTATGTCATGAATCCGAGATCAAATAAAATACGTGATCAGGACATACGTACGGTATGTGAGTTCCAAGGTATCTTTCTAGAGGAATTGCCTGGTTTGCTACCGAATAGAGAGGTTGAGATTGGCATTGAGTTGTATGAAAATACAGCTCCCGTGTCTATTGTTCCCTATCGTATGGCTTCAAAAGAGTTGATGACACAACTTCAATAGTTTCTTGATCAAGGGTTTATTAGGCCTAGTGTTTCGCCTTGGGGGTGCGTCGTTGTTGTTGTGAAAAAGAAATACGGCACGATGCATATGTGCATTGATCATCGAGAACTGAAAAAGTTGACGAATAAGAATAAGTATCCTTTGCTGAGGATTAATGATTTGTTTGATCAGTTTCGTTGTGTTTTGGTGTTTTCTAAGATTGATTTGGAGTCCGGCTATTATCAGTTGAGGATAAAGGATGTGGTTGTGCCTAGAATTGCTTTTCGTACGAAGTACGAGCATTATGAGTTCTTGATGTTGTCGTTTGGTTTGACCAATGCGTCGATGCGTTTAGGGATGTGTTGAATCGGGTGCTCCATGAGTTTTTGCATCAAGTTGTTCTTGTGTTTGTTGGTGACATTCTAGTGCACAAAGGTAAAGAGAAGGATTTTGATCGACATGTATGAATAGGCTAGTAGGCTTTTGTGGAGGAACGAACATTGCTTTTTATTCGGAAAGTACGAGTTTTGGATATGTTGGAAGGAATATGGGTCTGATAACGTTATTAGTAAGTGTGAACAGTTTAACATGCACAGTGCAAAAACACTTATATGTATGTATATAATTATGCCATTGCCTGCATGCATTTGGGCATGACATTAGAGGTTTTGCATGAATACACATAGCCATCTACGAGGGCATATAAGCAATCATGCATACATATGTTCACACTTACGGATGACTGTTCGGAGGTTGATAGAGTGATGGTGTAAGCTAGGTAGCTTATGTAAGTAGCTTTGGTAATATGGTTTTCGGAGTTTGCAAGGTATGAAGAGGATGTTAAACTTGGTTCTTGGGAATTTGGCTTGTGCTAGTTTTGGAGCAACCAAGGTTGGAGTTAGAAGTTTATGGGTTTTCTAGATCCAGTTAAGTAACACTGAGGTTTTTTAAGAAATTTGGTAAGATTGAGGCATCGCAAGCGAAGATTGTAGCTTATGCATCTAGACGGCTGAGGGTGCTCGAGCTCAATCGTTTCACACATGGTGTGGAGCTTGTCGCAGTTGGGTTTGCGTAAAGGTTTCGGAGACACCATTTCTATGGTGAGAATTTGTTATGTTCTTAGGGAATGCAGATGGTTGGAGTTGCTTAAGGATTATAATTTGACGATCGAGTATCACCTGGGTAGGCTAATGTTGTGGCAGATGCCTTGAGTAGGAAGGTTGTGGTGGAGTTAACAATAATGTTTGCACGGTTATGTGTGACACAAGATGGTGGTCTTTTGGATGAATTGCAAGTGAAGCCATCTTTGTCACAGTTGATAAAGGATAAATAACCTTATGATAAGGAGTTAGTGCCGCATGTTAAGGATATTATGGATGGGAATCCGACGAATTTTTATTTTTAATGATGATATGGTGTTATGTTTCAAAGATCGGATAGTGGTGCATTATGATGATGAGTTGAGGTGTATCATTTTGACCGATGAGCATGCTAGTTCTTTAGTTATGCATCCTGGTAGTACTAAAATGTATCAAGGTTTGAAAGGAGAGTACAATTGAGTTGGGTCAAAGAAAGATGTGGCTGATTTTTGTTGCTAAACGTATGGTGTGTCAGCGTGTTAAGGCTAAATATTAGTTTCTTTCTGGGTTGTTGTAACCGTTAAGGATACCAGAATGGAAGTGAGAGAGAATTACCATGAGTTTTGTGTCTGAGTTCCCGTTGACACCCACTAAAAAGATTTCCTTTGGGGTGAATGTTGATTGGGTTACGATGTGTGCACATTTTGTGTATGTGCATGCGACATATGCTTGGGATAAGTTGGAGGATTTGTGTTTCCAAGATTGTGTGTTTGCATGGTGCGCCTATGACTATAGTTTCGGTTAGAGATCTACGGGTTACGGCGAGGTTTGGGAGTGTTTGCATCGAGCGTTGAGTGTATGGGTGAATTCCATTACGTCGTGTTATCCTCAGTTGGATGATCAGTCTGAACGTGTGACCCGGGTCTTGGAAGATATGTTGAGATGTTCTGCCATTGAGTTCCAAGGAACCTGGGAGAAACAATTGCCTTTGGTGGAGTTTGCCTATAACGATGGTTATCAGGCTAGTATACAGATGGTGCCGTATGAGGCCTTGTGTTTGAGGAGTTGTCGTACACCCTTGTGTTGGGATAAAGTTGGTGAAAAGTATGTTTTGTTTTCGGAGGTGTTGAAAGACACAAATGAGAAAATGAAGCTCGTTTCTGATCGCTTGAAAGTGGCTTCGGACTCTTAGAAATCCTACGCGGAATTGAAGCATGGGGAGTTAGGGTATGTTGTTGGTGATCATGTTTTCTTGAAAGTATCGCCTTGGAAGAAGGTGATACGCATCGAACGTAAAGGAAAGCTTAGTCTGGGGTTTATTGGACCGTATGAAGTTGTGGAGCGTGTTGGTTCAATGGTTTATCAGTTGAGGTTGCCTCATGTTGTCACTAGATTTCACCCACCATTATAATATAAAAAACTTTTTTAAAAAAATAATAATAATGGCCCCTTCTAAAATAAAGGAACCCAAAAGCCCATCCCAAAAGGCCCATTTTTTAAAACCCATTTCAAAAATAATAATAATAGTAAGCACACCTTGAAATGCAAATTTTATGCTTGAAAAGCCCACCTTTAAAAAAACCATTTGAATAATAATAAATGTAAAAAAGGGAAACAAAAAATGAAAGCAAAAAATAATAAATGAAAAAACAACAAAAAAGAAGTAAAAAACAGCAAAAAATAAAAGGAAAATAAAATAAAATAAGGGGAACCGGAGCGCGTCACGTGCGGGCTGGTTCCCCCAAAACCCAGCCTTCCGCCACTGCCCGGAGCCGTTCGTCGTCCACTAGCCATGGCTGCCGTCGGTCGATGCGTCTCTCCGTCGCTGACCCAATGGCACAAACGCCGATCGTCGTCGTCCATCGTATTCGCCAGAATCTGCAAAAAATAGTGAAGAGTGATTTAAATTAAGGCTCGAATCAAAAGGGAAATTCGACTCCGAATTTGAATCAAATCGGATGATTTCTTGGGGGTTTATCGAGGATCATGCTTCTTGTCTGATTTTGGCTCTAATTTGGGGATTAAATCCCGATTTGGCTTAAATTGTAAGCTGAAATTCAAGTATAAACCCCCCTAAACCCCATTGTTCAACACACACTTGCAAGAGCAAAAAACAAAGCTTAAAGAAAATCTGAAAATCCTTTAAAAATTTCTCTGAGTTTGCTGGAATTTTTGGAGTGAAGTTCGAGTTCGGGGCAATTTTCCGGAGGCGTTTGGGAAGCAATTCGAAAAGGATCGCATACGAGTTCTTCGTTTTTTGGTAAAATTCTTCTCTTTTCTTTAAAATTTCTTTTAGTGAATTTCATACTTGTTCTTGGTTGAATCTTGTTTTCTTGTGTTGTGTTTGTTTTTGTTTGTTTTTTAGGTTGTGTTTTTTGAAGTTGGAAAATCGTTTCTCGGATCCAGTAATATTTTTGTTCTAAATTTTTGATTAATTTTTAGTTTAATCTTTAAAATTCTTGCATGTTTAAAAATTGTTTTTTTAGGAGTTTTGATCTTTAGAAATGAAATAATTGAACCTTAAAAGTATTTTTTAAAAATTAGGAATAAAAATGAATTAACGTTGTTTTAAATAAAAAACTAAAATCAAGGGTTTAATTAGAAGATAATAAACATGGGTGAAAAAATATAAAAAGAGCTTGATTTGTTAGAAAATAAAAATAGGTTTTGAAATTTAATAATAGAGGTGCTTAAGTAATTTTAAGAGTTTTTTTTTAAGAAAAAAGTAAATAAGGGTTCTTTTTAAAAGATAATAGATAATAAATTTTCCAAAAAGAAGAAAAAATATGATAAAGATAAAATTTTAAAAAGGCTTTAATAACCATAGGTAGAATTTTAGGAGAAATAAATTTAAAAAAAAACATAAAGAAAAAGTTTTTCTAAAATAAGGTTTTAAATTTTTTTAAGTATTCTTTTAAGTAAAGCTTTTAAAAAATGAAAAAAAGAATAAAGATAATCTTTGAAGTCTTTAAAGAAAAACGTTTTTTGGAAATAAAAAGAATAAAAATTAAAAAAATTAAAATGTAAAAAAAAAAGGTCAAAAGAAGGGTCTTGATTTTAAAAATAAAAAAGAAATAAAAGATTTTTTAAAAGGGAAACAATAAAAAGTAAAAACACAAAGAAAATCTAAGTTTCTTGTTTGTTCTTTAGAAATAGGTCAAAACTTAGGACTAGGTTCTAAAAGCTTAGATAGAGACGTGCTTGTAGAAAAATTTTCTTCACAAAAAATAAGACACAATTAAACAAACTCAAACCCTCAATTAGGAATAAAATACTTAAGACCTTTTTAGGGTTTAAAATAGTCAAACCTAGAGTAAATAAAAAATGCTCAACACATTAAATTTTCATGTTGCTTGAAAAGTGAAATTAATTTAATGCGATGTCTTATCAAACGGGAATGATGGGTTAGCGCCAGAAATGTTGGCGGTGATTAAAGTTCATCTACTGGGCGATAAGGCTGTTAAAATAGTTTGATATTCATTAAACGGGCAAATAAAGTCGAACCTTCGTAAACTTGCAAATTCCAATTTTAAAAACGATTTTAAAATCAATTAGGTACCAATTTTGGGCGTCGTGTGGGTGCTAACCCTTCCCCACGCGTAACCGACCCCCGAACCTGTTTTCGAATTTTCGTAGACCAAAACCGTTGTTTTATTAAAACAAAATGTTTTATTAAAATAACCCTGTTTTAAAGTGATCTAATCACACTTTTCAAAAAAAGTTGGTGGCGACTCCGTGTTTTTTAAAATTTTCAAAAAGTTGAAGCTCGAAAGGGTTGCGACAGCTTGGAGACTCCGTTGGGGACGTGTTTTTGTTTTTAAAATAAAAACAAAAGAGGATTAGGCCACGAATTGATTTTAAATGGTTTTCAAAAGGTTTTTTTTTTAAAAAAACTAATGAGATTAGCAAGTTCATAAAAGGTTTAATTTATTTGTCCGTTTAAATGAATATAATTCTATTTCACGCATTTAAGACTTAATTCCAAGCTCTATGCCCGAGGTTTGTCTCGTTCGTTTTAGTGGGAGACCACGCTGTGCTCATGTAAGAATATTGATTCTTCGTATGAGCCTAGCAAGTACCCTTCGATACTCATTCCCTTTGTCTCCGTAAGGATATTGATTCTTCGAGAAGGTATCGGTGGTGAGTCCTCCTAAGTTGAACTCGATTCATTTGAAGCTTGTAATGGGTGAAAATCGAGGGCCTTGCTACCCTTAGTGGGGGACAACAAGGACAACTCGGGTACCCTTTTAGAACCGAACCAAGTTTGAGAATCTAGAGCCTACCTCAATAGAGCCATGTGGAAAGCCTAGGGTGTTGAGTCTGGTCAAAGTCGCAAGAATAATCTGTGGAGACATGTCCTGTAATGTTGGAATGGCTGCCCAGAATTATTATGCAATTAAATTATTTTGGATATTTTAGCTTTTATTTCTGCTTTTTATTAAAAAGAGTATTAACCTTTTTGTGTGTGAGTTTTGTTTTGTTTTTGTGACATATTTATTTGTTGCATGTATCCAATATTTAGAGGGGATTGATTCTAAAGCATGTTGCTCAATTAGAAAAGCTTTCGCCATGGATGGAAGGTACCTAAAAGAAGAAGACAATGCGGATGTACATCACCAATATGAGGCCCACCAGCAAACAATGTGAATTTGTCGAGTGATCATGTGGAGGAAACATCGAGGTATGCTCACATCAGCGCCAAGCAAAATACCATAAGTCGCAAGTGGTATGACTTTGATGATTCAACCAAGCAGAATTTAAAGATGATCATTGGTCTACTCAGCTTAGGGGCAACGTCAAAAGGACCCAGGAGCGAGACGAGTTCGATAATAGCATCACATCCTAAATTGAAGACATGGCAGAGCCTGTGGCGTCAAGAAGCTACATTTCTTCGCCCCACGTCAGATCGACAAGGTGGGGCCAAGGCTTCAAAGGGTGATTGAAGAAATGAGTGCTCGGACCGAGACGTATTCATAGGACATTCGTCATCTAATGGAAGCTTCATCTAGAGCAACACCTTAATAGAATTGATGACCCTTCGCCTGCATTCATGCTTTTGCATACATACATTTGCTTCCATGCATTTTTTTGTTTGTTTGCATTAAATAATGTTTTGATCATTGCATTCACACATGTATAATAAAAATCTTTTGGAAAATTTCATTTAAGTAGTAAAGATCTCGCACAAGCACGACTCAAGCCATGAACACTGAGGAAAGACTGACAACTCTGGAAGCAAATCAAAAGAGCATCCATGATAAGCTTGAGAAAATGGAAAATGATCTGAAGAAAGAGATTGAGATATCACACTGAAAAACAGTCAGCCAAATCGCAGCCATGTTTGGGTTCAAAGACCCAGAAGCGAGAGAAGACGCCAACACTTTCCTGGGGATGGCTTTCGTACATTCATAGATGCAAAAGGAAGTGGCTTCACCTAAAGTCAAGATCTCACCCCATTTTATAGAATCTTCTGCCCGTACTGAATTAAAAGACAATATTGATGAGGTTCGCAGCCACGAGGTGCCTGACCTCGATGAAGTAACTGACAAGGCAAAGGTCAAGAGGAAATGGGAAGACCGCTACAAGAAGCTGGAGGAAATGATTAAATCTTCTCAGGAAAGAAGCATTTATGGTGGCATAGATGCTAGAGATTTGAGTCTAGTATTTGACCTGGTGGCTCCTTCAAAGTTCAAGGCCCCTGACTTTGAAAAGTATAATGGAACTACATGCCCATTGGCACATTTGACCATATATTGTCGGAAAATGTCACCACATTTAGAAAATGAGAAGTTGTTGATCCACTGTTTCCAAGACAGTCTATCTGGGTCTGCTATCCGATGGTATGCTCAACTGAGTCGGGTCAACATACGCACTTGGAGAGATCTGTCAAAAGCTTTCCTCAAACAGTACGAGTATGTAACATATATGGCCCCAAGCAGGATCGTACTACAAAATATGGAACAAAAGCCCAATGAGAGCTTCCGCCAGTATGCCCAGAGATGGCGAGATGTGGCAGCCCAGGTTCAACCTCCACTGTCGGAAAATGAGGTTACTCTAATGTTTGTGGAGACTCTAAATGGCCCTTTCTATGACTATATGTTAAATCACGCCATCGAAGGTTTTGTAGACATGGTCATGAATGGAGAGTTGATATTGGAAGCCATCAGATGTGGAAGACTCAAGAGAGAAGAAGATGGCGAACGCGTTTAGAGTTTTGTCACGAAGTCGTTGGAGGCAAGATTGGCTGGAATTCATGTTTTTCATGGAATAATGCTTAATTTTCTCTAGACAGTTGGGGTCATGCTTAGAACTAACCATTTTGCTTTTGCCTGCGAGCATTAGGGATCTTTTGTAAGGGCTTATATGTCAATTTACTTGTTTAAAGATGCATTTTTTTCAAGTGGCAAACATTTCTCATTTTTGTTTCATCCTCTTCCCTTCTTTTCATTCTTCATCCATTTCTTTTCAAGCATACATCTTCTTTACAGAGTCCCTATTATTGATTGTATGAATGATTCTTGAATCTAGTCCCGAGATAGGGGAAATGTGTGTTCAGGATTAATGGGAAAACCCTATATACATATTTTGAGTGAATTTTCCTCTCAGGCATTGTTGTTAGGGTCCTTGAATGAAGTGATAACTCTAAAACATCTATCAATTGAAGATTGCTTCTCTTTAACGGCATTTGTGTGTGAAATGACATTTGACATTCCTAACCAAGGATCACTCCCCACACTAGGGGCAAAGAGGATGAAAATTGCAAGAAAAGGAACACGACAAGTAAATGTCCTAAACTGAAAATGAAAGGGACACGAAAAATAAAAAGAAAAGGAAAAGGAAAAAAGAGAAAAAGTAAAAAGTAAAAAGTAAAGTAAAAAAGAAAAAGAAAAGAAGAAGAAGAAAAGAAAAAAGAAGAAAAAAAGAGAGAAAAGAAAAAATAAGAAAAAGAAAAAGAAAAAAGGAGAAAGAAAAAGAAAAAGAAAAAGAGAAGGGAAGAGAAGAGAAGAGAAGAGAAGAGAAGAGAAGAGGAAAAATAAATAAAGGAGAAAAGAAAGAAGAAATGCAAAGGAAAATTTGAAATAAATCCTTCAAATTAGATGTGTTCTAGAAAAGGAAATGAACTCTAGGGTGAAAACTCAAAATGGGCAGTCTAGAGTGATCCAAAGAATAAAAGAAGAAGAACAGAGATTTCATCAGAAAAAGTTGATCCTTGGTTTAATCACCCTTAAAATATGTATTTGAGCCTATATATCCTTTCTTTGGCAACCCGAGCCCATCCTACATTACAAGCCTTAAATGACCATTTGGATCACACATGAATATTTGAGAAAATGAGTTCATCTTCAGAACACATTCCGCCTAATTGAGTTAACCTTTCTTCATGGACCTCGAGCTTCCAATGTCTGATTGAGATTAGAAAAGTGGGAAAATTAAATTTGGGGATTGTGTGAGTAAAAGAGAGCCACCAAAAGTGGGGCACTATCCGGTTGATGGATTCATGAATCATTCATGTTTTGAATTTTGGGGCATCTGACTTTGCTCTATTACTGTGTTTGCTATGACTTTTTCCCTTTCTTCCCCTCTCATAATTCATATATCTAGCCTTTCCTTGCATCTTACAAGTAGGCTAGCATAGATTCATGCAAAGCAAAAGATTTCTTGGTATTGATCTCAATTGTAGAAGACCATGAACGAATGTTTTCTTCACTTCAGAAAACAATTGAACCTCAGTTTGAATGGGGGCATTGCCTTGCATGAGAAGGTAAAAGAAAAAGAAGCACATGCATTGAAGAGTTTTAAGTGGGCCGTGTTGTCAAGAAAAGTCCGCAAATAAGATCTAAAAGCTTAGAAGCATGAAAAAATGATAGAATTGCACTTGATAGGCGAACGATGCCATCAGATTGGGGTAGTCTACATTAGCCAATGATTTAAGGCCCTCAGTATTAATATGCGTGAGAAGAAGAGATTAAAGCGCCAACATCATTCGAAGATATTCAAAGTGGAAATAAGCTTTCACATGCAAGCAATTCAAGATATCCTGCAGGGGCAAAAATTTGAGAATTCACAAGAAGCACTGAAGATGCTTGGTAAGGGGCATATGAAGACTTGAAGCTTTCAAGACCACACAAGGAAGCCTTTCACTCAACATTGATGTATCAACCACATTGATAGTAGATCTTGAGACATTTTCCAACAAAGATCGAATGTTTTCGATGAAGCGAAGAGATATAAAGAATGAGAATAGCAAGAGCAATCTGTCTTTCCATCCAGGAGTACAAGATCAGTTGATTAAGTGAGCAAGTTTTCAAAGATTGAATGTTTTCCATGACTTGAAAAAATACAGTGAAGAAGTATAACTGCTTATCTGGACTGAGCGAGCAAACGGGTGGAAAAATTAATTTTGAGGAAAAAGAATTCAAAAAGCAAAAGAAATGAGACATGCATTCGTGTTTTAGGCATCCCTAGGAGCATGCACATCATAATTACATTGAATATCGCATTTTTCAGGTACACGAAGGACCTTTCAGCAAAAGAACCCGCCTATCCGTTCGGGCGCAGAGAGAATGGGAACTACTTATCTATTCGAGCACAAAGAGAATAGAGCCCGCTTATTCATCCAAGTGTAAGGTGGATGAAACCCTTTTTGGAATCTGCTTATCTATTCGAGCACAAAGAGAATAGAACCCGCTTATTCATCCAAGCATAAGGAGGATGAAGTTTTTCAGAAGATTCACCTATCTGTTCAAGTGTAAGGAGAATAGAGGTTGCTTATTCATCCAAGCATAAGAAGGATGAAATTTTTCAGAAGATTCTTCTATCCGTTCGGGTGTAAGGAGAATGGAGGTTGCTTATTCATCCAAGCATAAAGAGGATGAATTTTTTCAGAAGATCCGCCCATCCGTTCAGGTGTAAGAAGAATGGAGGTTTCTTATTCATCCAAGCATTAGAAGGATGAAATTTTTCAAAAGATTCGCCTATCTGTTCAGGCGTAAGGAGAAAGGAGGTTGCTTATTCATCCAAGCATAAGGAGGATGAAATTTTACAAAAGATTTACTTATCCATTCAGGCGTAAGGAGAATGGAGGTTGCTTATTCATCCAAGCATAAGAAGGATGATTTTTTTAGAAGATTCGCCTATCCATTCAAGCGTAAGGGGGATGGAGGTTTCTTATTCATCCAAGCATAAGGAGGATGAAAATTTTCAGAAGATTCACCTATCCGTTCAAACGTAAAGAGAATGGAGTTTGCTTATCCATCCAAGAATGAGGGGGATGAAATCTTTTGGAGTTTGTTTATTCATCCAAAAATAAGGGGGATGAAACCTATTGAAGCATGTTTGCTTATTCATCCAAGCATAAGGAGGTTGAAATTTTTCAGAAGAATCTAGCTATATGTTGAAGCATTTGGGAGAATAGAACCCAACTCAACTATCCAGGCATTTGGGAGAATAGAACCCAGCTCAGCTATTCGAGCATAAGAAGAACAGAACCAGCCTATCCGTTCAGGCGTTTGGAGAATGGAACCTAGCTCAGCTATTAGAGCATAAGGAGAATAGAACCAGCCTATTCGTTCGGGCGTTTGGAGAATGGAACCCAGCTCAGCTATTCGAGTATGATGAGAATAGAACCAGTCTATCCGTTCGGGCATTTGGAGAATGGAACCCAACTCAGCTATTCGAGCATAAGGAGAATAGAACCAGCCTATCCGTTCCGGCGTTTGGAGAATAGAATCTGGTCATCTATTCAGGCATCTGGAGAATAGAACATGCCTATCCGTTCGGGCATCAGGAGAATGGAGCCAACTAGGAAATCGGTGAAAATCAGTTCCTTTTAGTCTTTGCTTTATCCCTGTTACACAGAGATAAGCAATGAGGGGCAGCTGTTGTCACTAGATTTTCACCCACCATTATAATATAAAAAAACCTTTTTTAAAAAATAGTAATAATAAAGCTCTCTTCTAAAATAAAGGAACCTAAAAGCCCATCCCAAAAGGCCCATTTTTTAAAACTCATTGCAAAAATAATAATAATAAGCCCACCTTGAAATTCAAATTTTATGTTTGAAAAGCCCACCTATAAAAAACCCATTTGAATAATAATAAATGTAAAAAAGGGAAAAATGACAACAAAAAATAATAAATGAAAAAAGAAGCAAAAAAGAAGCAAAAAACAACAAAAAAAGAAAAGGAAAAAAAAGAAAAAAAAGGGGAACCAGCGCGTGTTCACACGTGCGCGGGCTAGTTCCCCCAAAACTCAGCCTCGTGCCACTGCCCGGAGCCGTTCGTTGTCCACCGGCCAAGGCTATCGTCGCTGTTGCTGTCGGTCGACGCATCTCGTTGTCGCCGACCCAACGGCACCAACGCCGCTCGCCGCCGTCCACTGTAACCGCCGAAAGTTGCAAAAAAATAGTGAAGAGGGGTGTAAATTAGGGCTCGAATCAAGAGGAAATTCGTCTCCGAATTTGAATCAAATCTGAGTATTTCTTGGGGGGTTTACCGAGGATCATGCTTCTTGTCTGATTTTGGTTCCAATTTGGGGATTAAATCCCAATTTGGCTTAAATTGTAAGCTAAAATTCAAGTATAAACCCCCCCTAAACCCCATTGTACAACACACACTTGGAAGAGCAAAAAACAAAGCTTAAAGAAAATCCGAAAATCCTTTAAAAATTTCTCTGAGTTTGCTGGAACTTTTGGAGTGAAGTTCGAGTTCGGGTAATTTTCCGGAGGTGTTTGGGAAGCAATTCGAGAAGGATCGCATACGAGTTCTTCGTTTTTCGGTAAACTTCTTCTCTTTTCTTTATAATTTCTTTTAGTGAATTTCATACTTGTTCTTGGTTGAATCTTGTTTTCTTGCGTTGTGTTTGCTTTTGTTTGGTTTTTAGGTTGTATTTGTTGAAGTTGGAAAATCGTTTCTCGGATCCGGTATTATATTTCTTCTAAATTTTTGATTAATTTTTAGTTTAATCTTTAAAATTCTTGAATGTTTAAAAAAAGTTGTTTTAGGAGCTTTGATCTTTAGAAATGAAATAATTGAACCTTAAAACTGTTTTTAAAAATTAGGAATAAAAATTGAATTAATGTTGTTTTAAATAAAAAACTAAAATCAAGGGGTTTAATTAGAAGATAATAAACATGGGTGAAAAAAATAAAAAAGGGATTAATTTGTTAGAAAATAAAAATATGTTTTGAAATTTAATAATAGAGGTGCTTAAGTAATTTTAAGAGGTTTTTTTAGAAAAAAGTAAATAATGGTGCTTTTTAAAAGATAATAGATAATAAATTTTCCAAAAAGAAGAAAAAATATGATAAAGATAAAATTTTAAAAAAGGCTTTAATAACCATAGGTAGAATTTTAGGAGAAAATAAAGTTAAAAAACATAAAGAAAAAGTCTTTTCTAACATAAAGTTTTAAAAAAATTTAAGTCATCTTTTAAGTAAAGCGTTTAAAAATGAAAAAAAAATAAAGATAATCTTTGAAGTCTTTAAAAAAAACTTTTTTTGGAAATAAAAAAACTAAAAAAACTAAAATGTATAAAAGGGTCACAAGAAGGGTCTTGATTTTAAAAATAAAAAAGAAATAAAAGGGTTTTTTAAAGGGAAACAATAAAAACTAAAAATACAAAGAAAATTTAAGTTTTTTATTTTTTCTTTAGAAATAGGTTAAAACTTAGGACTAGGTTCTAAAAGCTTAGATAGAGAAGTGTTTGTAGAAAAAAATTTCTTCACAAAAAATAAGACACTTAAACAAACTCAAACCATCAATTAGGAATAAAATACTTAGACCTTTTTAGGGTTTAAAATAATCAAACTTAAAGTAAATAAAAAAATGCTCAACACATTAAATTTTCATGTTGCTTGAAAAGTGAAATTAATTTAATGTGGTGTCTTATCAAACGAGAATGACGGGTTAGCACCAGAAATGTTGGCGGTGATTAAAGTTCATTTCTCGGGCGATAAGGTCGTTATAATAGTTTGATATTCATTAAACGGACAAAAAAAGTCGAACTTTCGTAAACTTGCAAATTCCAGTTTTGAAAAAGATTTTAAAATCAATTAGGTACCAATTTTGGGCGTCGTGTGGGTGCTAACCCTTCCCCACGCGTAACCGACCCTTGAACATGTTTTCTGGTTTTCGTAGACCAAAATCGTTGTTTAATTAAAACAAAATGTTTTATTAAAATAACCCTGTTGTAAAGTGATCCAATCACGCTTTTCAAAAAAGATTGGGGGCGACTCCGTGTTTTTTAAAGTTTTCAAAAAGTCGAAGCTCGAAAGGGTTGCGACACCTCCTGAGTTGGAAAAGATTCATGATGTGTTCCATATTTCGATGTTGCAGAGATTTAGGTCGGATCCATTGTATGTTATGCTGGTAGAGGATATGGAGTTGTGACTGAGGTTGTCCTTTGATAAGAAACCTATTGAGATCATTTGTACGTGTAATAAGTTCACCGTGGTAATAATGGTGCTTGTGAAGGTGTTAAGGAGACACCGTGGTGTTGAGGAGGCCATGTAGAAGTGTAAGGCGGATTGGATGGAGTGGTTTTTGCACTTGTTTCCTTCAGGTAAAATTTCGAGGACGAAATTTTCTAAGTGGGGGAGAGTTGTAACGCCCTGATTTTGGGCCTAGAAGTTTTTGGGATGGTTTTAGGGTCCTTTGGACCAAGATTAGATATTCGAGTAGGTTTTGGGATGAGTTCAGGGAAAACATATTTTGGAAGGTGATAAAAATATAGAAAAATTATCTAAAATCCTTTATAAATATATAAAAGGCATGTTGGTATGAGTTTGAAATCTTAAAAGCATGAAAAACCAGCAATTTGGGGCATTTCAGGCCTAGGGACCGTATCGATACATGTAAGTGTATTTTAGCCAGGTATATCGATACGAGTAAGTGTATTGTGGCAAGGTGTATCAATACAGGTAGAGGTGTATCGATACGGGTTGAGCTTCTAGAATTTTGCATATCGGTACACCTAGGGACCGTATTGATACACCCCATGTGTTTCTATACACCTTGGAGTCGTATCTATACGCATGGTAGTTAGGTTGGTTATTTTGGTTAATAAAGTTTTAGATTCTTCTATTTTGGTCCCTGGTCGTTATGTATGTAATTGAATGAGTTTGGATGATCTTTTATAGCTAAAATTTGACATGTATGCATGGAACCTAACTAATTGAGGATTGGTAAATCTAATTTCAAGTAAGTCCTTATAATTTTCTAGATTTACAATTTGGTCCTTATGAGAGTGACTAAAATACCCTTGGAATTGAATACCCTATTGATGTCCGTTTGAGTTGAGATTTGACATCGTGATATGAAATGTAACTAATTAAAGGTTTGTAAATTTAAATTGGCTAAAGTCCCTATATTTTGTAAAAATTATGATTTGGTCCTCATAACATGTATGTTGTTAAACGAATGCCTAATCGATGTCAGATTGAGTTGAGGTTTCTTCCGCTACAAGTTCAAATCAAATAGGATGATAATGTGTATCTAGATAAGATAAAAAGAAAAAAAGGGTCGTTTATTGAGGTAAACTTTCCTGGTTTATTTTAATATTCCACGTGTGAATCATTCGGTTCGGTCTTGCGTCTAGACCGGATCGAGAATGTAACCCCCTAGACCCGCCTATGCGTTACAACGGATCCTAGGAAGTCACATTAGGGTCACAAGAGCGACCCACAGTAAAAATGCACATGAAAACATTTTTTTCTCTCAAAACACTTATTAAACTGTAAAATCAACTTCTGTTTAAAATACCATTTCATGAAGTCATTTAAACATAACAGAAATTTCAGAAAATGCTTAACAGAGTCGGTCATAAAACAATACATGACATACATGCCCACTAACTATACAGTATCGTACTCCAGAGGCAACACCGAGAGAACTCCGAACACTGATGTCAAACGTTATACCATGATATATTCCTTTAACCTGCAATGGTAAAAACAACGTGAGCTTGGAAAAGCTCAGTAATACAAAACTACCAAAAGATGCTATAAGCTCATGCAGATATATGGTAGGCATAACATTTTCATGACGTTCCGCGCAGTAACGACCTCTATTTCCGTTCTACTATTTCGAGGTTGCATCATACTCGAGATTAACGGTATTTGTTCTTTAATCAGACCTTGAAAATTAGACGAGAATTATATAGGCTGGTAACGTACGAGGTAGGAATCAGAGAGTTTGGTGTCTAGTGTGTTCCAACGGTGCAACGTTAATGCATGAAATGTAACAATGCAGTAAACCTTTTTATTTCAAATACATTTGTTTCATGTAGCCGTAAAGTTAATTTTAATTCTTTATTTACCCTCCAACCATACTCCAGTATTTAGTTTCCCCAGTGCGGTATCATGTACATGCATTAACCCGAGCCCATTGGGCATGGGTACCATCCTAAGGATATACCTTAGAATACGGGCGGCCCTTGCCGAAGCATAGGAACCGAAAACGGGCGGCCCTTGCCGAAGCATAGGAACCGAAAACGGGCGGACCTGGCCGAAGCCTAGGATCCGAAAACGGGCGGACTTACCAGCTGGATCAGGGTTGAGCCGACGGTAACTTCATATCATGTCCCAAGTACCCCAGTGAATCATATCATCAATAGTTCATTGTGGACTTACCAGCTGGATCGGGGCTGAGCCGACGGTAACTTCATATCATGTCCCAAGTACCCCAATGAATCAGATCATCAATAGTTCATTAATAAATAACTGTATTTTTAGTAATACATTATCCATATAGCATGTTTGCCATATCGGGTGCGTATGCATATATCAGAAATATAATACGGTCATGCTTAATTATAAAACATGTCATGTGAGTTCAAATATGTCAATCAAGTGCACGTGATCGGTATTATAACATGTAAAACAGTATGCAAAACAGTCATGTGGCACACATGGAACACACTAGGTGGAACAATTTATTCCTTGGAGATACTTGACATTTACGGAAGAGAACACATTAAACTTTTGACGATTGAACGGATCTTTGAAACAAGTCCCCTATTAACAGAGGGGTTTGTACTAACGGTTCAACCCAGATAGTCAGGAGATGATACATCAAGATCTTGAGAGTTTAGGCATATCATGAGTGATTTAGCCATTTAAGCCTACCAGGGGCAATAAGATCATTTTATCATACACGGGCATTTTGGTAATTTATACCAACAGGGCGTAAACAGTGGCTCAGAAATTCTATTTGCTCATCAAGTTTCCAACCAGGCATTTAGAGATTTCTACGTCAAGATCTTTCACGATATCATATACATTCAGGTCTATTTTGTTACTTGGGCTAATGATGGCATTTTTGTCATTTAACGATCAGGGGTGATTTTGTAATTTAGCCCTATCATGAGAAAATTATGATTTACAATATTTAAGATTTCCAGAAGTTTATCGAGCCTCCAAAACCATTCGAACTAACATATCCCAACCTTGCATTACTAACTAACCCTTCTAATGTATACGGCTGTATCGTATATCTGAACAGTTTCTTTCATATTTCACCACCAGACTTGCCGCGGAGCAGTCGAACTTATATTCTGTGCGGAAAACTTCCATCCTCATATTAATATCAGGAGAGATTGACATACAAGAGTCATGCTTCAACCCTTAGGGGCATTTCAGTCATTTTCAACTTTATTGGCATTTCCAGAATTTTATCAGAGGTAATTTACTTATTCCAGTCATTGGGGTATTTCGGTCATTTTGATGTTCGAGATATCCATCATTACTGTCAATTGGACCATTTGTAGTATTTCAATCATTTAAGTACTCGTGGGTGTTTCAGCCATTCAAGAAATTTCGGTACCTCCAACCACTTCATTCATTTCAGAACTCAAGGGTTTATCCATCATTCCAGTTAATTTGCAAATCTCGGTGTCTGAGGATACTTCATCCTTTTTTTATCAATACAATCATTCCGACTAATTTAACCATGATAGTATTTCCAATACTTTTAGTCATTACGATCAATTCAGTATTTGAGCCACTTGATTAATTCAGAGGTATGAGTAGTTTCCCGTAAATCTATACTCGGAGATTCATTCCAAATTCAAGGAAGCCTAACACCTTACAATCTCGATGGTTTAAATCTTGTTACCATAACTTTCCAAGTAGCTCGAGGATTTTAGATGAATCGAGTTGTTTTATCATATCCAGTGTAGATTTCCAGATCGCTCCCAATTCCAAGGGTATTTTAGTCACTCTCATACATTAAGGGCATTTTTCGTAATTTCATATCCAAATATTTTTAGCTTTTACTCATTTGACATTAATAATCGGGTTTGGAGATTAGTTGCCTTATTACTTAATTTATTGAACTTCCGATCCTTACATTTGTTAACTTCCTTGTTCGAGCATTTCGATCTTATCTAGGTTATCATACTAAATTTCATATTTGGTTTGACTTAAGCATGGTTAACAGCACTATCCATCATATTCATGCATGCATTAACCGAATACCAACATGTTCATAAAGCATACTAAAGGTAGTAGTGTATTACCTTTAATCCTTGCTATATCGGTCAACCATGGTACCCTATTCGATCACTCTCGAACCCGAATGCGATGTCCTCAACATCCCGAATACAAGGAACTTCGAATACCTTCAATCGCACAAATTCCAATTTCAGTCCTTATTCACATTGCTCATAATTGATTATTAAAATACATAAGCATACTCGAGTTCAAGGTTCAATTCGGAGGCTTTCGGGTTAGAATTTCACGAAACGGGCTTCAAAATCAGACTCAGGACATCAAAAAACATAAAATAGGACTTTTCAGAAAAAGTTAACTTTTTGGTCAAAGTCAACGCTGACGTCAGCGGTCAAAGTCAACGCTGGCGTCACTGGTCCAAGGCTGACTCGGACGAGTTTACTCACTGGGTTGACTCAGACGAGTTGACTCACTGGGTTGAATCGATCAACGGGTCGGGTCGGGTCGGTCAACGGGGCTTGGTTTACCACTGGGCTTGGGCCGGTTCGGGTGGCTCGGTTCACGGCTAGACCGGGTCTGAGCCGGCCGGTTCAACGGCCACCATCCAGGGCGGCCGGAAATCACCCCGGACGGCGCGTGAGGCCCACGCGCGGCCTAAAATTGCCGGAAAAATGCCTCTGATCACACCATTGTCATCCATTTTTCATTTAAAGCTCAAATAACTTAAAATTTAAGTCGAAATACTCACCGATCTTACCAAAAACGAAGGTGAACGGTCGAAAAATCATGTTGCTCTGATGAGGCTCCTGTCGACGTCGGATGGGCGATCAAACATAGGGGTTTTGCTCGCCTTGGGACAAGGAGTTCGACGGTGGCCTTGGCGTGGCGAACGGACGGCGGACGGTGACAGAATCGCCGGAAAAAGAAGGTTGCACTTAGGGTTTCTGTCGAGCTTTCGAACCATGCCTCGCGACGGACGGCGGCGCTAACGCGCGAGTGGGACGGTGGGCTAGGAGCGGGGTCCGACGGCGAGCACAAGGGAGGTGGCGGTGCATGCCACGAACGACCGGAGAAGGAGATCGGAGTGGCATTCAGTTTAGGTAGCTGAAGAGTTTGGGGGTAGAGTTTTAGATCTAGAAAATTCTCTCCATATTCGAAATGAGCAGACATAGGTAGATGAACGGTTTCATTTTCTTTTTATTTTTTGTATATCTGGACGAATAACTTAAGAAGGAATTATGGTAGGCTACAACCAGAATTTACCTTAGCTCAAACGGTTAAGGCTTGCACTCTTTAACCTTAGGTCGGGGGTTCAAACCCTCATACAAGCACCATTCTCTTCTCTTTTTTTTTAGGAAAACAGGGTGTTACAACTCTCCCTCCCTTAAAAGAAATTTCTTCCTCGAAATTTACCAGGGTCAGAGAAATGCAAAACAAATCTTTCATCCGTTCTTGTACTGAAACTTATCTATCAGGGTATCCTTGTTTCTCAGGATGCTCAGATAGTCACGGATCAATTTGGTAGTGTCTTCAATCATTCGGGTTGTTCTTGAACTCAAAGTCATCCCATTATACATCCCGAACCAACTAATTTCAATACAATGTTTGAATCCATATCGAACTTCAAACAATGCCAAGCAAACCCTTGTCTAATAACTTTTATTATAACTAGTCTCAATCAGGGATAAGTACTCAAGGCCTCCCACAGAGCCTTCCAGAATCAGGATGTAAACATCACGTTTCAATCAGTAAGATACATGTGACAGTACATTGTGCCATATTTCCTTAAAAATATATTTCTTCTAACCGATCAAACATAACCAAGGTTTTAAACATATTTCACTTACCTTCAGTGTAATACTCTGATAATCGTTTACTTCGTGCTTAACAGAGTCACCGCATAATCTATACTTTCACTAATCTCGCAGAAACCTTTCTTTTAAATTCATATTACTTTTATCAAATTTTCATCAAAATATTCTCAAACACATTCATCATCACTGAGCTACCTTACATGTAATCTTATATCAGTTACCTCATATGATCAAACCTTCATTCTCTATCTAATTCATATCTTCAATTCCACACGCATTAACCATCTCAATTTCTTTATCTAGATTCAAATCCATCAATTTAATTCAATTCATAGACAAACATTACAGATATTCCTTTCCAGTACAGATCAAGCTATTATGAACAGAAGAGTTAGATGCACTTATTAAAGGAAAGGATTCAACATCGGAGTCCCGGCACGGAGGAGTACGATTATGATTTAGGGGCATGCACAGACCAGACACCCTATGACAGACGATCGACCGATCTACCCAGAATGACGCAACTCTAAGCTCTGATACCACTAAATGTAACCCCCTAGACCCGCCTATGCGTTACAACGGATCCTAGGAAGTCACATTAGGGTCACAAGAGCGACCCACAGTAAAAATGCACATGAAAACATTTTTTTCTCTCAAAACACTTATTAAACTGTAAAATCAACTTCTGTTTAAAATACCATTTCATGAAGTCATTTAAACATAACAGAAATTTTAGAAAGTGCTTAACAGAGTCGGTCATAAAACAATACATGACATACATGCCCACTAACTATACAGTATCGTACTCTAGAGGCAACGCTGAGAGAACTCCGAACACTGATGTCAAACGTTATACCATGATATATTCCTTTAACCTGCGATGGTAAAAACAACGTGAGCTTGGAAAAGCTCAGTAATACAAAACTACCAAAAGATGCTATAAGCTCATGCAGATATATGGTAGGCATAACATTTTCATGATGTTCCGCGCAGTAACGACCTCCATTTCTGTTCTACTATTTTGAGGTTGCATCATACTCGAGATTAACTGTATTTGTTCTTTAATCAGACCTTGAAACTTAGACGAGAATTATATAGGCTGGTAACGTACGAGGTAGGAATCAGAGAGTTTGGTGTCTAGTGTGTTCCAACGGTGCAACGTTAATGCATGAAATGTAACAATGCAGTAAACCTTTTTATTTCAAATACATTTGTTTCATGTTGCCGTAAAGTTCATTTTAATTCTTTATTTACCCTCCAACCATACTCCAGTATTTAGTTTCCCAGTGCGGTATCATGTACAGGCATTAACCCGAGCCCATTGGGCATGGGTACCATCCTAAGGATATACCTTAGAATACGGGCGGCCCTTGCCGAAGCATAGGAACCAAAAACGGGCGGCCCTTGCCGAAGCATAGGAACCGAAAACGGGCGGACCTGGCCAAAGCCTAGGATCCGAAAACGGGCGGACCTGGCCCAAGCCTAGGATCCGAAAACGAGCGGACTTACCAGCTGGATCAGGGCTGAGCCGACGGTAACTTCATATCATGTCCCAAGTATCCCAGTGAATCAGATCATCAATAGTTCATTAATAAATAACTATATTTTTAGTAATACATTATCCATATAGCATGTTTGCCATATCGGGTGCGTATGCATATATCAGAAATATAATACGGTCATGCTTAATTATAAAACGTGTCATGTGAGTTCAAATATGTCAATCAAGTGCACGTGATCGGTATTATAACATGTAAAACAGTATGCAAAACAGTCATGTGGCACACATGGAACACACTAGGTGGAACAATTTATTCCTTGGAGATACTTGACATTTACGGAAGAGAACACATTAAACTTTTGACGATTGAATGGATCTTTGAAACAAGGCCCCTATTAACAGAGGGGTTTGTACTAACGGTTCAACCCAGATAGTCAGGAGATGATACATCAAGATCTTGAGAGTTTAGGCATATCATGAGTGATTTAGCCATTTAAGCCTACCAGGGGCATTATGATCATTTTATCATACACGGGCATTTTGGTAATTTATACCAACATGGCGTAAACAGTGGCTCAGAAATTCTATTTGCTCATCAAGTTTCCAACCAGGCATTTAGAGATTTCTACGTCAAGATCTTTCACGATATCATATACATTCAGGGCTATTTTGTTACTTGAGCCAACGAGGGCATTTTGGTCATTTAACGATCAGGGGTGATTTTGTAATTTAGCCCCATCATGAGAAAATTATGATTTACAATATTTAAGATTTGCAGAAGTTTATCGAGCCTCCAAAACCATTCGAACTAACATACCCCAACCTTGCATTACTAACCAACCCTTCTAATGTATCCGGTTGTATCGTATATCTGAACAGTTGCTTTCATATTTCACCACCAGACTTGTCGCGGAGTAGTCGAACTTATATTCTGTGCGGAAAAACTTCCATCCTCATATTAATATCAGGAGAGATTGACATACAAGAGTCATGCTTCAACCCTTAGGGGCATTTCAGTCATTTTCAACTTTATTGGCAATTCCAGAATTTTATTAGAGGTAATTTACTTATTCCAATCATGGGGGTATTTCGGTCATTTCGATGTTCGAGATATCCATCATTATTGTCAATTGGACCATTTGTAGTATTTCAATCATTTAAGTACTCGTGGGTGTTTCAGCCATTCAAGAAATTTCGGTACCTCCAACCACTTCATTCATTTCAGAACTCAAGGGTTTATCCATCCTTCCAGTTAATTTGTAAATCTCGGTGTCCGAGGATACTTCAGCCTTTTTTTATCAATACGATCATTCTGACTAATTTAACCATGATAGTATTTCCAATACTTTTAGTCATTACGATCAATTCAGTATTTGAGCCACTTGATTAATTTAGAGGTATGAGTAGTTTTCTGTAAATCTATACTCGGAGATTCATTCCAAATTCAAGGAAGCCTAACACCTTACAATCTCGATGGTTTAAATCTTGTTACCATAACTTTCCAAGTAGCTCGAGGATTTTAGATGAATCGAGTTGTTTTATCATATCCAGTGTAGATTTCTAGATCGCTCCCAATTCCAAGGGTATTTTAGTCACTCTCATACATTAAGGGCATTTTCGTAATTTCATATCCAAATATTTTTAGCTTTTACTCATTTTCATTAATAATCGGGTTTGGAGATTAGTTGCCTTATTACTTAATTTATTGAACTTCTGATCCTTACATTTGTTAACTTCCTTGTTCGAGCATTTCGATCTTATCTAGGTTATCATACTAAATTTCATATTTGGTTTAACTTAAGCATGGTTAACAGCACTATCCATCATATTCATGCATGCATTAACCGAATACCAACATGTTCATAAAGCATACTAAAGGTAGTAGTGTATTACCTTTAATCCTTGCTATATCGGTCAACCATGGTACCCCATTCGATCACTCTCGAACCCGAATGCGATGTCCTCAACATCCCGAATACAAGGAACTTCGAATACCTTCAATTGCACAAATTCCAATTTTAGTCCTTATTCACATTGCTCATAATTGATTATTAAAATACATAAGCATACTCGAGTTCAAGGTTCAATTCGGAGGCTTTCGGGTTATAATTTCACGAAACGGGCTTCAAAATCAGACTCAGGACGTCAAAAAACATAAAATAGGACTTTTCGGAAAAAGTTGACTTTTTGGTCAAAGTCAACGCTGACGTCACTGGTCCAAGGCTGACTCGGACGAGTTGACTCAGACGAGTTGACTCACTGGGTTGACTCGGTCAACGGGACGGGTCGGGTCGGGTCCGTCAACGGGTCGGGTCAACGGGTCAATGGGGCTTGGTTTACCACTGGGCTTAGGCCGGTTCGGGTGGCTCGGTTCACGGCTAGACCGGGTCTGAGCCGGCCGATTCAACGGCCACCGTCCAGGGCGGCCTGAAATCTCCCCTGACGGCGCGTGAGGCCCACGCGCGGCCTTAAATGGCCGGAAAAATGCCTCCGTTCACACCATTGTCATCCATTTTTCATTTAAAGCTCAAATAACTCAAAATTTAAGTCGAAATACTCACCGATCTTACCAAAAACGAAGGTGAACGGTTGAAAAATCACGTTTCTCCGATGAGGCTCCTGTCGACCTCGGATGGGCGATCAAACATAGGGGTTTTTCTCGCCTTGGGACAAGGAGTTCGACGGTGGCCTTGGCGTGGCGAACGGACGGCGGACGGTGACAGAATCGCCCGAAAAAGAAGGTTGCACTTAGGATTTCTGTCGAAGTTTCGAACCATGCCTCGCGACGGACGGCGGCGCTAACACGCGAGTGGGACGGTGTGCTAGGAGCGAGGTCCGACGGCGAGCGCAAGGGAGGTGGTGGTGCATGCCATGAACGACCGGAGAAGGAGATCGGAGTGGCATTCGGTTTAGGTAGCTGAAGAGTTTGGGGGTAGAGTTTTAGATCTAGAAAATTCTCTCCATATTCGAAATGAGCAGACATAGGTAGATGAACGGTTCCATTTTCTTTTTATTTTTTGTATATCTGGACGAATAACTTAAGAAGGAATTATGGTATTCTACAACCACAATTTACCTTAGCTCAAACGGTTAAGTCTTGCACTCTCTAAGCTTAGGTTGGGGGTTCAAACCCTCATACAAGCACCATTCTCTTCTCTCTTTTTTTAAGGAAAACAGGGTGTTATAGAGAAGGTTACAAACTGAGTGATTAGATGGGAGGTAGATTTATGGTTCCAGATTAAAAGTATCAATGGCCAAAAGTGTGAAGCAAGAATTTAATTGGATGCGAATTGAAGGTATAAAAGGAGGCAAAATGGGAAAAGGGGAGAGCGCGACTGGAAATGCACAACATAGAATATCAAGTATTTAATGTGTATAGGATGAGAGTAAAATTGAGATAATCCGCTATTGTGCCATTGCGTGGTGCCGAGAGCAGATGGGTGTCGCTTCTTTGGCTAGATAATTGAAGAAAGTCAAGTTGGAGAGTGTATCGTTAATGCGCATAGCGGGATCGAGAATATTATTGATTTTTATAACATTCAGGATCGACGATTAGCTCTATCCAATGTGGAGTTGCAAAAATGGTTCTCGAGGGTGTAGAATTGGGAGTCGACTTTGGATTAAGGAAATAGGAGAGTGTGGTTGGCGATCAGTGGGATGTTGACGTATATGTGATCGCGAGGTATGTTTGATAATTTGGTATCAATATGGGGAATGGAGAGGGAATGGAGAGGGAATAGAGAGGATACCGAATGAGGATTCTTGACGACTGGACAGTGAGCATACGGGGACATTAAAGGAGGTGGATATGTTGTCAATATGGCAGGGAATAGTTCAAGATGTGAGGACGGACATGACATTGGCCATAGGGTAGGGGACACAATTAATTCAGGTGATTGGATGGCAAAAGAAGTAGTAGGTATAGTGTCGAGACTGGAAAGACAAACATTATTTAACAACGGCTAGACATGTTTTAATGAGGAGACATTGGTGGAATGTCCAGTGCTTTTTGGTACAATGCCCAATAAAGGTCAATGCTGGTGGGATGAGTGTTGAGCCAATTCAGGAAATTGAACCTAACTGTGATAGGCAATTGTAGGAAGAGTAAGTGTGAGGGTGGGGAAGGGTGATGGGCCGATGGGAGAGGCTTTGGAGACAGTAATTCGATCCAAAAAGGACTCTCACAATACAGATATACAACAATCTGATATGCATTGAGAGTTTTTTTTTACCAAAACAAATAATTTCAAATTCAAAAAGGGAGAAAAGGTAGGCCACGAAAGAAAAAATGGAGCACTAGGAAAATGCTAGCGAAGCGAGAGCAGATAGGGATTGTTCATAGCATCATAAAGAGATCTTGCATGAGTCTAAGGAAATGCTAAAATTGGGAAAGATACTAGGAGCGAGTATTGTGGGGAACGAGGAAGCAATTATTAAAGATATAGCCAATCGTATTGCTACGAGGGAGCGAGAATAGTTGGGGTGATAAAGGTTCTATCATGGAATGTGAAGGGGTTAGGTGTCGCGTCAAAGAAGAGATTAGTGCAGAAACTGTTGCAGCAGCACCAATGTGAGATGGGTTTCATCTTGGAATCGAAGTTGGAGGTCATGACAGAGGGTGTGATTCGAAAGGTATGTGATAGCTCTTTAAAGAGCATGTTTTTCCCTTGATTTACACGTCTAACTTAGTTCTAGTGGCTCGTGTTTTGTATATTTCTTCCTATTTTTGCCTCATTTTTGCTGCATTACTAATGTCTCTGCAGATGAAGTTTTTACCACTGCAACCAGTTCGACACTGTATCTGCCAGCTGTCCAGACTGCTTAAGGATAAAGACAACTCTACCAGTTGTCCAGTTTGTTACAACAAATTATGTATGGCTCTAGGCATGCAATTAACTTGCAAGACATGTGTCCTTCCTTGGGTGGCCTATAAAAAGACTAATTTGGAGGAGATAGAGGGTCATGCTTTTCCCATTTTTCATATCATCTTCAACCTCTGAGCTTTCTCCCTTCATCCACTGCGGTTTAAGCTTGTTTCTAGAGATCCGAGGTGAAGTGAGGCAGATCTATCCGAGGAAATGAGGAGTCAAGTGCTGAATCGAGGAAATACATTGTCATCTTCTTAAACTCTTCTCTATTTTGATGTTTATGGAGATTTATTTTGTATTTTATGCTCAATATGACGATGATTTAATTTTCTGGAGCTTTATGAACTTGTTTAAACTATTTCTTCAGTTTAATATATATTTGTGTTAGCTTTTTCTTAAGCTTTAATTGTTGGATCTTATTTACGTTTTGTATGATAGTGTTAACCTAGTGACTAATATCGATGGATGCAGTGACAAGTCAGATTAACGAATTTTACAATGAAAGTTGCTCCACTTGTTCGAAGGGCTATAGTTTGGACTTACGACAAATTTGAAGCCGATCTACATCCCTAATTCAATGGTTAAAGGTTAAATGGAAGCTAATACTCAAGTTGACCACCTCATCACTAATTAAACCATCATTTTCCCTCGAAGTGTACTAGATCTTTATATTGAGCTAAACTACGGAGATTTAGGCTTTATTCTTATATTTCTCTATCTTTTATTACACTCTGTTATTGCTACCACAATTAATCATTTATTCACCTTTTATATCCTTTTATTACAACCACTATTCACCCAAAATTACCACTCTTATAGTATTCTATTGTAGTTACATATATATAAGCTTATATACCATCCTCGTGGGATCGATATTCAAATAGGATTTCCATGTTTCTATTCTTGCATCGATAGTGTAGCTTGCACTAATAGTGTGATGTTTTCACACCGATCAAGTTTTGGCGCTGTTGCTAGGGATGTTGTTATTATGTCCTTATGTTTTTGCTTGCAATTCTGTTGTCTTTATTTAGTTTTTTAGTTGTTTCCAATAGCTTTATTTTTGTTTTTTCTATTCTTTTTATTACCTTTTGTAGGTGTTGTATGGCCAAAAGTGTTATTACACCACTCTTCGTTCCAAATCCAAAAGTTGAGAGAAATTTTAGAAGAATGATTCGCGAAAATAGTGGAATGGAAAGAAATCTAAACAACAATGAGGGAATTCCTCATGCTCCACTACCCCCACCAGCCCAGAACAAAACTATCCACGAGGTTATTGTTCCCCAATTGGATAATTTGTAATCGGGCATTGTTAGACCTCCTATTTAGGCTAGGAACTTTGAGTTGAAGCTGGTTATGTTCCAAATGCTCAACTCCAATGGACAATATGTAGGGTTACCACATGAAGACACTCGAGAGCATCTTCATTCTTTTCTTTTAATTTGTGCTTCATTTAGCCAACAAGGTGTTCTTGATGATGTCTTACGGATGCAATTGTTTCCCTGTTCTTTTTAGGGTTGAGCTCACACTTGGTTCTGAGGATTACCTTCTGGCTCTATTACATCATGGAATGATCTTGCAACACAATTTGTTTTGTGCTTTAATCCACCAACAATGAATTCAAGCCTGAGGAATGATATTACAGCCTACTATTAGTTAGATGATGAGACTCTTCATACTACATGGGAAAAATATAAATCTTTGTTGCGAAGATGTCCAAACCATGACATTCAACAGGAAACTCAAATTTTAATTTTTATAACGGGTTGAATGTAGCCATAAGACATCTTGTCGATGGGTCGTCTAATGGTCCATTACTTGATTGCACCTTCAATGACATTGTGGGTGAATTGGAGCAATTTGCTTAGAATGATTCACAATATCCTATCTCAAAGGTTGCATCATGCAAAGCTACACTGGGAGTGCTTGAGCTTGATGATCTATCTTCTCTTAAGGCTCAGATTTCTACTTTGGAGAACAAAATCAAGAATATGAAGCGGACAAGTGAAGTTGCTCCTATCCAGCTAGCTCAACAAACAACCACCCCTATATTTTCCCGTGAGATTTGTGGCGAGAACCATAGTTTTGAGGATTGCTCACAACATACAAAAAATGCGAGTTATATCAACAACATGCGAGGCGACAACATGGGTACATCCTACAACACAGCTAATAGACAATTTTGGGGTAACTCGAATTCTGCACAACTTCAAGGAGTATTTCACTCTGGGAAAAATTCCTTTCAAGGGAATTCTAGTGTGCACCCAGGAAACTTCAGCTACCCACAACAACAGTTTACGTTGCAGACTCTATTGCAGCCACAATAGAATCAGATGCAACCACAACATATTGCTTTACAATCTCAGCAATCACAGTTTGGTATGCAATCACAGTATGAAGCACCATCTAAAAATCAATCTCAAATGAGTCATTATGCTCCACCAACTATCTCTGCCCATTTGCTCTTCTTGAAGAGATGATGTGTGATCATTTGTCTCGTGCCGAAGCTATAATGCAAGGTCACTCTTCATCAATACGCACTTTGGAAGCTCAATTGGGCCAGTTAGCTACTGATATGAATTCTAGATAGTCGGGTACACTACCGAGTAACACTGAGAGTCCGGTAAACAAGGGTAAGGAGCATTGCAAAGCTATTACTCTTTGTCGTGGAAAATAGACTACTGACTTGATGCAACCAGTTCCCATATCTACCCACGAACTGGGAGAGTCCTCTGTACCTGATCATACAGGAAAGGATGGAGATAATGATGGTATGACGAGTAATATACCTCGTGTTATTACTTTGGTTTCATCTGTTTTACAATCGAAGTTTCCACCACAATGTCCAGTGTCAGCATAGCAGTTAGATAGTCCATCTCCACCTTTTCTTCAACAATTTAAGAATATTAAGTCGGATAATCAATTTCAATTCCTTCATGATACTTTGCAACAACTTATAGTTCCAAATTCTTTGTTGATGCTATTCCACAGATTCTGAATTATGCAAAGTTCATGAAGGATATCATGTCCAAGAAGAAGAAGCTCAATGCAATGGAAACCATTGCACTCACTGAGGAGTGAAATGCATTAATATCTACACCTCTACCGAGAAAGATGAAGGATCCAAGTAGCTTCATCATTCCCTGCTCGATTGGTAATCATTACTTTAGTAAAGCTCTTTTTTATTTGGAGGCTATTATCAATTTAATGCCGATATCTACTTTTCAAAAGTTAGGCATAGGCAAAATGAAGCCCACTACAATTACATTGCAATTGGATGATAGATCTTTGACTCATCAGAATGGTCAAATCAAGGATGTGCTTAATCGAGTAGACAAGTTTGTTTCCTAGTTGATTTCATTATTCTTGATTGCGAGGTTGACAAGGATGTACCTATCATTCTTGGTCACCCATTCTTAGCTACTGGGAAAGTAGCCATCAATGTATTAAAAGGAGAACTTACAATGCAGGTTGAAAATGACCAAGTCTCTTTTGGGATGTTCAATGTTGATATAGGAGGAAAATCTGAAGAATGTCATCATATCGACGTTCTTGAACATATTATTCAAGAAGACCTGCATCATAGTGGTATACTCGTTGCTGAAGATACTGCGCTGAAAACAGTAGAAGATCTCCCAAATTGTGACCATATTGTTGAAGTTCTCACTACGGCAGTTCATCATAAATGGCAAGTTGAATATTTGGATCTTGCTCGCCGGTCAATTCCAACTTTTAAACCATCTATTAAAGAAGCTTATACTCTAGAACTCAAGCCATTGTCAGCTAATCTCAAATATGTATTCCTTGGAGATGTAGAAACACTCCCATCCATCGTCTCTGCAACTCTGGACGCAATACAAGAAGCTAAGTTGATAAATATTCTTAAGTGACACACGCATGCTATTGCTTGGACAATTTCTAAAATCAAGGGCATTAGTCCATCTTTATGCATGCACAAGATTTAAACTGGATGATGAGAATAAACAGTCTATTGAGCTGCAAAAAATTATTGAACGAAAAGATAAAGGAAGTAGTCAAGAAGGAAATCCATAAATGGTTGGACGCCGGTATTGTCTATGCAATTTCTGATAGTGCATGGGTAAGTCCAGTCCACTGTGTCCCTAAGAAAAGTGCCATCAATGTAGTTCGTAATGATGCTAATGAGCTGATTCCAACTCGCATTCCTATGAGTTGGCATATTTATATGGACTAGCGTGTCTCAATGTAGCCACAAGGAAGGATCATTTTCCTCTTCCTTTCATTGATCAGATGTTAGATCGACTTGCAGGAAAGGAGTATTATTGCTTTCTAGATAGATATTCTGGATACAATAAAATTGATATTGCATCCGAGGACCAGGAGAAGACTACTTTTACATGCCCTTTCGGGACATTTGCTTTCCATCGCATGCCTTTCGGTCTTTGCAATGCACCGGCCACATTTCAAAGGTGCGTGATGGCAATATTTTCAAATATGATTAACAATTCCCTTGAAATATCTATAGATGATTTTTCGGTGTACAAGAATAATTTCGACCATTGCGTCGACAATCTGGAGAAAGTATTGTAGAGATGTGAAGACACCAATCTAGTTCTAAATTGGGAAATATGTCACTTCATGGTCACTAAAGGGATTTTGTTGGGCCACAAAATTTCGAAGGCTAGTATTGAGGTTGACAAAGCCAAAGTTGATGTAATTGAAAAACTTCCACCAACAACAAATGTGAAAGGTATCCACAATTTTCTAGGCCATGTTGGGTTCTATGGGAGATTCATTCAAGATTTTTCAAAGATCACCAAACCTTTATGCCTATTGTTGGAGCAAGGTAGAAAATTTGCTTTTGATCATGCATGTTTGAATGCCTTCAATAAAATTAAAAAACAACTTGTGAACGCACCAATTATTGTTGCGCCCAACTGGGAGCTGCCGTTTGAACTTATGTGTGACGTCGGTGATTTCACTGTAGGTGCAGTTTTGGGAAAAAGCAAGGATGAGGTATTTCATGCAATCTATTATGCTAGTAAGACTCTAACTGAAGCTCAAATCAATTATAATACTACTAAGAAAGAGTTATTAGCAGTAATTTTTGCTTTTGATAAGTTTCGTTCTTATCTTTTGGGTTGTTACCTCCTCAAAAGTACTGATTTTTATGCCTATTTTACAATGCTTTTGCTTGCTTTTGAGTACATTTTGTTGCATTTAGTTCTTAATTCCATGCATTTTCATAAGGAGTTAGGAATTTTGCCTATGCTAGTGTGAAGGGTTGTTTAGTTGGCAATTTTTGCAGGTTTGGCATAGCGGTTGGCTGAACACAGCAACGAATGGAGGAATGCCAGAGAGAGTGCTGAGATGTTGTTGGCACGGATGGACCAAAAATTACCAAAGCACCAGTTGGCAGAGAAGAGGAATTTGATGCCCGACCAAGTAGATGTTGAACCCAAAAAAATAGGACCAGATCAGGCTACAAGAAAATAAAAACTTGATCAATCTCTGAAAAAATAGCGGATAAAGAGTGCCAGGCTTGGTTGGCAGATTCATGTCAATCTTGGTTGGCAGAGCAATGATGGCAGAATGACATCAGCTCAAACCTGATCATCTCATATTCAAATGCTGGATAAGATGATTACATCCCTTATCCTTTGAGCATTCAAAATTCAAAATACAAGAGCTTATCATAGTCTTTCTTGCATGCCTATTTAAAGACCGATGGAGAAGATCAATCGATGTGTGTGTGTGGGTGAAGGGTTTTCGAGTGATCCATCAACGACTGACTGCACCAAGGAGACATGGTTCGACCATTTTGACTGAGAGCCTGGACCTTGAAGAGCTGCATCAAGAGACCCCGTTCTCGCCCATTCTCTTTGTTTAAGTTATTTTTATTTTTAAATGATGATGTGGTTGCAAAACGTTGAAGGTTTTTGGTTTGATACCCTCACCATGAACTAATTTAATAGTTGGTGGGGGATGTTTGCGTTGAACGCTGTTTTTATGTTTAGTTTTTAATAATGATAATGCTTCGACATCGTTTCCCTATTTGGTGTGTTCTTTAATGTTTTATCAAAACTTTTCCAACCGAAAGTTAGCATTGTTGGCTTATTGAACCTTAATATCTTAACAGACTTAGGGGGCAACGATCTGTTGCCAGATACTAAGGCAAGATGCTTCGAAAGAAGATGTTCAAGTAGATGAGCTTACTTCTGAAGTGAATCTACCCCTTTAGGAGTATTGATTGGGACTTAATCAAATTGATTTATGAAAAATAGTCACTATAGAAATATAGGGGTTTTTACATGGTTAATTTTGGGCATCGGCCATCGAAAAAGGCTTTGCCAACTTTGAATATGCTCGTTAAAAGATGCCAAAGCACTAACTTATTAAAGGCTGACATGATATGAATAACGTGAAAACCAGGAATCCCTTGCCAATGCTCATCACTCATTTGACACTCTCCTTACCAACGCTATTTTCAATTACTTTTCTTTTCTTTAAAATTATTTTCCAGCAACTCTCAAATCAACCAACACTTTTTTCCTTGACAAGTAAACATTCAAAGCATTCAAACTCTTGGCCAATCCCTATGGAGATGATACTCAACTCACTACTATATTACTTGTGGACCGTGTATACTTGCACGCAAAAACTCAACCTTTGGCATTGTTTTATACATTTCCAAGACATTTTCTACGTGTTGAGTGGATCAAAGGATTGATCAAAGCCAAGAGGGAGGGTGAATTGGGTTTTTAAAATTTTGGAAGTGAAGTGGATAAATAAAATTGAAGACAAAGGCAATTATAGTGGTTCAAGTTCCAAATGAACTCCACATCCACTACCTTAGCTCCCACTAAGGATTTTCCAACAACTTCACTAGTTGATCTTCCCCTTTTCTAGGCATAGGAGGAAACTTTTACAAAATCGGTCAATTTTCTACCCAAAATTGACCAAACCCTCACTTGGTTACAAAGAAGAATTTGAAGGCAATAAGAAGTATCTCTCAATATAATTTTGCCCTTTTAATACAAGCACTCATCCCAAATTGAAATACAAGATAAGAATTACACTCAAAGACAATTTGGGATTTTACAAGAATGATAATTTTGGCACTTGAGCTTGGATTTTGTGTATAGACGTTTCTCTTAGATTCAATAGTTGTTGTTGGTCTTCAATGGGCTTGTTTTTATACCTTCTCCATTAATTCTAGCTGTTTGGGTTGTTAGGGAATTGATTATAGCCATTGGAACCCTCTCTTACCACCATAAATGCACTTATGCAGCCTACCGTATTGGTACTCGAGGAAGCGTATCGATACATGTCTCAAAAAAGAAAGAGTTGTTGCACAAATATAAGAGAGGCGTATCGATACGCGTTTAAGCGTATCGGTACGAGTTAGGGAACCGCATCGATACGGGTAAGACCGTATCGATGCCATTTTTCCTTCATAGCTCACTGGAGGATATCGTATCGATACGTGTTATGGCGTATCGATACTCATTAATCACCACTTAAAATTTAGTACCTACCAACTTACAAGGCAACGGTCGATTTATTTAAAGCTCTAAATTTTTAAAATATTTTAAATCATATCAATACAGGCGAAACCGTATCGGTACTCGATTCAAACTCCTTGGGATTTTATAGAGAGAGCATATCGATATAGATGGAATCTGTTTCGATACCCCGTATCGATACGGTAAGGAGCGTATCGATACGTTTGTCTCCAGTAGCCAAGTTTCTAAAAAGGTATTGATACCCTTAGGGGTGTATCGATGCTCATAAACGTTTTTGAGCAGTTTGGCCTTGGAACACTTAGAAAAAGTTTAGGAGTTTGAGTTTTTCAAACTAGAGCAAAGCCTTGTTGATTTGAAACCTTTTGAGGGACTTAAAAATTCATTTCAAGTTTTACAATTTGGTCCTTAAAACACTTTGTTATATCAAAATCAAACATAGGTTTTACAATCTCCCCCCTTTTTGATATAACAAAACCAAAGCTTAAAATTTTAATTCTTTTGAAAAACTTTGGGAAACAACCCCCCCCCCCCTTAATGTTAGCTAGGTAAATTTTAAGATTAGAGTTTAATTGAGCTTGTGAACTTCCCTCTCCCCTTTTTGTTAGATCAAAAAAGAGACATAGGCTATAAAGGCATAATAATAAACCAAGCAACATTTAAATATATAATCATAAAGTTCATAACTTAAAGAAACATCAAACTTAAAATCCAAACATAAATCAAAGCATAGGTTTTAAATGATAAACTTAATCCTAGAAGCATAAATCAAAGTGCATGAAAGTAAATCCTAAGATAACATGAATGAGATGCAAAGACTAATCTAAGACTCGTCTCCATCACCATCTTCATTATCTTCATCTTTATTGGCATCATCGTTCCTACTTGATTAACGTCATTCATCATGGAAGGTCGTAAGATAGATATTCATAGGATTGTTCTCGACCTCAATAGAAGTGATACTCTTCTCCACATTAGTCATGCATTCTTCCAAGCTTGTGAAGCGAGTATCAATGGCGGTAAACCCGTAATTCATGACTTGATCTATAGAACCAATTCCCGTGTGTAAGCTTGTGAATTGTTCATTAAGGAAGGTCATGAGAGAATCCATGGAGGGAGGAGGAGCTTGAGGAGCTATGGGAGGATTTGCAATCTCTTCAGGTATAGCATCACTAGGAAGCTCGGAAAGGCGAAGCCAGTTACCATTGAAATAATGAAACTTACCCCGAGATAGAGACCTCTCATCAATCGGATCAGTGAGATTCGCTAGATAATCATGAGAACAATTGATCTCTTTCTTAGTGAAAAAATAGCTCAAAGTCGTGCCATAAGTGAATGAAGTAACAAGAGTGGTGTGACGATGTTGAACGAGGAAGACTATCTCCGCAAACATAATGCGAGCAAGGTTAGGACGTCTCCCCTCGCGAAAGCATCTAATCCAAAAATCATCAACTTGGCGGATTGTTTTGTATTTTCCTCTGGAAGGCCTAAACCACCAAGTGATCATCAAATGTAAGATGCGGTCATGAGCATTTAGAACGGTGACGGATCCCGCCAAAACATGTCCAAGAGAACCTTCATCGTCAATACCCTCATCCTCAAATCCAAACACACCACAAAGAGCCTTGACATCGATGGTAATCTTCTTGCCCATAAGATAAGAATTAACGGCATAGACATTACCCTCGGCATTAGCGACGCACTTTGCATTGGCATAAAAGATTAGAACCAAATTTCTAAAGAAAACCCCCGGAATTTGAAGAAAATCCATAAACTTCCATTCTTCGAGCAATGGTAGATAAGCAAACTTGAAACGCTCCGAATTGAGAAAATGAATAAAAATTACCCTCTCCGGTCAAATCTTGTAGTTTTGAAAGGTTCGGAAATAGTTGAGTTCACCGGGAGTTCGAAAGCACTTTTGATATATTAAGGTCAAATTTGGACGAGTACCAGCGCTGAAATTTGATCCTTCACCAACTTCACTTGTACGTGCTCTCTTTTTGGGTGCCATAGTCTAGAAAAATTAATCAAAACAATGTGTGTATGCATTAATTTTCACATTCAACCCCATGGATAAATCAATAATCAAGGTAAAGAAAAATTTTTGAAAGACAAAACAAAAAAAATTAATACTTTTTTTTTTGAAAGAACAAACAGATCAAAAAAAATTAAAACGAAAATAATAAAGAAAATAGAAAGAAAATAATTTTTTATACCTTGATATTGAAAGAGGGAGGAATGTATGATGATTTTTCACCAAATTGATGGAGAGCCTTAGACTTGGCTTGATTTTGAAAAACCCTCAAGAAACGTTAAGTTTTGTGGTGAAAATATGAAGGATTGAGAGGCTTTTTATTGATAAAAATTGGTTAGGGTTTTGAAAAAGAGTTTTGATAAAAATGGAAGTCTTTTAATGCCCAATTAATATTTCTGCACGATCGAGTATCGATACGCCTAAAGGCGGTATCGATACGAGGGTACAACGGTAATTCCTTGGAACCATGTATCAAGGAACCGTATCGAAACGCTCACAACTCGTATCGATACAAATTTAACTGTATCGATATCCGCAAGAAAGAAAATGCAATCTGGAAAGCTAATGAAGTATGTGTATCGATACGCATAAGACCGTACCGATACCCTATGCCCAGAAATGCATATTTGGTCACACAAATAACCAAAGGCTCGATTTTAAATGCTCCTAAAAGTATGCAAATGATATATGAGCAGATCTAAGCATGTTCTAATAGAAGAGGGAGCTTTACTTACTTTTAAATTTTTCATCTCTTATTCAAAATTTTTAACTTGAAGGTGGAGAATCCCAAACAATTTTTCAAGTTGGTTTTATTATATCAAAAAGGGGGAGATTGAAGAACTAGGTGTTTTGATATAATAATTGAAAAAAAATTTGGACTAATTTGAAAAGAATTTAAAACATGTCTTTAAGTCCAAACAACTTGAAAATATGATTGAGGTATTTAAAAAGGTTTTTGGCAAAGTTTGTATTTTCAAATGAATAAGGGGGAGCTTTACTTGCTTTTAAATTTTTCATCTCTTATTAAAATTTTTAAACTTGAAAGGGGAGAATCCCAAACAATTTTTCCAGTTGGTTTTATTATATCAAAAGGGGGAGATTGAAGAACTAGGTGTTTTGATATAATAATTGAAAAATATTTTGGACTAATTTGAAAAGAATTTAAAACATGTCTTTAAGTCCAAACAACTTGAAAATATGATTGAGGTATTTAAAAAGGTTTTTGGCAAAGTTTGTATTTTCAAATGAATAAGGGGGAGCTTTACTTGCTTTTAAATTTTTCATCTCTTATTCAAATTTTTAAACTTGAAGGGGGAGAATCCCAAACAAATTTTACAGTTGGTTTTATTATATCAAAAAGGGGGAGATTGAAGAACTAGGTGTTTTGATATAATAATTGAAAAATGTTTTGGACTATTTTGAAAAGAATTTAAAAAATGTCTTTAAGTCCAAACAACTTGAAAATATATTTGAGGTATTTAAAAAGGTTTTTGGAAAAGTTTGGAATGCTTTAAAATAGTCAAACCTGACTTTTCAGCACTACCGTACCGATACGGTATACCCCGTATCGATACCTTTTTACTCCAGATTTGATTATGCGAAAACTCGTACCGATATAGGCTTGCCCGTATCGATACGAAGAGGGGTCGTACCTATACGCCTTTAAATCTTACCGAACCCTGCTTTAACAACCCCAACGACTATTTCCCAATGGTCTTTTAAAGTGCAGACCGTACCGATACGCTCCCTAGCGTATCGATACACATAAGCTGGCAAGAGCCCAACAGCTAGTTCTGAAGAAGGGCGTACCGATACGGGTACCCGTGTACCGATACAGTAGGTACCAGAACTACAATTAATGTGGGAAATAAAGACCCCAACGGTTCCAAAACATCCCCAATGGCTAGTAACGGCTACAAACTCAATTAGGAGTGTAAAAGGGACCTCAAAGCATCAAGAGAAGGCTAATGCTTCAATTTTCAACAACACTATGATCAAGAAATTGTCTTAGAGCTTAAATTGTCCATTTCTTGTATAGACAACACTAGTGAGCTAAATATTGTTAAATTTGCCCAAGTGTTTAGGTTTTGGGTGAGAGCTTTATAGTGCAAACAAATACCTATTAGAGGGATTTCAAGTTTGCTTAAGAATTTCTCTTGTAAGAGAGTGGTTGATTAAGCTAAGGGTAGTTAGCTTAATCATTGTAATGGTTTCCTCCTAAGCCGAGAAAAGGGGACGAAATTCTAGAGTGAATTTGTTGAAATCCTTAGTGGGGAGCTAAGGTAGTTGATGTAGACCTTGGTTAGAAGGTTGAACCACTATAATTCCTTGTGTCTTTTGCCTATTTTCACTTCCCACGAAAACACTCAAATATCCAACTTCTCCACACTTGGCGAGCTAGAACGGTTGAAGGAAATCGAGCAACATAAATCCCAACAATTGGTATCAGAGCTTGACTCAATCGAAGAACATTAACATCCTATTAAGGTGATCCGGGAAGCTCGATACAACACATCAACCAACCGATCAAATGGCGCAATCCATCGACAAGCCACTATTCTTCGACGGAACACACTATGCCCATTGGAAGACTAGAATGATGTATTTCATAAAGTCCAAGGACTACAAGCTTTGGGACATAGTAGAAGATGGTCTGTTCGTGCCACAACGAAGGAAGGCTGATTGAAGCGTGGATGATCGCAAGAAGATGGAGCTCAATTGCAAAGCCTTGCACATCATCTTTTGTGCATTGAGCCCCAACATCTATGAGAAGATGTCTTCTTGTGAAGATGCCAAGGAGGTATGGGACAAGCTTGAAGTCACATACGAAGGAACCAACGAAGTAAAGGAGACCAAGATCGGACTCCTCAACCACGAGTATGAGAACTTCAAGATGGAACCGGATAAGGACACCATGAAGATGTTAGATAGATTCTTCACCATCACCAATGGACTCAAAGGATATGGAGAAACCATTCCGGAAGACAAACTTGTCCGCAAACTCGTCTACTCTCTTCTCGAGTCTTGGGACTCAAATAACACGGCCATCATCGAAGCTAAAGATCTCAAATCCTTAAAGCTCGATGAACTCATGGGATCTCTCCTCACATACGAAATCATGAAGAAAGGAATAGAAAAGGAGAAGAAAAAGGAAGAGATAAAGAAGATGGGGGAGAAGAAAGTCAAAGAGCTAGGCATCAACGGGAGTGTCCTTGCTCTTAAATCCTCCAAATGTCGACATGTTGAATCAAGTGAGGAGGAAAGTGAAGACGAAGAGATGGCCTATCTCTTCAAGAAATTCACCCGGTTCATGAAGAGTGAAATGGAAAGTTCTTATCATGAATTGAAGAAGAAGATGAAGGAATCCCACAAGTCCAACAAGATGGGATCATCTTCAAAGCAAGCATATGTGGCCACTTGGAGTGATGAAGACTCCACCGATGATGAAGTAGCCCACCTATGCTTGATGGCCCTCAATGAGGGGGAGGTAACTTCTAACTCATCCATTTCAAATTCTTATACTTTTGATGAGTTACAAGAAGCCTATGATGAATTGGTTTTCGAATTCAATGCTTCAGTTTCAAAAAACAAAAAATTGATTTCAAAGTTGAAAAAATGAAAATTATTTTCTTTTGAAAACCAATTTTGAGTTTGAAGCAAAATTGAAGGATTTTGAGCAACAAGTTTCTAGTTTACAAAACTTGCTTCAAACAATGGAAAAAGATCATAAAAAAGATGTTGATGATCTTAATAAAGAAAAGATTTTGATTTCCATGGAACTAGAAAAGAAAAATGATTTTGGAAAACCAAAATTTTACTAAAGACAATCTAGTGCCCCATATTTTTAAATGGAAAATGTTTTAGAAGTGTTTGGGTTCCAAAAGAACTAATCACTTCACATAAAAAGGATGAAATTGAAAAGTGGATTCCTAAGGGGACTAAATTTTGTGCAACTAACGTTTATGGATCCAAAGCAATTTGGATACCAAAATTTGTATAATTGTCTTGATTAGGTGTGATGGAGGTGTTCAACAAGTCCAATCAATGAGGGGGAGCTCCATGCACACAAGGAAGAACACTTGAAGAAGGAAGGCTTCACATCCTCCCATGGAATTCAAGTGTTTGTAAAATCTAGTTGTTTTTACTTGGTTAATTTGATTTATTTTCTTTTAATTCAACTAGATTATCATGTGTTGGACTAACATCTTTTGATGATGCTTTGAGTAAGAGGGAGCCATTTTAAAATCAAAATTCTTATTTGTGTCAATTTTTAGTAACCTCCTAAGTTATTTTGAACTTAAAGTCATTTAAATTCTTTTTGATATAACAAAAGGGGGAGAATTAATTTTGAAAAATTGCATTTTCAAATGAATAAGGGGGAGCTTTACTTACTTTTAAAATTTTCATCTCTTATTCAAATTTTTAAACTTGAAGGGGGAGAATCCCAAACAATTTTTCAAGTTGGTTTTATTATATCAAAAAAGGGGAGATTGAAGAACTAGGTGTTTTGATATAATAATTGAAAAATGTTTTGGACTAATTTGAAAAGAATTTAAAACATGTCTTTAAGTCCAAACAACTTGAAAATATGTTTGATTTATTTAAAAAGGTTTTTGGCAAAGTTTGGAATGTTTTAAAACAGTCAAACATGGCTTTTCAGCATTACCGTACCCATACGGTATACCTCGTATCGATACCTTTTTACTCCAGATTTGATTTTGCCAAAACCCGTATCGATACATGCTTTCCCGTATCGATACGGAGAGGGGTCATACTGATACGCCTTTAAAGCGTATTGATCCCTGCTTTAACAACCCCAAACACTATTTCCCAACAATCTTTTAAAGTGCAGACCATACCGATACGCTCCCTAGCGTATCGATACGCATAGGCTAGCAAGAGCCCAACGACTAGTTCTGAAGTAGAGCGTACCGATACGGGTACCCGTGTACCGATACAGTAGGCACCAGAACTGCAATTAATATGGGAAATAAAGACCCCAACGGCTCCAAAACATCCCTAACGGCTAGTAACGGCTACAAACTCAATTAGGAGTATAAAAGGGACCTCTATACATCAAGAGAAGGCTAATGCTTCAATTGTCAACAACACTATGATCAAGAAATTGTCTTAGAGCTTAAATTGTCCATTTCTTGTATAGACAACACTAGTGAGCTAAATATTGTTAAATTTGCTCAAGTGTTTAGGTTTTGGATGAGAGCTTTTATAGTGCAAACAAATACCTATTAGAGGGATTTCAAGTTTGCTTAAGAATTTCTCTTGTAAGAGAGTGGTTGATTAAGCTAAGGGTAGTTAGCTTAATCGTTGTAACGGTTTCCTCCTAAGCCGAGAAAAGGGGACAAAATTCTAGAGTGAATTTGTTGAAATCCTTAGTGGTGAGCTAAGGAAGTGGATGTAGACCTTGGTTAGAAGGTTGAACCACTATAATTCATTGTGTCTTTTGCCTATTTTTCACTTCCAACAAAAACACTCAAATATCCAACTTCTCCACACTTGGCGAGCTAGAACGATTGAAGGAAATCGAGCAACATAAATCCCAACACTACGCCTTTTTCCAAGAACTCACGCGAGTCGACATGGGTGCAAAAATTACAGTTTTTACTGATCATTCTACTTTGAGATATCTTTTTGCAAAAAAGATGCAAAACCAAGAGTTCAATGTTGAAATTAAAGACCGTAAGGGGTCAGAAATCCACGTTGCCAATCACCTTTCGAGGTTGGAAGCTGGCAGCGAAGATGGCAATGAGTTGTAAATTTTTTACGCGTTCCCTGATGAAAAGCTTTTCATTGTCAATGCAACACCCTGGTACACTGATATAGTGAATTACTTGGTTTGTGGAAAGACTCATGTTGGTGTAACTAGGCACAAAATGCTAGATTCCTTAGGGATACCACGAAATATCATTGGAGTGAACCTTACTTGTTCAAGGTTTGTAATGACAATATAATTCGACGTTGCATCCCTAAGGAAGAGATGAAATCTATTCTACAACATTGTCATAATGCTCCTTGTGGAGGGAATTTTGGTGGAATGAGAACGGCTACAAAAGTCCTACAATCTAGATTTTATTGGTCGCCTTTGTTCAAAGATGCTCATGAGTTCGCTCAATCATGTGATAAAGATCAACGCATCGGATCCATATTTAAGAAAAATGAGATGCCACAACAGCCAATAATGGAAATCAAATTATTTGATGTTTGGGGATTGGATTTCATGGGTCCTTTTCTGATTTCATTTGGAAATCTATACATTTTGGTTGTGGTGCCTAAAGACGATGCAAAGATAGTCTTGAAGTTTTTTCACAAACATATACATTTTGAGGATTGGATTTCATGGATTTCATGTGTCAAAGTGGATAGAAGCCGTTGCAGTGCCTAAAGACAATGCAAATATAGTCTTGAAATTTTTTCACAAACATATACTCACTCGCTTTGGAACACCAAAAGCATTTATCAGTGATCAGGGTAAACATTTCCACTACAACCAGGTGGCTGCTGCGTTGAAATGCTACAGAGTAAATCATAGATTGGCCATAACTTATCATCCTCATTCAAATGGAAAAACAGAGGTATCTAATCGAGCAATTAAAAATGTTATGGAAAAAGTGGTGAACAACACTAAAAAAGATTGCTCCTCTTGTTTAGATGATGCATTGTGGGCTAGACGTACTGCGTACAAAACTCCATTGGGAATGTCGCCATATCAACTTGTTTTTAGAAAATATTGTCATTGCCAATAGAACATGAGCATAAGGCTTTATGGGCTCTTAAGAAAGTCAATCTTGATTATGAGGCAGCGGGAAAGAAGCTATTGCTAGACATTACTGAGTTAGAGGAAATGCCTTTATTTACAAGTACAAGAGCAATCGTTGGCATGATAAGATTATTTTGCATCGACAATTTGAAGTGGGATAGTTGGTTTTGCTATTCAATTCTAGACTGAAATTGCACCCAGTAAAACTAAGATCACGTTGGTCTTGACCTTTTGAAATTGTGGAAGTATTTCCACACGATGCAGTCATAATCAAAGATACAAACGTGGGAATTTCATTCAAAGTCAATGGTCAACGACTCAAACTCTACTGTGGTGACTTTGATCCTGGAAATATTGTGAAACCAATATTTAATTTTGATATAACTAAAAACCTAAGGACTAAATTAAAAATGTCAAAACGAATTTTTAAGTCCTCAAAACATCCCCATATGATTTTAAGATTATGCCAAAGTTAAAAACAAAGTTTTCAAATATTTTTCTAAGTGTTTAAAGCAGAAACAGTGATTTTCAAGTCCCTGTTTCGAAACGGCCTAAGGCGTTTCGAAACAATTTCATCACTGCCAACCCCTATTCCGAAACGCGTATCGAAACGGCTTTAGAACACATGAACCCGTATCGAAACGGCTTCAATCGTTTCGAAACGGTTCTTCATTTTGATTTGAAAACTATAACCGTTGTAACATTTTTTAACTGAATTTTCAAAGATCAATAGGGTGTTTCGAAACGGGCTCAATCAGTTTCGAAACGACCCTTGACAGTGGCAAAACTGTTTCGAAACGAGTCCATGTGTTTCGAAACGGTTCTTCATTCTGATTTGAAAATATGACCGTTGTAAAGTTTTTAACTGATTTTTTAGAATCTGTTAGGGTGTTTCGAAACGGGCTTAGGCTGTTTCGAAACGACCCTTTCCAGTGGCAAAAGAGTTTCGAAACGGCTTCAACACGTTTCGAAACGGGCTTTTAAATGCACCCCTGTAACACCCCTTTCCTGGTTTAGGAGCAGAGAGTGTTACCAAACTAAGCTGAACCGAATAGGTCAAAATTTCAAGGAAATTTAAAACTTTTTTTATATCACCTCTAATCCAGTTGAATCATTTGACATACCTAATAGCTTATATTAATTTACAAGGACACCTTTCATTTGCATATTATAAATTTAACTATTGCGATTACCTATTTCATCTTGTTCATATTAACTTATTTAATTATTACATGTTTAGACTACTTATACTTAATGCATATTTCGAACTTGCAAGGTTAAACTTATTCATTATTCCATTCAGGTCACTAACCTTTAGGGTTCCTAATAGTACTAAGTACTAACTTGCCAAACCAATTATATAGCACGATTTTTATTCATGTGACTTATACGTCAAATCGAATTACCATTCTAATCACCTATCATTCGAAAGCCACTAAGAAACTAAATCCATGTCTATACATTATCTAGTCTAAGGTCAGTTATGACATTATTTTCATATACCAAACCAAAACATGCATACATAACCTTTTGGCTTACTATATTTATATCCAAATCTTAACCATTTAATCCCATGCATTTAAGCAATCATTTCTAACTAAGTTAATCCAAATCATACAAGATCTATCTAAGCATAACCAAGGTTATCATATGTTAACGCTTAGAGATTAAACAAACCATTGGATAATTAAGTTTACTTGCCATGGCTTAGCTAATCTTAACAACAAACCAAAGTTAACCAACTTATACAAAACGTTCCAAAATGCCAAAATGCATACTAGTATATGTACATCTATGCCACCCTTAGGAGGTGCAAACAAAATCGAAACATCATACATTGTTCCTTGCTTGTGCCAAGCTAGCTAGATCAACCTTGAGATGGCTCAAAATCCTAGATACCTGAAATTTTGGGAAGAAGGCAAAGCGAGTGATAAGTACATAGTGTACTTAGTGAGGTAGCACCTAGAGCTAACCAATTAATTTCATACATACACCAAAATACTACTTAGCCGAATGGCATGGATCAATTAACCTCAATTAGCCAATAATTCAATCAGCATGCTTAATTCAAGTATATATTTTTACATCCAAGTCATGGCAACCAAATTAATTAAATGTATATTCATTCATACATATTACTCTTAAAGCATGATAATCAATCCAATTCAGGCTTAATTCAAACTATCCTATATCACACAAGCATGCATAACTAAAACAAAAGCACATATGTTTATGCACTAACTAGTACATTTCGAATGCATAGTTCATTTAACCAATTTCCATATTAATGTATTCATTGAGCCATGCTAAGATCAAATGTTATCATAACAATTTTCATATACTAAAACTCTTAATAGCCATATCGTAATCGAATGCTTCCTTAGCAACTTATCAAACAAATGTTATCATAGTAACTTTTAATTTCCAATGCTCTTTAAGCTATATCATATCAAATGCAATTCTTATTAACCAATTGCATACACAAATGCTTTTGATGCATTAGGTTCATATTAACCATTATTTACCATTTATTGCCTCGGTGCTAGTTAGACTAGGTAAACAAGTCAACAAAAGGTACACTAAGTACCTAACAAAAGTACCACAAAGGTACTAACAAAAGATACCCAAGGTATCTAACTAAGGTGCACAAAACACCATCCAAAAGTACACGAAGTACTGAACAAAGTACCGAAGTATTGGGAAAAAGTACACGAAGTACTAACAAGACGAGCTCAGACTCTAGGCATGCCTTAGTACCTATGACCAACTATCAACCAAGGCTTCATTTATTTCTCATTAGCAATCGAATTCGTTTGTTAGGCTTTCAATTCATACTAGCCATGTTTCATGTCACAAGGTCAAGCATTCATAACATGCTATCAAACAAGGTCATTTATATTATCACATACATATCACATGCATGATTCACATACCTGGCACTCCGCAGCAGCGTGCCAAAACTTACCTCGGCATTACCAAGCCATGCACATGAACTAGTCTAGTCCTAGAATTCTAGCAATCAATTCATGGCATCACACAAGTTATCAACCAAAATTATCCTTCTTCCCTTATTACCAAATATGATTTTAGTCCATTTACATGAAAAATATTCAATTCAAGGCTGATTAGGACCTAGGTCCTAACCCTAAGGGAGGCTACACTCACAATACTCCAAGCTGTCCCACTAAGGGTTGTGGATGACCACTCCTTTGCTCTTTCTTTTTGATTGCTCTAGCAGCCTTTCTTTCTCGAAATCATCCAATTTCACGTCCTCTAACAATTTACACACACATATCCATCAATTAGAATGCATACAATCAATCCATTTATGCATCTATATGCCATACAAATGCAAAATCCAAAACTGTCCCGTAACAGGCAGTTTATCGACCCTTTACTAAAATTTACATATCTTTTAATCCGTAAGTCGGTTTTTCAATTATCTTATACCGTTGGAAAGCTAATGAGACCCTCTATTTAACCATAATGGGTTTACATTTTATTATCTTACCATTTAATACAGTTTTTTAACTAAAGACAGCCCTACTTTCATTTTCGGACAGCCTTGACCTATTGAATTGATCTATTTCCAGATTTTTCTCTATAACTCCAAATTGAGTTTCATTTTTTCCCAAGTCTTCTAGACATGTGAAAGTTTAATCATACAAATTTTCAGCTCAAACTACCAACCACATTAGTCTCGGTAGCCATTTAAAGTCGCTGTTCCAGAACTGAAAATTCTGGACAGCATGTTCTAGCTTAATTCACTAATTTTCTTAGGGACCAATTCACCTACAAATGTATATAAACATCACACCACATTTCTAATTGGTGTCTTAACTTAATATACACTTAATGACATAACCAATTACCAAGTTTCACCTATCCATTTCAGCTCACAACTCTAGTATAGTCAAAACAGTTTTGGTTTAGTGCTCAATCACACATTGCTAATTCAATTTGGTCCCAAACATATACTTATGAATTTTTCAGCATCTTACACACATAATTAACATCATTTAATCCATTTTACAGCAGCCATTTACATGCTTACAAATTTAATTATCCATTGACACATTTTACACTTCTAAATTTTCACTATCATAACCTCAACATGCATGTTTATGTTCTAACAATTTGGCAGCACATTCAACCCAAAATCAACATATATCATGCATTATTAAAAGAGGATAATCATACATTACCTTCTTAACAAAGACCATGCAAAAACTCCCCAAAACTTGAGCCAAAACAGTCCCAAACTCAAGCTCTCTCTCTATTTTCGGCTAAGAGAAGAGAATGGTGACAACTTCCCCAAACTCTTAGCTTTCACTCAAGTTTCTCTATTTCCTAAGGATTTAGACTCACTAATCTCATAAAACAAAGGAACAAAAGTGAGCTCTCTAAGCTTTCTTGCAAAAATCAGCTATGGAGACTAAGTGAAGATGAAACACACTTTCTCTTTCCTCTAAGAGAAGATGATAAGGTTGAAATCTCATTATTATGAATCCCATTGGTGGAGAATTGCCACCTCAATTCCCACTTATCATCTCTTAAAAGTTTAGCATGCAAACACCAAACTTTGCCCTGTTTTTATTTAAGTCATCTTAATTGTGCCAATCACTTTCTTTTTACTTCAATTTAAGTCCAAACTTTTAATTTAATTTATTAAGTATCAATTACTTATCAATTGAGCTACCTCACTTCATTTTATTACAATTTAATCCTAGTCTCCCTAGATTAAAAGATTAATTTCACCTTACTAAATTAATTATCCATGTCACATATTCGAATTCCTCTTAATCTTAATGGCACATGTCATCAAATAGGAAATGGCTTAATTGAAATCATCCTAGGCCCGGTTTAGGGTGTTACAACCCCAACGGCTCTTTCTATTTTTGCCCGTTTCGAAACAGGTACCCCACGTTCCGAAACGGATTGTTGCAGACTGCATTTATGGAGGTGAGATAACATCCCCAACGGCTCTATTGATGAGTGCAACAACCACAACGGCTAGAAATCAATGAGAAGGTATAAAAGGGACCTCTAAAAGCTCCAGCAACAACTATTGATCCAAAGGCAAATATCCATACATCAAATCCAAGCATTTGTGCAAAAATCCCATATTTGTCTAGAAACCCCAATTGTAATTTTCATTCTTATCTTTATCAATCGGGTTGAGTGCTTGTAATTGGGCTACAAATTGTATTGAGAGATACTATCTTAGCCATCAAATTCTTTGTTACCTTTGTGTGAGGATTGGGTTAAATTTCGGGTAGAAAATTTAACCGAAAATTGTAAGGGTTGCCTCCTTAGCCTAGAAAAGGGGAAGAGCAATTAGTGGAATTGTTGCAAATCCTTAGTGAAGCTAAGGTAGTGGATGTAGAGTTCATTTGGAACTTGAACCACTCTAAAATTCCTTGTCAATCTTTTTAATTTGCAATTTCCACCACACAAACCTTAAAAATCCAATTCACCCCCCTCTTGGTTCATATCGATCTTTCGATCCACTCAACAAATATTGAGACCATTAAATTGGTCGATTTTTTTTAACTTCTCTTTAAAACATTTCTTAGATTTAGATTTTATTTTTCTTGTTTTTCTTTTAATTTCCTTTGTTTCTTTTTTTTTTTTGCAGAATAATATCTCCTAGATTTGTCTCTTCTCTAACAACTTGTATGGTGGAAGGACTCATAAGATAGGCATGAAAAAAATTAGGGGCAAATCGGGTAATTCTATTGCACGAATTTATCCCTAACAATCACAACCTTTCATCATATGCGCGGGAAACACAATGAACGTGCATGATTATTGTGCCAAGATCAAGTCGTTGAAACTCATCGTATCAGACGGTACCAATCATGCCTCTTCATTTTCCCTCTTTTCTTCTTTATTAAGTAGCTTGGACTTTCATTAATTTCTCACTTCATTTTCTTCTTTCTCTGAGTTCTCGAAGGTTTAAAGTTTGCATTTATCTCTGCAAAAATCTTTCATTTTCATCTTATTTCGTCAAATACTTCATGGCCAAGACAAAAGCAACCTAAAAAATCTCGAGGGAAACCCATATTCAAGACATTCCAAGCTAGGAACCAAACCCTCAATCAAAAGACACTATTTCTCGGGAAGAGAATCATGAGTATGAGGTTTTTGAAACAGAGATTGCGGGTGAAATCTTTACAGAGCACATCCAAAAGAGAAGCATCCACCCCGAACAAGGGATTGAACTTTCTGCTGCTGAAGAACTTGAGAAATCCATCCACAACACCATCCCACTTTACAAATAGAGCAGATTATGCGCTCATCCTAGCGGCTACAGCGCTGCCTTGGTAAGAGAATTTTACACAAATCTGTATGAGCCTACTTTGAACCTTGTTTTTGTGCGAGAACACTCTATCACTTGGAGTGCTTCTTCTATTAACAAGTTATTTAATGCTAATGTGAATGTGGATGAATATACTCTGTTTATGGCTGAGATTACTGATGAGAAACTTGATCTTTTAGTTGAAGATTTATGCGTAGCAGGTGCATTATGGTGGGGGACCAATATTGGAAATTATACCATGTTTAGGAAATTTTTGACCTTGCCTGCCAAGATATGGTTTCAGTTCATCAACTCTAGGTTGTTGCCCTCCACCCATAGCACGATTGTTTCTCTTGATAGAATGTGTCTGATTCATTCTATCATCAAGGGCAGAAAAATTGATGTGGGGGAAATCATACACAAGGAGATTAAGGGGTTTACTGAGATTGAAGGTCGGTATATTGGCTTTTCCATCTCTTAGCATGCACCTTTTTGCATTGAAGCGGTAAAACCCTAGAAAAATGAAGAGAGAACTGCCAATAAGGGGCTCATCAACAAGGTTGTTATCAAAAGGATGGTTCGCACTTTTGAAATTCCTACACCGAGACTGGGTAGTGCAACGAGGGAGGACAAGGGTAAAGCCAAGGTGGACGTTGCACCAGAAAATATCCCATCGAGTGATATAGGGGTTTTTACACGGTCAATTTAAGGCAATGACCATCGAGAGAGGCTTTTCCAATTTGAATCTGCTCGGAAAACAATGCCAAGGAATGACATTATTAGAATCTGGCATGAATAGCGTGAAAACCAGGCATCCCTTGCCAACGCTCATCATTCATTTAACACTCTCCTTGCCAACGCTAGTTTATTCTACTTTTCTTGTCTTTACTGTATTTTCAAATCCACTCTCAACTTAAAAAATATTTTTCTTCAACAAGTAAACATTCAAAGCAATAGAATTCCAAGTCAATCTCTATGGGATCGATACTCAGCTTACTGATGTATTACTTGTCGACCGTGCATACTTGCACGCAAAAGACTCAATCTTTGGCACTGTTTTTATCACCTGTCCAATACATTTTTTGCCCCCTTTGCCAACACTCAAGCGAGTCAACAAGTTTTTGGTACCGTTGCCGGGGATTGCAACGGATTTTTATTGTTTTTGTTTTACTTGTTTTTTGTTTTATTTTACTTATCTGTTTTGTTTGGTGTATGACCAGGAGCCGCCCTACAGACTATCAGCCATTTGACTCTGAAATTGAACGAACCTACCACAGATTGAAGAGGGAAATCAGAGAGATGGCTCAAAACGGTAATAGATGAGTAGAAGGTGTCCATCAGAATCAAGTAAATCCACATTTACACGGAGGAAATCCTGCCGCACCCGTAGTGGATGATGCCATAGAGAGACCAATACAAAAGCACTCGGCACCAAACATTGATAACCTGATGCCAGTAGTGATTGGTGCAAAGGTAAATGCATCAAGTTTTGAACTTAAGACGGTAATGATTCAAACTCTTTTGAATGTAGGCCAACTTGATGGAGCCCTTACTGGAGACCCAAGGCAACACTTGAAGCAATTCATGGATATTTGACAGCTATTTCAGCAACCTAGAGTATCAGAGGAAACTGTGAAGCTGAAATTATTCAGTTTTTCCTTGAGAGACAGAGCCAAGACTTGGCTCAATTTCTTGCCACCTGGCTCAGTCACCTCATAGTGAGACCTATGCCAGAAGTTTCTAACATGTTTTTAGCCGCCAACACTCACTGCCAATCTGAGGTGAGATCATTACATTCAGGCAAGCTGAGGATTAGACCTTATATGATGCTTGGGAAAGATTTAAGGATCTGTTGAGAAGGTGTCGTATGCATGGATTCCCGAATTGGACTCAAATAAAAACCTTCTACAACAGATTGAATGCACAAACGAGGACTGTCGTTGATGCTTTGGCAGCCGATTCATTGCTTGACAAGAACTACACAGAGGTTGTTGGCATCCTTAAGAGGATTTCAATCAATGATTTTGAATGTCATGTTGCCAGACTAGGGACCAGAACCAAAACTAGTGGGAAATTGAAGGTTGATGAACTAACGTCCATTCATGCCGAGATTTCCAACCTCACCAGCATGGTGAGAACTTTGCAAAAGAATAATGAGTCCCAAGAAGTTAAAGCATTAGACATATTATGTACCACTTGCGGAGAGAACCACCATGTGGATGAATGTCTGTCAACCCTGAGTCGGTAAATTTTGTTGGCAATTCTGTTCGTTACTATAATCCTAACTCTAATACTTACAATGCAGGTTGGAGACAGCACCCCAACTTGGCTTGGGGAAATCAAGGAGGCAACCACTACAATTCCTAGTGACAGAATGCCCAGAGGCTAAATAACAATGTCATGCTAGCATTCAATCAGAATTCCATGCCACAGAAATCCCAAAATAACTTTCAGTAAGGGCAAAGACTTAACCAAGAGGCACTCTTATGGAGTACATGGAGAGGAATGATGCCATAGTCTAGAGTTTGGCAGGATCAATAAGGAATTTGGAAGTTCAGATTTGGTAGATTGCTAATGCACTCAACAATCGACCCCAAGGAACATTGCCAAGTGATGCAGAGGATGCTTGGGACAAGGTCAATGAGCAATGTAAAGTTGTAACTCTTAGGAGTGGTAAGCAATGCGATATAGAGAAGGATGCCAAGCAGCCAACTGATTATCAAATTGAAAAGCCTGTGCCAGCAGATGATCCCAAAGAAGCATGGAAAGAGAAAACAAAAACAGACGATGCAATTGCAGATGCCAGACAGACTGATGCCAGCACCACCTTAGCAAAGCCAGTGGAGCCGGCATTTGCTTATCTGCCACCACCATTTCCAGCAAGGCTTCAAAAACATAAGCAAGACCATCAATTTAAGTGCTTCTTGGAAGTTCTTAAGCAGTTGCAAATCAGCATACCATTGGTGGAAGCTCTTGAGCAAATCCCCAACTATGTCAAATTCATGAAGGACACCTTGTCCAAAAAGAGGAAGTTGGTAGACTTTGAAACTGTAACTCTCACCGAGGGATGCAGTGCCATGATCCTAAACTAATTGCCACCTAAGTTGAAAGATCCGGGAAGTTTTACTATCACATGCACCATTGGCAACAAATTTATGGGAAAGGCATTGTGTGACTTGGGAGCTAGCATCAACTTGATGCCACTGTCTGTTTCCAGGAAGCATGGCATAGAAGCAAACCCTACCACGGTGACACTTCAGTTGGAAGATCGATCATATGCACATCCCAAGGGTAAGATTGAGGATGTGTTGGTAAAGGTAGATAAATTTATTTTTCCAGTTGATTTCATCATTTTAGATTATAAGACCGATGTTAATGTCCCAATTATTTTGGGTAGACCATTCCTTGCCATAGGTAGGACTTTAATTTATGTTCATAAAGGTGAACTAACAATGCGCATGAATAATCAACATGTTACATTTAATGTGTTTCAAGCTCTTAAATGCACAGATGAACCCGAGGAATGCCAAACTGAGGAAATGATGGAGTCCATCTTTACTTTGGACATGGCACAGTTATGCCAGGATGCAGATTCTGATGCCAGCGAACTGATTGGCAATGAAAAGACAAAAGAACAATCTGAGGAATCAGTCTTAGAAGCTAAATATGTGAGCTAATTTGAACCATTAAAGTTGGCTGACAGAGAGGTCAAGGAACCTAAACCATCAATCTAGGAGCCACCAGAGTTGGAGTTGAAACCATTGCCACGCCATCTAAAGTATGCTTATCTAGGTAAACACTCAAATCTGCCAGTAATCATTACTGCTGATCTCGCTAATGACCAGGAGGAAGGATTGCTGAAGATTCTAAGTGAATATAAGCAAGCTCTGGTTGGACCTTGGCCGATATCCGAGGTATTAGCTCAACAATTTGCATGCACAAGATTATCTTGGAGGAGTACCATGGCAAGACCATTGAAGGCCGGAGAAGGCTGAATCATAGCATGAAAGAGGTAGTGAAGAAAGAGATCATAAAATGGCTTGATGACAGGATCATTTATCCCATATCCGATGGCTCGTAGGTCAGCCTGGTGCAGTGCGTGCCAAAGAAGGGTGGCATGACCGTGGAACAAAACAGTAAAGCTAAATTGATTCCCACCAGAATGATCACGGGATGGAGAGTGTGCATTGACTACCGAAGGCTGAACAATGCCACAAGGAATGACCACTTCCCATTACCTTTCATCGACCAAATGTTAGACAGGTTGACAGGTAAAGCTTTCTATTGTTTTTTGGATGGTTATTCAGGTTACAACCAGATTGCCATCACCTTTGATGATCAAGAGAAAACCACGCTCACGTGTCCATATAGGACATTCACCTTCAGAAGGATGCCATTTGGGTTGTGTAATGCCCTGGAAACGTTTCAACATTGCATGATGTCCATTTTTCCGACATGATAGAGCACAACATGGAAGTATTCATGGATGATTTCTCAGTGTTTGGCAAAATATTTGAGGAGTGTCTTCAGATTTTGGAGCGAGTGTTGAGGAGATGCATTGAGACAAACCTAGTGTTGAATTGGAAAAAATGCCACTTCATGGTGAAGAAGGGCATTGTTCTTAGGCACAAGGTAACCAAAAGAGGATTGGAAGTCGATCAAGCAAAAGTGGAGGTGATCAAGCAACTACCACCACCTACGAGTGTGAAAGGTATAAGAAGTTTTCTAGGACATATTGGTTTTACCGACGTTTTATTAAAGACTTTTCTAAAATTTATAAACCTTTATGCTTGTTATTATAACAGAATATTGCTTTTGCATTTTCTGAATCTTGTTTAAGAACATTTCAGGAACTTAAAGAGAAGCTAATTAATGCCCATATAGTTGTGGCACCGGATTAGAATGAGCCCTTCAAGCTCATGTGCGATGCCAGCGACTATGTCGTCGGAGTAGTACTGGGACAACGACATGGCAAGGTTTTTCATGCCATATAATATGCCAGCTGAACTTTGAGTGAAGCACAACTCAATTAAACCATAACGAAGAAAAAATTTATTGCATTTGTATTTGCTTTCGATAAATTCAAATCTTATTTAGTTGGTAACAAAGTTGTGGTGTATACAGATCATTCGGTATTGAAGTATCTCTTGGAAAAGAAGGATGCCAACCCTAGACTAACCCGATGGACGCTTCTCCTACAAGAATTTGATCTTGAGATCCGAGACAAGAAGGGCAGTGAAAACTTAGTAGCTGACCACCTCTCACAACTAGAACATCACCTTGAAGAAGGTAAGACCACTGCCATAAGAGATGAGTTTCCTGACGAGTATTTGCTTGTAGTTAATGCCATTCCATGGTACGTTAACATGGTCAACTACCTGGTAAGCAACATTCTACCACCAAACTTGGCATACAATACCATGAAAAGATTCCAACGAGAAGTGAGGAAATACTATTGGGATGAGCCAATATTGTTCAAACAGTATGTTGATCAAGTGATCCGCCAGTGTGTGCCAGAGGATGAGCAGCATAACATATTGCATTTATGCCATGCCGCACCATATAGAGGTCACTTTGTTGGGATGAAGACTGCTGCCAAGGTGTTGCAGTCAAGATTGTTTTGGCCCACGCTATACAAGGATGCCCACGAATATGCCAAGGCATGTGATCGATGCCAGTGGACATGAAATATCTCTGGCAGACACCAACTACCTCTCCAGAACATTATGTCGGTGGACTTATTTGATGTATGGGGGATAAACTTTATGGGTCCTTTTCCCCCACCATTTGGTAATGTATACATTCTCATGGTTGTTGGCTATGTATCGAAGTGGGTAGAGGTTGTTGCCCTGCCAACAAATGATGCCAAGTTCTTGCACAAGTACATTTTTAGTCAATTTGGCGCCCCTAGAGTGATTATTCATGATGAAGGTACCCATTTTAAATGTAATCTAATCTCTAAAGCTTTGTGCAGATATAGAATTCAGCAGCGGTTTGCCACGGCGTATCATCTACAAACAAACGGGCAAGACGAGATTTCAAACAAGGAGATCAAAAGCATTCTAGAGAAAATTTTCAATCCAACAAGGAAAGACTGGTCCTTGCGACTAGATGAGTCTTTTTGGGCTTATAAGACTGCCTTTAAAACTCCTTTGGGTACTTCACCATTTAGACTTGTGTTTGGAAAAGCATGACATCTTCCGGTAGAAATGGAGCACCATACATATTGGGCTATTAAAACGCTTGATACGGCATGGAGAGATGCTGGAGAAAAGAGGATGCTAAACCTAAACGAATTGGAGGAGTTCATATTACAAGCCTATGAGAATGCCCAACTATACAAAAAGAGAACAAAATGCTGGCATGAGAGTAGAATAATGCAAAGACAGTTTGAGGTAGGCCAACGTGTTTTGTTATTTAACTCACGACTTAAATTGTTTCCAAGAAAATTCAGAACAAGATGGACGAGCCCTTTTGAAGTTGTCAAGCCTTATATCCATGGAGTTGTGGACATCAAGAATTTGAAGACATGATAAATTTTTAAGGTGAATGGTCAATGTTTGAAGCACTATTTGGAAGGTGATCAGTACAATGCCAAGCAGATTTGGTATGCTAGGAACAATGCCAAGACGAGGCTTGGCATAAGACGATGACACACTGAGCAAATGATGTGTGCCAAGCAGAATGCCAACACTGAGGCTTGGCATGCGATGGATTGGAATATTGGAAGAAGAGATTTATCCTAGCTTGATTAAATTTGGCCCATTAAAGAGAGAGGTTATTTTTCTTTGAATTTTAACCCTAGCCACCCAAAAATTAAGTTGAAATTTAAATTCAACTTAATCACCTTATCACTTCACTCCTTAAACCTATCCTATCACTTACACCTTATCACATCACCCTTATCACTTAACCCCTTACCAAATCAAATATTTTTATTTTCCATCATTATCCCCCATTTAATTCGGCTACCTTTATTAAACCCATTAAAACACACAAACTCTTTACTTTCTACCTACCCTAGCCGTTTCAAGAACCAAATCTCTCTCACTTTTTCTCTTTATTTTTCAAGCAATAAACCAATAATCATATTTTCCTTTCTTCTTTTTCCTTTGTCCAAACTGTTCCAAGTTTTCTTTTTGCTCCAATGGCTTTCTCGTCGACTACTTTCAAGAGGTTTTTCAACGAGGAGATCCGGAAGAAATTTGAAGCAAGCTTTGCTTCGAGATCCTTTTGCTTTGAGAAGCACTTTGACTTCGAGACTGAGGCATCCGTTGAATTTTCTCATGAGTTCATGGCTTTAGTCGACCAAAACAAGTGGAGCAAGTTCTGCCAGCAGAAAAGGGAGATTTATGCCACCCTTGTACAAGAATTCTACGCTCATCTTGTTACTGAAGATTCGCCCTTCTTGATGATTCAAGGTACGTGTGTGCATTTTGATGAAGGGTATATTAACACATTGTTTGAGTTAGAAGGTGTAGGGGATGAACACTTTGAATTCGCCGATTCGAAGAGTGCCGCCAAGAGAAAGAAATTGTTGACTGATTTGTGTAAACCTGGCACAGCATGGATCGTATCGTCAAAGGGACACCAGACGGTGAAACGGCTGGCATTGAAGCCCCAGCCAAGAGGATGGAATCACTTCTTAAAGGTGAATCCGATGCCAACAACTCACAATGAAATAGTATCGAAAGAAAGGCTGGCACTATTGCACTCCTTCATTACAGGGTGCAATATTAATTTCTAACATTTGCACTCAACATGGTGTGCCCAAGCATGATAAATTAAAGCCCAAACGATCAAAGGAACAACAATCACAACTGTCATATGGAAAAACCTCACTGATGTCGAGCCAAAAGACAAAGGCAAGGGAAAAGAAAAGGTGCCAACGCCAAAGGTGTCAAAGGCGGAGCCTGACGCTCTCATGCTAGCTGATGCATGGGCACTGCTCCCATGCCATCTTTTGCTTCATCTTTAGTTTGTCATGCCAACAGAATAGTTATGTGAGAAAATTTTGAGCCTCCCTAAAAAATGAAAACTCATCTAGGTGATCCTCAATTGACAGCATTCATGTATCATTCATAGTTAGGCATCCATAAGATCGAGGCATGCTAACTCATACATTCCAAGCATTTTGCATGCTTTGGCAGGAATGTAAAGAATCAGCAAAGAACAAGTTAGATTTCAATTTATAACTTCCAGATTGAGGAAGTAGATCCAGCAAAGATTTCAATTACATTTTTGTGAAGCAAAGACACCAATCTGTTTAAAGAGGCGGATCTCAGCAAAGACACCAATCCGTTTGAAGAGGTGGATCACAGCAAAGATACCAATTCATTGGAAGAGGTGGATCTCAGCAAAGATACCAATCCATTTGAAGAGGTGGATCTCATCAAAGATTTCAAACCGTTTGAAGAGGTGGATTTCTACAAAGATTTCGATTGTTTACACATGTAATGTAATTTCCGAGTGTAGAAGGGATCGAGAAACAAAGGAAGAGAAGCAAGAGACCTTATACGAGTTTCAGACTGAAAGATCAAGATACCTTAAGCAGAAAAGTAGTGACTTTAAAGATTTTAATGCTTCAAGAGGAAAATTGAAGATATCTCATATTACACCAAGAAGAATCATTATTAATTGATGATTTTTCTTTTTCCAGGAATGGTGAGCTCCTAACAAGAAGAGTTCGCCCAGTAAAGAATCCAGAGTTCCAAATGAGAAGAGCTCACTTGTCAAATACCTTTATAGAGAGGTGGATAAGCATTTCAAAGTAATGAAGAGTGTAATGATTCCAGGCTTCGCCGCGTTTTAGAAGAGTGGATAGTTTAGCTTTTTCAGACCTTTTCCAACATGTTAGAAGAATGGAGAGTTGGAATGAAGCACTTTTTTTCAACACCTTTACAGAGAGAGGTGGGTCAATATTTCAAGAAGACTAAAGAACTCCCAATGAGAAGAGTTCACCCCAGAGCTCCTAATATGAAGAGTTCACCCAGCGAAGAAAGGACTCCTAATCTGAAGAGTTCATTCCAAGCGAAGAAAGAACTCCTAATGTGAAGAGTTCGCCCAGCAAAGATAGAATTCCTAATGAGAAGAGTTTGCCCAACGAGGATAGAATTCCCAATGAGAAGAGTTCGCCCTGCGAAGATAGAGTTCTTAATGAGAAGAGCTACTTCAGAACCTATGTTTACCCTTAACATTTCGATTAGGAGTTTCAAAATGAGAAGAACTTGTTCAAGCTTCTAGAGGGGGAGGAGGAAAGAAAGTTCGTGAGAATAGCTAGAAAGTTCGGACGAAATTCATGTCTTCTTAGTCTTCCTATTCCACAACAATGAGCAAAGAGGGGCAACTGTAATACCTAAATTTTGTCCAGATATATGTATATATACATATATTACTATAAATAAAATCAAAAAATATATAAATCCTTTAAATAAATAGATATTAGTCCAAAAATCCACCATGTTATCCATATTATATACATAAAGCCCAAAGATACAAAATAAGCCCAGTATACAATTGTTCTACGTCATTCCCGCCTAAATAAGCCCAATATGTTTCTCACCCATTTCTTGACACGTGCCGGTCTCTCATTTGCCCATTTTTAATGGCAGTCATTAATATTAATAATAATAATAATAATAATAATAACCATAATTGAAGAGTAATTGGAGGAGAGAGAGACCTCTCGATAATCGAACCGTTTTTGGGACCTGCACGTCACCGGGAAGCTGCACCGTCACCAGGGAAGTTGCGCCGCCGTCAAAAACGATGCTGAAACCGCCAAAGCTACCATAATCGAGGTAAATTCCTCCATATTTCTTTAGTTTCTGCAAAAACATTTAAATATTAGTTAAAAATAAAGAAAACAGAATTGAAAAGGCAATAAAAATGAGATTGGAAACTTATCTCGATGGCCAGTGAGGTTAGAGCGTTGTCGGAGTTGAAAATGAGCAATTAAGTAACCGGGAAGGGTAGTTTAGGACCTAGGATGGGTGGAGATGGGCGGATTTAGTCGAATCCGTGCTTAGATTTGGATTTAGGGTTAGGGTTAGAAATCGAGATTTTTAAGATTTTTTAGGGTTCCAGCCGGCGGTCGACCAGACGTGCGCAGTGGTCGGAGTCATCGGTGGTGGTCGATCAATAGTATACGGTGACCGGGATAAGGTGGTCGTGGATCAAACTAAAGAAAGTCGGAGAACATGGGATGAACTTGGTTAAAATGTGAGGTTTTGATCCGTTTAAGTTCATGATTTCTGGGTTTTAGGTGTGTTTTTAGGGAGAGAGGATTTTAGAAAGAGTGGGGGTAGTGAGAAAGAGAGCTTGAAGTAAATGGTTGAGTCAACTGGTGACCCTCCTTTTATAGGGTGAGTGAAACGGTACCGTTTTGGTGCTGGGTTAGGCAGAATCCACGCGCAAGCAAACGGTTCGGGTCAGGGCATCCGAGTTTTTTTAAAAGGGGGATATTCGCCTTCTTGGTCCTTGTTGTTTTGGCTTGTAATTCAATTTGGTCATTGTTTCTTTGTAATTTGGCACTTTATTTTTATAAACATTCAATTTGATCCTTGTTTCATATTTAATTTTAATTGCTTAATTGTATGTATGTTTGCATAATTTAAAATGAGCCTGTAGTATATTTGTTTAGGTGACAAATCCATTTAGTATAATAAAATAGAGCCCTTTAGCTTAAGTACTTTAATTAATTAATAATTAAAGTAGAGAGATAATTGTAGAAAATAAATAGATATTAAATGGAAACTTTAATGTTCTAAGTTGGTTAGTATCTCATTGTAAAGAGATGTTAATCAAGGGGACATTTTTGTTGAATATTTAATATTTTATTTAAACTTAGAATATTGTAATCACACATAGTTACTTTAATTAAAATAAAATTAGAATAAAATTTAAATAGTTAGTGTAACTAAGTGATTAGGAATATTATTAATTTAAGGCCTAATATGGATAGTGCCCAATTGTTTGGGTGTTATCAAATAAACCCTAAAATTTATAATATTCATAGTTTTCTTAATTAATTTAATCAATTGGAGTCCTAATTAGGTTTGAGCTTAAAATTGACAAGAAAATGAATGGACATGCAACAAAACCTTTTGTGTTGAGGTACATTTTGAATATAAATTGAAGTATCATAAGGTAACTGGATGTTTCAAAACTTATATTCATTTTATATATATTTTCTTGCAGAGGGATATCTCCATTCAAAATGAAATTCAGTTAACAATTAAGGATTTAATTAAATGTAAATTATTGCTCAAAATACCAAAATGGCACGTGAAATTAATAAGGTACCAATAACGGGCGTTTGTGGGGTGCTAATCCTTCCCCACACGTAACCGACTCCTCAACCCTAATTTTAAAGAAATGAATCTCTGGTTGTTTTTATGGTGTCCAATCTACCAAAGTGACCGGTGGCTACTCCAAATTTATTTTTCAAGAATAAATAAAGGGAAAATCTTATTTAAAATGAAATCCCTAATTTACACAATTAAATGAATTAAAATTGATAAAAACCCTAATTTTAAAAAGAATCAATCGTCAAGCTATTTTTAAACTCGATTTTAAAATTGGTCGCGACAACTTAGCGATTCCACTGGGGTGAAAAAAATTGAGAGCCATGCCTAATTAATTAATTTCACATGACATTTTGGCATTTCGAGCAATAATTTGAATTTAATTTTTTCGAGAATTGTTGGATGAGTTTTCAAGAAGAATGGAGGTAGCTTTCGTGTATAATATAATTGTCATTCATGCATAAACCCTCGACCCGAGTTTTTCACCCTTAAGTGGGAGAAAAACATTATCTGACGTGATGCTGTCCAGCTCTGAGTTTAGATTTTTTTTTCTTTCGGTATACTAACATTATGTATCGTTGGGTCCACGCCTTCGTTATAAGGTACCTATACTACTGAATCGATGTCTTACTATCGTAGTAGACGGTAACGACAGTTCGGGAACCTAGAGTCTAGAACAAAACCCACATTTTGTTTTTAAAAACCTACCCCACTAGAGCCAGACAGGAACCTAGGACGGGGTGTTGCCGATCTAAATACACTTCTCTGGTTATTCTCTCAGCTCGATATAACTTGCTTTATTATATGCATTTAATTTAAATTTACCTTCAAAATTATTTCACAAATACTGACACATTTCCTTTATTTGTTTTGTTTTGAATTTTTGTATTTATGCATTGCATTGCTTAACCACTGCATTTCCTAAACACTGCATTTAAAAAATCACGTTTTTCAAAAAATCACTTTTTTCAAAAAATCACATTTTTCAAAAAATAACACCATTTTTCCCAAATAACATTGCATTTGCATTTAACATTGCATTTTTTAAATAATATTGCATTCTTTTCAAAAATGACATTTTTTTTGGAAGCTGAAAACCAATATTTTGAGAAACATGGGCAATAAGCGTGTTAGGGTCAGGCAATCTCAGAAGGTTGTTGAGGATCACTGGGTTGCATGGAGCAAAAGATTGACCTGTCATAGAACGAGATGGTAATTTGAGCTACCGCGTTGTTTTGAATTAGGGAAGCCAGAAAAAGAATGTTTCAAACAGAAGTACTGATATTGATAAACAAGCAGGCATCACATCTCACATGAGGGCTCAACCTAAAATGATTCTTTCTGCAAAAAAAATCAAAAGAAGACAAAAGACAAAAAAAAAATAAGAAAAAAGAGAAAAAAAAAGTTAAAAGACCAAAAAAGACAAAAAAGGTCCAAAAAGAAAAGAAAGGAAAAAGAGCGTGTTCAGAACAATAAAGCCGAGGCATCTGCAGAACTCTAATAGATCTAAAAGAAATAATGAAGTGCTTGACTTTAATGCACTGATAAATTTTTGAAAATGCCGAAATGAAGGTAGTCTAGTAGAAAAACATGTGAGGACTAAATAAGCCAAAATATGATGTTTCTGCCAAAAAAATCTTGTTGGTCAGTTGTCCAATGATAGTTAGAGGACATGATGGTTTTTAGCAAAATTAAGGGAGTGCAAAACCTTTCTCTAAAGTGATGAAAGCCAGGGACCTAGCTGAAGATTGAATTTTTCTCACAAAGGAATTGACTACAAGAGGAGCAGAGGACAAAAAAACTCAAGAAAGAGAGATCGAATGATTCAACAAGGAAAAGAAGACGGTTATTCCTATTCCAATACCATATTCGAATTTGTTGCCTTACTCCGTGCAGAATTCACCTTTTGATGACAATGACTCGAAGTTTTACAAGTCTTTTCATGGTATGGTTCTAGAGCAGAGTCAGTGATTTCGTCGAAAATGAGCACTTATGATCTGAGAATGGAGAATCTCTATGTTAGAAAAGACCATTATTTGCTGAAAGAATTGGGATAAAAGAGAAAGGGCGTAGTCCACAACAAGCATCTGAGGGTGATCCGCTACAGTTCAGGGTCAGTGAGAATCAGAGTAATGTTTGGACGTATACTTCTTCAATGTTTCCTTCACTGAAGAATACATCAAAGTCAAACGCTCCAGATGCACTTGTTAGTGGAAAATCAAAGACTAAAATGAATCTCATTCATGTTTCCTATCAAGAGCTATAATTCAAATTACTCGAAGCTTCATTGTGTCATTTGAAATATTGAAATCCCCGTCACTCAAGTTGTTACAACATCAGGAATCATTGTGAATATCATGATGGAGTTCATGATCATGAAATTGAGGATTATTACAATTTCAAGCAACAAGTTCAAAACTTTTGGAACCAAAGAATTTTGGAAGTCAACGCTGAAGGTCACTCTATTAAGATTTGCAACCCAAGAGGTAGTCATCTAGTTGGAACCAATGCAATTTGATTGCCTAGAAATCAAGTGTTGAAGGGCATCAAGAAAAGAAAGAGAAGGAAGAGCAAGGTGAAATCAATTGAAAATTAGTAGCCATCAAGAAAGAGACCTCGAATAGACATGTCCATTGAAAGCACCAACATATCTAGCCAACATCTTGAGAAGCAAAGTTCATCTAAACGTCGGCTAGAAGTTGTTAATTTCCATATGCAAATTATTGAACATTCTATTGAAAAGAGCAAGCAATTGATTGAAGAAACAAAGAAACGCATAGGTAGGATAGACTTACTTCAAAATTCGATGAGAACATAAGCAAGAACGGACATGTCCTTGTGTTGGCAAAGGAAAATTGAAGAATTGTCGAGGCTAAAATTCACTCGGGTTTCCCTTGAATAAAGATTGACAGTTTGACCGCTGGAGATATGTATGTAGTTTTAGGACCGTTAAAGAATAATACTCTGAACCATCCCAATCGCTTTTACCCGCAAGCATCAGGGGTCCTTTGTAAGGGAGGTTAATTCGGTTTATTTGTATTCGATGCTTGTTTCTTACATAATGTTTTCCCAAATGGCAAACATGCTTCCTAAAATATTCCTTCTCTTCAAGTATATGTACATATTCATAATTTCTCTGTAGGGCCCCTACTACTCACTGTATGAATGAATCAGACCCTAATTCAGAAATGGAGCAGTCTATATGGTTGGCAGAGGTAAATGAATGTGAAGATGAAGAGGAAGCTGATGTCCCTGAGAAATTATCAAGACTGATCACAAATGAGGAAAATAAATTCTGCCTCACAAGCGAGAAATTGAGATTCTGAATTTGGGGACTTGAGAGGAAAAGCGAGAAACAAAGATCCGTTCAACTTCCTCAGTAAAAGCCAAGTGTGATTTGATTGAATGGTTGAAAGAATTTAAAGACATCTTCGCGTGGTCATACCAGGATATATCAGGGGTTAGATCCAGACAATGTTATGCAAGTTACTCATGATGTCTGAATGCAAAATTGTTCATCAAAAGCTTGGAAGAATGAGTCCAGAAATGTTGCAAAGGCAATTTGATGATGACTTCTTCAAGATGGCCGAGTCATTGATAAAGTGGGCTAGAAAGACAATCTTCTTTTGATCCGAACGAGGCAGAGAAAACAACATTTACAATCATGTGATATTCATTTCACTACAAGCTAATGTCATTAGGCAATATATCAGAAGGCCATGGTAACTGAAATAAAGATGGGTGCAAAATTTAAGAATGATTCTCCAAGGATTGCGGAGGTATTAGTTGAGGTCCAATTCATCAAAGCATACTTTTAGAGACCATGTTTGGGAAACTAATGGGTTAGCAAAAGTGGAACTGAAATTAATCCTGAAAAAGTGAAGACTGCTCAGAATCTTCTCCCTTTGGGCAAAAAAAGAAAAGAAAAGCAAAAAAAGAAAAAGAAAAAGAAAACAAGCAAAGCAAAAAAAAGAAAGCAAAAAAGAAAAGAAAAAGTGAAAAAATATGAAAGAAATGAAAGAAAAAAAACAAAAAAAGGAAGAAGCCTGAATAGATTGAATTATTCATCGTAACAGACAGACAAAATGTGATCCAGTGTTCAAGTTGCTGACAGAGACTGATCCAAGAGTATGAGATGAAGAATGCCAAGAAGCCCTAGAAAGGTCAAGAAGCATTTTTCAAAGTATACAATTCTGATAGCACCGGTTCCAGATGGATCGTTGATTCAATAGGGAGTACTAAGCCAACATGATGAAACAAGAAGGAAAGAGTCATTTATTACCCGAGCAAAGATCCACCAATTACAAACTGTGGTACCCACCAATTCAAAAGCTTCATTGTTCTTTTGTTTGAGGAGCTTGAAGGCTTAGACAATATATGACGTGCCATTCCATTTATCTGATCTCAAGAATTGATCCTTTGAAATTCTTGCTGGAAACATTGGTGTTGACTGGAGAATGGCTCGTTGGCAGATGTTATTATTAGAGTTTGATATAGCCAAAAGAAAGCAATGATGGGTTTCTTGGTGAGATGTGCTTCAGATGATCAAGAGTCCTTGAACTTTAGTCTCCCAAGTGAGGATTCGATGTGCATAACAGTAGGAAAAAGAAAGTGAACCCCTAGAAGCTTATGTTTGAGAGAGCCTACAATGCCTTTTGTTGTACAAGGCAGGTTCATACAAAATGCTCCAATAGACACCATGTTATCATGATCATGATTGATCGCTTTACCAAGTGGATGAAAGTTGCTTCCTATGTCGGTATTACAAGAGTAAAAACATGCAAGATGCTGAACAGAGATTTTTTGTCGATCTAGTTTTCCAGAGAGAGTCGTCATTGACCGGACCTTTAATCAGAACAACAAGATGATATCAGAAAGTTGTGAACAATTCATGATAAAACGCCATGATTCTTTAATTTAACACTCAGAGATGAATGGGGCAGTAGAGTCGGCAAACATAAACACCAAAAGACTTTCTCAAAGACTTACAAAGACTAACATGAGAAATTACCATTAACCTTGTATATATTTCGATCCACAATGTGCACTTCAACAGGGGAAATATTGTATTCTTTGGTCTATGGATGGAAGCAATATGACTAATTGAGGTTCAGATTTCGTCACCGAGTAAGGATAGATGTGAGATTGGATGACGCAGAATGAGTATAAGCTCGATAAGGTCAGTTGAATCTCATTGAAGAGAGGAGACTAAAAGCAACTTGACATGTTTAGATGAACCAAGAAAGAACGGTACGAGCTCAGAACAATGAAAGTTTGTCCAAAAGAATTTCGAGAATGGGATCTGGTGCTTGAAAAATCTTGCCAGTTCATAAAGATTTCTGTGGGAAATGGATGCCTAATTGGAAAGGGTTATACATCAAGGAGACCTCTTTCCGAAGGATCGTTGATCTTAATATAGGTGATCAGAGATGAGTGAAGTAATTCGATGAACTTAGACTTGGTCAAGAAGTATTACGCTCAAAGAATTAAAAAGGAGATTGAAAAAAGCAAAAAAAAGAAGAAAAAAAAGCGGAGTGAAAACCCAAAAAGGGCGCTTCGCAAAATGAAACTATATATGGTGAAAACCCAAAAGGGCACCTTAGATATGAAAAAAAAGAAATCAAAAGAAAAGAAAAAAAGATAAATCAAAAGAAAAGAGGGGTTTAAGATGAAAATTCGCAAAGGGCGTCTTGAAGCCAAAGGAGGATCACGGTTGAAAACCTGCAATGGGCGGCTCAAATATTTTGAGATTAGGCATCCGGTAGGAAACCGTCTCGAAATCTGCGATTTTGAGTAAATTTGGGGTTGGAAGGCTCTCCTTCGGATGAAAGGCTCTCGCTTCTTCATACAGTGGATACCTGGGGCATTGCATTGAATTTATCATGTTTGCCATGAGTTATCAAATTATTACAATTTAGTAAAGTAATATTTTGAGCCTTTCACTTATCGTTTCAACAAGCATCTTGCATATAAATCAATTAAAGAAAAACCAAAGAATTTTGTGGGTATTATTATGATGTACCAATCCTTTAAGTGCAGGTAGAACAGAAAGTGGCCTCGGTACTTGGTTAGTGATGAAAAGTATGTCGGGGAAATGACACAACTCTATGCCAGAAATATTTAAACAAAGCTGCAAGAAAGCGACACAGACAACTTTGGGGCAAAATGAGAGCATGAACCATTTTTAGGGTATAAACAGTAACCAGATCAATTCGTTGACGGTTCATCATATTCAAAAGAAAAGATCATTATTTCTGAGGCATTGCAAGACAAGAAAGCTTTGTGAATGTTAGAGTAGACAGAGATGATAGTTGGATTCAAGATTAGGCAATGTTGCAAAGAACATCCCAGAATAATATGTTTTATTTCGATGAATAGAGTCCATAAGCTGGAACAACAGAAGTGGTGATCTCTTTTGGAACCATTAGAAAGAATGTTGTCAAAGAAGATAAATGAAGACATAGCAAGAATGGCTTCACAAGAAAGGAGTTGTCATCAGTACTCGAGTTTTTTTCCGATGTGAAGTGCATGGTGAGTCAAGGCAAGTGAAAAGTTTATGTGATGAATCTGTGCAAAGAAAATACGACTTTCATCAGAATTGAAACATCTCGTATCTGGAACAAAGGGAAAATATCATTGTGAAGACAGAAGAAAAGAAGGAAATGAGGTGAAAACTCGCAAGGATACTTCAAAAAAGAGAAAAAAATTGAGGTGAAAACCTGAAAGGGTGCCTTGAGAAAAAGAGAAAAGAAAAAGAAAAACCAAGGTGAAAACCCGAAAGGGCGCCTTGAGAAAAAGAGAAAAAAGAAAAAAAATCAAAGTGAAAACCTGAAAGGGCACTTTGAGAAAAGAAATATAAAGTGAAAACCTAAAAAAGCACTTTAGAGCAAAAGATGCAGAGATCATGAAGATTGAACTTGAGTGTGGGATGGGTTACTTTGGCAGCAAAAGAGTTTTCAGAAAATGAAGCGAGAAAATTTTGAGCTTCCCTGAAAATGAAAGCTCACCTAAGTGGTCCTCAATTGAAAACATTCATGCATCATTCATAGATAGTCATCCATAAGATAGGGGCATGCTAACTCATACATTCCAAGCATTTTGCATGTTTTGGCAGGAATTTAAAGAATCAGCAAAGAACAAGTAGATTTCAATTTACAACTTCCAGATTGAGGAAGTAGATCCAGCAAAGATTTCAATTACATTTTTGTGAAGAAAAGACACCAATCCGTTTGAAGAGACGGATCTCAGCAAAGACACCAATCCGTTTGAAGAGGCAGATCTCAGTAACGATTTCAATTCGTTTGAAGAGGTGGATCTCAGCAAAGATTTCAATACGTTTGAAGAGGTGGATCTCAGCAAAGATTTCAATCCGTTTGAAAAGGCGGATCTGAGCAAAGATTTCAATTCGCTTGAAGAGGCAGATTTGTGCAAAGATTTCGATTGTTTGCACAGGTCATGTAATTTCCGAGGGTATAAGGGATCGAGCAACAAAGGAAGAGAAGCAAGAGACCTTATACCATATTCAGATTGAAAGATCAAGATACCTTAAGTAGAAAAGCAGTGACTTTAAAGATTTCAGTGCTTCAAGAGAAAAATTGAAGATATCTCATATTACACCAAGAAGAATCTTTATTAATTGATGATATTTCTTTTTGCATGAATGGTGAGCTCCTAACAAGAAGAGTTCACCCAGCAAAGAATCTAGAGTTCCAAATGAGAAGAGATCGCTTGTTCAACACCTTTACAGAGAGGTGGATAAGCATTTCAAAAGAATGAAGAGTGTAATGATTCCAGGCTTCGCCACGTTTTAGAAGAATGGCTAGTTTAGCTTTTTCAGACCTTTTCCAACATGTCAGAAGAATGGAGAGTTAGAATGAAGCACTTGTTTTTTCAACACCTTTACAGGGAGAGAGGTGGGTCAATATTTCAAGAAGACTGAAGAACTCTCAATGAGAAGAGTTAACCTCATAGCTCATAATGTGAAGAGTTCGCCCAGCGAAGAAAGGACTCCTAATGTGAAGAGTTCATTCCCAACGAAGAAAGAACTCCTAATGTGAAGATTTCGCCCAACTAAGATTGAATTCCTAATGAGAAGAGTTCGCCCAGAGAGGATAGAATTCCAAATGAGATGAGTTCGCCCAACAAAGATAGAGTTCTTAATGATAAGAGCTAGTATGGATAGTGCCCAATTGTTTGGGTGTTATCACATAAAACCTAAATTTGATAATATTCATAGTTTTCTTAATTAATTTAATCAAGTGGATCCCTAATTAGGTTTGAACTTAAAATTGACAAGAAAATAAATGGACATGCATTAAAACCTTTTGTTTTGAGGCACATTTTGAATATAAATTGAAGTATCCTAAAGTAACTAGATGTTTCAAAACTTATAATCGTTTTAAATGTATTTTCTTGCAAAAGGATATCTCCATTCGGAATGAAATTCAGTTAACGATTAAAAATTTAATTAAATGTAAATTTTTGCTCAAAATGTCTCATGAAATTAATAAGGTATCGATAACGGGAGTTTGTGTGGGTGTTAATCCTTCCCCACATGCAACTGACTCCCGAACCCTAATTTTAAAGAAATGAATCTCTGGTTGTTTTTATGGTGTCCGGTCTACCAAAGTGATCGGTGGCGACTCCAAATTGATTCAACAATAAATAAAGGGGAAATCCGATTTAAAATGAAATCCCTAATTTACACGATTAAATGAATTAAAATGGATAAAAACCCTACTTTTAAAAAGAATCAATCGTTGGGCTATTTTTACAGTCGGTTTTAAAAATGGTCGCGATAGAAAGTAAGCTCGGACTAAAAAAATTTGATGCCAGGGTAAAAAGAAAATAATAAGGCAGCAATGTTCTATTATGGCAATGAAAAATGAACTATTCTCTACCTTAGGGATAATAAGTTACTTGGGGCTTCGTGATTTGCTTCCTCGTAGTTCTTTATTCCAAAACCTTAGGGTGTGAAGTGAAGAGAAAGCCTAGTGATATTTGGACTAACGTGAGGGTTCGTGGTATGCTCCCTCTTACTTCTCACGCCAAACAATGTCATGAAGGAAGCTTAAATTAATGCCAATATATATAAAAAAACCTCTGGCAAGAAGGAAAAATAAAATATGAGTTTAGGTAGTAAATTTGACTAAGGGGGGAAAGGATACTTGATGCACACTACTTACACATTGTGCACTTTTCATGAACTTAGACTAGAGTTATATTGATGCCCTTGAATTGCTACTTGCTTGGCATTGTTGCACTGAGATACCTGAGGTCAAAAACAGAGCCAACTTCTGCTTGCCAACACTTGTTGGCATTCCGACCAAAATTTTGCCGAGGTGCTTTTTTCACAATTTTTGCTTTTCTTTGCATTACTTGAGGATAAGCAATGAGTTGGGTTTGGGGGTGTTACCTCTTCAAAAGTACTGATTTTTATGTCATTCTTACAATGCTTCTACTTTCTTTTGAGTACATTTAGTTGCACCGAGATGTTAAATTCATGAATTTGAATAAGGAGTTTAGATTTTTTGTTTATGTCAGCGTGAAGGGTTGTTTTGTTGGCAATTTTGTAGGTTTGGCATAGCAATTGGCAGAAAAGAGCGGCGCATGAATGAGTGCCAGAGAGAATGCCGAGATGCTGTTGGCATAGATGGAACAAACAATGCCAAGCATCGGTGGTAGAGAAGAGGAATTTAATGCCAGACCATGTAGCTGTTGAACCCCAACAAATAGGACCAGATCAGGCTACGAGAAAATAGTGATTGGATCAATCTCCAAAAAATAGCGGATAACTGGTGCGAAGATTGGTTAGCAGAACTATGCCAAGCCTGGTTGCCAAACGGCGACGGCATATGACGCCAGCCCTAGTCAACACCTAATCAGCTTATCTTAGTAATTGTTTGTTGGTACCGAACTGATTGACGATGTTTGTGTGATTATTTGTTTATATATTGATTACATGCTTATCTTAGTAATTGTTGTAACACTCCAATCCCATGAATCCAAAATGCTACATTCGGGCTACCTCTAACCCGACCATTTAAAAATTTGTTCGAAATTAAAACCTCAAGTTTAGCCATAAATCAAAATAAGTTAAACCATGATAACATGTTTCCATAAATAAGTTCAACTCTCACAGTAAGGAGCTCTGATACAAGTTTAAATCGTCGTATTTTAAATGAAGAAATTTAGAGTTTACAAACCCAAAAGAGTTGAGGTTCTACGAATACATAGCCCACTACAAGAATTTAAGTATTGTACTCTATTCTTTAAATCGGTGTTGGGAACCCTTGATGATGTGCTCCCTCAAACAAGTTACCTAACAACCTACGCATGGAAACAACAAATCCGCACGCTGAGCTATCAAAGGTCAGTGGCCCATTTCCACTATACATTATTTCATGCATTCCATAAATATGAGCAAGCATAAATTATCATCAAAGCAGTGGTATAAAGTAAGTCGAACCATTATTCATATATCATAGCCCAAGATCACTAAGCATCGGGTCAACACAAGGTACTCGGGATAACTTAGCATCGAGTAAAACACTATCGTATTCGGGACCACCTAGTATCGAATACTCGCATTCACAATTATACCCGGGATCACCTAGCATCGGGAAAAAACTCACAGAGGTACACCCAGGATCACAAAGCATCGAGTGCGAAATTTGGCCAAGTATTGCAATACAAGCTCATCATAAATTATCCAAACCGTCAAGGGCTATTCAGGCCCAACCAAGACCCTCAACGGGGCCCGCTTGCAAAAACAATAAAGGTTGGGCAGTGGCTCTAGTGGGTACCGGTACTCCCCACTAGGTATCGGTACATGTGTATGGGTATAAGTAATGGCTCGATCAGACTGATACGTAAAGTGGCTACTAGAATTTCATGAAGTGGAAAATGGTATCGGTACTGGCTTGAACGTACCAGTACACGGGGTCTCCATATCGGAACTGCCTTCAAGTAGTCTGGTATGCAAACACCAGCTCCCCTGGTTTATGTTTGAAACCCCACCGGTATCGATACAAGTTCAACCCATACCGATACTCGAACCCAAAAAATGGCTTTTTAGCCACAGGTTTGCTTCCACGCGGCTATTAGACACTCATATTCGAACCCCCAACTGACTTGGAAGTTCTATAATGATTTAGGCCACTCAAGGGCCACCCAAAACAAGCTCAAAACATCATTGTTTCAACAATCAAGCCAAAAGCCTCATTATGCCATGCTTTCTCTAACCCTTGCTCCAAATGATATTTAGCCAAGGAAACCAATATTTAAGAAAGGTAGCAAATAAGATATATTAGAGATGTACTAACCTTAACAACAACTCAAAAGCCACCACTAGCAAGCAAGCTCCTCACTTTCCTCCCTTTTCCTTGGTGTTGGAAGCTTCCTCCACCTCCTTAGCTAATCACAAGTGTAAATACAACATAGTTATACCTCTAAATGATTAGAAGGAAGTAAAAACAAATTACTAAACTCAAAATTCATGCTAACACCTCTCCAAACCCAACTTTCCTCCAAAGTCCCATTTTTCTCCCCAACCACCATTTTTCATGGTTTTTATCTCAAAATGTAGATCCTCTCAAGCTCATCTCAAATCTTACCTATAAATTTTTGGATGAGGAACTATTGGAACAAAGCTTCCATCTTTGTTATAGCAAACTCAAGAAAGAAAGAGAAGAATGGAAGAGACATGGGAAGAAGATGACATTAAAGAAGATGATATAATCAAGAAGGGGTTGTCCCCTTGTCTTGCATTTCTCAACCAATGGGGGAAATGGTGGTGCGGCCACCACCTTTAAAATTTGTGAAATCCTCACTCTACCCTCATAACCCAATTTAATTCCCTTATCATCCTATCCATAAGAACAAGGACCAAGCCCAAACTCATTCTAGGCCCAAATGGGTTTCCTTACAAACCAAATTCGAAGGCCTAAGACTCGGGTCAATGCTAACCCGTTGACTCGAGATAATTTGGGTCATTACAACTCTCGCCTCCTTAAATTAAATTTTATCCTCAAAATTTATCTGATCTGAAGATATGTGGATACAACAGCTCTATGTCGTCTTTAGATTCCCAAGTGACCTCTTCCACGTCGTGATTCCTCCGTAGCATCTTTACTAACGGTATACTCTTATTGTGCAACTCCTTGACTCCCACAACAAAGACCCTAATCGGTTCTTCCTCATAGGACAAATCAGTTCTAACCTCAATTTCCTCAAGAGAAAGTACATGGGAGGGGTCAGAGCGATATCGCTGAAGCATCAAAATGTGAAACACATTATGAATTCACTTCAATTGTGGTGATAAAGCTAATCAATATGCCACTGCTCAAACTCTTTCAATGATCTCAAAAGGTCCAATGAACCTCGGACTCAACTTTCCCTTGCGCACAAAGCGTATGACTCGCTTCTACAGTGACACTTTAAGGAACACCTTTTCACCAACCTCGCACTCGATATGTTTACGATGTGTGTCTGCGTAAGCCTTTTGTTGGTTGAAAGTTGCTTGCAGCCTATCTTTGATTATCTAAACTTTTTCCTTAGTCTTTATGATCAGGTCAAAGCCCAAAATCCACCTCTCGTTCAACTCGATCCAACATAGAGGAGTTCTACACTTACGTCTATATAATGCCTCAAACGGAGCCATCTGAATGCTCGTTTGAAAACTGTTGTTGTATGCAAATTCAACCAACAGAAGATGCTCTTCCCAACTACCCTCAAAATCTATGATGCAACAGTGAAGTATGTCCTCAAGAATCTGAATGACCCTCTCTGACTGGCCATTCGTTTGGGGATAAAAGCTATACTGAAATGCAGTTTGGTGCCTAACTCCTTATGTAACTTGTTCCAAAACCTGGAAGTAAACCTCAGGTCTCTATTGGAGATGATCGATGATGGCATACCATGAAGTCTCACAATCTCCTTAATGTATAATTTGGCCAACCTCTCCAAGGAGTAATCCATTCGCACTGGTAGGAAGTCTGTAGCCATGGTTAATCTATCCACTATGACCCAAATTGCATCGTGCTTCCCTTTTGTCAATAGTAGAACGGTCATAAAATCCATCGTCACACGATCCCACTTCCACTATGAAATCTAAATCTTCTGAAACATTCCTAAAGGGACTTGATGTCCGGCCTTGACTTGCTGACAAGCCAAAAATTTAGTCAAGAACTTAGAGACGTCTCTCTTCAACCTTGGCCACCAATAGAATGGTCGCAAATCTTGATACATCTTGTTGCTTCCCGGGTGAATGGAGAAAGGGTTTTTGTGGGCTTCTCTAAGAATCCGATCTCTCAACTCATCAATGGTCGGAACACACAAAAGGTCATGCAAGTACAAGATCCCATTTCGTACATCAAACACAGTTGTTTTACCACGCAGCACCATCTCGATCTTGGCAACTAGGTCCTCGTCTAGTGCTTGAGTCTTCTTAATCTCGTGTACCAAAGTTAGCTCCACCAACGAGTTCGTCTCGGTGGGCTGAAAATAATGGCGGAGGAGGTGTCGTGCACGTCGGTCCAAGGGGCGGCAAATCGAGGTTTGAAACTCATCTTCCTTATTTTTTTCTCTCTTCCATCTTTTATCTCTCTCCAATAAAGTCTTCCTCCTCTTTTCCAACCACCCACAAACCCTTTTAAAAATCAAAACCCTCTCTCTATATTGGATAAAATAATTTAATAAATACTTATCTTCTTCTTTTTCTATTCCACAAAGCCCATATCAAGCTTTCTTAATTGGACTCCCAACATAAAGGCCCAATACCTGGGTCCGACACCCAATTCGCTAACCCAAAATTTAGGTCATTACATGTTGAAAAAACCCCTTAGCATGTATTTCATTATGCACAAAACTGACAGATTTGGTGTCCATGCATTGTGATTTCCATGTTGCAATAGACATTGCAAATAATAAAAACTTTCAATGGTTAAACTAGACATATTTGTCTAAGGACAGGAGGTAATAAAGCAGCTATAAAAAGATGAAGTGATGTCAATTGATTATGTAAAGTTAGAAATGATTTTGATCAAATCATTTAACTAAACATGTAACCCCCTTAGCCCGGCCTAGACGCCCGAACCGAACTAAGAAGATTATACGAGGAAAATTGAAGTCAACTCGTAAAAGTCAACCTTGATTAACGGGCCTTTTTTTCTTTTTATCTTCTCTAGATGCACAATATTAACCTATGTGTCCAGCAAGACCATTAGGAAGAAACGGCACAGCGATCGGAGTTCAATTAGGGGTTCAATTGCGTACTTATGACTTTTAGGAACCATTTTGCAAATTACAGAATTTAAAGGGACTTTTCAGATTTAAAAGTTACCAATCCTCAATTAGTCATGTAACATGCTATCACATCAAATTTCAGCACAAATTGATCATCCAAACTCATCCAATTGATCAAATAACATTCAAGGACTAAAACGTAACATTTCAAGACTTACAAAGATACTTTTAACCAAATTTTAACTACCCGTATCGATACACCTAAGCCTGTATCGATACACGGGAAGGTATTAGAAAAAGATGGGAAGAGCGTATCAAAACGTTTCCCCGCATATCGATACGGCCTTCAAACTTGGTTTGGGTGTATCGATACACAGGCAAACCGTACCGATACCCCTGTACAGAAATGCTTGGATTTTACCTTAGTGTATCGATACAATTCCCCGTGTATCGATACGCATACCAGAAAAGCTCATTCCAATAGCATTTAAACATACTTAACCATATTCAAACAAGCTTAAATTATGCACACGTGTTATAATCTACCTAATAGACAAGAAGACATCATCAAACAGTAAATCATACTTATCAACCATATCAAACCATGATGACATGTTAGCTATTCAAGCATGATTAAGAAACCAAGCTAAAGCATAGGCAAAACACCATAAGCAAACCATGAAACCAAATAGAGGCCGATTACAAGTCCAAAATCAGAAACCAAACATGTTTAAGATAGTAAACTTCACCAACAAATCCAGAAAATAAGAATCCCCATCCATTGCCACTTATTACACTAAAGGTGAACCACATACATCGCTTAGTCAAAACTCTTGGAATCCCCTTGCTTTTGGGCTGCCTTGAAATTCTCAATTCTTTACATTGATGAAATAAATGAGCGTAAGCATATAGCTTAGTGAGGATCGCTAAAACTACATTCATCAATTCATTTCATCAAACCATTGCAACATCATTTGCAAACTCATGCCTTTCTTTTAAACTTGCTCATTTAAGCATTCAATGCACTTTTAAAACCACATGCATATTGCATCATTAAAACAACAGCAAATTCCTTTGCTCATGCTTAAACCAAGCATCACATGCATTCTTGTATCATTCACAAGAATCTCATGCTTAATCATTAATCATTAACATTATATTGGCTCGCAAGTGATAATTCTCAAACCACACCAAAACACATGACACAATCGGATACGCGGATTACAAGCATTATCCCACACGCTTCATACATACTACCGGACTAAACAAGGTGGAGATCAATGGCACAATCACAACCCCTCAACACCCGTGATGGAGATTAATGGCACAATCACAACCCCTCAACATCACTCATCGGTAGTTGTATAATTCCACTAACGAGAGTACGAGACACAAACCACAAGACTCATACACGGGATTAGACCATTCACCGTTGTGATCTTAGCCTCAATCTCTAGGGTACTTGGATGGAGATTACGGCACAATCACAACCCCTCAACACCCGTGATGGAGATTAATGGCACAATCACAACCCCTCAACATCACTCATCGGTAGTTGTATAATTCCACTAACGAGAGTACGGGACACAAACTGTAACGCCCCGGTTTTGGGCTTAGAAGTTTTGGGCGTTGACCGGTTCGGTCAAAGTGCTGTTCAAATCTAAAAAGGGTGAAATTAGGAAAACCTAGTTCGGGTTGCATTAAAAGTATGGGAAAATGTTCTAAAATCCTCTTTTAATATATATAAGTGAACTGTGAAATCAATTTTACAAAATGAGGTTTGGAAGGGTGACATTTTGGCTGGTGACCAAAATGTAATTTTTGAAAACTGCGTGACTGTTTTAGAAAGGATTGAAACTTTGAATCTTTAAGGAGCTATTTACCCAAAGGGAGTTTCTCCAGATTTTTCTAAGATATTTAATGTTTTAATTCTGATTTTAAACAAAAGGAAAAGTGGAGGGAAGTTATTTTCTAACTAATTTTCCTAAAATCTCATTTTCCTTTTCTCTCATTTTCTCTCAAACCAAACATCTTTCTCCAGAGATTTTCCTTCTGATTTTGTCACTTAAATCTCTCTTTTCAATCCTCTTTTGATTGCTAATCATTCTCATCAACAAAACCTCACCAATTGCTATTTGATTCTTCAAGCTTTTTGGTTCTAAAAGAGGAGAAACTCAAGTTTGGAGGTAAGAACGTCCTTCTCCTCTGAACTTCAAGTTCTTTACTGAAATTCCCAAGTTTTCAATCCTTAATTGATGATTTATAAGTAGTTTTAAAGTTGTGTAATGGATCTTGGCTTAAAATGCAAGATTTGATGATTTTTGATGAATTTTCGTTGGATCTGTTAAAGCAGTGATTTGAGGTGTATTTTTGATGTTAAATGAATGTTAAATTGATTGGAAATTGAGTTTTAACTAATGCAATCCCGGATAGGTTGAATTTCCTAAGTTTAGCTTGTGATTCTTGGTTGTTTTTGGAGTGATCTTGTGGATCTGTTGTTGCTGGAGGTATAAGGATGTTGTTAGGTCCTTTTTAGATGTATTATGATGTTTATGGATGCTTAGTTTTGATGGTTTATGGCTGGGCTTTGTTGAGGAGTTGTTTAGATGCATTTTCGGTTGTGTTTGGTGGCCGAAAATGGTGTGTGGATGAGAGCAGCGAGTTTAGGTGCTTTCATTGAAGCTATTAATGCATGACGATGCATTAATCTACTGTTTTGATGTGTTTAAAACAGAGGAGTCATCTTTGGATCCAAGTGGTGGTGATCCGGAAGCTTGATTTGGTGTTTCGGCAAGAAGCGAAACGGAATTGGTGAGTGGATTTTGGTTTTCGTCTTTGAAACCAATGTTTTGGAGGTTTGGGAGCTTAGTCTAAGTCTAAACAACTTTGCTAAGCTCAAGAGTAAGTTTTCAGAAAAACTCTCTTGATAAGGAACCATGTGAGGGTTGGGTGCAATGTGTTTGTTGCATGTTCAAATTCTGTTTTTAAAGCATATCTAGCATGTTTGTTTGCTGAGATTATAAGCCATGTGTTTAAGGAAGCTCAAGGTTAGAGTTCCTTGCTTTTGAACATTGTTTAAATGTGGTTTAATGCTTAAAGATGCATGATGTTTATGGCTTGGTTAAATGCTTTAAAATAGTGGATTATTGATGATAAATGATGTATATTGGCAAGTGATGTCTTGAAAAGGTTAAGGTCACCAAGGTGGTTAAAAGTCCTTGAGTGAGCCTTGTTTTCTTAAGAACATCAAGGTGTTTAAAAGTCCTTGGATGGTTCTTGCTACGGACACAAAGGTGTTTAAAAGTCCTTGTGTGGTCCTTTCCAAGGTGTTTAAAAGTCCTTGGGGCCAAGGTGTTTAAAAGTCCTTGGGGTGATTCATGTCATGGTGTTTAAAAGTCCATGGGCCAAGGTGTTTAAAAGTCCTTGGGATCAAGGTGTTTAAAAGTCCTTGAGGTGAAACTTGTTAAGGACACAAAGGTGTTTAAAAGTCCTTGTGTGGTCCTTGCCATGGTGTTTAAAAGTCCATGGGCCATGGTGTTTAAAAGTCCATGGGGATAAGATCACAATGGTGTTTAAAAGTCCATGTGTGAGTCTTATGTTGATCTTGTTAAAAGATGGTAATTATCACTTGTGGCCAATATGACATGTTATGATATGAAGCATGAGATGCTTGGTTGAGATTGCTTGTGAGCTTGTCTAAATGTATTTTGATGTATGATTTATAAAAGTGTTTTATAAATGCATTATTGAATGGTTTTATTTGAGCTTTCCTCACTAAGCTTTTGCTTACGCTCTCTCTCTCTTTTCTTAAACCAATAATGCAGAGCATTAAGGTGCATTGAGGGCAGCAAGGAAGGCAAGCAATCAAGTGAAAGCTAAGTTCAAGTATGGGAAGGTTTTCTTAAACACCTTTAGCTTATGGCATTTGGCAATGGGGGGCCTATGTTGTTGTTTTGGGAGATGTTTTGGACTCCCTATTTTGGATTTATGTTGTTGTTAATGTTGGTACATGTAATTGGCCATTATGTGTTGGTTTGGAGGTTTTGGTGCATGAATGGTTTGCTTGTGTAGGAAGCATGCCTTTAGTTTTGGGGCTTTTCATATATGTTGATATAATGATAAATTGTTGATGCAAATATGTCTCTTGTATGATGTATGAGTTGCTGGTAAAGTTTGGTTGCATTTGGAGCATGTTTGGCTGGTCAATTGTGTGTTTAAGCAAGCGTTTTTCTGCAATCTGTGCAGGCCGTATCGGAACAGTAGACACCGTTTCGGAACGGGTGCCTTGTAGCAACCCAGGCGTCCGAAACGGGAGACACCGTTCCAAAATGGAAAGGCCACTGCCAGCCCTCGTTTCGGTACGCGTTGCGGAACGGCCCCGCGTTTCGAAACAGGCTCTCCCTGTTTCGGAACACCTGACCGTTGGGGGCTGACATTGGCAGTTATATGTTTCAAAATGTTTGCATTTTGGTCCCGAAACTTGTGTGTGCAATTGTATGAGTTTGGGATGTCCGTTAGAGCTGAAATTTGACAGAGATGCATGAAACATGATTTATTTCAGGTTGGTAACTTTAATTTGGGTGAAGACCTTGTAATTATCAGAATTTTCAAATTGGTCCCTAAAGTTGTAAATTGTTCATTTGGGTCCCTGTTTGATCTCTGATGTTTATGATCTTTGAGTATGTTGTTTGAATGATCATAACTAGGGTTAATGTGCATCTAGACAAGCTTAAAAAGAGAAAAAAAAGGGTCGTTAATCAAGGTCGACTTTCGGGTTGACTTTGGTTTTCCCCGTGTGACTTTCTTAATTCGGGTCAACCGTCTAGGCCGGGTTAAGGGGGTTACATTTGGTGGTATCAGAGCTGAGTTCTTGAGTAATTGGGAATGTGTATGTGAATGTTTGAAGTATGTATGCCTTGTATGCTTGTTGGGGAAAGCATGTTGAGTAAATTGCATGTATGTTGCAATTGAGATGTATGCTGTGATGAAGCATGTTGTGGGTACCCATTGCCAAATCAAAGCTAATGAAATGATGATGATTTTAATTGGAAATGAGCTTGAGTACTTGGATTGCTTACCTTGCTGGGCCTGACTTTGTTTATTTGCATTGTGATTGCATAGTTAGAGTATGGCACCTCGTAGAGAGTTGAGGAGTAATGTGCGAGCTACGGCTCAGAATGAGAATGAAAACGAAGAGAATGTTGAGAGTGCGGTTTTACCTCCTCCACCTGGTGGTGGTGGTGCTGGGGCTGAAGAAGCTGGAGCTGCAGCTGGTGCTGAGGCTGCTGGACCTGAGGCTGGTCAGGGGCAAGCTGTTCCTGACATGACGGTGTTAATTCAAGCTATAGCTGGTGCTTTTCAAGCAGCGGTAGCTGGAGCTCGTGGAGCTGGGCATCAGGAAGATGCTGGAGTTAGACTATCTTTGGAGCGTTTGCGCAGTCTGGGAGGGACTGAGTTCAGGGGTATGTCTGCTGAAGGTTCTGAGGCTTGGTTAGAGAGTACCAAGAGAATCTTGGGACAGATGAGTTGCACTGAATTGCAAAAGCTTGGCTGTGTTGTGTCCTTGCTGCAGAAGGATGCATATACGTGGTGGACAACCACTATTGCTGGGATGGCAGAAGCTGATGTGACTTGGACATTCTTTCAGAATGTGTTCAAGAGAAGGTATCTGGGTGTGAGGTACCTAGATGAGAAAAAGAGGGAGTTCATGTCTCTTACCCAAGGGAGCATGACGGTGGCTGAGTATGAAGTACAGTTTGTTCGACTCGGTCAATATGCACCTGAGCTTGTCCCGGATGAGCGAGCGAGGTGTGAAAGGTTCCATTATGGTTTAGTGACGGATGTGAAGATGTATGTGCTGGCTACCGAGTATGATGATTTTGATGTGTTGGTAGGCCGAGCCAAGGATATTGAGATGAACTTGGGTTTATCTGCTAGAAGTGCTGGAGCAAGTGCTGGTAAGCGGGCAGCTGAATATAGTTCCGATGGTGGACGGAACAAGAGGGGACGTGATCAGAAGTATCAGTCCTCGGCTAAGCGAGGTGGTGGAGCACCTGCTCGGGGAGGCAACGCTAGAGCTGATCCGAGTGCTTGTTGGATATGTGGTTCGCATGGCCACATGAAACGTGATTGTCCTCGTGCTGTGAGGGAGGTGCAAGCTCCTGTTGCGGCAGCTGGTAATGGTTGCTGGAACTGTGGATCTACGGATCATTTGAGGCGTGATTGTCCTATGTTGGCTGGTGGCCAAGTTCGTGCTCCTGTTGTTGCAGCAGCACAGAGAGGTCGTGGGCGCGGCCGTGGTAATTATCAGCGGAGAGAGGAAGGTGGCCGAGGTGTAGCTCATGTTGTAGCTGTACAGCCAGAGGGTGGCGGACAGGCTAGAGTGTTTGCTCAGCGTGAGGGGAGGAATGACGCGGATGTGATCGCAGGTACTTTTACTCTGCAATCCTTGTCATTACTTTCCTTGATAGATTCTGGATCTACGCACTCTTACATATTGCGTGAGCATGCTGAATTGCTTGGGTTGCCTGTTGAGTCTTTGGATGTTGGTATGCGTGTCACTAGTTCTTTTGGTGAGACTGTTGTGACTCGGAAGCTGTATAGAAGGTGTCCTTTGGTTGTTCAAGATCATGTTTTTCATGTTGACCTTATGGAGTTACCTTTCTATGGTTTTGATGTAATCCTTGGTATGGATTGGCTTGTTGAGCATCGTGCTGTGGTGGATTGTGAAAATAAGCGAGTTTCGCTGAAGCTTGCGGATGATTATGAAGTTGTAGTGGTTGGTGAGAATGTGAAGTTTCTTGCCAATGTGGTGTCCACGTTGGACGCGAGCCGGATGCTGAGGCAAGGCTGTGAAGCTTACCTAGCTTTTGTGATGAATCCGAGCTCTAAGGAGTTGCGTGTGCAAGATATCAGGGTTGTGAAGGAGTTTCCTGGTGTGTTTCCTGAGGAGTTGCCTGGTTTACCTCCTAATCACGAGGTGGAGTTTGGAATTGAGCTGTATGAGAATACAACTCTTGTGTCCATTACTCCCTATAGAATGGCACCTAAGGAGCTGAAAGAGCTGAAGACGCAGTTGCAAGAGTTGCTTGAGCGTGGTTTCATTCGGCCGAGTGTGTCGCCTTGGGGTGCACCGGTCTTGTTCGTGAAGAAGAAGGATGGCACTATGAGGATGTGCATTGATTACCGTCAGCTGAACAAGTTGACTATCAAGAATCGGTATCCTTTGCCGAGAATTGATGATCTCTTTGATCAATTTCGGGGAGCTGCTGTGTTCTCTAAGATTGACTTGAGGTCAGGGTATTACCAGTTGAAGGTGAAGGATGTGGATGTGCCTAAGACAGCTTTCAGGACAAGGTATGGGCATTATGAGTTCCTTGTGATGCCGTTTGGGTTGACAAATGCTCCTGCTGCTTTCATGGACATGATGAATCGTGTGTTTCATGAATACCTGGACAAGTTTGTTGTGGTGTTCATTGATGATATCCTCGTGTACTCGCGTACTGGGGAGGAGCATGAAGAGCATTTGAGGATTGTTTTGCAAGCTTTGTGGGAGAATCAGCTTTACGCTAAGCTGAGCAAGTGTGAGTTCTGGCTTAAGGAGGTGGTGTTTCTTGGGCATGTGGTTTCTGCCAAGGGGATTCGTGTTGATCCTCAGAAGATTGAGGCGGTGATGAATTGGAAGGTTCCTAAGTCTGTTCACGAGGTTCGTAGTTTCCTTGGTTTGGCGGGATACTACCGAAGGTTTGTGGATGGGTTTTCTAAGATTGCTGCACCTTTGACAAAGTTGTTGCAGAAGGATGTTAAGTATGAGTGGACGGAGGCGAGACAGCAGGCTTTTGAAAAGCTTAAGGTGGCTTTGACGCAAGCTCCTATCTTAGTTCAACCTGAATCAGGGAAAGAGTTTGTGGTGTATAGCGATGCGTCCTATGTTTGTTTGGGATGTGTGTTGATGCAAGAGGGTAAGGTGGTAGCTTATGCATCGCGGCAGTTGAAGGTGCATGAGCGCAATTATCCTACGCATGACATTGAGTTGGCTGCAGTGGTTTTTGCTCTGAAGATCTGGAGACATTACCTGTATGGTGAGAACTGTACTGTGTACACGGATCACAAGAGTTTGAAGTATCTGATGTCTCAGAAGGAGTTGAATCTCAGGCAGCGACGTTGGGTGGAGTTGCTCAAGGATTATGATTTGACGATTGAGTATCACCCTGGGAAGGCTAATGTTGTAGCGGATGCCTTGAGTAGGAAGGTAGCTGTTGAGCTGAGGGCTATGTTTGCCAGTTTGAGTATTTCGCGCGATGGTGGTCTTGTGGCTGAGTTGCAAGTGAGACCATCTTTGGTTCAGTTGATCAAGGAAAAGCAGTTGCTGGATGATTCCTTGGTGTCTCATGTACAGGATATCGCGGAGGGTAGACCTTCGGATTTCTGCTTTAGTGATGATGGAGTGTTGTGTTTTGGGAGTCGGATAGTAGTGCCCAATGATGCTGAGTTGAGGCGTGCTATTCTGACTGAAGGTCATAGTAGTCCTTTTGCTATGCACCCTGGTAGTACTAAGATGTATCGTGATCTTCGTGATGAGTACTATTGGGTGGGTTTAAAGAAAGATGTTGCGGAGTTTGTCAGCAAGTGTATGGTGTGTAACACCCCGGTTTTGGGCTCGGAAGTTTTGGGCGTTGACCGGTTCGGTCAAAGTGCTGATCGAATATATAAGAGTGAATTTAGGAAAGCCTAGTTCGGGTTGCATTAAAAATATGGAAAAATGTTCTAAAATCATGGTTTATTATATAAAAGTGAACTGTGAAATCAATTTTGGAAAATGAGGTTTGGAAGGTTGACATTTTGGCTAGTGACCAAAATGTAATTTTTGAAAGTTGCGGGACAGTTTTATAAAGGATTGAAACTTTGAATCTTTAAGGAGCTATTATTCCAAAAAGGATTTCTCCAGATTTTTCTAAGATATTTTAAGGCTTTATTCTGATTTTAAAGATTAAGAAAAGGAGGGAAATCATTTTAACCAATTTCCTAACTACTTTTTCATTTTCTCTCCATTTTCCTTTTCTCTTATTTTCTCTCAACCCAAACAAAATTCTCCAGATTTCTTTCTCTGATTTTGGCATCTAAATCTCTCATTTCAACTCTCATTTGATTCCTAATCATCTCATCAACAAAACCTCTCAATTTGCAAGTTGTTTCATCATGCTTTTTGGTTCTAAAAAGGAGAAATTCAAGTTTGGAGGTAAGAACGTCTCTCTCCTCTAAACTATCAGTTCTTTACTGAAATTCCCAAGTTCTCAATCCTTGATTTGTGATTTGTTAATGGTTTTTCAAATGAGATCTTGATTTTTGGCTAAAATGCAAGATTTGGTGATTTTGGTGGAATTTTCGTGTGATCTGTTTGGGCAGTGTTTTGAAGTGACAAAATGATGTTAAATGAATGCTAAGTTGATTAGAAATTGATGTTTAATGAATGCAATCCCGGATAGGTTGAATTTCCTAAGTTTCGCTTGAGTTTTTGGTTGTTTTTGGAGTGTTTTTGGTGATCTGTTATACCTGGAGGTATAAGGATGTGTTTGTATTCATTTTGGATGTTAATTGATGTATAAAAATGGTTAGAAGTGATGGATCTTGGCTGGGTTAAGTTTTGGTAATGTTTGGAGGTGATTTCGGTTGTGTTTGGTAGCCGAATTGTTGGATTTGTGTTGAGCAGCGAGTTTGGTTGTATGGCTGTTGTTCTTAATGCATAATGATGCATTAATGTGCTGTTTTTGTGTGCTTGAAACAGGGGAGTTTGATTCTTGAGCTTTGAAGGTGTTTGCGGAAGGTTTCGGAAGCTTGGAAGGCTTGTCGGCTAGTCTTGTTTGGTTATCGGTGAGTGAAGTTGGGTTTTCGGCTTTTAATCAAAGGTTTGAAGGTTTTAGGAGCTTAGTTTAAGTCTAAACAACTTTGCTAAGCTCAAGAGTAAGTAAATGGATTTCTTACTTGATTTGTGATAAGAAGTGGTTTTTAGGCAATTGTGGTTGATGATTGAAATGCATGTGTTTTGCATGGTTTAGTTCTGTTTTGAAAGCATATTTTAGCATGGTTTAGTGCTGGTTTTGAAAGCCATGTGTTAAGGATGCTCTAGGTAGGAGATCCTTGGTTTTATACATTGAAAATGTGGTTTTGATGCATGATGTTGCATGATGTTCAATGGCTTTGTTTAATGCTTTAAAACAGTGAGTTGATGATGATAAATGATGGTTTTTGCATATTGGTTATGCATGTGAATCATTTGATTAATGTGGTAATGGTTTTGCATATTGGTTATGCATGTGAATCATTGGTTTATAATGAAATGGTTTTGCATATTGGCTATGCATGTGAAACATTGGATTAATGTGGCAAGATGGTTATATTGGCAAGTGATGTAAGTGGTTCTTGGTTCTTTGATCGGATATAGTTAGCCGGCTATAGGATTGGGTGCACCGTGAATAAAGTCGCCTTGGAGGTGGAGTGGTCAAGAGTGGACCGGATAAGCTCCCTTCAAGTTTCCTAACGAGATGAGGTCATAGTGGAGGTGTTGCCCACTCGAGGACCTTGGTTATTTGAGGTCATAATGGAGGTGTTGCCCATTCGAGGACCTTGGTTAAGCAAAGGTTATATGGTGTTTAAAAGTCCATATGTGAGGACCTTGTGCTTGTTGAGATCACAATGGCGGTGTTAAGTCCATGTGTGGATCTTGTATAGGGTGTCCCGGATCTCGTTAGATGATGTTCTACAACTACCAATCGGTTATGCAAAGGTTGTATGGTGGTTAAAAGTCCATACGGGAGAACCTTGTGCATGTGAGGTTGTATGGTTGTCCTTACATAGGAACCTCGGGAAAAGCTAAGGTTGTATGGTGTTTAAAAGTCCATGCATGGGAACTTTAGGCTTGTAAGGTCATAATGGAGGTGTTGCCCATTCGAGGACCTTGGATTGGGTAGGGTGTAGGGAGCATAGGGACAACGCTCGGAATCCGCGTATCCGATCGGGTGTTGAGTTGGAAAGTGGATATGATTGATTATTTGAAGGCCAATATGATGTTCTTAAATATAAAGAAGCATGAGATGCTTGAAGTGATGCATGGTTGCATGTGAAGCATGAGATGCTTGAAATGATGCATGGTTGCATGTGAAGCATGTGATGCTTGAAATGATGCATGGTTGCATGAGAAGCATGAGTTGCTTGGAATGATGCATTGTTGCATGAAAGGTGTATGATGCATGTGAATGCATGTTTACTTGTTAGGTTGAACAAGTGTTGATTATCATTTGGTAAATGATGTATGTGAGCATGAATATCTTTAATGCTTTGAAGTCTTGTAGGACTTGTTTGAAGGGCATGTGAATATGTTTGTATGGTATATATGTTGCCTTGGTGTAATGCAAGTGTTGGTTGGCTTGTGAAATGGTTTTAAAGGTTTCTTGTTTGAAATGGCTTTCAAGTTTATGAAAGGTATGTTGTGAAACGGAAGTGTTTCCATGGTTTTGTTTTAGCTTTGCATATGGTATTTATGCATGGTTGGTGCTTGTGGTTGAAAAGGATTTCAAACATGGTTTTGGTAAACAAATCGGGTTTGTTTTACAAGTGTTTTATGACCCGCTGCATTGAGGGTGTTTTGGTTTTGAGCATTCCTCACTAAGCATTATGTGCTTACGCTCTCTTTGTCCATCAATGCAGATCTTTGAAGTTTGGGCAGCAAGGAGCAAGGGATTCAAGGTGGACTCCAAGTGAGATGTATGTCTCGGTGAATAGCTATAGTTAATAAAGGCAATGGGGGTAGAATCTCTTGAGATTTTTGTGTTTGTGATCGTTTATATTGTTCAAGATTGTTTTAATGATGTTAAAGTTGTTGGAACATGATTTGGCTTAATTGAGTTTGTTTTGGAAGGTTTATGCCTAAATGGTTGCTTGTGTAGGAAGCATGCCTATAGATTTGGGGCTTTTTGTATATGATGTGTTTCTGATGAATTGTTGATGCAAGCATGTCTCATTTATGTTGAATTGCATGCTGGTAAAGTTTGGTGGCTTTTGGAGCATGTTTGGTTGGTCAATTGTGTGTTTGAGTGAGCAAAATGCAGCTTTCTGGGCTAGGCGTTTCGGAACAGGAGACACCGTTTCGGAACGGGTGCCCTGCATGAACCCAGGCGTCCGAAACGGGTGAGACCGTTCCGAAACAGAAAGGCCTCTGCCCGACCCCCGTTTCGAAACGGGCTATGCCTGTTTCGGAACGGCCCCGCGTTTCGGAACGGGCTGTCTCCCGTTTCGGAACGGTTGACCGTTGGGGGCTGTCAGTGGCAGTTATGTGTTTCAAAATGTTTGCATTTTGGTCCTGAATCTTGTTTGTGCAATTGTGTGAGTTTGGGATGTCCGTTTGAGCTGAAATTTGGCCGAGATGCATGAAACATGATTAATTTTAAGTTGGTAACTTAAAATCTGGTTAAGGCCTCAAAGTTTTCAAAATTTACAATTTGGTCCCTAAAGTTGTGTTTTGTGCATTTGGGTCCCTGAATGATCTCTGATGGCTGTGATCTTTGAGTATGTTGCTTGTGTGATCACATATAGGACTAATGTGCATCTAGATAAGATTAAAAAGAAAAAAAAAAGGGTCGTTAATCAAGGTTGACTTTCGGGTTGACTTTGGTTTTCCCCGTGTAATCTTCGTAGTTCGGGTCAACCGTCTAGGCCGGGCTACGGGGGTTACATGGTGTGTCAGCGAGTTAAGGCTGAGCATCAGTTTCCTTCAGGGTTATTGCAACCGTTGAGAATCCCTGAGGCTGAGTGGAAGTGGGAAAGGGTTACCATGGATTTTGTATCTGGATTACCCTTGTCACCATCGAAGAAGAATTCGGTGTGGGTGATTGTGGATCGCCTGACGAAGTGTGCGCATTTCTTGCCTGTGCATACTACATTTTCTTTGGATAAGCTGGCGGAGCTGTACATTGCTGAGGTTGTGCGGCTGCATGGTGTGCCTAAGTCGATTGTGTCGGATAGGGATCTGAGGTTTACATCGCGGTTCTGGCTGTGTTTGCATCAAGCTCTGGGTACGAGGTTGAATTTCAGTACATCCTATCATCCTCAGTCGGATGGTCAGTCTGAGCGTGTTATCCAGATTTTGGAGGATATGTTGAGGTGCTGCGTGATTGAGTTTCAGGGCTCTTGGGAGAAGCTTTTGCCTTTGGTTGAGTTTGCTTATAACAATAGTTATCAGGCAAGTATTCAAATGGCACCTTATGAGGCTTTGTATGGAGGAAGTGTAGGACTCCTCTTTGTTGGGCTGAAACGGGTCAGAAGTTGGTTTCGATGCCGGCTTTGTTGAAGGGAACCACCGAGAAGGTGAAGCTCATTTGTGAGCGTTTGAAGGCAGCTTCTGATCGGCAGAAGTCTTACGCGGATTTGAAGCGTAAGGAGATTGAGTATGCGGTGGGTGACCGTGTGTTCCTGAAGGTTTCGCCTTGGAAGAAGGTGATGAGGTTTGGCCGGAAGGGTAAGTTGAGCCCTAGGTACATTGGACCATACGAGGTGGTTGAGCGTGTGGGTCCTGTTGCGTACAGGTTGAGGTTACCTCAAGAGTTGGAGAAGATTCATGATGTGTTTCATGTTTCTATGCTCCGAAAGTATAGATCTGATCCTTCGCATGTGATGCCTGTGGAAGAGGTGGAATTGAATCCGGATTTGACCTATGATGAGGAACCGGTGAGGATTCTGGATTCGGATAGCAAGGTTCTTCGTGGCAAGACCATTGAGTTTGTAAAGGTGCTGTGGAAGCATCGCGGTGTTGAGGAAGCCACGTGGGAGCGAAAGGATGACATGCTGAAGCAGTTTCCTTATCTCTTTCCTTCAGGTAAATTTCGAGGACGAAATTTCTTAAGGGGGGGAGAGTTGTAACGCCCCGGTTTTGGGCTTAGAAGTTTTGGGCGTTGACCGGTTCGGTCAAAGTGCTGTTCGAATCTAAAAAGGGTGAAATTAGGAAAACCTAGTTCGGGTTGCATTAAAAGTATGGAAAAATGTTCTAAAATCCTCTTTTAATATATATAAGTGAACTGTGAAATCAATTTTACAAAATGAGGTTTGGAAGGGTGACATTTTGGCTGGTGACCAAAATGTAATTTTTGAAAACTGCGTGACTGTTTTAGAAAGGATTGAAACTTTGAATCTTTAAGGAGCTATTTACCCAAAGGGAGTTTCTCCAGATTTTTCTAAGATATTTAATGTTTTAATTCTGATTTTAAACAAAAGGAAAAGTGGAAGGAAGTTATTTTCTAACTAATTTTCCTAAAATCTCATTTTCCTTTTCTCTCATTTTCTCTCAAACCAAACATCTTTCTCCAGAGATTTTCCTTCTGATTTTGTCACTTAAATCTCTCTTTTCAATCCTCTTTTGATTGCTAATCATTCTCATCAACAAAACCTCACCAATTGCTATTTGATTCTTCAAGCTTTTTGGTTCTAAAAGAGGAGAAACTCAAGTTTGGAGGTAAGAACGTCCTTCTCCTCTGAACTTCAAGTTCTTTACTGAAATTCCCAAGTTTTCAATCCTTAATTGATGATTTATAAGTAGTTTTAAAGTTGTGTAATGGATCTTGGCTTAAAATGCAAGATTTGATGATTTTTGATGAATTTTCGTTGGATCTGTTAAAGCAGTGATTTGAGGTGTATTTTTGATGTTAAATGAATGTTAAATTGATTGGAAATTGAGTTTTAACTAATGCAATCCCGGATAGGTTGAATTTCCTAAGTTTAGCTTGTGATTCTTGGTTGTTTTTGGAGTGATCTTGTGGATCTGTTGTTGCTGGAGGTATAAGGATGTTGTTAGGTCCTTTTTAGATGTATTATGATGTTTATGGATGCTTAGTTTTGATGGTTTATGGCTGGGCTTTGTTGAGGAGTTGTTTAGATGCATTTTCGGTTGTGTTTGGTGGCCGAAAATGGTGTGTGGATGAGAGCAGCGAGTTTAGGTGCTTTCATTGAAGCTATTAATGCATGATGATGCATTAATCTACTGTTTTGATGTGTTTAAAACAGGGGAGTCATCTTTGGATCCAAGTGGTGGTGATCCGGAAGCTTGATTTGGTGTTTCGGCAAGAAGCGAAACGGAATCGGTGAGTGGATTTTGGTTTTCGGCTTTGAAACCAATGTTTTGGAGGTTTGGGAGCTTAGTCTAAGTCTAAACAACTTTGCTAAGCTCAAGAGTAAGTTTTCGGAAAAACTCTCTTGATAAGGAACCATGTGAGGGTTGGGTGCAATGTGTTTGTTGCATGTTCAAATTCTGTTTTTAAAGTATATCTAGCATGTTTGTTTGCTGAGATTATAAGCCATGTGTTTAAGGAAGCTCAAGGTTAGAGTTCCTTGCTTTTGAACATTGTTTAAATGTGGTTTAATGCTTAAAGATGCATGATGTTTATGGCTTGGTTAAATGCTTTAAAACAGTGGATTATTGATGATAAATGATGTATATTGGCAAGTGATGTCTTGAAAAGGTTAAGGTCACCAAGGTGGTTAAAAGTCCTTGAGTGAGCCTTGTTTTCTTAAGAACATCAAGGTGTTTAAAAGTCCTTGGATGGTTCTTGCTACGGACACAAAGGTGTTTAAAAGTCCTTGTGTGGTCCTTTCCAAGGTGTTTAAAAGTCCTTGGGGCCAAGGTGTTTAAAAGTCCTTGGGATCAAGGTGTTTAAAAGTCCTTGAGGTGAAACTTGTTAAGGACACAAAGGTGTTTAAAAGTCCTTGTGTGGTCCTTGCCATGGTGTTTAAAAGTCCATGGGCCATGGTGTTTAAAAGTCCATGGGGATAAGATCACAATGGTGTTTAAAAGTCCATGTGTGAGTCTTATGTTGATCTTGTTAAAAGATGGTAATTATCACTTGTGGCCAATATGACATGTTATGATATGAAGCATGAGATGCTTGGTTGAGATTGCTTGTGAGCTTGTCTAAATGTATTTTGATGTATGATTTATAAAAGTGTTTTATAAATGCATTATTGAATGGTTTTATTTGAGCTTTCCTCACTAAGCTTTTGCTTACGCTCTCTCTCTCTTTTCTTAAACCAATAATGCAGAGCATTAAGGTGCATTGAGGGCAGCAAGGAAGGCAAGCAATCAAGTGAAAGCTAAGCTCAAGTATGGGAAGGTTTTCTTAAACACCTTTAGCTTATGGCATTTGGCAATGGGGGGCCTATGTTGTTGTTTTGGGAGATGTTTTGGACTCCCTATTTTGGATTTATGTTGTTGTTAATGTTGGTACATGTAATTGGCCATTATGTGTTGGTTTGGAGGTTTTGGTGCATGAATGGTTTGCTTGTGTAGGAAGCATGCCTTTAGTTTTGGGGCTTTTCATATATGTTGATATAATGATAAATTGTTGATGCAAATATGTCTCTTGTATGATGTATGAGTTGCTGGTAAAGTTTGGTTGCATTTGGAGCATGTTTGGCTGGTCAATTGTGTGTTTAAGCAAGCGTTTTTCTGCAATCTGTGCAGGCCGTATCGGAACAGTAGACACCGTTTCGGAACGGGTGCCTTGTAGCAACCCAGGCGTCCGAAACGGGAGACACCGTTCCAAAATGGAAAGGCCACTGCCAGCCCTCGTTTCGGTACGCGTTGCGGAACGGCCCCGCGTTTCGAAACAGGCTCTCCCTGTTTCGGAACACCTGACCGTTGGGGGCTGACATTGGCAGTTATATGTTTCAAAATGTTTGCATTTTGGTCCCGAAACTTGTGTGTGCAATTGTATGAGTTTGGGATGTCCGTTAGAGCTGAAATTTGACAGAGATGCATGAAACATGATTTATTTCAGGTTGGTAACTTTAATTTGGGTGAATACCTTGTAATTATCAGAATTTTCAAATTGGTCCCTAAAGTTGTAAATTGTTCATTTGGGTCCCTGTTTGATCTCTGATGTTTATGATCTTTGAGTATGTTGTTTGAATGATCATAACTAGGGTTAATGTGCATCTAGACAAGCTTAAAAAGAAAAAAAAGGGTCATTAATCAAGGTCGACTTTCGGGTTGACTTTGGTTTTCCCCGTGTGACTTTCTTAATTCGGGTCAACCGTCTAGGCCGGGTTAAGGGGGTTACACAAACCACAAGACTCACATACGGGATTAAACCATTCACCGTTGTGATCTTAGCCTCAATCGTTAGGGTACTTGGATGGAGATTACAGCACAATCACAACCCCTCAACATCCAAGGCGACTTTATTCAGGGTGCACCCAATCCTATAGCCGGCTAACTATATCCGATTAAAGTAACCAAAAACCATTTCCATCACTTGCCAATATAATCATTTAACATCAATATTTCACTATTTTACAAGCATAAACACAATGCCATTTTCACAAGCATAAACATACTTAATATCAATTCCATTTATCACATAAAACCAAGGATCACTTACCTAGTGCATCCTTAACATAATGGCATTAAAATCCAGCATTAACCATGCTTAAAAACATGCTTTAAAAACAGTAGTCAAACCACATTTAACTCAAGTACATTTCTATCAAAACATAGCACATTTTGAAGAGAGAGACTTTCGAATCACTTACTCTTGAGCTTAGCTAAGTGTTTCAAACTTACACTAAGCTCCCAAGACCACGCTCAAAGTGTTACAAAGCTGGAAAATCCATTTCCACTCACCGATACGCGAAGCCTTGCTCGCCGACACGAAAATTACTCTTCTGAAGCTTCCAACAACGTCTCGTTTGCTCCCGGATCAAGATCCCTTGTTTTCACATCATCAAAACGGAGATCCAAATGCATTAAAATGCATTTCAACACCAGCAACCAATCACAAACTCGTTGCTCACCCAAACTACACCAATTTACCCGTCCAAAACAACCGAAAACTCAATCGATTGCTTCCTAAACCAAGCCCAGCCAACATACATCACTTCCAAACCATTATAAACATCAAAGCACAACTATCAATCTAAACCCATCCTTATACTTCCAGCAAGCATTACTTCATCATTTCACCTCAAAAACCCAACTAGAACTATCAAGAAACTCAAGGATCCCAAGGATTTCGGGATCTATATCAACAAAACCTCTTTTCAACATATTAACCAACACAAAACTCAATTAAAATCAATCTAAAACAGAGCTTAACAAAACAAGTCCGAAAATCAAAAGTTGCATCATATTTTTGCAAGATTTCAATCTCAAATCAATAACATATTGAAAACTCAACCAAAAACATTAATTAGAAGCCAAACATCTTGGGAATTTCAATAAAGAACCTAGATTGAAGGTTGAGAACGGGATTTACCTCCAATCCTTGCTTTCCTCAATGAATGACAAGTTTTCCTTAGCTAAAATCTTGAAGATCTTGAAAGAACTCTTAAAGTTTGTTTAGAAAATATTGAGAGAGTGTTTGGGAGAAAAGAATTCTGGAGAAAATGAGTTAGAATTGTGTTGGCTGAAAAAGAGAAGAGAATGGTAGTTACGTCAAGTGAAATCTCATTTTTCTAATTTATTTATTTTAATTTAATAAAAATCCTTTTATTAAATCATTTTAAAATCCATTTTAAAACACATGTCATATTAAGGAAAGGCTAAATTGCCATAAAGCTCCCTAAAGATTCTAATATTTTGGCTCCTCTTTTAAAATCACATTTTTCCACAGTTTTGGAACTTTACATTTTGGTCACTACCCAAAATGTACCTCTTTCGAAACTCCTTTTGTAAAATTGATTTGACCAACCTCTTAAACATAATTTTAGAGGATTTTAGAAATTTTTACCATAATTTTTATCCTATCTCGATCCTTGATTTCCTTAAATCACCAAACTCGATTCGAACCGTTCCCGACTGATCCGATCCGATGTCCAAAACATCTAGGCCCAAAACCAGGGAGTTACAACTCTCCCCCACTTAGGAAATTTCGTCCTCGAAATTTTACCTGAAGGAAAAAGGTGCGAAAACTGCTTCTACATGTCCGCCTTGCTTTCCCACGTGGCCTCCTCAACTACCTGGTGTCGCCACAACACCTTCACAAGTTCTATCGTATTGCCACGAAGAACTTTGCTGCTCACATCCAGAATCCTCATTGGTTCCTCATCATATGACGGATCCGGATTCAATTCTATCTCCTCAACAGGCATCACATGCGAAGGATCCGATCTGTACCTCCGCAACATCGAGACATGGAACACATCATGTATCTTTTCCAGCTCTGAAGGCAATCTCAACCTATATGCCACAGGACCAATACGCTCCACAACCTTGTAAGGTCCAATGAACCTTGGGCTAAGCTTACCCTTACGCCCAAATCTCAAAACCTTCTTCCAAGGTGATACTTTCAAAAACACACATTCGCCAACCGCGAACTCAATCTCTTTACGCTTCAGATCCGCGTAAGACTTTTGCCTATCCGATGCTACCATCAAACGCTCACAAATGAGCTTCACCTTCTCAGTGGTTCCGTTTAACATAGTTGGCATCGAAATCAACTTTTGCCCAGCTTCAGCCCAACAAAGAGGGGTTCTACATCTTCTCCCATACAAAGTCTCGTATGGAGCCATTTGAATACTTGCCTGGTAACTATTATTGTAAGCAAACTCAACCAACAGCAAGTACTTCTCCCAAGAACCCTGAAAATCTATCATGCAGCATCTCAACATGTCCTCAAGCACCTGGATCACACGTTCCGATTGTCCATCCGTCTGAGGATGATACGAAGTACTGAAATTCAACCGTGTACCCAAGGCTTGATGCAAACATTCCCAAAATTGCGCTGTAAACCTCGGATCCCTATCCTACACAATGGACTTTGGCACACCGTGCAACCGCACAATCTCAGCAATGTACAGCTCCGCCAACTTATCCAGGGAATACGTAGTATGCACAGGCAGGAAATGTGCACACTTCGTAAGGCGATCAACAATCACCCAAACCGAATTCTTCTTTGACGGTGATAACGGAAACCCTAACACAAAATCTATAGTAATCCTCTCCCACTTCCATTATGGGATTCTCAGAGGCTGCAACAACCCTGAAGGAACCTAATGTTCAGCTTTCACCTGCTGACACACCATGCACTTACTAACGAACTCAGCCACATCTTTTTTTCAATCCTACCCAATAGTACTCATCCTTCAAATCACGATACATCTTCGTACTACCAGGATGCATAGCAAAAGGGCTACTATGAGCTTCAGTCAGAATAGTGCGCCTCAACTCAACATCATCTGGCACCACTATTCGACTTCCAAAGCACAGAACACCATCATCACTAAAATTGAAAACAGAAGGTCTACCCTCCGCAATGTCCTGAACATGAGGAACAAGAGAATCATCAAGCAACTGCTTATCCTTGATCAACTGAATCAATGATGGTTTCACTTGCAATTCAGCGATAAGACCACCATCACGCGATATGTTCAAGCGAGCAAATATCACCCTCAACTCCACAGCCACTTTCCGGCTCAAAGCATCGGCCACAACATTAGCCTTGCCCGGGTGATACTCGATCGTCAGACCATAATCCTTAAGCAACTCCACCCAACGACATTGCCTCAGATTCAACTCCTTCTGAGACATAAGATACTTCAAGCTCTTATGATCTGTGAACACTACACACTTCTCACCGTACAGGTAATGCCTTCAGATCTTCAAATCAAACACAACAGCTGCAAGCTCAAGATCGTGAGTAGGGTAGTTACGCTCATGCACCTTCAACTGTCTAGATGCATAGGCTACCACCTTACCCTCCTGCATCAACACATATCCTAAACCAACAATGGACGCATCACTATAGACCACAAACTCCTTACCAGACTCAGGTTGAATCAGGACATAAGCTTGCGTCAAAGCTTCCTTCAGCTTCTCAAAAGCTTGATGCCTCGTATCTGTCCACTCAAAGGGAACACTCTTCTGCAACAACTTGGTCAAAGGTGCAGCTATCTTCGAGAAACCCTCGACAAACCTACGGTAATACCCAACTAAACCAAGGAAACTTCGTACCTCTGTTACCGACTTAGGTACCTTCCAGCTTATCACATCCTCTACTTTGTGCGGATCAACGCGAATACCCTCAGCTGATACAGCATGTCCAAGAAAGACCACCTCCTTAAGCCAAAACTCACACTTACTTAGCTTGGCATACAACTGATTCTCCATCAACGCTTGCAAAACTATCCTAAGGTGTCTATCATGATCCTCCTCAATACGAGAGTACACAAGGATATCATCGATGAACACCGCCACAAACTGATCCAAGAATTCATGGAACACACGATTCATCATGTCCATGAAAGCAGCAGGTGCGTTGGTCAAACCAAACGGCATCACTAGGAACTCGTAATGCCCGTACCTTATCTGAAAAGTTGTCTTAGGTACATCCACATCCTTCACCTTCAGCTGGTAATACCCTAACCTCAAGTCTATCTTAGAAAACACTGAGGCTCCCCGGAACTGATCAAAAAGATCATCGATCCTAGGCAAGGGATAATTGTTCTTGATCGTCAACTTGTTCAGTTGCCTATAATCTTTGCACATCCGCATCGTCCTATCTTTCTTCTTTACAAACAAGACCGGTGCACCCCAAGGTGACACACTCGGCCGGATGAACCCTCGATCCAACAACTCCTGCAGTTGCATTTTCAACTCTTTTAGCTCTTTAGGTGCCATGCGATAAGGAGCAATGTACACCGGAGTCGTATTCTCATACAACTCGATACCAAACTCAACTTTTCTGTTTGGTGGCAACCCAAGCAATTCTTCTGGAAAGACACTCGGAAAATCACAAACGGTTCGGATGTTCTGCACACGTACATCCTTTGTGCAAGGATTCATTACATAAGCAAGGTAAGCCTCACATCCCAACCTCAACATACGATTTTCTTCCAAAGCCGAAATCACATTCGACAAGAACTTCACATTCTCGCCTACCACCACCACTTCATAATCATCAGCAAGCTTTACGGTGACCCGCTTGACATCAAAGTCAACCACCGTTCTATGCTCAGTCAACCAATCCATACCAAGGATCACATCGAAACCGTAGAAAGGTAATTCCATCAAATCCACAAGAAAAATATGACCTTGCACAGAAAAAGGGCATCTCCTATACAACTTCCTAGTGACTACAGTCTCACCAAAAGAACTAGTCACTTGCATTCCTACTTCGAGCAACTCAACAGGTATATCAAGCAAATGCGCATGCTCACTCAAAATATAAGAATGCGAGGATCCAGAATCAATCAAAGCCAACAACGATAAAGACTGAAGAACAAAGGTACATGTGATAACATTTGTATCGTTGCGCTCCTCACGCTGAGCATAAACCCTCGCAGGACCGCCTCCCTCAGGCCGAACTGCAACCACATGTGCAATACCTCGCTGACCCTCGTCTCTCCTCTGAAAGTTCCCTCGGCCGCGCCCACGGCCTCTTTGAGGTGCAGCCACAGCAAGTGCACGTCCCTAGCCTCCACCAGCCAACAAAAGACACTCTCGCCTCATGTGATCCGCTGAACCACAGTTCCAACATGAATTCCCTGTCACCACAACAGGAGCTTGAGCCTCTCTAGCTGCTCGAGGACAATCTCGCCTCAGATGGTCCCTCGATCCACATGTCCAGCATGTGTGCTGCTCAGACCTCACTCGGCCTCCCTGGACCTGACCGCCTCGACCCGGAGCACCTTGCCTCACCTCAGGCTGATGTCTCCTATCACGACCTCTTTTGTTCCGTCCAACCCCAGAACTATACTCAGTTGCTCTCTTCCTAGAGCTAGAACCAACACCTCGAGACGACAAACCCAAGTTATGTTCGATGTCTTTGGCTTGACATACAAGCACATCGAAGTCGGTGCAATCTACAGCCAACATGTACGTCTTGACTTCCTATACCAGCCCGTACCAGAAGCGATCACAACGGTGCCTCTCACTAGGTATTAGTTCAGGGGCATACTGGCTCAAACGTACGAACTAGACCTCGTACTCAGCTACAGAGAGGGTTCCCTGAACCAACGACATAAACTCTCGTTTCTTTTCATCTAGGCATCTCACTCCCAGATACTTTCTCTTAAAGGCGCCCTTGAAAAACTCCCAATCTACTTCATTGGGTTCCATTCCAGCAATGGTGGTCGTCCACCAACTATACGCATCACCCTGGAGAAGAGAAACAGCGCACCCCAGCTTGCGCACATCATTACAGCCCATCTGATCCATGATACGGATCGTGCTCGCCAACCAAGCTTCTGACACCTCAGGAGACATTCCAAAGAACTCAACAGCTCCTAGGCTCCCCAACCTCTCCAAAGGTAAACCCGCCTACCCAGCTGCAGGGGCTTGTACATGCGCTCCGGCTACCGCTGCCTGAAACACCCCGGTGATCGCCTGAACCAACGACGCTAGATCACCCAAACCCAGACCAGCAGGTCCTTGCTGCTACTGCTCCTCACCTCCAGGTGGTGGCGAAGGAGGTAAGTTTCCACCATGAGGGACATCAGCCCCTTGCTCACCCTGGTTGCCATGCTCAGTCGCAGGCACTATTGTGTTCGACCTTAGCTCTCTCCTCGGACCCATAGTGCTATTTTTAACAATGTATAACAACAAAAAAAACAAATCAAACCATTTAGGCCAGCCTCAACCAAGGATCCAAGTTTACAAAAACATTTAACTAGTGTAATAAGGCAATGGGTACCCCGATTTCCCTAAAGCATAACATAGCATACAAGAGCATATCAAACTCATCATGCCTTCCATCTTCCACAACCAACATATCAATATCACATCATCATCATACAATCATATTCATCTCACATGCGATTCATATCAATCAAGCATGGCATAAGCTCCAAATTTAACCAAAATCATGCTTTTCAATCAACATGCATCATTCCACACCAATTTCACATACCAACATCCCCAATTCTTTCACAACCTAGCTCTGTTACCAACAAATGCAACCCCCGTAGCCCGGCCTAGACGCCTGAGCCGAACTAAGAAGATTACACGGGGAAAATCGAAGTCAACTCGTAAAAGTCAACCTCGATTGACGACCCTTTTTTTCTTTTTATCTTCTTTAGATGCACAATATTAACCTATGTGTCCAGTAAGACCATTAAGAAGAAACGGCACAACGATCGGAGTTCAATTAGGGGTTCAATTGCGTACTTATGACTTTTAGGGACCATTTTGCAAATTACAGAAATTAAAGGGACTTTTCATATTTTAAAGTTACCAATCCTCAATTAGTCATGTAACATGCTATCGTGTCAAATTTCAGCTCAAACCGATCATCCAAACTCATCCAATTGATCAAATAACATTCAAGGACTAAAACGTAACATTTCAAGACTTACAAAGATACTTTTAACCGAATTTTAACTATTCATATCGATACACCAGAGCATGTATCGATACGCGGGAAGGCAGTAGCAAAAGATGGGAAGAGCGTATCGAAACGCTTCCCCGTGTATCAATACGGCCTTCAAACATGGCTTGGGCGTATCGATACGCAGGCAAACCGTACTGATACCCCTGTACAGAAATGCTTGGATTTTGCCTTAGTGTATCGATACACTTCCCCGTGTATCGATACGCATACCAGAAAAACTCATTCCAACAGCATTTAAACATACTTAACCATATTCAAACAAGTTTAAATCATGCACACATGTTATAATCTACCTAATAGACAAGAAGACATCATCAAACAGTAAATCATACTCATCAACCATATCAAACCATGATGACATGTTAGCTATTCAAGCATGCTTAAGAAACCAAGCTAAAGCATAGGCAAAACACCATAAGCAAACCATGAAACCAAATAGAGGCCGATTACAAGTCCAAAATCAGAAACCAAACATGTTTAAGATAGTAAACTTCACCAACAAATCCAAAAAATAAGAATCCCCACCCATTGCTACTTATTACACTAAAGGTGAACCACATACATCGCTTAGTCAAAACTCTTGGAATCCCCTTGCTTTTGGGCTTCCTTGAAATGCTCAATTCTCTACATTGATGAAATAAATGAGCGTAAGCATATAGCTTAGTGAGGATCGCTGAAACTACATTCATCAATGCATTTCATCAAACCATTGCAACATCATTTGCAAACTCATGTCTTTCTTTTAAACTTGCTCATTTCAGCATTCAATGCACTTTTAAAACCACATGCATATTGCATCATTAAAACAACAGCAAATTCATTTGCTCATGCTTAAACCAAGCATCACATGCATTCTTGCATCATTCACAAGCATCTCATGCTTAATCATTAATCATTAACATTATATTGGCTCGCAAGTTATAATTCTCAAACCACACCAAAACACATGACACAATCGGATACACGGATTACAAGCGTTGTCTCACACACTTCATACATACTACCGGACTACACAAGGTGGAGATCAATAGCACAATCACAACCCCTCAACATCACTCATCGGTAGTTGTATAATTCCACTAACGAGAGTACGGGACACAAACCACAAGACTCACATACGGGATTAAACCATTCACCGTTGTGATCTTAGCCTCAATCGTTAGGGTACTTGGATGGAGATTACAGCACAATCACAACCCCTCAACATCCAAGGCGACTTTATTCAGGGTGCACCCAATCCTATAGCCGGCTAACTATATCCGATTAAAGTAACCAAAAACCATTTCCATCACTTGCCAATATAATCATTTAACATCAATATTCCACTATTTTACAAGCATAAACACAATGCCATTTTCACAAGCATAAACATGCTTAATATCAATTCCATTTATCACATAAAACCAAGGATCACTTACCTAGTGCATCCTTAACATAATGGCATTAAAATCCAGCATTAACCATGCTTAAAAACATGCTTTAAAAACAGTATTCAAACCACATTTAACTCAAGTGCATTTCCATCAAAACATAGCACATTTTGAAGAGAGAGACTTTCGAATCACTTACTCTTAAGCTTAGCTAAGTGTTTCAAACTTACACTAAGCTCCCAAGACCACGCTTAAAGCGTTACAAAGCTAGAAAATCCATTTCCACTCACCGATACGCGAAGCCTTTCTCGCCGACACGAAAATTACTCTTCTAGAGCCTCCAACAACGTCTCGTTTGCTCCCGGATCAAGATCCCTTGTTTTCACAACATCAAAACATAGATCCAAATGCATTAAAATGCATTTCAACACCAACAACCAATCACAAACTCGTTGCTCACCCAAACTACACCAATTTACCCATCCGAAACAACCGAAAACTCAATTGATTGCTTCCTAAACCAAGCCCAGCCAACATACATCACTTCCAAACCATTATAAACATCAAAACACATCTAAAATCAATCTAAACATGTCCTTATACCTCCAGCAAGCATTACTTCATCATTTCACCTCAAAAACCCAACTAGAACTATCAAGAAACTCAATGATCCCAAGGATTTTGGGATCTATATCAACAAAACCTCTTTTCAACATATTAACCAACACAAAACTCAATTAAAATCAATCTAAAACAGAGCTTAACAAAACAAGTCCGAAAATCAAAAGTTTCATCATATTTTTGCAAGATTTCAATCTCAAATCAATAACATATTGAAAACTCAACCAAAAACATTAATTAGAAGCCAAAGATCTTGGGAATTTCAATAAAGAACCTAGATTGAAGGTTGAGAACGGGATTTACCTCCAATCCTTGCTTTCCTCAATGAATGACAAGTTTTCCTTAGCTAAAATCTTGAAGATCTTGAAAGAACTCTTAAAGTTTGTTTAGAAAATATTGAGAGAGTGTTTGGGAGAAAATAATTCTGGAGAAAATGAGTTAGAATTGTGTTTGGCTGAAAATGAGAAGAGAATGGTAGTTACGTCAAGTGAAATCTCATTTTTCTAATTTATTTATTTTAATTTAATAAAAATCCTTTTTATTAAATCACTTTAAAATCCATTTTAAAACACATGTCATATTAAGGAAAGGCTAAATTGCCATAAAGCTCCCTAAAGATTCTAAGATTTTGGCTTCTCTTTTAAAATTACATTTTTCCACAGTTTTGAAACTTTACATTTTGGTCACTACCCGAAATGTACCTCTTTCGAAACTCTTTTTGTAAAATTGATTTGACCAACCTCTTAAACATAATTTTAGAGTATTTTAGAAATTTTTACCATATTTTTATCCTATCTCGTTCCTTGATTTCCTTAAATCACCAAACTCGATTCGAACTATTCTCGACCGATCGGATTCGATGTCCAAAACATCTAGGCCTAAAACCAGGGCATTACAAAACCCCTAGAAAGAGAATTAGTATGCGGAACATCGAGGTGAAAGAGACTTATGCCAATATAAGAAATCAACAATGATGGTAACCCAACCTTTGTGATTAGCGATCACATGAAGAAGGTTCATATGGGTAATAACAAGTCATTGATTGATCTTGTGGGGAAGGCACTACAGTTTTTTCTTTTATCACTTCTTACGGTGTAAATAGTGCTAAAAACTGCAATAATGGTGAGGGTGAGTAAAACTCTTAATCAAGTTCATAGACTTTATAGGTGGTGTATTGACCTACAAAATACACTTGATGACTTGACCTGTATAAGTGTAAAGTGAGCCCGCTTCTATGAGACTTATGGAAATGCCTCTGGAGCACTTATGAAAATCCAAGCACGTGCTTGGCCTATTAGCGCACAACCGCGATAAAGAGCAAGAATATATATAATGTGATTAATGCAAATGTTAGCTTACAATAATGAGTTGTTGATTCATAGAAACGTGTTTCACCAATTACTCGGTAGGTTATGTCTCATTTTTCTAAGTTCTAGTTCATAGTCCAAAAAACACCAAAAGGAATACGTTATGTCACAATACTTAGCTAAACTTTTTTCAAAATTTTTTGAAATGTGTAGGGGGATTGTTGTAAAAATATAAGATTAATTAGTATATTTCAAAGAATCACGCCTCTCTCTTTTATATTATTTGTTTTGTGTTTAAATAGAAAATTTTGGTATTGGGCTCGTAAGAGAAAAATATGATGGTGGCTGCGCGCACACGGGGTTTGGCCAAGAAGTCCAACTCAGTTGAAATCAGCCAATTTCCCCATGTGCATGAACTAGAGGCTCGATCCATTTTTATTATTCTTATTATTTTTAAAACTGATTTTTAATCATTCATTTTAAAATAAAAGTATCTTCATTTTTAATCATTCATTTTTTAATAATTTTAACTATTCATTTTAAATAAAAGTATCTTTATTCTTAACCATTCATTTTAATTTTGATTGATTTGCCCTTTATTAATGGCTATTTTTAGATACCATTTTAGACATACATGATACTATAAATACCATGCACATATGCCTTCAAAAATCATACCAAAGTTGAATCTACTTACTTTTTTTCCTCTCTCTCTCTCTCTCTCTCATTTAATACACGTTTTGAAGTCGAGTATCCATTGGTTATTTGCTATTTTTGTCACTTGCTTTGGCAGAAGTGCTTGGATTAGACCTTCTGAGATGGAAAATACAATTCAGCAAACTAGTTTTTGAATTGGTATTCTTCTTGTAAAATGTTTGGGGTTCCTTTTAGTTTTTAGAAGTCTTTATTACATTGATTGTGAGGCTTAGTAGGTGAAATTGTAAAGAAGATTAGAAGTTGGCCATCTAAGTGTTTATCTTTTGCAGGGAGATTTGGCTTATTCAAGCTATAATTTTTAGCATTCAGAATTTTTGGAGTAGGGTATTTATGTTGCCTTCTAAAGTACTTAAGCAGATAAAAAAGTTGGTAATTCTTTTAAGTGGAAAGGTTTGTATTCAACTAAAGGTGCTCGAGTTAGTTGAAAAAGAATATGTTATCCTAAATGTGAAGGTGAGCTTGGGGTGAAGAATATTCTAGTATGGAATAGAGCTTGTATGATGATATGTTGTGACTTCTTCTTGCCTAAACCATGTCGTTTTTGGTGCCCTGGATTGAAAAGTATATTTTGAAGTGGTGTACCCTTTAACAAGCCTTTTTGAAGATAGTTATAGTTGGGCTTGGGAAAAGATTATAAAACTAAGGGATGATTATTATGCACTTGTTGGTAACTTGGATGAGGCTTTTTAAGCTAGGAAGGTATAGGAAGCACTTAGGCTTTTCAAGATAAGATACCTTGGTTCAAAGTTATTTGGGGTATCACTACCTCGCTGCTTAGGTTGTCAACAAAGGTTCGAATGTTATGTTGGGAGGTAAGATTGACCCATCATGCGTCCTTTGTGATTTTGAAGTTGAAACAAGGGATCATCTTTTTTGTTGTTTATGATTTCTCTAAGCAGATTTGGGTGAAAATAATGCAGGCATGTCATATTAATGTGTCTTTTAATTGTTGGATGGATATGGTGAATTAGGTGCAAAATCATGGTAGGGAAAATGTTACAACTGGTAACAAATTATATAGCTAGCAAGAAGTTAGAAATCAGTTAGGATGGGTTAGAGTTTGTTTCAGATGGTTAGTTAGTTGAGAAATCCTTGTATAAATATTATGTACTAGATGATGTAATTATGTGATGTGAATGAATACAAGACGTATATTTCCACAATCTCTTTACAATTTTGCATGGTATCACAAGTCTAATATCGATCCAATTTATTCATATTTGCTGGGCCGTTGTTTTTTGGGGCAATTTCTCTGTTATTCCAAACAACTCTCTCTTGTTTTCTTTTCTCTTCGAACAAAAATCCCTATTTCCTCGATGATGCCTCTGCCGCCTCCACCGTCTTTTTCGCAAGATTCCGATTCCACCACCATAGATTTCAACCATCCTTTGTTTCTTCATCCTTATGACATGTTGGGAACCGTTCTCATTTCTCACCATTTGACTGGGATCGAGAATTACACGATCTGGAGCAGAACTTTGCGCATTGCTCTTCTCGCCAAGAACAAGCTAGGGTTCATCGATGGTGATTGTCATCATACAGATTATTCTTAGTCGTCTCTTCAAGCCCAGTGAGATCGTTTCAATGCAATCGTACTTTCTTGGCTCATCAATTCTGTCAGCAAAGAACTCTCAGCTGGTATTTATTTGCTTCCAGTGCCGCTCTGATTTGGGCGGATCTCAATGAGCGTTTCAACAAGGTTGATGGTTCAAGAGTTTTTTTCCTTAATCGTGAAATTGCAACTTTAACGCAGGGTGATTTTTCCGTTTCTGTCTACTTTACAAAGTTAAAGTTGTTGTGGGACGAATACTCTGTGTTCTACTTGCAACTGTGAATCGGCTCAACAAAACGCAAAACATATCTCTCAGAAACATCTCTTTCAGTTTTTGATGGGTCTTAATGAAACGTATGCCGCCCTTCACAGCCAGATCTTGTTGATGAATCCATTGTCGTCGGTCAATAGCGTCTATTCTATGATTGTTCATGAGGAATCACATCGTCTCCGCATGTCTGGTGTTGTTCCCTCACTAGAGCCTGATGTTCTGTATTCTAATGTTTCTGGTACTCAAAAGAAGTTTTCTGGCACTTGTGATTATTTTAAAATCAAAGGGCATAAGAAGAAAAATTGTTATCAGCTCATCGAATTTCCTTCTGACTTCAAGTTTAACAAGAAACACAGATCTCATGCTGCCATGGCTGTGGGTAATAGTTTGGTCCCTACTGAGTCTATTGCTTCTCCCGATCCTACCAATTTGGTGTCTGCTCCACCAATGTTCACTTCGGATCACTACACACAGATCCTTGGACTCTTGAACCAGAACTCAGTTTCAAATTCCTCTGTGAATTTGGCAGGTACTTTTTTCTTTTTCCTCATTTACTAATACCTCATTGTAATGGATTCTGGATACTAGTGCAATTGATCATGTTTTGTTAGACTACAATTGCTTTATTAATCCTCTCTCTTGTGATTCTAATTCTCGTTTTGTTCAACGTCCCAATGGTAAATCTTCCCATGTCACTCACATAGGGTCTGTTAGTTTACCAAATGGTCTTCAGTTGTCTAATGTTCTCTTTGTTCCTAATTTTACTCACAATCTGATCTTTGTGTCTCAGCTCACTAAAGATTTATATTGTGATATTCTTTACTTTCCTGACATTTGCGTTTTGCATGATAAAGGGGATTGGTAGGAAGTTTAGAGGTCTTTACTTACTTTAATTTCCATTTTTTCCTTCTGATATTTCTTGTAAGCCAGTTAATAATTTTCATGTTGTTCATTCTGCTACCTCTGTTTGTGTATGTAAATCTTCAAATTCTAATGAAACTTCTACTTGGCATGCACGTTTAGGGCATGTTCCTAGTCCACAATTGTTGGGATTCTCTAAATTTTTCGTAGCAGAGCAAAGAGCAATTAATAGAATTTTTAAAGAATAAATCAATGTGAATTCTTCTTCTTGTACTTTTAGTTTAATAGATCTTCTTCATCTCTAGGTTCATCAAATCGTCACTGATTTCAACCATTCGACTCGAGGATGATAATGGGTAACACTATAATAAACCTCGGTTACTGAAAATGGAAGAACAAAATACGTTTACAGAAGAGGATCCTTGCAATTTCCTATCGATGGATCAAACTTCAAATCTTCAATGGTCTTTGAATCTCTTAGTTGAATGGAGAGAAGAGAGGAAAGTTACAGTGAGAGAGAGAGAATCGGAAGGGAAGAAAAATAAATAATTTATTTTAAATATTTTTCCACGTGTTGCGTAGGGATTTGTCTAATTTTTATACTTAGAGAAATTAATATTTAATTTTTAAAAAAGATTAATGGCGAAATTAAAAAAATAATAAGATGTAGATGACTAAACTTGCTATTATACCTTAGGTACATGAAGAATTATTTCTTAAAAAATAAATGTCACGTGTCAATTTTTGACTGGGCCAAAGGGTCCACGTCAGATTCCTTCACGGAAGTGAGTAAAGTGATTAACATGGAAAAATCTCATGTATGAAATTGAAAATTTTAAAACGTTATGTATGAAACTGAGAATTCGGTATAGTTCATATACCAACGGAGTAATTAACCCTTAAAGTTAAAACTTCAATTAAATTAGTTCTGTAGATTGGGCTTTTTGTCTAATATACCGCAATGATTTTGAGAAGCTCAATAGTCAAGATCAAGATCAATATTGTTGCCGTGGATTTTAATATGTTTTGTATCACAGGGACTCAGGGAGGAAGCTTACACGGGAAATCTGTTGAAGCGGAGGAAGAAGAAACAAGAGAGGGGGAAAAGGGTTTTTTTAATATTTTAATTTGTTTTTCTAATTAAATTTATTTATTATTTATTTTTATTTTTAAATAATATTAGTCGGGGCAAAATTTAAAAAAAAAATTGGAAAGGCAACCAAATTCTTTTAAGATGTTAGAAAATGGGACAACTAGAATAACGTTTTAAAATTGAGTAAAATAACCCAATTTTTTTAAAGAAAAAAATTGATAAAAGATATATAATTTAGAGATAAATCATGCCTTTAAACCTTAAAATTTTGTTTAAAATTTAAAGGAAAATATTTAGTAACTATAAAATTTTAGAAATACAAAAACGAAATTTCCGAAGAAAGTTGCACACTTTTTTTTTTCTTGGGAAAGTACAAAAATGGAAAGATTGAAAAAATATTTATTGTTTTTTTCTTGTTGATCTATCCGACCAAACTAAAACAACTTTTAACTAAGCTTTTTGATGTTTAGGTATGAAGTTAAAAAAATCTTAATATTTGACTGAATAATTAATTTAGTCTTTATTCTTTTTTAAAGTAATTTAACTCGCAAGGTTTTATTTTGGGTCAAAATAGTTCGCGGATGTAATTTGTTAGTCAACTAATGATAAAGCTCTTGAAATAATTTGATAGAATGTTACATCATAAGATAATTTTATGTTTTGTATAATTTAATAAAATTATTTTTAACTAATGTAAAATTCTTTTAAGTCAACATTTTTGTCTATATAGTACTGCTATGTAAGTTTACCACGTTATTACAAGTTATTCATTGTTGATTGACTAATAATTTTTATTTGTAAATAGGTTATTTTAGCCCAAAATAAAACATTAAAGGTTAAATTATTTAAAATATATATATGACTTAATAGCTGAAATAATTATTCAAATGTTAATGAATTTTTTTTTGGACATAATGTCAAATATTTAATACTAATACTGACAGTTTTTAGTTGATTTCTCTTTAACTGTTTAAACGGGATGACACTCCCATGTCCTATATACGTTTTAGCTTTCTTTGGCAAATTGTTCCCGGAAACTTCACTCTTTTTCTCTCTCATGACTCTCTTCCCATCTCCTCCTATTTTTATTCTAATTCTTGTTCTTGCTGTTGCATTTGAAGATTCTGAGAACAGGAATGGACGATGAATTTGCAAAGCTTATCAGGAGAGTTAACCCTCCAAGGTATCACCCTTTTCTGTGTTTTCTTTTCTTTTTTGAGATTTTGTGTTGTTTTTTATTTGCCAGTACTGGCTTGTATTTCATTTTTGCAGAGTTGTTGTTGACAATGGTGCATGTCAGCATGCTACCTTCATACAGGTATATATCATCATTGTCTTTGTTTCCATACTCATGCTTTAAGTTTATCATTAATTGACTCATCACGAGAGCGGTCATTCTGACCCAAAATGAAAAGGTGAGGTTTGAAGTGCCTCAAAGAAAAGAATAGGGACCAAAGTGACTATTTAATAAAACGTTAGGATCATTTTTTGAGGTTATGCCTATGTATTTTGCATAAGTTGATATTTTGGTGTTGTTAGGTTGACAGTGTAAACAAGCATGGGATTCTCCTGGAATTAGCCCAAGTTCTTTCAGACCTGAACCTTAATGTAACCAAAGCATATGTCTCATCTGACGCTGGATGGTTCATGGATGGTATGTTCCAAAAACAAAAAATTGTACTATGTAATATGTAACATGTAACATGTTTCATCAACTCTTCTAATCTAATTCTATCACTTTTCCCAGTGTTTTATGTGACAGATAATCATGGAAACAAAATTACAGATGAAGAGACCCTCATTTTTGTACAGAAAGTAAGCAATTTTAGACGATTTATAATCTCGATAATATTCCATCTTTTTGACAATTTCTGTTTGTTAAATTCTGCAGACACTTGAAACCAAAGTGCATTTCTTGAATTCAATGAGGAGCTCAGTTGGTTCAACTCCTTCCAAAGACCATACCTTAATCGAACTAACCGGCAGCGATAGGCCCGGGCTTGTATCCGAGTTATCTGCAGTTTTAGCAGATATGGGGTGCAATGTGGTGAATGCTGAGATTTGGACTCACAATGCTCGAGCTGCCGCTGTCATCCATGTTGTCGACAATTCGACACAGCACGCGATCGAAGACCCAAAGAGGGTTTCGATGATCAAGGAATTGCTCTTCAATGTGATGAGAGGGGACAGTGATGTTCGGACACCGAGTGCAAGAATGTCGGTTTCGAGTTCCGGAGGGACTCATAGAGGACGAAGACTGCACCAATTGTTGTACGCCGATAGAGACTTCGAGAGGCCCGACGATGTCGAATTCAAAATTTCAAAGGAACCCCGTGTTTCTGTGTTGGATTGCAGTGATAGAGATTACACGGTTGTGACCATAAGGTGCTTGGATAGACCAAAGCTGTTGTTCGACACTGTTTGTTGTTTGACAGACATGGAATATGTTGTGTTCCATGGAACAGTTATCACAGGGAGAATGGATGCCTATCAGGTTTGAAAATCACATTCACGACAAGGAATTCAAATGTTTTAATGAAATTTAAAGTGGGGTTTCATTGAAAAATCATGTTTTTTTTTTCCTTTTGTAGGAATATTACATCAGGCATGTTGATGGATTCCCTGTAAGCTCAGAGGCTGAACAGCAAAGAGTTATGGAGTGTGTTGAAGCTGCCATTGAAAGACGAACCACAGAGGTAACCTTCAAACCTTGTTTCAAGCTATTAAAATCAAGGATGGACCGAGAAGTGCTAGTGACGTCCTGAAAATTTAAAAAATTTATATATATATTTTATAATATAATTGCTGACTATTTAAAACCATAATTTGATCTTGAGTGGTGTTTTGTTATCCGACAGGGTCTGGAGTTGGAAGTGATTAGAGAGGATGGATTGGGAGTTGTAGCAGATATCACAAGAATATTTCGTGAGAATGGATTGTGCATCAAAAGAGCCGAAATATCAAGCAGCAAAGGTGGGAAAGCAAAAGGCAGTTTCTTTGTGACCGACGTGGGAGGAAACAGCGTAGATCCCAAAACTGTGGATATGATCCAAAAACAGATAGGACAAGGTTGTCTTAAAGTGAAAGGGAATTCCTTTTTATCTCCCAAAGAGACAACCACAAGTTTCCTGTTCGGGAACCTGTTTAAAGGACGAAGCTTCCAAAGCTTCAACCTCATCAAACCTTGTTCATAAATCTTTGTATATAATTTGTACATGTACAGAATCATCATTTCAATCCAATGGTAAGGAATATCTGTCCCAAGTCCCAAACCAAAAATCTGTACTATTCTGAGGGTTTGTTAAATAATTATATGTAACTTTATTTTTAACTTTAAATAAAAAATTAAAAAATTCATCTCAAAATTAATATGTACTTAAACGATTAAAAACATTTAATGTCAAACATAATTTAACTATAATTTTAACCTTTTTAACTTTTCATTCTGTAATTATTAAATAAAAACAATAATAGATAAGTAACAATATAGTATGATTATCTTTGCATTTAAATAGGGAGGGTTAAATGGATATTTTTAAAACCATAGAGGAATAAGTGGAATTTAAATCAAAGCTCATGTTTGTGCACTTCTCTAAATGGATGAATGATGAAATTGGCTAACATAAAAAAACAAGACATGGCATACACTAGGCACTTAGAAAGTTCAACCACAAAAATGATATCAATGTGTTCTTCAAGGAAAGGAGTAAAACTGAGTCGAAAATTGATTGTAACTCACTACATGTGACTATTTAATCAAACACCAACCTCAACTAAAGGTGTGTTATTCCTCTAAGTCATCCTCTGTGCAGCTTCCTTTGCAAGAAGCTTCTCCTTTGCTTTGGTTCGGGCTTGCGACTTGGAGCCCATGATGCCACCTCCCCATTTCTTCCTATTCTCGTCGTACTTGTCGTTGAAGTTGGCCTGTATCGTACAGCATCAGTGAATAAAACGATGTATAACTTCAACATAAATTAGTTAGAATGTATTGCAGGTGTATTCTTACCTTGATTGCCTCGAGGATTTTGCTGAATTCCATCTTATCCTCATTCTTAACCGTGGTCAAGCACAAGACAGAAGCAGTTTTCTTGTGGACAATCTGCAGTAGTGCACTAACAATAATAAGTACCTTCTTATTAATCCGTAATTTGACAGAAAAGTATGGGACTATGGAAGATATTTACCGATCCCAAACGTGATTTTCCCTTAACAATGCAGTAAGGGACCTCCATTTTTCTGCACAGAGCCGGGAGCCACACTACCAACTCTATGGGATCCACATCATGAGCAATAACAACCAATTGTGCCTTATTCTGCAGAGGATATTATAAAGAAACTATTATTTTGAAGTGCTTCAAAATAATAAAAGTACAATACCGCACTTGCTAAACTTATGAAATACAGAGAAATTAGAGGGCAACCTGCTCGATAAGGTATGTAACATGGTTAAGACCATATTTCACAACAATAGGTTTCTTAGACTCGGGTGCTTTGCCTTCAGCCTCGGCCTGGGCCTTTTTCACGAGACGTTCCTTCTTGGCCGCCTTGTCCTCCGGCCTGTACTTGAGGAGTAACTTGAACAGATTTGTTGCTGCAACGGGAAACGAGATAACCAAGATTTAGTGACTAATCTTAATTTGCAACAGTTACAAAAAGGAAGGAAATTTACTGCGAGAACTGTGCAGGGGACTTGGATGCAAGAGGCTATAAAAATGATTGAGAATGGCAAATTCAACAAGATGTGAGAACATACATAGCAGAGTAAGTATAAACATAAATAGGAACAAGCAATTTTGTAATGAGGCATTTAATATCCTGAGTTGGCACAACACTTGAAAACCAGATTATAAATTCAACAATTACAATCTTCAACTACCTATCACAAATTCAAAAAGTCACCTTTACCTTGCCGTCAATGTGGAAATTCTCCAACATTCACCAACATCCAAATTTCCGATCCACATTCTTTTTTCTCAAATAGACAAATTATCAAGAGCGGTCAGAACTATACATTTAAAATAACTTCCTACATTACAAATCCATTTCCCAAATTCATACTATACAAACATCTATGCAAAGTTAACATGAAACAAGATAGTAATGCAAATATTCACTCAAACCAAATATGGTGAATCTAATGCATAAATCAGAAACGGGTGAAGAGTTTAGCACAGACCAATGTTCTTGTCAAGAGTCTTGGTAAACTGGTTCAATGCCGGTGGAACCTTCAACCGCTGCTTAAGGATCCTCTTCTTCCTTTGAATGCGAACAACCTTAGGCCACTTCACGAATCGATGCAGATCCTTCTTAGGAGGTAAAGCCCCTCCGATACCAAACTGCTTTGGACGCTTCTCAAACAATGGATTGACAACCTTCTCCTAATATTGAAAAATCAAAATAACAAATGGATAGTGAGATGACAATCGAGTTATTCGAAGGGTCCGGGTGTAAAAAAAAAAGTAATGAAACTTCACTTGTTTCTTCTTGGCAGGCACGGCCACTTTTCCACCTCTCTTCGGAGCCTGCATTCAACAACAAAGTTAATAAACCAAGTAACTGATCCATAACAAGGTTTGAAACCATTAAAATTATATCACCACTTCACTAGAATCAGTAAGAAACTATTTAAGCAATAAATAAAGTTTACTTTGAGAGTTTACTGTAAAATGACCCATAGTCCAAACCATATTCAAAACTTACATAGCAATAAAAAAAACTAGTTCTTTTAGCTAAACTAAGAATTATGCAAATCTTCAAATGTCATAAATGTTCACTGCATTGTAGAAATAGCTATATTAGAACAGTTCATAGCCTAGAAAGTTACAAATAGATTTCATGTAGCGGAAAATTAAGGTGATGCATAGTAATAAAAGATCAATTGAAATGGGGTTTTGGGATTTACCATTTCTGCAACTCCAAAAGAAGCTTTTCTGTGATTAAGAACGGCGAGGGAAATCACTGAAAAGCACGGGGTAAGCTACCATGAAGAATAATTAGGGTTTATATTTAGAACCAGGCCTACATTTGGGCCAGCAATTAAAATACTATGGGCTTTGATTTGGACTACTTAGGCCCGTTCACCATTGTATTTGAAAAATACTTTTCTGGGTCAAAAGCACTTTTAAAACCATAAACATTGTTAAACAGATAATTTTTGAAAAAAAAATGTGTTTAAAAGTGATTTTTAATCTAAATATAAAAGTTAAAATTTTTAGTTTTTGCGCTTGAAAAAGTACTTTTAGTAGTTAAATTATAATTTTAACATTTATTTATTATATGGTGTGTTTATTTTATAATTTATAAATCTATATTTTTTACCAAATACATAAGGGTAAATTATCTCATTAGTATATAAACTATATATTTTCAGTTTCATACATTAATCTTTTTTTATTCTTAGTTGGCTTAATACATTTCCCCCCCTAAACTTTACATGTTTTCCCAACTTTCCCCCTAAAATTCATTTTGACCATTTTTTGCCCCTAATGTTTTCAACGTTACTCATATTGTCCCATACGTTAAAAAATTATCTTGACCAATCAGATCACACCACGTCACCTAATTATTATTATTTTATTATTTTTCTGTTTAATATATTAAAATATTCATTAAATTGATTTATTTTACCAAGACTACCCTCATTCCCTTCTCTGAACCCCATCCCTTCATCCTTTTTCCCCTGAAGCCCAATTTTTCCCTGATTCGAAGATTCAAGGGATATTTTTTACACCAAAAAAACACACTAAAATTTGTTCACCGACAGTGCTGGTACTGATCTTGAAGTTCTATTGAAGCTTAAACTGACGGAGATTAAGAAAATTTCCAGTCGTGGAGTCCCGAACATTTGGGTCCAATTATCGATTTACTTCGCCCATACAAATCGATGTGATCATCGATCGGAAAATAAGACTAAATCGCCTACAAAAGTGATAAGTAACACAACAATTAAGGGCATGTAAACATCTAAAAGCAACAAAAAAAATCAATGATATTATGAGTATTAGGGTATCTCAAAATCAAAAACTAAAGACACTTTTAAACTCAGATTTTTGTATATTGCACGTAAGAATTTAGTTCTAAAACTTTAAATTCATGTTCTTGTTTCTTCCAAATATTAGAAAGGAAACATTAAAGTGGAAACCTTGGATGCAACCGGCGTCATGGTTGGTGAGTTGGTCTGCAGAAGTGGAGTGTTTTTTAAAATTTTAAATTGGGGAAAAAGATGATGGGGATGGAGATGTGTGTTTTGGGTATTTTAATATATTTATTTTTATTTTAAAAGTAAATAAAAATAACGTGGCACGTTCTGATTGGTCAAGATAGATATTTTTAACGGTAGGGGACAATATGAGTAACGTTAAAAACGTTAAGGGGCAAAAGTAGTCAAAATGAATTTTAAGGGGCAAGTTGAGAAAACAAGTAAAGTTTAGGGGATGTATTAAGACTTCTTAGTTTCATACATAAACTTTTTTGTCGTCAACAAGTTTACACTTTTCTGTTACAAAAGCTGTGGACCCCTTGGAATAGTCAAATATTGACACATAGCATTTGTTTTACTTTTAAAAATTCTCCATTTGTTTAAGGGTTAAAAACACAATTAGTCCTCAATGTTTTAATATTTTTTTTAATTTAACACTTCAAATTTAATTCTTTTTTAAAAAATCAAAGTATTTATTTCAAATAATTATAAAAAGTAATTAACCAATCATTATTCTTGCATTTTTGATATTGTACAGGGCATAGTGTGTGATAGGTTACAGAAAAAAAAAATATATAGCTGTTGATTCGATTAATTCGCAACTGTGTAAGACTTGGGGGATTGCTTTGTAATTACTCTATAATTTTCTTTAGTTTAATTTATCAGCTTGCTGCTTTGGGATAAATAAAAGTATAACACTTATCTAAAAAATAATGAACTAATCAATGAGTGACACGTAACACTATATTAAAAATTATTTTTTCTTAAAAAATTAGCAATATTTATTTATCTTCTTCAATCTTCTCATCCCTCTCTTTTTCTCTCTTCTCTCTTTACTCAACCAAACTCATTCCAACAAGCAAGTTTTTACTGCAAGCAGTAAATATCTGAAAATTCCCTAGCTTTCTTCTACTTTCATCGAACATTATCATCATCTTCACCATCTTTTCGTTTACCAATGAAACCATTTCTAAAATTCCATTTACCTTCGTATCAAGAAACTAGCTTTGAATCCATAAAAAATATAAAAAATTCAAGGGAAAACTACACCGGTGGTCCCCTAATTATGTCTGTCTTCCTACTTTGGTCCCACAACTTTGTTTTTCGGCAAAAGAGTCCATTCCGTCACATAGTTTTCCTATTTTGGTCCCCGACGTTAAATAACTAACGGTTTTGCTGACGTGGCATTTTTTAATATTTTTTTAAGGCTGACGTGGCATTTTTTAATCATTTCTCTCTCCTCTTATATATTATTTTTATTTAATTTTAATCACCCAATCATGTTGTGACACGTGTCACTACACTATTAGGTGAAAAAAACCCCCAAAAATCCTTAAAATTGGACTTGGTGCCACTGGGATTCAAACCCAGGACCATCAGCGCACCAAGCATGCGCTTGAACCAACTAGGCTAGGCTAGATATTTGATTCAATTCTACTAACACTTATATTTAAGCTGTACAAATTAACCCAAAAAAACCTAAAAATATAATTGGTGCCGCTGGGAATCAAACCCAGGACCACCAATGCATAAGGCATGCGCATGAACCAACTATGCTAGGCTGGTTACCTGATTCAAATCTACTAACATTTATATTTTAGCTGTACAAATTAACCCAAAAATTAGAAACAAATTAGAAACAACACATTCGAACGCCATACCTTATTGATTTTTTTAAAAAATATTTAACCACCAAGTTAAACTAATAAATTGTACTATTTTTAAATTAAATATATTTAACTAAATTATGTTTAAAATTAAAAAAATCAAACTAATTTTTTTACTTTGATTGATAATAACAAAACTAATTAAATATTTATTTATTATTATAAAATTATTATAAATTAATATTTATTTATTATATTAAATATAATATTAATAAATATCATTAGTTTAATATTTTTTGATTATTTCTCTCCTCTTATATTATTAATAAATATTAATTTTATAATAAATAAATATGTTTTTAGGTTTTTTTGGGTTAATTTGTACAGCTTAAATATTAATGTTAGTAGATTTGAATCATGTAACTAGCCTATTATAGTTGGTTCACGCGCAAGCCTTATGCACTGGTGGTCTTGGGTTCGATTCCCAGCGGCACCAATTAAGTTTTTAGGTTTTTTTGGGTTAATTTGTACAGCTTAAATATAAGTGTTAGTAGAATTGAATCAAGTATCCAGCCCAGCCTAGTTGGTTCAAGCGCATGCTTGGTGCGCTGATGGTCCTGGGTTTGAATCCCAGTGGCACCAAGTCCGATTTTAAGGATTTTTGGGGGGGGGGGTTCACCTAATAGTGTAGTGACACGTGTCACAACATGATTGGGTGATTAAAATTAAATAAAAATAATATATAAGAGGAGAGAGAAATGATTAAAAAAATATTAAAAAATGCCACGTCAGCAAAACCGTTAGTTATTTAACGTCGGGGACCAAAATAAGAAAACTATGTGACGGAAGGGACTCTTTTGCCGAAAAACAAAGTTGTGGGACCAAAGTAGAAAGACAGACATAGTTAGGGGACCACCGGTGTAATTTTCCCAAAATTCAAATCATGGGCATGAAAAGGCAAAAAAGGAAATATGAAATTCAAATTGAAGGTTTTTTATTTGGTTTGCTAGGGTGGATTCACTGTAATTGAAGACATGAACTGAAAAGACTAGAAATTGGAGAAAAAGTGTGGTCCCATAAGCAAATAACATATTTCTTGAAATGTGTTTTCGTTTCTATGATTTGTTGAGCATGATATAGAAGGAAAATAAAATAAAATTTAGTAGAGTTAAATCATAAATGAAAAGGAATCAAAATTTTGAAACAATTTAATTGACTGCATCTGAAATGGAATTTAGTTAGAGTGAAGAAACGGGTAGAGTTCGGGATTAGCAAGTAGTGAGTGTGAAACTGAAAATCGATTCGTATACCACTTGTAAATTTCTTGAGTTTTTCTTGTTAAACTACACTATGGTGGCCAATACAGTTGTTGGAGTCGATCAACGGCGGTGGTCGGTCGACACGATGGTCAGTGGTGGCCTACCGATAAGGCTTGATGGCTAGACTGAGGTTGGTTGAATAAAGAGAAGAGATGGAAAATTGGTGGGAGGGAAATGAAAAAAAAAATTAATTTAATATTGAGTCAAATGTCACTTAGTGTTAGTTTAAATATTCTTCTATTTTTAAAATAAATATTTTATTTTTAAAGACTAAGGATGATATTAAAAAATAATAAAATATTGACTAATCTTGTTATTAGCCCTTAAATAAATGAAGTTTTTAAAAATAAAAATAAATGCTACGTGTCAATTTCTGACTGGTCCAAGGGGTCCACACCAGCTTCCGTAAGGAAAAAGTGTAAACCCATTGGCGACAGAAAAGTTCATGTATAAAACTGAGAATAAAAAAAAGATAATATAAAACTGAGAATTCGGTATAGTTTATGTACTAATGGGGTAATTAACCTAATACATAATTATATGATTATTAAATTATTTATTAGTTTAAAAATTTTATATATTTTAAACCCAACAAATGGTCTTAGTAGAAAAGAGGATGATGTTCATCATATGAGACTCATGTTTAATGATTTTATCTACAAGGTGTGTGTGCATTGTCAAATGGTTAATAATATGTATGAACGGGTACTATCTTGTAATCATCTTTAGACTATTCAAAAAATATATTTGTTCGGTCAAATTTTTTAGATAAAAATTATTTTAAATTTTATATATTTTCATGGAACACGTACAATTGTTAAAAAATATTTTTATATTTTTCATTGCCCTTCCGATTTTCAGGGCTTTGCTCTAACTAATTTGAACCGACTCGCGTCGAACACTTTTCTTACGTGGGTGAGTCTTCTAGCAGAAATTTTCTACATACACAAGGACTCGAACTCGAGACCTGCTTAAGCGATACCAAGCTGCTTACCACTTGATCAATCTCATTGGTTAAAATATTTTTATCATAATTTAAGTTGATATATTTCATATATTATAACATTAAATAATTTAAAATATCATTTAAATATATTTTTTTTAATTTACAACATCATGTCTAGAATGATTATTTATTTTCTCAGAAATATTTTTTTACTGCACTTTTCAAAAACAATATTAAACTGATCCTTAAACTCAAAAAGAATGTTCCTTCAACCAATTGTTAAGAAAATCAACAACAACAAAAAGTCTTGATTGAGTTTCCATATCTATTACTATGTTTCACTGCACCTAAATATGTTTACAACTAGAAGTGTAAATGAATCGAGCTTGAATGAATAATGTTTTGTTTATTTTTTTAAGGTGTTCATAGTAGATTCATGTTTGTTTAAATTTTTAATATCGTGTTCGTGTTCGTTTGTTTGTTTTTGAAGGTGTTCGTGTTCGCTTGTTTAGCGTTCACAAACATGTTCATTTAACATTCGTGAACATGTTCGTTTAGATGTTCGCGTACATGTATGTTTATATGTTCGCGAACGTGTTTGTTTAGATGTTCAGTAACATGTTCGTTTAGATGTTCGCGAACATGTTCGTTTATATGTTTTTCAAAATGGTGAAATCACGTCACTAGTCCATAAGCTCTTCAAGCTTCATAGTTTAAACTCCAAAGTTCACCACGTGTTCAACTTAGCCCCTAACTTTACCAATATTTAAAAGGTAAAAATAAAAGGAAAGGTGAATCAGGTAAACGAGCTTGTTCGTGAACATAAACGAACAGAACACACATTTGTTCGTGTTTGTTCATTTATTAAATGAAAACAAAAATTTTGCTCATACTCATTTATTTTGCTTAATAAACGAACATTATACGAATAGTTGATCAAATACTATGTTCATTTACACTCTCATTTACAACAAGACGGATCAAATGGTTAGAAACTTTTGATGGAATCATATTGTCTAGTTTAGAATTGCTTTTGAAAAATGTTGTGGAAAAATACTATATTGAAAAGTACTTTTAAAAAGTGTTTTTAGATTATTATTTTTTTGGTTTGAGATTGAAGTATTTGTTGTTAAAAAATACTTTTGAGAAGATAAATTGTAATTTAAAAAATATGTATTTAAATGATATTCAAATTCTTTAATGTTATAATATATGAACTATATCAACTTTAAATTATGATAAAAATATAAAAAGTATATTTATTAATAAATAAATATTTTTTAACAATTGCACGAGTACCCTAAAAATATATAAAATTAAAAAATATCTAAAGAATTCGACAGTAAGAGATATAAAATTTAAAACTAGTAAATAATTTATTAATCATAAAATTATGTCTTAGTAAAAAATTATAAGTTTATAAATTATAAAATAAACATGTCATAAGATGATAAATAACGGTTAAAATTATAATTTGACTTCCAAAAGCATTTTTTCAATCGTAAAAATTAAAATTTTTAACTTTTGTATTTGGGCTCAACAAATGCACCTTTTCTCTAAAAGCTTAGTGTTTTTACATAATCATAATCAAATCACAAGGATAAATCCATCGAAACAACTAACTGTCAAACATGTCGAGACTAAATATGCTCAACCCCATGCAGATCCATAGACCATTCGTGGCAGCAAGGAAACAAGGAGTGGTCCAAGAGTTTACATTTTTGCTCAAGTATGGTTTTGACATCAAATAATAGTATGTTAGCAATGATATAGGACCATTATGTTTTAGGGAGGGTTGTTTTGAGACTCCTTATGTTGAGACATGTTTATGATGCCATTTTGGTCTTGTTTGTGACCTTTATATGTTGGATGAAGGTTTGGTTTATAATTTGACCTTCTATGTGTTTGTTTCATCTTGTTGGATGCTTGAAGTGATCTCCCATATATGTTTAGAGTTTTCAATATATGTTTTAATGCATTGTAGTTGGTTGTGCTAGGATCCTTTGCCTATAGAATGGTTGTTTGTGATGTTACCATGTTGTATGAATCATGTTTTAAGTTGTTGCTGTGACTATATTTCTGGTATGTGTTTCGAAACAGCTGCTACCGTTTCGATACGGTATGCATATTTGGCCTAGATGTTTTGAAACACATAAGGGTCGTTCCGAGACCCCAAGACCATTTTTAGGCATGTGTCAAAGCATGAGGTCGTTTCGATACGCCTCTGTTGTATATGAGGCAGGGAAATCGTTCCAGGCATGAGGATTTCGATACAAGTGAGCCCTGTTTCAGTACGTTTTGCTACTGAAAGTGGTAGTTCCGAAACAGGCTTGGCCAGTTCCGAAACAAGTGTCTGTTTTGTTAGTTTTAGACTATTTGGAAGTTTTGTTTCTTTGCGTTTTGGTTCCTAATCACTGTAAAGGCCAATTGAACTTCAAATCGATGTCCGATTAAGGCGAGGTTTAAACCGCTGCGTGTATGAACATCTAGGATTAATATGATGCCTTTAGAAAAGATAACAAAGATAATAAAATGATCTTAAGAGTTGCTAATCGAAGGGAAACCTTAACGGGTTTTTCTTCGATTTTTCCCGTGTAGCTCACTTGGTTCGATTTTGCGACTAAACCGGGCTAAGGGGGTTACACTCGGGTCTGGACTCTTCAATTGATTCCAAAGACACTTTCGTTTCGATATCCGAGGACTATCGTAAACAGTCGTAAACTAAACTCATGCTCCCCATTACAATCACACTCTTCCACTCACAAATTGGTTCACTATATACAAAATTTCCATAGTAACTGAACTATCCCATAAAATCCACAGACTACGACTAAAACCATGCGCCTCAACACAAACTGACTTCAGAAATCCACACTTTGAAATGTTCGAATCAGCACGCCTACCACTAGATCATATCTCAAATAATGCTACAACTTTTGGCTTATGAGCGGCCACAAAAGTTGGAAAATATCTTAGGAATTCTAGGCTACCAGTGCCTTGACAGTTCCAAAAAAGAAAACTAGTCATAACAAAAAATTTAAAAAAAAAATAAATGGAACCTTACTTAGAGTTCAGCTGGTACTCCGCTCCTTCATTCGTCCCCTCTTCCATATTATCTGAAGGATCATCATTCATCAAACGTAGAGCCATCTGTCACTTGCTCTATGTCAATGTTAGGTCCCGATTGTTGACCAATACCTAATCCTTCGAGTATGTCCCTCTGACTTGCCTCCAAAGAGTCAATTTTAATAAAAACATTCGGCATCCATACAGGTAACACATGATGAGCCGGCCCTCCATCGACGACTGTTCTCTTTAAATGATTTATTAATCACTCCATGTGCTCGTTGATCTTTCGAACTTCCCGCGCCATTCTTCCCAGTCCCTTGCTCCACAATTTTCACATCTAAATGGTTACGATGGAGATGACCAAACAACTTTGGTCCCTTGCCCATCTACCATATGCACAACTTTCACTCCACTAGCTCTTTTGTTACCCCCATTGTTCTTCTTATTAGGATTAGAGGCCATATACGCAGCATTACGATAGACCGACCACGGTTGCACATTGTTCTCCTTGAGTTGTTCGCTAATCTTACCTCGAAGTCTCTTCGTTTTTGCTTGCTCTTCATTTTCAACCTATGTGTCATCTTCTATCTCCACAACATTCGTTCCCTCCTCAGTATTTCCCAATGATTGGAATCTCGACCCAGCCGAAGCTCCATAACCTTTATTGACATCTCTAATCATTTTAGAATTCCCCTTGTATCAGTTTCGAACACCATCCATGGCCAAAAAATATCAATGCTATTAGAATCGACGAACGAAAGTTTTTCGCCTGCTGCCTTGTCTATACTCGGTACATCAGATTCCTCACCGGTAACCCCAGCTTTCTTACAAACCCCGCAGCTATAGCAGATCTGTACCAGTCTATCGTATTAAACCTTTTGCACAAAACCAACTATACCAACGCAGGGAAGTAATGGTTTGTTTAAATCTACCATGACAACAATTCTTGCAAATTTTCCCCTTCCTATTGCTTGTGTGTTATAATCAACCTTGAAAATTTTGCCAACAATTAGGGGTGAGCAAAACTCGACTCGACTTGAAAAAACTGAATAACTCGACTCGACTCGAAATTTCATAAACTCGAATAACTCGAAAAAATTTCAAATAAAGTTTGAGTTGTGAAATGGAAATTCGAATAACTTGAAATTTTTAGTAATTAGTGGATTTATTTTTAAGTTCGAGACGTGTCCCTCTATTTTTTATGATATATACACACTGATATATAAAAATATGAAGAAATATTGTCACATGTGAAAAAATATATATATGCATATCTTATATGATTAGAGAAAGGAGTTTAAATTGGAATCAAACTCTACTATAACATGATAAATAATTACAATTAAATTTTTATAGAAACTCGAAAACTCGACTCGACTCGAATTTCTTAAACTCGACTCGAATCGGAAAAAATTCAAATAAAGTTTGAGTTTTAAAATATGAATCGTCAACTCGAATAACTCGAAATCTTTTGACTCGACTCGATCGAACGCTCACCCGTACCAACAACCATCGCAAAGGAGCTTTAGTGTAATATCGGAATGGTAAACCAGGTAATCTTACCCAAACATATATTTTTCTTATGCGGAAAATGTGCGGCTCCAAGGTTGAACTGTTAAATAACCGTATAGATTGTTCAAGGGCCATCTGTCAAAACCCTGGGATAATCCTGTTCAGATGTAAATTTGACGATATAATATTTGCTATCTAGATCTATAAGCTGAACCGGCTTCCATAGGGCATTGATTCGACCCTATCATTCATCCCAGCAAACAGAAAATGATCACATTCCTCATACTATTATCAATCCGATCATGAATTTGATCCTAAAACGAATCTTTGGAAAAGGGCCTGACTGATCTATGATACAATCTCCCTCACCTAATTCAATGGCATCCAAATCATTTGCAAACGGGACAATATACCATACTCGCATAGGATGGCCGAAGATTATTCTCCGGCCTTCCTTCCTTGCCAAGGGCATCATCATTCTGATCCTCGCAAGGAATCTCACTTCCTTCCGACTAGTGTTTACAATAGGGTTTCCAAGGGCGTTTTCCATTTTTTTGTTATTTAATGAGATTTGTTGTACAGTCCTAAAATAGAAAGAGGACAAGGCTTCACATAAATTAATGCGGCAAATAGATCTTTGATTGTTCAGTAAGGTCAAAGAATGATTCTAAAAAAAATAAAGGGTAGGTTTGGGGTGGCTAAAAGACGACAAGTTTTAAAATTTTTCTAAGAATTTAAAATGTTTAACTTTTTGATAACATTTTAGATTGGTTTTTTCGTTTTTTACAAGTATCAATGCTTATTTTATAAGTATTGATACTGAGTTGATTCCAACTCTAGCTCGGTTTAAGTTCGTGTGTGGGTTGGGTCCATTTCATGTTCGAATCAAATGGTTTAGGTCTGAACCAATTAATTATCGGGTTAATTCAAAGTCTGATGGACTTTGTGTTGGGTCATTTTGGGTATCATGTATATTTCAAATTGGGTCATGTCGATTTCGAATAAAGTTTATATAGGGTTATATCGGTTTCGATGAAGTTCATGTCGGGTTAAGTCGGTCAAGTCTCAACCCTTTAAGTCACAACTCTCAATATTCACAAGTATACATTAGAACTTTATTTGATTCCTTGAAATAAGAACAACTCTCTCAAGTCACAACTTTCGCAAATCACAACTATCACGCATGTATTCAAGTAATTCAACCAATTTAAAACATCATGTATATAGGGAGTTACATTTCCAGTAAAAAAAAAATTGTCACATTAGGTGAAAAATAGTCTACATGACAATTAATTCCGTATAATTATTAAAATAATTAGAAGGAAATAAATTCAAGAAAATTTAACAATCAATGTATTTTAGTAATAGTGAAGTGAAAATGTTGGATTCTTCGAATAAAACGAGTATGCAATAAAAATTAAACAAAAATACATTAAGTTAACTAGTCAACCGATTTAAGTCAATTAATTACAGGTCGAGTCAATATTAGTTTATTTTAATTGCAAGTCGGGTCAATAACACATGGTCAATTACAGGGAGGATAAAATCAAATCGTAGGTCGTTTCAAGTCAGGTTATATCATATATTTATCAAGTTAATTTCAAGTCTTGATTCATATTAGGTTGGGTATAAGCCGTGTTCAATTATCACATTATCGAGTTCATGTCGTTCTCAAGTCACGATCGGATCTAAAATAACCGAGTCCAACTCAAGTTTAGGTCAACAATAAGTTGAACTTGAGTCAAGTTCAGATCATTATCACCTCAAGTCAAAACCAAATCAAACTCAAGTCAATTTCAATCAATTTTTAAGTCGGACCAATTTTTTACCCTCCTAAAAACCAACAATTTGAGGGGTTTAGGAAGGCTCTCATAGACTGCGAAGAAAGAAGGAAAAAAGGAATTAAGGCACAGAGAGTAAGCGCGTGACTTCCACGCGCCCCCAATTTTCTCCTCTCGTATCGAAACCTAGAGCCTCAGACGGTAGCTTTAATTCACCGGTGTCAGCATCGCTTTCGAGTGGCGTCCTGACCGTGAGGTTTATCCCGGCGGAGGTTCACCGAGTGCTGGTTTCACGGCGGACGACGGCGTCTGGAGGGTTGCTCAAAGGTTTTTTCGAACGGTTGAGTTTGTTGGTGGGTGTCGTCGGGGAGAACGCATTTTCTTCTTTTCTCTCGCTTCTTGGTTCCCCTCCGGTGGGTGCTCTGAAGGTTATCGCAAAAGCAACGAAGGCTCCAGTTCGCTTGCCTTGAATCTTTTCTGTTGTTGATTGAACCGAAATTGTTGTCTTGGGAGATCCGTCGAAAATTCCAAGATGCAGAAGTTATCCGTGAGCGACCTAGAGTGTTGTTTCTGAAATTTGTCGTTGAAAAAGCCTCTACCGGCGAAATTCCCATGTCCTGAACAGGTTCTTTAATTCTTTTGATCGCCCGTAAACTGCTATTTCACCCCTGTTTCTGGTGGTATTTCCCCTTTCTTCCCCGTATTTGCCCCGTTTCCTTGTGGACTTACCCCGCTCTGTAGAACTAATTTCATTTTACAGTCTAGTACGGTGTTTTGTGGTTTGCCTGGTTTATTGCTTTGTTTTGAAGTGTGCCACTGGTTCTTTTGATTTGGTTGTTCTATTTTTATGTGCTCCCAGAATGAATCCCATCCCTTGTTGTTTATCCTATTCTATCGGCTGGCTAATGAGGTTATTCTGAAGTGTTCTTGGACCTAAGCGTTGCTGGTCAACACCAACTAGCATTTCATTGTAGCCAGGGTCCTTGTTTCTCCAAACGATCAAAGTTGGTGCTTCTTTCAGAGGCTTTTCCCACCTCTGCGAATTGGTCTAATCTTCGTTTATCGGCTTGTATATTAATCTGAGAAGGGCTGGTTCTGAAAAGGTTGAAGAAACTATGTCGATCATGGAATGGAACGTTCAAGGTCTGGGAAATAGGAAGACAGTCAGGGCTCTCCACAATTCGGTTTTCAAAGTTAAACCGTCTATTATTTTCCTCAGTGAAACAAAACAGAAAAAGAGGTATCTGGAGAAGATTAAAATGAAAATGAAAATTGAGCATTCGTTTTATGTGGAACCTCAAGGTTTAGTGGGCGACCTAGCTCTCTGGTGGATAGGGGAAGCAAATATTACCATCTTGAGATATGACAAAAATTACATTGATACGAAGATTGTACTCTAGGAAGGTGAAGCTTGGTTTAGCACTTTCATATATGGCCCTCCGTATAGAGAAGAACGACAAGCCTTCTGGGAGGGGCTATCAGAGTTCAGAGAATCCGTCCAGGACAAATGGTTGATAATGGGTGACTCCAACACAGTGTTCCGACAAGAGGAGAAGGAAGGTGGGAACCCGGTTAATCCAACGGAGGCAAAATGGTTCGAAGATTTTGTTGACGCCTCAGGTCTTGTTGAAATGCCTATCAAAGGAGGTAACTTTACCTGGTTTAACAAAAGAAGTGGGGAACACTCCATCCTTGAAAAACTTGACCGTATTCTATGTTCCGCGGAATGGAGCCTGGCCTTTCCAAAAGCACTGGGAATGATGGAGGTTTCTGTCGCTTCTGATCATGCCCCTATAGTTCTTCTCACCAAGGGACTCTCCAAAAAATATAGAAAAGACTTTAAATTTGAAACCAAATGGTTGCTGGATGAGGAGTGCTCCCAAACGGTCTCAAAAGGCTGGGATATCTCACCCGAGGAAAGAGTGGTCTCCATGTTTCGGAGGAAGATTCGTAGTACCAAAATAGCCCTGGTTAAGTGGAATAGAGAAAAGATGAAAGTGAGAAACGAAAAGAAACAAATGCTGATGACGAGGATATCACACCTCCAAGGAAGGAAACTCACTAATTTGGAGCTGGATGAATATATAAAGGGCTTAAAAAACAGCTTGGCGTAGAATGAGAGAGTGAGGAGAGATACTGGCATCAACGATCCAGGGTCAACTGGCTGAAGTGGGGAGATAAAAATACTAAGTTCTTCAACGCCACCACCATACATCACCGCAGAGCCAACTCCATTGTCAAAGTTAAAAAAGAGAATGGGACATGGCTTGAGGAATCGGAGGAGATCGCTTACTATCTGTTACACCACTTCCAAAAGGTGTTCACGAGAGACTCAATGGTTAACTATCTTAGTCTTAGGGATTACATCCCCAGGTTGGTAACTGGTGAGATGAATGCTGAGCTCAGCAAAGAAGTAGGTGAAGAGGAGATTAAAAAAGTTGTATTTGAGATGGGAGCGACTAAAGCTCTGGGCCCCGACGGCTTTCCAGGTTGCTTCTATCAGACTTTTTGGGAAACCGTGAAAGACGACCTTATTGGAATGGTCTCCGCTTTCTTCAAAGATGGAGTTTTGGCCCCTGGTATCAACAAAACCAATATCGTGCTTATCCCAAAAAAGGATAATCCCACGAAAGTCTCACACTTAAGGCCGATCAGCTTATGCAATTTTTCCCTGAAAGTGATTACCAAAATTCTTGCGTCAAGGCTGAAGGTTTTCCTCCCAGATATCATTCCACAATACCAGTCAGCCTTTGTGAAAGGAAGATCTATTCACGACAACATAATTTTAGCAAATGAGACCTTTCATGCAATAAAGCAGACAAGAAAATGGAAAAGAGGTTCATGGTGTAATCACTAATTTTGTCCGGGCTAACATTTTTTTTTATAGTGGGCTTATATGGGCTATTGTCTAAGTTATTAATTATGTGCATGTGTCATTAAAATCCAAGAAAGAAAAAGCAAAAGATATTACTATTAGTATTATATCTATTATGTAAAAAAATACTATATAATTATTACTATCTATTATATTTTTATTATTACCATTATATTTATTACCGTTTTTTATAGCTATTGATAGTATTATATTTTATTATTATTACTATCCATTATTATAATCTATTATTAGTACTATGATTACCTTATTATTATATACTATATAATATTAGTGTTATGTTATTAATATTATTTAATATTGCCGTGTGTTGTTATTATATTAATTATTAATTATTATTATTATTAACTTTGAAAACAAAAAAATACTAATATAAATAAAAGCCCATATTAATTAAAAAAAAAGAAGCCCGCAATTTAAAGTCCATATTACAAAGCCCAAATAATTAAAACCCTAATCTGCTAAGCAAAAAAAAAATCTAAACTCTTTTATGTTTTTTTGGTTCAGCCGCCGCATTTCCTACCGTTGGATCTGGGATCTAGATCCAACAGGTCCAGATCGCACCAAGAAAAAACCTAGCGCCGCCGCCCCATCTCCACCGTTGGATCCATCACCATCAACGGCCGTGATTCATCCCGCGTTGTCCGGCCGACTCGAGCAGTCACATGCAGTCAAAAAAATACAACCAAAATGTCAAGCAAGTGGAACGGAAATTGCGAATAAAAATTAGAGACAATCAACAAACAACGCGCTAGCAATTATCATCATTTTTATGTATTTAGAAAAGGGGAAAAACATGTAATATTTCGGGCTATAAAAGCCGAAGCATGTAATGAGATAGAGGGGGGGGGGATTTTTCAGATCTGAAATTGTTCAGAGAAAAATTGTAACCGAAAATTTCAGAGAATATAAACAAGCATATTTTCAGAGGTATTTTTATTATTATTTCAATCGAATAAAAAAGAAAGGGTTAGGGTTCATCATTTTCCTCTTTTTCAAAACCGGAATCAAAGGTTTTTTTTCTTTTGAAATCTTAAAAGTTTGTCAACAGAGGGGTTCTAAAATTTTTAAGAAAAAATATCGTTTTTAAAACAAAAATCAAAGGAGTTTTCATAGATTTTTCGAAATCAAAGTTTAGGGTTTTCATTTGGGTTCGGGTTTTCAATCAAAATCAAAAAGAAAAAGAGTTTTTGAAGCTTACCGTTGTCTGAGTCAAGGTCACCCTGTTCGAACGCTTGAGGCGGCTCCGTTGAGGTCCCGTCGCCGATGAACGACGGAGATGGTTTAAGGTTTTATTCAAAGAGGGAACCGAGGGAAAAGTGGTGAAAAATTTGTTTTCCCTTCTCTATTCGGTTACTGGAAATGAAGGAAAGCTTTCCCTTCTTTTTTTTTCCTCTTTGCATTTCTTTCTTTCTTTAATCTTTAAATGCTGCCCTCACCTTTTCTTTTCCTTTTTTAATTAGATACCATTTTGCTTTCCTTTTTTGTATTACTCCGATTTTCCATATTTACATATCATATATGCCATATATATATATCGCGTCCTATATGTTTTCTTTGAATGTCTTTATATAATATAATATAATATAATAATATATAGTTATTATGTTAATATATGTTATATTATATTATATAGTTTACATACTATACTATATTACGCATGTTTATATATATATATTATGATTATCTTATGTTTATATTAAATACTATATATTTATGTTATTATTTGTTCATGTTTATTTCATTGTTCTATCGTTTAATTCGTTTTCGGCCTTACGATGACCCGCAACAGGGTGTGACCCGTATCATCATGACTCGTTTAGTGTAATTTCTAACTTTTAATCTAACTTTTGATTTAACTACTAATATTTTAATTCCTAGCACTCTAATTCTCGTTATTTAATTTGTCGCACTTAATTTACGCTTTTCATATTCGATCCGGTCCTTTTCCGGATTTTTATTTAAATTCCCATGTTGATATTCTATTTTATTTTGCTTTATTTTCATACGTGTTATTTATTGTGACGTTGTGTGGTTTTGTGACATATTCGCATTTGTCATCCATGAAACTGTTAATGATTCGTTTTTAATTAACCAACTTAAAATATACCTAAAGAGAGAGGTATTAATTAACTCTGGTATTCGTAAAATGACAGTCCTAACTTAATGGATGTCGATCAAATATTTGGGTTAATTTTCACCGTCTCTAGGTAAGCGAAAGCATAAAAATGGAAATAACATGCATCATCTTTTATATGCTTGCATCATGCATAAAGGTGACGTACGGGATCCGAACTCTAAACTAACACGACAGTCAGCCTTATTTGATGTCGGTTTAGTCTATGGTTCGGTGTACCGTCATCCTTCTTAATTAAATGATTAATTAATTCCAAAGCCACTATTCGATAAAGCCCGTGCTATTTAAGTCACATTTTCGTCTAAGAACATTTTTATTAAATTCACTTCGGTTTTTAAATAATTTCTATCAATCAAAAGGCAACAAGCAATTTGGTACCGATTTCCGGGCGTGATGGGGGTGCTAATCCTACCCCACACGTAACCAACTCCCGAACCCATTTTAAAACGAATCTCTGGTTTTGTGGTGTCTGGCCTACCTCAGTGGCCGGTGGCGACTCCAAGTTTTTACAAATTTTCCAAAACACGAATTTCCCCTTTTTATAAATAAACCTTTTTTCAAAAAGAAAATAGTGATAAGGCCCTATTTAGCGGTTTTCAAAAAAACCTTATCACAGCATGGCGACTCTGCTGGGGACATTTTTTTTGTTTTTACAAACAAAAAAAGAGAGTTAAACCAATAAAACGCTTGTTGCCATTTAATCGATAGAAAATATTTAAAATTCGAAGTGAAGCTAATAAGTTTGTTCTTTTATGAAAATACGACTTAAGTTGAACGGGCTTTGGAAATTTGTGGCATTCGAATTAATTCCTCATTTAATTATTAAGGAAGTCACCGACATGTGTTGCATCATGATCATCAAGCTCTATACCCGAGCTACCCTTCTTAAGTGGGAGTGAAACGCCCATACCCAAGTGAGTATCCCTCCACGGGTCGGTAATTCACTTCCGGAATCCACGCCTTTTGACAAGTGAGCAACCCTCCACGTCATCAGGTCGTGTTTTCCCTCGAGCCGAAACCAATTCGCAAGCCTGTAATGGGCCAGAATTGGGGTTCTTATTGCCTTAGTAGGTGATGAGATAGGTTCGGGTACCCTTTGTTAGAACCAAACTCATGTGTGAGAATATAAGAAGCCTACCCCATTAGAGCCATGCGTATAGCCCTAGAGTTTAGAGTGTCTAGATTTTTGCGTGCTAATTGCTTGTTTCTACGCTTCTTTTTCGTTAATGCTTGAATTTCATTTCTTACCTTGATTTATATTTATCATGTGACTAACGCCTTTGCTTTTATTCCCCTTTTATCTTATCTTGCATATTTCATCGTTGCATAAAGAGCACATTGAGTTGGAAATAGTCTGAAATTAAAGACTTGACTAGTGGGAAATACGGTTTGTAACAATAGTGAGGAGGACCTCGACGAAAATGTAGCCACAAGGAGAGAAACTACATGGTTGGAGTCCCGAGACAAGAAAGGCTTTCAAAGATGAAAAAGGCCACCTCACATATTTGTTAGACGTTTCAGGCAAGTGACCAGTACTTCAAATCTTGGAATTCGACCTACATTTGTTCTACCATTGGCAGTTTTGATTTGACTACAATAGTTGGAAAGCACCGAGTTAAGAAATTAGCGAGAACCACACCGAACAAGAACCAAGCTTTCTGTGGCAAGATCGAAAGTTTCTCGGGCACCTCGTCGCCTTGAGTCGACAATCAAGTCTCAACTTAGAATAAGGAAAAATACTTCAAGTTAGAGGGAATTTCGACCTCACCCCCGATGCGCTTTGAAGGTTAGGCTCAGTGGGACCCTCTATAAGAGCAAGTCAAGAGCACCAAATATAGACAGTGGATTAATCATAATTCGTCGCCTACACTACTTGGGAGCAGGACCGAGAGTTGGCTTACTTGTTAACAAGGATATGCGAGAACGCCCGATTCCTAGCAAAAGATCATTTCAAGAAAGAAGAAGGGATTGAGTGAGTCTTGAAGAGAATCGTCTGCCTAGACGCCAGCTCAAGAACTACATGTAGTGGGTTTCTTCCGATCATTGTAACAGACCAAGGTTCCCATTGATGAGTTGTTTAACGAGGATATTTGCCAAACTCAGTGTTGCTCTTTGCATTTCAATTATGCATTTAGCCATGCATTTCTATTGTACATATGACACATTGCATTCATGCAATTAATGTTCAATGCACCTTTGCATTCAATTGTACATGTCTGTTTGATTACCTTTTTTTAATCATGTGTTTCCGTGGTACATACGATTCATTCATTCATTAAACAAATAAGATTAATGTCCATCAAATAAGATTAATGCATCTTTGCATTTAGTTGTACATGTCTGTTTGCTTACCTCTAATCATTTATCCTTGCTGTGCATACGACACATTGCATGCATTCATTTTTAAAGTGAATAAATTGAGGAAAGCTTTGCCAAGCCAGAGGATGATTTGAGAGGTCAGCAAGAATTAAGGGGCACCATCATCAAGCCCCAACAAGATATGATGAAAGGAATACCCTAACTGTTACAGTCCGATCTGAAAGGAGTGAGTGTTGCTCAAGAACCGGGAGACCACTCGGCCACTCCAATATTTAAGAATCATCTTGTTATCGGCCCCTCGTCCAGCCCACCTCAAGGGGCATCTTCTGCCCGTCAAGATGAAGCCTTTGATCAAAGCTCAGTCTAGTATGACCTTCGGAGACATTACATTGCTTCATGGAAGAAGAAGCGATGTTTGAGCAAGTCTGATAGAAATGTTGGTACAACGTGCTTAAACGCGGTAAAGTTTAAGACAATGGATAATTCAAATGTCCATCGAAAATCCATTTTTACGAATGGTCGAAGGAAAATAAATCCTTTGCAAAAAAATCCAATTCTCATTATTGGTGAAAACTGATTGTACCCAGGGGAATGGTACAACTAGCCCGGAGCAAACGGCTATCGGTAAAGGTGATTCAAATCCGTTAATCCCTGTGCATTTGGGAAAAATGCAAGCCGGTTCAAGGAAAAGCGAATTGGAGATATTACATCGCTGTTGGCACAACGTGCTTAAACCCGGTAAAAGTTTAAAATAATGGATAATTCAAATATCCATAGAAAATCCATTTTTACGAATGGTCGAAGGGAAATAAATCCTTTGCAAAAATCCAATTCTCATTATTGGTGAAAACTGATTGTACCCAGGGGAATGGTACAACTAGCCCGGAGCAAACGGCTACCGGTAAAGGAAATTCAAAACCGTTGATCCCTGTGCATTTGGGAAAAATGCAAAAGAAATAAGCCGAGCTGTAGATTTTTTTCATTTTGAAAATATTTTGGTATTCATTGATTCTTTAAAACATTTCATTTATTGTTTATTATTATAAGCTTACTCTTGTTTTCCTATTACACAGGTATATACTTTTTGTTAGAATAACTTTAATTCAATTTAAAAAGATTTTTTTTCGAAAAACCGGATGTTGTGAGGATACTAAATATGAAATCCTTATGTTCTACTTAGGCCAAGAGAAGAATGACAATGAGTGTTCAGGAATAATGGGCCACTCCCATTGAGTGAATTTTTTCCTCTCAGGCATTGTCGTTCAAGATCCTTTAATGAAGTGATAACCCTAAAACTTCTACCACATGAAGACTAATTTTGATATCCGTGTATGGGAGGACATTTGGCATTCCTTCAATTCTATTCACATAGAAAGAAAATAAATAAATAAAAACCATTGTTGTCCCCGTTTGAGCCTTTTAAACTTTTTCTTTTGATTGGACCCAAATCAAGGATCACCCCTACACCGGGGGCAAATGAGATATAAAGCTATGGACAAATAAATGACATTGGATTCGGATTATGATATGATAATGACGTCTTGTGAACTAAAGAGATTAAAAGAGAACATATTCATTGGGTACACTTTTAGTTTGAGCAGCCAAAAACGTCAAAAGGAAACAGCAAAAGAAAAGTCAGTTCTCAAAGAGCTATCCAAATCAAGTCAAAAGTTACCGACATAAAAGTTGAAGAAATCAAAAGCAATGGCACTAAAGTGAAAAGTGCAATTTTGAAAAGGGAGAGAAGCGGACAAGAGGATTCCCTATCCAAATGAATCTCTACTTAGATGAGCCTCGAATGATTGTTCACCTTCGATCAAAAGCCTGCACTAATACAATGCGAAGGTGCAAATTGATCCAAAACTACATTCGACGAAAGGAAATGGACTCTAGGGTGAAAACCCCAACAAAGGGGCAGTATAGAGCAATTGAGAGAAACAAGAGAAGAAATAGCATTACATCCGAGCATAATCGTGAGACTTCCCGTTGGAAAAATTGATCCTTGGTTTCACCACCCTTAAACACTTGTTTGGGCCTACTTACCCTTTCTTTCGTAGCCGTAAGCCTTCGCCTACATTACAAGCCATAAAAGACCATTTGGACCATACACAGATGGATGAATTTGTCTTCAGATCACATCTCGCCTATCAGGGTTAACCTTTCTTCAAGGATTGACACACTTCTAATGCCTGATTGAGACCAGAAAAGAGGGAAGGATAGGGCATGGTGAGTTAGTGAGCTAAAGAGAGCCACTTTTAAATCGGGTAGAAACTAGGAATGGGAGTCGCTCCTCTCGGAAGCCTGATAGCCCAGAAAAGATGTCATATGTGCATTCCTGCAACATTCGGAAAATGTCACTCGGGTCGACCTTTTTTTTCAAAGACCCAAAGCTTGATTTTCTTAAATATCACTTGTCGTGATCCTTTAAAATGTATATATATACATAATGAATTTATTTTTAATATTTTCATAAGTCTCTTATATTGGAATGAACAAGCAGACTGATCATGGCTCGAGATAAAGCTATCGGTACCCCATTGGGGCATCTTTGTCCGTGGGGCAACTAAGGCTTTGCACACAGGATTTCAAATCGGTGAGAAATGACATACAACGTGAAGGTACTGAGCTAATGATTCTGATTGCGATTTAGGCTATTGGACTCAGGGAATAAGCAACACAAGTTGGGGGCAAGTTTTGTCAAGAAACGAGATTGATGAGTGGTTGTAGTCCCCAGATGGTGACCACCAGCCTTAGAGAATAAAGACAAAATTCATGCATCTTTGCATTCTCATTACCATACACATCATTGCATCATGGAATATGATCATGCATCATTGATAGTTAGACATCCATATGTTAGGAGCATGCTAACTCATACCATCATAGTACTTGTTTATTTTTGAACAGATATTTGAAGATTAATAAAGGGGTGGATCTACGGCTCTACGAGAAGAGAAATGGATCTCGAGAATCTTTTGACTGGTATCAAGGTTCTGAATCCCTGATTTTTTTATCCTTTCTATAGGATGTTTTTCTCAGAATTTAAATTTCTCGATTTTATCCTTTCTAAAGGATGTTTTTCTTAAAACTGGATTTCTCAATCCTGTCCTTTCTAAAGGATGTTTTTCTTAAAACCTGGATTTCTCAATCCTATCCTTTCTAAAGGATGTTTTTCTTAAAACATGATTTCTCAACCCTATCCTTCCTAAAAGATGTTTTCCTCAAAACTCCGATTTCTCAATCCTATCATTTCTAAAGGATGTTTTTCTTAAAACTGGATTTCTCAATTCTATCCTTCCTAAAGGATGTTTTTCTTTAAACCTCAGATTTCTCAATCCTATCCTTTCTAAAGGATTTTTCTCTCAAAACTTCATTTCATTCCTTTCGAAAGGATATTTTTCTCAAAAATTCAAATTCCTCTTGGTCCTTTCCAAAATGACGTTTTCCTCAAAATTTAAATTTCTCAATTATATTCCCCTTGAAATATTTTAAATAAAAATTCAGGTTTCCTGATTTTTAAATAAAAAGAAAGAAAAAGAAACAGAAACAGAAAAAGAAGAAAAAATAAAAGAGGAGGAAAAAGAAAAAGAAAAGAAAAAGAAAAAGAAAAAAAAGAAAAAGAAAAGAGAAGAGAAGAAGAATAAGAAGAAATAAGAAGAAAGAAAAAGAAAAGAAGATGAGAGGAAATAAGAAGAGAGAAAAAAATGAGAATAAGAAGAAGAAGAAAGAAGAAAAGAGAGAGAGAAGAGAAGAAAAAGAAAATAAAAAGAAGAGAGAAAGAGAAAAATGAGAAAAGAAAAAAAGAACAAGAGAGAAAGAGAAAAAGTGAGAGAGAGAAAAGAGAAGAGAAAGAAAAGAAAAAGAAAAAGAAAAGAAAAAGAAAAAAAAGAAAAAGAAAAGAGAAGAAGAAATAAGAAGAGAGAAAAAGAAAAGGAGATGAGAGGAAATAAGAAGAGAGGAAAAAAATGAGAATAAGAAGAAGAAGAAGAAAGAAGAAAAGAGAGAGAGAAGAGAAGAAAAAGAAAATAAAAAGAAGAGAGAAAGAGAAAAATGAGAAAAGAAAAAAAGAACAAGAGAGAAAGAGAAAAAGAAGAAGTGAGAGAGAGAGAAGAGAAAGAAAAGAAAAAGGAAAAAGAAAAGAAAGAAGAAAAAGAAAAGCGAGGAAAGGAAAAAGAAGAAGAAAAGAAGAAGCGGAAGAAGAAGAAGAAGAAGAAAGTGAAAAAAAAAAAGAAGAATGAGAAGAAGAAGAAGAAGAAGAGAAAGAAAAAGAAACAGAAACAGAAGAAGAAGAAGAAAAGGAAGAAAAAGAAGAAGGAAAGAAGAAAGAAAAAGAGAAAAGAGACCCACAACTTCAGAATCTAAGAGCAAAAGAGCTCAAGGATTTCCGAGCAGAAGAGCCAGAAGGCCTGCTCAATTTATTTCCTGTCAACGTTGTCCAGTTGCTATTGAAGTTTTATTCTTTGCCGCTCAGGGAGAATGAATCAGCTACGTCCTTTGCCGCTCAGGGAGGACATGTCAGCGTTGTCTAAGCTATTGAAGGTTTATTCTTTGCCGCTCAGGGAGAATGAATCAGCCACGTCCTTTGCCGCTCAGGGAGGACATACCAGCGTTGTCTAAGCTATTGAAGGTTCGTTCTTTGCCGCTCAGGGAGAATGAATCAGCTACGTCCTTTGCCGCTCAGGGAGGATGTATAAGCATTGTCTAAAGCTATTGAAGGTTTATTCTTTGCCGCTCAGGGAGAATGAATCAGCTACGTCCTTTGCCGCTCAGGGAGGACATACCAACGTTGTCCAGTTGCTATTTGAGGTTCGTTCTTTGCCGCTCAAGGAGAATGAATCAGCCACGTCCTTTGCCGCTCAGGGAGGACATGCCAGCGTTGTCCAGTTGCTATTGGAGGTTTATTCTTTGCCGCTCAGGGAGAATGAATTAGCCACGTCCTTTGCCGCTCAGGGAGGACATACCAACGTTGTCTAAGCTATTGGAGGTTTATTCTTTGCCGCTCAGGGAGAATGAATCAGCCACGTCCTTTGCCGCTCAGGGAGGACATACCAGCGTTGTTTAAGCTATTGGAGGTTTATTCTTTGCCGCTCAGGGAGAATGAATCAGCCACGTCCTTTGCCGCTCAGGGAGGACATACCAACGTTGTCTAAGCTATTGAAGGTTTATTCTTTGCCGCTCAGGGAGAATGAATCAGCTACGTCCTTTGCCGCTCAGGGAGGACATGTCAGCGTTGTTTAAGCTATTGAAGGTTCGTTCTTTGCCGCTCAGGGAGAATGAATCAGCTACGTCCTTTGCCGCTCAGGGAGGACATGCCAGCGTTGTCCAGTTGCTATTGGAGGTTTATTCTTTGCCGCTCAGGGAGAATGAATCAGCTACGTCCTTTGCCGCTCAGGGAGGACATGCCAGCGTTGTCTAAGATATTGAAGGTTTATTCTTTGCCGCTCAGGGAGAATGAATCAGCCACGTCCTTTGCCGCTCAGGGAGGACATGCCAGCGTTGTCTAAGATATTGAAGGTTTATTCTTTGCCGCTCAGGGAGAATGAATCAGCTACGTCCTTTGCCGCTCAGGGAGGACATACCAACGTTGTCTAAGCTATTGAAGGTTTATTCTTTGCCGCTCAGGGAGAATGAATCAGCTACGTCCTTTGCCGCTCAGGGAGGACATGTCAGCGTTGTTTAAGCTATTGAAGGTTCGTTCTTTGCCGCTCAGGGAGAATGAATCAGCTACGTCCTTTGCCGCTCAGGGAGGACATGCCAGCGTTGTCCAGTTGCTATTGGAGGTTTATTCTTTGCCGCTCAGGGAGAATGAATCAGCTACGTCCTTTGCCGCTCAGGGAGGACATGCCAGCGTTGTCTAAGATATTGAAGGTTTATTCTTTGCCGCTCAGGGAGAATGAATCAGCCACGTCCTTTGCCGCTCAGGGAGGACATACCAACGTTGTCTAAGCTATTGGAGGTTTATTCTTTGCCGCTCAAGGAGAATGAATAAGCTACGTCCTTTTCCGTTCAGGGAGGACATACCAGCGTTGTCTAAGCTATTGAAGGTTCATTCTTTGCCGCTCAGGGAGAATGAATCAGCCACGTCCTTTGCCGCTCAGGGAGGACATGCCAGCGTTGTCTAAGCTATTGAAGGTTCATTCTTTGCCGCTCAGGGAGAATGAACCAGCTACGTCATTTGCCGCTCAGGGAGGACATGCCAACGTTATCCAGTTTGCTTTCGCCGCTCTGGGAAAGTACGCTATTGGAAAATTATTCTTTTCCGCTTAGGGAGAATGAATCAACTATGTTCTTTGCCGCTCAGGGAGGACATACCAATGCTATTGACTTTGTTTCGGCCGCTTTGGAAGACCAAATGTAGTTTCAGGCGAAGAATTTCATACTCGCCACATCCTGATCTGGGAGCAAAAGAGTTCAAGGATCCCTGGACAGAAGAGTTTGAAGGCCTATCCAATTCGCTTTCGCCGTTCTGGGAAAGCACACTACTCGAAGTTCATTCTGTACCGCTTAGGAAGAATGAATCGACTCTATCCTTTGCCATTCAAGGAGGACACGCCGACGCTACCCACTTTGTTTCTGCCGCTTCGGAGGAGCAAATCACCCCAAACAGGGAAGTTGGACAAAATTAGTGCTTATAATCTTTGCTTTATTCTTGTTCCACAAGTATAAGCAAAGAGGGGCAACTGTAATCACTAATTTTGTCCGGGCTAACATTTTTTTTTATAGTGGGCTTATATGGGCTATTGTCTAAGTTATTAATTATGTGCATGTGTCATTAAAATCCAAGAAAGAAAAAGCAAAAGATATTACTATTAGTATTATATCTATTATGTAAAAAAATACTATATAATTATTACTATCTATTATATTTTTATTATTACCATTATATTTATTACCGTTTTTTATAGCTATTGATAGTATTATATTTTATTATTATTACTATCCATTATTATAATCTATTATTAGTACTATGATTACCTTATTATTATATACTATATAATATTAGTGTTATGTTATTAATATTATTTAATATTGCCGTGTGTTGTTATTATATTAATTATTAATTATTATTATTATTAACTTTGAAAACAAAAAAATACTAATATAAATAAAAGCCCATATTAATTAAAAAAAAAAGAAGCCCACAATTTAAAGTCCATATTACAAAGCCCAAATAATTAAAACCCTAATCTGCTAAGCAAAAAAAAAATCTAAACTCTTTTATGTTTTTTTGGTTCAGCCGCCGCATTTCCTACCGTTGGATCTGGGATCTAGATCCAACAGGTCCAGATCGCACCAAGAAAAAACCTAGCGCCGCCGCCCCATCTCCACCGTTGGATCCATCACCATCAACGGCCGTGATTCATCCCGCGTTGTCCGGCCGACTCGAGCAGTCACATGCAGTCAAAAAAATACAACCAAAATGTCAAGCAAGTGGAACGGAAATTGCGAATAAAAATTAGAGACAATCAACAAACAACGCGCTAGCAATTATCATCATTTTTATGTATTTAGAAAAGGGGAAAAACATGTAATATTTCGGGCTATAAAAGCCGAAGCATGTAATGAGATAGAGGGGGGGGGGGATTTTTCAGATCTGAAATTGTTCAGAGAAAAATTGTAACCGAAAATTTCAGAGAATATAAACAAGCATATTTTCAGAGGTATTTTTATTATTATTTCAATCGAATAAAAAAGAAAGGGTTAGGGTTCATCATTTTCCTCTTTTTCAAAACCGGAATCAAAGGTTTTTTTTCTTTTGAAATCTTAAAAGTTTGTCAACAGAGGGGTTCTAAAATTTTTAAGAAAAAATATCGTTTTTAAAACAAAAATCAAAGGAGTTTTCATAGATTTTTCGAAATCAAAGTTTAGGGTTTTCATTTGGGTTCGGGTTTTCAATCAAAATCAAAAAGAAAAAGAGTTTTTGAAGCTTACCGTTGTCTGAGTCAAGGTCACCCTGTTCGAACGCTTGAGGCGGCTCCGTTGAGGTCCCGTCGCCGATGAACGACGGAGATGGTTTAAGGTTTTATTCAAAGAGGGAACCGAGGGAAAAGTGGTGAAAAATTTGTTTTCCCTTCTCTATTCGGTTACTGGAAATGAAGGAAAGCTTTCCCTTCTTTTTTTTTCCTCTTTGCATTTCTTTCTTTCTTTAATCTTTAAATGCTGCCCTCACCTTTTCTTTTCCTTTTTTAATTAGATACCATTTTGCTTTCCTTTTTTTGTATTACTCCGATTTTCCATATTTACATATCATATATGCCATATATATATATCGCGTCCTATATGTTTTCTTTGAATGTCTTTATATAATATAATATAATATAATAATATATAGTTATTATGTTAATATATGTTATATTATATTATATAGTTTACATACTATACTATATTACGCATGTTTATATATATATTATGATTATCTTATGTTTATATTAAATACTATATATTTATGTTATTATTTGTTCATGTTTATTTCATTGTTCTATCGTTTAATTCGTTTTCGGCCTTACGATGACCCGCAACAGGGTGTGACCCGTATCATCATGACTCGTTTAGTGTAATTTCTAACTTTTAATCTAACTTTTGATTTAACTACTAATATTTTAATTCCTAGCACTCTAATTCTCGTTATTTAATTTGTCGCACTTAATTTACGCTTTTCATATTCGATCCGGTCCTTTTCCGGATTTTTATTTAAATTCCCATGTTGATATTCTATTTTATTTTGCTTTATTTTCATACGTGTTATTTATTGTGACGTTGTGTGGTTTTGTGACATATTCGCATTTGTCATCCATGAAACTGTTAATGATTCGTTTTTAATTAACCAACTTAAAATATACCTAAAGAGAGAGGTATTAATTAACTCTGGTATTCGTAAAATGACAGTCCTAACTTAATGGATGTCGATCAAATATTTGGGTTAATTTTCACCGTCTCTAGGTAAGCGAAAGCATAAAAATGGAAATAACATGCATCATCTTTTATATGCTTGCATCATGCATAAAGGTGACGTACGGGATCCGAACTCTAAACTAACACGGCAGTCAGCCTTATTTGATGTCGGTTTAGTCTATGGTTCGGTGTACCGTCATCCTTCTTAATTAAATGATTAATTAATTCCAAAGCCACTATTCGATAAAGCCCGTGCTATTTAAGTCACATTTTCGTCTAAGAACATTTTTATTAAATTCACTTCGGTTTTTAAATAATTTCTATCAATCAAAAGGCAACAAGCAATTTGGTACCGATTTCCGGGCGTGATGGGGGTGCTAATCCTACCCCACACGTAACCAACTCCCGAACCCATTTTAAAACGAATCTCTGGTTTTGTGGTGTCTGGCCTACCTCAGTGGCCGGTGGCGACTCCAAGTTTTTACAAATTTTCCAAAACACGAATTTCCCCTTTTTATAAATAAACCTTTTTTCAAAAAGAAAATAGTGATAAGGCCCTATTTAGCGGTTTTCAAAAAAACCTTATCACACATGGCACTCAAGATTGATCTGGAGAAAGCCTATGACAAAGTGGATTGGGACCTCCTGCAGTTCGTTATGAGCGAATTGGGATTCTGTGAGTGGTGGATTGGCAAAGTTATGGCTTGTGTTACATCGGTTTATTTCTCTTTAGTCTTGAATGGCGAGCGCACGGGAGAATTCAAAGCGGGAAGGGGATTGAGACAAGGGGACTCGTTATCTCCCTTTCTGTTCACATTCATCTCAAGCATTTTATCCTGGATCATTGAAAAAAAAGCGAGATGGATAAATTCCAAGGTCTAAGGATCAAAAGGAGATGCCCAATTCCGAGTCATCTCCTATTTGCGGATGATTGCCTGGTTTTCTCAGCTGCGGATGAAGGAAACTATGCTACTATTCTTCATATTTTGTAGCTTTTCCAGTCTTCTACATGACAGTCTGTAAATTTCCTGAAATCATCTGTCTTTTTCTCTCCCAATGTTAGCAACTGCCTCAAAGCTCATCTGTCAAATGTTCTGGGTTTTCGAGCGATGGAAGAAGATACAAGATATCTTGGGCTCCCTTCATTTTAGGGTCGAAGCAAAAAAGAAACTTTGGGCTTCATCAAAGAACATGTTCAGAACAGATTAAAGGGATGGAAAGCTAGGTTTTTTTAGCATTGCAGGAAAGGAAGTCCTTATCAAGGCCGTTGCTCAGGCCATTCCCACTTATGTAATGTATTGTTTCCTTCTCCCAGTGACATTCTGCGATGAGATCAGCTCACTAGTTGCAAAATTTTGGTGGAATAACTGTGCAGATAAGGAAAGAAGCATCCATTGGATCAACTGGAATGATCTTTACCGGCCAAAAGACCAAGGAGGACTGGGATTCCGAAATCTTAGAACTTTCAACAAAGCTATCGTTGCTAAAATTACCTGAAAGGTGATAAGAAATCCAGAATCCCTCCTAGCTCGGACTATTCGGGGGATATATTTCCCTAATGGCAGGATATTTGATGCCCCTAAGTGCTCAAACCCCTCCTGGGCCTGGTCAAGGATTCGCAAAGGGATTAAGGTAATAAAGGGTGGTGCTCTATGAAGAGTTGGAAATGGTAGGAGCATCTCAACTTGGTTTGATAACTGGGTTCCAAAGCTTCCAGGCTACAAACTATCGACCCAGCCACCGCCAGATCTTCCTTCACCCTCTGTTAGTTCCCTTATGAATCCAGATCAAAGATCGTAGGATGAACAAAAGATAAACGATCTATTCTCACCAGACGAAGCTAAGGCAATTTTGAAAATCCCGATCGGATGACCATCTATACAAGACTCATTCATGTGGGCCGAAAACAAAAATGGCGAATATTCGTCTAAATCGGGATACAGATATATGGAGGAGAGATCTATGGATACATCCAACCTCTCATCAAGCGAAGACCCCAAGGCTAAAAAGGAACTTTGGAATTCTATCTGGAAGATGAAAGTACCTTCAAAGATCCGGTCTTTTCTGCTGAGATTATGCCATAACATTGTTCCTACCAAGAGTGCCTTGAAGGCCCGCCTGCACGGCATGCTCAGAGACCCAGACATCTGCCCTCGGTGTGGGAGTATAGGGGAATCTGTCGAGCATCTCTTGTTTTTCTGCCCATTTGCACAGGCAATTTGTAAAGCATCTGGTTTTAATTATTCCCCTTCCGCTACGGGCTTCCCTAGATTCCTAAAATGGTGGTGTAAGGTTAACGAGCTACGGAATATTGCAAATTTTGAAGACGGCTGTGCTAACATTGCTTTCCTTCTTTGGACCGTATGGAAATCGAGGAACGCTTTGGTCTTTGAAGGAAGGAAAGACTCTCCTTGGGAAGTGTGGCTGAGAGCGGATAGAGACTTTATGGAGTTCTACCATTCTATTTCGACTGGAAATCCGGAGAAGTCGCATGTTACTAAGTTTGCAAGTCAATGGACACCACCTCCTCCGGGGAAGTTCAAAATAAACTGTGATGCTGCTTTCGATCAGTTGACAGGAAAAGCCTCAATTGCGGCTGTTGTACTAGAGAGTTCGGGCTCCCTTCTTCATGGTTTTTTTGCCCCTTGTACCGCTCCGTCTGCTGCAGCAGCGGAAGATCCAGCCATCAGATTGGGTTTATCGATGGCCAACCGAAATGGTTTTGATGACATTATCATTGAGGCGGATAGTCAAGCCGTAATTGCTAGGCTCAGGACTGGGGCCTCTGCTGATTGGGTTACATCAGCTGTTGAGGAGGACATTAAGGAGATATCGAAATCTTTCGCCTCTTGTTGTTTTTCTTTTGTTCCTAGGATTTGTAACCAGACAGCCGACTGGCTTGCCAAGTTTGCTAAGAATCAGCAGGGCCAAATGACTTGGAGTCCTGCAATCTTTCCCCCCCACCTTATGTATTTGTAACCTTTTTCAGTGATATAAAGTTTCCTTTTGAACAAAAAAAAAGACTGCGAAGAAAAAAGTGGTATGGGGTTCACTATCAGTTTACATAATAGGAGGTAATACCATTACGGATAATGTTGCTAATGACCTAGCTCGTGTGAAGAAATTTTAGAAAAAAAGTAACGCCGTAACGGTACTGGTAATATATTATAAACATAGAACAATCAAATCCTGTCAATTAAAGAAGATGGTTTAAAACTTAAAGTTCAACGTAGTATAGGGACTGAATTCATAATAAGACGTAAAAAATAATAAATAATAAAATTTATAGATGGTCACGGAACTATTCCTTAATATTTAATTGTTATAAAATGACCCCTAAACTATCAATTTTATTATAAAATAATCATTGAGTCCTAACTGCTTTTAAATGTTGTGATATAACAGTTTAGGTAAAATTGTTTAATAGCATCATTAATCATTTATATTTTATTAGAGTCGATAAATTTGGTCATAATTCGAAAATCAATAAATTTAGGTCTATCGTTTACACATTATTTTATCAATTTAATCATATTTTCTTAGAAACAACTTAATATTTTTTACCCTAACCAGATAGTGACCAATTTAATAATTTAATATTTCTATCATTATTTTTAGTTATAATATTTTTATTTACAAATTTTATCAATTTAAATTTGTTTACTCCAATAAAAATATTAAATTTCTAATAAAAATTTGACTAAATTAATATAATTTGTAAATAAATAGCCTAAAATTATTAATTTTTTTTTGAATTAGAACCTAATTAATCGAATGCATAAATACAGATGACTAATTGTACTATTAAATATTTTTAGCCAAACTGCCACGTCCACTTAACGGTACTTAAGATTCAGTGACCATTTGATAATAAAATCGATAGTTTAATGGTCATATTGTAATAGTTAAAAGTTTAGTGACTAAAATGAATATTAAGGTATAATTTAGTGACCATATATGAACTTTACCCAAAACAATAGAAATGAAATCCCGCTCACTCCAAAAGATAATTTTTGGTTGCCCGCTCGTTCCTCCCTCTTCTTCTCATCTCCGTCGCGCGCCCTAACGAAAACCAAAAATTATAATTTTTTTGTTTTTTAATCTCAAATTCCCCAAATCCATCAAACGAAGAAGAAAGTCAAAACGCCAAACACTTTGTTATCTTCTTCTTCTGCTGCTGCTTCTTTCATTTCACTGCTCCGCACTGGATCACTCACCATAGTTACTCCCTTTCTCTCGATCTGTTAGGGTTTCCTTTTAATTTTAGGGTTTTAGAAAAACAAAACAAAGTTTTTCTTCTTTCCTTTCTACTGCTGGATTGGTGGTTTCCATGGCGAAGGAATCCCTAGACGAGAAGAAAAATGAGCAAAAGGAGGCTACTCCGGTTAAAGATAAAGAGGAGAAGGAGGAAGGAAACGGCGAGGAATGTAACGAGCCGGTTAAAGATAAAGAGGAGAAGGAGGAAGGAAATGGCGAGGAATGTAACGAGGTTTCCGAAAATGAAGCTTCTCAGCAAACTGCGGAAAAAATGGAAGTTGAAGAGGAAGATAAAGTGGAAGCGGAAGGAAAGGAAGATAAAGAGAAACAAGTGGAGGAAGACGAAGTAAATGAAGAGGAAGAGAAAGAGAAAGAAGTAGAGGAAGAGGAAGAAGAGGTGGTGGAAGACGGATCCGAGGAGGGAGACGAGAGCGAAGATGAAGGGGCTAAAAGTGGTAAAGATAGTGGTCGAAAGGAAAGCTCAAGGAAATCTAGTCGAGATTCGGCTGAGAAGAAAGACCCTGTGACACCGAGTAGTGATAGGCCTACAAGGGAAAGGAAGGTCGTGGAAAGGTACTCAGCTCCTTCCGCTGCCAGGCCTTCCTCGGCCAAACCTTTGTCAATTGAGAAGGTATTGTTTTGGTTAAGAACTTGATTTCTTATTCACTCCATTTTTCCTTATTTTTGTGTTTTGATTTTTGTTATTGGTTTCGTCTTGCTTTCAGGGTCCTGGTACACAGCTTAAAGATATTCCTAATGGTATACATCTTCTTTCTCAAGTGTTTTCTTTGAATTTCATGGGATCTGATTGTGCTTCTATCCGTTTTCCATTATGGGTTATTTTTGTGTAATGTAATGTAGTGCATGTTATAATTGGGTACAAATTAGAACTTAGTTAAATATAGCATTTCTTAGCAATAACTGAAGGGCGTTTATTTGTTGGCTATGCAAACTATCTGAGACTTGGTTGTTAGTTATGCATCTGGATTCACATTTTAGGAAGCAGAACAACCAGTCTCCATGAAACCTGTCAATAGAGATGTGATGTCATTCAAAGCAATAAAAATGAGGATAAACAGTTCTTCATGTGCAGTTTGCTATGATAAATACTTGAAATGGAGGAATCCTCAGGTTTAACTCTAAAACCTTAAAATTTTGCAAAATTAGTTGATGTGAAATACTTTGCAATTATTTTTATTTCGACTTTTCAACTACTATAATAGCATATTCAATACTCACTGTCAGTAGTTCATTCCATTAGTTTCATTCTGGATAGTCATGCTTGGTAGAAAATTTATAGGCACTTGAATTGCTTGGAAATTTGTGGATGAGATGTATTTGACTACTGTCGGGATTAGAAGGTTACTGCTAGCCTCTTGCAGTTTTCATCTAATATTTGACTCTCAAGATTGTCTTGGATGATGGAGAGACTCTGCTTCTGCTTTTGTGTTGCCTTTTTTCTTGGAAATAATATTATTTACGGTTGTTGAATGTTTTTATCACTGGTGAGTCTAGCCTATTTATTTTCAGATATTGTGAATTTTTTCAGTGGCTTTCAAGTTGTCAAAGAGAAAAGCTGATGAAAATCTGCAGATGCTTCATGTGATACTCTTTGGAAAGAAAGCAAAGGTGATGAAGTTATATTATTTGTTGTTCCATTATACACTTTTTTATGTACTTACTGGATTTTTTCATCTACAGCCTTACAGTTTGAAGAGAAATATTGGCCAATTTTCGGGCTATGTTTGGGTTGAGAATCAGGTATTTTCTTTGATCTTGAAGTTGGTTTCTTTCTTTTTCCCCTGCTGTCTGCCTGCATGGATTTCTAGTTGCATTTCCATGAAGTCAAAATAGGTTTCATTGAAGATACATCACCCATGCGTAAACTTGTGCATGAGCTGTTATTCATTAAGCAAAAAATTCTTAATGCCCATTGCTTTTTATTTTTTTAGCAGGAAAAACAAAAGGCAAAAGTAAGGGAAAAAATTGAAAAATGTGTTAAAGAAAAATTGGTTGATTTCTGTGATTTGCTGAATATTCCAATAGCAAAGGCCACTTTAAGAAAGGTCAGTAATTAATATATAAAATGTACTATTGTTTATGTAATGATTTTGCTTGTTCATTAGGACTCATTTCTTTTTTGAAGGAGGAAGTCTCTGCCAAATTACTGGAATTTTTAGAATCCCCCCATGCTACCACAGACATTCTTCTTGCTGACAAGGAACAGGTGCAATGTTATTGGACAATCTTTTTCATGTTTTGAAGTATTTGACATGATTAATTGTCAGTTTGGGTCTGAATGAAATTCTTTATTCTTGTTTCAGAAGGGTAAAAAGCGTAAAGCCACACCAAGCAAAAACATTGGTTCTGGGGAGGCATTAGATGCATCAGCCAAGGTTTGCCTTGTTTGATATATATCCCTCTGTTATCTATTTTATGCTTCTATTATTTCCGGTTAGCACTTGTTGCTGCATTTGTTATAACAAGCCCTACTCACTGGTGCTGTGTTTGGATTTATTGGATTAATATAGATTTTAATTTATTGTTTTTTTGTTCGGTTATGGGGAGATTATTCATTGTTATGAGTTCATTGAAGTTTGTCAAAATATTTAAGAGGTTTACACATTGGTTCTTCTATGGTCCATTGGTTTGATTAAAAGGTTGATTTTCCCATGACTATTTGTAGATTCAGAATAAATTATTTCACTTGCCTACTCATGAACTATCTTTAATGGATTGCGGTTCCTATGTGTTTATGCCGGCGCTGACAGGCATTATCTTTGTTTTTTTAGCTTATATCATTTTCTCTTCATCTTTTTGTTTTCCTCAATTTTATGTTTTTTTTTTCTTCATTATTGTATTTGCTAACGTTCGCATTTCACTTTGGTATGGTTAGCTATGTTGATCTCACTTGCATATGAGTGTTGGTGCTTGTAAGTTTCATAGGAAAGAATGCTTGGTTTTTTTTCTTTTGTCTGGGGGTTTAAAACATTTCTCTACCTATGTGTTTATGTGTGCTTGATGATGCTTGTTACTGCTCCACAGAAGCAACAAAGAACACCCCAAAGTGGGGAAAAGCGTAAGCGATCATCCAAAGCTGAGGTAGATAAAGATGATAATGTTGAATCCCCTGCCTCTGGTGATGATTCTCATGAAGATGATGATGACACCACACCGAAAGAAGAGAATGTTGAAGAGGCTAATTCAGAGGAGGAGGAAGAACCCAAAAAGTCTAGCAAAAAAAGTACAAAGAAGACTGCAACAGAGAGTCCTGAGTCAAAAAGCAAGGATAAGTCCACATCTGGAAAGAAGCTCACCCCAGCAAAATCTAGCAAAAAGTCTTCTGGATCAACATCAAAGCAAGATGCTAGCGATTCTGGCTCTAAATCAAAGGGTTCCGTGTCAAAAAAGCCAAAGGTTGAAAAGGAAAGCTCTGCCAAAGACAAGGTTGCTGGCAAGAAGCAAACAAACAAGTCATCAGAAAAGGTTTCTGCCAAGTCGCAAGGTAGGATTTGCTAAATATGGAGGGTTTTATGTTACAAGAAAAAGGAATATTTGAAGTGGCTTGTTGAATTTGTTCATTTTTTATTCAATGCCTATGTGTTTATGCTGTTGGGACAGGTAAAGGAAAAAGTGGTAAGAAACCTAAACCCGAGCCTAGCAGGGAAGAGATTCATGATGTAGTGGTAGAGATTCTTAAAAAAGTGGACTTCAACACTGTAAGTATTATCTTTAGTTCTTCACCTGTTTAATTTGGAGATGAAATGGTTTCAGGGTTTTAGTGCTGAAACTTTGTCTTCTGATGATGCAGGCAACTTTATCTGATATCCTTCGGCAACTGGGTATGTTTTACCGTCTTTTATTAAAGTATTTAAGCTACAGTATTGATTTTTAGACTTGAATAATTATAAGATAGATTTGGATTATCTCAGGTACGCATTTTGATCTGGACTTGATGCACCGGAAAGCTGAGGTGAAGGATATTATTACTGAAGTGATAAATAACATGTCTGATGATGAGGAGGAAGGGGAAGAAAGCGAAGAGAATGCTGATACAGGTGGTGGTGGTGGTGATGGAGAAGATGATTAGTATCGCTCGAGGACCAAATGTAAGTTGTGAGATTTCATTTGCAATTGTGATAGAATTATAGAAATGGGGTAGTGATTTTAGATGCTGAATAGGTGGGATTGTAACATTAGTCAGCGACTCTTGTAGTAAGTTAATGTAGTTATGTATGGTTGTAGTTAAAAGTTTTTGAACAAAAACCAATTTTAGCTTCACTCTTATTTTTGTCATTTAAATTTAAAATATTTCAATTTGATCACTCGATTTTTAGCTACTTTATCGTTTTATTAGTAGCGCAATGATGACATGACTGATTTTTATGTATATTTACATGTAAGTAAATTTAAATTCCCTAACCATTGTAGAAGGCACACTTTGCATTACTCCCCACGGCACCATTCAAGCTCTTAGCTAGGGGTGCTTGTTAAAAAAATTTGTTGCTCGACTTAGCTTGTTAAGCTCGCTAAAATTTTACTCGACTTGTGCTTGTTAAAAAATTTCGTTGCTCGACTTGACTCGATTTGTTGCTCGTTAAGTTTGCTAAATTTTTACCTTATTTTTTAAAATATAGGTAAAATCTAGTAATACTATTAGAGGTTAATTTAAACATGCAAATTTAGGAAAAAAAAAAAGCGAGGATATAATAGATAAATAAAAAAACATGTATTGACTGAGTTAGAGATGAAGTTAGTATTCTAGTGTGAGACATTTAATTTCTCAATAATATTCGATGAACAAAAAAGGAAAGAAGGCCTTAAAGATTTTGGTGTTTTGAATTTTGATCGTATTTTTATATGGGAACTAAAGACTTTTTTTTTTATTTTCTAATTTTATACAAAAAAATAATAATCACAAAAAATGCTTTAAAAAGAATGCTAATTATTATAAATTAATTTCTTATTAATACTAATTAACTTTTGAAATTCTCGGGAATTACAAAATGTTTTGAAAATTTGAAACTAAATATTTTATTGATAAATTATCTAACAAATTACTGAACAATTTTCAACTAGTATTTAAGTTTTTTGGAACATAATTTTTTAAGGCAACACCAAAAATTATTAAAAATTTATCATAGAAAAATAACGAGCTGCTCGTGAATTTATCGAGTTGAGTTGGGTCTTGTTCAACTCGACTCATTAAGTCAACTCAAGTTAAACATTAATTGAGTTTTGACTGAGTCGATCTCAAACTATTTGCGAGCTGCTTAACTTAATAAGCACCCTAATCTTAGCTCATAAACTTTTGACAAATTTGCGCACAACAAAGAGATGATCTGCATTCTTCGTTCCACTAGCACACCAGGATTAATATCAATTCTTCTCTTAAGTCTTGAATTAAAAAAAATATAAGGTGTAGTTTAAATTTTATCAATTTATGTATTAGATTATTTAACCAAACTTTATTGATAAACAAAAATAAAATGTGAACATAATTTGTTAGAGATTTTAAAACATTAAAAAAAAAACAGATATAAAACATTGGTGGACACAATTTTTTATACACTTTTTCGTTTACTTACAACTTAGTTCTCTGAATTCTTTATCAGACATGAAACATCAGTGGTAAATGACCAACACTAAAATTTGTGCCATTATTAATTAGATAAAAAAAGGGTAAACTACTAAATTATAGAGGAGAGAAAAGTTTAAGCGCCAACGATATTATTATTATTATTATTATACCCTCATTCTTTCTTCACCTAGTAAGTTGTGTTGGTATGCTGATTTTATTAATACAATTAAAGAGCTAGAAAGGGCTAACAAATATCATAGTGGGTTTAATGATGATGGGTTTGAGGTTCAAATTAATGGAATTTGAGTTAAATTTGTTTTTAAACTAATTAAAAAAAAGACTGCCATTATTTTTATCAATGATTGAACGAAGGATGACTAAAATAATACTGGATGAAAACATTAGTGATGAAATTGATTTTTTTTATATAGTTTGATAGTTGATATAATACGCTAGTAGTTGGAACTAACAATATAGTTTAGTCATTTTCATTGGAAGGAGAGTCAAGATAAATTTAAGGTTTTATGATCTAACTTATGCCACGCGCAAAAATTAGAAGAGTTAAATAATTTTATTTAAGAGAATTTTATTAAAAATAATCACACTCATTTAACAAATATAACTGTATAGATAAATTTAATAATTAAATTATGAAGACATTGTCTCTAAATGAAAGTATGTACACATACTTTAGTTTCATACTTGTTCCAATAAACTTGTATAAGTGGTTTACTATATGCATTAAATTACGAAAACAACACACCACTTTCAATTACTATTCAATTTAATCACTGGAAGAAGCTTATACGATCCATATCCTTTACTGATGCTTCTTGAACGCTGACGAGAAGGGCTATAACCAAAGCTGCAAACACAAGCACTTATCTCACCATCTCCATTATTATCATCAATCTCTGCCAAAACTTTGTAAAACAAATCAACTTCACAAGGAAGAAGAAGGGGACCTTGGCTGCAGAACCCATATTCGAGCTCGGCATCTTCAAGCAACAACTTGAACAGTGGGTGGTTGGTCATCTCGGTCTTCACCACGAATCTTTGCCTTTGGGGTCCAACGTAGACTGAAAAACAGCCTTGTGGAGCCACCCGAGAGTGCTTGTTTTTCTGTCTGTTGTTGTCTTCTTCCATGGATAGGAAAATATGGCATGATCTGGTTTTTCTCATCAATGGTGATTTCTTGCGTGTATTATTCCCCAGCGACCTGCATCTTTCCCAGGCCTTCAGCACCACGTTTTTCTTCACTTTCATCTTCTCAACATCCATTTTGTCTTTCAGCCTGTTTTGGGTTCTTTCTCAATATATATATATATATATATATATATATATACACACACGCAGACATACATACACAGGGTTTTGTTTAGTGGATAATCATCATAAAGGTAGACCCTGAGAATCAGCTCGCTGCTACATTTTGAATATAAAATAGTTGGTATGAAGTACACAAATGGTCACTAAACTTTTAAAAGTTATATAACAAGCATTAAATTTTAGTTTTTGTAACAAAATGTTCATTGAGGCGTTAGTTGCAGTCAAGTGAGTGACGAAAATTTATATGAAGACATGTTTAATCATTCATATTTACACTTTCATTCAATTTAACAATGATCTGGGAAAGTTCATAAAATTTAGCCCTCATTATTTAGACATTCTTTTAATTTAGTTCTATTTTTAATTAGAAATGATTTAATATTAAAATAAAACATTTATTTAAAGCATTCATGAAATATTTAATTCTTAATAAATTATATGACTAAATTGAAAGAATGTTGAAATAATAAGGGCTAATTTTTTACTGATTTTTTTTCCGAATTAGAAATAAACTGATTGAATGTGTAAATATGATGGGTTAAGTCTGCTATTATACAAATTTTCATAACTATCACGTCACCCATTTAAGGACAATTACCGACTCAGTGACTATTTTATAACCAATATTGAAGTTTAATGTTCACTATATAACTTTTGAAAGTTTGATGATCATGATGAATTTTTTGGATAGCTTAGTGACTATATTTATACTTTACCCAAAATAGTTAAAAAAGAAGAAGGTCAATATGAAAGACAAAGAAAGGCCATTTCCTTATGACTTCAACGCCATTGTCTGCTAGTGGATGTAGTTGATACTTGGAGAAGACAATGTATAGTGGGGGTAGGTTGGCTGAATTTCTTGGCAGCTCTTCAATTTCACCTTTTGTTTTTCAATTTCCCCACTCGTTTTCCTTTCCGGTAGTTGTTTTGGAATCGAAATAAACCAAAAGTAAGATTTGCAACACTAAGATTAATTACTTTAAATTTTGAGATTTAATTATTAGGTGCATTACTCTGAAATTTGAGATTTAGATTTCGTTTGGTTTTAGAAAATATTTTTTATTTTCTTTTTCAGTTTTTTAAAAACAGAAATCATGTTTGGTTGATAGAAATGAAAACTAAATGTTTGAAATGAAAATTAAGTATAAAAAAACTTGACCATATAAGTAATAATTTTTTGGTATTTTCTTAAAAAATGAAATATATCTCACATAAGTCAATTAAGTATAACTCGATTGATATTGTCATTGGTACAATATCTAGGAGGACGTGAGATCAAACATATTTAAGCGCTTCATATTTTCTAATTTATGAGTGAACAAAAAATTGAATAATGTAATATTGTACACTGAATATTCAAACATATATATATATATCACATAATACAAATTCAACATCATAAACTTGAGTAATAAATCAATTTGAGTCTCATAAACTTTTAACCTTGTTGATCACTAATGTGACCAACCCTTTTGGATGATGGCTCTCGTGTCGTTTAGAGGATGGAGATATGGGGTTCAAGTTGTTTGTTCCCTAGGATTTGGTGTGAATCCTCCTTCAATCCGTCCTCGTTTTTATATGCATGGTTCTATATAAGGGGCTGGACGGGGTGAGGTCACGTGTCAATCGAGAAGGACAAGTGTGTTAGTGAGTTGTGTTCTCTGTGACTCGGACATTGATGCGAATCACGTGACTATGTACGTGATTTGGATAGCGTTCGCATCTCGAGTCCGCAACATAATGACTTTGACCCTGTTGGTATGTTCACAGAGGGTTGTAACTGGGTGTTCGCATGGCCGTAGTTCGCCGATACTAACAATTTCCCCCCAGGTGAGGGGAGGTTATAAAGTGATCTTGGCGCACCTGGGAAATTTCAAAGGCTTTAGGAAGGCGAGAGTTTCTATGGGATTTTTGAAATGTTGAGAAAATAGTTTATTGTATGTGAAACGTCGCGTAACATATCCTTTTGGTGAAACCAGTCAGCTCCTTTCGAGGATAAGACGTTCCATATAAAATGTCATAAAATTTTACTTTATTAGGGGGAGTTAGGGGCGGGGGATATTGAGATTGTGCAAAAAGAATCTTCTTGTCTCGATGGATTATTCATTTGTTGTAATCTGCAATGAACATGCTTGTAGTATTGAATTTGATTAAATGAGTAAGGCTCTGGAATGTAGGGATCTTTGTGTAGTGGATCATTTTCGCTATTAGTTTGGGTTGCCACAAGGAACGTATCGCTTGAGTGGGTGTTCTGACGAGGGCGAATCATGATTTTTTATCCATCTGTTTGCTTTTGAAGCCAAGTTCCATTTGTCACTTCATTCTTTTTTTTTTTGTAGATTGGTTGAATTGGTTCGATGTGGCCCCAAGTAAACTAATCGGGACGAGTTGCTGGACTTTGATGACATATTTCCTAAACTATAAAACTCTTGGTGGTGAACCTTCTATCAATGTTTTTCGTTAATTCTATAATGTAATGGATGATCATGATAAGATTGCGAAGGGTTTTGTATCAATTGGCTCGCGTACCAGAAAGATGCTATCCATGAGCAATTACACAAGCGATCTTCGTTTGGACAAGAATAAATATATTAAGGTGGAGTGTAAAGTTGATGGCTTTACTTTTCCCATTATTTGGCGTCGCCCAGTGAAGGATAGAGTCAAACCGTCTTATTTAAAGAAGTTAACACCCGGTGAGTTAAGCCTTCTCTGAGGAATGCGTAGGTGTATTGCTTAAAGGGTAAAAGTCCAAATGGTTGGGATGAATCGGATTTCGACGTATTTCCTGAGGGGTCATTGGCAAAAGTGCCAATACATACAAAAGCTTGGCCTTTCTGCGGACATGATCGCATTACGAGGATTCTTTTGGGTTATGAGGCAAAACCAGAGAACTTCTTTTCTCTTCATACTGGCGTTCGTATTCGCCCCTAGAAATATCAGACAGAGACATGAAGTATTAAAGTAGAAAACGAGTATCTTCGCATTCGTCCATTCCATCTTCTTCTTTGGAAGAAAAATGTGAATTTGTTAACTTAGAGCGTATGACAAAGATGCGTATGGATGCTGGTGGTGTTTCGTTGTGCGTTCCTGGAGGTGATATAATGCAACCGATATTTGCACTTTGGTTTAAAATAAGATTGCTTTCTTATTATGTATTGTTTAGCTCATGTTTTCCTTTTGTTTGCATGAGTGGTAGTGGCCCCGTTGGAAGTTATCAAGGGCGATAATCTGCTAGAGGTATCTCTTTCGGCACCTTCTAGCGATCGAATAGGTTTGCAGGCTTTAGAAGCGATAGCCTATTTGCATGTCCCTTCTGACGAATATGTAAGTTCACCAGTTTGGTGACCCCTATAATTACTGCTGCATCTTCGGGAAACACGACTGTTGTTTCCTTCTCAACAAGCTATGTTAGTGTTCCTATTGTTCCATTCGTGGAAGAACCGAGTGCAATATCCAAGGGTTCGACCTCATTTGATATGTTGGAAGTGGCGAAGCAAAGTGTGGCTAGTCGGCTGAGAACATATAGTTCAAAGAAACTTTTGACGGCTAGACAGGATAAGAGCTTGGGTAAGAGGCCGATGTCAAGTGTGGAGGTTGGAATTCCTTCTTTTTTGGATTTTACAACTCTCATGCCTTCATCTTCTATTCCTTTGGGTAGACTGCTTAATTACACAATGCTTGCTTTTATGAGTTATTGCTTTATTTCTGATCGTAAGCTTATGAATTTATTAATGTCTTCGTAGAAACCGTTGATGTAGGTTCTACTACCATACGTTGTACCGTGGGGAGTGCCCCGATCGTTATCGCGCCTGTGGGTACTGTTGCACCTGTGGACATTCCACTTTCATTCGTGACTACATCAGTTCCTATGGTGTCTTCACCTTGCAGTCCTTCTTCTGGTGAAACGCTCAAATCTCTCACCCCGTGGAATGTATTCTATCCTTGGAGGGAGCTTTGGGAGATGACGAGTTGGTTTCATCCTGAGGCCGCTTCTCGGAGATTATATGCAAATAGTTACGCTTCCCTTATGCCTTGCACCAGTATGAGGAGATTCGTTGAAGGGAGTTGGGGCCTTATTCAAGAATTGGGTTATGCTCAATATAGCATGGAAATGGACGCTAGAGCGCTCGTACAGGAAAATGAAGGGTTTCATTTGCGAGTGAAGAAATATGCTACTGAGTTAAAGGAGTTAATAAGAAAACATGAAACAGAAACGTGGTCATGGGTGCAAGAGCTGAATAAAAAACACTCTGAACAAGTCTTTCAAATGGAAAAGGACTTTGATCAGGCTGCCAAGAAGAGGAATCTAATTCATAATGCTGTGGAGAATAGTCTAAAGACCGAGATTTGAGAACTTAAAGAAAAGTTAAAGCATGTGCAGGTCATGGGGAATGAGAGCACATCTAAGTTCTCAAGAAAGTTGACGGAATTGAGACAAAGTCATAAAAATAAAGTAAGGATGCTGGAAGCTGTCAATGGGGTGAAGGTAGCGGAGAAAGTTAAAGTGACTGCAGACGCCACCTCTGCTTTGATGATTGTAGGGATGGAGAAGACATGTGATGATGCTATTATGAATTTTCAAGCAGCACACAGTCCCTTTAAAGTGACCAACGTGGACTTTAAATCTCTTTGCGAGGTAGCTGCGGATTTTGATGTTAGGAATCCTTCTGGACCTTCTTGGGAAAGCTTTGTCGCGGACTATAAGGAAGTGGTATCTCCTCATATAGGGGAACCAAGTATGCCAATGCCTGTGAATGACCCTACTAACATCATTGGTGATTTTGTTGTGAATAATACTAAAGCAACGAGTGGCTCCGGGGGGCTGTATAGTTTTTATGTTATTGTGTGGTGTTTGATGCGATTCATGCTCTGAGAGTCTAACTAAAGGAGCAAAAATTGTGAAAGTGATTATTTTCACTTGTTTTCATTTATCTAAAATTGATGTTGTTAAGGCATACGCATCTTGAGTCTTAACTTTGACATTGTTCCTTTTGAGTTTTGTCGGAATGCGCATTATAGATGCTGAGTTATATAATAAACAAATTATTTGCTAATTACACTTTGTGTGTGTTTGGGTCTCTTGCGTTTGTTTTTGGGAGTGGTAAGTAACATTCATTAACGTTTGTTGCGAAGTTTATATGGCTGGTTCGGCAGTGAGTTATATTATATGCATATAGTTTTATTGTTCTATGGGTGAATAAACATTTGTCAGATTCTTTGTGTTTCATATCCATTGGTCTGCTTGGGCGACTTTAGTAGTGAGTGGTTGTTATATTTTCATTTGTGATTGGACGACACATTTTTGATTGTATGGAGAGAGGTTTAGATTGGTTGCAATAGGTGCACATTTTGACTGGTGCATTTATGGATTGGAAGTTTCAAGGTTGCGGGATTTGATACGTCAATTCAAGATTTCAAAATCTCGGAATTAACTGCTTGTCGCAGCGGTTTCCGAGATTTGAACTTTAAACGTCTAGCCTTGGCTTTTTTTTTTTTGTATTATAAATAGGAATTCTTTAGTCTCGAGTTTTTGTAACCTAACTCGTGGGTAGTATATTCTTTCTCATGTAACTTTTTCTCTATATCATTGTATGTATTGGTGGGTTTGTGGCTTGCGTAGGGTTAAGTATGGCTCATATACTATAAAGAACAGATGATGGAGTGGGAGCATATGTCCATCAAAGGAGTACTCGAGTTTTCGGTGGGCTTGGATTAAGCGGGTTGGGGGTGCGGGGGCGAAGTCCCCGCGGTACAGTACGAGGTATCTTTGTAATTGCACCGGGTAGGGTTACTTATATGAGTAGAAATCTATTTTATGTAGGAGATCTTATTGAATAAGGTTTCTTGGTGACCATGTATTTATGTCTATAAATAGGTGTGTTATTTGTAATCTAAGGACCATCGATTGAATAAAAGAAAACAACCGATCTTTGCTCCCTGAGGACGTAAGCACACTGCTGAACCTCGTTAAATATCTTGTGTTCTTGCTTGTTTGATTTTCTTTTTCGTTTGTCGTGTGCACAACATGTAGAATATGAAATCTTTAATTTGTAGATTCGAGAGGAATGTTGATCGCTCATTTGGATTGTTCATGTCGACAAACAATGATATTTGGAAGGCCGTGATCGGCCATTTGTAGTGACGAACATCAACAGACAAAGTATTTGGAAAACCTTGTCCGCAAGATTTTCTAAATACTATTGTTTGTTGTTTTTTAGAACTACATTAGAAGGCGGTTAATGTGAAGCGGGTTGTCGAAGTTGTTGATGTGTGCTTGACGTTGGCCATTGTTCACATGTATATCATCAAGGTGGTTATTCTTTTGTCAATTGTTCTGCTTGTGGCTGCTGGAACTGCGACAACAAACAACTTGCACCAGGTGATTTGCAAGGTTGATTCACTGAACCGGAGAACCCAGGAGGGTTTGCCATTTTAATGTGTTTCAGTCTAGTACTATAATAAGGGTTAATCAAAGTAGAGGCGCTCAACCGAAAGAGAGGTTTAAATTTGAGAAAAAAAGAAAAGTACAAATTTTCAATATGTTGGCGAAGTGAACTTGTGATGATATATATGTCTAACATGTATTTGATTCCTATAGAAGATATTTTTAGGAATTTTTTGTTATCCCTAAGCATAAAGAAGATGGTTTGTTTTTGCATTGTCATTTGAAGTGAAAGTTTGTATTTTTGTGTTGATGACTCATTTTTCTTTTGTATTTTGCTTATGTTAATAATGTTGCATCTCCCCGTCGATTTAGGAGTGCTACGTTTCACATTTGTTTCTTTCCTAAAGATGATATTTTAACTTCTGTCCTTTGAAAATTTATAGGGTAAATAAACATCAGACACAATTTGAGAATTAATTACATTTCTTAAGATATTATTCGTCATACGTTTATTCATGTTGCCTCTTTTTGATGAAAGACTCGTGGAGAATAAGCTATAAAGTAATGCTTATATTCTGGTGTGTGAACTATGTTTCTCTTTTTATGGTGACACATAAATATAAACTTCCAATTCTTTCAAGCTTGAAAAATTAATGGTTTCTTTCAAGCTTGCAAGGTGAATGGATAGTGAATGCTTGCACCCTTGTGAAGACAGTTTTCATGAGAGTTCGTTGTTCATCATTTTTCATGTAATTACACTGCTCTCTTGGAGCGGATCGTGCATTTGTGTAGCTACCTTAAATTGAGAAGGTTCTTGCCCCTGGGTGAAATGACTTTGATCATTATATGCTTATTCGCACGTTTACTATTTTGTCCCTTCATTATGTGCACTTACCGTAGAAGTGGCTAGCAAACCTTTCATCTCTGCGATCGTTTTACTATGCACATTTACTATAGAAGTGGCTAGCAAACCTTTCATATTTGCGGTCGGTTACTATGCACACTTATGTGGAAGTGGCTAGCGAACCTTTCATATTTGCGGTCATTTTACTATGCACACTTACTGTGGAAGTGGCTAGCGAACCTTTTATCTCTACGGTCGTTTTACTATGCACACTTACTGTGGAAGTGGCTAGAAAACTTTTCTTCTTTGCGGTCACTTTACTATGCACTATTATTGTGGAAGTAGCTAGCGAACCTTTCATCTTTGCGGTCGCTTTACTATGCACACTTACTGTGGAAGTGGCTAACGAACCTTTCAAATTTGCGGTTGTTTTACTATGCACACCTACTGTGAAAGTGACTAGCGAACCTTTCATCTTTGAGGTCTGCGGTCGCTGAACTGAGGATGAAAAAAATATTAGTTCAAAGAATATTCTCATAAACTAAGGCAATTATGTCTGTTATGAAAAAATGATTCTTAATTTTGAAACTTTGCAATAGAGCGTATACAATGATCTGTAGGGGCCTATATGTATATTTACATATTGTATATTTTTCTTGATTTTATAAAAGAAAATTTGGAACAAAATATTTGTAGGATTAAAATTTGAAAGTGGAATGTGTGCCGAATAGTATGAGTTAGATTGTACCTTTTCATGTTTGGTGCATTCTTGCTTGGTGAGTCTGCTATTACTTGTCTACCATACCGAGCCTTAAATGGCCCAAAGCTTTGCCTTGGATGCCACCCGCGATTACTTGTCTCTGCTACCGAGGAGGTCACGAGGGAGCAACTTTGCTTACGAATTTCATCGACATGAATCACTTCCTCTCTTTTAGAAACGTAACCACAAGGGCTCCTTACCTTCTTCATTTGGACTTCTTGCTTCTTGTGCCTGATGTCTCCCCTGTGGCACCCTTAATTTTTACATCTCTAACATGGACTTCTTATGCTTTCTACCCTTGTTTTTGTTGAGCACCTTCATGTTTTGTGCGTAATAAACCTTTCCAATTGTTCCCTTCTAATGGCATACTCTATTGCATCCTTCAAATGGATACACTCATTTATGTCGTGGCCTTGCGCCCTATGGAATTCACATCTTTTATCCGATCCTTCTTTATCTGGGTTTGGCCTTAATTGCGGTGGGGGATCTAGTATTTCTAGGTGTTTTACATGATGTAGAATACGCGACGACAGATCTATGAGAGAGTGGTATGTTCGGAAATTGAGTGGTGGTCCCTTTCTGATTCGGCTTTCTACCTACCGCTAGGCCCTTCTCTCTGCTTGTCTCTTTCGCCTTCCCTTCCTGACCAATGATGTAATTACTCATCTATTTTTGCGATTCTCCTTTATCCTTACATGATGGTAGGCTTCTTCTTTTTCTAACTGGGTTTAGGGGTTGCGAGTTCCGTGTGTCTTCAACTGAAATTCTTAAGGGACTTACCATTGGGGCATCTTGGTTGATTTTTGTTGCATGCATGCATTCCCCCTCGGTCATTTTAGTTGTAGTTTCCAGCGATTCTTCTACCATCTTCTCGTCGTGCTTTATTACTGAATGTTGCATATGCTTTCTAATACACTTTTGCTGCCGCCGAAGTTGCTTTAACGCAGTACGAGTGTATTCCTCCATAATTTCTAGTCTACTTTGCATGTTAGCTAGCTGGTTGTTTCTGGCTTGGGAGAAGGAGTTTCCTCTTGTACTTCATCTATAATTTCCCATTGGGGGTCGCTCCTCGTCACTTCTTGAGAATCAGACTGAAAGCGTGTTCGATCCACGCTCACCGCACCAATTGTTGATCACTAATTGAGCAACCCTTTTGGATGACGACTCTCGGGTCGTTTAGAGGATGTGGATATAGGGTTCATGTTGTTTTTTCCCTAGTATTTGGTGTGAATCCTCCTTCAACTCGTCCTCGTTTTTGGATACACGGATCCTTATAAGTAGACATGGCAAACTTGACCCGAGGCCCGAACCGATTCCACCCGAACCGAAGGCTACTCAAACTGAACATCGACTTGATTTTAAACCGATAATTAAGGTAAAGTAAATGAATAATTTATTTTTAATGTTATATATTTTTAACAATATGATAAATAGTATAATAGTGTATATTTTGTTATCTTTTTGTATTATACTATGGGAGAGACCGATGCTTTTCTCAAAATTGTGGTATAATAACATTTTGTCATTTTAATTTTAAATATTAATCAAATAAGGCTTTTGTCCTTACTAATTTTTAAATTTAGAAGTTTAATAGACTCTTTTCCCTCCCAATAGTTGATCTTAACTTCATCCTAAACTACACCATAAACCCTAAAACATTAACATTAAGCCTTAAAAATACTAAACTATAAATCTTAAGCTATAGAAATTAATCTCATAAACCAATAACCCTAAACTACAACATAATCCCTAAACCATTAGCATAAGGCTAAACCCAAAACCATAAACCAAAATTAGAGACCATTTTCACAATTTACCATAAAATATAGCCTAAAACCGAAATTAGGGATCAATTTGAAAATTTCAAAGTGGAGAAGTTTGAGAGCCCAATGACCAATTTCACAATTTTACCATAAAATATAGCATAAAACTGAAATTAGGGACTAATTTGAAAATTTTTAAGTAATGAAATTTGAGAGTCTAGTGATCAATTTTATAATTTTACCATAGAAATAAATTAGGGTCAATTCCGGCTGAAAATTAAATCTTAGGACTTAAATGAACAAAAATACCAATATATTAAAATTATTAGACTAAATTACAAAAAATAAAAATAAATAGGTGTCAATTTCAACTAAAAGTAAATTTTTAGGGACTAGATATCACTATTGGGAGGGGATTGCTATATTCGAAGTCCAAACCGTGGGGATAATTCATACTTGTGACTAAATTGAATTAAAATAAACTTAAAACTGAATATTATGACTGAAATGTAAAATTTTAAACGCAACAAGACTTAAAGGTTAATTAACCCCTAACCTAAAAAATGAGTGGCTAGTTTCCCTCCAACATTATGTCTTCCTCCCTTTTTACAAATTGTCTTTCTATCTCTCTTTTAATTAAAATAACCCACGTTATCTTTTAGTTTTAGGTTAGGGGTAATTAATTGTTTAGCCCTTTCGATTTTACGTGTTTTTTACTTAAGTTTCGAATTTACACTTTTAGGTTTTAGTTTAATTCAATTGAGTCTCAATTTAGATTAATTTAATTGAAATTTCACATTTAGTTTTAGAATTATTTTAATTATGTTTATGATTTAAATATTTAATCAAGTTCAAATGCATAAATTAGCAAGTTGAATCATAATTAATTTCATAAACCAATAACCTTAAACTAAACCATAAACGTTAAGGAATCAAAACTAATGTCATAAACCAATAACCACAAACTAAACCATAAACCTTAAGGAATCAGAATTAATCTCATAAATAAACAACATTAAACCAAACCATAAATGATTAATATTAAACTATAAACCTTAAAGAATCATAATTAATCTCATAAGCCAATAACCTTAAATTAAACTATAAATTATTAACACTAAAAACATAAACCTTAGAAAGTAGAAATACCAACTCAAACCGAATTGACACAATCTTATGTATCCTCCACTGACACACAATCTTCTACATCAACGAAGTCTTTGTGAATCATAACCAAACTCAAACCGAATTGACCCGAAAAGTTAAAGTTTGACCTGACCCGAAACCGACCCAAACGACCCGATTTTGATTGAACCGAAAGTGCCTGATCTAATATTGACCCGACCCGAAAACAACCGATCCGATTTTGACCCGATCTAATACCCGAACTAGACCCGACTTATTATAAACCCGAACCGAATCTAAACCGATTTCAGGCAGACCCAAAATGACTCGAACCGAAATGACCCGAACGACCCGATTGCCATCTCTACTTATAAAAGGCTAGACAGAGTGAGGACACATGACAATCGAAGAGGACATGTGTGTTATTAATTTTTATTCGCTATGACTTGGCTGGTATATTCGCAGAAAATTGTAACTGGATATTCGCATGTACGTAATTCGCCGATACTAACAAACCTCGTCCATGTTTTAGCCTCCGTAAGACTAATTCTATATCATCATACACCATGTGTCAATTAATTTGTACATATAAGACCAAAAAGTAAAAAAAAAATGTCGGTTGAATAAGTTTTTTTTTTTCCATCACCTAATCGTGATGTTGTCCCTGTTATATGGACTGGTTATAGTCCCACATTCTTGTCATATTCGATAGAAACGTTAATCGTATTCTATAAAAACTAATTTTTATGATAAAGTTTGATTAATAATTTTTTAATACACATGTTATGTAAGTTTTAGACTACATCTCATTGTTTACTTGAATGACATTTGTCTTATTTAAGATAACATGTAGGAGTCAAAGTTTAAAATTTTAAGGTTTATCATTAAAACATGTAAAGTTGTCTAGTCTAAATTGTACATGTGTATCAAATAGTTCCGTTAATAATATTTATTCTTTTGAAAATTTTCTGTATACATGAAAAATATTTGATACACTACCAATATAAACTTTAACTTACACAATCAAACTTATTTTAGGGGTTAGAGGTTTAGTTTAGGATTTAGAGTTTAGGGGTTTATGATTTAGTGTGCTTAGGGTTTTAGGATTATAAATTTAAATTTATAGACTTGTTTGTGAAAAAAGTTTTTCACTACCAGTATATCAAATAATTTTCCTATATTCATATTCATCTTCTTTGTGTTTTTATATATATATATATATTAGAGTTCATACCGGTCTAGATATGTGTTGGAATTATGGATAAAGCTTCAAAATGGTTAAATTTGTACATTAATAACTGGCTTTACTATTTCAATACTGATCATCCCTATCCAATCTACTACAGATGAAACCTTCACCATGTAAGAACTTTCCAAGCACATACGGTTGACAAAATGGAAATCAATTTTAAAAAAGAGGAAACGCTGTGTTGATGGAGCCAATAACCCTATAGAAATAAAGTAATTATTACCGGATTAAAGGTTCGAATCTTAATATTGTAAATAGAGAGAATTAAATTGAAAATGTCGCTCTATAATAAACCTTCACAAAATTTAATTTAAATTAGACGATCAATTAATTTAAAACTAGTAGTTAAACAAAAAATAATTATTAAATGTAGCTATTATTATGCGTCTGCGCAAAGATTGCATGAGTGGGGCATACATTCCCCATCACTTCAACTAATAGCAAAGTGAAACGTGTTTGAATCCAACTCTTTGGCTTCACCTTCAACGCCGACCAGACGTTGAACTTGTCACTTGGTGACTCGCCTGCTAAATTTTCACGTTTCTTTGGTTTTTTTTCTCTCCAATATCCGTTTCATTTTTGGGGAATTTGGTCAGATATTTTTTTTTGAGAATTTGTTTTTGTTAAATACCTTCTACGAACAATATTTAGAAAAATACCCACATTCGACCCACGTAAAGGTAACTCGTGTTCTATAGGATACAATTTCTAAACTCGTACCTCACATGGTGCGACTTCAGTCCGATGTAGATTATATTATCCGGTATTAATGTTTTTTTTTAAAAATAAAATGAAGTCGCGTTCTACAGGACGCGACTTCCACGATAATTTCAAACGGCTCGTCGCGATCAGATGAAGTCGTGCTTTGTGGGTCGCGATTTCCGCAGTAATAAATTACAACGGTTGGAAATTTATTTATCGCGTTAGGGTTACGAGAAAGTCGCGTGCTGTAGGGTGTGATTTACGGAACTCGCGTCCTACAGGATGCGATTTTCTTTCAATATTCGTACCCCAACCGATGCGATTTCCACTATAAATTGGTCCCTACCCTCCCTTTTACCCCACACCAAACAATTTACACTCCCTCAAATCTACTATCAGTTTCTCGGTTGATTTCTCGTGTTAGATATAATGACAGGATTGATAAGGTTGGTTCACAAACACGTGTTCGATTGTCATCGGAGAAATGTAAGTTTTATCTAGTTTAATTTAGTTTTTTTTATTATATATTGTAATTTAATTTTTATATTCTTTTATGTAATTTAATTTATACATACATGTTTATTTTTTTAGGGAGTGGTGCAACGACGTATGGACGATTCTTACAATCAGATGACGAGATTACCCAACTTGCTGATCGAACCGTACTTAGAGGAGGCCGAGATTTTGCACGCATCCAACATTCTTGGAGGTGCGAAAATAGACGTTGTTTTGATCAACACTCTTTTTGAGAGGTAGAGGCCGGAGACACACACATTCCACCTTTCTTGCGGCGAGTTGACGATTACCCTGGAGGACGTGTCCCATATTTTGGGTTTGTCTATTGATGGAGAGGCTATCAGTGGTCCTGGTACTGAAGATTGGAATGGCCTATGTTTGAATTGGCTAGGGGCTGCGCCGTAGCGTTTTTACGGCAGAAAAATAAATTTATTGTGACTGCGAAATAATTTTGCAAATGTACCCAATGACGCGAGCGGAAATGTGAAGAAGATAACAATAATTTTTTAGTGAATATTATTGAAATAATAATTTTTTACATATGCTAATATATATATTTTCCTATTGTAGGCATATGCTCGCACTTATATTTTACAGATGATTGGTGGGGTATTGATGCATGGCAAATCCCGGAACAAAGTTCACACGATCTGGTTGCGGCATTTGTAGAATTTTGAAGATGCCGGTAAACTGAGCTGGGGATCCGCAGTTTTGGCCACTCTGTTTAGAGAGCTGTGCAAAAACACCGATCCGTCAAAGTATTGCACCAGAGGTTGTTTGGTGTTGCTCTAGTCTTGGGCGTGGTGGAGAATGCTTTTTTTACGCCTTGAGCTTATGCAGCCTACTCCATATGTTTTTTCGTTGGGCCGGAGGTAAGAAAAGAGTTGATTTTTAATATACGTATTATTATAATTAAAATTATCTTCTTCTTTTGTAGGTGGACCGATCCTTTAAGTCATGTTGGTGTTGCGAAGGGTCTGGACGTTATTAGACAGAATATTGAGAATTTCTCGAAAAATCAGATAACACTTTGGTGTATTTATATAAAATAAATTTTATATTTAACTAAAATTATATATTGTACAGTTTTTATGGACACCGTACGAGGATCTGGAAATGCACGACTGCATCTCGGAATTTTCGGACGAGACGAGGCTTCTTTGGACGACTGTTGTACCGCTCGTCTACTACACCATAGTTGAGTGGCATCCGACTGACCGCGTCTTACGACAGTTTGGTTGTTTCCAACGTATCGCAATGGACCCTCCAAATCTGGATGAGTTACACAAACTCACTCGAAAAGGGAAGCCCGATGTAATATTTATATACTTACCACATTCTTTTATTAACTCGAATGTAATTCATATTTAAAAAGAATAATATTTTTTTTATTGTACGATAGGTTGATTGATCGGTGTATCACCAAGGCTATATCGCTCACTAGAGGGACAGAGAGAATCTGCGATGACAACCCTATCGTCTATCGGCCATGATTATGAGGATTGGTGTATGGCGAATGGGAAGCCATTTATTCTGACTCGAGAGGAACAAGCCATCGTCTATCGGCGTCAGCAACGTAACTGCCCACGGTCTCAGCGTACGAGGGGAGCACGAAACACCTCTGGAGGTACGCCATCATCGACGAGAAGCCGTGCTCTTACCTCCGAAGCACCGCCACCATCACATGCTACCCCTCCATCGATGCAGCCATAGTCGACCCCGAGTCCGAGCCAAGGTTGTTTAATGCCTTCTGTGTCAGACTCCTATGCTCAGTTTGCGGTGATGATGAGTGGGGCCTCAAGCTATCCTAAAACCTATGTGCCCTACATGCCTTTCATGCAGCTTCCCCCAGCGGCAGCCATATTTGGAACCGAGATTGTCCAACAAATGCTGCCACAGTCTATTTTTTACCTTAGTGGGCCCGACATAACAAGTAGTATTGCAGGAGCTGAAATCGGGGATGATGGTGATGATGATGATGATGATGCCAATGATGACGATGATGCGGTTGATGTTACTCGCCCCCGACGCAATCTCGATCGACCTCGTCATCGACCATCTTGTTGTACTGGTGGACATATGCGTCATTAGTTTTTTAGTTTATTTTTTTTGAAAATATTGAAATTTATATTTTATTTTTTAATTAGTTTATATTTTAGTTGAATCAATATTTTTAGTTGAATTTTTAATTATTATATATATTTTTTGGTGGAGGAAATTTGTGGAAGTATTCGACTTTCGTTTAACTTTAATTAGTGTATATTTCTATTAGTATGTCCTTTGTTTTGTAATTAGTATATATTTTTAATTAATATATATTTCTAATTAGTATATTGAACATTCTTGGAAAAGTACAATTAGTTGATTTGAGGGCCAGTCTTAAGAGGACATTTATTTTAGAAACTATTTATATGTTTATAAAAGAAAGAAACATGCGTAGATTATTATTGTACAATTGTACCCCTAAACATGCTAATAAAGATACTTCTCTAAATGATCCTCAACTTGTTTTGCTCTCTTGGTCTCATCCTCATTTAGAGAACTAATGCTCTTCTTTTAAAGACCTTAGTAGTTAAAACTTTGGGGTATGCATTTTGCGAAGTCAAGTGTTAACATACCCTCGGCTTAATTCTTGAGCTGAGTAGAGAACCGGTCCTTGTCTTCAATCTCAAAGGTCTATTGGAGCCAAGTATTGTACCCCTAAACATGCTTTCATGGTTGGAGCTTTGACTCTAGTTACATGCGGGGGTCCTAGCCTAGATCAAAAGGTTAAAAACCCTACCTGCCATTCAAAAAGACCTCGGATTCTCGGATATTGTGATTTGTTGTTGTCGATCCTCATAAACAAAAACACCGAACAATAATCTCACAAGAACTAATAACCTACCAACATCTACTCAATATATAGATGCAACTACAAATAACGACAAATCACAATATCCAGAAAATCTGTTTACGAATAAATTTTCCAGATACGTGGTTTATTGCCATTAGTAGTTACAATAAAATCGAAAACTTCAAGCACTACAATGTAGTTTATTTTTTGCTTCGATTGAGTGGTGTAGGGTTCATTCCACCGGTAGGTATTTATAGTACAAAACTCGTGTTTTGTAAGACGCGACTTTCTTGACACGTCAAGAATCCTGACTAAACTCGCGTTTTGTAAGACGCGACTTTCCTAACACGATAGGAATCCTGGCCAAACTTGTGTTTTGTAAGATGCGATTTTGCTGACACGTCAGGAATTCTGGCCAAAATTGCGTTTTGCAATACACGACTTTCTTGACGTGTCAGGTATCCTGGCCAATCTTGCATTTTGTAAGACGTGAGTTTGGTCTATATATAGCCTCCTTAGTGAAACTTAGTGTATATTTCACTTCTACTGTGATTTGTTGGTATATGTAGTTGCATGATGAGTACATGCTTTTGGTAGGATACCAGTTGTGGTGCGATGTGTGTACCGTGTGTTTGTTCAAGATGAACGACAAATCACAATATCCGGAAACGTGTGTTCTTCTTAAAGCCCCTACCATTTGAGACGAAGATGAAAGTGGGTAGAAATTGCTCGCTTCAGGGGGACCTTAAAATCCTACACTGCCCACATCGTCGAAGAAAGGATATATCTTAGGGGTAGAAGATGGTCACTTTGGTCGGGGTGCCCTCTTTGATCGGTTTCAGACCTGCAAATATAAAATGATCGGTACCACGAAATCACAATAGCTGCAACTTCATCTGTCATGTCTAGGGTTACAGCTTTTGGTGGGGTGCCGGTTACATTTGATACTGCGGGTCACAGCTTTTGGCGGGAGCTCGATTACAAGGAAATACTGAGTCTAATTTTGTTCTTTCTAAGGATGTAATCTAAGTTCATTTTGAAGTGTAGAGATAACAAACGTTGATTAACACTTTGTATATTTAAGTATTTCTTGGACTTTATAAATTATCTTTTTGAGTTTTTAATATACACTAAGCTCAATTTTGACTTTATTTTAACAAAATCGTTCTTAATTGTAGAGATAACAATATAGTGGATATTTTGACGTATGTACAGTTATTGTGAAATACATCTAATGTTATAATGAAAAAAAAATATACTAAAACTGAACTCGCGTTCTGCATATAGCGAGTTTCACTAATATGTGACAGGAATCCTGGCCAAACTCGCGTTTGGCCAAACGCGAGTTCCATGCTATAAATATATCTCGAGTAGGGCGTATGTCCAAACAAAAAAATATCAACTGCAATCCACAGTAAAAATATATTTTTGGTGGGTTACCAGTTCTGGTGAGATGAGTGTTCGATGTTTTTGTTCAGGAGGAACGACAAATCACAATATCCGAAATACTGCGCCTTTTTGAAGTACATTTAACGGGAGTCAAAGCTTCTACCATTGTCGGTGTTTTCGAAGCTATGTTAAGACTCCCGCATGTAACGTTGTTAGTGACATTTGTGTTATGGATAATGATGATTATCGCGTACTCATGAAATCAACGAAGCTTTAGGGCTCTAACAACTAGGATGAACTATGGTGCCATTTGTTTACATAAACGAAACATCTCTCGACGGTCATACAAATCGGACAAACTATTGCACCTCTTATCTATATCAATTCATATATAAATTATTTTGTCTACATATTTATGGGTACAATTGACCGCGTGTTTAGGGGGACAATTGTTTTATAGATACAGAAAATAAAAATATAATTTACATATATAATTAATATGTAATATTTTACGTGTTTCAATGTATGTCTTCTATAAATACTATAATTTGAAAGAACATCAGTTCATTTACACCCCCATAAATAGACCCCTCCGATTCCTCAAAAACTCACACTTTCCTTTCATTGTAATTCGCTCAAAATTTCTCCTAGTCCATTTTATTCGTTCCAACGTTATAATGGCTGCAAACGTAGATGATTTACCATCTATTAGGAGCCAGTCCTATGATGTTGATGTCAATACTGACAGTGAACTACAAGTTGGAGTAATATTCACTACAAGTTGGAGTAATTTTTTCGATAGTGAAGAAAACGAGTGCGGACAACTATATTGCAGAATGTGTCCAAAAGGACAATGGCTGTAACTGGAGGATTCGTGTATCACGAACAAAGATGCTGAACAATGTGTGATAGATAACAAGATACGACGGACCTCATACATGCTAGTTGTTCTAATGTAATTCGATGATTAATATGTTTTGTTAATTACATATTTTGTGATTCTTAACAGTTTGAAAATGTAATAGGTTAGATGTAGAAAATTATATTAATGAAACATACTACAAGATTGTTAATTGACATAAGTACACCAATATTAAATTACTAAGCCTAGTTAAAATATAAGAAAAGGAATCATATTCGTTGTCCTCATAGTTGGTACTTATGTCAGATGTTAAGTTAAGTTCCTCAATTATTTGTTCCTTCTCATGTCGTCTCCTATAACTTCGTGTAGAAACCGTGTCCTCATCTTGACAATGGGGGATTGTTGATGAACTGGAGCCGTCATCAAATTTTACACTAAGCTTGATGTTCGTACCCCTGGCACGTTTGTATGCCCGAAACATCTTGCACATATCTTTCTAACTGGATAGTGTTAGTATGTAATGTTCTTCTGGGCTGGGCTCATTGACTGACACTTTGACACGCAAGGAAAATTTTTTGGAGCTTGTAGACACCCTAACTCGTGTTGAAATTAACTCAAACAATTCATCTCTTGTGATTTTCTCATTGAAAGAAGTAGTTTCTACGAAAGAAAACATTAGCAGAAAAATGTGCAATAATTTGTATTTGTAGTTTGGCAGCGAAATGTATGTAGAAATTGTTTGAGTGATGTAAAAAGTTTGTGACTCATGTAGAACATATATAGGGTAGAACAATTTCGAAATCATCTACCAAACTCGCGTTTGGTGGGATGTGAGTTACACCATTATTCAAAGAATCACATTTTACAGGACGCGAGTTTGCCTACCATGTCAGGAATCCTGCAAAAGGTGGCATAACTGGCGTTGGACCAAACGAGATTTTGGGAGAAGTCCGCAACACGTCAACTCAAATTATAAGGGCATCCGAGCGAAATTATCAACCAAAAACAAAAAAAATTGTAAAAAATGCTATGCTTGCAAAGGTGCTAAAATTGTCATGTATACGATGCTAAAATTGGCACGTTTTAACGAAGCTTTAAAGAACATTAAAAATATAAATAAAATTTACATATTATTTTGGACTCCGATAAGATCATCATCATCAGAAAACATTGCATACAACTCAAGCTCAAGGGCCCACCCTGGACAAAACTATATGTGAGATTCCACCATCATTTCCACATCAGCGTCGTCCACAATGTGGAATAATGAGTATGTTAATGGTTCTAATGACACCGGCATTCGAAACTTCAACGGTTCCAGCTTTTGCCCACGACTATGTCAAACATGTTTCTTCACTTCATTCATCAACTTCTTATACGATAAGTTGTATGGCAGCAGAAGCAATATAATACTTGAGGACTAAAATACATCGTCGAGAGATGCATCATCGATTATTTGCCCATCATAGTATACCAAAGCTGTAATAGTTTCTCGTATCGACATATTATATCGATCGAAGTCTTTACAAATTATATTCCAACCTTCAACGAACAAAAATTTTCATGCTTTTCTCATTGTTGTAAAATTCATTCAAGTGTATATATATACTGAAGAAATCACATCCCCTTTGAGACGAATACTCTGACAAGGCAGGAATCATGACACGACTGACCAAACTCGCGTTCTATCAAACACGAGTTCTTTGAGGAATCACAAAGCTGGCAAAACTTGCGTTCTATAAAAAACGAGTTCTTTGAGGAATCACATTTTATTAAACACGAGTATTCCTGACACGGTACGTATCCTGCAAAGCTAGAAAAACTCAAGTTTTGTACGACGGGTTACGCTTTGGCTCTGCTCACACGTCACGTCACTTCCTATTTTATTAAAAGGAGGATAATAAAATCCAGTGAAGAAATTTTTTCTAACAAACGTTCAAAGCAATTTGTGTGCAAAGAAGAAAGATTGCTTCGTTTTTTCAAAAATGCCAAAAATAGTGGATGCTCTGGTTCACTACGATGGTGAGATGATCCCTGATGTCGAACTTGGTGTCATATTCCAGTCCCCCAACAATGTTACGCTACAGATTCCAATCGGAGTAATGTATGAAAGGATGAAGCGAGCGTTAACGAGGAAGATTCTACATGCTTTCGGGAGGGAGTTACACTCACTGAGGTATCGACTACCTTCGCCGATAGATCCTCTTTATTTCACAATATTTGATGTTAGTGACTACGAAGATGTGTAAATGATGATTGACACCCATACCCAGTATTCCATAGGATGTCCCCTAGAGCTCTTTGTAACATTTTTTGAACGGAATGTCGGATTCCAAACCTTTGTGCCAAATTGGATACGAGAAAATCTTGACTTCGACCCAAATGTTCATAGTCCAACATCAAGTTTGCGACAAGGCTTCAACTTACTAAGTACAAGCAATGACCAAGCTTTAACATTTTCTACCTCGAGGCCAAGGTATTATTATGTAGCCAGGTTCGACATTGACCTGAACATGCCACCAACCCAGCACTCAACGTACAATCCATACAATGCAGGTGTAGGGCCGTCATCATCTATTGGGCCATCCCACCATGAAGAGTTTAACCCATTCGATGACTTCTCTTTTGGACGTCACTCAACTTATATCCCCAGTGAGATAAACGTAGATGATTTCTCATACGGACGACACTCAACTTATATCCTACGTGTAGGGCCGTCATCATCTATAGGGCCGTCCTACCATAAAGAGTTTTTATCAGTTTGATGACTTCTCTACTAGATGTCTCCCAACTTATATCCTAATGAGGCAAACACAATTGATTTCTCATCGATGGAGAGACATTCTTGCGATCAGGTTACGGTTGCAAAACCTAGTAGGGTACATGCTGTTTATGAATCAGAACTATACAAATTTGTAGGGTATAATTCTGATGAGGAACTGCTGAGGGAGCCCGAGCTCGAAGGTGACGAAATGGGTTTATTTCCAGAAGAACCACTAGACCTTGATGAGCCGGACGATGTTGCGGACGATGTTACAGAGGAAGAACCTGTGGAAGTTGTTACACGGGGCAGTTTTACTGGACCTCGTAGAAGCTCTGCGTATTACAATCCACCATCCCACTTCACAACAATGGATATGGAAGGCTTCTACGCTATAGAATTTCTAGAATTCCCACAGTTGGACCAGTTAAACGAATGGAATAATGGTAAACTGTATGTTGGAATGGTCTTCAGGACTAAAAAACTTGTGGAGGCCGCCATAAAGCATTACAACATATGCAACTCAGTTACATCTACCGTGAGGAAAACTGAAGCGGACAAATATATTGTTGAAAGCCCCTCACAAGTACGACGAATGTAACTGGAGGGTCCATGTATCACGTTTGAAGAGGATGAACAACATGTGGCAGATAACGAGAATCGACAGACCTCATACATGCTCAGTGGCAAGCCTGAATCAAGACCATCCTAACTTGCATGCGCACGTGCTCTCTGATCATATCCTTCCACTCGTGAAAGCAAATCAATGTGTATCTGTGTCGGTATGTATAACCTCGATCAAATCTCGTTTTACGTACACGATTAAATATGATAAGGCGTGGTTTGCAAGATATTGTATCATCCAACAACTGTATGGGCAGTGGGAGGAATCCTACAACGAGTTGCGAACGTGATGCAGAAATACAACCCATGAACGGTTGTGGAACTTGAGACAGTGCCAAGATACGAAATGGATCATTTTGTACCCGGGGAATGCAAAATTTTTCGCCTATTTTGGACATTTCCACAATGCGTTAAGGCATTCTGCCACTACAAGCCGATATTGTAGATCGACGACACGTTCTTGGACGACAAATACACCCAAATCTTACTAGTGGCAGTTGCACAAGACGACAATAGAAAATGCATTTCGGTAGTGTTCGCAATCGTTGAAAAGGAAGATATTCCTTCGTGGACGTTTTTCCTTACCAACCTGCGCACCCATGTCTTACGCCAGGTCCTACGGGCAAGAGAAGATGGTATGTGTATTATTTCAAACGGATTCGCAGGGATCTGGGGATCAATCCAACGTTTGGGACCATCTTAGGAACCTCCGTATATTCATCATTGGTACTGTCTGCGACACATTGCTGCAAATTACTACGAGAGGTATAAGAACAATGATGAGCATATAATGGTTCTTTGCATGGGTACACCTTTCACTCTCAAAATTATTAATTAACTTGCTTTTTATTATTAATTCTCATTAATTATTCTTTATTTTTTGAACAGGAAACACACACCGAGTAAAGCTGGTTGAGGAGCTATTATAAGAGTTGGGAGTTAGAAATCAATATGGATATAACTATCTTATTGATATCCCAAGGAGAAATGGTTGCGATGTTATGATGGGGGTCATCGATATGGTCACATGACGACAGACTTGGCTGAGGCGATCAATTCATCTTTGAAAGGGACATGCCATTTACCTGTCGCATTAGTTGTGAAGGAAACATATTATCGACTGGCTACCCTTTTTGCTAACCTCAGAAAATAAGCTACAAACTGGATGGCAGGTGGCCACAGGTTCCATCCAGATCTCCAGCAAAAATTTCAGATATACCGTGCACAAGCAAACGCGATGGGTGCCATATTCATCTCTCGTCACGAACATTGCTTTACGGTTACTGGATTTTTACGACCGCTTGAAGGAATTATGCACCACAACTACGTTGTTAATCTACAATAGAGAACATGTGATTGCGGAGTCTTCCAGACATTCAAGTACCCGTGTGCGCAAACCTTCACTGCATGTGCATCCGTTCATTTCGACGCAATGACACTCGTTGATCCTGTATACCGCTTGAAAATGTTTTCAAGGTATACTGATCCATGTTTCCTTCAATCGGAAATGAACGTCATCGTGATGTGGTTCACAATGAACCTAAGATACAACCAAATGAATCCCTGCGATGCAACAAAAAGGTCACCCAAAGTCAAGTAGGATTCACTGTGCCGAGTATATGGTTCCTCGAGAACGAACCGGCCAACCTAATTTGTGTGGCAATTGTAGGAACCCTGGACACGACATCAAAAAATGTCCTTCTAGGACCCGCCCTCGAATCAATTAATTGTAATTGTAACTCTAATGTTTTAATCCTAAATAACATTATCAACCTCTAAAGCTACGATTTCTAGGCACCATTGTAAACATGTGTTCTCGTACTACCACGTGAAAGTTAAATAACAAAAAAAAACCCATGAACATACAAAAAAATCAACTAAAACATGAATACCGACCTATGTTTTTATTTTTTTAATGCAAAGGAATATACCAAGATAGCATTTTAACACAATTTCTACACCCTTTAGGATGTTTTATACGGGCCAATTTCCGCACCATTGTAAACATGTGTTCTTGTACTACATATGAAAGTTAAATTAAAAAACCGCAAAATTACAACAAAATCAACTCAAACATGGCTATCAACCCATGTTTCTATTTTCTTCATACAAAGAAACATGTCAAGGTAGCGTTTTTAACACGATTTATACACAGTTTTGGATGCCTTATATACGCCGATTTTCACACCATTTTCAAGAGATGCATCACTACTATGAGGTAAAAGATCAAAACCATGAAAAAATATCCCCAAGACCATGCAAATTAACCATAAACAAGCCTATCGAGATTTGTTTAAACAACAGGATTAGGCAAAACTCGTGTTCTGCAGAATGCGACTTTTGCATATATCACGATAAATTCGTGCCGATTCATTGGAAATTCTCGTGGAAGTCGCGTTCTACAGGATGTGACTTTATTTTATTTTAAAAAAAAAATTAATACCAGATAATATAATCCATATTGGGCTGAAGTCGCGCTCTGTGAGGTGCGATTTTTGAACTCGCACCCTGCATAACGCGAGTTACCCTTACGTGGGCCGAATGTGGGGCATTTATCCAAAAAAATTCCCAAAAGGAAATATTTGGCCAAATTAGCCTTCATTGTTCGTATTTAAATTTATTATTTTATTAGTAAAGTATGATTTTTATTAGAGAAGAAAAAAATCATATAAGAAAAACATTATCGTGAGCCTCATTAATTATTTTCTTAAATCTAAATGGAAGAAAAAGTACAAGCACGATAATGTAAAATGAACAAATGCCGAAAGTAAAGACAAAACACACACCAGCCCCCAATACCAAGACCAAACTATGCCACGCACTAGGCCGAAACAGAAAATCGACATCCATGCCAAAATAGAAGTGCAGCCCCGTCCTGCTTACCAACAAACCCCTAGCAACATTTTAGGCTCCTCGACTCGGCATCACAACTAAAGACAATGTCTTAAACACTGAGATAGGATCCATCCATTGCTTAGATAAGACATTGGCAAAGTCATTCGCTTTTCGAACCACATATGCAAAACAAGATCCACTCAAAGCATCACAAGCTTGATTGATGTCCACAAAATAATGCCAATAACGTCACGGTCCCCAATATTAGCAACCCATCTAAGAGCCACTTTCGAATCTAATTCCACAATCAAAGACCAACAAGAAACTCCATTTCGAACCCAAGAAATAAAATAAAGGGAGAGCAATAGTTCCGTCTCATTAGAATCTAATGGCTGTTGACAGCTGTCATTGTGGCAACAATGACTATTTCATTGTGCCCACATCAGTTCCAGACAAAATTGTTGTAACAAACTGTCATCTCATCGTTCTTAGATCTTATCCTTTCGCTAACGTCATTTGATCTTATCTTTTTGACAGTTGCCAATGTGGCGACATATTTGGACGCAATCTAAACAACGCTTATGCAGCGACATCTCAATGCGGCGACAGTCCTGGCTGCAATTCTATAAGAACTCATGCAACGACATTAGCAGCAAAAATATGATAAAATCAAGGATAATTCAAGAAAGAACCACTGAGTTAAGAAAATGCAAATACAAATAGGGATGGCAATTTGATCCGAATCCGATCCGAATCCGATTCGATCCGAAGGAATTTATCCGATCCATATTCGATTGAAAAAAATCTGAATCCGAGTAAAATGTCCGAGTTCTAATAGGAGATGGGTTGGATATGGATCATGCCAAGATCCGACCCGAATCCGATCCATATTCTAGTCCGAATCAAAATATTTAGGGCTTTTAACTCCTTAAAATAGAATATCATGTATAATATTTACATTAAAACAAGAAGACAACATAAATAAAGTAAAAAGTTAAACTAAATACATTAAAAGAAACACAACTACATATATTTTTAAACGAGAACATAAATGTATATATTATGTAATTTGGAATAATAGTAAAAATAAAATTAACTTTATATATATATATATATATTAAAAGTGATAATAAAAATATAAATGTATTAAGAATATAAGTTAAATAATAATAATATTTATTATGATATATATATATATATATATATTAATTAACCTTAATATAATGTAATATATCTATTTATAACATATGCATGTATAAATAAATATGAAAAAATAAATGCAAGATCAAGTCATAGATAAACAAACAATAAAATAAATACAATGGAGAAACAAATAAATGTAAATATCAATGAATTATTAAAAATTAAGAAAGTTAGTGAATGAAACAGTAAGTAATGTACAATCGATAGATAAAGTTATGATATATTATGCTAAGATTATGAATTAAAATAGAAAGCAAATTAAAAGCATAAACAATAAACACAAAAAATTAAATGTAGTCAACAAATAAGAGATAAAAATGAACAAGTGTAGAATTAAATAGCATAAATTAAATGCGTAAGAAATTAAATATACACAATTATGGACTGATTTGCACGAAAATAAAATTATTAGAGGGTCAAAACACAATATACCCTAAAGACTCTAAAATTCGCGAATCTACCCCTCAGACTTAGGTCAAGACTAGGGATGACAATTTAATCCGAATCCAAAAACTCTGATCTAAATGGGGTTGAAACAAATCTGAATCCGATTCGAAAAAATCCGATCCAAATCCGTTTGAAAAAAATTCGAATCCAAATCCAAAAAAATATCCGAGTCCGATTGTAACGGATTTGGGCTTGGATTTTATACAATCCGATCCAAATCCGATCCATTGCCATCCCTAAATACAAAGATGAAAAATGCTAAAATGCATGCAAAGGATAACATGATGGGGACAAATTAATCAATAAATAAGGTGAAAACACATGTCTTTTAAAGTACCATCACACCCCCAAACTTAAGTTTTTGCTTGTCCTTAAGCAAAATGAAAAGGAGCAAGGTTAAACGTCAATTGATGAATATTCTAGTAACTTGAATCATCTCAACTATCAATGAATCAATTACATCTACATCATAGAAATTGCATCGACTACTCATGAATATGAATGAATGAACTTGCAAATTCATCAATATTTAGCATAATGTCTCACATCACAGATTCTTTTTACCTAAACAACATTTATTTCACTATACTATATAAGCATATATTTTTTTCTTTTTTTACAAGCAGCGAGGGATATCGAACAATGAATGCACCCTAGATCTTGTGAAGTAAGATATTGTGTAACGAACCCCAAGAAGTACTTCATTGCTTCGACACAAACTCATGCAACGACAACCTTTGGCCAAATTCATTTTTCTAACGCATGCATTGGAGTGTTCCCCCTTAAGCTACTTTCATTATGCACCCACGTTGGAGTGTTCTTTATTTAAATATGATCTATAAACATATATAACAACAATTGAACTAGGCATATTCATCTATGATCTAAGAGATGATGCTAGGTATCCATTACTCAAGCAACCAAATTCATCCATAAGCAAAATTTCAATACAACATTCCATCACATATATCCAACTAATTCATTGTGTAAAACCTAAATTGATTTTGATATAACAAATTGTATAAGGGCTTATTTGCAAATACAATAAATTTTTAAGTATTTCAAAGACTCACAAATTGACAAGCCTTTTTGAACCAAATGATTTTTCAAGACAAATTATTTCAAGTGTTCAAAAACTTTCTAAGCATTTTCAAGCCAAACTTCATCTATACGCCCAGGCGTATCGATATGGTTTTCCAACACTGGAAAATCATTTGACCAAGGAGTACCGACACGGTTAACCCCATATCGATATGATCTTCATTTGGGCAAGCTATTAAGGCATAGCGTACCGATATGGTCTCACTCCGTATCGATACGATTTGATGATGATAGAAAATCTTCGTTTTAGATAATTCGAACATTGGCTGTCAATTATTGGAATCCTAAAACTTTTAAATGATCGTTAACTGTATCACTACGCCTAGATAGCGTACCGATACACTTTTTGTCAAAACACATTTCAGGATTCCAGTGAGTAAAAACCGTATCGATACGGCATTTCGTATCGATACATCCCTTATAACCATACAGATATGCCCTTCCTGCATATCGATACGCCTTTGTTTTCAGTCACAACGAATCTTTCTTCTTTGAGACATGTACCGATACGCTGTGCAGTTGAGGAGCATTTATTGCGAAAAAAATGCAACCCAACAGCTAGATTAATGACCTCAACCACCCAAATGGATAGAATTCAATGCAAGGGTATAAAAACAAGTCTCCAAAGCTACAACAACAATTATTGAACCTTCAAGCAACATCCAAGCAATTATTCCAAACCCTTGAGCCTATAGAGTCAAATTTGTGTACCCAACTTGTAAAATTCTTCATTCTTTTATCTTTCTTTCAAGTTTGGGGAATATTTGTTTGTAATTGAGCAATTGATTAGTCTATTGAGAGATACATTTTAGATTTCCTTTCTTTCTTTGTAATTGTAAGTGAATTTGATTAAGCTTTGGGTAGAAAGCTTAATCGGATTGTAAGGTTTTCTCCTAATCCGAGAAAAAAGGAGAAGAATCAATTAGTGGATTGGTTGAAAATCCCTAATGGGAGCTAAGGTAGGGGATGTAGAGCTTGTTAGAAGCTTGAACCACTCTAAATTGTCTTGTCTCATAATTTTTCACTTTTCCCTTTCCTCCTTTCAAAATTTTAATAGCCAATTCACACCCTCTTGGTCATTTGCAATTATGTGATCAACTCAACAATTCATGTCAGTGCTACACTCATTGGAAGGATTACAACCCTCTTGAGTCGATTCTTGAAGAGTTCGATCAACAATAACTAGAAGCAATGGCATCTACCTCCGGTAACAACTACGAGTCACAATCTATCACGAAGCATCCTTACTTCAATAGGGATAACTATCCGTATTGGAAGAATAGGATAAAGCTCTTCATCAAATACAATGATTACCTCATATGGGATGTTGTGGAAGATGGCCCAACCATTCCCTTAAAGAGAACCGATGAAGGAAGACTCGTTCCAAAGTCCAAGCACGAAATGACCGATGAAGAACGAAAGAAGCTTCAAATCAATGACAAAGCTCTACACATGATCTTTTATGCTCTTAGACAGGATATGTAATCGAAGATGTCTTTGTGTACAAGTGCTAAGGAGGTGTGAGAAAAGCTAAAGACCACATATAAAGGAACCAACAACGTCAAGGAGACCAAGATTAGGATTCTTAACTATAGATACAAGAGTTTCAAGATGGACCCCGAGAAAAGCATCACTCAAATGTTCGATCGCTTCTCTGTCATCGTCAATGGTCTCAAAGGCTTCGATGAGACCATTCCCAAAGACAAGCTAGTCCGGAAGCTCTTCTATTCTCTCCCGGATTCATGGGAAGGAAAAAGAACTGCAATCATCGAGGCCAAGAACTTGAAGACACTAAAGCTCGATGAGTTGGTGGGATCTTTCCTCACTCATGAGATCATGAAGAAAGAAAGAGAAGAAGAAAAGAAGAGAGAAGAGAGAAGAGTAGAAAAGAAGCAGGTAGAGGAGAAGAAGCAAGGAATTGCTCTCAAAGCTTCACATGAAGAGGGTGATTCTAGCTTAGATGAGAAGGAAGAAGAATTGGCTATGATAGCTAAAAAATTCACTTGGTTTATGAAGTCTAATCGGGAAGGAAAGTTCCATAGAAAATGAAACTTCAAGAACAAGAACAAAGAAGAAGAGAATGACCAACTCATATGCTATGAGTGCAAGAAGCTGAGGCATATTCGATCTGATTGTCCTCAACTCAAAAGGAAGAGCTTTGGGAAGAAGAACAAGCCCAAGGCAAATGTTGCTACTTGGAGTGATGAGGAGTCATCCGAAGAGAAGCAAGAAGTTGCCAACCTTTGTCTCATGGCGTTTGAGGAGGATCCAAAGGTAACCTCTAACTCATCTACTTTAGATTTCACTTTTGATGAACTTCATGATGCATATGATGAGTTAGTTGAATTTTAAACTCCAAATTGGACAACACATTCTTGCATTGCCGATTATAAGCTGCTGTCCACTCAGCTCACATTTCAAGGCTGGAAATGTTGAAAATAAAGATGCCGCCCATTGCTGCCCACTTGCCCACTTGGAGAATTGAATTTTTATAATTCAATGGAAAAGCACATTGTGCATTTTTCTGGTTATAGAAAGGAAGTGCCCATGCTCCACTAACCAACCATGTGGAAATTAGATGCACCTACAATGCTCGGCCAGCAAGCAGCAGCAAGAAGAGACTTTAATATTGAATTTATAAATCAAAAGGCTGCAAGATGAATAAATACACGGCTGGAAAATGGGGTTTTGCTTGTTTTATTATTATTTTTATTTTCTTTTCTTATTTTCATTCACTATAAATATGTAATGCATTTTCATTTGTAAGACAGACCAATTCAGAATATAAAGACTTCTTTGTGAGAGTTTCTCTCAATTATGGTTCTTTTTAGAACTATTTTCTTTGATACTTCGGGTTCCCAATTGTTAGATAATTGACGGGTCCAAGTACTTATTCGGATAAATTCAAGATAAGGTTCGGGTTCGTTCAATAGATTGTTCGAGTTCTTCCTTGGAATTTATTCATCTATCGACTACGAAGAACAGATTCGATTCGGGTTTGCATAACAGATTATGCAGGTTCTTTCGAGTTCATCGTGTCAAGACCAAGAACGTTGCTGCTATTGTTGAATGTTTGAAGATAACATCTTCATCCTTAAATTATTTCAGCAATTTTCTTCTTTTCCTCATTTCTGAATTATTTTCTTATTTCCTTTATTTTTTTTGACATCTATAAAAAAAGTCTATGTTTGTTTCTATTGCAGAGAAAATAGTTGCTATTATCCTAGATGAACGAGGAAAGTTGATTTCAATTTTCTTCTTTTCCTCATTTCTGGTTTATTTTCTTATTTTCTTTATTTTTATCACCTATATAAAAATCTATGTTTGTTTCTATTGCAGAGAAAATAGTTGCTATTATCCTAGATCCGTGAATGAACGAGGAAAATTGATTTCACCAACAACACCCTTGTATCATATGGTTCGGGTATATATCATATGATACATCAAAGGGACCTTAAATGTTGCATTATGTTACGGAGGATCAGACTTTCTTATCAACGGGTATGTCGATTCTGACTATGCAGGAGATTTGGTTAAAAGCAAATCTACAACAGGGTATGTGTTTACACTTGCTGGTGGAGCTGTAAGCTGGGTTTCAAAACTGCAATCGGTTGTGGCTACGTCAACAACGGAGGCAGAATATGTAGCAGCTACACAAGCCAGTAAAGAAGCAATATGGTTGAAAATGCTATTGGAGGAGCTCGGGCACAAACAAGAGAATGTCTCTTTGTTTTGTGACAGTCAGAGCGCCTTGCATCTTGCAAGGAATCCTGCTTTTCACTCAAGAACAAAACACATTCGGGTCCAATACCACTTCATTCGTGAGAAAGTGGAAGAAGGGACGATAGATATGCAGAAGATCCATACCGATGACAACATAGCAGATTTCATGAAAAAAGCAATCAACACTGATAAGTTTACTTGGTGTCGATCCTCTTGTGGCTTGTTAGAGACGTAAGCAACATGGAAAGTACAAGGTAGAAAGAATGGTGTGAAGATATGATTGTTCCAATCAAATCTTCAAGTGGGAGATTGTAGATTCGGTGCACATGTTGCATTGAAATTTCAACAATGGAAATTTCAATGGTAGGTGCAGCAAATGGAGAAAAATGATGCAGCCAAAGTAGAAAATGTGAAATGGGCAAATTATTTTTTGGTCCCTAAACTTTAGGTTATTTATAAGTTAGTCCCTAAAACTCAACTATAAATAGCCTAGCCATTTGCCATTCTAACACATCCCAAATCATTCTAACCTCCTCCCAATACTAGAGAAATTAGAGAGTTTTCATAGAGTTGTTTTCTCCTTTCTTATCAAGAGAGAATTGTCATTGTTTTCTCCTTGTTAGACTGAGAGAAGTTGTAATTCCTATTTTCTCATAGTGAAATTCTTCTACCTTGTCCGTGGTTTTTACCCTATATTATTTAGGGGTTTTCCACGTAAAATCTGTGTCTCCTTTATCTTCATTGTTATTTTCTCAAATTATCAGTTGCGTTTTTGCTCTATCCGACGATCGTATTCCGCAACAATTGGCATCAGAGCCAGATTTGGGTGCGTATATCTACTTACCGTATTCTCTGTTGGTTGCCACTGAAAAGTGGATCCTCCATCATAAGAAAGTAAGTTAGATATTACTCATTCATTGAAGGTGGTGGGCACTATTCACATCAAAAAGGTGAAATAGTGGGAGCTATCTGAAATAGAAGCTATGGCAACGAAATTTGATATTGAAAAGTTCAATGGGAGAAATTTCTCACTGTGGAAATTGAAGATAAAGGCCATCCTAAGAAAAAACGGATGTCTAGCGGCTATCAGCGAAAGGCCGGCAGATTTTACGGATAACAGGAAATGAAATGAGATGGACGAGAATGCTATTGCAGACCTTCATTTAGCATTAGCAGATGAAGTACTATCAAGCATCGAGGAGAAGAAGACAGCCAAGGAGATTTGGGATCACCTCGCAAAATTATACGAGGTCAAATCGTTGCACAATAAAATTTTCCTTAAGAGGAAATTGTACACTCTTCGGATGTCAGAATCTACTTCAGTGACAGAGCACTTAAACACGTTGAATACTCTATTTTCTCAGCTTACATCCCTAAGCTATAAAATAGAGTCACAAGAACGTGCTGAACTTCTGCTTCAAAGTCTACCTGATTCGTATGATCAACTCATCATCAACTTGACAAACAACAATCTTACAAGTGATCTAGTCTTCGATGACGTTGCAGCTGCTGTTCTGGAAGAAGAAAATCGGCGCAAGAACAAGGAAGACAGACAAGGAAATCTGCAACAAGCAGAGGCCTTAACGGTGATGAGAGGAAGATCAACAGAACGTGGCCAAAGTAGCAGTCACAATCATGGTAGATCAAAGTCAAGGAGTAAGAAGAATTTAAAGTGCTACAACTGCGGAAAGAAGGGTCACTTGAAGAAGGATTGTTGGAGTTTACCTAAAAACTCCAATCCTCAAGGAAATATGGCAAACACTTCAGATGATGGAGATGCTCTCTGTTGTGAAGCAACAACAGCCATGGAAGGCAGAAAAAGATTTGCAGACATATGGCTTATTGACTCGGGAGCCACATATCACATGACCTCAAGAAGAGAATGGTTCTATAATTATGAACCTATCTCAGGAGGATCTGTGTACAGCTGCAATAATCATGCCTTGGAAATTGTTGGCGTTGGAACCATCAAATTGAAGATGTATGACGGGACAACCAAAGTTGTTCGAGATGTGCGACACGTGAAAGGCTTGAAGAAAAACTTATTATCCTACGGATTGTTGGATAATAATGCAAGCAAGATTGAAACACGGAAAGGAATCATGAAGGTGTTCCATGGAGCGCTTGTGGTGATGAAAGGTGAAAAGATAGCGGCAAATTTGTACATGCTAAAGGGAGAGACTTTGCTAGAAGCTGAAGCCTCTGTTGCCTCATGTAGTTCAGATTCTACCATGTTATGGCATCGGAAACTTGGACACATGTCAGAACAGGGAATGGAAGTCCTTGTGGAGCAAAAGCTACTTCCGGGTTTAACAAAGGTATCACTTCCTTTGTGTGAACATTGTATTACAAGTAAGCAACATCGATTAAAATTCAACACATCAAATTCTAGAGGCAAGGCTGTTCTAGAATTGGTTCACTCTGATGTATGGCAAGCACCGGTTACATCCCTAGGCGGAGCAAAGTATTTTGTCTCCTTCATTGATGACTACTCTAGGAGATGTTGGGTGTATCCTATCAAGAGGAAGGCAGATGTGTTTTCAACCTTCAAAGTTTTCAAAGCGCGGGTGGAACTTGATTCTGGAAAAACTTGTTGACGATAGAAGTCTGAATGATCAACCACCACAGGATGAACCGCAACGAAACAACCTCTTCCATACGAGATGCAATGTGAATGGCAAGATATGTATTGTAATTATTGATAGTGGTAGTTTTGCTAACATTGCTAGTACTCTCATGGTTGACAAGTTAGGACTGAAGACGACCCCACATCCCAATCCGTACAAGTTACAAGGGTTGAATGATGGTGTTGAAATCAAAGTTACCGAACAAGTTGTTATACCATTTTTCATTGGTAAATACAAGGATGAGGTAACTTGTGATGTGTGTTCTATGGATACTTGTCATTTATTGTTAGGAAGACCATGGCAGTATGATAAAAGAGTTTTGCACGATTGTTACACCAACCGATACTCTTTTACTCATGAGGGCAAAAAGGTAACTTTGGCACCTATGACTCCAAGTGAAGTATATGAAGACGAAGTTCGTTTAAAAGCGAGTACTGCAGCTTGGAAAGCCAACAAAGAGAAGAATGAATGTGAAAAGAAGAAAGCAATTTCACCGGTATTATCTGATTCGACATCTTCTTCTATTTCTTCTTCTAACTTGCAGGATAATAAGATGATGCCATGTGAAGTTCCCAAGGTTGATACTGGTGGTATGTCTAGTGTATTTAAATTCTTTCCAGAAATTCACCAACCTTCTATACCACGGTTTGACGTTCCTTCCTACTGTACTATTAATTTTTCATTTTTATATGCCGACTTCTTTGGATGTACATTAGATTGTGAACAACCTTATGTTGTGATTTTGGATGATCATCAAGATTCTTGTTGTTCTTTGGAGTTGCCTTTGTATGTCGTTGTTTGCAGGATTATAAATGTGCAACGAACATTGTCTAACTTTATGTTGTGCATTATTCGGAGAAGTACAAGAAAGAAGGCATTTCCATTTGTGTTCTTTGTAAAAGAACTTGGTTCGAGAGGATGGCGAATGTGCCGTACAAGACGACTGAAGAAGTTCCCTGCCAAGCGAAAGTCAAAATTGTTCCCTTTTGTAATAAAGGTCGATTTGGGGACAAATCGCATTAAAGAAGGGGGAGATGATGTGAGCACGTTTAGGCCACCCAACGATGCAACTTTAAATTTTCAGGGAAGTTTACTTTTTCATTTGTTACATACTGATGTGTAACATTTCTTATATTTATATTAGTATGTTTGGTGTGTTTTGAATAAGTTTGATATGCCATTATAATGTTTTTTATATTTGTTTAAGTTTTATTATTTATTACGAATGTTTAAATAATATATATATTATGTTAACAATATTTTGTGTTAGTATAATATAACTTATAAATTATTTCCTTTTAATATGTTTATTTTCATGTGTGTGTGCAGTGTTGTGTGCACGTGAACCTGCAAATACATGGTGAATGTGTGTGTAGCCAATTACGTGGAGTTCACCAATCAGCAACCCCTGCAGCCCTCACGTGGAGATGCACTTATAATTAAAGGGCAAGAACAAATTGTGGACTTTTAAAATATTCAAGTGCAGCCATTGGAATTCCTTTAGTGCGGCAAGAGAAAAGAACAAGCAGATTTGTTCTTTGAATTTCAAATGCTTTTATGCACATATGCATTGCCACCCACCTGCCATTAATTGTTGAATAATAAAATCCAAAAGGCCCCAAAACTGCACCAAGCATGTGCTTGGAATTAAAAGTGCTGCCACCACCACTTGAAGATTAAAATATATAATCCCATTGACAGCACCTTTTTGAAATTGCTGAATTTTAAAGTGCTGCCCATTGAAACTCAATACACGGCTGGAGGGGAATTGGAGTCCACTTGCCGCCCATGTGCTCCCCACTCACTTTCTATTGAATTAGTTGAATTTTAAACTCCAAATTGGACAACACATTCTTGCATTGCTGATTATAAGCTGCTGTCCACTCAGCTCACATTTCAAGGCTGGAAATGTTGAAAATAAAGATGCCGCCCATTGCTGCCCACTTGCCCACTTGGAGAATTGAATTTTTATAATTCAATGGAAAAGCACATTGTGCATTTTTCTGGTTATAGAAAGGAAGTGCCCATGCTCCACTAACCAACCATGTGGAAATTAGATGCACCTACAATGCACGGCCAGCAAGCAGCAGCAAGAAGAGACTTTAATATTGAATTTATAAATCAAAAGGCTGCAAGATGAATAAATACACGGCTGGAAAATGGGGTTTTGCTTGTTTTATTATTATTTTTATTTTCTTTTCTTATTTTCATTCACTATAAATATGTAATGCATTTTCATTTGTAAGACAGACCAATTCAGAATATAAAGACTTCTTTGTGAGAGTTTCTCTCAATTATGGTTCTTTTTAGAACTATTTTCTTTGATACTTCGGGTTCCCAATTGTTAGATAATTGACGGGTCCAAGTACTTATTCGGATAAATTCAAGATAAGGTTCGGGTTCGTTCAATAGATTGTTCGAGTTCTTCCTTGGAATTTATTCATCTATCGACTACGAAGAACAGATTCGATTCGGGTTTGCATAACAGATTATGCAGGTTCTTTCGAGTTCATCGTGTCAAGACCAAGAACGTTGCTGCTAGTGTTGAATGTTTGAAGATAACATCTTCATCCTTAAATTATTTCAGCAATTTTCTTCTTTTCCTCATTTCTGAATTATTTTCTTATTTCCTTTATTTTTTTGACATCTATAAAAAAAAGTCTATGTTTGTTTCTATTGCAGAGAAAATAGTTGCTATTATCCTAGATGAACGAGGAAAGTTGATTTCAATTTTCTTCTTTTCCTCATTTCTGGTTTATTTTCTTATTTTCTTTATTTTTATCACCTATATAAAAATCTATGTTTGTTTCTATTGCAGAGAAAATAGTTGCTATTATCCTAGATCCGTGAATGAACGAGGAAAGTTGATTTCACCAACAACACCCTTGTATCATATGGTAATCAGAGCTTTGGTCGGATTCTAGCACCTTCTGCACTACCAGACAAAAAATATATATATATATATATCTATCCAAAAGACAAAAAAAAAGTCAAAAAAAAATTTAGAATTTTATATATATATATATATATATATACGAAAATTCAAAAAAAAAAAAGAAAAGAAAAAGAGTGATGAGTTGTGAAGAATAAAAAAAAAACAACAGAAAAAAAAATTGTTGAAAGGTTTTGATATGTTGAAGGATGTATCTATCTTACCTTGAAATGCTTTGAAATCACCTGAAATCAACTTTTCTTGTTTGTTCCGGAGATAAGATGGTGGTAAGCATTTCTACTGCGTAAGTTGCTAAATTCTTGTTCTTTTAGCATCCTTTCTTTCATTTCATATTGTTATTTTTTTTTTGCCCAAATTCTCAACTTTCATTTTTTTATTATTATTATTTTTCTTTTCTCCTAACCCTTATCTTTGTTCTAACAATATTCACCCGTTACCCGTTATTTCAATTTGATAACACTTGAAGAATTTGAACATCGGAATCAGTTCCTTTAAAGAACTAAATACGAGAGATCGAGGGAAAAGGCAAATAGAGCGTGTGAGAACAGAAGGGGAGACAAAAAGAGCCATTCAAGTATTCTCCCGAGTGAAACACGAGTGCTGAGTGTTAATTCTTTATTTTCTTGAGTGCAAATTCTTTGGAGTGACTAGTGAGGATATTTGTTGTGTGATTGGTGAGTACTATTTTTTTCTAACCTATAAACCGTTTGTTGTTTGTTTTATTTGTGTTAACAATGACAGGTTCTGATAAACAACAACCACCGAATTTTCAGATGCAAGGCTTAGAGCGTATGATGCAACGAGTGATGGCAAATGTATTGAAACCTATACATTCTCAATTGGATAAATTAGATGGGGGTGGTTCCCATTCTGTCCATGAAGAGATAAATGATGACAATATGCAGACATTTGCTACTGATGAAAAACTTGTTGACGATAGAAGTCTGAATGATCAACCACCACAGGATGAACCGCAACGAAACAACCTCTTCCATACGAGATGCAATGTGAATGGCAAGATATGTATTGTAATTATTGATAGTGGTAGTTTTGCTAACATTGCTAGTACTCTCATGGTTGACAAGTTAGGACTGAAGACGACCCCACATCCCAATCCGTACAAGTTACAAGGGTTGAATGATGGTGTTGAAATCAAAGTTACCGAACAAGTTGTTATACCATTTTTCATTGGTAAATACAAGGATGAGGTAACTTGTGATGTGTGTTCTATGGATACTTGTCATTTATTGTTAGGAAGACCATGGCAGTATGATAAAAGAGTTTTGCACGATTGTTACACCAACCGATACTCTTTTACTCATGAGGGCAAAAAGGTAACTTTGGCACCTATGACTCCAAGTGAAGTATATGAAGACGAAGTTCGTTTAAAAGCGAGTACTGCAGCTTGGAAAGCCAGCAAAGAGAAGAATGACTGTGACAAAGAAGAAGTGAACTCAAAGGTTTTATCTGATTCTACGTTTTCTTCTATTTTTTCTTCTAACTTGCAGGTTAATAAGGTGATGCCATGTGAAGTTCCCAAGGTTGATACTGTTGGTATGTCTAGTGCGTTAAAATTCTTTCCAGAAATTCACCAACCTTCTATACCACGGTTTGACGTTCCTTCCCATTGTACTATTAATTTTTCATTTTTATATACTGATTTCTTTGGTTGTACATTGGATTGTGAACAACCTTATGTTGTGATTTTGGATGATCATCGAGATTCTTGTTGTTCTTTGGAGTTGCCTTTGTATGTCATTGTTTGTAGGATTACGAATGTGCAACGAGCATTGTCTAACTTTATGTTGTGCATTATTCGGAGAAGTACAAGAAAGAAGGCATTTCCATTTGTGTTCTTTGTAAAAGAACTTGGTTCGAAACGATGGCATATGTGCCGAGCAAGACGACTGAAGAAGTTCCCTGCCAAGCGAAAGTCGAAATTGTTCCCTTTTGTAATAAATGTCAATTTGGGGACAAATCGCATTAAAGAAGGGGGAGATGATGTGAGCACGTTCAGGCCACCCAACGATGTAACTTTAAACTTTCAGGGAAGTTTTCTTTTTCATTTGTTACATACTGATGTGTAACATTTCTTATACTTATATTATTTATATTAGTATGTTTGGTGTGTTTTAGCTTAGTTTGATATAAATTATGGCGTGTTTATATTTGTTTGTAAGTTAATAAATAAGGTTGCAAGTTGATGTGAGCACATCATCACCAGCACATGTTGTCGATCCGCGGGTCTTACCGTTAGGACCAATTACGCGATCTAGGGCGCAACGTTTCAGGGAAGCTCTTTTCCTTATTTGTGCTAATATTTATGAATCATTTGATAATGTTTGTGCCTTGGAAGATAGGACTTTTAATGTGTTGCATATTGATATGTGACATATTTATATTATATTAATAATCGGTGTGTTTGATATGATTTGTAATGTTTTTATATTGGCTTAGTTTTGGATTATTATATGGTGACTTATTATTATTATTATATACTTGTTTGATAGGAGCCAAGTGTGACCAACCCTATTTTGCATGGACCCTGCAACATTCGACAATTCAAAGTGCAGCCGAGCCTTTGTTTTATCCACACCATGCTCATCACGTGGAATTAACAAAACAAAATCATGTAGCCGAATTTCAACATGTGCGGCTTTGTGGGATTAAAATTCAAACAAAACACACGGTTTTGTGGCTTTGAAATTCAACCATGTGGCCGAATTTCAACATGTGCGGCTTGGTTGATTTAAAATTCAATCAAAGCACATCTGTGGCTTTGAAATTAAATATTCAAATGCCATGCACATTTTACATGTGCTTAATATATTTGGTGCACCACTTCTTTGAATACACGGTCAAATATGAAAGCCGCCCATTAGGAAGTTTATTTGTTTTGAATTTTAATATTTCAAAAGGTTTAATTACAGCCACATATGGTATAACCGGCCAACTCCCCTATGTATTATATATAGGCTGAATTTCATTTGTAATAAATAAGACTTTGATGAATGAAAATTTGTGAGATTTTATCTCAATTTTAGTTCTTTTCAGAACTATTTTTCCTTGATACTTCGGGTTCCCAATTGTTAGATAATTGACGGGTCCAAGTACTTTATTCGAATAAATTCAAGATAAGGTTCGGGTTCGTTCAACAGATTGTTCGAGTTCTTCCTTGGAGTTTGTTCATCTATCGACTACGAAGAACAGATTCGATTCGGGTTTGCATAACAGATTATGCAGGTTCTTTCGAGTTCGTCGTGTCAAGTCCAAGAACGTTGCTGCCATTGTTGAATGCTTGAAGATATCATCTTCATCCTTTCATTATTTCGGCAACTTTCTTTCTTTTTCTCATTTCTGAATTATTTTCTTATTTTCTTTATTTTTGACATCTATATAAAAATCCATGTTTGTTTCTATTGCAGAGAAAATACGTGCTATTGTCCTAGATCCGTGAATGAACGAGGAAAGTTGATTTCTTCAACAACACCCTTGTATCACAAAGAAAATAGTTCCTCCAACATATCAAAACCTTTCAAAATTTTTTTTTGTTGTTTTTTTTTTCGCAACTCATCACTCTTTTTTTTTTGAATTTTCGTATATATATATAATTTTAATTCGAAATTTTTATGTTGACTTTTTTTTGTCTTTTGGGTAGATATGTATATATATATATATATATATATATATATATTTTGACTTTTGGATAGATATATATATATTTTTTTTGTCTGGTAGTGCAGAAGATGCTAGAATCCGACCAAAGCTCTGATTACCATATGATACAAAGACTTCTTTGTGAGAGTTTCTCTCAATTATGGTTCTTTTTAGAACTATTTTCTTTGATACTTCGGGTTCCCAATTGTTAGATAATTGACGGGTCCAAGTACTTTGTGAGATTTTATCTCAATTTTAGTTCTTTTTTAGAACTATTTTCCTTGATACTTCGGGTTCCCAATTGTTAGATAATTGACGGGTCCAAGTACTTTATTCGAATAAATTCAAGATAAGGTTCGGGTTCGTTCAACAGATTGTTCGAGTTCTTCCTTGGAGTTTGTTCATCTATCGATTACGAAGAACAGATTCGATTCGGGTTTGCATAACAGATTATGCAGGTTCTTTCGAGTTCGTCGTGTCAAGACCAAGAAATGAGGAAAAGAAGAAAATTGAAATCAACTTTCCTCGTTCATCTAGGATAATAGCAACTATTTTCTCTGCAATAGAAACAAACATAGACTTTTTTTATAGATGTCAAAAAAAATAAAGGAAATAAGAAAATAATTCAGAAATGAGGAAAAGAAGAAAATTGCTGAAATAATTTAAGGATGAAGATGTTATCTTCAAACATTCAACAATAGCAGCAACGTTCTTGGTCTTGACACGATGAACTCGAAAGAACCTGCATAATCTGTTATGCAAACCCGAATCGAATCTGTTCTTCGTAGTCGATAGATGAATAAATTCCAAGGAAGAACTCGAACAATCTATTGAACGAACCCGAACCTTATCTTGAATTTATCCGAATAAGTACTTGGACCCGTCAATTATCTAACAATTGGGAACCTGAAGTATCAAAGAAAATAGTTCTAAAAAGAACCATAATTGAGAGAAACTCTCACAAAGAAGTCTTTATATTCTGAATTGGTCTGTCTTACAAATGAAAATGCATTACATATTTATAGTGAATGAAAATAAGAAAAGAAAATAAAAATAATAATAAAACAAGCAAAACCCCATTTTTCAGCCGTGTATTTATTCATCTTGCAGCCTTTTGATTTATAAATTCAATATTAAAGTCTCTTCTTGCTGCTGCTTGCTGGCCGTGCATTGTAGGTGCATCTAATTTCCACATGGTTGGTTAGTGGAGCATGGGCACTTCCTTTCTATAACCAGAAAAATGCACAATGTGCTTTTCCATTGAATTATAAAAATTCAATTCTCCAAGTGGGCAAGTGGGCAGCAATGGGCGGCATCTTTATTTTCAACATTTCCAGCCTTGAAATGTGAGCTGAGTGGACAGCAGCTTATAATCAGCAATGCAAGAATGTGTTGTCCAATTTGGAGTTTAAAATTCAACTAATTCAATAGAAAGTGAGTGGGGAGCACATGGGCGGCAAGTGGACTCCAATTCCCCTCCAGCCGTGTATTGAGTTTCAATGGGCAGCACTTTAAAATTCAGCAATTTCAAAAAGGTGCTGTCAATGGGATTATATATTTTAATCTTCAAGTGGTGGTGGCAGCACTTTTAATTCCAAGCACATGCTTGGTGCAGTTTTGGGGCCTTTTGGATTTTATTATTCAACAATTAATGGCAGGTGGGTGGCAATGCATATGTGCATAAAAGCATTTGAAATTCAAAGAACAAATCTGCTTGTTCTTTTCTCTTGCCGCACTAAAGGAATTCCAATGGCTGCACTTGAATATTTTAAAAGTCCACAATTTGTTCTTGCCCTTTAATTATAAGTGCATCTCCACGTGAGGGCTGCAGGGGTTGCTGATTGGTGAACTCCACGTAATTGGCTACACACACATTCACCATGTATTTGCAGGTTCACGTGCACACAACACTGCACACACACATGAAAATAAACATATTAAAAGGAAATAATTTATAAGTTATATTATACTAACACAAAATATTGTTAACATAATATATATATTATTTAAACATTCGTAATAAATAATAAAACTTAAACAAATATAAAAAACATTATAATGGCATATCGAACTTATTCAAAACACACCAAACATACTAATATAAATATAAGAAATGTTACACATCAGTATGTAACAAATGAAAAAGTAAACTTCCCTGAAAATTTAAAGTTGCATCGTTGGGTGGCCTAAACGTGCTCACATCATCTCCCCCTTCTTTAATGCGATTTGTCCCCAAATCGACCTTTATTACAAAAGGGAACAATTTTGACTTTCGCTTGGCAGGGAACTTCTTCAGTCGTCTTGTACCAGTCACGGTGTGAATCATGCAAAGACAACAATGTTGATTCGTCCTCTTTTAGCCGCCTTAAACCCTTAACCTATGCCTAGGCCGGATTGATCGCACTGTCTATAGATGAAATCGTACTTACTTCTTTTGTGAGTTCGACTCTCTCAATACCGAACAAATGGATAGAATTCAACTAATCTTTCGCCTTAATTGAAAACTTGAAGAACATGGAATAAGTAAACCTTGTAATTTTATTTGCAAAAACAAACTTGAAAACCTAAACAACCGTTCTCACGACTAATTACAACATAACCCAAACCCAAGGAGAGAATTAGAACATGTCGGCGGTAAGAAAACCTAAACTATGCCTAAGGAAAACCTAAGCTATTTTGAATTAGAATTACAATGGGTATATATAGGCATTAGCTAGGTCTAGTCCTTCTTGAAGTAGAAGTCTTCAAAGTAGCTTTTCACATTAAATGTGACTTTAAACTCTGACTTCTTTGAGTTGAATGTGGACTTTATCACGTTGCCTTGTTCCGCAAGCAATCTCGAGATTTAGCTTCGGCGGCTCTGCCCGCTGCTATAGAAGTCGAAAAATTGAGTGGACATCATCGATAGAATCAAGACTTTCTGCTCTACAAATTGCACTCCGATTCTCCAACTCCATAGTCTGTTGTCTTGGGCAGCAAGGTGGGTGGAGGTAGCTGCTTTCTCTGTCTAGAACTGCATTAGTACAGCTCCTTGGTTCGCTGCCTCAACATCGCATCCTCAGCTCCTCTTTCCCTCGGTCAGCCTCTAGTACCTAAAACCAAAAGTACACTAAAATAATACCTTTTCTTTACCAAACAAAGGATAATCTAGAAAAACATTGCAAACTAAAGAAATACTGTAAAATGCATGGTCCTAATTATGCCTAAAATGTACTCAAAAACAACAATAATATGAGATGGAATGTGCATGAAATATAGAACTTGTGGACACTTTACACACCACCAAACTCGAACTATTGCTTGTCCTCAAGCAATGAAACCTAAACATACTTGCCCTTATATTAACCATAAAGAAAAACCTATTTTTCAACTTGATTTCGTACCTTAAGGCCGTGGCACCTATATTAGATTAGTGAGGGGAACTTAGCAAGAAAATAACTCAGAATTAATTTTTAATGCCAGTGCAGTGTGTGCAGGACTGTATTCAGGCTGAATATGCAGAATAACTAGATAAACAAAGGTGGTGTTATGATATATAAGGTTGCTGTCGAGACAACACAATTAAGCAAAATATTTTAATCATGGCAATGAGGGCTTCAGCTTATCACAACTACTCTTCTAGATCTGAAATTAAGATAGGAGCAAACTACAAAACCTCGAACCCATGAAGTAGAGTCATCCCGTGAAAACTTTCATTCACTCATGCTAATTTGTCTGTCACTTCAAAACATTCAGATTCATGGGCTTTGATAGCAACAGAGTGTCCTCGCACATGATTCTTCCTAGATCTTGTTACGGGCACCTCTAGGGTAAAATAGCAATGTTCTTTGTTTTTACTTCGACTGCCGTGGGAGTGCTATATTTTCCTATTTCTGTTTTCTGCCTCGGCAGCTACCTACAAGCATTGTTAGAACTTTGCAAAGAATTCTAAAAACAAAGCAGGCAGTGTTCATTAGATATTGTAACAAATTCAACAAGTAACAGTTGTGTTTAACAGTTTTGCCAATTAAAAAATTATAAGTCATTTTGCGTGATTTTCCCATGTTAAGTTCAATTTATTATTGGTGCGAAAATAAGTAATTGGCTAACTATCATAGGCACAAGTTATATAACAAATTTTTCCGTTCCGATTAACACTAAGGCAAGTACAATGCAACCTATATGCTACTAAGTATGCCTAGACAAAAGATGCGAGAGCTATCCCCCCCAAACTCGAGATGGGCATTGTCCTCAATGCAAAAAATAAAACAGAAAAAGAAAAAAAATCATAAAAATAAATACAAGTGATATATAAAAGAAAACAAAAAAATAAAATAAAATAAAAAATGAGAAAAAAAACTAGAAATTGGCTAAGGGTTGAGAGGAGGCATGAGTCTTTGCTGTTGAGGAGGAGGAAGAGGTTTGGATGATGAAGCGGCGGCCGGCAGATGTCTTGGCAGCAGACTTAGCAGGTGAGATTTTTGCTGTCCGCGACGGCTGGACTCTCTTGGGCGTAGGACAAGGCTCTTCTTGAGGTTCGGCAGAGGGAGCGGCAAGAGGTGCTTTGTTCTCATCTGACTCTGTCTCGTCGTCCACATGCTCTGCGGTTATGATGTGCCACTTCCTCTTCCTAGTGCCTTCCTTCGTGGGTGCTGCCGGAGGGTCTATCGCCATTGGGATGGCTGCTGCTGCTACTACTACTGTTGTTGTTGGTTCCGGTGGGTGCTGCTTAATCTCTTCTGATGAGGAGGTATTCGCCACTGTCGCTGATGTTCCGACAGATGAATGGTTTTGCTGACGCCTTTCGAGGGAGTCTGCCACCGTGTTGGATGCGGTGGTGGCTGAGTAAGATGGGTAGTGCGTTGGAGAGGGCATCTGGTGGTGGGAGGTGGCATGGCGGGTAGCGGCGGCGGATGGCGTTCCTTGTGCTGGGGCTGCTGCTGCAAGGTCTACAGGGTATGGAGGCAGGATGGGTCCGTCATCAGGGAATTTCTGAAGGAGATAAGCCACAAAGGCTTCTTGGACTTCCCCCACGTATTTCATGAAGATCAGCTGCTACTGCTGATCGATGCGCTTGTTGCTGTCGATAAGGGTGTGCAGCAGCGTGAGGACTTCGTTGTCTGGGGCAGCTTCAGTACTACCGGGGGTGGCTAAAGTGTCAGGCTGGGTAACAGAAGGCTGGCTGGGCGTTATGCGCTCTGTCTCTGAGGCCTGCATCATCTGCAGGCAGACTTTTCTGGTCCACCCTTCTTTGGCTGTTGTCATCCCATCTTTTGGGTCTATCGGAACACCAAAGTTGGCGTAAAGGCCTGTGGTGAGGGACGAGAAGTACAACCTTCCCTTCGTCTTCCGAAAGCAGGTGTAGATTTCCTTGCAGATAACTTCCCCAACATTGATGGGCCGGTTCATCATGATGTTGTGGATTAGGGCTAGGCACAGCCGATCGATGGTAGAATTGTGGGAGGTGGGCAGCATGCGTCTCTTGAAGAATGTGTTCCACAGCATTGCCTCGGGCAGCAGGTGGCGACGTTGGACAGATCCTCCGTGCTTCCCTGCCAACCACGACGTGTTGGACTTGCACAGTTTGGCCTTGATTTTCTCATAATCGGCAGCCGTCAGTGACTGCCTCCACTCCTCGTGAGGGTTGTCATTCATGTCCAGGCCATAGAAACTGTTGATGACAACAGCGTTGAGCTTGACAGGTTCCCCTCGGACAAACACGAACGGCATCTCAGGGTGAGGATGGTGGGCATAGAACTCCCTGACCATGGTGATGTTGGCTATCTCCGGCTTCCGTGCGAAGATTTCCCATCCCTTGTTGTGGATGGTTTTGAACAGATTTGGCTCTAGGCTAAGATCTTCTGTCTGCCTTGTATAGTGAAAGCCTTGCTCCTCCCATATGACCTGTTTTCCGAACTGGGTTCGGTATCTCTTTTCGTCTGCGCGAGAGAAGAAGCGTTGGAAGATGGGTTTGGGTGCCGATGAGGAAGCCATGTGAGACGGTTGAAGTTTACTGAAACTTTGAAAGAAAATAGGTGAGAGCAATGGATGCAAGAATAAGACATCAGGAAGGTAAAAGAAAAGTAAATGAATGAAGTGAGAAGAGTTTAAATAAAGGTTGCCGTGGCGGCATTAAATGTCTAACGTTCCAGATTTCTCGCGCGCGTTACGAAATTTTTGCTCGTTATTTTCGTAGCCGTTACGCGTTTCTGCGCTGGGCTGCCCTGGGCTGTCTCGGCAGGATGGTGGGCGGTCTCCTTGCTGTGCCTCCTTCTTGATCCGGCTCTTTTATTCCTAATCCTGAAATACTAAATAAAGATAAATAAATTTTGAAAATTAAAGATGTGGTAATTAATCTAATCTTAAAATTTTTTGCAATAAATTAAATTCCAATCCTAATGCATAAAAATAAAAATAAAGAAAAATAATAAAAATAAAAATTAAGTTATGTTGGGAGTGCATTTAGGTGCATCTCCCAGATATAACCACTTCCTGAGGTAATTTGGCTTGTCCTTCCCTCCTGAGGGGTCCTCTTGTTCCTTCAGGTGATGTGCTGCTGGGTCCTTCAGCCTTCCCTTTGGTCTGTCGCGATAACTATTGCCTTGGCTTGTCTCTATGCTGATTTTGGCAGCCTTAGCGTCTGGGCATCCTTCCTTTTCTTTTCCTGAGGGCTATAGCACGTTTAACTTAATGCTATAATTGTCTACCCTTATGGTCAGCTCCCCATGTTCCACATCTATTAACGTTCTGCCCGTGGCCAAGAATGGTCGCCCAAGGATGATAGGGGCTTTTTCATCAGCCTCACAGTCTAGAATGAGGAAATCAATTGGTAGAATAAGGTTGCCCACCTTCACTAGGATGTCTTCGATTTTGCCCTCCGGTTGTACAAAAGAATTATCGGCAAGTTTTAGCATGACAGAGGTAGGTTTGGCTGGCCCAATTCCTAATTTATCGAAGACTGCCTTAGGCATTAGGTTGATGCTAGCTCCCAAGTCGCACAGGGCTTTTGTTTCGTGCTTGCTGCCTATCCTGCATGGAATAACAAAGCTGCCTAGGTCTGTTTGCTTAGGCATCAGTTTGTTGTACAACATTGCCATGCACTCTTCTGTTACAGCAACTATTTCAAACTCCCCAATCTTCTTCCTTTTAGAAACCATGTCCCTGAGATATTTGGCATAGTTGGGCATATTCTGAATGGCTTCTATTAGAAGGATGTTTATGTGCACTTGTTTTAGAATATCTAGGAATCTTCTGAACTGGTGCTCTTGCTTCTGTTGCTTAAGCCTCTGGAGGAAAGGTGCTGGTAGGCGGATGTCCTCTATACGTTCTTTGCATGGGAACTTTATCTGTGGAGGATCATCTTCTTCAGGACTGCTGTCATGTTCAACTGCCAAGGCGGCTGGTGTTGATGCTGCCGCGACAGGCTATTCTTTCTGGGCTGGCTGTGTTTCTAGTTGTTTTTCCACCATGGATTCATCCAACTGCTTCCCACTTCTGGTAGATATGGCTTTGCACTGCTCGTAAATGGGTTTGGCTGCTGCCTCAGTGCTACTGGATGCTGCTCCCATTGTTTTGCTGCTGAAAATCTCCGTGAACTGCCCAAATTGGGTTTCCAGGTTTTTTATAGCAGCCTTCTAGCTGTTCATCTTCATCTCCATCCTGTCCATGAAAGACTCAGTTTTATCAATGAATTTATTAGTGCGAACAATAAAATTACTAGTTCTAGACATAAAAGTATGAAGAGTTTCTTCTAGTGAATTATTGTTTTGCGGCTGCTGAGCTTGCTGTCTGGACAAGTTTTGTTGGTAGCCTCCCTTTTGCTATTGTGGGTTTGCAGCAGTCTTTAGGTTGCTCCAGGAGAAGTTGGGATGGTTCTTCCATCAATGGTTATAGGTGTTCTAGGCGGGTTTGTTGTTCCTCTCGTATCCTCCCATAAAGTTGGCAGATGCGGTGCAGTCAGAGGAATCATGGTTGCCCCCACACTCATCACAGAACGGATCCACAACCTTTACATCATAGACTTTCCCAACAGGTTTCACAATGCTCATGACCAGCTCTGTCAGCTTGTCAAGGCGGGCATTGACAGATTCTGAGGCTTCTACCTCATTCACAGTGGCTGGCCGCCTAACGCCGCCTCGGCGGGCTGTTGGATACTTGTAGTCGTTCTTGGCGACTTGGTTCAGAATCTGCAGTGCCTCCTCTAGTGGTCTGTCGAAGATGATTCCATTGGCTGAGGCATCAATCATCATCTGTGTTAGGTAGTTCACCTCGTTGTAGAACATTGATACATGTGTCCAATCCGGAAAACCATGTAGCAGGCAGTTGTTCAACATATGTTGGTACCGCTCCCATCGTTCATATGTCGGCTCGTCATCCCCTTGTCGGAAGGCTGTTATCTCGTTTCGCAGTCTGTCTGTGACATTAGATGGGTTGAAACGGTACAGAAAATCCTTACACGGCTCTGTCCATGTGTTGAACAACCCTGCTGGCTGGTTGTTTAACCACTGTTTTGCCTTATCCCTCAGTGAATAGGGAAATAATCTCAGCCTCAGTACGTCTTGATAGACTATGTGTATTTTGAATGCTCTGTTGATGTCTAGGAATCCTGTCAAGTGCTGCTGAGCATATTCTGTAACAGTCCCTCCAAATTGCCCTAACGTGTTGATCATGTTAAACATAACGGGCTTCAGCTCGAAGTGATCTGCCTCAATCTCAGGTTCTGTCACCGTTGGATCAAACCCTCTGAAGTCATGTTCCAGATAATCTCTAGTGGTTCAAACATTATGGGGCTACCTGGGCAGAAGAGGGGGTTCCTACCTTGGTGGATCTTGATGTTCTCTTGGCGGCGGGTCTTGCTGCCCATCCCTACCGTTCGCGGCATTGTTGGGAGGGTCCATGTTTACCTTTGCTTTTTTCTTTTTCCTCTTTGGCTTTACCTAGGGTTACTCTGATTTCCTTCTTGAGCTCTCTTGCTCTTCGTTCGATATCGTCGTAGAAGAGGATTTCTCCTTTTGGATTCGCCCTGGTCATACACTAGCAAAGGAAACTGTAAATTTTTTTATTAAAAATAAAAATAAAATAAATGTAAAGAAATAAAAGTGCAGAAATTAAAGACGAATTTCGCTGTTACCAATCCTCGGCAACGACACCAAAAACTTGTAGAGCGTTTAGGTGTTCTCTATTTATGAGCGCAAGTGCACACTCCTGTCAAGTTATGGTATATAAGATATCATCTCCCACAGGGATTAGACAGCTTGATTCGAATTGTTGTTCCTGCACAAGAAAAGTAAATGCACAAGTAACGTGGTTTTTTTAGAAGAAAAGTAAAATAAAAACACAAGTAATAGAAAGGAAGTGATCAGATTGATAGAGAGGGCAGGGTTATACTGCTGCTTAGTGTGAAACTGTGTTGAAAAGGTCAAGTTGTTGTGCGCTGCCAAACTATGCTGCCTCAGCGGTGGATGGCAGGTAGACTGCTGAGACCCTCTCGCTGCCTCGGCAGGGGAATGGAAATGTGTCTCAGCGGCAAACTCGGTAGAACTACAAGGCTCGGCAGAACACTTCTAAAGTGACTCCGCTTATGTCTAAGTCAGAGTTCTGTTGATGCCCACTGCAGATAATACCAGTCGCGGCGTGAATCATGCAAAGACAACAATGTTGATTCATCCTCTTTTAGCCGCCTTAAACCCTTAACCTATACCTAGGCCGGATTGATCGCACCGTCTATAGATAAAATCGTACTTACTCATTTCGTGAGTTCGACTCTCTCGATATCGAACAAATGGATAGAATTCAACTAATCTTTCGCCTTAATTGAAATCTATGAAGAACATGGAACAAGTAAACCTTGTAATTTTATTTGCAAAAACAAACTTGAAAACCTAAACAACCGTTCTCACGACTAATTACAACATAACCCAAACCCAAGGAGAGAATTAGAACATGTCGGTGGTAAGAACACCTAAACTATGCCTGAGGAAAATGTAAGTTATTTTGAATTAGAATTACAATGGGTATATATAGGCATTAGCTAGGTCTAGTCCTTCTTGAAGTAGAAGTCTTCAATGTAGCTTTTCACATTAAATGTGACTTTAAACTCTGACTTATTTGATTTGAATGTGGACTTTATCACATTACCTTATTCTACAAGCAATCTTGAGATTTAGCTTCTGCGGCTCTGCCCGCTGCTACAGACGTCGAAAAATTGAGTGGATAACATCGATAGAATTTAGAATTTCTGCAAAGACATCACTGTTTTGCCCTATCCATTAGTGAATAGGGAAATGATCTCAGCCTTTGTACGTCTTGATGGACTCCGTGTATTTTGAATGCTCTGCAGATGTCCAGGAATCCTCTCAAGTGCTGCCGAGCATCTTTTGTGGTAGTCCCTCCAAATTGCCATAACGTGTTGATCATGTTAAACATAACGGGCTTCAGCTCGAAGTGATCTGCCTCAATACCAGGTTCTGTCACTGTCGAATCAAACCCTATGAAGTCATGTTCCAGATAATCTCTAGTGGTTCGAACATTCTAGGGCTGCCTGGGCAGAAGAGGGGGTTGCTGCCTTGGTGGATCTTATTGTTCTCTAGGCGGCGGGTCTTGCTGCCCATCCCTGCCTTTAGCGGCATTGTTGGGAGGGTCCATTTTTACCTTTGCCTTTTCTTTTTCCTCTTTGGTTTTCCCTAGGGTTACTCTGATTTCCTTCTTGAGCTCTCTTTCTCTTCGTTCGATATCGTCGTAGAAGAGGATTTCTCATTTTCGCCCTGGTCATACACTAGCAAAGGAAACTGTTGTTGAATGTGTAAAAGTTCTATATTTTACCCCTTATTTAACCCATATTTCTGATGCATTCAAGCATAATTCATTGCATTTAGGTACAGTTTCACATATACATCACATTTAGATAAAATGGCACACTTGCTACTGATTTTGGCTACTTTTGCAGGTATCTGCTGCGACAGACGCAGGACAGTGAAGGAGCAGAGCTGGAACATATGACTGGAGTCAAGAAGGAAGATGCTGCCGTGGCCACTGTCGTGGCAGCCATGATGACAGCATTGGTGAAGGGAAAAGTGAAGTGGAGTTCGACAGATAGAGGATTTCAAGCCATTTTGTCGTGGACCACTCCTATATTTTTCTGAGCCCTGGGGCAGAATAAAGGCCAAGCCCAAAGTTCAAGGAAGAAACTCAAAGCAAGAAAAGAGGACGAATTAAAGACATCTACTCTGAAGATTTAGCCTTAAATAGAGTTGTACTTTAATTTAAACTTGTATTCTTACCTTATTAGAAAACTTGAACCGAAGGCTATATAAAGGCATGTAATTCGACCTAGGGGAGGATATCTCTTCCCTAGCCGTCTTCCCCAAAACCCTTGTCATTTTCCCCCTTCTCATCATGTTCTAAACTTCCCCTAGGGCTAAGGGTTGATTCTGTAAAGTGGTTGCAAGGATTATACTGTTTTTAGGAATTTTCTGTTCATTGAAATAAAACTTCAAGTTTGCTTATTCTGGTTTCAACATCTTGCAAGAGTATCGGGAGAGCATTGTGAGATTATCTATTTACTTAATATCGGGAGAGTTAAGTATACGAAAGGAATAAGTGCGGGTTATCCAGTTTATAGTTGAACTATCTCGGACCTAGGGATAGGACGGGCTTAAGTGGCTAAGGAAGAATTCAACAACATCGGTGTTCATCCTTCGATTCACGCCGGGAGGTATTATCCAAGACGTGTTCATCGACAGACTTGGACCTAGGGATAGGACAAGTCACAGCAGGGATTCTTGCCAAGCTTGAAGTACAGAGTTGTGTGATCGCTGCCGCGACAACAACAGACTACTGCCGCGACAGGGACGACGATAGAACAGGAATTTCTATACAGTGCAACACCTGCACTACCGAGCAAATCAATACCGGCCTATCTCTTAACCCTGAATCTTTATTCTTTTATATTCATCATATTCCAATATTATTTTCCAAACAATTTAAACTCTCTTCTTTCTCTCTTGTACAACAATTCGAGGATAAAGCTATTTCCAGTCCCTGTGGATTCGACATCCGATACTTCGTGTATCACTTTACTACTTGTGTCGTGTACACTTGCACTACATTGCGATAGGACTATTGACACGCAACAAGTTTTTGGTGCCGATGCCGGGGACTGGCAACATATCTTTACCCTTACTTTTACTGCACTTCTTCTTTTTAATTTTTCTGTTTTTATTGGTATTATTTACCCTGTGCTTTTCACAAGGTTTTCTGTTTGCTTATGCACAAATCTAGATGGGGCAAAGAACCTGAGTATGAATTAGACCCTGAAATCAAACGTACGTGCAATCTCAGGAACCGAGTCCGCCTTTTGATAGCAAGAAACGACTATCTTGAGGAACAGCTAGAGGCAATGGTGAGCGGAAGACAGAACAACGGGGTAGATGATAACCAAGGAGTTATTGGAGATCCTCCCCAGGATGCCCGGAATGGATGACTTGCTGCTGCCGAGGCTGCACGACGGTCCTGCTGTGAGTACATGATTAACGATCATGTAGAACTGGAGACTACCTTGCCAGACGTGGAAGTTAAGAATTTTGAGCTAAAACCTGTTATGTTCATCATGATCAATTCCGCTGGCCAATTTAGTGGTGCTGCAACAGAGGATTCCAGAGAACATTTTAAAATGTTCCAAGAAATTTGCGGATCGTTTAGACTACCAGGAGTAATTCCGGAAATACTGAGGCTCTGGTTATTTCCTCATTCACTGAGGGACAAAGCTAAAACTTGGTGGAATAAACTAACGCAGGGTTCAATAAGAACTTGGGCAGATCTCACTCGTGAATTTTTATCTCGTTTTAATCCTTCTCACTTATCTGAGCGATTGCGTAATGAAATTGCTACTTTTCAACAGGAAGATGACGAGCCAATGCACGAGGCATGGGACATGTTTACAACTCTTCTAAGGAATTGCCCGATGCATGGATTCCCTGTGTGGAATCAAGTCATAAAATTCTACAATGCTGCCAACACACACACACATGTATGAGAATAGATTCAGCAGGGAATGGACTGTTGTTGGATAAAGATCCAGGCGAAGCCATGGTAGTATTGAAAAATCTAGCAAAGAATGACGAGCAATTTGCTACAGCGAGGAGAGGTAAACGAGTGTTAGCTGTAAAAGACTATGAAGCCGACAATTCCCTGAAGACACAAGTTGCATACCTCACAAAAGTATTGGAAAATCTATTGAAAAAAGATTCGAAACCTGTCTATTCTGCAGAAGAGGTATGTGAGACTTGCAGTGGGAATCACAGTTCGGAAGACTGTCCGTTACAGCTAGAGGAAAGGATGTATGTTGGAAATTTCATTAAGCCAAGAAATTACGAGTCCAACAATTACAATCCCAACTGGAGGAAAGATCCCAAGTTTTCTTGGAGCAATCCAAACAACACACTAAATCCTCAGATGCAGAACAACCAGAACCAGGGGCACCAAGAATCATGTCATGACAGCAACCACAGCAGCATCCGCAACAACAGCTGGTAGCCGCACCTAGTATATTGGAGCAGACTTTGGCCACATTCATGTCACAGACATGAGCTTACATGGCAAACATGGATCACTTCGTCAAGAAGACTAAGTCATTCATGGACAAAACAGAGATGAGAATGACTAACCATGAGGCTACACTGAAATCACTGGAGACACAGATGGGCCAGGTTTCCCATCATATTAAGCCAAGGCAAAACGGAGGATTCCCTAGTGATACTGAAGTCGTTAGAAAACCCACACATGAGCAGTGTAAAGCCATTACAACTAGGAATGGGAAACAACTGCAAGGGCCGGTAATGAAAACCATACCGATTGAGGAACCGACCCTAGACACCTGCCGCGAACACTACCCCGATAGAAGAAGAGAAACCCGCTGTCGACACATCTGTCACGGCAGCAGAGGAGACAGAGGAGCAAGAAAAATATTTTTAAGCAGTTAAAAAAGTATAAACAGGAGGACCAGCTCAAAAAGATTTACGATATTTTTAAGCAGGTACACATAAATATACCAATGTTGGAAGCCATCAAGCAGATGCCAGGTTATGCGAAATTTCTCAAGGATGCCATGTCGAAAAGATCCATACTTGGGGAATTCGAAACGGTAAAAATAATAGAAGGATGCATGACTATCTTGTACAGGCATCCACACCAGAAGAAGGAAGATCCTGAGAGCTTTATAATACCGTGCATAATTGGTGACAAATTCGTGGGTAAGGCACTTTGTGATCTAGGTGCTAGCATAAATTTAATGCCAAAATATGTGTTTTAGAAATTAGGTATTGGACGAGCACGACCCACGACAGTCATGCTGCAGCTGGCAGACCTCTCTTACGTGCAACCAGAAGGGAAGATCGAAGATATTCTGGTAAGAGTGGATAAGTTTATTTTTCCTGCTGACTTTCTTGTTTTAGACTGTGAAGCAGATGAAAATGCACCAATCATCCTGGGGCGACCTTTCCTAGCCACATGCAGATCTCTGATTGATGTAGAGAAGGGAGAACTGACCATGCGAGTAAATGATCAAGAAATCAAACTAAATGTTCTCCAAGCAATTAAACATGCTGATGCAGAAGAAGAATGCAAGACCATCAATGAAGTAATCCTTGACCAACCCTGCATCAGGTCGAGCTGCCATGACATCAAATTTGGTCACTGCCACGGCAGTCATCTGGAAGACTGTCACGGCAGCAACGACGACAGTGACTCCTCTGAATCAGACATATCCGACACTGAAGGTCATGAGGAGGTAAATTGGATAGGCAATCGTCCAGGTAAGTTATTCGAGCACTTAAACTATACCTCGAATGAACACATAATCCAAAAGCCTTCAACTATAGAACCACCTGTTCTAGATCTTAAGCCACTGCCAGGGCAGCTTAAATACGTTTTTCTTGGTTCAAATGATACGTTACCCGTAATCATCTCTTCCAAGTTAATGCAGAAACAGGAACATCAGTTAATTGGAATGCTGCAGCAGCATAAGAAGGCTATTGGATGGACGATAGCTGACAACCAAGGCATCAGTATGGCATTATGTATGTACAAAATACTCCTGGAAGATGATCATAAGCCGACCATTGATGCTCAGAGACGCTTAAACGACGCTATGCGAGAAGTGGTGAGAAAGGAAATTATAAAATGGCTCGACGCCGGAATGATTTATGCCATCTCGGATAGTAAATGGGTGAGCCCGGTGCAGTGTGTCCCTAAAAAGGGAGGAATAGCCGTGGTGACCAATAAAGAGAACGAACTAATCCCAACCAGGACTGTGACCGGTTGGAGAGTTTGTATGGACTACCGGATGCTTAACAAAGCTACCCGGAAAGATCATTTTCCCCTACCTTTTATTGATCAAATGCTTGATAGATTAGCGGGAAAACCTTATTATTGTTTTCTTGATGGTTACTTAGGTTACAACCAGATAGCTATTGCACCAGAGGATCAAGAGAAAACAACCTTCACTTGCCCATACGACACTTATGCTTTTCGGAGAATTCCATTTGGACTCTGCAATGCACCCGCAACCTTCCAAAGGTGCATGATGGCGATATTCTCTGACATGGTAGGGGACTTCCTGGAAATTTTCATGGACGATTTTTCTATCTTTGGAGACAGTTTTGAAGGCTGTTTAGGCAACCTACAGAAGGTACTTGAAAGATGCGAAAAAGCGAACTTGGTCTTAAACTGGGAAAAATGTCACTTCATGGTGGATGAAGGGATAGTCCTAGGCCACAAGGTAAGCTGCCGCGGCATAGAGGTAGACAGAGCAAAAATAGAAGTCGTCGAAAAGTTGCCGCCACCCACCACAGTCAAGGGAATTTGGAGTTTCTTAGGGCATGCTGGGTTTTATCAAAGATTTATTGCAAATTTCTCGAAGATCACCAAGCCTTTATGCCATTTATTGGAGCAAAATCATCCATTTGACTTTAATACTGAATGTACTGAGGCATTCAGAATTTTGAAGGAGAAGCTGGTAACAGCCCCAATCGTACAACCGTCAGATTGGAGTTTGCCATTCGAAATAATGTGTGATGCTAGTGACTATGCTGTAGGGGCAGCACTAGGGCAGAGGAAGGATAAGCTCTTCCACGTGATTTATTATGCCATCAAAACACTGAATGATGCCCAAGTGAACTACACCACAACAGAAAAAGAATTATTAGCAGTGGTGTTCTCGATCGACAAGTTCCTTCCGTACATACTTGGAACAAAGGTGGTGGTCCATACAGACCATTCAGCCCTGAAGTATCTGTTCGCTAAAAAAGATGCAAAACCTAGACTGATACGTTGGATTCTGCTCCTGCAAGAATTCGACATTGACATAAAGGACAAAAAGGGGACAGAAAACCAAGTAGCAGACCACTTGTCGAGATTAGAGATGGGAAAGTCTACCGACAGACAAGACCAACATACTGGAGACCTTCCCAGATGAGCAGCTGTTTGCTGCCACAAGCACTGCCGCGACAGCCATGGCGGCAGGTACATTTTCTGAACTTCCTTGGTACACTGATTTTGTTAATTACATTGTTAGCGGAGTACTACCTCATGAACTTAATTACCAAGCAAGGAAGAGGTTCCAAAATGATGCAAAACAATATTATTGGGACGAACCTCTTCTTTTCAAACATTGTGCAGACCAAATTATCAGGAGATGCGTGCCACATGATGAACAGGAAGCTGTGCTTCACCACTGCCATGCTTCCCCATATGGAGGACACTTAGGTGGAAACAAAACCGCTGCCAAGGTTTTGCACTCTGGTCTCTATTGGCCCACACTGTTCAAGGATGCCTAAGCCTTCTACAAAAGCTGTGACAAATGCCAACGGACTGGGAACATCTCAAGAAGACATGAGATGTCACTGCAAAACATTCTAGAAGTCGAAATCTTCGATGTATGGGGAATCGATTTCATGGGACCGTTCCCAGCATCCTGTGGGAACCTCTACATCCTACTGGCAGTGGGCTATGTGTCCAAGTGGGTTGAAGCGATCGCCACACTGAAAAATGACGCCAAGACTGTTCAGAGATTTTTGCATAAGAATATTTTCTCCAAATTTGGCATTCCTAAGACGATCATCAGTGACGAAGGGAGACATTTTGATAATAGGGTAATTGCTGTTGCCTTGAGAAAATACGGAGTAAAGCACCGGATTGCGGCAGCATACCACCCTCAGACCAATGGTCATGCCAAAATATCCAACCGGAAAGTAAAGAACATCCTTGAGAAGATGGTTAAACCTACTCGAAAAGATTAGTCTTTACATCTCAATGATGCACTCTAGGCCTAAAGGAACAACATTCAAAACACCATTGGGAATGTCACCCTACATGCTTATCTATGGAAAAACATGCCACTTACCTGTCGAGATAGAGCACAGAACTTATTGGGCTATCAAGGCAGTAAACATGGACTTAGATAAGGCAGGACAGAAGAGGCTACTCGACTTGAATGAAATTGAAGAAATTCGAGCAATGGCCTACGACAACACAAAGATTTACAAAGACAAAACCAAAAGGTGGCATGACAAGAAGTTGCTGCCACGGTAGTTCTGCCCAGGGCAGCTTGTGTTGTTGTTTAACTCTAGGTTAAAACTTTTCCCTGGAAAGCTTAAATCTAGATGGTCCGGCCCCTTTCAAGTTGTGCAAGTTTTTCTCCATGGTGCCATCACGATCAAATCCTTAAAGGACGGGCACCAGTTCAAAGTCAAAGGACGAGCCCCAAGAATACATGAAGTAGTTACTTTAGGAGATGCCCCTCAAGGCATCCCTAATTTAACTTAGTTTTTTTCTTTTATTTTTATTACTTATTTATTTATTTATTAGGAATTAAGAATTATTTTATTTTAGGAACTAAGATTTTATTTTTATTATTTTTTAGGAAATAAGGGGAACAAGGAGAGGAGAAGAAGTGAACCAGCCCACCATATAAACAGTAGCCCAAAAAGCCCAACGGATGAATCTGTCGTCACAGCCTGTCATCAGCTGTCGCGACAGACGCGGAAAATACAACCTGTCACCAAGCTGTCGCGGTAGACACGCAAACGCGTAACAGACGCGCAGCGAACAAGGAAACGCATGACAGACGCGTCAGAAACTGCGTAACAGCTGGCCCCGTTATTCGCGCCTGCCGTTATAGCTCCAACGGGTAGAAAATCATCCATCTATATAAACCCCCATTCGCTATTCATTTGTCATCTCACTTTTGCTCTCTCAACTTGTTTTCTCTATATCTCAAAAGTTTCTTTATTTTCTACAGCCCTTGCAACCAAGACTAGCAGACAAACCCGTAGAAGTGTTGCCTCCAGCTCTGCTGCAGCAGTCAGCACACCCAGCCACAGTGCCATCCCAAACCGCTTCGCCTCCACCGACTCCACCGGCAGATACTACCGCTCCTTCCAGAAGAGGGAGATGTGGTAAGAAAGGGGGTTTCTCTACACCAAACCCACGGAAGACCTCGGGCTTGAACCGTTCATTACACGAAAAATCAAAGCCCTCAAATGGCAGATGTTTGCTGCCTAACCGAAAGAGATGAACGTCACGCTCGTCCGAGAATTTTATGCTGCCGTCGACAGCAAAGATACTAAGACCGTGACAGTTCGAGGTAAAGAGCTTTCTTTTGAGCCTTCTTACATCAACACCCTCTATGGCCTCTATGTCAGCAAAAAGGATGACTACTTCGAAGGATTCTTCTCATCATCCGTCTAGCAGGACTCTGACGGGGAGCCCTCTGTTGCTCGAAACCTCTCCAAGGAGTTCACTCCGATGAAGAGGCAGAAGCCCAACACAGCTAGTGAAGGACCCTCCGGCCAGGCCAAGTCTGCCAGCAGCAGCAGCAGCTCCGAAGATGAGGTACAAGTGCTGGACAAGCTATCCCAAATCTCACCCACCCGTATCCAGCCGCCAAGGGAAGCCAAAAAGAAGACAACCTCTGCCTCTCCCAATCCTCTGCCGGCACCTGCCATGAAATTCTCTACCCGCCGGCAGCTCCAGATCAGCAGCAGCAGCGACGACAGCTCTTCAAATTAAGTTTCCATCTTATTATTGCTGTCTTTAAACTGAACTTACCTGCCGCGACATACTCTATCGTGACAGTGCCTTTAGGAAATTTTAGGATCTGTTTAGAGCCTTGCTATGATTCTAATTTGTACAACACTCTTTGTGACTCTTATGCTATCTAGATTTCTTTAGTACTCTGGAATAGGAATGTTTACCCACTTGAAACTGCCCCTAGAGGTGCCTATCACTGGCTCTAAGAAAACAATAAAAGAAAGAAAAATATTCAGACTCAATTGCTTGCAAAACTGCCCTTGCACTGATTTTAGGAGATTTCTTTTTGAGCTAAGTTAGAAAAAAACTAAAGGAGCCCAAGAATTGCCTCCAGAAAAGATGCAGTTAAATCAAGAGTCAGAAAAACTAAAGGAGCCTAAGAATTGCCTCCAAAAAAATTGAATTGGCATAAACTCAAGTTCGTAAGCATGACTATTCTGGTATACTAAAGGAGTCTAGACATATAATTGTTCACAAAACCTGCACACACCGCACAAGAATTATAGCATGGTTCCGAATGAATCCAGAGATGCCCGACAAGGTATTGCTCTTGATAGAGAATATGTGGTAGGTAATGAAAAGTTCACTAATTTAAGCCAAACAAAAAATTTTAGTTAGGTCATATTTGCTTAAGGGCAAGCAAGAACTTGAGTTTAGGGGTGTGTTGAGTGTGTAAAAGTTATATATTTTAACCCTTATTTAACCCATATTTCTGCTGCATTCAAGCATAATTCATTGCATTTTGGTACAGTTTCACATATACATCACATTTAGATAAAATGGTACAGTTGCTACTGATTTTGGCTACTTTTGCCGGTATCTGCTGCGACAGACGCAGGACAGTGAAGGAGCAGAGCTGGAACACATGACTGGAGTCAAGAAGGAAGATGCTGCCGTGGCCATTGTCGTGGCAGCCATGACGATAGCATTGGTGAAGGGAAAAGTGAAGTAGAGTTCGACAGATAGAGGATTTCAAGCCATTCTGTCGTGGACCACTCATATATTTTTCTGAGCCCTGGGGAAGAATGAAGGCCAAACCCAAAGTTCAAGGAAGAAACCCAAAGCAAGAAAAGAGGACGAATTAAAGATATCTACTCTGAAGATTTAGTCTTAAATAGAGTTGTACTTTAATTTAAACTTGTATTCTTACCTTATTAGAAAACTTGAACCCAAGGCCTATATAAAGGCATGTAATTCGACCTAGGGGAGGATATCTCTTCCCTAGCCGTCTTCCCCAAAACCCTTGTCGTTTTCCCCCTTCTCATCATGTTCTAAACTTCCCCTAGGGCTAAGGGTTGATTCTGTAAAGTAGTTGCAAGGATTGTACTGTTTTTAGGAATTTTTTGATCATTGAAATAAAACTTCAAGTTTGCTTATTCTGGTTTCAACATCTTGCAAGAGTATCGTGAGAACATTGTGAGATTATCTATTTACTTAATATCGGGAGAGTTAAGTATACGAAAGGAATAAGTGCGGGTTCTCCAGTTTATGGTTGAACTATCTCGGACCTAGGGATAGGACGAGGTTAAGTGGCTAAGGAAGAATTCAACAACATCGGTGTTCATCCTTCGATTCACACCGGGAGGTATTATCCAAGATGTGTTCATCGACAGACTTGGACCTAGGGATAGGACAAGTCACAGCAGGGATTCTTGCCAAGCTTGAAGTACAGAGTTGTGTGATCGCTGTCGTGACAACAACAGACTACTGCCGCGACAGATGCTGCAGCGACAGGGATGACAAAAGAACAGGAATTTCTATACAGTGCAACACCTGCACTACCGAGCAAATCAATACCGGCCTATCTCTTAACCCTAAATCTTTTTCTTTTATATTCATCATATTCCAATATTATTTTCCAAACAATTTAAACTCTCTTCTTTCTCTCTTGTGCAACAATTCGAGGATAAAGCTATTTCCAGTCCCTGTGGATTCGACATCCGATACTTCGTGTATCACTTTACTACTTGCGTCGTGTACACTTGCACTACATTGCGATAGGACTTTTGACACGCAACAACTGTAAAATTCTATTTTTTCGATTAAAAATAAAAATAAAATAAATGTAAAGAAATAAAAGTGCAGAAATTAAAGACGAATTTTGCTGTTACCAATCCTCGGCAACGGCGCCAAAAACTTGTAGAGCATTTGGGTGTTCTCTATTTATGAGCGCAAGTGCACACTCCTGTCAAGTTATAGTATATAAGATGTCGTCTCCCACAGGGATTGGACAACTTGATTCGAATTGTTGTTCATGCACTAGAAAAGTAAATGCACAAGTAAGGTGGTTGTTTTAGAAGAAAAGTAAAATAAAAACACAAGTAATAAAAAGGAAGTGATCAGATTGATAGAGAGGGCAGGGTTATGCTGTTTCTTAGTGTGAAACTGCGTTGAATAGGTCAAGTTGTTTTGCGCTGCCAAACTCCGCTTCCTCGGCGGTGGATGACAGGTAGACTGCTGAGACCCTCTCCCTACCTCGGCAGGGGAATGGAACAGTGTCTCGACGGTAAACTCGACAGAACTACAAGGCTCGACAGAACGCTTCGAAAGTGACTCCGCTTATGTCTAAGTCAGAGTTCTGTTGATGCCCACTGCAGATAATATTAGTCGCGACGTGAATCATGCAAAGACAACAATGTTGATTCATCCTCTTTTAGCCGCCTTAAACCCTTAACCTATGCCTAGGCCGGATTGATCGCACCGTCTATAGATGAAATCATACTTACTCCTTTTGTGAGTTCGACTCTCTCAATACCGAACAAATGGATAGAATTCAACTAATCTTTTGCCTTAATTGAAATCTATGAAGAACATGGAATAAGTAAACCTTGTAATTTTATTTGCAAAAACAAACTTGAAAACCTAAACAACCGTTCTCACGACTAATTACAATATAACTCAAACCCAAGGAGAGAATTAGAACATGTCGATGGTAAGAAAACCTAAACTATGTCTAAGGAAAACCTAAGTTATTTTGAATTAGAATTACAATGGGTATATATAGGCATTAGCTAGGTCTAGACCTTCTTGAAGTAAAAGTCTTCAAAGTAGCTTTTCACATTAAATGTGATTTTAAACTCTGACTTCTTTGAGTTGAATATGGACTTTATCACGTTACCTTATTAAGCAAGCAATCTCGAGATTTAGCTTCGACGGCTCTGCCCGCTGCTACAGACGTTGGAAAATTGAGTGGACAACATCGATTGAATTTGGACTTTCTGCAAAGACAACACTATTTTGCCCTATCCCTCAGTAAATAGGGAAATAATCTCAGCCTCAGTACGTCTTGATGGACTCCGTTTATTTTGAATGCTCTGCAGATGTCCAGGAATCCTCTCAAGTGCTATCGAGCATCTTCTGTGGCAGTCCCTCCAAATTGCCCTAACGTGTTGATCATGTTAAACATAACGGGCTTCAGCTCGAAGTGATCTGTCTCAATATCAGGTTCAGTCACTGTCGGATCAAACCCTCTAAAGTCATGTTCCAGATAATCTCTAGTGGTTCGAACATTCTAGGGATGCCTGGGCAGAAGAGGGGGTTGCTGCCTTGGTGGATCTTGTTGTTCTCTAGGCGGCGGGTCTTGCTGCCCATCCCTGTCATTCGCGACATTGTTGGGAGGGTCCATGTTTACCTTTGCTTTTTCTTTTTCCTCTTTGGTTTTCCCTAGGGTTACTCTGATTTCCTTCTTGAGCTCTCTTGCTCTTCGTTCGATATCGTCGTAAAAGAGGATTTCTCCTTTTGGATTCGCCCTGGTCATACCTAGCAAAGGAAACTGTAAAATTCTTTTTTTTTCAATTAAAAATAAAAATAAAATAAATGTAAATAAATAAAAGTGCAGAAATTAAAGACGAATTTCGTTGTTACCAATCCTCGACAACGACACCAAAAACTTGTAGAGCGTTTGGGTGTTCTCTATTTATGAGCGCAAGTGCACACTCCTGTCAAGTTATAATATATAAGATATCGTCTCCCACAGGGATTGGACAGCTTGATTCGAATTGTTGTTTCCGCACAAGAAAAGAAAATGCACAAGTAAGCTGGTTGTTTGAGAAGAAAAGTAAAATAAAACAAAAGTAATAAAAAGGAAGTGATCAGATTGATAGAGAGGGCAGGGTTATGTTGCTGCTTAGTGTGAAACTGCGTTAAATAGGTCAAGTTGTTTTGCGCTGCCAAAATCCGCTTCCTCGGTGGTGGATGGCAGGTAGACTGCTGAGACCCTCTCGCTGCCTCGGCAGGGGAATGGAACTGTGTCTCGGCGGTAAACTCGGAAGAACTACAAGGCTCGATAGAACGCTTCGAAAGTGACTCTGCTTATGTCTAAGTCAGAGTTCTGTTGATGCCCACTGCAGACAATACCAGTCGCGGCATGAATCATGCAAAGACAGCAATGTTGATTCGTCCTCTTTTAGCCGCCTTAAACCCTTAACTTATGCCTAGGCCTGATTGATCGCACCGTCTATAGATGAAATCGTACTTACTCCTTCCGTGAGTTCGTCTCTCTCGATACCTAACAAATGGATAGAATTCGACTAATCTTTTGCCTTAATTGAAATCTATGAAGAACATGGAATAAGTAAACCTTGTAATTTTATTTTCAAAAACAAACTTGAAAACCTAAACAACCATTCTCACGACTAATTACAACATAACCCAAACCCAAGGAGAGAATTAGAACATGTCGGTGGTAAGAAAACCTAAACTATGCCTAAGGAAAACCTAAGTTATTTTGAATTAGAATTACAATGGGTATATATAGACATTTAATGGTCATTTTATAATAATTCAATAAATTTAATGATTATTTTTTTAATTTGATAAAGTTTAATAATCATTTTATAACATATCAAAAAATTTAATGATCATTTTATAACTTTTAAATGTTCAATGACCAAATATATATAATATTTAATATATAATAATTTCAGTTAACTAATCAATTTTAAACCGAATTAATCGATAACCGAAGTTAAATAAAAAACTAAATTGTTAACCGTTCATACGTAAAATATCCGACTGATTAACCCAAAAAATTTTGGTTTGATCAGTTAATTCGATTAAATCCAAATAATTCTCACCTCTACTCAAATTTACTGATCCATAATTTCTCCGACTCCACCGAATTTTCCCTTTTTCTCCTCTGACTATATCAAAAAGAAAATACCAGTTATTATTATCAGATAATTCAATGGCTTAATAGTGTTGTGGAGCTTGGATTGACGTCAAAGAATAAAAGAATAATTTTGATTAAATCTATACAAGAGGGCAATGGTTTCAGTGTAATTTTTAAAGGGGTAAAAGTTTTGGAAGAAGAGTGATTCACTATTTTTTTCTGATTGTTTTTAGGAGAAATTAAAAACCAAAAGGATGATGCCTTGTATATTTGGTTTTGGTGTTTTAGTTGTTTTAGGGTGTATGACTTGTTTGATGGCTTAAATCCAGTCAAAGATGTTAATAAGGCGTAAAATTGGTAGTAAACCACCTTAAATAAGTTTTAAGGTAAACTACATAAATGGTCCATCGACTATACTTCAATTATCTTTTACGTCTTTCGGCTATCATAAGTTACAAACTGGTTCCCTGACTTAAAAAGGTAACAAATTGGTCTGATATCGTTAAAAATTTAGGGTTAACTACTGGAATAGTCACTTTTGTTTTCTCCCAGTACAGAGTTGGTCACCGATTTTAAAAAACGACCAGTAAGGTCACTTATGTTTTCGGGGCGTAAACTTTTGGTCACTCAACCGTTTGTTGTCGTTAAACACTGACAGATTGCTGACCTGGCAATGAAAAAATAAGGGTAAATTACTACAATGGCCATTAAAGTTTATCTCATGTACATTTTTGCTCTCCAATTTAAAAAAATAAACATTATAGTCACTAATGAAAATATTTCTTTATAATTTCACCCTTGAATTTTTAAAAATTAATTTTTCAACCCTAAAACTTTACAATCAATTAGTATAATAATATTATAAAGGCTTAAATGAAAAATAGGTGCCCAAAGTATACCCTTTTTAAATTTAGGTGCTCAAATTGCTCATATTTAATAACTAAACTTTCAAATTGCTCTTATTTTTTTCACTCTAGATTGTTTTTAATATTATTGTAACATGACATGTCATTTTTTATTATTGTTAAATTAAAAATAATTTTAAAATAAAATAAAATTATTTTTATTATTATTAAATTTAAAATATTTTTAAAAATATTACTTCTTAAAATAATTTAGGTGTTTAAAGTATTTTTTGTAAAAATAGGTGCCTAAATTTACCATAGTAACAATTTTAGGTGTCCGACTATTAAATGAGTGTTAAAAAAATTGTCAATCAATCAATACTTGACACATGGTATTAATTTTATTAATTTTTAATGGAAACTACTTAGAACTTTCAAATTATTATAAAATCTCAAAATTTGACAAGCTTCACAAAACAGTCTCTAAATCCCTAAAAATTCTCAAACTTCCGTTGTCGATTGCCGCCGCTTCCGCCGCCAGTTTTTGTCGCTGACCGCACCCACTTGGTCGCCGGACCAAGGCGATCATTTTTCCAACACACCGTCGTCAGAAACGCCCAATGACGTGCAGCCAAACGTCAAAAACGAAATTGACGTTCGCGTTTGACGTTCGGTTGCACACCGTTGGGCATTTCTGGCGACGTCGTGTTAGGGAAAATTATCGCCTTGGCCCGACGACCAAGTGGGTGCGGTCAACGACGACAACTGGCGGCGGCAGTCGACGACGGAAGTTTGGAATTTTTTAGGGATTTAAGGATTGTTTTGTGAAGCTTGTAAAATTATGAGATTTTATAATAATTTGAAAATTATGAGTATTTTCCATTAAAAATTTTAAAAAATAAAATTAATGTCACGTGTCAAGTACCGATTGGTTGACAATTTTTTAACACCCATTTAACAACCGGGCACCTAAAACTGTACCTATAAAAACTTTGGGCACCAATTTTCACAAAAAAATACTTTAGACACCTAAATTATTTTCAAAACTAATATTTTTTAAAATATTTTAAATTTAATAATAATAAAAAATGACACGACATGTTATAATAATAATAATAATAATAATTCAGAGTGAAAAAATATGAGCAATTTGAAAGTTTAGTTATTAAATAGGAGCAATTTGGGCACCTAAGTTTAAAAAGAGTATACTTTGTGCACCTATTTTTTTATCTAAGCATTTATAATATTATTGTACTAATTGTTGTAAAGTTTTAGGGTTGAAAATGAATTTTTAAAAATTTAAGGGTGAAATTATAAAGAAACATTTTTATTAGTGACTATAATATTTATTTTTTAAAATTAGGGAGAAAAAATGTACATGAGATAAACTTTAATGGCCATTGCAGTAATTTACCCTTATTTTTCGTTGCCCGGTCAGCAATCCGTCAGTGTTTAACGGCAACAAACGGCTGGGTGACCAAAAGTTTACGCTCCGAAAACGTAAATGACCTTACTGGTCGTTTTTCAAAATCGGTGACCAACTCTGTACTGGGGGAAAACATACGTGACTATTCCGGTAGTTAACCCAAAAATTTAATGGTTGATGACATGGCAGTTAATATAAATTGATATAATTACATAATTAGCCATCAAATTCTACAATTATTTTAATTTGACCCTAATTCTAAAAAATTAACCCACATAATTTTAATAATCTATCAGTTTAGTCCATATTCTTTTCTAGTCCATATTCTTTTCTATTTCTCATCTTCTTTAATTCTTCAATTCAGACATGGTAATTCTCACCATCAGTAAGCTTCAGTTCCTCAAAACTGTTGCTTACATAACACTACAAACCAAAAAGGGAAAGCCCCTATGCATTAACATTAACCACTATTTCCAGATCTCTTTTCTATTAATGTTGCTTTACAGAGCACAAACATTTGACTAAAAAAGAAAATTCATCAAGTTTTCATACATCCAACATCACCGATAACTAGAACCCAAAGCGGAATTAATCTGATCATTTATTTTTCAGACATTACTACCTCTTGATCACGACATAGCATATAATAGTAATATATAATTTTTCCATTCATCTTCTCCAAGTATTTACTTTTTTGAACAATCAGGTATATCAATTCTCAAATTCCAAACAAAATATATTAGAATTCTAAAAAAAGGAATTAATGATAAAAAAGAGAGAAAGAATCCCACTTCTGTTTCTCGAGTCTTGAATCCACCCCACAGAAATTCTTTGGTTTTCTCGGGAACTGAATCTTGTTTGTATGAATTTACATGTACCTTCGAAATCTTATGAAAATTCTTCAATGTTCTTCAACATCACATAAGCATTCCCATCTTTCTCTGCAACAATCTCAATCTTCTAACAATATCTCCCTTCTCGATCCACCATACACTCTATTTTGCAACTCTTGAAGAACATGGAGCTCACCACAGTATCAAGAACAACAAAAATGGAGTAATAATAAGCAATCAAAACCCCTTCCAAAGCCATCAAAAACTCACTGAAATCACCGCCGCTACGGTAATCATAAGCTTTCACAACAACACGGCAATGAAACAGAGCTTCAATGGCCGCCAACGCCAGATTCCCAGGCACCGCCAATGCCAAAGCAGTTAAAGTCCTCCCCTTTATCAAAACACTAGCCTTGAGAATCACTAAAAAAAGAAGCTTACAGAAGTTGACATCATTTTTTCATCTTGATCTTCCATTCAATGGGATTCTATTGTATAGTATTTTTAAGGGGATTAAAAAATAGTGTTGACCTTTAGGACCGCAAAAAGTGCTCCATTTTATTACTATTTTATGGTTTGTAGCGTTTTGGAAATAGTGGTTTTGAGGAACTGAAGCTTAATAATGGTAAGAATTATCATGTTTGAATTGAAAAATTAAAGGAAATGAGAAATAGAAAAGATGGACTAAATTGATAGATTATTAAAATTATGTGGGTTAATTTTTTAGAATTAGGGTTAGATTAAAATAATTGTAGAATTTGATGGCTAATTATGTAATTATATCAATTTATATTAACTGCCACATCATCAACCGTTAAATTTTTAACGACATTGGACCAATTTGTTACTTTTTTTAAGTCAGGGTACCGGTTTATAACTTCTAATAGTCGGGGAACGCAAAAAATAATTAAAGTATAGTCGGGAGATTATTTATGCAGTTTACCCTAACTTCTACAACTTGTAAGATCATTTGAGGATCTTGCTATAGGTGTTGGGGTGTGAAAGATGATTTTTGAGCCTTAGAAAGCATTTTCTGAGCTTAGGTATCGGTATGCGAGGTGTCCGTACTGGTACCCCTTGTTTAGAGTGATGAACATGGATGAACTGTGAGCAAGGCATCGGTACGATGTTCAAATTGTACTGGTACACTATTCAAGTTTATATCGATACGGGTCGACTCGTATTGGTACACAATGACTTGTAAAATTCCAGTGAGCAGTTTTAGTATCGGTACGTTTGTGAGTATCGGTAGCTAGGGGTATTGTACTAGTACTCATGGCCCTGTACCGATACTGACTAGACATTATGCCCAAAAATGTTGATTTTGAGCTAAAGAGCTTAAAATTATAGTTATTGGTCTAATACCTCGCCTATGACACCCCGAGACATAGTTAACCTAATAAGCGAGCTTTTGACCTTGTGTTTATCCGAAACGCGTAATAACTCGACAATGTAAATAATTAACATGTTGGTATTAGCAACAACTAGGGGATTTATGGGATCATGTTGTGGTTGTGTTCCAGATAAGCACTTGCTTGGTGAAGTCGATGACTGGTGGGATTGGAATACCCTGATAATGTGTTGCAACACTATGGTATGTGGCACCGAATGTAAGTTCCCGATGCTTTGTGTCCTTGGGTCTCATTCGAAGATACTGAAGGGGTAATTTCTTAGATAGAGTGTACGTTCCTGATGCTTTGTGTCCTCATGCCTCACTTCGAGTGTAAGTTCTCGATATTTTATGTCCCCATGCCTCACTCAAAGTTTGCTTATTGATGTAGCATGTTTTATTTAGGCGATTAATGGTAGCGCCTTGTATTGTTATTAATGTCATCTCATGATTTTTAATTACATGCTCATGTTTATGATTTGCATGAAGCATGGTAGAATAGAAGTGTACAACTGAACTTTGTATGCTCAGCGTTCGAAATTGTTGTTTCCGTTCGCATGCTATTAGGTCTGGCACGTTGCATTGGAGGAGCACTATCGGAGTAGGATTTCAGTACATTTTTTTTTTCAAAGTACGATACTTAGATTATTTGTCATGTATTCTTAGGACCTTATTGGAATGTCTGTAAAAAGTGACTTATTTTGGATTTACGTCGATCAAGCCGAATATTTAAATGTTTTAAATTAAATTGGAGCTCATTTGTAAAAATTAAAATACTTAATTTTGTTTTAAATGTTTGGACTTGGATGAAATTTGGATTTCAACCCTTTTGGACTAAACTAGGTCAAAAATTTTATAACTTTGGGTTGGACTTGAAGCCCAAATATGACATTCGAGTTTAGAGTGTTACATAATACACAAGGTGAAAATTTTTTTACCTGAGATAAAGAACGATTGAAGAAAAATTAATAATTTTTTACAAAAAAAAATTATGAATGCTAAAGAAACGAAAAGGAAGAATGATTGTGATATGAATCTTTGTCCAAAATAAGGATAATTATGCAATATTTAAGAAACTAAAGAAATGACACTCCCATTAAATAACTCAAGAAATGTTAATGTTGAAAATCTTTTATTACCCTTTATAAACAATTTTTCCATACCAAACGTGAACATATAATTTTATATAATAATCTTTTTCATGAATATAGAACCCTTGAAAAATTATCCAAGTATATCACACTTGAATAATTATAAACAATAACACACAAATCTGGTTATTCGATAACTTTCTCTCTCTCTTTTTGAACAATTCCTACTTAGAGGAGGGGAATGGAAAATTTACTCCTATTGGGTCTAGAACTTACAATCTAAGAGGGAAAGAGGTGTCAATTGAGAACTTTTAACTACTTGCTCTAGAGGTTGTTGATATTCGATAACTTTCTAAACACACTCTTTAACTATAAAATTTTATATTAATATAGAAATAGAATAGAGATTGTGTATTATTCGTGTTTATATATACCATTATTACACGAAGAAAAGAAAAGGTTTTTAATGGGCCTAAGCCCAATTACTGTGTTTTATAGAACTCGGATAAAAAATTACATTTCAAGCCGGACGAGGACCGGCCCACATGCTTTGATTATTGGTCCACCCAATCCGGTTTAGTATATCTTACAATTTCTTATCTTCTTCCCGAGAAGAAGATCACTGCGAAGTAAACGAGGAGAGACAAAAAGAAAGAGCAAAAATGGCTGCTTCAATCAGCGGAATTGGAGTCGGTTTAGGCCTATCCTGCTCTTCTAACCTCTCTAAAGCTCTTCATTCTCCACAATCCTCTGGTTTCCGCGTTAAAATGACTGTTTCTGTTGAAGATAAGAAGAAGAATTATACCCTTCAAAAATCGGAAGAAGCTTTCAATGCTGCCAAGGTAATTCAAGCAATTTGATTGGTTTTTCGATCTGGGTATGTTTTGGGTCAATCGAATTGGTAATATATTTTTTGGGTAAATGCTTTTGTGAAGTATATTTCCCCACTGACTCGTTTAAGAAGTGTTTTTGGTCAGAATCTGATGCCTGGAGGTGTGAATTCTCCCGTTCGTGCCTTTAAATCTGTTGGCGGACAACCAATTGTGATTGATTCTGTCAAGGGCTCTCACATGTGGGACATTGACGGTAACCAGTATATCGACTACGTTGGTTCCTGGGGACCTGCGATAATCGGTCATGCAGATGATGAGGTCACGTCTTTAACCAATGCCATAAGTTCATATGCATTTTGGTCTGAATTTCGTTTTGTTATATTGGATGCAATGTCAAGGATGATTAGGGTGTAAATGAATCGAGCTTGAATGAACAAGAATGATTCGTTTATTTATTTTTTGAAGTGTTTATGTTCGTTTCTTTATTTTTTTAATGGTGTTTGTGTTGTTTGTTTAGTATTCGCGATCGTGTTCGTTTATATGTCTGCCAACATGTTCAACAAAATACTAGTCCTTAAGCTCCGGACTTAGAGTTCACATTGTGTTCAATTTAGTCTTTACTAGTACCTTCACTAATATTTAAAATGTAAAAAAATAAAGAAAAAGGAAAACCAGGTAAACGAGTCGATAAATGAGTTTATTAGTGAACATTAACAAACCGAACACACTTCTGTTCGTGTTCGTTTGTTTATTAAATAAATACAAGTATGTTTGTTTATTAAATGAACAAAATAATTGTTCATTCTCGTTTATTTTGCTTAATAAACAAATATTATACGAGCAGTTCATGAACAATTCATCAAAAGTTATGCTCATTTACACCCCTAATGATGACACGCTATGTCGACCAAGAGTTGTTGTGTCGGTAATGGAGATCACTAATAATAATTATCCATGGATTTGCATGTATCTCCAGGTGCTTGCTGCCCTGACCGAAACAATGAAGAAGGGAACCAGCTTTGGTGCCCCTTGTCTTCTTGAGAATGTTTTGGCTGAGATGGTAATCTCAGCTGTTCCCAGCATTGAAATGGTTCGATTCGTAAACTCGGGTACGGAAGCATGCATGGGTGTGCTGCGCCTCGCTCGTGCCTTTTCTGGCCGAGAAAAGATCATCAAATTCGAGGGTTGTTACCATGGCCATGCTGATCCGTTTCTTGTCAAGGCAGGTAGTGGAGTCGCTACCCTAGGACTACCTGACTCTCCTGGTGTCCCGAAAGCAGCCACTTTTGAAACTCTAACTGCCCCTTACAACGACATATCAGCTGTTGAAAGTCTCTTTGACAGTAACAAAGGTGAACTTGCAGCGGTTATTCTTGAACCCGTTGTTGGGAATTCTGGCTTCATTCCACCTAAACCCGACTTCCTTGAAGCCATACGCCGCCTAACCAAGGAAAATGGTGCTCTCCTCATATTTGATGAAGTGATGACCGGATTCCGCTTGTCCTATGGTGGGGCACAGGAGTATTTTGGCATAACTCCAGATTTAACAACCCTAGGGAAGATCATTGGCGGTGGTCTGCCTGTTGGTGCATATGGAGGAAGGAGGGAGATTATGGAAATGGTGGCACCGGCAGGGCCTATGTACCAGGCTGGGACCTTGAGTGGGAACCCATTGGCAATGACAGCCGGGATACACACCCTTAAGCGGTTGAAAGAACCAGGATCTTACGAATACTTGGATAAGATCACCGGAGAACTTGTTCAAGGCATTTTAGATGCTGGAAAGAAGACAGGACATGCCATCTGTGGAGGGCATATCAGTGGGATGTTTGGATTTTTCTTCACAGAAGGGCCTGTTCACAACTTCAACGATGCAAAGAAGAGTGATACTGCAAAATTCGCCAGGTTTTATAGGGGAATGCTTGAAGAAGGTGTCTACTTAGCACCTTCACAGTTCGAAGCAGGATTTACAAGCTTGGCACATTCATCAGAAGACATCCAAAAGACGATTGCAGCCGCCGAGAAAGTTCTTAGCAAGATTTAAGGTACTTTGTCCTGCTCCCTATTCTTCCTTTCCTATTGCATGATTGGCTATTTTGCTGGGGAATTAATTGTTTTTTCGTTAGCAGTTTTTCGGATTAAGATTTGTAGTCGTATCTTCTTAGAATTTTCTTACTAATAAACCTTTGTATCTTTGCTAATGTATGAGATAATTATCGGCTTTCAAAGCTCGTTTATATCCTCCGTTGTCATTTCTTTTCACTCGAATCTCCTTTAACCATAACTATGGATGTCGTTTAGATGTACCGGACCACAATGCATGAAAGGTTACGAGAAGGCCTTTTATTCGTAATACATAGGCATTTCTTACAATATGGAATGATACAGCAAAGGCCAGGAGGATTTCTTTATAACGAATCCTCTGATATGTTCACCATAACTCAAAGCAACATACTCGTAACCATCAACGGCGAGATTCAAACAACGGTTCCGACTTTGCACGACTCGAAGTTTCAGCTTTTATCGATCACTGGTGGTCAGTTATAGAGAACACCAGTTTTGGTCTTTGCAAGAGATGGTTGTATTACGACACGCATTATGATAACTCCACCTGCAACTTTCCCCAAAGGAATTTAAAAGAATAAAATGGTGAAGGTTGAAGAGTTTGGTGGAACTGTGATGAATGGGGTTTAATATTCCAACACCCAGTTTTTGGAGATACTAGGGTTTAAAAGAATTTAGTGTTAGGACCAAATTGAAACAATATTTAAATGTTAAGGGTTAATTTTTTAAAATTATGACTAAATTAAAAAAAATACAAATTGAGGGTTAAGTTTGTTATCATATCAAATTTGAATAATTGACATGTTATCCGTCTTTAAATTTTCAAAGACAGTGGACTGACCTCTTATTTTTTTTAAGTAAGATAATCATTTTTAACTTTTCATAGTCGGATGACTGAAAAAAAACCTCAGTTAAAGGACTATTTATATAATTTACCTTTAAAATAAAGAAAAGTAAACTATATAAATGGTCACTAAATTATTCCAAAATATTCATTTTGGTCATTTGAATTTCAAATATTATAAAACAATAATAAACTTTAGTTTTGTTACAAAATGATCACTGAATTATTCAAAAATATAATATATATAATTTACCCTTAAAATAAAGAAAAGTAAACTTTATAAATGGTCACTAAATTATTCCAAAATATTCATTTTGGTCATTTGACTTTCAAATATTATAAAACAATCATAAACTTTAGTTTTGTTACAAAATGATCACTGAATTATTAACCACAATTAATAAGTAATGTGATGTTTAAAAAAATTATATAATATCACATTTAATCTTTCATATTTATATATTTAATTAATTTAATCTTAATTCAAAAAATCAATAAAATTTACCCAAATTATTTTCATATTCTATCCATTATAATTAGGGCTTAATAGTAAAAAGGTGCACAATCGATATTTTTTTTTAATTTGGTGTCTAACATTTTTTTCGGGTCACTTTGTTGCCTAACGTTTTATTCCGTAACTCAAATCAGGTTTTTTCGTTATCCAATTATAACATGACACGTGGCCTGTTTTATTTATTTATTTTCTAAATTTATTTAAAAATATGAACTTCTTAAAAAATCCCAAAGTTTTAATTTTTTTCAATCAAACCCTCAAATCACATCTCCCTCACTGTCCGGCATCCCCACGCGTCAGCGGTTCACTGTTCACCACTCAAGTGTCAGGTACCTAACCGTTCAGCATCCCCCACTCTCTAGTCGTCAATTAGAAGCTCAATTGGTCTCTTTATTCTTTTATTTTTAGATGCTTGTCGACAGAATAATCAACGTTTCATTAACCGGTTTTCGATGACAGGATGAGGGCTTTTAGTCGTGGAGGGCCGACGAAAGTAAGGGTGGTCGGTGGTGGGAGGGGAAGAATTTAGGGGCTTAGGGTTTGGGGTTTTAGAGAAATTAAAGATTTTGAAGTTTTTTTATAAAATTAAGGATTTTTTTTTATTTTTAAAAAAATAAAATTTAAAGAAAATACCAGAATATGCCACATGTTGTGTTTTTATTGGATAACAATTTTTTTTTACAAGTCTATTACAAAAAAACTTAATTTAAGTTACGAAATGTAACGTAAATCACCAAAATAGCTCGAAAAAAATTAACTACTAAACTTAAAAAAAAGTATAATCGAGCACCTTTTGACTATTAAGCATCTGATTAAAGGTATGATCAAATTGTTTGTTATCTGCCCAAATCAATTTGCGCCAAATTAGGATTGTGTCCATCTACGTCTTCCATTCCGCATTCACAACCCTCGTCTCTCTTTATTCATCCAATTAGGGGTGTTTAAAAATATTCATATGATTCGAGTGATCTGATTATTTATTAATTTGATCCGATTTTAAATTTTATAGATCAGATATGGATCATAATATTTAAAGTTTCAGATTATCCGAAAATTTAAAAATTTAAAATTTCATGAATATTACTTTTGTTATATTTAACAATTTAATGATTGTTATGTTCGAAAATTAAAAAATTAAAATTTTTATAGATGTGAATTTGTTATATTTAGCAATTTGTTGTTTGTTATGTTCGAAAATTTCATAAATACGACCTTAAAATTCGAAAAAAAAATTAAATCAAATTATATTTTCGAATAATCGAATATCCGATCTACATATCCAATATCCGGATATCTAATTGTTTCCAAATCAAATATAGATCACTATATCGTACATTCGAAAAATCGAATATCTAAAAAAACCAGATCGGATTAGATCCGTTATCCGACTATGAACACCCCTACATTTAATATCCTTTCTTGCGAATCACATTTTTTTTAAATATACATTGACCCTAAAGTTTTAAGTATTCTAATTTCACCATCAAACTATGATTTTAATTCTAAATTAGTACTCAAATTTTTGAACATTCTAATTTCATTTCGAAAATCCTCCAATTATTAGTATATATATTAATCATATCCCATGTTAATAGAATAGTTACAAAAATATTAATTGTCATGTAAACATTGATGTCTATTATGTAATAATATAATATGTCATTAATAATAATTTGAAGATGAAATTAAAATGTTCAAAAGATTGAGGATCAATTTAGAACGAATGTCGTTATTTGGGGATAAAACTAAAATATTAAAAAATTTAGGATCAATTTAAAACGATGGATACGTGATGCAATTAACTCTAAAATAATATGAAGCGTGGAATTAACCGGAGGATGGTTGGCGCGTGGAGAAAATCCGCACTAAACAATTCTAAAAAAATCTGCAATTATGGAATCTATCAGTTTTAATGGGGGGAAGAGGAAGACTTGTTGCTTTTCACTGTAAGTTGTTCTCCCACGCCAAACAAAGCTAAGAATTACACTCTCAAATCTCAAAAATAAAAAAGAACACACAAAGTAAATAAATTTATCGTTTATTATTCAAGTTTGGGGTGGAATTCTTTGAATCCGTAATTTCAATCGAAGTTTTCTATCAAAAGGTAATTTCATGTCCAATTCAACTTTCATTTATGTTTATCGCTTTCTGTGATTTGGCTTGCTATCTGGCTATTCGATTATGGTTTCTCTAGGGTTTTACTATTGCGTGAGTTGATTATGTTTTTTCTTAATAGCTGTAGAATTGTTGTATTACTGGCATTTTTTTTTTATGTAATTTGGATGTTTGGCTATAGCTTTTGGATTGGGTTTTGTGATTTTCTTTACTTTTATTTCTCATTTAAAATTGTTTTTTATTACTATTTTAGCTGTTTTCATGCTAGCTTGTTATCGGATAAAAGTCTATTTTAAGTTATGGTTGATGAACAGTAGCCGAAGGCAACTCGTTCTTGGTTGATTTCTTATTGAATTTACCTCTTCTGTTTGTTGTTACTATTGTTTCTGCTTATGGGTTAATTGGAGTTTCTCACAAAATGTGTGCTTTGATTACAAGTTTGCCATTAACACTGTCCACCTCGATTTTTCGAGGAGTCGAAACTCGGGGGTTTAGTCTTACTATGTAAAATCTTGCTTTTCAGTTTACTTCATTGGTCTATTTCAAAGATTGTTGAAATTCTTGATATGGAAGTATAGCTCTAAAACTGAACTGAGTAGGTTGCTAGGTTCTTAAACTTGGTTTGTTTTGACAATCAATTATGGATGTTTCTTTTGTTTTTACATGATTCTGCTACTACTGTTGCTCAGAACATACAAAATTTTGTAGTATGAGCTGCAAAGAGTGGAATACAATCCAGCTTGCGTTTGTTTTAGGGTGGGTCTTTATCATTTATTTTGTATCTTACGCGTGCTTATTGATGACAACTTTAAGCGAGAAGCTATATATATATATATTCCATTGGGTTTTACTTGCTCCATGAACTTCATGCTTTTGATTGTGTTTCTGGAGCTTCCCATCACATTGTGGTATTTGTAGATCAGTGGTCAACATCAATCTGCTTGTAGCTTGGCTGGCATCTGACATGTATATAGTTTGAATGAAATATATGCTATATTTTCAAGAGTGATTTCATCATTTTTCTTAAAATAGGTTTTTGTCACCTTTTGGCGTGTGGGATTCAATTGTACCAAGTATCGGCGGTGTTTTATGGGCAGTGGACGTAAGTAAAAGGAATGGGTGGTTGCTGCTGTTGCTTTTCTAGAGGAGTTGAAATAAATCGTGCACCAGCATACTATCACGTTAGTATAACTTTCTTTAGCTTCCTTTTTCCCCAGCCTAATCTTCCCATCCTCACTTTTCATCTTGCAAGACTTTGTGTTTTCAATTTGGTTTGAACTCATGTCAAGTTAATTCTAGAGTACTCTGCATTTCATTAAGAATCAGAGCGCAAAATTTCCTAGGTGGATGCATGAGGTGGCCCGAAAATGAGGCAGACTGGACTCTCCAGTGAATTTGAGAGGATTAAAATGTCTTAAACTGGCTGAAGTGCTCCCCTCGCCCTCTTTTTCTTTTCTTTTTTCCCTTTGTGGTAATAACTGGATGTCTGGATGCAACCAATCATAATTTTTCCATTTTTTAATTATCTATTATTGCTTATGAATCATGCTCTGATCACCATCGCTAAGTTTCGCTTAAATCATTGTTTCTGTCTGCATACACTTAATGTTAAAATGGGTCAGAGTTGAAAACTGTAGAACAACGTGAAACTATATTAAACACTTATCCAAAGTAAACCCACATGAGGAAACTATATTAAAAAAATTCTTGCTGAACTGATTCCATTTGTTTATTAGAAAATAGATGACTTAAACACTTATCCAAAGTAAACTCATATTAGGAAACTATATTAAACTAATCGTTTGTCATATTGAATGCATTTTCATCATCTTGATTATATTGAACTTCTTTCTTTTAACAGTACCCAAGAGCCTCAGATGAGCGTGTGCCTTTATCTTCTCATGGTGGTGCTGCCTCTACCTTCTCCACTGGGCTCCTCGTTGACACAAATCTTGATGTATCTGTTCCTGATGTATATAGACCTCCTCTTGCTCCAATGCCGTTTGATGCATTATTAGGACCTTCTCAAACTCCTTCAGTGGCCCAAGGAATTCATAACGGTAAAAGCAACGAAGTATTACAAACGACAAATGGTGATTCCAGTCAAGAAACCATTGCTGTCAATACTCGAGAGACTTGCATAAAATCTGAGGACACAAAGGAATTGGACTGCAAAGCACAAGCTGATATGATAATTGAGTCACCAAAGGAACTAGAAGTTGAACTTTCTAAACCAGTTGAATCAATTGTGTTTACCATGGAGGAGGAGGATGTTTGTCCAACCTGTTTGGAAGGTTTGTCTTCACTCTTCCCCCATGCAATTTATTATTATTTTTCCCCACCTCACTGCCAAATGTTGATAGGTCCTTTCTATGTTCTGTCTTGCAGAGTATGATGCAGAAAATCCCAAAATTATCACAAAATGTGAGCACCATTTTCACCTTGCATGTATTCTTGAATGGATGGAAAGAAGCGACACATGCCCCGTGTGTGATACGGTTTATCCCAAAACTATTTTCATCTCTTACAAGTCAATAGGTTTATCGTATGTAACCTAAGGACATAACAAGAGTCCAATTCTCTTATGATGTAGGAAATGATGTTCAACCTGCCCACTGACTAGTTTCCTGGTGGTGGCCTCGGCTTTAGCTGCTTCAGACTAAGTTTGTTCCAAAGGTTACAACTTACCAAACACAACAGATTTTCAGTTTTTACATTTCCCTCTCATTTATCATCTCATATTTAGTGCCTGCTCTGCTTATTTGGCAATGGTTTGGTTTTGGGTTCCACTTTCTTCATTGTATAAAGGAGTTGTCAATCTGTGAACATACTATCTTTGCGCATTCATCCCTTTGAAACTTTTGAAAATGAATAGATGAGATGAAAGAAACACAGAAAAAGTAAACAAAAAGAGGTTTGATGTCATTTAAGGCTAGCACCTACTGGCCTATGCATTAGTCGAAATGTTTAGATGAGCATGCCATTAGTTTCTACATTCCACGATAAGTGATTGCAAGTTGCGTAAAAGATGGTTTGTAGTGCTGTTCGTTGTTCGAAAAACCTTCATAGTTGCCGAACACAGCATCATATACAAATATTTACTTGATTTCGGATCATCTATATCTGAAATTGTTGGTGGTGGATGTGCTTTTGTGATTGACAAGAAATTTAGTTGTGTAGAGATTTTTCCTTGTTTTTCAAAACACAGAAGGGATAAACTGAATAGGCAATAGCATGTTGTAATATAACATGCTTCATGTACATAAAATCTATGGTTTTCACTTCGAAGTTTGATCATTTTGTACAATATAATTGTTTTTTTTCTTATTTTACAGGTTGAAACCAAACCCATAACGTGTTTTGGTTTTAAAAAATTTGGCGTAAAAGGAAGAAGTGTTGTCATTTTTGGTTTTACATTATGAAGCTCTTCAATGAATCTTTACTATTTTGTGTTCATGTTTAATTGCACTTTTATTGTATTTAAATAATTTTATTTAGGGTAAATTACATTGGTAGTCACCAAACTTTTAGGACGTTTTCAATATGGTCACTCAACTTTTTAAACTTTCATTGTAGTCATTCAATTTTAAAATCACTTTTAGTATGGTCACTGCCGTCACTTATTGTTAACGGAAGCTGATGTGGTATGCCTATCTCTTATTTTTGTCAATAAAATAATGACAACCTTTATTTACATTTCCACGTGATTTAAAAAATACCCTAATTAAATAAAACATTAATGTATTGAATTCTAAGCTTAAAAGAAAAAAAAACTATGCTTAATTGTGTTATCGAAAAGAGACTTTTCAATATCTATAGAAATTTTAGAGAACAAACGCTTCGCATTAGGGATTGATTGGCCGATTTTGTAATTATCTTTCGAAGAAACTTGAAATTAGCATTGAATGGACCTTCTTTCCCCCCGTTCTTAAATTAAAGCTTTATTACTCTAAAGTCTAAACCCACAACATTTCCCTTTCATTCCCTCCACTACACTCGCCAAACCAAGAACAACTGAACCTCCACGCAAAATACCCAAATAACTCGCTCAAACCTTCATTACTATGCATGCCTCTTATTTTCTTTATTAAATCACTTATTGTTTTTGTGACTAATTTTTCACCCGAGCCTTTTTAATTTTATTTTTCCTTTTGTTTTTTATATATATGTATGTATTATTTTTAATATTTAAAACAAAAATTATTATTAATAATAATAGCCCATTTTACAAATAAAAAGGATTTACTTATACTTTTTTTAACTCACTTTTAAATTATAAAGAAGGTCCATTTAATAAATAATAAGGGCCACTTTAAAATCCACTTTAAATAAAAAAAAGGTCCATACTTTGGTGGCCCAAATAAATACACTAAAATGAGCCCAATTAGCCCATTTTTTATTCCTATGTGCAGGTTTATTGTGGACCGTCAGATCTAGGACAGGAGATCCAAGGGCTCGAACCGAATCAGCAAAAGGAGGAGTGAGGATAGCCACCCGCGCCGCCACGCGTCTGGCGCGTGCGTTGCATGCGCGTAGGTTTGGCTCTCCCAACCCTCCCCCGATCGAAGCTGCTGGGCAGCTGCTCCAGCCACGCTCCAACGTCGGTGGCCACCGCTGGACCACGCCGATTGCCCCTTCGACGTCCGTCGGTCCCGTCACCAAAGTCCGCCCGTGCTGTCGCTGCTTTCCCACCGGCGTTCACCTGCACAAGAAGAAGAAGAAAGGATTAAAACCCTAGTTCGAATTTAAGGAAAAAATCATCTGAATTTGTTTGGATTTGAACCAAATCGGATTGATTTCAAGCATAAAGGGAAAAGTCAACCATCAGATTCGATTTTGTGATGCAATTCCACCGAAATTGAGGGATTTTTGTCCCCAATTTTCTTGTATTCTAGGTTTTTAGAACCTATATAAACCCTCATCCCATTGTAATTATCATCCAAAAATTAATAAAAAAACACTCAAGAAATTCACAGAAAAGTGGCTCGAGTTTACAGCAATTATATTCGAATTTTGTTGGAATCAAACAATTTCTTCTGGTATTGCTTTCTTCTTTTTTATTTGTTAATTTTATTTTGAATTTAATGTAACGTCACAAAATGAAAGAAATGAAGAATTTTTATAAGATCAGAGGCAGAAAGAAATGAGATCAGAGTGAGAAGGAAGAAGAGGATAAAACTGAGTTCATAGCAGCCAAAGGATAACGTTTACAATGTCCTTCAAACCCTTAATACACGCCATGACAAAAACGACCCCGTTTTATGTATTAACATGGGCCACTAAAACGCACCGTTTCACTAAAACGGCTTGACACTAAACAATGATTAAAAGCAACGAATTAACGGCCATTCAAAAACCCCTCCCAACGGTTCCTTCATTTCGAGCCTTTACATTGCTCCCTCCTTAAAAGGAATACTTGTCCTCAAGTATTGAATTGAGTATAGCGTTGCTTCAGCAGATGTAATACTTCCCAGGTTGCGTCCTCAGGAAAAGAGTTTGACCATTCCACTAAGACTTCGGTGACAGCTCTGTTGCCTCTCCTTCCAAGTCTCTTGTCCAAAATCCTGCATGGTTCTTTACTGATGCTCCCATCTGGATCCACTACTGGTAGTTCAGATTGCACCTGGTCTGACCCTATCCTCTTCTTCAATTGCGAGACATGAAACACAGGATGAACACGTGAGCCAGGAGGCAGCTGAAGTTTGTAAGCCACCTTACCTACCTTGCTGATTACTTCAAATGGTCCAAACCATTTTGGGGCCAGCTTTTGGCAACTCCTGGAAACCACTGTCTGTTGTCGATAGGGTTGTAGTTTAAGGAACACCCAATCCCCAACTTGAAACTCTCGTTCCCTTCTTTTCTTGTCTGCCTGAGCTTTCATCCTGTCCTGAGCCCTTTTCAAATGAAAACACAACATTCTTAGAGCAACTTTCATATGTTGTAGTCTCCTGTCCACTTCAGCCACCAAAGAATCTCCAGCAATGTAGGGTGTGTGAATCGGAGGTGGTTGCTCATACAAGGCTTGGTAGGGAGTTACTTGAATGGCTGAATGGAAAGTGGTATTGTACCACCATTCAGCAAGGTGCAACCAGTCACACCACTCCTTGGGTCTTTCACCAGTCATGCATCTCAAGTATGTTTCCACACATTGGTTTACCCTTTCCGTTTGCCCATCCGATTGTGGGTGGTACGTTGTAGAGGCATTGATTGTCACCCCAAGTTTGCTCATTAATTCCTTCCAGAAGGTACTCATGAAGATCCTGTCCCTATCACACACGATGTCTGTTGGCAATCCATGCAGCTTAAATATGTTCTCCAAGAAGGTTTGGGCAATCGACTTAGCTGTAAATGGGTGAGTTAAAGCCACAAAATGGGCATACTTGGTCAATCTGTCCACTACCATAAGGATGCAATCTCTCTTCTTCGATTGAGGCAATACCTCGATAAAATCCATGCTGATGGAGCTCCAAATAGTTTTAGGGATAGCTAATGGTTGTAGTAACCCTCCAGGCAAGCTCAACTCTCCCTTGTTCTTCTGGAAAATCATACACTCCCTCACTGCATTTCGAACCTCTCTTCTCAATCCCTTCCAATAAAAAACTGAAGTGATTCGATGAATGGTTGGCTTAGCCCCTGAGTGTCCCCCTATAACACTTCCATGGAAAAACTGAATAATTTCCTTCCTTAGTTCTGTATCATGCCCCACTACCAACTTATCCTTCCTTTTTAGCACCTTTCCATCCACTTGTACTTTGTATGCTTTAAACTGCCTCCTTCTTTTTCCTTGATCAATCTTTGAAGCTTCTCATCACCCTGCCAAGACTTGATTACTCTCTCCATCAGATCAGTAGAGATTTTGCTCACTCCCATATTCATCAAACTTCCCAACTTAGGCTTTCTCGAAAGGATATCTGCCACCACATTATTACACCACTTCCTATATTGCACTTCATAATCGTAGCCCATCACTTTGATTACCCATTTCTGCTGAAAGGGAGTTATAGCTTGATTTTTAGTTAAGAACTTCAAGCTTTGATGATCAGTTCGAATCGTGAAACGCCTTCCCACTAAGTAAGCTGACCATTTCTTCACAGCCAACAATGCAGCTAGTATTTCTTTCTCGTATACAGACAACCTTTGATATCGAATTCCATGTCCCTTACTAAAGAAGGCTACTGGCCTACCATTTTGCACCAACACATCACCCACACCCACGTTAGAAGCATCGGTCTCCACTATGAAGGGAAAATTGAAATCTGGGAGAGCCAAAACTGGTGCTGAACTAATGCATTGTTTCAGTCTTGCAAAAGTTGCTTCTTCCTCTTGGCTCCACTTCCACCCATCCTTCTTTAACAAATTGGTAAGGGGTTTTTCCACACAACCATATCCCTGCACGAATCTTCTGTAATAACCTGACAATCTCAAGAAGCCCCTTAACTCCTTCACTGACTTAGGAGCTGGCCAATCCCTGATGCACTCTACCTTGGACTGATCCATCGAAATAGTTCCCTTAGAGATCACGTATCCCAAATAGTCAACCTCCACTGCTCCAAAGCAACACTTTGATTGCTTGGCATACAATTTCTGTGCTCTTAAAATCATCATGACCTCTTTCAAATGTAACAAGTGTGAATTACAATCTAGTGAATACACCAATATATCATCGAAGAACACTAGGACATATTTCCTCAGCTGTGGCTTGAAGACCCTATTCATCAGTCCCTGGAATGTTGCAGGAGCATTGGTGAGCCCAAAGGGCATCACTAGAAACTTATAGTGGCCCTCATGAGTTCGAAAAGCTGTATTGGGAATGTCTTCCTCATGCATTCGAATCTGATGATACCCCGATCTAAGGTCCAGCTTCGAGAAAAAGAGAGCAGATCCCAGTTCATCTAGTAGTTCCTCGATCACTGGCATTGGGAAACTATCTTTTATAGTGAACTGGTTCAGTTTCCTGTAATCCACACACATGCGCCATGTGTCATCCTTCTTCCTTACCATGACTACAAGAGACGAGAAAGAACTGTTCCTGTCCCTGATTATTCCTGCCTGTAACATCTCCTTTACCATTTTTTCGATAGCATCCTTTTGGTAGGTCGGGTGCTTGTAAGGTTTAACTTTAACCACAGCCTCCTCCTTGATCAATTGAATCTTGTGATCATGGCCTCTATCAGGTGGCAATCCCTGAGGTTCCTCGAAAACATCTTTGAACTATTGGAGCAGTCCCTGGATCTCGATGGGTAGCACATCCTCCTTGTTGGTCATTCCAAGCTGAGGATTTATCAAACATACAGCTGCACTGTATAATCCTTGGTGCATTCTGAGCAATTTCACACATGCATTTGTCCCAATCCACTGTAGTTCTCCAGCACGAATCCCATGCAGCTCCATCGTATTGCCATAATATCTAAATTCCATAGTGTGTTATGCAAAGTTCCATTTAACACTGCCCAATTCTCCCAACCATTGAATGCCCAATACCATGTCGCAATTTTTCAGAGGCAACACTAAAAAATCAGTTACAAATTAATGTCCCTGTGTGTGCCACTTCACTGCCTTACACTCTCCTCCAGTTGTCAAGCAATTGCCATCTGCTACTGTCACCCTCAGCTGAGTTCCATGGTGCACTCGTAACCTCATTCTTTTAACCAATCCATGACTCATGAAATTGTGCGTGCTCCCTGTGTCCACCAATGCAATGCCCTGACACCCACCTATCGTTACCATAAGTTTCATTGTTTCCATATGAGAAGCTCCCCATAAGGCATTCAGTGACAACTTTGGCTCTTCATCAGCTCGTTTGTCCCCAGCTAGTATGTCCTGATTGTCTTCATAGTCCAGAAAAATTTCAGGCTCAGGATCTTCCTCATTCCCCTCGATTACAATCTGATACAGCTGAGTCTTGGCACACTTGTGTCCTGGAGTGTATTTCGCAGCACACCAGAAACACAATCCCCTCCTTCTCCTTTCCTCAATCTCAGTGGCTGACAGCACCTTCCCTGGCCCTCGAGAGCTCACCCCTTGTGCTTGTTTGCTGTTGCTGGTGTTTACATTTCCAAGAGTGGAAAATTTTGGTTGTGAGTGTCCACTAGCTGTACCTGTTGGTCCTTCTCCCTTACTATAATTCGACCCAGGCTTCGAATGAAATCCAGGTAGAGTGGTTGGTGAGAAACCCCTAGCCACATGCATATTCGATTGCTTAGGGAAAACCATCTCCTCTACGTGTTTAGCTAAGTTGTACGCATCCATCACAATTTTAGGGTTCAATAGTTTAACCATAGGGCTGATTTCAATACGCAAATGGTTCTTGAACATGCTCAAAACATAATCATCAGGCAGTTCCACTTGATTCAACAGTTGAATGAATTCTTCATAGTATTTGTTCACTGAATCCGTCTGTCTCAATGCCACTAGATCCGCAAATGGATCCTCAAATCCTTTTGGAGCAAAACGTTAACGAATGAGGGTTAAGTAATCAGTCCAACTCACCTGATGCAGGCCCCATTGATTCTTGGAAATGAACTGATGCCACTGTAGCGCGCGCCTATCCAAATGAAGCATCACCACTCAAACCTTAGCTGAGTCAGGGACTTGTTCTGCTTCAAAATATTGCTCAAGCTTCAAAATCCAATCTCTGAAATTCGATTCATCGAACGTCGGGCATAACAACTTGTAAGCAAAGTTGTTGTTCACCTGTCTATTCACCACTGGTGGGCTCTCAACATCTCCTGAGTCTGTGACCAGCGTAGACTCTTGCTGGACTGGAGCCTGAGATCCCGAAGGCTTTGAGCTCCCTCCTGCCTTCGATGTGTGTTCCCAGCCTTGGGACGGAGCCTGAGGTGTTCCCAGAACACCAGAATGTTGGACCAGCAAGGCATTCGCGTCGATCTTCTTCCCCAGTGCTATTTCCATCAACTTATGAAGATTGACCAACATCGCCATTTGCATCGCCTGAAACTTGTCAGTGATCGATCCCTCCAAACGTTGCAAGTCCGCCTGAAGCTTACTAGCTTCGTGCTTCCATTCCGGGCAAGTTGTTTGTGACCCATCCGCAACTGAGCTTGGCGGCGCATCTGTTTTCGTGGTTGCAGCTTGACTTCGAGTTTCCACCATGATTCTGAGGAACGGGAGGCTCTGATACCCTTGTAACGTCACAAAATGAAAGAAAGAATTTTTATAAGATCAGAGGCAGAAAGAAATGAGATCAGAGTGAGAAGGAAGAAGAGGATAAGACTGAGTTCATAGCATCCAAAGGATAACGTTTACAACGTCATTCAAACCCTTAATACACGCCATGGCAAAAATGACCCCGTTTTATGTATTAACACGGGCCACTAAAACGCACCGTTTCACTAAAACGGCTTGACACTAAACAATGATTAAAAGCAACGAATTAACGACCATTCAAAAACCCCTCCCAACGTTTCCTTCATTTCGAGCCTTTACATTTAAATACTAGTTTGGGTCTTGTTCTTACCTTAGATTGAATGAAAAAAGATGTTGTTGAACTTGGATTCTCTTTTTCGAATTTAAAACTGATTTTTGGTATTTTTAGAGTTATTTTCAATATATATATAAAAGGGGTGATACCACTGCCGACAAGCGGCGGCTGACGCCGGAGGTGGGCGGCCGGCACGTTGGTTGTTCACTGGTGTTCTTCATTCTTGAAGTACACCAAAAATAATGAGAGTTTTTTTGTGTGTTTGATCCATACTGATTAAAAAAAGAGAGAGGAAAATTGTTTATAAAAAATGGCTTTATACCCAAAACTTTTTGGGATATTTCTATTTATTAACCCTCCTTTTTCTCACTTTTTTTTGAAAATAAAGCTTTAAAATTTCACAAACCAGTCACTATTTTCTTGGCAATGAATTTTGTTTTTTTTAATATGGTCACCTTTTTTTTAAAAAATTAAATTAAATTAAATTGACTTTTCCCTTGTCTTAAAAAAAGAAAATAAAAAGAAAAGAATAATAAAAAACCCTTTTTAAAAAATAATAAAAAGAAATGTTGACTCAATTTTAAGAAAGATTCACCTTTTTTTAAAAAAATCTGACAATAATAAAACCCATTTCATTAAAAAAAACAAAAAACAATTCATTTTATTTTGCGATTCTATTTTTAACTAACAAGTAAAAATCGTAAAATTTTCTTTTCAAATATAAAAACAACAAAACAACAAGACATTGACCCAATTTCAGGAAAGATACACATTTTTTGTCTTCAAACCTTTTTTAAATCTTGGTAATTCAAGTTCTTTTCTTTAAAAAATAAAAAAATATTTTAACTTAATTTGCTTTGTCTCTTTCTTATTATTTATTGTTTATTAGTTTAGAAAACCCTAGGATTAGGATCTTAAAAGCCCTAGTTATAGACTCTTTCTTTGTATAAAATGTTCTTTTCACAAAAATAATAAATACACTTAATTAAACTTTAACCCCAAATAGGTAAAATATTTAGATTACTTAGGCTAATAAACATTAATTTAGAATGAATAAAAAATTTCAACAAACTAAATATTTCTTTGTTTGTTTGCTAAAGAAAGTGAAATTTAATTAATGATGTGTCTTACTAAATGATAATGATGGGTAGCGGCGGAAGTGTTGGCGGTGATTGGAGTTCATTTTCTGAATAGTAAGACTGTTAAAATGGAATTAAATTCATAAAAGGACAATAATTTTAAGCTCTATGTGAATTCGCAAAATCTGACTTTAAAACTTTTTATAATTAATTAGGTACCAATTTTTGGGCGTTGTGGGGTGCTAACCCTTCCTCGCGCGTAATCGACTCCCGAACCCGTTTTTGTGTTTTCACAGACCAAAATCGTTGTTTTAATAAAATAAAAAGATTTTATTAAAATGACCCGTTTTTAGGTGATCCAAGCACACCTTTTAAAAAATGGTGGTAACTCCGTTTTTTTGTTTTAAAAACGTCGAGCCACTCGAAAGAAGGTTGCGACAATTACAACACGTGAACGTGAATCTAAAGGAGGATCAAACCATCTAAAATAGTTGCAACTTCTTCTAAAACGGTGCTTATGGTTCACACATCAAAAAATATCTGCTTCCAGCATTGTCGTTTGTCCAAGCAGTGCGTAATCTAGCTGATATTTCACAAAAGTATGTTGAGATTGCACTGGGTTCTTCCATTGCAACTGAAGATGTTGAAATAAAAAGAAGTTAAATGAGAGGATTCTAGGTTTCATTTCATTTTATAACAAATCAATAACTTATTAGAATTTTGTTTAATTTTTTTAAACCATATGGAAATGTAAATAAAGGCTATCATTATTTTATTGACAAAAATTACATATGGGCATGCCACATCAGCTTCCGTTAACGGTAGGTGACGGAAGTGACCATACTGAAAGTGATTTTAAAGTTGAGAGACTACAATGAAGGTTTAAAAAGTTAGGTGACCATATTAAAAGTGTTGTAAAAGTTCAATGACTATCTGTAGTTTACCCTTTTATTTAAACAATTTAAAATTATAGATAAGTAATATATTAGTATTTAATTTAAATTATCCATTACTTAAATATAAATAACATTTTATTATTATGTATTCTACCATTTAAAGGAGAAATTATATCATAGACCCGGCTCGCCACATCATCCATGGTCCAAACTAATAAAAAGCATCAATTTCATTAAATTTTTCCATATCATCTTTTTACCAAGTGAATTTATAATTGGTAAAAAGTGTTTTTATAACACCCCTCACCCCGGATTAGAGGCAATGAGCGTTATATTAACTTATAACAGATTCGGATTAGCAGCGGAAGGAGGTTACTCAAATTCGAGTCATATTTTTTTTTCATGATAGCACATAAAAGTAATTCCAATCAATATATAGCCAAAACATTCATCATACTTATAACTTACTCATCAACTAGTTAATTTCCTAACTTCATTCGAATAGCATATACATATATTTTATTTCTTCAAATTATATCCCAATTTCATATATTTCCAATCTATTCGAATAGCACCTTAGTCATTCTAATTTAAATTCAACATTGCATTTAATATCATTTCTAAGATAAGGTTAACAGATTCATACATCATACATATATATATATATATAACCATATCCGAATTATATCAACCATATTGTTTGTTTCCCTTATACAAAATCATTACCCGGGGTACTACAACGGTCAACCTATAAGTTGCCTATACAAAAAGAAATTTCCACAAAAAGAATTAAGCCCCAAACATATACTTGGGCAATCTATACCCCAAATATTTACCCCTTACATACATATCAAAATAGAGGGAAACATATTAGAAAAGTTCATATTGAACCAAAGTAATAATTCATAAACATCACCATCAGACCGAACTGAACTAACACGTTGAACGCTAGGCCACCCAACATAAGCACGGCAAAGACAGGGAAAAATCATACTTAAGCTTCGTACGAGTAGAATACGGATGGAGGTCGACAATGCTAGAACATGAAATTTAGGGGAAGGAAGGAAATGTTCGAGTGGTAAGTACTTCTCGTACTTAGTGAGGAAACCTTAATCTATTCAATTTCCATTTAAATTACTTATGATCATACAATATATTTCACTTTGCACATTAGTTCATTCGAACGGTTCAAGCAATACAACCATTGCACAATTAAATGATACACAAAAGCAATCATTCGAATATATGCACAATGAGTCATGTAATTCCATTCGAATACATGCAAGTAATTTCATATCACTCATATCATTGATACACATACAAGCCATAAAACCCAATTTAATACACATACAAGCCATGAAACCCGATTTAATTCTATCCAATTATCAACCAATCACATATTCAAGTTTCATAGCATATCAAGAACAATAATTCATGAAATTTCAACATCATATTCGAATATCCCAATTGAGCCAATTCCATAAATTTAATTTCAATTTCCAGATTTCATTTCTTTAATTGTTCATATTATTCAATTTGCAATGCCTTGGATAGTAGAGTATGCTAGGTAATCAAGTCACATATAACTGAATTTGTGAATCAAAATTCACCATGTAATAGGTACCACGTACCAAAATCGTATCACATATAACATATCATAATGTCCGCATACATTAAGCAAGAAGGTACACTTACGTACCACAATATCGAGTACACTAACGTACCGATTTTCTTATTGAGCTCAGACTCTAGGATAGCCGTACTACCTGGACAAACTATACACTCCAAAGGCTTTGCTTATTAACATTTCAATTCAATCGTATCATTATTCGGAAGTTTTCAGAATTTAGTTCTCAATCCTTTCGATTGAATTCATAAATTTTCAATTCAATCTAACATCATCAAATCAGCATATCTATCATCCAAAATCCAAGTCATATAGTTCAAACCACATATCACAACTCACATTTCAATTGAGCTTAACAAACATATATATATACATGGCATCAATCAATTCAATTAACATTGATCATTCGGCCAACATATTAACAAGGCTAATAATCAGAATTTCACTAATCAAAATCAGTCCAATAGACATACATTTCAATTTAAATTCAGCACAGCAACATCATGTTTCAATTCAAGCATAGAATTCACAAAATTCACATATCACATAAAAAAAATCATTTTCAATTTAATCCTTCTTCCCTTACTAAAATCAGATCATTAATTAGTCCAATTGCATGCTTATCATAATTTAAAAATCAAATTGAGGCAGTTGGGACTCTAATCCCAACTCTAAAATCGTTTCACTCACAGTTCGCCGAGCTAATTTTGTATCTGAATGCCCTTCGCTCGATCCGAAGCCGATCCCGGTGCAATTTCCTCTTCGACCCTTTCGCTTCTAGGATCTAAGGCATTCAAGCCAAACAATAGGAGATTTTCAGAATACATTTCATGCATTTTGAGGCTGAATTTTGTATTTTTATTCAAAACAGTCCTTATACTTTACGGTTCAATTCGACTAGTTTCCATTTTTCCTAATTTCTTTAATTAATCACTTAATCCTTCAAATTGACCAATAAAATTGGTGGATTTCACATCCTACAGATTGTAATTCAATTTATTACTGCTCCATATAATCCAATTTTATCACTTTCATAAATCTCATGTTCTAAATTTTTCTTCTTTTCATTTATACTTATTTCTGACCACCTAAATTAATTCATTTCGTATTTCCTGTATACAACTCCAAATCGAACACCGTTTGTTCCTAATTTCAATTAACATACCCAATTTTAACATATCAAAAATTCAGATCAAAACTTCTAGTAGATTATTTTCTACAATTTTTCAAAGTTCACTGTCCAGCTAGAAGCATTGCTGGACAGTTTTGCATGTTGGTCAAAATATGCTTTCCAGATTTTAATACAGCCATTAAAACTCCGTTTTACAATTTTTCTACCATTTTAGACATATCAAGGTAGAACATATCAAAATTTCAGCACTAGACTCTCACTAATGAATTTTCTATGATTTTCTAAAGTTGCATGTCATGTAACTTATCAAATCTGCCAACATAACTTCATGCATGCTTTTAATCTTTTATATCTTTTAATCCTTAAGGATTCTTATGAATTTCTACATTTTCCAGCAACCACATCTAGAGACATCATCTTCATGATTTTCTAGACACATTATAACATATGATTTAATGAATTTTCCACCATGATCAAATTAAGAAAGGAGTAAGCTACTTACTTTTAATTTTCTTTTGAATTTCCTAAGTAGATTTCACCACCATGCAAGCTTTCCTTTCTTCTTCATCGTGCACCACTCCACTCTCTCTAAAGTTTTATGTTTGTAAGTGTATGTGAAACTATGAATTTCTTAGTTAGGAAGGGTCGAGTGGCCGGTTGAGGGAGGGTGAGCATTAATGAGAATTGACACTAAGTCAATATCTCATGTCAATGGAAGTCTAATTTGTCCCTTGTTTAAATTATCATTTCATCATAATCAAAGGTTAATTCATGAATTTTAGACTTTAGCATGCAAGCCTTATGTTTTCTCTCTTGTTCGATTTGGTCACTAGACATATTGACCGAATTCTTCTTGAATATTTACTTAGATTTCAAATTGGTCCATATTGAACCTAATTTCAATTCGAATATTTAGTAAATTAATCTAATAAATCACTTAATTATTTAATTAAACCTCTAATCTTCTAGGCTAATTTTTAGGATGTTACATTTCTCCCCCCTTAAAGAAAGAATTCGTCCCCGAATTCTTACCTGAATCGAACAAATGATGGTATTGGTTTCGCATTGTTTCCTCAGGTTCCCATGTTGCCTCTTCCATCTTGTGATTTCTCAACAAGACTTTAACTAATGCAACATTTTTATTCTAGAGTCTTTTAATTTCTCTATCCAGAATCTGAACCGGTTCCTCTTCGTAGGACAAATCAGAATTCAGCTCTACTTCTTCCGGCTCTAAGATGTGAGAAGGATCGGATCTATACTTTCTGAGCATTGACACATGAAAGACATTGTGGATTTTATCGAACTCACTAGGGAGTGCAAGTCGATAAGCCACTGGGCCAATTCTTTCTGTAATTTCGAAAGGTCCAATAAAGCGAGGACTGAGTTTTCCCCTCTTTCCGAACCGAAATAATTTCTTCCATGGAGAGACTTTAAGAAAGACTTTGTCTCCCACATTATGCTGGATATCTCTTCGTTTCAGATCATCATAAGCTTTTTGCCTATCAAAGGCTTGTTTCAAACGAGAATGGATGATTTGAACTTTCTCTTTTGTTTCTCTGAGCAGTTGTGGTCCCAAAACTTTATTTTCACCAAGTTCGGACCAACACAGAGGTGTTCTGCATTTTCTGCCATACAATGCTTCAAAAGGAGCCATCTGAATAGACGATTGATAGCTATTGTTGTAGGCAAATTCAACTAAAGGTAGGGATTTCTCCCAATTCTTCCCAAAGTCAATTATGCAAGCTCTAAGCATATCTTCGAGAATCTGAATTACTCGTTCAGACTGACCATCACTTTGCGGATGGAAAGCTGTGCTTAGATTCAATTTAGTTCCCATAGCTCTTTGCAGAGTTCTCCAGAATCTAGAAGTAAATCTTGGATCACGATCAGAGACAATTGAGATAGGAATTCCATGTAGTCGGATTATTTCCTGAATGTACAGATTGGCCAAGGTCTCCAAACTGTAGTTAATGCGTATAGGAATGAAATGTGCCGATTTAGTGAGTCGGTCAACAATCACCCAAATAGCATCATATTTTCTGGGAGAACAAGGAAGACCAGTCACGAAGTCCATAGTAATCCGTTCCCATTTCCACTGTGGTAGTACAAGTGGTTGGAGTAATCCGGTGGGAACTCTATGTTCAGCTTTGACTCTCTGACAATTGAGACATTTAGATACGAAATCATTGATAGCCGCTTTCATACCAGACCACCAATATAAAGATTTGAGATCTTTATACATCTTAACCAATCCAGGGTGGACCGAGAAAGAACTCTGGTGTGCTTCTTCCAGAAGATCTCTTTTCAGATTTTCATCATTTGGAACACAAATTATATCTTTGAAATAAAGGAGACCATTTGTATGAATACAGAATCCTTCACCAGACTTTGTATCCAATTTGGAAATAATATCATGAAGTTCTGGATCAGCTTTCTGAAAATTTTCAATCCTTGAGATTAAACTGGACTGAATTTGAAGTTCGGACATAAATCCTTGCTTCTAATACACTCAAAGATGAGCATTGATAGCAGTTGGAGCTACAAGAATAAATACCACTTTTTAATCAGAACTTTTATTACAGACATATTAAATTTTATTTCTTATTAAGGTTCAGGGATTAGATATTTTAACCAATGTCGGTTTACGACTCAAGGCGTCTGCAACCACATTGGCTTTTCCTGGATGATAGTCGATGACTAAATCATAGTCTTTCAACAACTCCATCCATCTGCGTTGTCTCAAATTCAGATCTTTCTGAGTTAGGAGATACTTTAGGCTCTTGTGATCGGTGAATAGGTAACATTTCTCACCGTACAAGTAGTGTCTCCATATCTTGAGAGCAAACACAATTGCAGCAAGTTCGAGATCATGCGTTGGATAGTTCAATTCATGAGATTTCAATTGGCGTGAAGCATAAGCTATCACATTGTCACCTTGCATTAGAACACATCCAAGACCCGCATGTGAAGCATCACTGTATACAATATAATCTTTGCCCGGTTCTGGTTGGATCAAAACTGGGGCATGAGTCAAGGCTGCTTTGAGTTGGTCAAAGCTTCTCTGTTGCTTGTCAGACCATTCAAATGGTTGGTCTTTACGAAGAAGTTTAGTCAAAGGTAAGGCTATAGAGGAAAACCCTTTGACAAACCTTCTGTAATAACCAGCAAGACCAAGAAAACTTCGTATTTCACTGACATTTCTGGGAGGTCACCAATCCATGATTGACTGAATTTTCTTTGGATCAACTTTAATTCCTTCTACAGAAATTACATGACCAAGAAAAGAGACTTCCGATAACCAGAACTCGCACTTGGAAAATTTTGCGAATAACTGGCATTCCTGGAGAGTTTGCAAGACAATGCGAAGATGATCAGCATGTTCTTCTTTGTTACGAGAATAGATCAGGATGTCATCAATGAAGACGACCACAAATTTATCAAGATAGGGCTTGAATACTCTATTCATGAGATCCATGAATGTCGCCGGAGCATTTGTCAATCCGAAAGGCATTACCAGAAATTCATAGTTGCCATAACGAGTTCGGAAGGCTGTCTTTGACACATCCTCCTCTTTGACTCTCATTTGATAGTATCCAGATTGCAGATCGATCTTTGAGAATACCGAAGCATCCCTAAGTTGATCAAACAAATCTTCTATTCTTGGGAGTGGATATCGGTTCTTGATTGTGATCTTGTTCAATTGACGGTAGTCAATGAAAAGACGCATCGCTCCATCCTTCTTCTTTACAAACAGAACAGGTGCACCCCAGGGAGAAGTGCTGGGTCGAATGAAACCCTTGTCCTGAAGCTCTTGAAGTTGCTTTTGCAATTCTTTCAATTCAAGAGGTGTCATCCGGTACGGAGTAATAGACACCGGATTTGAGTCAGGCTGTACTTCAATCCCGAATTCAACTTCTCTAGTCGGAGGGAGACCAGGTAGTTCCTCGGGAAACACATCAATGAATTCAGAAACAACAGGCATTTCAGACATTCCAAATTCAATTTGATCTCGTAAGACCATGGATGCAAAAATGGAAGTGGGCTTTTTATCAATTAGGAGTATGGATTCTTTTCCTAAACCCTGAAGATACAATCTTTTATTCTGACAATCTACCCAAGCCTCATGCTTACTTAACCAATCTAAACCCAGAATTAGATCGAACTCACAGGAGGGTAATATGTAGAGATCAATAAGGAATGACAGATTGCTAATATGCAATGAACAATTTCTACATATTAGGTTTATGTTCGAAGTTCCTCCTAAAGGGTTTGAGACTATCAGACTTGTTTTCACAATTTCAGGTTCTAGTTTCAACCTTTTTACAACAGATAGACATGTGAATGAATGAGTGGATCCTGAATCTATTAAGGCATAAACAGGATGTGAGTTTAGCTCAACAGTACCTGCAATCACTTCAGAAGACTCTTCGTCATCTCTACCACGAATGTGGTAAACTCTAGCAGGTGCTCGAGATTCCTGATGAGTAGTGGCATTAGAATGAGTACCCTTGCCTTTCTTCTGATAACTCGGCTGGGCTGACTTGGCATTCCTATTCCGATTAGAGGATGTCGGACTAGGAACTGCAATGTTACGAGCTGGCATAGATTCATGCTTCTGAGGACAGTCTTTGATGTAGTGATCACCACCACCACAAGCATAGCAGAGATTTGCCTGAAGTCTGCACTGACCTCGGTGTGGTTTCTGACAGAACTTGCAAGGAGAAATCTTTTCAGAATTTCCTGTACTATTAACAGACATAGTCGGTACTGAAGATCTGATCACTGTGGCTGGTTTGGAAGTATAATTTCTCCTTGGAGCAGAAGTGAAATTAGAATACCCTTCTTTCTAAAATTTCGGCTTCTTAAACTGCCATTGAGACTTGTCGTCTCTTTTCTGCTTTTTGTCAGGTCTATTGCCCCCTTTTCGCTTTTCAGCAGCTTTCATTCTAGCTTCGGTTGCAATAGCTCGATTAACAAGATTCTGGAAATCATTGATTCCCAAAGCAGTGAAGATTGGACTCAGTTCATCATTCATGCCTTCAATGAACATTCGACATTTATCAGCTTCAGTTTTGATGTATTCTGCACCGTATTTGCAATACTTGCAAAAGTCTGCAATGTACTGCTCAATACGACGGTTGGCTTGTTTAAGGTGCAAGAATTTCTTTCTTCTTTCAGCTAAGTACTGTTCACTGATGTACTTCTTTTTGAACTCTTCGAGGAAGAATTCCCATGTCACCAATTCAGTCGGGACAGTGAGAGTAGTGGTTTCCCACCAATTCATAGCTTCATCAGCTCACAGGGCTACAACACACTCCAATTTATGGTCATCGGAGCACTGTAATTGTCTGGTTACCACCTTGGTGGTGTTTTCAAGCCAGTACTCTGCATCTTCTGGTCTTTCTTCATTAGTACCAGTAAAGGTGTAGGCTCGATGCTGAGAAAGCTTATCTATTGGTGCTCTGCTAGGTGCAGCAGGGGCAGAAGTAACGGGTTGTTCTTGTTTCAGATTTGTCAGAAGTTGATTGAACATCTCCTTCATGCTGAGGAGACATTCCCTTTGGGCAGACTGAAGCATAGGGTTTTAAGGTGGAGGTTGTTCGGTATTCTGAACAGGTTCTTTATCAGATTGCTCAACGATCTGAACAGGCTCTTTAGCGATCCGTTCAGTGACTTGAGCAGGTTCTTTGATAATTTGCTCAGAAATATGAGCAGGCTCTTTGTTTCTCTCCTTTCTCGGAGTTTCAGTTCGAGCTGGAGAATTATCACCCAATCTCACACTTTCACCTTCGCTCGAAGATTCGTGCGAGCTCCTATTCTTTGGGTCTTTTGGGTCCGTCATATTCTATCATTCAGTCAAATAACAGAAGATCAGAAAGCTCAATACATATATCTTATCATGCAATACGTGGGTGGCATACCTAAACAATGCAGATGCATGTAGACTCGATTAAATTTTTAGGACTTAACCTAAAAAGCTCTGATACCACTTTATATAACACCCCTCACCCCGGATTAGAGGCAAGGAGCGTTATATTAACTTATAACAGATTCAGATTAGCAGCGGAAGGAGGTTACTCAAATTTGTGTCATATTTTTTTCCATGATAGCACATAAAAGTAATTCCAATCAATATATAGCTGAAACATTCATCATACTTATAACTTACTCATCAACTAGTTAATTTCCTAACTTCATTCGAATAGCATATACATATATTTTATTTCTTCAAATTATATCCCAATTTCATATATTTCCAATCTATTCAAATAGCACCTTAGTCATTCCAATTTAAATTCAACATTGCATTTAATATCATTTCTAAGATAAGGTTAACAGATTCATACATCATATATATATATATATATAACCATATCCGAATTATATCAACCATAGTGTTTGTTTCCCTTATACAAAATCATTACCCGGGGTACTACAACGGTCAACCTATAAGTTGCCTATACAAAAAGAAATTTCCACAAAAAGAATTAAGCCCCAAACATATACTTGGGCAATCTATACCCCAAATATTTACCCCTTACATACATATCAAAATAGAGGGAAACATATTAGAAAAGTTCATATTGAACCAAAGTAATAATTCATAAACATCACCATCAGACCGAACTGAACTAACATGCTGAACGCTAGGCCACCCAACATAAGCACGACAAAGACAAGGAAAAATCATACTTAAGCTTCGTACGAGTAGAATACGGATGGAGGTCGACAATGCTAGAACCTGAAATTTAGGGGAAGGAAGGAAAGGTTTGAGTGGTAAATACTTCTCGTACTTAGTGAGGAAACCCTAATCTATTCGATTTCCATTTAAATTACTTATGATCATACAATATATTTCACTTTGCACATTAGTTCATTCGAACGGTTCAAGCAATACAACCATTGCACAATTAAATGATACACAAAAGCAATCATTCGAATATATGCACAATGAGTCATGTAATTCCATTCGAATGCATGCAAGTAATTTCATATCACTCATATCATTGATACACATACAAGCCATAAAACCCAATTTAATACACATACAAGCCATGAAACCCGATTTAATTCTATCCAATTATCAACCAATCACATATTCAAGTTTCATAGCATATCAAGAACAATAATTCATGAAATTTCAACATCATATTCGAATATCCCAATTGAGCCAATTCCATGAATTTAATTTCAATTTCCAGATTTCATTTCTTTAATTGTTCATATTATTCAATTTGCAATGCCTTGGATAGTAGAGTATGCTAGGTAATCAAGTCACATATAACTGAATTTGTGAATCAAAATTCACCATGTAATAGGTACCACATACCAAAATCGTATCACATATAACATATCATAATGTCTGCAGACATTAAGCAAGAAGGTACACTTACGTACCACAATATCGAGTACACTAACGTACCGATTTTCTTATTGAGCTCAAACTCTAGGCTAGCCATACTACCTGGACAAACTATACACTCCAAGGGCTTTGCTTATTAACATTTCAATTCAATCGTATCATTATTCGGAAATTTTCAGAATTTAGTTCTCAATCCTTTCGATTGAATTCATAAATTTTCAATTCAATCTAACATCATCAAATCAGCATATCTATCATCCAAAATCCAAGTCATATAGTTCAAACCACATATCACAACTCACATTTCAATTGAGCTTAACAAACATATATATATATACATGGCATCAATCAATTCAATTAACATTGATCATTCGGCCAACATATTAACAAGGCTAATAATCAGAATTTCACTAATCAAAATCAGTCCAATAGACATACATTTCAATTCAAATTCAGCACAGCAACATCATGTTTCAATTCAAGCATAGAATTCACAAAATTCACATATCACATGCAAAAAATCATTTTCTATTTAATCCTTCTTCCCTTACTAAAATCAGATCATTAATTAGTCCAATTGCATGCTTATCATAATTTAAAAATCAAATTGAGGCAGTTGGGACTCTAATCCCAACTCTAAAATCGTTTCACTCACAATTCGCCGAGCTAATTTTGTATCTGAATGCCCTTCGCTCGATCCGAAGCCGATCCCGGTGCAATTTCCTCTTCGACCCTTTCGCTTCTAGGATCTAAGGCATTCAAGCCAGACAATAGGAGATTTTCAGAATACATTTCATGCATTTTGAGGTTAAATTTTGTATTTTTATTCAAAACAGTCCCTATACTTTACGGTTCAATTCGACTAGTTTCCATTTTTCCTAATTTCTTTAATTAACCACTTAATCCTTCAAATTGACCACTAAAATTGGTGGATTTCACATCCTATAGATTGTAATTCAATTTATTAATGCTCCATATAATCCAATTTTACCACTTTCATAAATCTCATGTTCTAATTTTTTCTTCTTTTCATTTATACTCATTTCTGACCACCTAAATTAATTCATTTCGTATTTCCTGTATACAACTCCAAATTGAACACCGTTTATTCCTAATTTCAATTAACATACCCAATTTTAACATATCAAAAATTCAGATCAAAACTCCGAGTAGATTATTTTCTACAATTTTTCAAAGTTCACTGTCCAGCTAGAAGCATTGCTGGACAGTTTTGCATGTTGGTCAAAATATGCTTTTCAGATTTTAATACAGCCATCAAAACTCCGTTTTACAATTTTTCTATCATTTTAGACATATCAAGGTAGAACATATCAAAATTTCAGCACTAGACTCTCACTAATGAATTTTTTATGATTTTCTAAAGTTGCATGTCATGTAACTTATCAAATCTGCCAACATAACTTCATGCATGCTTTTAATCTTTTATGTCTTTTAATCCTTAAGGATTCTTATGAATTTCTACATTTTCCAGCAACCACATCTAGAGACATCATCTTCATGATTTTCTAGACACATTATAACATATGATTTAATGAATTTTCCACCATGATCAAATTAAGAAAGGAGTAGGCGACTTACTTTTAATTTTCTTTTGAATTTCCTAAGTAGATTTCACCACCATGCAAGCTTTCCTTTCTTCTTCACTGTATACCACTCCACTCTCTCTAAAGTTTTATGTTTGTAAGTGTATGTGAAACTATGAATTTCTTAGTTAGGAAGGGTTGAGTGGCCGGTTGAGGGAGGGTGAGAATTAATGAGAATTGACACTAAGTCAATATCTCATGTCAATGGAAGTCTAATTTGTCCCTTGTTTAAATTATCATTTCATCATAATCAAAGGTTAATTCATGAATTTTAGACTTTAGCATGCAAGCCTTATGTTTTTTCTCTTGTTCGATTTGGTCACTAGACATATTGACCGAATTCTTCTTGAATATTTACTTAGATTTCAAATTGGTCCATATTGAATCTAATTTCTATTCGAATATTTAGTAAATTAATCTAATAAATCACTTAATTATTTAATTAAACCTCTAATCTTCTAGGCTAATTTTTAGGATGTTACAGTTTTTTAATTTAATCTATAGTAAATTTGTGTGAAGATTCACTCGGTAAAAAAATGACATGGAAAAAATTAATGAAATGAATACTTTTTATTGGTTGAGACCATGAATGACGTAGCGAGTCGGACCTATGATATAATTTTTTCATTTAAAGGGAATAATTTGAGATCAATTCAATCGGAAAATAATTGATAAACTGTTTTTATAAATAAGAATTAATATTTTTATAAGGATATTTATGTATTTTATATTATTATATAAGCTTTAAATAAAATTACTAAAAAATCACTACTTGGGAATTAAATATGTGACTGGGAATTTATATACAAAATCTTTATCATTCTACTTGTTGAGTGGATCAATCGAATCGAAAATGACCAAAAGGGGTGAAGGGAGCAAATTGAAAATATGAAAATTGAAGACAATATAATTTATAGTGGTTCAAGCTTAGAACAAGCACTACATCCACTACCTTAGCTCCCACTAAGAATTTTCAACCAATTTCACTAGAAATTCGTCCCATTTTCTCGGATTAGGAAGAAACCTTACAAATCAGTTAATCTTTCTACCTAAAGATTAACCAAGACTCTCTCAATACAAAGAAGGTTTTGGCAATCTGAAAAACACCTCTCACTAGGTTAATGTATTGCCCAATTACACTTAAACACTCCCCAAACTTGAAAGAAAATAATACAATGAGAATTACACAAGTTGGGTTACAAAAATTTGACTCTAATAGCTCAAGGGTTTGGATATATGCTTGGATTGTTGCAAATAAGTTCAATAGTTGTTGTTGTAGCTTTTGAGGCTTGTTTATACACCATTGTATTGATTTCTAGCCGTTCTGGTGGTTGAGATCATCAATAGAGCCGTTGGGCTCCATTTTTCCCGCAATAAATGCACTTCTGCAACCTATCATATCAGTACTCGAACAACTGTATCGATACATGTCTCAAAACGGAAAGAGTCGTTGTGTACATTTAAAATGGCGTATCGATACGCCTATGGGCGTATTGGTACATGTATAGTGTAAAAACAGAGGCATATCGATACTCTAAGATCGTATCGATACGATTTTTGCGCACTGGAATCCTAAGAAAAACTTAAGCAAAACGTGTATCGATATGCTATAAGGGCGTATCGATACAGTCTAACGACCTTTTGAAACTTGCTGAGATCATAACTAACAAACAACGGTTATATTATTAAATACAAAAATTTATCGAATCAAATCAAACCGTATCGATACGAGGATAATTGTATCGGTACATTATGCCTTAAAATTAAGCCCAGAAAGAGTAACGTATCGATATGGGTATAACCGTATTGATACACTTTTGCCGATTAAAATTCCAAAACTTTAAAACCGTATCGATACGACTAGAGCGTATCGATACGCCTTAGTGTACAAGTAGGGTTTGGGCTTGAACACTTAGAAAAATTTTGTTTGAAAAATTTATTTGACTTAAAAACAATTTTGGTTCAAGTTTACTTGTCAATTTGTGAGACTTTGAAATACTTAAAAATTTATTTACTTTTACAAATAGGTCCTTAGACAATTTGTTATATCAAAATCAAATTAGGTTTTACGCTACTTGTGATAATTTTTTTGATTAAATAGAGATATTACATTCTCATGTCGGTATCCGAACCCATACAAGATGGGGGAAGATGTGACAATTTGTTGAATAGATTGTTATATATATATAGGGATATGATCCAATTACATAATGTAAAAGTTTTTAAGTTTTACACGTTTTTTGGATCGGTGGATGAGTGAAATGGATGACTGAGATTAACAGTAGAATATGTGAAGATTATCACTTAAAACTTTTACACTATGTAAGTGGAGCGTTGGCCATGAATTAGTGTAAAACTAGTTGAGTTTTACATAGTGTAAGTGGATCCTAACCCATATATATATATATATATATATTACATAAAAACATTTTTTAAAATGAAAAGAGCCTAATAAGGAATCTTATGTGTGCACGATATTAAAACATGAAATAGAAAATGTATCTTTAGAGAGGATAGAAACTAGTTCTGCCGGGGGTATCGAAGGTGAGCAACTAGGATTGGTTCAAAATAGATAATTTGAAGTCGAGGGAGGGTATGAATCAAAATAACGAGCCCAAGCCATGCTGCATTGTATCACATTTTCTTCAGATCGAGTTTCACCTTGAAAAACAAGTGCATTATTGTTCTTCCAAATCTGCCATAATAATGAGGCAAAGAGCAAAGACCAGCGAGGACCCTGTGAGGAGAGCATTAGATGCGAGGATAAATTGCGCTTCAACCAATCTTGTAAGTTGAGGGAGAAGAAATCTGAGATAGACGAGATACATAGGATTCGTAGCTAGAGTCCCTGTGTAGCAGAACAATCTCGGAGAAGATGCATGATGGTTTCTTAATTGGAGCTGCACGAGGGGCATGAGGGATCGATGGCGAGGGACCTGCACATTCTCTTTAGATTTGTCATGATTTTACCCTAAAAGGTTAGCCATACGAAAAGTCGAAGGCGTTGGAGTATCTGGAGATGCCAAATGAACTTCCAAATTGAGTTAGTTTCGCGCCAGTTACGTTGGACAAGCCAACTATATGTTGAGTTGACCGTGAAGGTATGGGTAGGGGTCCATCGACAAATGCGTGTGTCTTGAGCATCTAAGGCATCTGGAGCTTTGATATTCATTATGTGTGAGATAGCACTGTGGTGTAAGGTTGCAGAGAGGGCAATGATGTCCCAGTTGCCATTCGGTTGCACAAAGTCGATTGGATGCATGGGATTATTTGCAGCTAGAGGATCCATTGCATACGGTCTCAGAGAGCCTAAAGAAGGTAGCCATATGTCATCCAAGAAGTCAACGAGTGATCCATTCCCTATAGACCAGGCGATGCAAGGGCGAAAGGATGGCCAAGCCTTTGCTAATCCTCACCATAGATTAGAGCAGTTGGAGTGAGCGATGGAGGTTGGGCATATACCTGACACTTTATATTTTTGTCGCATGAGCTTAATCCACAAAGTTTCTGATTGATTTTCCAAGGGAAAGCCAATTTTCATGAGAAAGGCTACATTGCGTTTGAAGAGTCGAGGGATTCCGAGGCCTCCTCTATCCATTGGCTAGCAGACCGTGGACCAGTTGACGAGCAAGATTTTGTTGGCCGTGGATGAGGATCCCCAAATAAAGTGACATATGATTATTTCCATTTCATCGCAGATGCATTTTGGGAGGGTCTTTGTCTGAATGAAATAAGTTAGGATATCGACAAAGACAAAGTTTACGAGGGTGATACGTCCCGCCATCAAGAGGGATTGCATCGACCAGCCGCTTAGCTTGCTCCGCATCATGTCAAGGATAAATATGTAGCCATAGTAGCCTACTCTGCCATGAATCACTGGAACTCCCAGGTAATTGCCAAGAGTTTCAACAACTTGATAACCAAGCTTGGTGCTTATAGCATCTCGTGTATCTGAGTGTGTGTTAGGGGAGAAATAAATTTGGGATTTCACCCGACTAAGTCTATATCCTGAGTATAATCTAAGTTATGTAAGGATGTGATCAATAACCTCAGCTTGTTGTAAATCCACTTTGCCATAGAGTATCAAGTCGTCGGCAAAGAATAAATGAGAGAGAAGTAAGCCATGACGAGCGAGTTTGAAAGGCTTCCATTGTCCCATAGAAATCGTATTAGAAATACTGTGACTTAGTCGATTCATGACTAAGACGAAGAGGTACGGGGAGAGGGGATCACCTTGGCGGGTTCCTCGTTCAGGGTCAAAGGCGAGCGTGAAGCTTCTATTCCATTGGATAATGTTGAGTTGATCACACAATTGCAAATGGCCAAGAGGGGGTGAATTGGCAATAAAAATTTTGGTAGGTGATAAAAGGGAAAAATAAAATGTGACACAAGAAGTTAGAGTGGTTCAAGTTCTCCAAATGAACTCTACATCCACTAACTTAGTTCCCACTAAGAATTTTCAAATAATTCACTACTTGAATTCTTCCCCTTTTCTTGGATGAGGAGGTAACCTTACAAATTGATTAAGCTTTCTACCTAAAGCTTAATCCACTCACTTTACAAAGAGAAGTTTTTGGTAAACTCTACAAATTCCTCTCAAAAGATAATTGTTTACCCAATTACAATCTTACACTCCCCAAACTCACAATAAAAAGAACAATTTGAGAATACAAGAGTTTGGTACAAGAATTTGACTCTAAGGGTGCAAAGTTTGGATTTGAGTGCTTTGATGATGCTTGTAGGTTCAATAGCTGTTTCTTGCTCAATTGAGACTTGTTTTTATACCCTTGTATTGAATTCTAGTCGTTTGGGTAGTTAGGATCATCAATAGAGCCGTTGAGAGCATTTTCCCGCAATAAATGCAGCTCTGCTACCTACCGTATCGGTACGGGTAGGGGGCGTATCGATACCTGCATCAAAGAGGAAAGAGTCGTTGTGATTGAAAAACATCGCGTATCGATACGCATAGGAGGCGTACCGGTACAGTTTTAAGGGGCGTATTGTTATTGGATTTGCTCACTGGAATCCCAAGTTTGGTTTTCATAAAAAGCCTATCCATACGCATACTTAGCGTATCGGTACGGTATAACGATCATTTAAAATTGGGATACCAACCAACTGACAAGTTAACGTTCGAAAAATTAAATGCAAAGATTTTGCAAAGATAAGCTTATCGTATCGATACGGTTGCAAAGCATATCGGTACGGTATCATTGAAAGTGTTGCCCAGATGAATATCATATCGATACGGGGTAATATCGTATCAGTACGCTATGTCTATTAAAATTCTAGTGGCTAAAAACCGTATCGATACGCCTGAGCGTTTTTGTGTAGTTTGGCTTGAAAACACATAGGAAAAAGACTTAGAAATGTTTAACATTTTAAGAACTTGTCTTGAGATATTATTTTGTTTAAAATACTTGTCAATAGTGAGACTTTAAGGAGTACTTAAAAATTTATTGTTTTGCAAATTGGTCCATAAGTTTAGATGTTATATTAAAATCAATTTTGGTTTCACAATCCCCTTTTTGATATAACAAAACCATATATAAATTTTTAAGTTTTTGAAACTTTTGAAAAGCTTTCTCCCCCTTAAATTAAGATGGATTTTCAAAATAAAAAAATTGACTCTATAATCATTCTCCCCTTTTTGTTAGATCAAACATAAACACAAGGATAATAGCAACAATCATATCATAAAATTCAAAGCAAACTTCAAATTAAAGCAAACATAATAGTTCTAATGAAACTTCAAAGAAACATAATAATCCAAACTTAGATCCTAAAACATAGATAAAAGGCATAAAGTACTAATCATAGGTGCAAAAACTAAATGTCATGAGATGGTATGCAAAAACTACTCGTCCGCCTCATCATCATGATCTTCCTCGTCCTCTTCATCTACATCATCTCGAGTGGGTTGATTCCTCCTATTTTGGTTGAGCCAAGCACCATGGAAGGCGGTGAGAGAGATGTCCATGGAGTTTTGTTTAAGAGCTATGACTTTCATTTGATTCTCCATACCCTTGACGTGATCTTCCAAGGAGGTGAATCAAGTGTCAATAGCGGTAAATCCGACTTTGCTGTTAGTGAATTTCTCATTGATGAATGTTATGAGGGTGCCCATGGAAGAGGACTCAACCGAAGATCGTTGAGAGCTTGAAGAAGCTTGAGGAGCATCAACCGGAGCATCTTGTTGAGGAGCGTGAGGGACACGAACCCATTCATTGTCAACATAATAAAAATGGGCACGAGATAGAGAACCCTCATCTATGGGTTGGCCAAGGGGTTCAGGATAGTCATAGGAACAATCAATTTCAAGAGAGTGGAAGAGGCGACTCAACGCCGTAGAATAGTAAAAAGATTTGACTTGTTCGGTGTGACGGTGTTGGACTAGATAGATAAAGTCGGCAAACATAATTTGACAAAGATTTGGACGGTGAACCTCCCTAAAGCACCCAAGCCAAAAATCATCTACTTGACGTATAGTAGAAAACTTCCCTCCCGATGGACGCAAAAACCAAGTAATGAGAAGATGAAGAATACGGTCATGAGCATTAAAGACTTTGACTGAGCCTAAAGGACCCGTACCTAAGGTCTTCTCATCATCAATTCCTACGTTTTCAAAACCAAAAGCTTTGCAAAGAACCTCTTGATCAATTTTAATGGTTTTACCCATAACAAATGACTCAATAGCAGTGACATGTTCTCTAGGTTCATCATGAACACATATAGCATTTGAAAAGAATATGATGACCAAATTCCTATATAGAATAGGATGAATGCTTAAAAAGGTTAGAAATTTCCATTACTTAATTAAAGAGAGGTATTGAAATTTGAAACGGGCAGAGTTTAAAAACAGTATAGACACAATGCGTTCTTCCCTAAGGGTGAAACCTTGAAATAGTTTATAACGAGACATATCAGATGGGTCGGGAAAACTACATTGGATAATATAAGGGAGATTAGGTTTAGAGTTACCCTCTTCATCCTCACTAGGATCGGAAGTGGCAAGCTGACGTTTAGCTCTCTTTTTCGGTGCCATAACCCTGAAAACACATCAAAACGATTCGATTATGTATGCAATTAACATCTTATTCAAACCAATAAATTCTAATAATTCAAGGTAATTGTAAAAGACAATTTTATTTGAAAAAGATATATACATATTTTTAGAAAGAGTTTTTGAAAAATTAAAAAAAAAACAGATTAAAAAACGATTAGAAAATATATTCGAATGAAAATTTTTTGATTTTTGAAAATTTTGGATGAAAAGGTTGAAACCCATGTTATAAATGTATGTTTTGTACAAAAACTAAGTTGAAACAATTATAAAAATCAAACGAAAATAAAAGAGAAAAATTTTATACCTTGAATTGTTAGATTGGATCAATGTGTTGATGTGAGTGCACTAGATTGTTGACAAAGGTTAGCTTTGATGTGGAGATCAAAAACCCTCAACAAAATTTGAAGTTTGATGGAAAAAATTGAAGGATTGAGGGGGTTTTTATAGAGATGTGCGACTAGGGTTTTAAGAGAAAAAGAGGGGTTTTTAATTTTTGAAGTATTTTGTAAAAGCAACCCTAAATAGCCTCTCCGTCAAGACCGTATCGGTACGCTTGTATAGCGTATCGATACACTTTTGACCCAATTTATTATTTGGCGTTATTACCATATCGATACGCGGGACCGTATCGGTACGTTTTGACATGCATTACTTCCCTTGACTTCTCCGTATCGATATGCGGGGTCCTATCGATACGGAATTGTTGTGTAAGATGTCCCTTTGATGAACACGTATCGATACGCGTCAACCGTATCGATACACTATTACCAGATGAGGCATTTTTGACAGATTTAAGTCAAAAAATCCAACTTTAAACGTCTCTAAATGCATGTGAATGACATATGAACAAGTTTTAATGGCTAAACTTAGTGTATACTCCCCCTAGCAACATGCATAGAAGCAAAAAGACGCAAATTAACATAAGCATGAATCACAACCAATTTCAAGAATTTTTTTGACATTTTGGGACCTAAAAAGGGTCAAGAGAAGCTAATTAAACCTAACTCTCTCCTAAGGGTCCAAAAGCGTTCTTTATCCAAAGGTTTTGTGAATATATCCGCTAATTGGTTCAATGTATCAACATACTCTAAAGCAACATCATTTTTCAACACATGATCTCTAATAAAATGATGTCTAATTTCTATATGTTTAGTTCTAGAGTGTTGGATGGATTCTTAGTGAGACAAATGGAACTAGTGTTGTCACACCTAAGGGGTATGGTTTCTACTTCAACACCATAATCTAAGAGTTGTTGTTTCATCCAAAGGACTTGAGCACAACAACTCCCTAAGGATATGTACTCTGCTTCGGTGGTAGATAAGGTTACGCTATTTTGTTTCTTAGAGAACCAAGATACGGGCATACTACCTAAGAATTGGCATGTCCCGTAAGTACTTTTCTTATCTATCTTACAACCCCCATAATCCGCATCCGAATATGCATGAAGGCTAAAGGAGGAATCTTTAGGATACCAAAGGCCTAAGTTAGGTGTATCTCTAAGGTATCTAAAAATTCTCTTAATGGCAACTAAGTGTGATTCTCTAGGACTAGCTTGAAACCTAGCACACAAGCAAACACTAAACATGATATCTGGTCTACTTGCGATAAGGTAAAGCAAAGAACCTATCATGGATCTATAAAGCTTAGAATCAACACACTTACCTCCTTCATCTTTGTCAAGCTTTATGGAAGAGCTCATAGGTGTGGCTTGAGGCTTTACATTCTCCAAGCCGAACTTTTTGAGCATATCGTTCACGCACTTAGCTTGATTTATGAAGGTGCCATCTTTCCTTTGTTTGATTTGGAGTCCCAAAAAGAAAGAGAGCTCATCCATCATGCTCATCTCGAACTCACCTTGCATTAGCTTAGAAAATTCTTTGCAATAACATTCATTAGTAGAACCAAAAATGATATCATCAACATAAATTTGTACTGCTAAGATGTCATTATTATATATTTTTATGAAGAGTGTAGTGTCCACCTTACCTTTTTCAAAACCCTTTTCAATTAAAAAATTTGAATGTCTTTCATACCAAGCTCTAGGAGCTTGTTTTAAACCATAAAGAGCTTTAGTTAGTTTAAACACATGATTTGGAAAATTAGAATCTTCAAAACCTGGTGGTTGTTCAACATACACTTCTTCATTTATAAAACCGTTTAGAAAAGCACTCTTCACATCTATTTGAAAAAGCTTGAAATCATTATAACATGCAAATGCCAAAAGCATCCTAATGGCTTCCATCCTAGCTACAAGTGCATATGTTTCATCAAAATCAATTCACTCTTCTTGGGTATAGCCTTGAGCAACAAGCCTAGCCTTGTTTCTCACTTTATTACCATTTTCATCTAGTTTATTCCTAAAGACCCATTTAGTACCTATAGTAGATTGGTTACTAGGCCTTTCAACTAATGCCCAAACTTTACTTCTCTCAAATTGATTTAATTCCTCTTGCATGGCCAAAATCCAAAAATCATCTTTTAATGCTTCTTTGATATTTTTAGGCTCAATGCATGAAAGAAATGCAACATAGTTCATTAATTTGAGAGAGGATCTAGTAGTTACCCCCTTGGATGGATCACCCAAGATTTCACCACCTTTGACATAGTTGAACTCTCTTGGGTAAGATACCTCATTTTCCTCAAGAGCCAAGTCCTTCAAGGCTTCAAGAGGTGGATCTTGTGCATCTTCATCCTTAGTTGGAATCTCATCCACCTTTGAAGTTTGTCCTCCATCAATGGCATCAAGAATTCCTACATCATCATCATCACAAGATTCCTTCCCCGGAAGGAGGTTATCATCGAAAACAACATGTATAGACTCTTCAACTACTAAAGTTATTTTATTAAATGCACGATAGGCTTTAGAGTTTAAAGAGTACCCTAAGAAAATAGCTTCATCACTTTTAGCATCAAATTTACCTAAACTTTCTTTACCATTATTCAAGACAAAACACTTGCAACCAAAAGGATGAAAATAGATAATGTTAGGCTTCTTAGATTTTAAAATCTCATAAGGTGTTTTCTTCAAAATTGGCCTAATCATTACTCGATTTATAATATAGCAAGCGGTATTGTGGCTTCCGCCCAAAAATATTTAGGTAAATTATTTTCACAAAGCATGGTTCTAGCCATTTCTTCTAAAGTTCGTTTTTTCCTCTCAACTACCCCATTTTGTTGAGGAGTGCGAGGTGCAGAAAAATTATGGCTAATCCCATTTTCATTTAAAAACTCTTCAAAACCTAGATTTTGAAATTCGGTTCCATGATCACTTCTAATGTGAGAAATTTTAAGTTCAAGATCATTTTGAGTTATTTTAGAAAATGTGATGAATTTTTCTAAAGCCTCATCTTTTGTACTTAAGAATAGAACCCAAGTAAACCTAGAATAGTCATCTACAAGTACAAAGGCATATGATTTACCACCCAAGCTCATTGTTCTAATAGGCCCAAAAAGATCCATATGAATCAATTGTAAACATCTACTATTAGAGACATCATTAATGGATTTAAATGAAGCTCTATGTTGTTTACCCTTAGAACATTCATCGCAAATTTTATAATTAGAGAACTTAAGTTTGGGTAAACCTCTAACTAGATTAAGGGAAATCAATTTTTCTAAAACACTCATGCTAGCATGTCCTAATTTTCTATGCCAAAGCCATGAGTCATATTCATCATGTGCAACTAAGCATGTATGAGATGAATGGATGTCATCTAAATGCACCATGTAAATATTGCCTATTCTATGTCCTATGAGCATTATTTGATTTGTTTTAATCTTCACAATTTTGCAACCACTTTTATCAAATAAAACATTAAAACCCTTATCACATAATTGACTAATGCTCAATAAGTTGTGTTTAAGACCGTTGACATACAAAACATTTTCAATGAAAATAGAAGAGTGATTACCAATGGAGCCTATTCCTTCAATGTGGCCTTTGGAGTTGTCACCGAAAGTTACCACTCCACCACTCTTTGGCTTTAGTTCCATAAATATACTCTTGTCACCGGTCATATGTCTTGAGCATTCACTATCAAGGTACCATGAGTTTTGGCTTGAAGCTTTGGCCTTGTAGCAATGCCCTCTACAAACAAAGAAATTAGGCCTTGATTTTTGGTACCCAAATCATTTTGGGTCCATATGTGTTAGCCCTCAAAATTGTGGTTCCCTTAGGGATCCAAGAAGCAATAGCATTCATGTTATTAGAAATAATGAGTTCTTTAGGAACTCAAACATTCCTAATCCTTTGACCTCTAGATTGCTTATGAAAATTTCTTTGTTTAGGAATAAAAGGTTTTCTTTCTACATATTGGGATTTAGAAGAATTCCCCTTTTTAAAGTGGTTTTCCCAATAACAATAGATGTTTTAAGATTATCCACTTCCTTTGTGTGATAATCTTGAAAATCGGAAAGAAGTTTTTCAAGTTCAAGATTTTTCTTTCTAAGATCATTTGAAAGATTTACTAAGTATAAAACCTTCTTTTCTAATTCGGAGTTAGTTTTTGAAATAGATTCATTTTGAGTTTTCAAATCGGAAATGTTTTTCTTGTTTCTCAAAATAGACTCATTATATTTTCCAACTAACTCATCATAAACCTCTTGCAATTCATCGTAAGCATCTTGAAGTTCATGAAAGGTAAAATCAAAATTAGATGAGTTAAGGTTTACCTTTGGTTCATCATAAATGGCCATGAGACAAAGATTGGCCACTTCCTCCTCTTCCTCGGATGATTCCTCGTCACTCCAAGTTGCTACTTGAGCTTTGAGCTTGTTCTTCTTCCCAAAGCTCTTCCTCTTCAATTGAGGACATTCAGAGCGGATATGGCCAAATTTTTTGCACTAATAGCAAATGATTTGGTCCTTCTCCTCTTCTTTACTCTTGCTCTTGAAGTCTTCTTTTCTAATGAACTTTCTCTCACGGTTAGACTTCATGAAGCGAGTGAATCGTTTGGCCAACATGGCCATCTCCTCATCTTCATTAGAATCGCTTTCATGGTATGAAGCTTTAAGGGTGATTCCAATCTTCTTCTTCTCAACATCCTTCTTCTCCTCCATTTTCTTTTCTTCTTATCTTCCCTTCCTCATGATCTCATGGGTGAGTAAAGATCCAACAAGAGCATCTAGCTTGAGAGTCTTCAAATCTCGAGCTTCAATAATAGCCGTCCTCTTGCTATCCCATGATTCTGGAAGAGAGTACAACAATTTCCTCACTAGCTTGTCTTCGGGGATGATCTCACCGAAACCCTTCAATCTGTTGACAATGACCGAGAATCGATCAAACATCTTGAAAACACTCTCATCGGGATCCATTTTGAAATTTTCGTAGCTTAGATTGAGTAGCCTGATTTTTTTTCCTTGACATCGCTAGTTCCCTCATATGTTGTCTCGAGGGTGTCCCAAACTTCCTTGACATTCGCGATCGAAGACACCTTGGAGTAGATATTCGGACCAAGTGCACAAAAGATGACATTAAGAGCTTTATCATTTACTTGCATCCTTCTTCGACCATCTTCCGTCATTTTGGCTTTGACCTTTGAGACAAGTCTTCCTTCACCATCTCTCTTCATTGGTATGAATGGACCTTCTTCGACCACATCCCACACCATGTAGTCGGTAGACTTGAAGAAGAGCCACATCCTATTCTTCCAATATGGGTAGTTATCCCTATTGAAGAATGGTGGCTTGGTAGTAGATTGAGACTCGTAGAGGTTAGAGTTGGAGGTGGATGACATTGCTTGACTAGTTGTTGATCAAACTCTCCTAGAATCGAATCAAGAGAGTTGTAATCCTTCCAATGAGTGTAGCTCTCATACCAATTGTTGAGTTGATCACACAATTGCAAATGGCCAAGAGAGGGGTGAATTGGCAATAAAAATTTTGGTAGGTGATAAAAGGGAAAAATAAAATGTGACACAAGAAGTTAGAGTGGTTTAAGTTCTCCAAATGAACTCTACATCCACTACCTTAGTTCCCACTAAGAATTTTCAACCAATTCACTACTTGAATTCTTCCCCTTTTCTTAGATGAGGAGGTAACCTTACAAATTGATTAAGCTTTCTACCCAAAGCTTAATCCACTCACTTTTACAAAGAGAAGTTTTTGGTAAACTCTACAAATTCATCTCAAAGGATAATTGTTTACCCAATTACAATCTTATACTCCCCAAACTCACAATAAAAAGATAACAATTTGAGAATACAAGAGTTTGGTACAAGAATTTAACTCTAAGGGTGCAAAGTTTGGATTTGAGTGCTTTGATGATGCTTGTAGGTTCAACAATTGTTGCTTGTTCAATTGAGACTTGTTTTTATACCCTTGTATTGAATTCTAGCCGTTTGGGTAGTTGGGATCATCAATAGAGCCGTTGAGAACATTTTTCTTGCAATAAATGCAGCTCTGCTGCCAACCGTATCGGTACGGGTAGGGGGCGTATCGATACCTGCATCAAAGAGGAAAGAGTCGTTGTGACTGAAAAACATCGCGTATCGATACGCATAGAAGGCGTACCGGTACGGTTTTAAGGAGCATATCGATACGGAAGGGCGTATCGATACTGGATTTGCTCACTGGAATCTCAAGTTTGGTTTTCATAAAAAGCGTATCCATACGCATACTTAGCGTATCGGTACGGTATAACGATCATTTAAAATTGGGATACCAACCAACTGACAAGTTAACATTCGAAAAATTAAATGCAAAGATTTTGCAAAGATAAGCTTATCGTATCGATACAGTTGCAAAGTGTATCAGTACGGTATCATTGAAAGTGTAGCCTAAATGAATATCGTATCGATACGGGGTAATACCGTATCGGTACGCTATGTCCATTAAAATTCCAGTGGCTAAAAACCGTATCGATACGCCTAAGGGTATCGATACGCCTGGGCGTTTTTGTGTAGTTTGGCTTGAAAACACATAGGAAAAAGACTTAGAAATATTTAACATTTTAAGAACTTGTCTTGAGATATTATTTTGTTTAAAATACTTGTCAATAGTGAGACTTTAAGGAGTATTTAAAATTTTATTATTTTACAAATTGGTCCATAAGTTTAGATGTTATATCAAAATCAATTTTGGTTTCACAGATAACCATAGAAGGAGAAGAAATACAAGTCATGATGATATTAATTAAGCGCAGGGGGAATCCTGCATCCTCCAACGTGTCCCGGATAAAGTCCCAATAAATACAATCGAAAGCTTTCACTAGATCTATTTTAATGGTCATCCATTCCGATGCATTTTTGGATGTATGCATGGAATGTATAATTTCTTGGTTGATTATGATATTATCTGTTAGACTTGTTGCACGCTCGAATCGATCACCAAAATCCGTTAAGAGGGTTGATTTTGCTCCTTGGATGAATTAGCTAAAAACCGAAATAAGCATGGACAATTTGCACAAGGATTTTAGAGTGGTTCGACTACCCAACCGAGTCTACATCCACTACCTTAGAACACCACTAAGGATTCCCCAATTCACTAGGAATTCGTCCTCTTTTCAAGGCTTGGGAGGAAACCCTTACCCCATCTTTTATACGGCTAAGATAGAACCACTCTAGTTTTTGTCTAAGGCTAAACTAAAACCTCTTCTTTTACAAGGGATTTGTTTGGTAAACTTAATACCTCACAAGGTGGGTGTTTACACTAATTTAAGCTCAAAAGAGTACAAAGATTTACAATAAAGCTCACTCTCTAAAGACTATTTACAAGAGAAATGAAGATATAAGAATTTGACTCAATTTCTCTTGAACATGTTGCTTGGATGTGATCTCTCTCTTTCTTCAAGTGTTCCAGCCTTCATAGTATAGTTAGGAACAAGCTTGTGGCCGTTGGAGACCGATGGGGAGGATTTGGAGCCGTTGTGGCATTTATTTCTCGCAATAAATGCAGTTATGGTGATGTTTGTTTCGATACACTCGAAGCCATATCAGAACGCCCTTCTTTAAAACTAGCTGTTGGAGTCTGGTGCAGTGTGTTGTATCGAAACGTCTAGTGTCGTATCGAAACAACCTGCAATTCAAAAGACCGTTAGGAAATAGCCGTTGGGGGTTTTGACAGTTGGGATGTATGCCACGTAGGAATATCGAAACATACAAGGATGTTTCGAAACAACCCCTATCCGTATTGAAACATGTAAGCCCTGTATCGAAACGGGTTCTGGCAGTTTTAAAACGTATCGATACAAATTATGCCTGTATCGAAACATGTACATTAAAAACACTGGTTTGGCTACTTAAAAACGTTTCAAACATTGCCAAAACCTTTTTAAACATCCTCAAACTTATTTTCAAGTTATTTTTGACTTAGAGAATATTTTAAATTCTTTTCGATTAAGTCCAAAACATTTTTCAATTATTATATCAAAACATATATTTTTACAATCTCCTCTTTTTAATATAATAAAACCAACTTTAGAAAATTGTTTGGGATTCTCCCCCTTTAGTATTTAAAAATTTGAATAAGAGATTTTGAAAATTAAATGGAGTTAAAGCTCCCCCTTATTCATTTGAAAAAAAATCAAATTTTCAAATCATTTCTCATATTTTTCTTATATCAAGAATTTAAAAGACATTAAGCTCAAAAATAACATAGAAGGTTTAAAAATTTTGACACAATTGAAAAATTGGTTATAAAATTGGCTCCCCCTTACTCAAGCATCAAAATTAGGCTTAACAGATTATCCAAGACTTTAAAAATTAAAATTAAATAACCAAAGAAGAAACAAAATAAAAGCTTTAAGCTTAGAGGTTACCCAATTTCTTCACTTGTGTGACTAGATCATTTCCATGATTTTGTGTTGCTTGTCGTTTGCTCCAACACACCTACAAAAGACATTTACTTGATTTTTGGTATTCAAATTGCTTTGAATCTATTTACGTTAGTCACAATGTCTTTAGTTCCCTTAGGAACCCATATTTGTCTAACCCTATAAGATTTTCTCTTCTTAATATGACAAGTATGTAAGGAATGACCATGATAATGGAAATGTGAGCATTTTTCCATTATGTGACAAGATGAATTAATTAAAACAATTTCTTTTTCTTTGATTAAGCTTTCAAGCTTAACCTTCAAATCGAGAGTTTTTTTTTCTAAAACATATTTTCTTGTTTTTGAAAACTCTAAATCATTTTTCAAAATTTCATTTTGATTTTCAAAAGAAAATCATTTTCAATTTCAAGTTTAGAAATTATTTTCTTAAATTTGAAATTCATGGTTTCAAATTCCAAAAATAATTCATCGAAAGCATCTTTTAACTCGTCAAATGAATATGCATTTGGATCATAGAGTTTGAAGATACCTTAGGCTCATCGAGTGCCAAAACACCATCCACCTTTATATTAGAGAGTGGGTTTGCACAAGATTTAGCATCATCTTTCTTTTTCTCCTTTATTGTTGCTATAGAGCTTCTCAAGTTTCTCCCATATATCTTTGGCACTTTTTTTATGTGGAGACTTTTTTGGAAACATCTTCATTGAGGCCGCAAAGAAGAATGTGCATAGCCTTGTTGTTTAGCTTTGCCTTCGTGTCGTTGGAACTCTTTTGCTTCTTCCTTTTCTTAGGAACTTCCACATACCCATCTTCGATGATATCCCAAATCTCAAAATCATGAGACTTGATGAATAACTTCATGATGATGCTCCAATGGAAGTATGCTTCTCCTTTAAAGAGCGGGGGACACGAGATGGAGCGACCTTCTTCAAATCTTACCATAATCTTGAACGGTGGACTACGAGCGATGGATCTTTACTCTCGGATGTTAGTCCTTCGATGGAGATGAGGCATTGATACCAAATTGTTAGACTTGTTGCATGCTCGAATCGATCACTAAAATCTGTCAAGAGGGTTGATTTTTCTCCTTGGACGAATTGGCTACAAACTGAAATAAAGATGGACAATTTGCATAAGGATTTTAGAGTGGTTCGACTACCGAACCGAGTCTACATCCACTACCTTAGCACGCCACTAAGGATTTCTCAATTCACTAAGAATTTGCCTTCTTTTCAAGGCTTAGGAGGAAACCTTTACAACCCTATCTTTTATACGGCTAAGATAGAACCACTCTAGTTTTTGTCTAAGGCTAAACTAGAACCTCTTTTTACAAGGGATTTGTTTGGTAAACTTAATACCTCACAAGGTGGGTGTTTACACTAATTTAAGCTCACAAGAGTACAAGATTTACAATAAAGCTCACTCTCTAAAGACTATTTACAAGAGAAATGAAGAGATAAGAATTTGACTCAATTTCTCTTGAACATGTTGCTTGGATGTTATCTCTCTCTTTCTTCGAGTGTTTAAGCCTTCATAATATAGTTAGAAACAAGCTTGTGGCCGTTGGAGACCGTTGGGGATGATTTGGAGCCGTTGTGGCATTTATTTCCCGCAATAAATGCAGTTCTGGTGATGTCTGTTTCGATATGCTCGAAGCCGTATCGGAACGCCCTTCTTTAGAACTAGCCGTTGGAGTCTGATGCAGTGTGTTGTATTAAAACGTCTAGTGTCGTATCGAAACAACCTGCAATTCAGAAGACCGTTTGGAAATAGCCGTTGGGGGTTTTGACCATTGGGATGTATGCCACGTAGGCGTATCGAAACATACAAGGATGTTTCGAAACAACCCCTATCCGTATCGAAACAAGTAAGCCATGTATCGAAACGGGTTATGTCAATTTCATAACGTATTGATACATATTATGCCTGTATCGAAACGAGTACATTAAAAACACTGGTTTGACTACTTAAAAACGTTTCAAATATTGCCAAAACCTTTTTAAACATCCCCAAACTATTTTCAAGTTGTTTGAGAATATTTTAAATTCTTTTCAATTAAGTCCAAAATATCTTTCAATTATTATATCAAAACATATATTTCTACATTATCGATAATATATCTCCCATTAACAAAGCTTGTTTGGGTTGGTTGAATGAGCAAGGGCATGACATGTTTTAAACGCCTAACGATGATCTTGGTAATGAGCTTGTACATGATCGTACAGAGGCTGACCGGCTGAAAGTCTCCAAAAGATTAGGGGCGTTCTTTTTTTGGGGATCAAGACAAGGACCGTCTTGCTTATTTCAGTCTCAATGCTTGCGCCATTGAAGACTCCTTGGATCATGTGGCAAACGGAGTCCCTAACAATCGGCCATTGCTTTTGAAAGAATTTCGCATGTAGACCATCGTGTCCGGAAGCTTTGAGTGGCGCCAGGTCAAGGAGAGCCTCATGGATTTCAAGTTTTTGTTTACCCACGTCGTGTGTGAGCTAAAATATTGAATCACATTGTATATTACATCTTTAATTACCCTTTAAAAATTCCATAATTGTTATTTTAATTTAAAATATTCAAATAAATAATATTTTATTTTTACAATATTTTTTTAATTGAATATAAGAAAAATAATTAAATTTATGTGTATGTATAAATGATAAATATCTCTATAAGTTTCATGTAAATATCTTTAAATTTAATTTATCAAAATAAAAATATATCACAAAAATATTTTAATAAAATTGCTTTCAGATTAAACATTTCTACACCAATAATATTTTTTAACAAAATAACACCTATATAAGATTATTCACGGAAAATGACACCCATTTTTGGCACGTAGAACAAATGGTTCGTCGTGTAATCCACACCAACACTCTATGTGGAGAAATTATATCATAAGTCCAGTTTGCCGCATCATTCATGGTCTCAACCAATAAAAAGTATATATTTCATTAAATTGTTTTATATCGTCTCTTTTACTAAGTTAACCTACAATTGGAAAAAAGTGTTTTTTAATTTAATTATAGTAAATCTGAGTGAAGATTCACTCGCTAAAAAAATAATATGAAAATTTTAATGAAATAGATATTATTTATTGGTTTGAACCATAAATAACGTGACGAACCGGATCTATGATATAATTTCTCCTTTACGTAGTAAGCATGTCAATCAAGTCCATGTAGAAAGCGCGTTTGGAAGGTCATGCCTTTTTAAATTTAGAATTAAATATGGAAAAGTTCGAGTTACGAAACGCATTTTTCATGGGAATAAGTAGAAACGAGCGATTTTTGTTAATGTGTCACGTAGCGATGACAATGGATCAAACTTTACAAAATTTAAGTCTAATCCAATTAATAATCGGACCTAAAAAGAAATTCAAGTCTGAATTTAAGTTTGTTGAGTGGATCGAAAGATCGATATGAACCAAGAGGGGGTGAATTGGATTTTTAAGGTTTGTGTGGTGGAAATTGCAAATTAAAAAGATTGACAAGGAATTTTAGAGTGGTTCAAGTTCCAAATGAACTCTACATCCACTACCTTAGCTTCACTAAGGATTTGCAACAATTCCACTAATTGCTCTTCCCTTTTTCTAGGCTAAGGAGGCAACCCTTACAATTTTTGGTTAAATTTTCTACCCAAAATTTAACCCAATCCTCACACAAAGGTAACAAAGAAATTGATGGCTAAGATAGTATCTCTCAATACAAATTGTAGCCCAATTACAAGCACTCAACCCAATTGAAAAAGATAAGAATGAAAATTACAATTGGGGTTTCTAGACAATATGGGATTTTAGCCCAAATGCTTGGATTTGATGTATGGATATTTGCTTTTGGATCAATAGTTGTTGCTGGAGCTTTTAGAGGTCCCTTTTATACTTTCTCATTGATTTCTAGCCGTTGTGGTTGTTGCATTCATCAATAGAGTCGTTGGGGATGTTATCTCACCTCCATAAATGTAGTCTGCAACAACCCGTTTCGGAACGCGGGGTACCTGTTTCGAAACGGACCAAAATAGAAAGAGCCATTGGGGTGCATTTAAGAGCCCGTTTCGAAACACCCTAACGATCTTTGAAAATTCAGTCAAAAATATTACAACGGTCATAATTTTCAAATCAAAATGAAGAACCGTTTCGAAACGCTTGAAGCCGTTTCGATACGGGTTCATATGTTCTAAAGCCGTTTCGATACGCGTATCGGAACAGGGGTTGGCAGTGATGAAACCGTTTTGAAACGCCTTAGGCCGTTTCAAAACAGGGACTTGAAAATCACTGTTTCGGCTTTAAACACTTAGAAAAATATTTGAAAAACTTTATTTTTAACTTTGGCATAATCTTAAAATTATATGGGGATGTTTGAGGACTTAAAAATTCGTTTTGACATTTTCAATTTAGTCCTTAGGTTTTTAGTTATATCAAAATTAAAATATCGGTTTCACAATCTCCCCCTTTTTTATATAACAAAACCAAAGTTAGAATTTTTTAAGAGTTTTGAAAATTTTGAACATATTCTAACTCCCCCTTAATTTAAGATAGGTTTTTAAAGTTTTAAAAATGTTTAACTTTGAAATTCAAGTTTTAAAACTTAAAAACACTTTAAACATTTAAAACGAATTTTTGTTTTTGGCTCTTAAATTTCTTCTCCCCCTTTTTGTTAGATCAAAAATAATAAATAAGGCTCATAGAGAAGACAAAGGATTAGTACCAATAAGCATTGACTAATAAGCAACAATAATATCAATTCATAAAATTAAAATATCCAAAGCATAAATCATTAATTTCAAAATATAATCCCAAACAAAAGATCAAAAAGCATAGGTTCCTAAAACATAATGAAACATAAAGATGCAAACTTAAACCTAAAATGCATAAATAATATGATATGATATGAAAGTCCTAGGCCTCGTCACCACCACCATCATCATCGGAAGTCTCATCATCGCTCTTGACTTGAGAACGGTGAAACTTCGTCCATTGGCCATAAAGAGTAGAGAAGGACAAATCCAAGTTTGAGTGGGAAGTCTCAAGAGATAGGAGGCGATCCTCGACATTTTGCAAACGAGTGTCGATGGCACCAAAACCCGAAGCTATGCGAGTATCCAAGGCATTGAACCGCTCGATAATGAGAGCCGTAAGAGCTTCATTGTTTCCAACTTGAACTTGCGGTGGAGGTGCAACGGGAGGAAGAGGAGCTTCTCTATCAACACATTCCCAAACATCGTTCACATAACGAAACCCGGACTTGCGAAGAGAGGACTCACCAATCTTGGACTTGCGAGGTTCCGGGGAGTCGTAGGTGCAATCGAGACCAATGGTGCTAAAGATGTGGCTTAAGATCGTGCCATAAGTAAAGGATTTCAACTCATTGGTGTCAATAAGCTTAACATTATTGACCATCTCGGCAAAAATGATCTTAGCAACATTAGGGCGCTCACCACGACGGAAACATTCAAGCCAAAAGTGATCAACTTGACGGATATGAGAGTATTTACCTCCAGAAGGGCGAAGGAACCATGATACCATCAAGTGAAGAAAACGATCATGCGCATCCAAGGCAAGTGCCGGACCGGTGTTAGTGCCAAAGTGACGTTCATTCTCAATTCCTATATTCTTAAGGGAAAAGGTGGACTCCAAGAGAGCAACATTAACAGTAAACTTTTTCCCTAACATGAAAGATTCAATCCCTACAACCTCGGTATTGGTTTCATCATTAATAAGACGAGCATTGGAGTAAAAGATGAGTACCATATGTTTGTAGCGAATATCCGGGATGCTCAACAAGGGAAGAAGATCCCATTCACTCAAACGCTCGAGGTAACGAAATAGGAATCGCTCTGAATTAAGGAAATCGAGATCAATGACACGTTCACGACGAACTTCGAAATCCTTGACATATGTGAAACGAGCTCGCATCTCGGTAGTTCGAAGGGATTTCTAAAAGAGCAGAGCTAGATTCGGGCGCATGCTCGACTCACCGGTTTGAACGGACTTACGCTTTTTGTTAGCTTGATCCGACATCCTAAAAACATTAAGCAAGCATGTTTTTTAAAAATTAAGTGTATGCATAGATTTTTAAATTCAATCTAATAATAAATCTCACTTAGGTTTTTTTAAAAAAAAAGATTAAAACAAAGAGAAATTTAAAAAAAATAGTAAAAGAAAATACGACTGAAAAATTTTATATTCAAATCAAAAAATTTAAGATTTTGAAAAAATTTTACAAGATATGGAAAACTCAAGCATAAAAACATATAATTTATACAAAAGTAAAATTTTCTAACCTAAGATTCGAACATAAATTGAAAGAAAAAGAAAAAGAGGAAAAATACCTTAGTTTGGGATTTTGGATGAATGGATGAAAATCCTTGCACAATGTTGATGAAACTTGCTTAGACTAGAGTTTTAGAGAAAAACCCCTCAAGATTTGGTGAAAAACAAAGAGGTTTAGAGGGTTTTTATAGGGAGAAAGTCGGTTTAGGGTTTTTAGGGTTTTGAAGAGTTTGATGTTAAAGTGAATTTTAACATTAAAAGCTCTAAATAAAGCTATCCGTGAAACCGTTTCGGAACGGTCTGGACCGTTTCGAAACGCAAGCACGAGGGTTTGACCGTTTTGAGACTTTCAGCTGACCGTTTCGATATGGTTTTGACCGTATCGAAGCCCCGTTGACTCGTATCGAAACTCGTTTCGATACACCCCTTGGCAGTAGCAAAAACCTTTCGAAACCCTTTTGAGGCATTTCGAAACGCCCTTCTCTCAGACATGTTTTTAAGGCATCCGTATCGAAACAGGTTCACCCGTTTCGATACACCTGGGCCTGGAAGTGCAGAAGAGGCTCTAAAAGTGCAGAAAAATGAGTTTTTCTAAGGCCTAACATGCATAAATGACATGAATGAGCAGACAAAACATATGCAAACATAAACATACTCCCCCTAGCTATAAGCATGGATGAAATTAGGATTCTAAACACATAAACATGACATTTCACAAGATCAAGCAATTTTAAGCACAAAAGAGGTCCTAAAAGGTCAAGATAGGCTAGCTAGATCTAACTCTCTCCTAAGGGACCAAAAACGCTCTTTGTCTAAAGGTTTTGTAAATATGTCCGCTAATTGATTTAAGGTGTCTACATACTCTATAACCACATCTTCTTTAAGGACATGATCTCTAATGAAATGATGTCTTATTTCTATGTGTTTGGTTCTAGAGTGTTGGATGAGATTTTTTGTTAGACATATTGCACTAGTGTTGTCACATTTTAGGGGTATGGTTTCAACTTTAATTCCATAATCTAAGAGTTGTTGCTTCATCCAAAGGACTTGAGCACAACAACTCCCTAAGGATATGTACTCGGCTTCGGTGGTAGATAAGGCTACACTATTTTGTTTCTTACAGAACCAAGATATGAGCATACTAGCTAGGAATTGACAAGTTCCCGAAGTACTTTTCCTATCGATTTTGCAACCCCATAATCCGCATCCGAATAAGCATGAAGATTGAAGGTAGAGTCTCTAGGGTACCAAACACCTAAACAAGGAGTATCTCTAAGGTACCTAAAGATTCTCTTAACGGCTATAAGGTGAGACTCTCTAGGACTAGCTTGAAACCTAGCACACAAGCAAACACTAAACAAAATATCCGGTCTACTTGCGGTAAGGTAAAGCAATGATCCAATCATAGAACGGTAAAGCTTAGAGTCAACACACTTACCTCCTTCATCTTTGTCAAGCTTTGTAGATGAGCTCATAGGTGTGGCTTGAGGCTTTGCATTCTCCAAGCCAAACTTCTTGAGCATATCCTTTATGTACTTTGCTTGATTGATGAAGGTGTCATCCTTCTTTTGCTTGATTTGGAGTCCCAAAAAGAATGAGAGCTCCCTCATCATGCTCATCTCGAATTCACCTTGCATTAACTTAGCAAACTCTTGACAATGACATTCATTAGTAGAACAAAAAATAATATCATCAACACAAATTTGAGCTACTAAGATGTCATTTTTATACATTTTTATAAAAAAGTGTAGTGTCCACCTTACCTTTTTCAAATCCTTTTTCAATTAAAAAGTTTGAAAGTCTTTCATACCAAGCTCTAGGAGGTTGTTTTAAACCATAAAGAGCTTTGGTGAGTTTGAAAACATGATTTGGAAATTTTGAGTCTTCAAAACCCGGTGGTTGTTCCACATACACTTCTTCATTTATAAAACCATTTAAAAACGCGCTTTTAACATCCATTTGAAAAAGCTTGAAATTATGATAACATGCATATGCAAGCAACATCCTAATGGGTTCCATTCTAGCTACGGGTGCATAGGTTTCATCAAAATCTATTCCCTCTTCTTGAGTGTAACCTTGTGCTACTAGTCTAGCTTTATTTCTTACAATGTTACCACTCTCATCTAGCTTGTTCCTAAAGACCCATTTAGTTCCTATGGTAGATTGATTACTAGGCCTATCAACTAATGTCCAAACGTTACTTCTCTCAAATTGATTTAACTCTTCTTGCATAGCCATAATCCAAAAATCATCTTTCAATGCTTCTTTAATATTCTTAGGCTCTATGCATGAGATAAATGCAACATGATTCATTAATCTAAGAGAAGATCGAGTGGTTACCCCCTTGGATGGATCACCCAAGATTTCACCATCTTTGACATAGTTGAACTCCCTTGGGTAGCTCACTTCCTTTTCCTCAAGAGCCAAGTCCTTCAAGGCTTCAAGAGGTGGATCTTGTGTGTCCTCTTCTTTTGTTGGAATCTCATCCTCCTTTGAAGTTTGTCCTCCATCAAAGGCATTTATGATTCCTACATCATCATCATCAAAAGAATCCTTCCTTGGAAGGAGGTTATCATCGAATACAACATGAATAGATTCTTCTACTAATAAAGTTCTTTTGTTAAATACTCGATAGGCTTTAGAGGTTAAAGAGTAACCTATGAAAATAGCTTCATCACTTTTTGCATCAAATTTACCTAAGTTGTCTTTTCCATTATTTAAAACAAAACACTTGCAACCAAAAGGGTGAAAATAGCTAATGTTAGGCTTTTTAGATTTTAAAATCTCATAAGGTGTTTTCTTTAAAATTGGCCTAATCATTACTCGATTTACAATATAGCAAGCGGTGTTTGTGGCTTCCGCCCAAAAATATTTAGGTAAATTGTTTTCACAAAGCATAGTTCTAGCCATTTCTTGTAAAGTTCTATTTTTCCTCTCAACTACCCCAATTTGATGAAGAGTTCGAGGAGCCGAAAATTGTGGCTAATACCATTTTCATTTAAAAAATCTTCAAACTCTAAATTTTGAAACTCGGTTCCATGATCACTTCTAATATGTGAAATTTTAAGTTCAAGATCATTTTGAGTTAGTTTTGAAAATGTGATGAATTTTTCCAAAGCCTCATCTTTAGTACTTAAAAATAGAACCCAAGTAAATCTAGAAAAATCATCAACAAGTACAGAAGCATAAGACTTACCACCCAAGCTCATAGTCCTAATTGGCCCAAATAAATCCATATGGATAAGTTGTAAACATCTACTAGTAGAAACATCATTAATGGATTTAAAGGAAGACTTATGTTGTTTACCCTTAGAGCATGCATCACAAATTTTATCATTTGAAAATTTTATCTTGGGTAAACCTCTAACTAGATTAAGGGAGACTAGTTTTTCTAAAACACTTATGCTAGCATATCCTAGTTTTCTATGCCACAACCATGCATCATTTTCATTTTGTGCTACTAAGCATGCATGAGATGTATGAATGTCATCTAGATGCACCATGTATATGTTCCCTATGTGATGACCTATGAGCATAATATTATTAGATTTAATGTCTAAAATTTTGCATCCATTTTTATCAAATAAAACATTAAATCCTTTATCACACAATTGACTTATGCTCAATAAGTTGTGTTTAAGACCATCGACATACAAAACATTTTCAATGAGAATAGTAGAGTGATTACCTATGGAGCCAATACCTTTAATGTGGCCTTTGCCGTTGTCACCAAAAGTCACTACTCCTCCACTTTTTGGCTTTAGATCCATGAATCTACTCTTGTCTTCGGTCATATGCCTTGAGCATCCACTATCAAGGTACCATGAGTTTTGACTTTGTGCTTTGGCCTTGTAGCAATGCTCCCCCTACAAACAAAGATATTAAGCTTTTGTTTTTGGTACCCAAATCATTTTGGGTCCATGAGTGTTAGCTCCCAAAACCTTGGTTCCCTTAGGAATCCAAGATGACATAGCAATAATATTATTAGATTTTACAAGTTCCTTAGGAACTCATACACTTCTAATTCTTTTAGCTCTACTATGTCTAGGAAAGCTACCTTGTTTGTAGTAGTTAGTCTTTTTCTTAGGTTGGTTTGTTCTTGAAGATTCACCTATTTCATGCTTGACACTACCAACATTTTTAAAAGACTTTTTGAGCTCATTTAGCTCATCCAAAACCTTTTGGTGTTCACTATTACATTGAGACAAAAGATTATTAAGGTCAACATTTTCATCTTGAAAGAATTTTAGTTCATCTTTTAACCCTAACATCTTTTTCTCAAATTTTGAATTAGCTTGAGAGAGTGAGTCATTTTTCTCATTTAGTTCCAAAATAATTTTCTTGTTCCTAATGACCGACTCTTTATATTTCTCAACTAATTCATCATAGACCTCTTGTAACTCATCATATGCATCATTCAATTCATCATATGTAAAATCTAAAGTTGATGAGTTAGAGGTTACCATGGAGGAATCTTCCTCAAGTGCCATGAGGCAAAGGTTAGCCACTTGTTGTTCGTCATCCTCCGATGACTCCTCATCACTCCAAGTAGCAAGCTTGGCTTTGAGCTTCTTCTTCTTCTCAAAGCCCTTCTTCTTGAGTTGAGGGCACTCCGAACGTATGTGGTCGGGTTGTTTGCACTCAAAGCAAATGATTTGATCCCTTGCTTCTTCTTTGTTCTTGCTTTTGAAGTCCATTTTTCTTTGAATTTTTCTTCCCCGGTTGGACCTCATAAAGCGTGAGAATCATTTGGCTATCATAGCCAATTCTTCTAGCTCATCCTCCTCACTAGAAGAGCTCTCTTCCTGTAGTGAAGCTTTGAGAGCTATTCCCATCTTCTTCTTCTTCTCAACCTCTAGCTTTTCTACTATTTTCTCTTCTTTCTTCTTCTATTCTTCCATTCCTTGCTTCATAATCTCATGAGTAAGGAGAGAACCCACAAGCTCATCAAGCTTCAAAGTCTTCAAATTTTTAGCTTCAATGATGGCGGTTCTCTTCCCATCCCAAGATTCGGGAAGTGAATAGAGTAGCTTCCGGACAAGCTTGTCTTCCGGTATGATCTCTCCAAAACCTTTGAGCCCATTGACTATAGTGGAGAACCGATCAAACATCTTGGACACCGTCTCATCGGGCTCCATCTTGAAATTCTCATAACTAAGATTGAGAATTCCAATCTTAGTTTCTTTAACATCGTTGGTTCCCTCATAGGTAGTCTCAAGAGTGTCCCACACTTCTTTGGCACTCTTAATGGATGACACTTTAGAATAGATGTCCGGACCAAATGAACAAAAAAGCATGTGGAGAGCTTTGTCATTTACTTGAATCTTTTTCCTTTCTTCTTCACTCATCTCCACCTTTTTCTTCAAGACCATCTTGCCTCAATGGAATGTAAGAGCCATCTTCAATGGCATCCCCCACTAAGTAGTCATTGGACTTGATGAAGAGACGCATTCTATTCTTCCAAAAAGAATAGTTATCACCATTGAAGAAGGGAGGCTTTGTAGTGGATTGAGACTCATACATGCCCGAACCGGAGGTTGAAGCCATCTCTTGATATTTGATGATCACTGTTGCGTGTAAAAGAGTCTATCGCAATTGTAGTGCAAGTGTACACGACGCAAGTAGTAAAGTGATACGAAGTATCGGATATCGTCTCCACAGGGATTGGCTAATAGCTTCACCTTATTTCACTGCACGAAGTAAAGAAAATAGTTTAGAAAGTTGTCACGAAAATATTGAAGAAAACGTAAATAAAAGAGTAGGAATATCAAGATAGAGAGAATGGGCTGGTATTGAATTGCTCAGTAGTGCAGGTATTGTACTGCTTAGGAACTCCAGTTCTGTCGTCGCGCCTGTCGCTGGCAGCACCTGTCGCGGCAGCTGTCCGTTGGTCGTCGATGCAGCAAACACACCAACTCAGTACTTTCAAGTTTGGCAAGAATCCCAGATCTGCCTTGGCCTATCCCTAGGTCCAAGTCTGTCGATGATCACGTCTTTGATGATACCTCCCGGCGTGAATCGAAGGATGAACACCGATGTGTATGAATTCTTCCTTAGCCACTTAACCTTGCCCTATCCCTAGGCACAAGATAGTTCAACTATAAACTAGAGAACTTGCTCTTATTTCTTTCGTATACTTAACTCTCCCGATGCTAAGTAAATAGATAACCTCACAATGCTCTCCCGATGCTCTTGCAAGATATTAAAACCAAAATAAGAGAACTTGAAGTTTATTTTATTGAACTTGGAAAATCCTAAAACAAAACAACCCTTGCAACTACTTTACAAATCAACCCGTGGCCCTAGGGGGAATTTAGAACATGTCGACGACGGGTAAACGGCAGAGGGGTTTGGTTATCGGTTATGGGGTTAATCTCTCCTAGGTTAAAATCTATGCCCTTATATAAGCTTTGGGCTCAAGTATTCTAAGATAACAAGGATTACAAGTTTAATTAAAAGTAAGATTCTAATAAAGACTTTAATCTTCAAGTATCCTACTTTTCAGCCGCCTCCTTGTTTCATGGGATTTCCTCTCCTTGAGCTTTGGCTTGACATATCTTTTGATCCGGGGCTTGGAAAAATATGTGGTTTTCACACGACAAACGAGCATAATTTTCTCTATCTATCGAGGTCCACTTTGCTTTTCCTCCCCGTAAAACTACTGTCCCCATGCTGTCACGGTAGATCCACGGCAGCATCGTCCTCTTTGTCTGCTTGTTTAGTTCAGCTCTTCTGCTTCTCTGCCCTTCGCCCGCCTTCTCCGTCTACTATGGCAGCAACCTGCAAAATTAACCATCTTTTAGTAGAATCCGTGCTTTTAATATATTTGTGATGTTTTGCTGTAAACTGACCTAAATGCAATGCAATGATGCTTGAATGCAGCAGAAATATGGGTTAAAAGGGTGTAAATAATAGAACTTTTACACACTCAACACACCCCCAAACTCAAGTTTTTGCTTGCCCTCAAGCAACTAAGACCTAAAAGAAAAAAGAATATAAATTTTTTTTTGTGTGTTGGCCTTCAAACAGTGAACTGTCCCTTACCCGTCGCTCATTCTCTATGGCGGCAGCAACCTGTCGGAAAGATTAGGATCTGTCCGGAATCTCCTTATAGTTCTCGTGCAGTGTGTGCATGCTTGTGAACAGTTATATGCTAAGACTCTCTTAGTTTCACTAGAATATTCAACTTTTAACTTGAATTTTTATGCCAAAGTTTATCTTTTTGAAGGCACATTTTCATGCTTCTTTGATTTTCTGTTTTGACTTGATTTTTATTTTTCAAGCTAAAGTTTCACTAGAGCCGGTTTCGGGCACCTCTAGCTAACTTCCTAGAGCCGGTTTCGGGCACCTCTAGGGCTATTGAGTCTATTTTGCTAAACTTCTTTCCTAGAGCCAGTGTTAGGCACCTCTAGGGGCTATTCAAGTGCTAAGCTTCCTATTCTAGTTTGGCTAAAAGAAATCTAAGCAGTATAACAGTCACAATGGTGTTGAAGTTTTCAGAACTATAGAAAGGCTCTAAACTTCTCCTTAATCTGTCCTAAAAATGCTGTCACGACAGAGCTGTCATGACAGGTAAGTTTACTTCACAATTTTAAGCCAACAGTTTAATCTTTTCTGTTTTTTTAAGAGAACTAAATAAAAGACACAGCAATTAATTAAAAATGTACTAAGACTCCATTAAAATGGAGGGTTGCCACCCCCAAACTCGAGGGTTGCATTGCCCTCAATGCAAATGACAGGTAAAATGAAGGCAGGTACATCACAAAATATAGATAAGCATGCAGCAAGAAAAAGAAAATAAAAGACTTGGATTTTAATCGCTGTCTTCACTGCTGCTGCTGACACGGATTTGGCGGCGGCGTCTGGGTTGTGGGGCAGGCTGGGTAGGTTGCTCCACGACCTGGATGTCTGAGCTGCTGCCGCTATCCCAAGTGCTGCTGCTGCTGGTGGTAGTGGTGGCCTTGGGCATTAGTTTTCTGTCTGCCACGTGTTTCTGCCTCTTGACAGGCGTGAACTCATCCTCCAAATTCCTCCTGATAGGAGGGTCTGTCTCGATGTCATGTGAGGCAAGTCGTTTCGTTCCTCGGGCGGAGGTTTCGGCTGTTGGACTGCCAGCTGCCGGCTGGGTAGGTGATGGGGTGGAAGCAGCAGAGTGTGCATAGGGAGAGGCAGGTGGCGTAGGTGTGTGGACAGGGGAGGGGATGTGGAAATAGTGGGCAGGGAAGGTGGGGAAAATAACATCGGGATAATTTAAAGTATTGGTAATGAAATTTACCGTCGAGTTGGCGAAATCCCGGATGAATGTCAACAGCCCCATTTGTCTGTCTTCCACCCATTGTATTGCAGCAAGGATCTGGGCAGATTGGTTGGTCTGGGCGGCTGCTGTGGCAGGTTCATGGGCAGGTTCATCGGCAGGTTCCTCGGATGATTCTGCTGGGGAAGCAGCCGGGTTGAAAGAGAAGAGGGGGGTTGCAACTATTAGCTCCATGAGGCTGGTAATGTTGTTGTCGGTCCAGCCTCTGCCTTGGACCAGTTTGTCGGTGGTGGCTTCTGGGACGGCAGCGCAGCGGCAAAGAGAAGTGATCATGAATGGTAGGCAAAGGCGGGAGGTTGATTGATATGTGCAATCCAAGACGCTGTCCCTCATATAGCGGCCTACGTTGATAGGCCGGTCGTTCATGATCGAATGAATGAGGGCGAGCCGCTGCTGGTCCACCGTCGTGTGATGGGAGGACGGCAGGATACGCTTCTTGATGAAAGCGTTCCATAGCTTTGCTTCTGGAAGGAGCTGCCCCCTTTTTACAGAGTTGGGGTTCTTTTTGTTCATGTTCCACATCGTTCCTTCCTCTGTCACTTCTGCCATGACAGCTCCGTAGGCGGCAGCGTCGAGGGTGTCCAAAAATTGCTGATGGGCATCGTCATTGGGACCAAAATAGAGGCCATACATCTGGTTGATGCTGTCAGCTGTGAATGGTACCTTGACCCCTCGGACAGTGACGGATGTCGCCGTCTTGCTGTTGATGGCAGCATAAAACTCCCTTACCAACGTGTTATTTAATTCTGCTGGTTGTTCTGCGAACTGCTCCCATAGTTGAGCTCGTATTGCCCTCGCGATGAATGGTCGAAGCCCCATGTTTGGAGCCTTTCGGATGTAGATGAAACCTCTTTCTTCCCATAATTCCTTGGTTGTGAAGGTCGTCGGTGTAGGTGCTGCTGATGAAGAGGCTGAAGCAGCACCGCGGCGGGTCTGTCTAGAAGACATTTTAGTTGCAAGGGTTGTGAAAGTAAAGAAAACAAATAAAAACGAGAGGAGAAAGCAAGGAAGAATAAGCAGAAGTGATGAAAATGGAAATGAGAACGGGGTTTTATAGCGGTAGAGTTGCTGCCCGTTTAATGCTGTAACGACAGGCGGGAATAACGGGGCGACTGTTGAGTTTGGCGTGTCTGATGCGTCTGTCACGTAATTCTGCGTCTGCCGTGTCAGTCTGTTGACAGCCTGTCTTATCCGTGTCTGCGGCGGCAGCTAGAACGACAGACTTCAATAAATGGGCTTTGTTGGGCTGATGGATGGATGGTGGGCTTGGGTCACTTCTTCTTTTCTTCTTGACTCCTTTATTTGCTGAAAACAGAAAATATAAAAACATTATTCGAATAAAATAAACTTAATTTCCTAATAAATAATACTAAATAATAAAATAAATGAAAATAAAATTTAGGTTAAATTAGGGATGCCTTGTGGGGCATCTCCTAAAGTAACCACTTCCTGTATTCCTGGGGCTTCAGTCCCCCGATAATGCTTGAGACGCTGTCCGTTGACTTTGAATTGGTGCCCGTCTTTTAATGATTGGATTGTGATGGCACCATGGGGAAAAACTTGTACCACTTGGAACGGGCCAGACCATCTAGACTTTAGCTTTCCTGGGAAGAGTTTCAGTCTAGAATTGAACAACAACACAAGCTGCCCTGGGCAGAACTGTCGTGGCAGCAACTTCCTGTCATGCCACTTCTTAGTTTTCTCCTTGTAGATTCTTGCATTGTCGTAGGCCATTGTCCGTATTTCTTCAAGCTCGTTCAGATCTAACAGCCTTTTCTGGCCTGCCTTGTCCAAGTCCAAATTTACTGCCTTGATTGCCCAATATGCTTTGTGCTCTATCTCGACAGGCAAGTGACAGGTTTTTCCATAGATCAATCGGTATGGAGACATGCCCAATGGAGTCTTAAAGGCTGTCCTATATGCCCATAATGCATCATTAAGGAGTAAAGACCAATCTTTCCTAGTTGACTTAACCATCTTCTCAAGAATGTTCTTAACTTCCCTATTGGATATCTCAGCTTGTCCATTGGTCTGTGGGTGGTATGCTGTCGCGATCCTGTGCTTGACACCATATTTCTTCAAGGCGGCAGCAATAACCCTATTGTCAAAATGTCTCCCTTCATCACTGATAATCGCCTTAGGGATGCCAAATCTAGAAAAAATGTTTTTGTGCAAAAACTTTTGGACTGTCTTGGCATCATTCTTTTGAGTGGCGATGGCTTCAACCCACTTAGAGACATAATCCACTGCTAGGAGGATGTATAGATTTCCACATGAAGATGGAAAAGGTCCCATAAAATCAATCCCCCAAACGTCGAAGATCTCGACTTCTAGAATATTCTGCAGTGGCATCTCGTTTCTCCTCGAGATGTTACCTGTCCGCTGGCACCTGTCACAATTCTTGTAGAAGTCCTGTGCATCTTTATACAGTGTCGGCCAGTAGAACCCTGACTGCAGCACCTTGGCAGCAGTTTTATTGCCTCCTAAGTGACCTCCATATTGTGAAGCATGGCAGTGATGGAGAATGTCTTCTTGTTCTTCTTGTGGTACACACCTCCTTATAACCTGATCTGCGCATAGTTTGAAAAGAAGAGGTTCGTCCCAATAATAATGCTTGACATCATTTTGGAACCTCTTCTTGGCTTGATAATTAAGATCAGAAGGAAGTATTCCGCTAACTATAAAATTAACGAAATCAGCGTACCAGGGGAATTCAGAAGACTTACCTACCGCCATGGCTGTCGCGACAGCAATTGCGGCAGCAAAGAGCTGCTCGTCTGGGAAGGTCTCCAGTATATTCGTCTCGTCGATTGGTAGACTCTGTCCCTTTTCCAATCTTGACAAGTGGTCTGCCACCTGATTTTCTGTCCCCTTTTTGTCCTTGATCTCAAGGTCGAACTCTTGTAATAGCAAGATCCACCGTATCAATCTAGGCTTTGCATCCTTCTTTGCGAACAAATACTTCAGGGCAGAATGGTCTGTGTGCACTATCACCTTCGTCCCAAGTATGTAAGAACGAAACTTGTCAATGGAGAACACCACAGCTAATAACTCCTTTTCTGTGGTGGTGTAGTTCACTTGGGCGTCATTTAATGTCTTGCTGGCGTAGTATATGACATGAAACAGCTTATCTCTGCGCTGCCCAAGCGCTGCCCCGACAGCATAGTCACTAGCATCACACATAATCTCAAATGGCTGTGTCCAGTCTGGTGGCTGTACTATGGGGGTTGTTACTAGTTTTTCCTTCAGAACCTTGAATGCTTCAGTACATTCATCATTAAAGTCAAAGGGTCGGTTCTGCTCTAAAAGATGGCATAGGGGCTTGGTGATTTTTGAGAAATTTGCAATGAATCTCCGGTAAAAACCAGCATGCCCTAAAAAACTTCTAATGCCCTTGACTGTGGTCGGCGGCGACAGCTTCTTAATTACTTCTATTTTAGCCATGTCGACTTCTATCCCACGGCAGCTAATCTTATGGCCAAGGACTATCCCCTCATCCACCATAAAGTGGCATTTTTCCCAATTCAATACAAGGTTTGCTTTTTCACATCTTTCAAGTACCTTTTGTAGGTTGCCAAGGCAGCTCTCAAAATCGTCTCCAAAGACGGAAAAATCATCCATAAATATCTCAAGGAAGTCCTCCACCATATCGGAGAATATGGCCATCATGCTCCTTTGGAAGGTGGCAGGTGCATTGCATAGTCCAAACGGCATCCTCCTAAAAGCGTATGTTCCGTAGGGGCATGTGAAAGTCGTCTTTTCTTGATCTTCTGGTGCAATAGCAATTTGATTGTAACCTGAGTAACCATCAAGAAAACAATAGTAAGATTTACCCGCTAATCTATCAAGCATTTGATCAATAAAGGGTAAAGGAAAATGGTCCTTTCGGGTAGCTTTGTTAAGCTTCCGATAGTCCATACAAACCCTCCAACCGGTCACAGTCCTGGTTGGGATTAACTTATTGTTCTCGTTGGTCACCACGGTCATTCCTCCTTTCTTTGGAACACATTGCACCGGGCTCACCCATTTGCTGTCGGAGATGGCGTAAATAATACCAGCATCTAACCATTTGATTATCTCTTTACGCACCACCTCTTTCATCGCATGGTTTAGCCGCCTTTGGGCATCAATGGTCGGCTTATGATCTTCCTCGAGGAGGATTTTATGCATGCATAACGCCGGACTGATGCCTTGAATGTCTGCTATCGTCCATCCAATTGCCTTTTTGTGCTGCCGTAGCATGTCGATTAGCTGTCGTTCCTGTTTCTGCGGCAGCTTAGAAGAGATGATTACGGGCAACGTGTCATTTGAACCAAGATAAGCATATTTTAACTGCCCTGGCATGGGCTTAAGTTCTAAGGCAGGTGGTTCAATAGTAGATGGCTTTTGGATTAAATGGTTATCCGAAGTGTAATTCAAAGGTTCGAATAACTTACCTGGACGATAGCCTAACCAGTTTACCTCCTCTTGATCTTCAGTATCAGATGTATCGGAGTCAGAGGTGTTGCTGTCGTCGGTGCTGTCGCCGTTACTGTCGTGACAGGCCTGTAGGTGGCTGTCGCAGCAGTGACCAAATTTTATATCATGACAGCCCGACCTAATGCAGGGTTGATCGAGGGTTACTTCAATGATAGCCTTGCATTCCTCGCCCACATCAGCATGTTTCATTGCTTGGAGAACATTCAACTTAATCTCTTGATCGTTCACTCGCATGGTGAGTTCTTCTTTCTCCATATCAATCAGTGATCTTCCCGTGGCTAAGAAGGGTCGCCCAAGGATGACTGGTGCGTTTTCGTCTGCCTCACAATCTAAAATAAGAAAGTCAGCAGGAAAAATAAACTTATCCACTCTTACCAGAATATCTTCAATCTTTCCCTCTGGATGAACGTAAGAGCGGTCTGCCAGCTACAGAGTTACTGTCGTGGGCCGCGCCTTTCCAATACCTAACTTCTGAAAAACAGACTTTGTCATTAAATTAACACTAGCACCAAGATCACAAAGTGCTTTTCCCACATATTTGTCTCCGATTACACAAGGTATGATGAAGCTCCCCGGATCCTTCTTTTTCTGGGGTGGCTGCCGATGAAGAATACTCATGCAACCATCTGCCATCCTTACCGTTTCAAATTCCCCAAGTTTATATTTCTTTGACATGACATCTTTTAGAAATTTGGTGTAACCGGGCATCTCCCTAACGGCATCTAACAGCGGAATATTAATATGAACCTGCTTAAAAATATCATAAATCTTTTTAAGTTGAGATTCTTGCTTAGCTTGCTGTATCCGTTGAGGAAAAGGAGGTGGGGGACGGTAATCAGCAATACGTCCTTCCCACTGCATACAAATCTGAGGAGGTTTCAGTTCATCAATTTTCTCCTCTGTCGCTTCTACTGTCGTGACAGGCTCATCGGCCGCAGTCTGTTTATCACCTGTCGGGGCAGCTTCCTCGGCAGGTTGGTCTAAGGCTGGTTCCTTTCCTGTTTCAACTTCTTTTTCCGGCCCTGGTAGTTTCTTCCCACTCCTAGTAGTAATTGCCTTACACTGCTCATGTGTGGGTGGCCTAGCATTTTCAGTATTACTAGGGAATCCTCCATTCTGCCTCGGCTTAATATGTTGGGAAACCCGACCCATTTGTATCTCCAGAGATTTCAAAGTAGCCTCATGATTTGTCATCCTCCTCTATGTTTTATCCATGAAATTTTCTGTCTTCTTGACAAACTGATTCATATTCTCAATATAAGTACCCGTCTGAGACATAAAGGTGGCCAGAGTCTGTTCTAGTATACTGCTCGTGGCAGCTGGTGGCTACTGTTGCTGCTGCGGCGGCAGGTGCGGCAGCAGTTGCTGCGGCAGTTGCTGTCGCGTCAGCAATCTAGGTCCTCCCTGATTCTGATTGTGTGCTTGAGGATTCAGGGCGTTATTGGGGTTACTCCAGGAAAATTTGGGATCCTTCCTCCAATTGGGATTATAATTGTTGGAGTTGTAATTCGGCTTGTTGTAATTTCCAACATACTTTCCCTCTTCTAACTGTATTGGGCACTCATCCCGACTATGATTTCCCTCACAGATATCGCATACTTCCTCTACAGCAAATCCTTGTTGACCATCATCATTCAATAACCTTTTCATTGCTTTAATAAGGAATGCTACCTGTGATTTCAACGTGCTGTCGGCTTCATAGTCCTTGACAGCAAGTACCCGTTTACCCCCTCTTCTTGCGGTCGGAAACTGTTCCTCATTCTTGGCCAGATTTTTCAAAACTTGCAATGCCTCGTCTGGATCTTTATCCAATAATAGTCCATTTGCTGCAGAATCAATTCGAATATGAGTTTGTAAGTTAGCAGCATTATAGAACTTAGTTACCTGATTCCAGACGGGGAATCCATGCATTGGGCAGTTCTGAAGAAGAGTAGTAAATCTGTCCCAGGCCTCGTGCATCGGCTCGTCATCTTCCTGCTGAAAAGTAGCAATTTCATTACGTAATCGCTCAAATAAATGCGAAGGATTAAAACGAGATAAAAATTCACGAGATAAATCTGCCCAAGTCATAATTGAACCCGGCGTAAGTTTATTCCACCAAGTTTTAGCTCTGTCCCTCAATGAGTGGGGAAATAACCGAAGCCTCAGTATCTCCGGATTAACTCCTGGCAGTCTAAACGAACCACAGATCTCCTGGAACGTTTTGAGATGCTCCCTAGCATCTTCTGTCACAGCACCACTAAACTGTCTGGCATTGTTGATCATACTAAACATGACAGGTTTAAGCTCAAAGTTATCAACTTCAATATCCGGTAGTGTGGTCTCCAACTCTACATGATCGTTCAACATGTAGTCACGGCATGACCGTCGTCCGGCTGCTGCAGGCGGGTCACCGACAGGCGGTATAACAACTCCATCTCTAGCAGCAGGATTATCTCCTTGGTATGTCATTGTCTCTAACTGTTCTTCAAGGTACTCGTTCCTGGCTAGCACGTAACGAAGTCGGTTCCTAAGATTGAATGAACGTTCAACTTCCGGATCTAATGGATACTCAGGATCTTCACCTCTTTTAGATCTGCGCATAAACAAGATAACCTTGTGAAAAGCAAGAGTTGAAAGCACCAAAGAAAAAGAAAAATAAAAGTAAAAGAAAAATAAAAATAAAAACAAAAAGTGCAAT